>CP059634.1:1428562-2857125 GCA_016906575.1 Ceratobasidium sp. AG-Ba | reverse complement strand
ACCTAACCTAACCTAACCTAACCTAACCTAACCTAACCTAACCTAACCTAACCTAACCTAACTAACTAACCTAACCTAACGGCGCTAGATATATAAGCTGTATCTATTTAGTATCGCGATAACAAACGACTCACCCTTGCGTGGAAAATCAACGGCGAGACATTCTAAAAGCTGTGTGCATACACCAATGGGTATGATCCCAAACCATAGAGTACAGACGAGGATGGATGGCTGTTGTAGCGAAAGCAGGTTGGCCCCAGCCTGCTAGTTGATCAAGCTGGCCCAGACAGAGTTATTCACGCTCACAGTTGCAAGCATCCCAAGCGAGTCGTAGCATTGATAAGATGCTAACATTTCGCTTTATGACAGTTAGTGTATGAGTTCTTAACTCTGCATCGTACCCACTCGTCTTGCTTTTGGTAGTGCCGATTCCATCCTCGTTGCGACATCCATCTCTTGTGAAATACGAAGATAGGTGCTGGTTAGCCGAAGAACGAGCCCTCGGTAGAGCACTTGAGAGTGCTCGTGAGAAGTCCGGGTGAGACCATTAGTTTCGGTGAGCTCAACGAGCTCAAGGCCCCCAGAGCAGTTAGTTTATGGGGTGCGTTTTCGTGATGATGAACCAACAGTTCTGAGGAAATAAAAGCAACATGAATTCTGGTACACAGATCTACATACAGAAAGAACACCAAGCCAGACAGTTCAACTATTTGGAGGCAATTCGATTGTCTCCCGACCTTAATTCTGAGCGAACCACCAAGGGTAGTGACGCCCACAGGAAAAGTATAGTTGCCTATACCCAAATTGTCAGTAAAATCCAAAACATTCTGATACATGAGATTTAGCCTCACCTGAACACCCCGAAATTCAATAGTAGTTTTGACCGGTTGTGGATTCCAAGCTGTGCTAGAGTTGTCGTTCCAGTTGAGCACAACTAGACTGTATCGATTCCACTCGGCGCTGCTAGTGCGTTTGGTGACGAACGCGTTGACCCGAAGAGCCATGATTGACCTCCACCGACTGAGACGCCGATACGCTGACCTGTTGGTCCTCCAGCATCCTTTGGAATAATGGCACGGGAAGCTTGGGCCAAGGCGTAGACTGGGTGGAATGTGGGTTAGGAATGATGCGCATGAAGATATAAGGTGGTTATTACGCACATTCCTGGTTGAGAACATAGCTTCCATCGGTGTTGATAGTGACAATTGCCCGGCATCCAGCACCATTGCAGCTGTTCGTACCAGGAAAAGGGTCCACCGCTCGGGTTGCTTGCGATATTCCACATCATGCCGGTACGGGACCAATGTTGAGGCGCACCAATAGCACTATTATTATCGTAATTAGCTATTCTCATGATGAGAATATACGGATAACTCACACGTTGTCCATGTACCACTTGATATCGCTCCACCAGTCACTTCCAATAGTACCAGCGCATTCAGTCATGTAAACCTCCTTGTTCGGGAACGCATTGTGGAATGTATCCTGGTTGGAAACAGCTCCTCCGTAGCAGTGGAAGGCGGCACCAGCGAACGAGCCCCCGGCAGAGCTCATCAACGAAACGGGGTACTGGCCGGCATGATCCCAGTTATGTTCGAACTACGGAGATGTGTGTTGGTACAGAATCGCAGTAAGAACCGCGATAAGCTTACCCAATAATCTTAACAGACGAAAACCCATTATTATCCAGCAATGGGCGCAAAGCTTGGCCAACCGCCGCTTCCTGGGTATACGGCATACTGGTAGTTGGGTAGGTCGTATTGGGATTCTCAGGTTCATTTTGAGGGTTAATAGCATATACTGTGAAGCCTTTCGCTTTGAGTTGCTGGACGGTCTTGAGGAGGTATTGAGCGACTATTGATGGCGTCAGATTCGGAAAATTAATTTGTAAATATTACTTACAAACACCATTATACTGGCTTTGAAGGGCACCCCCATTCATAGATGCGGGCGATTTCATCCATGCCGGCTGAGAATTACACATAAGTAATAGTCAGAAATATCTCGCATATGCGCACTCACAGGCGACCATGGTAAAACATACAGCTTGATCCTTGGGTTCACAGCCACTATATCCTTCAGGGTGGACCAAAGGTAAGCGGGAGCACGATCAAGAGAGAAGCTAGCGAGTGAGGTATCTCCGGCAGTGTCGTCAAAGCTGTAAGCTATAAGCGAGATATGAGCATTACCATCTCCGGAGTAAACTCCCGAGACTTACCACCGGCAGAGAAGTCCGAGGCTCCCAGGCTTAGACGGAGAATACCAAAACCAGCAGTTGCCGCACCATCGGCGGCTATACGTGTTACATTCTTAGCTACTATTATGAGCCTTGCTGCCTTGAATCAACTTACGATTGAACAATTGGGAAAGTACAGAATTGTAGTTGTCCAAATTCTTAGACTTTAGTTGGCTCAATACCAACGCCGAGGAGTCGGCTGAGCATTGAGACGGTATTTAGTATTTGGAGACACGTTTATTAGCAGTAGCATACTCACTTAGAGTTGCTCCGAACCCATCCATTTGCTGATAGACGGTGGTATCACTAACCACAATATCTGCGTCCCCGATCGCACCCTTGGCGACAAAGTTAATCGCGGGGTCACTGGTGCGAGTCAGAAGCTTGGTTCTATCCCAAGTGGTCTGCCACTATGAGAAGATAGAGCGTTAAGATCGAACATGTTCCTGCAAGTGAGGGCGAAAATACGTACAATATCATAGATGGTTTGGGCAGCGGCAAGCTGTAATCCAGCAGAGAAGGCGAAAAGTGCAACAAAACGCATGATGAATTTTATGGAGTGCGAATCGAGTGAAGCTAGGATGTTTTTCAGTACCTGAACAACCTCGCATTTTATATCATTCGCTCCCGCCCTATCTCGTACAACATTTCTCTCGTTCAGGCGAAGGCCGGAATAACTAGCGCCAGGGCATGAGCCTCCGCTTTCGTTTGGAATGTGCACCGTGAGTTATCTCAAGCGGGAGGCTCGGGAAACAAGCACTAGCCTTCGACCACATGTACCGTCGGCCCCATGAGCGTGATCTCGTATTCGAGATGCCACGCATGTCATATCGTCTCGGAGGAGACAGCGTACAAGCGGGATACTCGGACTTGCCGACTGCATGCTCGCCTGGGCGACCCACAAAAGTTGGGGTGTTCTGGAATGAGAAGAACGTCGGCGAAGCACGTCACCGCGCGAATCCCGCCCGATCAAGGAGCCGACTGGCCACGTTTAACGACACCCGCGCCAAGGGACTCGCTTGGGCGGGTAAACTGATGAGATAGATAACATTGAATAGCTTTAAGATAGTCCACCCATGATGCGATAGGGCCACTCGAGCCAGCCCGATATGCGCACGAAAGCCACGTTTGCCGCCATCCTCACGGTAGCAATTGTCGCTTAGTGTGGTTGACCCCTCCTGTTCCAAACCAAGCCTATCAACATTTCGAAGCATAGCCGCAAGTCGGTATCACCTATATCAGTGTTTCGAGAGACACCACATGGTTAATCATCAGTCGCCAAGGTTCGCTGAGACGCGAAGCGAAGGTAGACAGTCCGCAAATGGGGCAGGTGGCCGAGCACATGAGTATATAGCCTAATCAGTCAGAGCCTAGGCGAGTGGATAAGCTGAGCTACGGTGTATATAGCTCAAATGAGGATAGTCCTACCATTATTTTCCTATGACAAAAAGACCATAGGGGCGATAGACAATGCTGCCCTTATGCTGAAGCCTATTTGGGCCCAGCATGCGGTATTATGCGCATGTGATGAATTATGATAAGTATCAGGGCGCTACCACCGCATTTGTTATAGTGGACTTGTTAAAGAGTAAAGTCTCTAATAGCTGTGACTTAGCATAGCGGTGGCAAGCGCGTGAGGCGATGATTAAATGTATGCTTAACTGATGATGAACCAATGGTACTCAGAGCCGAGTCTACGGTGTCTTATATACATGTATGCCTTAGAGAGCGAAGCATGCATCCATGCGGGATATAGATTCACGTGAGAACATAGAACAACAGAGAAGATTCGACAATGTTCAAAAGGACACGATACTAAATAAAACATTCCTGCAAAATCAAATCCATATCGTATTCAACAAATAGGAGGTAAGAGATCTCACTTCTCACAATTACACTTTTCGTATGCAGTGGAACACGGCCGGCATAGAGCCATAGGAGTGACATATTGGTCTTTGAGTATATTTTGTCCAACACCAAGATTCGAGAGTAACGAGCGATGTAAATACTGAAAATCACACGCAACTGGTAAAATGGCATGGGGAAATGATGTATTTGTTTGATGTATGCGCGATGCCTCTATGATATGTATTTGACACGATTGATTTTGGCATATGAGACCACGTGACCGTGGCGGTGCTTGTTTGTCATCGATTAGGCCGGGGAAGAGTGTGTTCTGAGCGTCGATGGCAGCGACAGAGGGCGAGTTTCCGCGCGGGTTGCACGCACTCAACACTGTGGCCGAGGACGGACCGGCGACGCCCTCCCACGGCGGCACCGTCACAGCAGGTACGTACGCCGTCCCACACCCGGTCCCCGCTGACGCCCGCCAGGCCACGAGTACGACATGGCCATCCAGCCGACAGCGACCGCCAACGCCGAGACGTCCAATCTGCCCGAGACCGTCAACAATCCGCCGGCGCAGGCACCCGCAGTGAGCACGGCGCCACCCCCCGCAGCGTCCCCGTCCAAGCTGGGGTGCCGCGTGCGATCAACCCGGCGGCGATAGCGGCGCGGCGCCCGGTGTCGATGCCGCCGCAGTCGTCCAACTCGCCGGCGGTGGCGGTCGTGGGCGGCGAACGAATGTCGGTCGACGAGAACCGCGAACGGGAAAAGGAGGCGCGGCGGGAGCGGCAAGACCGGCAGGAACGACGGGAAAAGGGCGAAAAGTCGAGTCGCGGGCGCGTGCTCGGCGACTATGTGCTCACCAAGACCCTCGGCGCGGGGAGCATGGGCAAGGTCAAGCTCGCGGTCCACACTCCGACCGGCCAAAAGGTACGTCGCTCGAGATGCGTCGCTCGAGATGCGCCCGACCTCGCTAATTGTCCCACAGCTCGCCATCAAGATTGTCCCGCGCGTGTCGACAAACACGTCGGGCCAGCCCCTCACCGCGTCGCAGCTCGCCAAGGCCCAGGCCAAGGACGCCAGCAAGGAGATCCGGCACATTCGAGAGGCCGCCCTCTCCATGCTCCTCTACCACCCCTACATCTGCGGCATGCGCGAGATCATCACCCACCCAAATCATTTCTACATGGTCTCCGAGTACGTCGACGGCGGCCAGATGCTCGACTACATCATTTCCCACGGCCGCCTCCGCGAACGCGCCGCACGCAAGTTTGCCCGCCAGATCGGCTCGGCGCTCGAGTACTGTCACAAGAACAACGTCGTCCACAGAGACCTCAAGATCGAGAACATCTTGATCTCCCAGACCGGCAACATCAAGATCATCGATTTCGGCCTTTCCAATCTCTACAACCCAGAGGACCATCTCTCCACGTTCTGTGGAAGTCTCTATTTCGCCGCCCCAGAGCTCTTGAACGCCAAGGTCTATACCGGCCCCGAGGTCGATGTCTGGAGTTTTGGCGTGGTCCTCTACGTCCTCGTGTGTGGCAAGGTCCCGTTTGACGATCAGAGCATGCCCGCTCTCCACGCCAAAATCAAGCGCGGGCTCTTTGACTCTCCCATGTGGCTTTCTCAAGGCACGGCTCTCGTCTTCAATTCTATTTTTATAGCTAATCCCAAAATATAGAATGCAAACATATTCTGTCTCGCATGCTCGTCACAAACCCTCAACAGCGCGCCACACTCACCGAAGTTCTCAGCCACCCATGGATGATTCGGTCATACGGCGGACCACCCGATCCACATCTCGTGCCCCGCGAACCTCTCTCCGTTGCCGAGCTCGACACTGCTGTCATTCGAGAAATGACTGGGTTCGAGTTTGGAACAACCGACCAGATTCACGCCCAGCTCTTCCAAATTCTCACATCTGACCGATATCGTGCGGCAGCCGAGCGATGGCGAAGAACACGAGCAGGAGAGAGTGGAAGCAGTCTTGGCTTGGACGCCAACGCAACTAGCACCACGCTATCCATCCCCAGCACGAGCACCGCAACCACCGTCGAACCTGCCACCCCCAGGTCTCGATCCAAACGGTTTTCCGGTTTTGATTTCTACCGCAAAAAGTTCCTTACTTCCCCCCCTCCCCAACAACCTACACCCACTCCTGCCCCAGCCCAAGACTTGTCCATCCCTGCGCCGGAGCAACCCGATCCAACACGCGGTTTCCATCCTCTTGTTTCGATCTACTATCTTGTTAGGGAGCGCATGGAACGAGAGAGAGTATATGGACCCGGTCATTTCGCGAGTTCCTCGTTGAGTCTAGGCGAGGAGAGTTGGGCTCAGGGTGCGAGTACCGGGTCCGGCGGCGAAAGCAAAGAAGCAACCCCGAGCAAGAGCCGGTACGCCCAGCCCGTTCCCAGGTTGGCTGCCCCGCCCGCACCTCACTATTCTGGAACTTCGTATGACGTCCCTGTACCGGTCACCCCTACTTCGGCCGCCTCTGGTCAAACCGGACCCGTTCCGCGTGCGCGGGCCAAGGACGGTGAGGGAGTCCCTGCTCCGCTTCCCAGCCCCGGTGCCCCGCCAGCCGGAGGAATGTCCATGCCCCGAGCCGCGACCCACCGGAGGAGCCATTCGCTTTCCCAGCGACCAAGGGCATACGACGGTCCAAGCGGAGAGCCCAAGACGGCTGGTCCGGCTGTCGCCACCTTTAGCCAAGCTGAACGTATCCGCGAAGAGGAAGAGCCTTCGTCGCCTACTCCCGCTATCACCTCAGCTGGCGAGGTTCCAGGCCCCCGGGCAGCAAGTTCACTCGCTCGTCGGTTCGGTTCGCTGTTGGGTGGCGCTGGAAGTGCGTCCAAACGCGTTAGTTCGCTTATCGAACGCGAAAAGGAGCTCGAACGGCAACGCGAACGAGAGGCCGAGGACGCGAAGAGTGCCAAGTCAGCCGAAATACCGTCGTCGAGCGCACCTGTTCCGCCTAGCGCGAGTGGAGGTATCGGCAGCCATCGACGTGCAGCGACTGTGACCGAATCTGGTGGAGCAGGTGTCAGCAAGCGACATGAACGCCGCGGAAGTCTCGGGATGGCGCGGTCTGGAAGCGGACGAGGCGAGGAGCTTGTTCGGCCCAAGACAGCAGGCGATGGCTGGTCCGGTGCTGGTACCACAGTCGTCAAGGAGGAGAAAGAGGCCGAAAAGGAAAAGACCGAGGGCGAAGAAAAGAAGGAGGAGCATTCCGAAACGAACGGAACCGTGGACGTTAAACCTGTATATCTCAAGGGCTTGTTCAGGTGTGTCCTCCCCATCTTCGTATCCTGACTTGTTATAACTAATTATTCGTAGTGTCGCCACGACTTCTACCAAACCGGCGAATGTCATCAAGGCAGACGTCAAACGCGTCTTGGACCGGATGCAAGTCCAGTATCGTGAGATCCGAGGCGGATTCGAATGTATACATGTCCCAAGCATCGATCTCACATCGATTGCGGCCGGAACGGAAGAAAAGCGGACAATACAGCGCAAGGGCAGCAGGTTGAGCTTTGGCAAAAAAGGTCCGCCTGTGCCTGCGGACAAGAAGGAAGGCGTCTCGGACAAGGAGGAAGTCGTCGGGGACAAGGAGAAGAAAGAGGGTGGGGAAAAGGAAAAGGCCCCAGCGAGTCGGTCAAGCCTCTCGTTTGCAGGCGCTAAAGGCCAAACTCAGAACAATGCTACCGACGCCGGACGCACAACCCCTACTCCGACCACAAGCAACGCCAACCCGACTTCGCCCGGTTCCCCAAGACCAAGTTTTTACCACCTATTCCACGTGATTTCGCAGGTGCCGGAAAGGGTGCCACTCCCGAGACTGCTGAAGATTTGTTTGAGAACGGGACGACCAACGAGTTGTGCGTGCGTTTCGAGATTAGTATTGTCAAAGTAAGTTGTTTGGTTCATACTCGAATGTGATCCTGACGAGGTTCCGCAGGTTCCACTCTTGCCGCTTCACGGCATCCAATTTCGACGGGTTGGTGGAGACGGATGGCAGTACCAGATGCTAGCTAGGCGAGTGTTGACCGAGTTGAAGCTCTAAGCGCTCGAACCATCGACCGGCCAGCCGGGCTGGATAGCTGTCGAAACGGATGCCTATGACGTCAAACGCTTGGATGAAACGAGGGTAATAAAACGTTTAATGTAGATTGCTTTTTCTTTTCTTTCTTTCCACTCACGGTTCCCGACCACTCGTAATCAACTCGACGAGTTTTTACGTACGTCCAACAATCCCGCTTGGTTTTATGTATAGTTTGTTCTCTGGCTTGTGCATCGCTTTCTCTTCCTATGATCTGACAGGGTGGTTATACCCCGTTCAATATATTGTTGATGCCTCTCATCGTGGCTTTATTATTTCTGTGCGATCTTGATTTAATTGTGAATCGAATTCACTTGATGATGGACCGACACCGGGTCTGGACCCAAACCAAGGCACGGACCGCCGGCCAATTGTCGTGCTAGGAACCATTCGGAAAACCTTGCCTCATGCTTGTAGTTGGGCCATCTATTGCTTCTACAAAGGATCCTTACGGTCAATAGGATCTCGTCTATGGCCAAGTTGGCCACTTGGCTTGGTCGTGATAGGCGGGAAACAGTTAAAAGACGGGGTAGAGTCCACTTGAACTCACCATCCTCGAGCAGCTCGTTCCTCACTCTCACTTCTATATCTCTCACACTTACTTTCAACTGTCACAAATGGATTCCGTTGCCTATATCGAGATCCCCACCGAGATCCCCGTCGACCAGGAAAAGGCCGACAGCAAGGGCTATTACTGCGTCATTGCCTAGATGCATTTCGTTCTATTACTTATTTGGTTATTTATTTGACTGTATGCGCGAGCCCCATTCGTTCTTCGATCGCGCCTCTGCAGTTTGTTACTTTAGGCATTCTATGGATCGCTGTTGTATAGTGTATGCCAATATGATACTACTTTTGTTTGTGTATTGAGGGTAAATTATCCCGACAAAAGCTACAAGCTTCACTGGCTGGGATCATACCTTTATGAAAATAACCACTCGAACAGTTTACCTCTAATTCGGTTGACTTTTGAAGTGCTAGAGATTCTTGACGATATTGGTTCCGCTACCTGAGGAGAGAAAGCTGTAGAAATAATCCCCCAACACAGATACACACGCGGGCACTATCTGTCTCTAGCTAGACATACCTGATGTAGCTACTTCGGGGTCTCTTCGTTATACAAAACACCTGGTATCAGCCTATGGTGTGCTGGATCCGACCAGCGCAAGGTGCAAGCACCTGCTTCAAGCTGCCTGAATGTCTACACAGAAAATGGTGGACGGTAGTATCTAGACTTCCTTCTACAGACTATACTTCAGCCCCATGGCATTACATGGAAAGTCAGTCTCAGCAACATAACAGAGGTTGGATAATGTTTTTATTGAAAATTTCAAGTATTGCTTGCGCTCGCTGTCCCAAACCGGTTGAGATTGACCGAAAATAGTCTGATAGCTGTCGGCAGGGGGCGGCGTTAATTAAATCTCGTAATCAACGGGCGTACACGTCCACAAACACCGCCACCAAACCCCCACCTGGCCACCACCATCATATCCTGATGTCGACCCGCTACCGCTCGGAGGACGACGCAGAGGACGACACACCCTCCAAAAAAACAAAATTCCACGACCCAGATACCGACAATGTGCCACTTGACGTGCTCAAGGCAGAAGCCCGTGAGCGGCGCAACTCAGACCTCGATGCCAGGCCGGAAAACCTCGCAGAAACAGACAAAGACGACGAGCACTGCATCATCTGCTTGCAACCCGTCGTCGACCGCACGGTTCTCATCAACTGCGCACATGATCGCATGTGTTTTGCTTGTATCAAGCAGTGGACAGGTAAACTCTCATTTCCTTGCCGTTTGAGCATAGTGACTAGCTCTCTGGTTATTGGCATTAGCTACTTTTCCTTCTCGTGTGGGATTTTATACGAGGAAATTCTGACCTGGATACTCTCATAGAACAATCGCGGCGCTGTCCTCTATGCAACTCCCCCATTGGTTCGCACCTCATTCACCGGATTCGGTCCCAGTACGACTATCAGAAGCACTTTCTTCCTCCACTTCGGACAAGTCCTCCGGCTAATGTCCTCACTGAGCCAGCAGCCACGCGACGTGGGAGAACCAGAAGAGGTATAGTCTTATGTTCGCCGCTCGTATAGCCTAGTCTCCTACTACGAATTGTGCAAGATACCACGACAGCCGAAGAGGCTGAGCGAGACGAATTCGATCGTGCGGTTGAGATGCGAAGATGGGTGTACAGATACGGACTATTTGCCAAGGTCAGTGTTCCTCTATCAGTCACTTGACCGTCGATCCTCCGGCTTTCGTCATCCACAACCAATGTCGCATATTGAATATGTTCATCTAGCATGTTGCATCCAACAAGCACACTCGTTTCAGACCCAACCCCACCCCTCAACAAATTTCATCCTCTCAGGAGCTTCAAAGCCGCTGCCAGATGTTTGTTCGCCGGGAGTTACGTGTTTGGCCAAATTTAGATATCGAGGTTCGTCCAGTTCGCCTAATTGGGTAGTCCATCTTATCTTATCTCCTCTGCTCTTTTACCGTCGCTCGTTCGTTCAATTACTTACTGTTATTCAAACAACAGTTTCTGACAAATTTCATACTCTCTCTCGCCAAGGCGATTGATATTCGAACCGAGGCGGCAATCAAACTCATTAGCGAATTCCTTGACATGGGTAGGCGAAGATCTCCTGCAGGGGGTACCATTGCCGAACATTTCGTTCATGGTGAGTTTGAACGTCCATTTTTAATTATCGTATTGACAGCATCACACTGATAAAATGTCTTGCTTCTCTCAGAGCTGTACTCATATTTACGCTCGCCTTTTCGCGACTTGCCAGCGTATGACACTGTCGTCCAGGTTCGCATCGTAGTCGGGTTTCCGAGCCTGTTAATAACTCGTCCCAAAACGTTCTCTCTTTTACATATCACTCAAACACATTTCGACACGTAGTACGACATACCGACCGACCAGGAAATACCACCACCCATACCACCACCCGGTCCTCAATCGAGTTCCTTTAGTCCTGGCCCTTCTCGCCGACAATTGTCTCCTCCAGGATATCCTCAGACAAAGACAAGGCGCGAAACAAGCGATCCTTTAGAAGCCTCTCCGCGGGATCAGGATACGGACTCTGAGCAGGACTGGGTGGAGCCTCCGCCCACGCACTCCAAGGGCAAAGGCAAGGAGCCTCAACGCTCTTCGGATCGCAGGAATGAATGGGGTGACGATACGAATCGAGGCAGGAGGAAGAGAGATGAGGGGCAATCAAATCAGCGGTCTCATGACGTGGAACGCGACTCGAGACCAAACCATTGGACCAATCCAAGACGCGCGAAAGGTCATAACAACGCAACTCGACTTGCTCACCCGAGGGGTGGGAGGCACCCACACGACGCCTTGGATTTCCCTCTTCAGTCTTCTGAGGACACACGGGATCCTGAGAACCATGTAAGCCAGCAAGATGACATGGTGGGAAGCCCAAAAATTGCCCATCGACACTCAGCAAACCTGAAAAAGGCGGATGATAGGGACAGGCGCCAACGCAAACCCGCTGGTTGGGATAGCTACTTTGCAGACGACGTTGACCGACAACGAAGCCCCCTCACTTTATCACCGCCCGCACGTTCTTCGTCCACCTCTCGGTCGTCACCTTCTCCTCTTCGTTCTTCTAGTCTGGCTAGTCAGTATCGATGTTCCGAGTTCTCTGATTCATGCGGCCCCGACTTGGGCCGACCCTTGACGACGTCCACATCGAACTGCTCCGAGAACAATCGCGCTGGACAAAGCTCTCTCGAACGAATCCATCCTCGGACCCACGAGCTAATTGGTCCTGGTGTCCGCGATAACCCTAATACTTTCAAGAGCACAACAGGCAATGCGTCGTGTCAGCTCCAGATACCGGCTACCCCTCTTGCCCGCCATCGCTCATCGCGAGTGGCTTCTGTCGACGCTATCCGCATGCATTTGCAAGATTCCGCCCGGAGGCCGCAAGTCATGCCTACTGCTTCCGGGAGTAGTATGTCGCGGAGCTCAGAAGCAGGTCTAGCTGATCCAGAGGCCATGCTGTCGAGAAATGAAGATACTGGAGCGAATTCGAAGGGGGAGCATAGCATTTCGGCAAGCTTGCACGGGGTTTCTCACAGTATCCCCGACCAATCCACTTCTTCTTCTGCCCTAGACAGCCGTTCCTTTGATGACAATTTCCCTTCTCGTCATGATGCCACTACGTCAGACAATACGCCAGCAGTTTCATACAGCATTCGCGGAGCTGCGGCACGCCCCAAGCCCCAATCAGCCCATCGTTCAGCCGCTGACTCGACACAACGTGCCTCCTCTGGCCCTCATGAAACCCGACAGTCCAATCAAGTACGGTCACGCTTGCGTTCGAGCCTTGAGGCTACGAACTCTGTGGGCATGATCTCCAATAGCGATGCAGAGGCTTCGCATCTCGCCCAGAAGTCGACCCATGGGCCGTCCCAGTCCGAGATTTGCGAATCTCCTGTTTCAGAGAGCCAAATCGCGGCTATACATGAAGAGGAGCGCCTGCGTCTCATGGCTCGAAGCCGTACAATGCCTAGCGCCACAAGTAGGGGAGAGCCTAGTACCAGTACGCCCCAGGGAAGCAACGTGGTTGGTCCCAGCCATCAAGAAAAGAAGGCGGACGATCTAAATCTGCCGGCGGGAGCTGATTCGCCGACGGCACTGGAAACTGAACGGAGGTTACGATTGCAGGCCCGGCTGAGGGCACGAAAGCGCGAAATTGCATCCATGATGGGGGCGGCTTCGTCGGCTGATGGGCTTCCACGGGGCCCGCCTAGTGGGAGACCTTGATCGAGCTCCGTGACGTGATCTAGGGTGGGTTCGCGATTGCCATTTTTATAGGAGTGAAAATCGTTATCAGTATTATGTTTGATGGCATATACATGCGGTGCTGCGCATCTTGCTAAACGGCTGGTAGCCACTTGGCTATACATTAGTCAACTAAGATTACATGCAATAGATGTCCAGAATAGTATAGCGTTCGAGCTTAATCTATTATCCCGTTAAGGCTCTCACCCCCCGGTGATCAGACTGCTTACGAGGTCGAGTTTCCCTGGGAGATCTACAAATCAACATTGTTATCACCCAGATCAGCAATTTGCCGCATACGTTGAGCTATGTTTGAGTCTCGGCACACGAGCGTTCGCTAACTCTCAATCCTGGTTGCTACGACCGCCACCGCTCATCCTTGGGAGAACAATTATGCAATATGATATTACTAACCACCCGTCATTTACGGTTTCAATTCAGACCAAAACTGAAATACAGCTGGTAAACAACGCATGTAGCGGGTTTCAGAAAACATATAAAATATAAGGAATATAAATGGCAGAACTGGTGGCGTAGGGAGCGTGTAGTTAAGGGACTGAACCGGTAGATAGTGGATAATAAACTAAGCTGAGCTAAAACAAGGACTAAAACACAGAGGAAAGGTGAATTAAAGCATGGGTAGAAAAGGTGAAACATAGAATAAAACGTGACCATAAGAGCGTGTATAGATTACCAAATTCAGCGTTTCCATCATATTGAGATTCGTGTTGAGCATACTTGAGTCCTATAAGCGATTGGCGTGAGTTGAAAATTTCAGTTAACGGCTGACGCTATCCCGCGAAGAGCGACGTGAATGAGTTGCACCGCCCCTTGCTGTTCGGGGTCGAGGAGATTCGGGCTGTGGGTGCATCTCTTCGTGAGCCGGTAAGGCTGTCTCAGAACGGGATGGTGTACGGCGGCGCGGCCGAAGACCAATCGGGTCAGACGACGTACGTTCGGGGCTGGGAGCAACGTCTTGCAGGCGTTCCGTGTTCTGAGTGGGGGGAATACCCGTAAGGCCGAGCCCAAGCCCCATGCTTTGGGACGGAGCCTGAGAAGACGAAGAGAATGAGCCAACCGGGGGGTCAGACCGAGCACGCCCCCGGCTCAGGCCACCCAACAATGATGGTAGTCCACTGGCAGGCGGGAGAGGGCGCATATAACGTGGATTGGTGTGCGGGTGACTCCAAAGGGGAGTGGGTTCCAAAGGCTGCGGAGGTGGGAGGCCGGTGGGAAGCAATGCCGGGCGACTTGGTCCTCGGCGCAAAGACGTGCTGGGACTCGATGCATCCATCTCGCCATGACTTGCCTCTAAGCTGTTCTCAGGCCAGAGAGGGGGAAGCGTATCATCGCGTTCGGCACACGTGCTGACCTCAGGAGAGTGCGACCCACCGGGCTCAGGGCTCCGCTGCTCATAGCGAGATACTGGAGAATGAGAGAACTCGACCTCATCCATGGCATAGGAGGCGGGAAGGTAGCTTCTAGGGAGTTGATCGTGGGGCGCACTTGTCGGGGGCGCCGGATAAGACAAGCTTGAAGAATCCCGACGATGATGACCTAACCGAGAAGAGCGACGAGGGGGCGGGGCTACCGGATGAGCGTGGTAGTACTCTTGAACCGGATATGGGTATGGCGACGTGTATGGTCGGACAGGGGGGTCGTACCGCAACGAGTCGTATGAGAAGACTTGGTATGGACCAGACGACCGTGATGCAAGAGCATGACCTCGGGAGCTCCCGGCTTGAGATGCTGCTTGTTGTTGTGCCTTTGATTTCTGTCTTTGGTTCTGTGGCGGCGTGGATAAGACATATGCGTTTCCATCGGGTACGAAGTCTGAAACTTACTTGAAACCATACCTAGGAAACCATTAATATTGTCAGCTACAAGCCCTATGTTGAACGCATGGTAGGGATCTTACCTGAACGCGGCGTGCGCTAAGGCCAATCTCTCGCCCACATTGTTCCCTCTGCTCTGTGGTCGGGAAACGTGTCTTTTCGGCCGGTGAAATTAGTAAATATTCCGGACCTCCTTCGCGGAACGAGTGCTCACCATGGCCAGTAATCGATGCAGGGCCGTGAGCTGGTCGGGCGTCATGAGGGTGCGTGTCCTCTTCTTCGGAGCAGGGAGAACGGGCTGGTCCTGGTTACCGTCAGTCTCTGAGCCACTCGGAGAGGCTTGACGCTCGTCCTCGTCGGCTGATTTGTCCTCGCTCCTCCTTCGCTTGACACCTCGTCCCCGCTCAAAAGTGCGCATGATGTCAGGTGGCGGTGTAGATTGGTGCACAACAGCCGGAGGACTAAACGTTTGTGTGGGATAGGGGGGCGAAGGTGGTATATAGTGCGATACGTGCGACGGATATTGAGAAGAAGCAAAGCCGAAGCTTGATGATGGCGCGAGAGACGGACGTGCGACTTGGATCATGGAAGGTGCGGTGACCGTATGCCGCGGTAAGCTCGCAGAGGACTGATGATTGATAGGTAACGACTGGGAAGGCGATTGAGGTCGTGGAGATGTTGAAGAGCGATTCGACATAGGATATCCAAGGAGGCCGGATATTTAGGGGGGTGCTCGAGTGGTGATTACGTTGATATAGGAGTTAAAACGTGGTTAGGGCAAATACAAGTGCTGAATACGAGTCGAGAGAAGCACAAGGCACGCGCGAGGAAACTCGTTTGATAATGTTGATGAGACGCTTTTACGAGTTAAATCGCGCAGATCCTGCTGCCAAATTACGATTAGGTAGAGGAGTACGGGGCGCTGTTTACCATAATAGGGGAGCGTGGCGCTGATACATTAACTAGAAAGAACAAAGCAAAGAGCGGGCGGGGCTTGGGTCGTCAGTAGTCGGGGCCTTTTGGGTTGTCCGGCGGCAGAACGACTTGGTGGGTGAAGGAGAGACGAAACCAGTGAGGCGCAACGAGCGCCTGATTTTCATGTCCGAAGGAGGGTCATTCTAGAACCCATAGAGACCGTAACGAGCCTCGTATCCACTATACGAGATCAGCGGAAATAATACACCGCCTGCTAAACTTGTAGTCCAGACACCGTTCTGTCCCGATCTCCAATCATCTGGTGCATTGTGTTGCTGATGCTCAATCGGTGTCACTGGCAACTGTGACAGGCCAGTCGCGACGGAACTTCGGCTCACGTGTGAGGCGGCCTACGGTTGACAGGCTGCTGTGCTGCCTATTGAAGGTAACGTGGTTGTTGTCACTGGCTGAATGGCGACGGGCTTCCTGTCGCGACCAGTAGGGTCTAGGCAAATTAATTATCCCGGGTCGACGGAAAGGAACACATTCCCGGCCAGACGTCACGAATATCGATCACCCACAAGATATTTAATGTAATTAGGGCAATCTGAATCGTATGTGTCATTGTTAAACTATTTGATAAGGTTGTCAGAACAAGAAACATGGTTCATCATGACAGATGGCTGAAACGGCCAGCATCCGCCATTTAATTCATCTCAGACTTAATTGCAAGATATGGCGGTCGAAATCTCCCGGTGGGGCCACAGAGCCACCAGGATGTCCGACGCTACAGTTCTCGAACAAGCAACATCTTCACACCAGAACCAGGCGCCCAATATGAATTCATGAGCACGACCGCCTATGTCGCCTGGACCCTGAGATATTCCCTTAGCGACGCCGGTACCGAAGACGTGATCGCAAGCTTCGGCTCTGGAAGTACCTGAGCACAGACTCTTTGGCCCTATGGTCTATATGAGTACACCCCAAGGTTAAGGTCGGGTTGGCATCATACAAATTCTGGGTTTGGCACAGCCGTCCGGAGGTACCAACCCCACGGTCACTCATATATATCTTCCACGTGTGACTCGATTATCGGTTCGCAAGTTAGCTGAACTAACATCACAGGATGAGCCACTACACGTAGCCCGAGTGACCTGAGTCGCTCCAAACTCTGACGTGCAGCAGATTTTGCGCTACACAGTGCACCATAACTCCACGTGAATGAAATAAATTGGATAGTGCCTTCGAGTGAGAGTGCAGGACGACAGAGGACTGTGCGCCCCAAACCCTCGACCTGTCCCCGGCCATTGCTGCTTGTATCAATGGATCATGGCGCCAACGCCAACTCACTGTATCACGTTAGAGAATGAACGCCGAAGGAGATATAGAGAGCCCCTATCTTGGTGGATGCATTTAATTGAAGCGAGTCGCCACGTGGTGCTGCGTGGCGGGCCGTCATGAAAAACGTGGTTTTAATGCTGTCACTCAAAATGGTTCGACGTGCGTGAAACGAGCGCCCTAGGTACGGATCGGGGATGTGTGTTCCATATTCAAAGTCCCCACTCCGTCTGTCGAAAGATTAAAGATTCGTTCAATTTTGAAACTGCTGCTGGTGCGGGGGTAACTCGAGTTCCAGTATCACGACTATGAAGCGCGTTCTAGCGAAGCCGAGCAGAAAAGCGAACAGCACACTCCGCCTCAGAGGTCCGAATGGCAACCTCATCAAATTGGCAGGTGAAGATCACATCAATATCGACTATAAGGACTGAACAGAGGGCAAATAGCGGTGAATGATTGTGTCCAACATCACTTCATTTTGGCCTCGGTGAACAATACATGTTGTTTCACTACGACGAGAGCCAGAGAGCAAGCAGGAGTATCAGCAAAGCAAATGTCGTGCGATCAACAAGCCTGATGACGCACCTTTGGGGTCGTACTTCATTCGAATCAATTTTTCCCCCAACCTAGGGCGAGTCGTGGAATAGAAATATCCAGTTTGAGCTGTAGAGACAAGCTTTACCAGAATTGTCCTACCATAAAATGGGATTATTCTTGAGCGGTTTTAGAGCGAAGAACAAATGCCATACTTTGCTTTAGACTTGGCCGCCATGGCGGTTTGATTGTACTGCTGGGTCAAGCGCCCAGCCATGTTGGAATTTCCAATCAGAGCCCGTGATGTCACAGCCGTACATCCCCCTGACACGACACCACTCAGCACCGAAGCCTCGCCCAGACACTTGATAAATACGATCTACACTCCGATATCCGATCTGTTTTGGAGACTGTCGCCTCGTAAGTAATGCTATCACAGGGAAGTGAGTTAGATGTTCGAGTACACTCATGGGGGCATGGACGTTCTCTCACCACTTCAATGTAAATAATGATCGGAATTTGAGAGTAGCTTAACGCAGACGCCTGACTACGTATGTTGGCTCTGTCTAGCTCCAAGGCTCAGATAAACCTGGTGAAGTTGGGATTTTGAGTCGGCTTAGAGTTTCTTGAACAAACCGGACTGCTATCATAATCAAGGAATCGAAGCACCAAAGAGGACAGCAAAAGCGCAATACGTACGTGTCCATACGTGCGATTGTTGCTGGCCAGGTTGGTCACCCTCTAGTATTTAGGAATATAAAAAAGTCGCCCCCACCGCTTTCTCATCTAGATAATTACAGTCACTCCCAACCAACCAACCAACCAACCAACCAAGTAGCCCGGTAAGTCTGCTCGTTCATTTTCCAACTACTAAGCGGATTGTTTCATATATATTACTAGTATCGCTCGCATACATAATGTCTCGAACATTTGGAGAAAGCAAAGGGGCCCGCCCGGTCAAGGTTCTTGTTGGTCTTATCCGTCTCCTCGTCTCGCTGTATATCGTCATCTTGGGCGTTCTTATGATGGTGTCCGCCCTCGCTCACCTCTCTATCGGTCGTATTATCGGGGGCGTTCATGTGTTGTCCGCTTCAATCTGTCTGTTGGGTCTTGAGCTAGACTTCATACATTTCCCTGCACTTGACGACGACGACGCGCATCTAGCAAGGTCAATAGGTCTACAGTTTAGCGCGGCGGTTCTTGTGGGGATGAGTCAGGACGATATGGGATTTTTCTTCTTGGGATGTATTGCATTCGGGATTACCGTAGGCCTTGTTCACTTCGGCGGCATCAATATGCTAGTTTCAAGGGTAGGAGTTACCTTCAACGGGAGCGCGCGGGAAGCTGCAGAGCAGCCCTATGTCGATGCTGAATCAGTTGCCAAGGTTGCAGCCCTCGAGAGGGAGCACGACGCCCCTTACAGGAGATAAGCCGTGTATTCCAAGGACGCCTAGTGGTAAATGGTGAGTTTGGTTTCCCTTGGGTAATAGCCTATCCTGATTCACGTGCTCGAAGGCCACTCTTTACATCGCGCATCTATATCTTTTCCTTCAGAAATCTCCGTTGATTGCCATATCTAAGATACGGCGCAAAAGCCACTTGACTTGTTGTGTATAATAGCGACTCAGGGGCGCAGAACAATCTTAAAAGCTTACGAGTCTATGCGCCTAGATTTGGGCCGCAGTGGCGGATTAGTCATGCTGTGTCATAAGTTTGTTCCTAGACCAGGATAGTTCGAATCCCCTTCCACCAACGGGTTCAACAGCTGGCAACGTGACCTTGTACCCACCTTACCTCAGACGACCTCATCCTACCCACATCTCAGCATCTGAGCTACTCCTTTTCGACGCTATGTACCGTACGGACTATTATCCTCTTGAGCCTGATTGCGATGTTGAACTACGCCTTGTCCGTCTAAAAACGAGGCCGGTGAATTCAGGGTATCCGAACCTGCGCTAATGACGTTTACTGAACTGTCGTTCATCTAATCTACTTGTGCGGTTAGAAAACGTCATTTGAAACCACTTGTCATCCATCTTGCTTCATGCATCTTCCAAAGTGAAACTCAGCGATGCGCCAGACCTAAAGCTAACACGCTACTTCCCTCAGACTCCTCTTACTAGTTCTATACTCTGATGTCTACTCTTATAGAGCCTCTATGACTTGGTGCTTCGTGAAAATGCTTGAGTTTAGCTGAACTAGTTTCTGCTGGACAGGCAGCAAAGCCCGGAAGAATAAGGCTTGCGATTGTTTATCTAATGGATGCCTTACTATTGATGCAAAATACACACGTTGGATAGTAGTGTTGGTGCCGCTCGTTACCGAACCCCATATTTCCGATATTTGGCCTGGAAGTTGCTTCATTAACCAGACCTTCTAGGCCCTCTGATGAGGCTTCCTTTGACGCCTACTCGAGTTTCTATCTTTTGGCTGAGCGGTTGATGATAAGTTTATCTCATGTTAGGTCTCAATAGAATCTGTCATATCTGTTCGAGTGTGTTATTCAGCAAGGATCAGACCGTCATTGACCCATCGGACCCCCTACCTGCCTCGGATGGTCAATAGAGCAAGGTACGAATTCGCTCAGGGTGTAGGGGAATCATAGTCTGGGTAACATGATCTTCCGGAGTTTCCCTTGTTACGATATCGCAGTACTATCTTACGTCTTAGAGTCGCTTGAGGCTGAGCCGATCAAAACTGCTGGAGGGCTTGACGACATGTTGGAGCGTTGCCCCCGCTCTAAAACCACAGTAATTGGAGGAAGTCAGTTATAGGCTTGATGCTCTCCATGCGTAGCTGAACGAGCGTATACCTACAAGAAGTGTGATAGCTACGCGCAGTACCTTATGCAGTTGGGGTGTTTCAGTTTGTCCCTGAGAGGGTTCGAGCACCACGAGCTTATCAAAAAAAACTACTGCTTCGCTAGCAGTCGTAGAATAGCTTGGGGCAACTCGGGGTAGTGTGACGTCCAAGCTTAGTCCTCGTACCGAAACTGGTGGCGGTCAGGAATGACATCACCCGCACGTGACCCTGTCCATCACCGCCATGTGGGACAATCAGGATGCGCCCGTGCGAATCCCGCGAGTGTACAACCTCGTTTGTCAATCACTATCTGCTCGCATTTTGATCTCTTAATTTTTTTGTTATATTGTTCCCCAATGCCTCCAGCCGTTGCGCCTTTCGGAAGTTGGAGGTCGCCTCTGACCACTGATGTCATCACCGAAAAGGTACTCATGAAACCCTCTACCCATTATCCTAAATTATATCGTGTGTGTATGCATAGACGATCTCGATAGCGGAAGTCATTGTAGATGCTGCGACAGGCACACTTTATCATGTGGAGGACCGGCCTCACGAGCGCGGCCGCCGCGTACTCGTTCATACCGACAGCGGTAAGGATGTTTTTGGCTCAGAATGGAATGCTCGCACCGGCGTCCACGAATATGGCGGGTCTGCTGCCGCGGTCTACAAGGACACTGCTCTCTTTACCGATTGGACCACGAAACGCGTATATGTCTGCGCAAAATCGAGCGACGGTTGGGAGGAACCCAAGCCGGCCACACCAGGTACGAGTTGTTTTGAAAGATATCTAAATTATTGGCGGCTAATTCTGGTACAGATAACTCAAACCTTCGCTTCGGAGAATTCCGGTTCCATCCTACGCTTCCTCATCTCGTCATCGCCATTTTGGAGGATCATACGAATCCCGCACCCGCTGATGTGGTCAACACACTTGTCTTGATCGACATACAGGCCCAGAATTTCAAAACAATTGCTGAAGGCGCCGACTTCTATGCGTTCGGTCGGTTTAGTCCCGATGGACAACGGCTCAGTTGGGTGCAGTGGTAAGTGGTTATGTGTACTCCGCGTGTCAGCAACAATAACATCCGTTGACAGGTGGCACCCCGATATGCCATGGGAGGGCTCAGAACTGTACGCGGCCGAATTGAGTATTACTTCCTATTCGATTTCGATCAAGGGCTCGCCAACTCTGATCGCCGGCTCTCGTGAAACGAACTCTATCACACAACCAGATTGGTCATCGCCTACTAAGCTTATATTTGTGTCTGACAAGACTGGGTTCTACAATCACTACGTCCATGATTTCAATAGTGGGAGTACGCAACTTGGCTTGGGAGAACCTATCGAGGAGGATTTTGCCGAACCTGCCTGGTCTCTGGACAACTCCAACTATGCTATTCTGCGGGAAGATACCATACTCGTCCCAGGGTCAGTCTCCGGCCAAAGCGGCTTCCTCGTGGTCGACCTATTTGGAAAACGTTATTCGTTCATCTCGAGTCCCTACGTTTCCACCTCCCACCTCAGGGCCTTGCCACTCGATGGGGATGGAGCTGGTGCTACTGCAGTATTTGTTGGCACAGGTGACGATCGCCCTGCAGCACTAATCCAAGTTTCGCTGTTGCTTGGAAAACCCAAGTATTCTATTTTGAACGAAACAACTAGCGCATTGTCTACCCCTGCCTTGCAAGATTTCGCCTTTTCAAAAGGGGAACCCAAAACCTTTGAGGTTGGAGAGGGAATTGTCAAAAAGCCATTGCATGTGATCTTTTATGGGCCAAAAAATAAGGACTACATTGGCCCAGAGGATGAGAAGCCACCATGTGTTGTCAACGTTCATGGTGGCCCAACGTCCAAGGTCCCACCTGGCCTTAAGTGGTTGACGCAGTACTGGACGAGTCGTGGGTGGGCTTGGTATGTGAAGATGTGTGCAGTTCCATCCCCTTGATTAAGAAGGTCTCGCTATAGGGTTGACGTAAATTATGGTGGATCTTCTGGCTACGGAAGGGCGTACCGGTATGTTCTTTCGTTGGTCTCGCAGGCAGTCTCAACTTAACCGTAGCATATAGCGAGCGTCTTGCGGGAAAATGGGGAATCGCCGACGTAGAAGACTGTGTATCGTCCGTGTACGAGTTGGGAAAGGCCGGGCTAGTTGATCCGAAGCGAGTTACCATCCGAGGGGGTTCTGCAGGTATGTCCGAATTTCATGGGGTTAGCTATACGCTGAGTCACTGTAACCTCTTTTTTTCAGGCGGTTTCACAGTTCTCTGCGCCTTGGTCGCGGCTTCAAAGGTGTACGCAACTGGTACCTCGTGAGTCTATAACGGTCTCGCATTTGCGTACCTTCAGCTGATTATCGTCTAGATCATATGGGGTTTCCGATCTCGCAGCGCTCGAACAGGAAACTCATAAGTTCGAAAGCCAATATCTCCATAAACTTATGGGAGGAAGCATGGCAGAAATCCCAGATGTATACAAAGATCGCTCACCCGCGTTTCATGCCGAGAAGATTACCGCGCCGTTATTGGTACGCTCGATATTTGTTGTCTCGGGATTGGTATGAAGACTAAAAGGATCCACGAAAGATCCTGCAAGGCTCTGTCGATGCCGTGGTGCCTCCGAACCAAGCGGAACTGATGGAGCAGAAGATCAAGGACAACGGTGGTAAAGTTAAATACGTCTTATTTGATGGAGAAGGACATGGCTGGCGAAGGGCGGACACTATCAAGCAGGCCTTGGAGTTGGAACTTCAATGGTACGGCGAGGTTTTGGGTATTGATGTTCAGCTATAGCCTATTGCCCTCGATCAGCGGAATGACCGCTGTCTGAAATGAAGAATCAACTTGTACATTAGTAAAATTGACGAACAATATATCTTCCATGCCATAAGTCTTACTGGATTATCATGATTCAAGACAGACCATAATTATGATCTTCCGCAAGAAGCAAAGTTACCGTAACAGATCGGGAAGTCGGCCGAGACCGTGAAGTGGGCCACCTGCATTTTCTCAGGATTGGCTGATTGGTTTTGGTTCAAATTTTGCATGCGCATTGTACGCGTATACTTGTATATACGAGTCGATTATCGTAGCTTCTGATCATTCAACTGCCGAGAAATATTCCAATTATCTCCAGGTTATGGAATTGATCCAATCAAAGATTTGGTGATGCACTCGTAACTGGAGAAAAAGGTCGTATAAATGGTTCAAACTGATATTTATACAGTAGAAAGAGGCTTTGATTCGATATGCAATGCTTGAGATACTCCTATAACAGAAATTTGTTACTGGAAGAGCAAAACCTTGGTGGATTGTTAGCGCTTCAGAAAGCATTAACCTAGTTACTCTTCATCCGACAATTCTGACTTGGCAGACGAGAGCAAAAATGGGCCCTATGCAAGCGTAAGTACACAGAATCGCTGTGACTAGGCTGCAGCTTACTCGAATTTCGTACTCTGAGTCCGTCTAGTTTAGTGGGTCATTTGGCGCTTGGCGGTGACCCCATCCTTAACCACAACTGCAAACACAAGCACGAGCACGACTACAACTTTGTTTTCACCCACGCCCCCACCCTCAATATACGGACTGCCGATTTGCAAGGTTTCAAGCCTCCTCTTCTTGTTTTCGCTCAAAATCTCCATCAATTGCAGCTCCTTCTTGGACTGGCGTTAGTAGCTGTTCATGTTGGTGAGCTTCGATTCTATATTGAAGTCCATGAATGCGCCTGTGAACCGTAGCTCGAGGCACGCCATAATAAGCTGTGGCTTCTTGTTGGCTCATAACATCATGTGCAACAGCACGAAGCGCCTCAACCAGTGATGTATCATCATAAAACCGACTCTTGTGTTTCTGGTATGTACTAGGAGTCGTTCTGAGTTTGTATAATACCAATAGTTCCAAAAAACGCACCGTTTAATTATCATTTCAGTGGTGGGAACGCATATATCAGGAGGACAGCTCTGAGAAGGTCACGTGGCCCACTTCCCGGTGTTTGGTCAAAATCCCGAGCGTTCTTACAGGTCTAGTATCTCGTAAAGTGATTAAGCTACCAGCACCAAACTTTGCATACACAATAAATGCTATGTAATCTATAAGCACGCCAAATTTTGAGTTCAAAGATTCGCTACAGCCTGCAGGACTGGTCAATCACAAAATCCGGCCCATTTCCCGGTGGCTTACGGTACTATCATTTGGTGATGTTTGCAATTTCTCCAACGCTGCGTTCAAGATATTTGATGGCGCACGCAAATATTTTACAGGAGGACATTTGTAGAATATTCATGTAGTTAGTAGAAGATGCGAGAACATCGAGTCAAGTGCTGAATGCGCAGTATATGCGCAGTAAGACGGACCGTGACTCACAGTAAAGTGTAGGGTATAAATAGAGGTCTCTGCGAGCCCTCTCGTACTCATCATTCACAACACTTTCACTCTTTACTCTAACTCTTCTATACACCATAATATATACATTTGATTTCTATAACATTTCCGCAATTATCGAATTTGTATACGTTTCGAGTGGAAACATAGCTATATAACGGAGTTGTTGGGATCAATCACAAGAACATACCTGGGAGAGCGCACGAGAGGCATGCTGTAATGGCTGTATCAGTTTGCGTAATGCCACATCATTTTGGTTGAGGTAACTTCATTTTGTTTGATAGGTCCCAGGCCGTTTGAAAAAATTTCTTGGTCGTTGGATAGCTCGCATGCTTGAGATATGGGGTGGATTTAAGTCTTATTTTATCGTATTGATTTGTTAAGACCAAATGGGCGACATGCAGATGAGGTTTTCGCTCGGACCACGCCCTCCAGGATGTTGTCCAGTGATTTGTGCATGGAATCAAGAATGACAGCTAGAGAGGCGGCATGTATGCATTTATTTCCACGTGAAAACTAGGAGAATACAGGCATAGAATTACGCCTATTGATCTGAATCGAGACACGGCACGAAGCTGAATGCCCACCTCAAAGGCACGCACTGAGGTATTCACCCTTTAACAAACCGAACAGGATTATATCATTATCTAGCATACAGCGCGGTTAACTATCGATGGGAATGCAAATCATGAGGAGCGAGCGCAGACTCACAGATGGTCCTCTTGTTCTTCGCAGAAAACCGTGGCTCGAAAGCCAATGTATGGGTAATACTGGTCTGGTATATTCCCATGTTCTTCGAAAATTGTAATGCAACCAGCTATCCCCAAATCGAAATCATGTACATGGCTCGTTTCCACTCCTTTCCTCTTCAGAAGATGTTGAGCAACTATTGAAGCCGGTTTCAATGTAAACTTCAACTTGATTTCAACTGTATAACAAATGGCAAACAATAATCCCTATCATACAAGATGCTTTTGGGTTTTCTACATCAGAATCTTACGCCTTGAGTGGCTCGACGTTCCAGTACGACTCGGCATAATCCAAGATGGCACGATCGGACGAGAACTTGCCCATCTGTATCAAAAGCATTTAGTTAGCATGATGCGTCGACCGATGACGAACGCAACGCACGTTGGCAACAGTCGCGATCGACTTCTTGGCCCAGGCAGCCTTGTCCTTGTAGGCCTCGTCGACCATGTTCTGGCATGCGATATCTAAATCGAAAATCAGTACCCATTCTCACGCTAATCATAAATAGACGCATACAAGAATCAAAGTCCTCCTACAAATCCCACAAGATGTTAGCATACCCCAACACCAAAACAGGACAACGTACAGTGATGAGATAGTAATCGCTCTGGCGAACAGTGTTCAACAGCGGCTCGTAAACGTTGCCGTCGCCGAATCGGCCATTCGAGACTTCGTCCAAGACCGAAGCGAGCGCCGGCGACTTTTGCTCAACCGGAACGGGATGGTACGCATGCTGGTAGCGCAGATCCTCGACGGCGGGGGTAAGGTGACCAAAGAAGAACACTACAAGCGGTTAGTCCCAATCTTGAACCCGACGCTCGGTAAACACACCACTAAACAAATTTGATCAGTTGCGACCGACAGAGGAATACTATCGACTCACTTTTCCTCGCCGGCCTCCTCGGCAATCTCAATGTTTGCACCATCGACCGTGCCCAGCAACAGACCACCGTTCAAACAGAACTTCATGTTCGAAGTACCAGCAGCCTCGGTACCGGCGGTCGAAATATGCTCTGAAATGTCGGCCGCGGGGATCAAGATCTCGGCCAAGGACACGGCTAGTCGTTCCCATCAGCATGCTTGTTTTAATCTATCGTCCACGACTCACAGTAATCGGGGCAGAAGATGACGGTCATCAGACCCTTGATGTCTGGGTCGTTGTTGATCACCTTGGCGACGTTGACGATCAAGCGAATGGTCTACGAATCCATCAATCGGAATCGGAAGAACCCCACGATAGATGAAAGAACGTACGAGCTTGGCCATGTAGTAACCCGGGGCGGCCTTGCCACCAAAGATGTGCGTCCTGGCTTGAACGTTCTTGCGTTCTTCGGGAGTCATAGACTTCAATCGGAGGTAACGGTAAATCACCCCACAGATGTTCATGGTCTGACGCTTGTACTCGTGGATACGCTGGATGTTTTAATCAGTCTCCAGCCCTCGACCGGACAAACACGGAGACAGACCTTGATTTGCACATCGAACAAACTCTTGGTGTCAACCTCGACACCGAGAGTCTCACGCGCGTAGTGAGCCAGGCGTTCCTTGTTCTTCTGCTTGGCTGCGGTCCACTTGGCCTGGAACTCGGGATTGTCGGCGTGTTTGAGCAGACCCTTGAGCTTGTAGAGATCCTTGAGCCATGCGGACTTTTCGCCGCCGAGAGTCTCGGTGATGAGGTTCCTGCTCGGCAATTGGAATGGATACGTAAATAGCGATAATGAATGACGTACGAGAGGGCAGGGTTGCACTGATCCAGCCAGCGACGAGGGGTGATACCGTTGGTAACGTTGCCAAACTGGGATAAATTACATTATAAGCGTTGATCGATCGACCGATCAATTTCATTCAACATACCTTGTCTGGGCCGTAGTAATCCACAAAGTCCTTTAGGATGGTTGTGCGAACGAGTTCCGAGTGGAGCTCGGCAACACCGTTGACCTTTTTCGAGCCGATGACAGCGAGGTTGGCCATGCGGATGTGTTGTGGGTAGCCCTCTATCATTGCACATGAGCATGACGAAATGATGATAAACCACATAACAAACCTTGGATGAGCGACAGCCTCTCGATCTTTTCCTTGTCGCCGGGGAATTTCTTCTCGACTTGCTTGAGAAACCAAAAGTTGAGATCGAAAATGATTTGCATGTGCCTCGGCAACAAGTGCTGCAACAGCGGGACAGCCCACTTTTCGAGTGCTTCGGGAAGGACAGTGTGGTTGGTGTAGCCGAAAGTCTTGGAGGTGATCTCCCAGGCAGTGTCCCAAGCGACCTCTTCTTCGTCGACGAGAATGCGCATGAGTTCCGGGATGGCGAGCGTCGGGTGGGTCTAGATTTCGTGTAAATAACGCGTTAGAAAGAGATAGAGGAAAGGCGCACGTCGTTGAGCTGGATGGCAACATAGTCCGGGAACTCGGTGATTGGCTTGTCAAGGTTCTTGAATCGGCGCATGATATCGGCAAGAGAGGCGGCTACCCGGGGTTTCATAAGACCGCAAGCCAAGAGGGACTAGAATGGAACGGCACATACCACACCAGAAATACTGCTGTTTGAGACGAAGTTCCTTGCCGACCATGTGGTTATCGTTCGGGTACAGGACACGGGTAATGTTCTCGGCGCTATTCGAGGTCTCAACGGCCTTTTCGTAATCACCGGCGTTGAACGACTGGAGATCGAACCCAGACTTTCCGCGAGCGTCCCACAGACGGAGGTCTAGTGATGATTAGATCATGATAAATGGTAAATGAAAAGACACTCACTGTTGGTATTCTTGGTAGCATAACCTGGGATGGGAACATCATACGCAACTGCAACGACTTCTTGTCCACCGCTCCAGACGGCACGTCCAGTGTTGCCAATACGCTCAGCCTGACCGTAGAAGCGAACGTCGTACGTCACGTCGTAGCGAGGAATTTCCCAGGCGTTGGCATTGTTGAGCCATGGATCGGGACTATCCAGACCAAATCAGTACGAAACGTGACAAAAAAATGACCGACTCACGCCTCGAGCTGAGATCCGTCAGCAGCGATGAGCTGCTGGAATATGCCATAGCGATAACGCAAGCCGTAGCCCCAGAACGGAAGCTCCTGCGAAGCCGACGAATCGACATAGCACGCAGCGAGACGGCCGAGACCACCGTTGCCGAGACCGGCATCGCGTTCCTGCACGATCAAGTCCTCGAGGTTCTGGACACGCGAAACAAGAGGAGATCAGATACGATCACGTGCGGCGAGATGAATATTCCCACGAATCCGAGCTTGTTGGTCGCATCGCGGAACTTGTCCTTGAGGCCCAGGTTGAGGAGGGCATTGTCGAGCGCGCGACCCATGAGCCATTCGAGGGAGAGGTAGTAGGCGCGCTTGGGGGCTTTGCGGGTGTAGTGCATTTGGGTGTCGTTCCACTGTCGACACGGTCAGTGATAGTCATGGTCGGAAACAAGACACGCACGTTGACAATGAGATCATCGCGGACGGCATGTGCGACGGCTTGGTATGCTCCTTGCTAGAGGGGACATGAGCAAAACTTTTGAAATAACCGCAGATGATGGACGTACGTCATCGAGATTGTAGGCTTGGCGGGCGATCGTGGTCTGGACATGGTTGACGATATGGGCAGCGATCTCTTTGACGTCCGAGTCGACGCTTCGGATGCCTGCCTTCCAGGTCTTTTCGTCACCGCGGGGCCATACTTCCTTGCCGCCCTCGGCCGTCGGGATGTACCCTATTCCAGGTCAGCCCAAGTGATATAGACCAGCTAGATGGTTACCTGTGGCAGAACGCTTGTGCTTGCGCTGCTCCTTTGGCGGGGGCTTGCCGATGGCAGCAGTGTCGACGGTCTGGAAAGACTCAGAGTTGCGGCGAGAGGGAGCCATGGTCGTATGGGGCACTGATGATCCAGATCGGCAGCTTATGAACTGTGCGGCCCGTGAGAATCGGATCGTGGGAATGATAGTGCGTGTACTCCCATAGGCTGTATCGGACTTCGCGCACAATCCTGCAGGACATGGTGCGTTCTCTGTCGTGGGACTCTTTCCAGGATAATGCAAATATAGCAGTGTATAATGCCCGGCGTGAGAGCAATGTCGCCCGCCAGATGCCTCGCCCTAGATGATGTCGGCCGGCATGTCCCCGTCCTCCTCGTCGTGGTTGAGTTTGGCGCGACGATCCCCATTTCCAACGCTGCACGTGACCGCGCGTGGGACAAACAAACGGGCGCTCCCCCGCCTTTTTCGCACATCAGAACCGCTCCGTTATCGCAGATCAGAAAGGCCGATATTAAGAGTGCAATCTCATCTGTTCCCACAATTACTGTCTCGGGTGAGAAGGCCCCGCCTGCGGAAGCGCCGAGCCGTTCCCAGGTCCTCAGCCTGCCTCGGTTGTCTTCTCGGATCAGCCTCCACTCGATTGGACCTCCCAACCGATCCCGACCCAATCGATCGAGCTTATCAGAACACAAGTCGGTTCGACCCCGCATCGAACTCGATCCCATGTCTGGGGTAATAAACAACTCGACCATCAGAACACAGGGGAAAGACCTCTATCAGGTCTCTGCGGGGAGTGCTCTTTGCCGTTGTGGATTCACGTGAGGCTGTTATCTCCCAAACCTCCAAGTTTCAGTCTCGGGCAGTTTGATCATCGCCACATTCTATCCTATATCCAGCGCTCTCCGCCAGTACCTCGATCGTTCAGTCCAACAAGGCATAGTCTGGCGGTAGATACCGGCAGATCTATCATGTCAAATGACGGACACATTTGTTATCCTTGATGTATTTCCAGGCTGAAAGCTCGCCCTCACTACATCTCATATCCAGATCTTCTCGAGTCGCAACCCATTTCACCCGTGATGGCGCACAGGATGAAAATAACATCCCCGGCAAATACCTAGGCCAAAGCTTCGGATATTGCTTTTGCTTTCATTCTAGAAATCCTACCGGCCGCCGTATCTTTCAACCAAGGCCCAGATTTCGACCCTACACGGACGGACGTGGCGCTTATGCAAACCTCCGCCACCCACCAATCCGGCCACACACGTGGTCCGTGCGCCCAACTAGGCCTGGTCTACTCCCATGGCCGAAATCAAACTTTGCAAAGGAGAAGAGCTCGGAGCGGGCGGAGAGGTATGCCCCAATATTTCATTTCGGTCTCCAAGCTTACGAATTTCGAATGAGGGGCGGGTCTTTCGAGCAACCGAAGTTCACACTGGCAGAGTTGTAGCACTCAAGCAGGCTCGAGCATCTCTACAGCTCAAACGGCCGCTGCTACAGCATGAATCACGGTTTCTCAAGCTTCTTGCCGGACATCCTGCCATTACTCAGGTATATGCGTGTGGGCGGATCGAGCATTTCGAGATGATTTCGATGGAACTTTTGCACAAGAGTCTCGGTGACCGAGAATGGACCTTTGGCTCTTGGAGATGTTCTCGACATCGCGAACCAAATGGCTTGTCTCTTTAACTTATTGAACTTATTTCAGATTGGAAGATAATGCGTAGCTCGGAGTCCTTGAACATCTCTCGAATCATGGACTGGCTCATCGAGATATCAAACCCGATAATATCATGCTTCGACAATATGGATCTACCCAAGTCTGTTTGATCGACTTTTGCTCTGCGTATCGGATTCCGATTGAACCACTCCACGATCACACTCACGACGAAAAGTCGAATGGAGTATTTGGAACATTGCCGTATGCGAGCCTGACTGCCCACAAGAATCTAGAACAGAGGTCAAAGAGTGAGAGAACAGCCTTTTTATCATGATTTTTCACTGATTCCCAGTTTTGTAGTAAAACTGACATGGCGCGACCACCTGGAATCACTCGCATATACACTCATCTGGCTGCTTCGGGGCAATCTTCCCTGAACTCATTACACCCGCCATGGGGCTCACCTTGGCAGGTACCGCCAGGTCTATGCACAAAAGCAAAAGCGCAACGGGTTAACCCTCTCTGTAGGACTTTCACCCGAGATTGGAGAACTGGTAGATCACTCTCGGGCGCTCCATAGAGGAGCGTCCAAAATATCTGGCTTGGCGTGATCGGTTTAGCCACGTGAATCGGAACGCGGTCTACGCTAAACACGAGAAAGCTTCAACTGGTGAGAGATTATTGAACTACATCCCATGTCCCTGCAGACTACTAAACGTATAATTGCCTCGCTTAGAATCGGTTGCTCGACAAGATCCTCCTGTCAAAGTCGAGCAAATCGTTCTGGTCGAGCTCCTGGCACCAGTAATTGCGGAAGGATACTCTGCTCGAGTAGGCCACGAAAAATCCTTCGTTCAAGGGCTCCAATTCGATTGTCCTGAATGGACGACAGTTCCGCGGCCCGCGGTCATCACTAGGCTGAAATTTGACGAGGAAAAGAAACTGTATTGGCTCCAGGCCATCGCAATTACGCGGTCCACTAAACTCAATACACCACAGGATATTCGCATCTTGACATCGCCGAACGAGGACTCACTGGTTGCTGATTATCCGGCCCTTGTTTTGGGACCCGATTGGCCATTTACAGACTCGTACTGTCATGCATATCAATGTCCACTGGATTTATATTGCCTTCCCGAACAGGTGCGTTTGATGCTCGTCATCTATCTACCGTACCGGACCGGGAAACGGACCGGTTTTAGTATTTGAGCCACAGAAATAGCAAAGATTTACCGTTGAGCTTACAACTTGACCAGCAAACAAAAATCGTAGACTGCTATTAGCACTCCAATTCTGAAGTGGATTGAAAGCTTGAGTCGATGTGGAGAGCCTCCACAAGATGAGGTGTATTTTCAAGCTCATACCGGGAAGCGGATCATATCGGTTACCAAATGTCGCCATCTAAAATATGAGTGTGTACTATGTAAAACTAGTTTTTTGCAGTTTCAAACATGCTATCAGGTGTTTTGTAGAAAATATAAGCCGTTTTGGCGTCGACAGCGGCGGTAATTCAAACGATGTAGGTGGGCAAATCCTCCATTGTATGCGTCAGACCAATCAAGAAGGTACTCTGGCACATAGTCAGTACAATTGACGTGATTCCGTTTTGGAGTACCCATAAAGAGGAGCGGGATACTTACGGGCTGATTCAGCGGTGTTTTTGACTGTCCTAGTATGTAAGGTAGGCAAATGTGATTAACACAGTCTCTCCCAAAGTTTCGTTCATGTATGGACGGACTGAGATTCAGCCATTCGTGGTCTTATGTTTTCTTCGTAGCATTGGCACTTTAATTCTTCAAATACTATCCACACGACCAAAAGGTCCGCTGTACGAGCTTGTACAACACAAGTGATGAATTTATGGCGTGTATTCTCATCCGACCCACCAATCGGTGCATCATATCAAGATGGGTACCAGATAGAAAGCTCCAATTTTTTGCACACGACTGTGTATGTACTACATAAATAAATGTAGAAAATCAGAGGTGTGGCTTAGATGTACGATCTCAAGAAACAAACGATGGTCCACTTGACCGGCCTGGTCCACTTCCCGGTCCGGTCCGGTATGTCCGAATTAAACCTGGGCGCTTGGTAGGAGTCTGTCGAGGCCAGATGAAGCTCACATGTTCCAGTTATCGGAATTATAAATCAGGCGTTTCTAACACAACACCTAGATGGCCCCAAGGGCGATTCTGGGCTTACAGATATTCGTCATCACGCTCGCATGAAAAAAGGACATATCAAACTGTTCGCCAAAGTACTGCCCTTGAACCAGTCTCACATTTTGGACGAATCTATCGACTGATTCTCTTCAAGAGCGTGGTTTGACGAATGTATCAAAGCCAGCAGGTACAACGATTTGGATAATCATCGGCGGTGGACCGGTGCATTGTTCCCCAAATTTTATGTCCGATCGAAAGGTGACATTTCTGAAAGTTATTTCACGGACTTTGAGGTTTGGCAGCCGGTGCAAGGAGAAAGAGACCGTTCAATTACGCTGGCAGGGGCTCAACAAGATGGTGTGGAGACAGATACGAGCAAACTGAAGCGGTGGATAGGATCGTTGACTCGGAGGAAGGAGCGTGATAATATGTACTATAAGATGTGATAAAGACCTCTTGGGAGTACCTCGATGGGCGTCGGGCTCCAGGGGCTGGGATAATAAAATTATCATAAACCTATTTCAGTACCCCATAAATTTCCTTTTGGAATGTTCCAGCACGTGACCGCCTAGTGCTCTTATCCCCTGATTCATAAGCCACTATCATTCCCTTTCGACGACCACATCATAATGGCCCATCTAAGCAACGAACGAATGCCTCAACTTGTAGCCTTTGACCTGGACTACACTTTATGGGACTTCTGGGTCGACACGCATGTCACTCGTTCGTTTACTCTTGCCTAGCTTTTGGCGCTGGTACTCATGACGTATGGGTGTTTTGCGTAGCCCCGTTCAAGAGAGACGGGAACAGTGTAAACCAGGCAACTGATAGGTAACGTGCTCTGCTTAACTTATCCCCGTGCGCGAATCTTATTGAAACTATTTGAAGATACAAAACTCCGATATCGTTTTATAAGGATGTCCCTCAAATCTTGCAGCACCTTGTTGACGAAGATTGCCATATCGCTGCATGCTCACGAACCTCCGCAACCGAAGAGTGAAAACCTCTCACTCTGAATTCGCTTATCCCGCTAATCATGTCCTTGTTCGATCAATACAGGGCGCGACAGCTTCTTACCCTGCTGCTGCTTCCAGCTCCGCCATCATCGTCGAACGGTACAAAGAAAGCGATCGAGTTTTTCGACACTCTAGAAATATATCCCGGTTGGTTCAGAAAACCGATCCATTGTCCCTAGAGCCGTAACTCCATTTCACAGGTTCCAAAATCAGGCATTTTAAAGCTTTGCACAAGAAGACAGGCATCCCATACGAAGAGATGGTATGTATTGTACCATTCAACCCCGAATACGTTGGTAGTTGCCTGTTCCGTAACGCCAATAATTCTATAGTTATTCTTCGACGATGAGATGAGGAACAAGGATGTTGAATCCTTGGGTACGTCGGAAGCACCAACCTATGTTTAATTCACTCATCTTAACCTGTTCCAAGGTGTAACCATGCAACACGTCCGAGATGGAATGAACTGGAACATTTTCCGCCGGGGCCTCGAACTATGGCGAAAGCGTCACCCTATTCACGATGAACAGGACACTGAAATTCAGAGTACAAGCGGCAATGCGGAATAAAGAGAAAGAAGATTCGCACAAGGAGTACACAAGCTTTTTCTTTTGTCTTTTTTCTTAACTCTGGTGTGTTAGAATATGTATACAGGCTGACGTATCACATAGATGAAGAGGTCATTTAGCATATCACAGTTTCAGAACTCATTGAGATCGATTGATGATTTTCAGGTTAACTGCGGCGCTGTTTTTATGGGCTCGTTGAGTTAGAGGCGATTGTTCTGATGTTTCTGTCGTGGATTCAGTGGGGCTAGTTTTCTCGAGAGTTTGGGCAAAAGCGGAAGTTCGGTTACGCAGCCTCGTTTTGCTACGCAGGATGGGATGCCAAGAATCCAGTAGTAATGAGGCAGGTTCATGGGGCAATCAGAACGCGACATCAAGAATCAAGTAGTATGTTTTATAGTATCACAACTTCCAAACAGACTATATGTCTAATAGCCATTGGATGCATTTATCCCATCTGCCAAATTAAACCCAGTGCCAATGGGATGCTCTCCTTGTGCCAGAGTCAAATGGTGGGCGCACTGTGCCACATAAAGATGCGGAAAGTCAGTAAGAAACGACCTTGTGACATTTGGTCGGAAACATACCAGAAGCTGATATGTGCCATCCCAGCTTCTCCGACTTCCCCAAGAGGCTGATCAGTAGCGTACCAAAAACGGTCTATCTAAGCGTCCGGAAAACATCTAACCCGGACGCTTAGATAGACCGATTTAGGTACGTTACGTCAGAAAAGCCGTTTCATGCGGAATTTCAGAACGTCTACATCTTACAGAGGGGGCCTCGCAATTTCCTAAGCGAAACTGTTAGTCAACTACAAACATTCATGACTCGCCAGAACGAACCATGATGTCAGCTTAATCAAAAATCGGTCTGTGGTGGGAAGGCATAGTCCCTTCACCTTAATCGTCCCGTGCCATAAGTCGTTGAGGTTTCGTAGGAGGAGGAAGCGAGCATTCTCAGACACTGAGCACAGTAAGCGAATATATCAACCAGCCAAATCTTCAATATCACCATTTAACCAGCATTCGGACAAATGGTGTCGTGTACAAGCTGCTGCTCACTCAATGTACGAACATCTATGCAAGAATCTCCATCTTGTCGTATGACGGAGTGTATCATTCTGTGCTGAAAAACAGGAGCAGTCTGTCCTTGAAGAATTAATCGTCCTGGTATTGCAACTATTTCCATCGAGCAGGTTGGTGTGACAGCGAATGGGTAAAGCTGCAATTTCACGTTGCATGAGTCACATGAATAAACGGACATGGCTTCTTCGGGGAATACTATCAGCGCTTCAAGATAGATTAACCGGCAGAGTGCCCATGCGATCACCAGACCTTGCGGACCATTGCCCACGTCCTTAAACTCTGCCCACTCCAAGATATGGTGCAAACCATTCTTTGGAAGACGTCGAAACCCGTGCTCCTTGCGGATCTTTTTGGGACAGCGAAAGGCCTTCGAGCTAGAGTGTGGGAGCCTTGAGAAGTAACTTACCTGGAAGTTAGTTGCCATGTGTTACTTACCAGTAAGTTACGGTTACCCCGACTTGGAAAGATTCGGCCCAGGTACCTAGAACTCGCTCAATTGAGGACAATGTCTCAGAAATTGAACCACTATGGAAGTCCTACAATCACCTGAAATTTACCGACACCATCAGTTTTCATCCTGCACGGCCCAGAAGTTGGGAAAGGCGGAAATACGGTCGGCCAGGGTGACGATGCGGCTTTAGGAACGAGTCGGCCGTTCGAAAGGCGACAGATGTCGATTGTGATTGAGTCATTTTGTGTATAAACATTTGTACGTAAGGTTTCAGTAACTTACATCTCAGTAACTAACCCCCAGTTGCTTACTTTTTTGGTAAATAACTGTAACTTACTGTTACCTTGAACTTCGGGAGTATGTTCCCGCACTCTAATTCGAGTTCTAGCTACTTTTATATATTTCTCTAATACGTTTTCTAAAAGTGCTACCCCTTATGACACTCATAGTTAGTTTGTTCATGTGTGTTTCTCCTCTGCCGTAAGTCCCTCTCGACCGATGCTTGCTGTGCGCCCCCGCTCTAATTCTTCGCTTTCTTGTTGATGTACCCCGCCCTCGAGGCTACCTTGTGCTTCTTTTCTGGTTTTGTGACCCAAGCGGTTTGACCCCGTGTTCATGTCGTTGGCTAAATATGTATGCCAAAAAAAGCATGGGTCACGTGAAGTGTTGAAGACCTCGCTGTCTGGCTTTCGGACTACTGTACCAGCGAGCGAAGAACTCGGACCCGGTCCCAGCTGGCGCCGACGCGACGCTTTGAATTGCCAGTTTCCCTTGTCCCAGCACGTGCCGACGAGAAGGGAAAAGAGTTTCCCTATATGGTAATATAAGTATTCCATCTAGATTTATGTCTATCCTGCATCGGATGGTGCTTTTTGTCCTCCAATCAGCCATAAAATGCATTTTCATGTCTACCCTAGCCCAAATACACCCATTAACTACTGGTTTGAGGGAAACAATGCAACGGAGCCGGCGGAGTTGCACCGTATATACTGGGCGAGGCATGTAGAACACCCCCCCTTGCACTCTCGAGGCTTAGCGAGCACAAAGGCATAGTGAGCGCGTGAAGAGATCCGATGCGACAAAACAAGCTCGACCTCAAGTTTAAACATTCAGGTGTTTGACGCATGGCGTGTGGTATCACAAATCATTGTATCACCGCATGGCGTGCTCTATCAAACCATAGCGAAGAGCAGAGCACAGGTATAAATCCGGAGCGATGCACTATCAAACAACATCGTGCGGTGCCATATGCTATGTATCGGTATTTGGACCGCCCTACTTGGAATCCGCCGATCAAGATGGCATGGGGACGTCTGTGTTTTCCCCTGCATACTGTGTTTTCCCCCGCATACCGTGTTTTCCCCCGCATATAATCACTAAATATGCGCTAAGGCAAGTAGCTCTCAAGCGGGAATATATTCTCACTTAGCAATTTCGAAGATCCTACTTGGGGACAGACCTTGATGACAATCGTCAGCCGTGAGGAATCATCCTATTATTACCCAACCGCAGCTTTGAATCTGGATCCCATTCCTAAAATATCCATATTTAGCCAAGTCTTACGGATTCTACGCACGCAAACCCCCCCCCCCCCCGTCTACGAAGTGCCGGGGGATTCTCTGCTTATATGCGTCGTCTCGCCGTACGGTCCGCTGACCATAGCTTTGCAGGACCGCTAGGTCGTTTGTTCCTTCTCCTTCCTCTCTCTCTCGTTCGTCCTTTCCGTTTGTCGGATCGATTCGCGGGGTCTGATCCACCCACTCTCGCGCTTTGCTTATACACCACGCCAGACATGCGGCCCTTCGCCTATCACCTGCGTGATCTATATGCCTCTATCGTTGCACTCTTGAGCGTGGGTTGAATCGAAAACATTATGATACTCATCCATCTAGATATATTCTCTGCGCGCGCGAAAGACGAGACCGCTCGTACACGTGGCTAGCGCCTAACTGTACTACTCATCTACACTAAGCCGAGTCTCTCACTCCTCACCATGTTTATCATAACAGCCTGCTCGATCTTGACCTAAATCCACACTCTCCTGTGGAAGCGATAGCAGAGTTAAAAATACGACCGACACGTTATGGATTGCCTGTTGTGGGCGTAGCGAGTGGTGTGGCGCAAGGGTGTACCAAAAGGGACATGAGCCGAACCGGGGACCTGGCGGGTCAGCAGACGTGCCTCGTGTTGACGGATCACTATTCAATAGGACTCATCACGTCTCGCAAGGGACAAACGCCGAACAAACACCATATACGGAACGCGTGCGTAGGTTCAACTTCCGTGTTTGGGCGAAATTACGCGACGAACACGTTGTGCCGATCCGAACAAGTCACACCTTACCCTATGATTACCACAACCGATGATCGAGGCTGCGCTGTGGGGAGCACCGATGACAGCTTCCTGGCTTCATTTTATGTATTGAAAAATTCGACAGTCGTATAAGGCGAGTAACGCCCGGCTGTCCTTGCGCCGCTCCCCCACGCTCTCCCCACGCCTCCTTTACGTCTACAGCCACTATCTACTCGACTGCGACGAACAAACCAAACGATGGGTGCCGTTTTGTCTCGCCACAAGCTCTGGTCCTGCGTGCGCCGCTTCTTGAAGAAACCGCTCTACAACTCGAGTAAGTGGCACACCGTATCGTCCTCAATCTCCACCAGCTCATATCGAGCTTGCAGAGCATAACGCGTCCGACAGCACACTGGTCGAACCGGGTACGTCATCCGCTCCCAACACGGTCTAGACCTAAACGAGCCAATCCGCGTTTAGCGTTTCTCCACGAGTCAAAAATCTCGGAAAAACCTTTGTACTTTGAACCTGCCACCCAACGCATAAAAGAATACAGCAAATGCACAGAGGCATCCAGGGCGAGCTGCGAGTTTGTGGACCGGGGGCCGCTAGAGGTCGAGGCGGTGGATTTAATGCTATATCGCCGGTGAGTCGTGTTCGGCGACCGGTAGCCGGTTGTTCGGTACCAATCTTTGATTGATTAGGCAGGTTCCCGGGAACGATGACGACCTCGTTGTGGGTGAGCCTCGCTTTCCTTTCATTCTCGCCAACCCGATTGCTGACAGCGTGCGTAGGAGTGGGCGTTCGATCGCGGTCCTCGGGCGACATTACGCCCCTCGTTCTGATCGAAAGCGACGAATACGGCATTCACTTTACCGGTCGACTCGCACACGATCCGTCCCAATGTTTCTTCGCCTGTCTCCGAAACAGCACCCAGCTCCACCCAGTCGTTCGACACATCATCTATCTCGACTTTCTTCGGAACTTGCAAAACCGGTCGGCGACGTTTATCTGGGATTGGTGGAGGAGCGGGGCGGATATGGACAGGATCGATCGGCTGATAGGTCAGTGGCAATAGCCTCGGGCAGGAACCGGTTGGTGGGCTCGACAGGCGTGGGAGATGACTTTAAAATTAGTTATGGAGCGAGACCGCTCGAGTATGATTCATGATGTATTATTACGCATGCTGTTGTCTGAACTTGCATATCAATTCATGAGCATTTTGGAGACTTGACTGAATAGGCAGCCGGGAGTAGGGTGGGCCTGCCAGTCCCGTCGCACAGTTCAAGCCTTGCTCGTGGGCCGAAGACTGAGGCTCAGAAGTCCACGAACTTCTGGCCGTGTCAGGTACAGTGACGCTTAAAACAATGACCGTATACGGGTGTGAGAGCCGTAGAATCTCAGCGATTGCATGTTGGTAGCATGTTCGATAAAAGCAAGCAAATCTTACTGTAGGCTTTATCTCAGGGGCGCAATATCAGGGGGCTCTTTTAAACATCCAATAAATGTAATATTGGGTTGGGCAGGACAAGGCTCCTGGGACACTGGGTCTGTTTGCCTAATCATGGCCCACGGTGTCTGTATGACCCTTGGATTAGTAGGTCTCAGCTTTACAATTAGCATGATTGGCGAGGAAGTTGTCAACTGCTTTGCAACAGATCATAGAAGCGCCTTGTGCAGCATGGCGGGTAAACGAGATGTTTGAAGATCTTCAGAGATCTTGGCAGAGTGTGTATTTAGAGCTTTACACGCATATACGCCCAGCGTTTTGCCGGAGACACTCATGAGAATTCAATAGAGGGTTTGTGATCGAATCTCTATTTTTTATGCGAGTTTTGATTGTGGCTATTTCTTTTTTGTTCTAAAAATTAGGCCATGCAAAATGAACTTAAACGCGTTATGGAGGTTAGCTCGATAGCCTAGAGTGTGTAAGAATGCCGTGTAGCCCCAATCTATTCTTCGGGGTCGTGATTATTGACTGTCGTCGTGTGCTGCCGACGCCGAGGGATCAGAGAGTTGCTCGGGAACAGCTTTAGACGACTCAAACAAGCTCTAGGGCTAATTATAAGCAACTTTTACTCCATTTTGATTGAGCGAGGGGGCGGCACAACGGCCAGTACTTTAGACCAAAAATTGAAATAGTTACCTGAGTCGCAACCTGCACAAACGAATAGGGATGCGATCGCAAACTCAGTGGTATGGGCTCTCGCATTTTCTTTTTTTGATGAGAGGAAGGATATTTCAAATCTCGGGAGCCGATGGCATACAGAAGAAGCTACTAGCCACCAAATACGGACGTTAATTTCTATCCCAGGCTGACGGCGTTATGGCTCATATCTATAGGCATGGCGTCGCTGAGTTCGTTGCTGATGACGCAATTTTCACAGTTATATTTGCTTATCTAAATAGCCATCTGAGTTCATTAGGAGCATACTCAGCATGTATTGAAGTTTTGTATCTACTGTTGAAAGCTCAAAACCCACGCGATCCTTTGGAGTAGGCGGGGCGCTGGCTGCATTTATTTGATGTATGTCTATGTAAAAGAAAATGACACTCACGTGGAAACGCCGTAGGCTGAACACGCCTACAAAACCCCCTAGCCATTCTTCCTTGTTTACTCCACAAGCTCACGCGTCATGGACGAGCTAGTTACGGCCCGCCAATCGTTTGTGTCCGCTCTCCGCCAGTACAACAGAGCATGTCTAGCCGCAACCAAGGCGTATGGTTTGTCGAATGGTCTGGACGGGGACTCTCCTCTACTTTTGAACGTTATTGCTCAAGAGATGCAGGCTATCCCAAGCTATGAATCAAATTTGCAGAAACTTCGCATCACTCTGTCGCAGTGCAGAAACTCTGTTCGTACCATCTCGCCCATTAATGCTCTCCTGGCAGAGATCTTGGCGCAAATCTTCCAATTGGTTCACAGTTTCGCATCCTTCGCAACTAGATCTCCAGACTATTGGAGCGCGGAAGAAGGTCATATCTCAAAAAAGCGCGCTATAGCTCCCGATGCTCTCTCACAGGTGTGCACCCGGTGGCGTAGAGTTACTTTGGGGATGCCCGAACTGTGGACCCATATCGACCTTTCGAATTCCAGTGAACAATTACTCGAAAGCCTCCTTGCACGCGGCCAAATGTTCTCCCACCGCTCCAGTTCATGGCCTTTAAGTCTCTGTTTCACAGTCACAAGTGATCTATCCACAGGGCTTAGACACGCGGGTGAGACCATAGGCGAATTCAACCGCGTTGCAGCTCGGAGATTGCGGAGTTTAGAACTGCGAACCTGGACAGGCCTAGGTGGATTCGAAAAACTTCTCGGATCTAATATGGCGGTCACAACGCTGGGTATCTTGGAAGAACTCATCATCACAAACCATACGACAGGCAATTGCAATTTACCTTGCGCCGCCAGAAGATCTGCTAGTCTGATGGCAAGAACGGTACGGCCAGACCACTACCTTAATTCCAAGCTTCAGGCCATATCCCGACTTACTCTAGAAGGTGTATTCTTCCCTTGGTCAAGTCCTGCGGACAAAGGGCTGGTTGAATTCCGTATCCTAGCCGGTAAACAGTTACAAATACCTATTTCGCATCACCAACTTTCGGCGCTTTTATCAGCCTCCCCTGGTCTACGAGTTTTCCTTTTCGACCTCGCCATTGAAAATTTTGATCCCGGTTCAGAATTTTATCCCGTACATCTCGAGGAACTGGAAGAAGTAAACATTCGTCAAATGCCGGTGTGGTTGGCCTCTGATTACGAGCGGCAAGAACTACTGCTCTCCCTGCTTACACCCGGTTCCAAGTCACTTAGCCTTTCCATGTCGATATCTATTTCTGGTAGCTATGCTAGTCATTATGGGGATATGCTTCCCTCTGAAGTACACAGCTTCTTGGAGCGATCGAATACGACAAGGCTCTATATAACGGTAATCGAACATCCGCACGAGAACTTCAAACTACTTTCATTCGCACGCATACTGGCAGAATTATCCGCTCGCCCTATGAATCTTAGCGTTCTGGGCTTGGACCATTCTTATAATTTTCTGGAGGATGCGAAATTGGTGACCACAGTGCAGCCATGCCCAGTCAGCATACATACACTCGTTTTGCATGAAGGAATGTTCAACATGACTTCACTTCAAGAATTGATCGCTGCTTGTTCTATTCAAAAACTGGTTGCTCGCGGTTGCTCATTTAGAGGGATGGGTAATCAAAACGTTTACGAGGAGCTAGTGAAAATGGCACCTGTTGTCAAATATAGCCGCGGTAGCCCACAGAAATACTGCCCTATTGATGAATGGGCCCACTGTGGGCACCTGGACTGGTAGAGCGCTAGTGGGCGTTACAGATTTGTGCATTGTGGGCTTGAGGACTTGCTTGGGCATGTACGCGATAGACCTAGTAATGTAATGCTTGCATGCATCTTCCTCTCCCTCCTTAATTCTGTATTGGAACCATCGCTGGATGGAACAAATATGAGCTGAAAGCCCGCGTGTGAGGGTCTTAATAACTTGCAGTATACAACTCCGCCAGCAAAAGGGACCCCAGTCATGATTTTTGCTAACAGGTTACGAGCTGCGCATCGCACGTTCATAACTTCATTCCCCAGCCCACCACGTAGTCAGCGCAAAGAGGCCGCTGCTGTGTGGTTTTCGTAGCCAAGTACTCCAAAATGAAGTCTGTAGCATACAAAAGTCCCTACGGGGGTAGTGTCGAGCCCGTACAGCAACAAGCTGGCCGGGGTGCATAGGAAACCAGTATGCTTACTTTATACGCCATATCCGCCAACTTCGACTTCAAGATCTTTTCCCAAAGCGTACTTCACAATCTCTGAATTACCCAACATTTCCCCCTCACAGCGACCATGGGTTGTTTGATGGCGCTGACACGAGATTCTCGATCGCTGATAAAGAGTCAAAACGAGACATTAGAAAAGAGGGTGGGCTGACGCATCCCTTTGGAGAACTGACTGGGTCTGTTGAAAAACGGACCAAAAAGGAAGACAAAAAAAGGATTTCTTGATGGATCGATTGGGCAGAGTTAGACAGGAAAGCACAATGCGAGTGTGACGGGTGCAACAATAAAATTGAGCTATCACCTTGCTCCAAGGTCACTCACCCTGCCCATAATGCGTCTGAAGGTTTCATCGTGTTTATTTGTGTTTAGTTGCCAGCCACGTTGTTCCTTTGTTCGGTGAGCCATGTGATTTGGCCCACGATTGTTTGGCGTCTATAAATCACGCCCTGCCTTGTGGCATAAATTATAGTACGAAAACCAAGCTTGTATAGAACGTATCCAAACGAAATAACTATCCGAATCAATCGCTATGCAAGACAGTGCATAAATAACCTCGTTCCATCACAAACTAACTAAACAAGTACACAAACACGATAAGTATCGGGACCAAGCACTAAACAAGACAGAATCGACACACCAGAGGGAGAACTCGCATATTCTAAACTACGACCGCTTGATGTGACATATTTTTCGGCGCTTGTGGCAAGTACTTTAGCGATTCGGTATAAGGACTTTGGTCTTTAACAAAGCGGCGAGCGCGAAGTGCATTAAACACACTAGATACAGGCGGAGCATAAACGCGAATACAAGAATTAGAGAGACTACCACCGCTTGACCCGAAGTGGCTGAGGGAAAACCGGGGTGCTGAGAAGCGAGCGAACTCTCGGGTCGGGGGGCCAACGGGCGACGATAGTCGATCGAGAAGGGATGGCGGGCAGGACAAAAAGACGGAGGGGCGGGCGTTCGAATACGAGCTCATCGGCTTGAAATATCTAGAACACTATCATCTTAGCCTTCGACCGCGTTGTGGCGGCCTCTCAACATGAGTGTATGCGTGCAGGAGAGGATATTGTCATCTGAGCGTACGCATTCTTGATTACATGGAAGCTGGTTGGCAGGACAGGAAACTTCTAAGCTGGAGGCAGAGGGGAGCCCGAAGCGGAGCGATGAGGGGACCGGGGCACCGAAAGGAAAGCGAACTTGCGGGTCGTGTGGCCAAACCGAACCGCGACTGTCCTACGGTGATGGTGGGCGGGAAAGAGAAAAAGTACATGCGAAAAGAGGCGTGGTGTTCGAGACGGAATGGCCGAGACCGAGGGGTGCTACGACGCTTGATCGTGTCTATGTGTCAAAGGGAGGCACCTCAACGCAGCCCGCAGTGTGCGACTAAGACTTAGCCGTATGCCGCAGCAAGCTGTCTTCTACAGCCTCTGTATTTTGTGTTGTACCCGTCTTCTTCGCTATTAGGCTGATTACTAAACCCAAATCTAACTCAGTGATATGAATGGGCTTCATCTACAAATCATAATTATAACAAGTAGTATTCGCCATAATACAAACTGACTAAGTCTGGGAGATGATAGAGCGAGCCGTTATTGTGTGATTTCACCAGATTCACCACAGAGTTTTGATAAATTTAAACAAGCTTCTATGCAGTGAGCAATACAGTTTGGACGACTGTAGAATGAGCTGTTATGTTAATCGAACCCCATAAGAGCAAGGTGCCTTGCCCGCGCCAGTGGGCGTTACTAGTTATGGCTGTTTTCATAAGTCCGACCCGATCGAAAAATAAACGCCGAGACCTTGAAAACACTTTTTCGATGAGACAACCGCAACGAGAAGAGCTATCTAAAATGTAAATATACCATTCGATTCGTCCAAGCGGGGCGAACATTTCTATATACATATGTTTTTGATAGCGTCACTTTCAGCGACAGGCTAAGTCAGGGGGTGGTATCCCACCGAGTACACAACCAATAGGATAGCTATCAAAACATGTGTCCTAGAGTCGATAGATTAATATATAAAGAGCGTGTTTGCGGAGTATCCCGTTGATAGGCGCGCCAGAGAGCGAGAAATAGCTCATATGGGACTGAAACTTAGGGGCTCCAGTAACTGCCAGGGGTCTTCATCGCTCTTCAGAGCACCTATCAACAGGATACTTTGAAAACACACTCTTGTTGTGCTAATCTATCGACTCTAGGACACATGTTTTGATAGCTATCCTATTGGTTGTGTACTCGGTGGGATACCACCCCCTGACTTAGCCTGTCGCTGAAAGTGACGCTATCAAAAACATATGTATATAGAAATGTTCGCCCCGCTTGGACGAATCGAATGGTATATTTACATTTTAGATAGCTCTTCTCGTTGCGGTTGTCTCATCGAAAAAGTGTTTTCAAGGTCTCGGCGTTTATTTTTCGATCGGGTCGGACTTATGAAAACAGCCATAATGAGCGGCACGAAAGGTAGATGGCTATTACCCGCAATATTCAACCGTGATATTTTAGAATCTCGAATGTGATGAGAGTAGAGTACGCAGATCAAACCACTATTTTGGGCTACGCCTACCCCCTTACCTTGTCCATCTATAATTGACGACCAAGTGTGCGCTCCGTTAACATGCGGGGACGTCGAGTCTAGTCCCTAACCCGATTCTGCATAAACGACTGCGGCCAGGTAAAAGCCAACGATCCCCACCGGGTTGCGCCTTTTCTCCACAATCATCACACTCAGTTTCCACCTCAATCTACATCCTTACGACCCACTAGCCAAAATGGGGGCCATGATATCTCGCCTTGGATGCTTTCCCTTCAGTGCTTGGATGCACTTTTTTAAACTTCGATTTTCCAAGCCGAGTAAGTGGCTCAGACCGTCTCAAAATGTTTGCGCAGTGATAACAAAGTTTACAGGACATAGTTCTTCACTATATACACTCGCCGAATCAGGCATGTTATCCGTTGTAAACAGTGGCTCGAGTCTGTCACAACTGATTTAGTTTTGGACATTTTGACAAGAATCAAAGTATAACGAAAAGCCACCGTGTTTTGAACTATCAACACAGCAATTGAAAATGTACAATAATTGCCCGGAAGCCTCGAGAGCGTGCTGCAAGTTTGCAGACAGCGGTCCAAAGGCGGTCGAGGAGCTTGAGTTGATGCTGTACCGCCGGTGAGTGGGGCCTGTCCTCCCAGTTAGTTGTTTTGAGCCAATAAGCGGCGGAAACCAGTCTTGTTCCTGGGAGCGACGGCTGTCCAGTCGTGGGTAAGAAACCTAAATGTACCAAGAGCTACGGTTCACAGATCGAGAAAACTCTAGGCGTCGGACTCTTGTCGTCCAATGGCGATATTGTTCCACTGGTTCTGATCGAGAGTGACGAGTATGGTATCCATTTTACCGGCCGGGTGGCATGCGATCCATCCCGTTGTCTCCTCGCGTGTTTGAGGAAGAGTGTGGATATCCATCCGATCGTTCGGCATATCATCTATCTCGATTTTTTGCGCAATTTACAGGATCGGTCTGCGACGTTTATTTGGGATTGGTGGAAAAGTGGAGCGGATATGGATAGGCTTGATCGCGTGGTTGGGCAAGCGTGCTAACATCTGTGAGAGAATGGGAAAGAGGGCTCGTGGCATGACAAGTGACTGTAAAAGAATGGCTTGATGTCTGGGTCATATTTTTATCGGATCAATGTAATATATAAGACCGACCACCGGTTCATAATTGTCGGAAAGTTCGAACACAATATCGAAGTAGTAGGACTTGGATCCCTCGAGTGCTATTTCACGATCTCATGGCAGCGAGATCCACATACGTCTAGGACATCAAATTGTTTCCTAGTGTAGACAAAAGAGCACACATGGGCACAGCAGGTTTCCAGAGCGCGGGAGGTCCCGAAATGACAGATGTGAGTTAGGCCGTAAGACACGAGACTAGATTGGAGGCCTGAAGAAAGTAACAGGCCTTGCATTCGACCGGGCAGTAGATTACCGAGCGAAAATGTTTAGTTGATTTCGGATATTGCCACATCGTAAAGTAGCTGCAAAAATTAACTCCAGACCAAGGTCGTAATCATAGCCCGAAAGACCGACCAAACGAGATTTCGGCTCGGCGAGAGTAGTGCCCAGGCTTATGCGATCCAATGTGCAGCAATGTGAGAGTCGTGGTGAATGTGCACCTCGGTCCGCGGCACGGCAGGCTCAGTCCGAGGGCGAAGCCTATCAGCGAGGACGCGAAAAAAGTTTTCGGCGTTTGTAGGGCGGGATCACGTTTCAAGGAAGGGCCAAGAGCGGGGCAAACGCCGTCAAACAGCGGCCACCCCATCCATCACGTGGCTATCTTGTGCTTTGTCTCTCGCCACCTCCTCGGACTTGAATTGGCGCGTATTGTTTACCTGCTGGTGGAGATAACGGATTCAGCTTGGCCTGATGTCGGTACCTGACCCTCTGCGTCTTCCCAGTTGCCCCACACCGCGATGATACCGGGCACGACCGAGAGATAGCCAGCCCAGATGTGCCTGGCCTCGTCTATCTTCCAATCCGAAGCGTTCTAGACGACCCAAACGAATCGCCGGTCGCCCAATCCCGTATCTCTGCGCTTACCTAATCTCTTATCTCTGGCCTCGCTTGGCTCTGATTCGCTGCTCCGCGGGTTTGTTGACAGCACTCCATCGGCCATCGGCTCTGCGCTAAACGGTGAATTCCAACCGATAAATAGCCTTCATCACGCAGCATTCTCTTCGTGGAGTTCGCATTCCCTCTCCCCTGCCCCCGATCAACACTCATGTCTCTGGTGGATCAGCAACCCCGGGCGACCGACCCGCCTTCGACCGACCGGTTCAGAGGCATCAAGCGCTATGGAAAGAAGCTTACCACCCGAGACGGCTGGTTGGGAGATTACGACTTTGCTTGGCTGTGGGTATTTTCGATCGTTTGGGCGTAGTCGATATTGACCCTTGGGTTATAGCTGCACACCCGGCTTGCCATTTGGAAAGAAAAAGTCAACTCGTGCACCTCAATTCTATGCCCTTGATGCCGACTTGCCGATTCTTCTTGCCATGGTCTGCGGGTATGCCCTTCTTCTTTGAACGTGATTCATATTCTAACCGGCACTCTAGATTCCAACACGCCCTAGCCATGCTTGCCGGTCTCATCACACCACCCATCATCTTTTCCTCGGCCCTTAACCTCCCCGCCGATATGCAATCTTATATGGTATTCAACCCCCCTCTTTTTCGTTTCCTTTCAATGACTTTCTTCTAATAGATCAGCGCCTCGTTGATCGGTTGTGGGATTCTTTCTCTGGTTCAAATGTCCCGCATCCATTTGTGGAGGAGTTACCATCTCGGCACGGGGCTGATTACAGTCGTCGGAACGTCTTTTGCCACCCTCTCGACCGGTTTCTCGGTACGCCTAGTTTATCGTTAGACTGAAACCGTTCTAACATTTTCGATTAGATTTTCAACAGTTTGTACAAGAACGGCACATGCCCTAGCACGACCAATGCCGACGGAACCGTGACTAAGGGAGCGTGCCCTGACGCTTATGGCATGTTGCTCGGTACGTGGGCATCATCCGGAGGCTGGCTGCCGCTCTTAACGCACTTAAACAGGAACATCGTTGATTTGCTCGTTCCTCGAAATGGGCATGGCATTTGTCCCACCCAAAAAGTTGAAAAAGATCTTCCCGCCGATTGTTACCGGTACCGTTATCCTCCTCATTGGTGCTTCCCTGTACGTCACATCCCTGCCGCCTCGTTCGTGCCTCTAATCGTTGATCGTCTTGACAGGATTGGTGAATCTGGCGTTCTCAACTGGGGTGGAGGATCCAACGATTGTCACAGCCGGCCCGAGACTGGCATCTTCCAGCTCTGTCCAACTATCTTTGCCAAGTGTGTACCAGTTATCATCATTCCTTTCGCGTATCCTGATCGCAGCCGAATAGACGCCCTCTTCCTTGGGGCTCGCCCGAATTCATCGGTCTCGGCTTCCTATCGTTCATCACCATCGTCCTCGTCGAGCTCTTTGGTTCTCCGTTCCTCAAGAATGCCAGTATCATTTGTGGGCTGTTGGTCGGATGTATTGTCGCGGGTGCTGCTGGGTATGTCCCTTTCGGATTAATATTAGGGATAGGCGCTTATTGAAGAGAATAGTTACATGGATGCGAGCCAGATTAACAAGTCGCCTGCTATCACCTTTCTCTGGGTCCACACGTTCAAGATTCGAGTCTACCCACCCGCGATTCTGCCCATGTTGGCCGTCTATGGTTTGTTGTCTGGACATCCTCACACTCACCTACAATATTAACAAACCGGTTAGTATCGCTTGCGATGGAAGCGATTGGAGACATCACAGCCAGTGCCGAAGTCTCGCGTGTCGAAGTCGACGGAGAGATGTTTGATAGTCGGATCCAGGGTGGTGTCTTGGTAAGCTTCCCCATTTCTCTCGGTTCGTGGATCGAGGCTCATGTGCGGAGATCCGTAGGCGGACGGTCTCGGCGGGTTTATCTCTGCACTGTTCACGGTTACGCCATTGTCGATTTTTGCTCAGAATAACGGAGTGGTGAGTTCGCCTCGATTCGTTTAGAAAGGGATGAATAATGATGAATGTTTATAGATTGCGATCACACGATGTGCCAATCGTGGCGCTGGACGATGGTGCTGTGGGTTCTTGATCTTCTTTGGTGTATTGGGCAAGATCTCGGGTGTATTCTTGAGCAGTGAGTTTGATTTCGGCCTATGAATGCGCCAAGACTGACTATCGGCTGATTCTAGTTCCCAATTCTGTCGTAAGTATCATATCAACCCCAACCTGGGAGATGAATGCTGAGTATTTTGATTAGCTCGGTGGTGTAACGACATTCCTGTTCGCGTCTGTCATGGTCTCGGGTATTCGTGTGTTGTCGAGCATCAAGTGGCAGCGACGAGATCGGTTCATTCTCGCTGCTGCGTTATCATTTGGAATGGGTGACTTGCTTGTCCCCGAGTGGTATGTCAAATGCTTGCTCGAATTGACGCAAGGATGTTCACGAGGGATCATAGGTACACCCATTTGTTCGATGGCGTCAACGCCAACTCGGGTCTTCAAGGCTTGTTTGATTCCATCACGATTGTGCTTAGTACACCTTGTGCGTATTTTCAGCTTTCTCCTGGTGTCTTTCAGTTTGCTTACTGTCAGATGTCTAGTCTTGATTGCCGGCATCGTTGCCGTTGTACTCAATCTGATTATCCCACCCGAGGAAGAAGCCCCGTCGAACATTGTTGAGCACCCTGAAGTGGACGCCGAAAATGGACATCATGATCGAGATGAAGAGTCGCTGGATGAACCAAAGAAGGAGAGGGATGTGGAGAAGCGGGCTGATTAGAGGGGATGTGGAGTGAAACTGCTTTCATGTGTGTATTTGTATATGTTCTGGATGTCACCGCTCACGATTTCTGCATATCTGGTGTGCGTGTGTTTGGGCGCATACAGGGGATCCCTAGTACAGTAGTCCTCTTCTTCACAAGTTCTCTCGCATGTCAATAAATAGCTACTTTGAGGTAGATGGAATTAAACTCCGGTCCGGACGGTCGGACCTCCCGGATCCTCATTTTATATTACCACATGTCACATTCTTGTTTGGCGATGCCGTGATTATGAGGCCCCACCAGCATTACATAAGGCATTATGATACCGGACCGGGAAGCGGACCGGGCCGGTGAAGCGGACCACCACCGCTTTCTCGGGATTGTTCATCCAAACCATAGTTTATTTTTTCCACATTTGTAGCTATACTACGTGTCCAATTGTATACCAAAATCCAGAGAGTTCTACTGCGCCTTTGTTGTAATACAATGGATCGATTGACGGGCTGGATCTAAGCATACACCCAAAAATTGCTGATCACGGCATACAATCAGCATAACAGGTGTTTTAGTCCAACGGCCAGCAGTATCATAAATCTGACTCTCGCTGCTTCGGCTACAACAGAAAAATGAGGATGATCCCCGCTCGGCACAGTCATGCACCAACAAAACTTTGTGAGAGACGGTATCGCCGTGTGCACCACATCTATCTTTTTTGCGTACCAGGTCGGCCAAGGGCGTTACTGGGTTAGGCATTAGAAGTCTAGTGCTTCTCTATGGCTACTTCCGAGGGCGTCTATGACACTTACACTGAGTATGTACGATAGTACTTCCTTGAATAGGGTAAAGTACGCAAGGCGAGATTTTTCCGCCCACTTCACTCGACGTACCATCTCTCTTACCGTCAAACTAGCTTACACGCCCTGTAAAACATATCGCAGCATAAGTAACGACGCAACCAATTAGTTTTAGAGCCAGATACGTCAATAGTTCAGATGGTGGTATTGGGCGATTAGGGTGGTCCGCTTCCCGGTAAATTGCCCGGATACGCGCTTCATGTTTCAAGCGCTCTCACTGTCGACGCAAGCTTTCAAACGGCTTCAAAATTGGCACGCTGGTTAAATGCTATGACTTAAATATACTGGCCAAGTTATAAGCGATACGGACATCTTATGCTCTTTTGCCTGCTCAAATACTAAAAGCGGTCCGTTTCCCGGTCCAGTACGGTATATAGAGACATGTAATATGCGATTCGATAGGGCGAGATCCAGGCCATCGATCGAGCATATGTGCGTGACGAACGGCCTAGAATCCACGAAAATATGATTGATTCAAAATGGCAACCCATTTGACTGATTTCACGGCACAGCACCAAAACCCGTCTTGGTTCAAACAGTTTTGCATGGTACTTGCCACCCCGGTGGGCTACACAGAAGGAGAGAATATGAGTGGATAGAGGTCCTTCAGACCTGGTGTTTTTGGACTCTGGTATATTGGATTTCTCAGACCAACCCTGCAGGCCGCCAACCTATCGCTGGCATCTGTACACTCCACTATCCTATATCTATCATGTAATACAGGTGCACATTTCCATTGACCACTGTACCAGCTGCAGCGCATTGATTACTATTATTTTAGCCCCTATATGCGCACCTAAACATCATATGCAGGCCCCAATAAAGCTCTTTAAGAGCTCTAAAATATGCGAAATGACTCATGTAGCTAACGCGCATATATTAAGATCTAAATACATCTTTCTCGACATGGATTAAGCACACATAAGAACCTGTAAGCTGGCCAAGCCACCTCTCCCCCCTTCCTAGGGTTTTCTCTGGGTTTAGAGAAAGTAACACCTTTGTACCTACAGAGAGCGTAGGTCTGAAGGACCTCTATCCACTCATATTCTCTCCTTCTGTGTAGCCCACCGGGGTGGCAAGTACCATGCAAAACTGTTTGAACCAAGACGGGTTTTGGTGCTGTGCCGTGAAATCAGTCAAATGGGTTGCCATTTTGAATCAATCATATTTTCGTGGATTCTAGGCCGTTCGTCACGCACATATGCTCGATCGATGGCCTGGATCTCGCCCTATCGAATCGCATATTACATGTTTCTATATACATCGGTTTTTTTGGTCGCTTCGGCCTGTACAAACCAAAAGCCAGTTGTATTTGATCGATTTTCCGTGGCACTGTATTCATGAGACCAAACCGATCCATCATCGGGGGTAACACTGTATAAAGAAATATTTACTGGAAACGTTCCGTGGGCTGGGAAAAGCCATTTCATTGTCATGTATTGTGAGGCCGGTAGGCCGAGCGTGTCGAACGCGAGATGAGAGTCGGCGGTGTCGAGGCTTAGGGCGAAGCGATGACTTCCCAACGATCTCGGATTCGAGGTAAAGCTGAGTATCTACACGTACATTAACGAGAGTATTATATAGACGAGAAATGACAGTAAGGGTTCGAGAATGAAATATAAGATGAAGAATGAGTGTGTGTAGATACGAGATAAGAAAGGCACAGCCGTACGGCTGTGCCGGTTGTCTGGGTGCGCTCGCGCACCTCATATGTATTCAGTGATGAGCCGGGCCTGTCCTGGTCGCCCGATGGAGGTCATACCTGAAAGCTCGTATAAACGAGAAGCTCTATGGCTCTTGTTAAGATCTTTTTTTTTTTGGATTCCAGTTTATTCTGTCCGCTCAGCCCGCGGCTATGTAAGACAGTTACAGCAATATACGGTATAGAGGACTGCTTTCTACTCCGCCCCATCGTCGGCCCCAGAGCCCGTTCCCTAATCCTCCGAGCAATGCCCGACAGACGAGCCTACGCCCCCCTGCCGTCCGGCCCCTTGACCGTTTTAGTGCCCCAGTGTTGAAGTTGGGGTTGTATATAGTCACGCAATATATGCGCGTAGCGCAGTGTGCTTAAGACGATAGAACTGGTATGATATTAACTACGGGGATGAGTACCTACGGAGCCTGCGTGCGCTCCTTATATACACGTAAACAGTCATTCTAGTACATCCTAGAATATTCGGTAGGTATCTAGTACATGTACGCGAGTCATGCGATTGCTACATTATTCTAGTACATTCGATATTCCATATTGGGATTCAACACCCAGAGTTTCCATCATGCATTTTTTTATTCATCTTGTTCCTGGCTCCTGCTTTCCTTGCCGGATCTGGTATGATTTTGACAATTCGTTTGTGTTCTACAGGGCACGGTGTCATCCTATTAGTCTTTGTGGAAAGTTTACAGTCACCTTTTCGTCTCCTACAGTAGGTTTATGCGTTCTAGATAACGCATTAGGTGTCTTGTGGCCTTCCCTGGCTCGAGCAACGCCCTGTGTTGTTGAGATCATGTTGGAAGTTCGAACGTGAGAAGAGACCTAGGGCGACGGAAATTGGACACACAGTGAGTAAGCCCAGGAATTTCAAAGATTGAGCAGGATAAAGTGTATCGACGCAGATGAAGGGTATTGTTGCCGATGAGCTTCGGGCTAGATGATTTGTGACGTTCAGTTGAATGATGCCGTAATAGATTGGCGATGGCTCAGTTTGTTTCATCCAGTCTTTTGTGGACCTGCAGCTGCAAGGCGCATACAGGTGTGGAATGAGCCTGAGTAACATACTTATCGGATTTTATAGCCCAAGGGGATCGGTGGCTCGCTCGAAAATAAAATAGAAGTCATATTTCGACTTGATTACTATACATCTCCACCAGCACCAATTCCTTCGCCTGCTGTGAACATGAAAACGCTAGGGAGACTGTTTTTTTCCATTCAGCCAGTGCGGCTACGGGCGGTCCAATATCGAAGCACCAGGGGGCGGGGATGTGTAGTTTTAATTTCATGAAAACTGGTTTACACAATCACACGTGTGTAGACTTTGTTCATGATTTCGGATGATTAATGCCCGAATCTGAACTAATAGGGCGAGCGGTGATGTTTCGGTGCCCTTTTTACTTTGTAGCTTCAGGTTTCCTGGGTTTATTTCTGTAGTTACATTCGACTCGACGGCGTGGTCATTTTGCAGCCTTTATCACTCTTTCATGACGCCTCTATCGTGCGCGGCATGCCAAATCATTGTCTAGGTATTTATTTAGTCTGAAACAAAATCTAGCGCCATAGGTTCGTAACACAGCCGTCGCACTTCACTTGATCCTCGCTATGGATTTGGTTGCTGTACGAGGGCAGCCAAGTCTATCGACTTATTAGGGACATCTATTTTATCGCTGTCATGTGATCTCCACTTTGGGCTGTTTGGTTGGTCGATGTTTGGATGAGTTTGGGGGCGAGGTCAAGCTCCGAGCGACGGCTGGTACAATTGGGCTAATCGTTTCGCGTCCGATGTTTGATTAGTCTCAATTACCCCCCATCGTAATGAGTTTGTAGACTCTGAGTTCGGAGTCATGTCAAAAGCTGCTAATACCATCCATGCAAACAAATGTCCGCTCTCTCGAATGGTGGTAGCCTCACAAAGTACGGAAATCGTCAATTTCACAACACTTCCTTGGTGGCCGCTGCTCATCCGTTTGGCATAATCATGGCACTCCTTTCCAAATCCCGTGTGGCAAAAACTGGATTGATTGCATCCATGTGTCGAGTGGTGGACGTCGGACATTGCGGCGAGGGTCGATAAAACCGATCAGGTGACATCGAATGCCAACTAAATTGGAACCTCAGCGCTGTCCAACGCGATTTTCCTGCGTATATACGATGCATAAAGCATTTCGGAACGACTTGACTCGCCATTCTGAACGAAACCCCCGCTTCAGCAATAAACAATGGGTCCTAGTTGCCGAAATACTTGACTCAGCCACGCCCCATGTAAAAACAATTTTGCTCAAAGCTCCTAGACGTTTGAACGAGTAGGCTAGTGCCATATGTGCACATGTTAGACCAATTGGGTGAGTTGTGGTGGGGGGAGAGGCGGTCTAGCCTCGGGCGCTGGCCCGCAGAACCATTAAGTCGGTCTCGAAACGATCGCCGAACTTGCTCGGGCGAAGGTAAATTGTACTCGTGGCACCCGAAAGTGTGGAAAAGTCCCACGTGACCTTTCCCCGTTTTCCATCGTATATGCTCAAGTATGCGATGACATGTCATTCGAATCGCGCGAAATTTTGTATAAATGTAGCTGGTATACTTAGGAGCAATCAGACTCAGTTTCATATCTTTTTGACTTCTTCACGGCCTCCGTACGGGCATATATCTGAGATGTGTGAGCAGCGCTCTCCTCATCGGTAAGTTTGTCTTAGACTATCTTAGCGGCGGCCTAAAGACCGCTAAGATATTCTCCCGAGACGGGAGCTTCAGCGATATCTTTATTTGGTATGGACGACCACCATCGGCACCGCTAGGACCCCGCGACTCTACGTGCTACAACTGTCCGACGCGCTTTTTCTCCGTTTCTCCGCCTCGTCATCTGGCTTTCTAAACAGCTTTCTTAACTGATTACACCCAAACCGTCTCGAAGATGGCCTCCAAGGCCAACAAACCTACCCTAGACACGCGCAAGGCCTCTCTCACTGCTCCAGGATTGAAAAGCTCGATACCCAAGACCCCCGTAGACTCAACATGCAACGTGCCCACCCCTGACGCCACCCCCGCATATTCGGCCCCGAACAACCTCGAGGCGGCTATCACGATGCTGTCCTTCCAGGGACTAATGGAAAAAAGAGATGCCATTACGATGATGCTTGTTCAGAACCTGCTAAGTGCTATTGCAAGGCAACCAGGCATTACTAACCTCGTCCAGAATCTAATATATGCGGTGGCACTATTACTCCCGAAAGCTACCGACAATTCCAACACTGTAGCAGGACAGCTTCTCGCTATGCGTAAGACCATTGACGATTTCGACAAGAAAGTCGACAAGTTGCTTGGCCTGGCCGAAAACCCGGTCGGACTAGGCGAAGATGCTCAAGATAAGCTGAACAAGGTTTTAAGTACGGTAGAAGAGGTCTCGCGCCGGGCAGAGGCAACTGAGAAGGCGGCCGAGGAATCAAAGACCACGCTGATCACTTTCGTAGACCAGCAGGGCATAGACAAGGGACGTAGCTGGGCTAACGTAGTGGGAGACCAGATGAGTAAACCCACAACCACGAACCCGACCGCAGGGAAGGCTCAAAAAGGCAAGAAGAAAGAAAGTGGCCTAACCCTCCCTCCAGACGCTATCGAGAGATGCCACCACCAAGCCTCAACTATCCTGCTCAGGCCGATAAATCCCCTCGAGGCCAAATTCGACAAAATGGATGCTAGGGCACTCACCTCGGCAGCAAACCGTGCGCTAGAAAAAGCCTGGGAAAGTATCAAGAACTCGGACTTTGCGAAAGATAGAGATCTAAAGTTCTTACCTAAAATCGTCTTCAAGACGGCAAAGAGAACAGCGTCTAACAGTCTCCTCTTTGAACTAGGGGACCATACACAGGCGGCTCTTATAAGCCTATCTCCATTCGCTATCGCGTTTGAAAACGCTTTTGCAGGAGTGGTCTGCCAGGGCCAACTGGCCGAAGTCTTCATGGACGGTGCACCCACGTCTTTCGACCCAACGATCGAGGACAACGTGCGCGCTATAGAAGAGGAGAACCAACTAGACACAGGTAGTATCCTAGGGTGCAGCTGGCTCAAGCCGGCGCATCTCCGCACGGAGGGGCAGGCCACGGCAGTACTCAGGGTCTCTTTCCGATCGCGGGACACAGCCGATAACCTCATTGCCACGCGCGCAACCCTCTTTGGCGAAAAGGTAACTTTCCGCAGGCCAATAGACGAACCGATTCGTTGCATGAAGTGCCAAAAGTACGGTCACAAAGCCGGAAGTTGCAAGGCTCGTCAAGACACGTGCAGCAGATGCGCGGGCGATCACCGGCAGTCCGCCTGTCCCAACCCAGGAAAAACGGTCTGCGCTAACTGCAAATCTGACGAACACCCGTCATGGTATAGGAAATGCGAAGCATACGCCAAAGCTGTGCAAGGTCTCGACGAACGCAGACCCGAAAACGGTAGAGTCTTCTTCGATCCAACACGCATACACAAACCCGAGGCTACTGGAAAACTCACCGATTTCATTAAGACAGGAAGCCGTAAGACCCCCGAGCCGGGCCGCGTCGCGTTGGAGAACAACGAAGAAGCAGCGCCCACAGCCCAAGCTGTTGCCCCAGAGAGCGCCTTGAAATGGAGCGTTATCCCGCCACGATACGAGGGGAGCGTCTGGGGAGGCACACCAGCAAGCTCCCAAGACGACGGTGAAGATTCCTGGTCTGAGTCCGACCACGGCCGGACCGACATCTCGGTCAGCGATATCCCAACATCCCCAATTGCTGCCCTAGCGACCCGACCCAGCTCTCGCTCGCCGCCAGGCACAAGGATGATCGGTGGACTGGCTGCCCCCAAGAATTTTCCCCTCAGTTATCTACCAGCTGCGCCATCCCGACCCAGGTCACGGTCGGTAGACTCAAACTACTCAGTCAGCTCTACGTCCTCTAACGCAACGGTAACACAAAACTCGCCAACCACCAAAATAAGGACTCTGGCCAACCGTAAATGAATACAGAAGCTAACAAGCGTACGGAAAAGGAACTAGTTATATGGCAACTGAATACGAATAAGTCCCACCTCGCACAAACCCTATTCACCCAAGACCCAGACGTGCTCACAGCTACCCTCCTAGCAATCCAAGAACCCAGCTTAGATAAACGTAACCTCTCTAGACCCCCCGCACGCTGGACCTCTATCTACCCCTCAATTCACTATACCTCAGGCGCACCGCGTTCTCGCTCTTACATAGCAATCAACCCAAAAATCTCCTCGAACGCCTGGGAACAACTCGAATGCGCTTGTGCGGACGTAACAGCGATCCGATTAAAACTAGAAAAGAGCTCGATCATGCTTATCAACGTATACAACCCTTGTGACTCCAACGCCTCTCTGCCGTTTGTGGATACCTTGATCAAGAGCAGGCTAGCGGGAGAACAGCTTGTGGTCCTAGGAGATTTTAACAGACACCATCCAACCTGGGACGAGGACCGAAATGCGCACCTTTTCACAAGAAGCAACTTAGAACTAGCACAGGAGCTCTTAGACCTAGCCGCAGATAACGACCTAGACATGATTCTTCCCAAGGACATCCCGACGCTAGAAGCAAATAACTCAGGCAACTACACCCGACCTGATAACGTCTTCGCCTCCTACGCACTTGCCGACAACCTCGTCCTGTGTAACGCCGAACCCGAAAATAGAGTAGACTGTACGGATCACTTCCCAATCAAAACGGTCTTCGACATTGCCCCAGTCTCGGCCCCCGTACCTGAGAAGTGGAACTTTAAACAAATGAACAAAGAAACTTTCAAAAAAGAACTAAAAAATATATTATCGGAACTAGAACTAGAGCTTGAAATTACTATAGACACACAAGAAAACTTAGATAACTATGTGACGATTCTGAACGAGGCTATTACTAGAGCTGTGAAGAAGAGTGTACCTAGACTGAGGCTGAGCGATAGAGCGAAGAGATGGTGGACGAAGGAACTCACCGCCTTCAGAAGGAAGGTGCGGAAACTGGCGAATAGGTCGTTCCGAGCCAGGGCCAGCACTAGCCATCCCGTGCATGAGGAATACAGGAAGACGCGCAATGCGTACACTCAAGCCATAAGAGATGCGAAACAGACGCACTGGGAGGAGTTCCTGGAAGGCCTAGGCGAGGAGACCATTTGGACCGCGGCTAAGTTCGTAGGGGGAGAGCAGACCGACGGGGGAAGAGCCAGGATACCAAACCTCAAGTACACCAACCCCAGCGGACACCCCACCGTCGCAAGAGATAACGCCTCTAAAAGCAAGGTACTACTAGACGCTTTCTTCCCAGCACCCCCTGCACCCTCAGACGACCCCGACCCTCCCTTCCTCGCCCCAGTAGACGACCTCCCTGAACTCACAGTGGAGGATGTGAGAAATGCGATCCTAGATTTGAAACCGCATAAGGCGCCCGGGCCAGACGGCCTCCCAGCGTGCGTATACATTGAGGGGGTAGACCTGCTTGCGCCGTACCTTCACCGAGCATTCCTAGTTTCTCTGAGAGAAGGTCTGTATCCTAGCACCTGGAGGCACTCGCGCACGGTAGTCCTACGGAAACCTGGAAAACCGGACTACTCTATGGCTAAAGCTTATAGACCTATCGCTCTACTCAACGTTGTGGGAAAAATCCTATCGTCCTGCGTAGCTAGACGACTCAATTTCCTGGCCGAAAAACACGAGTGGTTCCCGGAACACCATTTTGGAGGAAGGCAAGGGCGCACGACCACAGATGCTCTGCACCTCCTAGTCAAGCGGATCAAGGACGCATGGGCAAAAGGGGAGGTGGCCTCCGCCCTCTTTCTAGACGTCAAAGGCGCTTTCCCGCACGCCAACCCATACCAACTAGCGCGTAACATGAGAGCCCTTGGAGTCCCCAGGCATTACATAAACTGGATGCTCACGAAACTAGAAGGCCGTACTACCTGCTTGTCGTTTGATGATTTCGAGTCTAATCCTATGCCGATCTTGAACGGCATTGATCAGGGGTGTCCGCTTTCGGTTGTCTTTTATCTCCTGTACAACGCGCCCCTAGTGCGAGTTGCTAGACGAAGTGCAAACGAGCTCTGTATTGCATATATCGACGACATCACGTTCCTAGTCACAGGGAAATCAGCCGAGGAAAACAATGTACAGCTCAGAAGAATCATGACTAGAAAGGGTGGCGCACTCGACTGGTCTCGCTCACATAACTCGTCCTTCGAGCTAGACAAAACAGGTCTCATACACTTCTCTAGAAAGCCTAACCTAGTCCGACCGTCTCTAACTATTCGCGAGCAAGTCATCAATCCAGCACGATTCCATACACTATTGGGAGTCATCCTAGATCAAACTCTCAGATTCAAGGAACAGTGCCACAAAGCCCTCGCGAAAGGTTTACTCTGGACATCTCAACTAGGCAGAATAGCCCGCATGTCCGTGGGAGCATCCCCCCGCATAGTCCGCAAACTATATCTCAGTATAGCGGTGCCCCGCTTCACGTACGCAGCCGATGTATGGTTCATGCCGATCTCTCCTCCTAAAGATGACAAAACCAGAGCTACCGGGTCAATAGGTTTCGCAGATAGGCTGTCGGTCATACAGTCGTCGGCGGCCAGGATCATACTGGGCGCCCTAAAGTCCACTCCAGTAGTACACCTAGACGCCTTCTCCTCGCTCCTCCCGATACGCTGTCTACTGAACGAAACCTGTCAACGCTCCGCCATCCGCCTTGCAACGGTCCCGAATAAGCACCCCCTCTACAAAGATGTCAAGCGTACGCTTAAGGTTAACCGGAAGTACCACGCATCCCCCCTCCACAACATACTCAGATACATCGAAAAGGCCCCTTTCGAGCTCGAGCAATGGTCTTTCAAGGAGTGCCCAACGCCCCCGCTTACTATCCCACGAAACCTTTTCCCCAGCGCCGATTCAGCTCTCTGGGAAGCTAGGGTGGAGCACGCCAGGACCAAGGTCTATGCAGACGGAGCGAAAAACAAAACGGGGGTGGGTGCGGGAGCGGTACTACAAATCTACGACCGGATGAGAGCCTGGACCGGTGCTAGACTAGGAAAACGAGACGACGCTACAATACTAGAAGCGGAACTGGCGGGAATCTGGCTTGCCCTCCATGTCCTACAGCGCCTCAGATATATAGAGGAAGCGGTGATCTACAGCGATTCACAGCTGGCGATCGCATGCATAGAAGGTCACTCGTCTGGGGCACCCAAATCTCTACTAGCGCCAATACGCAAACTGTTCGCTAAAGTACGAAGCAGGCCTGACTGTACCCGTCTGAACCTTAAATGGTGCCCGGCGCACAAGGAGATCCTAGGGAATACCCTGGCGGACAAAGAGGCGAAACTAGCAGCTAAAGGGGAACAATACCCGCATGATCTAGTACCACTCGGCTTAGTGAATTACCGACGCTGTATCACCAAGCACCTCGCCAAGGAGTGCACTAAGCAGGATAACAGGTTTTATGCTAACAGAGCTTGGAGAAGCACAGCAGCCGGCCTCAAGCTGCTGGGCAAATACCCCCTCGTTGAACCTAGCGAATTCCTACGCAACACAGCAGGACTCAACCGCGCACAGGCTACGCTCATATTCCGCATCGTCACTGGTCACATTCAACTTCAGTCACACCTCCACACTCTCCGTCTGGTCGATTCGCCTGCCTGTCAGGCCTGCGGCGAGACTAGAGAAACCGTCTCGCACTTCGTGCTTTTCTGCCCGAAATACACTGCCATTCGGCAGCATGTCTTGACGACTCGTGGGAGGGACTTCCTCTCGCTCTCGTTTCTGTTTTCCTCTCGTTCAGGTATCAATGCGCTTCTGGAATATGTCCGGCGCACAAATCGTCTCGCTAACTATCTACGTTAACCGTCGTATGCGCGTCTCTCTCAACCGGGTCTTCCATATACAGTGTAGCAATATCTAGTAGCATAGTGCGTAGTGTTTAGAGACAGTAGACTTTTTCCCTGTTTTCCTCTTCTCTCTCTGTGCTCGGTTTTGTCCCTTGGAGTCGCACCATGAGGCTTGGCCTCCGAACGACTATAATATATATGACTTAAAAAAAAAAAAAAAAAAAAAAAAAAAAATATTGGTATATACCATCGTGGCTTAAAGAGTTTTAGGTCAGGAAATGATGGGGTTTTTTGTATTGTGTGGATCACAAGCCGCCTAAGTTGACTCTCATCAATGTGCACTAGACTCATCTTGCGCCAGGTCAATCTAATCATCACTCTCATTCTGTATCTACTGATATGCATGCAAGGAAGACCCTTTAATGACCTATTTACCGTGGTCTTTGGTTGTCCCACTTCCAGCTCCAATATCTCCCGACCTAAAACTCTTTAAGCCACGATGGTATATACCAAATAAAGATATCGCTGAAGCTCCCGTCTCGGGAGAATATCTTAGCGGTCTTTAGGCCGCCGCTAAGATAGTCTAAGACAAACTTACCGATGAGGAGAGCGCTGCTCACACATCTCAGATATATGCCCGTACGGAGGCCGTGAAGAAGTCAAAAAGATATGAAACTGAGTCTGATTGCTCCTAAGTATACCAGCTACATTTATACAAAATTTCGCGCGATTCGAATGACATGTCATCGCATACTTGAGCATATACGATGGAAAACGGGGGAAAGGTCACGTGGGACTTTTCCACACTTTCGGGTACCACGAGTACCAGCCATGTCTTCTGTGTTTGTTTGGTGCTTTGTTGGTCATGTTTGGCGTCTTATACACGTAAGCGAGAACGGCTGGTCACGAGCCTACCATTTCCATCCCTTTCACCGCCCCTTCTGATAGCCTTGAGCACAAGCGAGCCAAGTTTCTATTTGCAATCTCATTCCAGTACCTCAAGGTCACCCAGTGAGCAATTTATAATCCTCAACAGTAAGCGGCAGTCTCTCCGATGAATTCCTAAAGACAGTCATACCATATCATGAAGCAGTTCATCGTCAGCTACGACTCAACCACATTTCTGGTGTAAGGCTTTCAGTTGGGTTTCGCCCCTAGAATCTTGATCTGCTACCTATAGCATCCAATATGTCTCTAACGCGCACCATCCAAAGTGACGGGAAAATCTACACGTTAGCCGTCACACCAGACGGTGCTCTTATCGTTGCTGGTTGTGATAGTGATGTCGCCATATGGGACACCCGCACTGGACACAAGTTTCTCGGCCCATTGAAGGGCCATGGCGACTTGGTCCGTTCGGTAGCTGTTTCAATTGGTGGAGGTACTTTGGCTTCCGGATCACAGGATCACACGATACGCATCTGGGATATAGAGACAGGTGACGGACTGCTGGAGCCACTCACGGGACACGCAGAAACCGTTCGGTCTGTCGCATTCTCGCCCGATGGTCAACTTCTCGTATCGGGGTCCGAGGACTGTACCATCCGCATCTGGGATGCACGCACTGGGCAACCCGTTAGAGACCCAATTCGGACTGGGAGCTCTGTGTATTCTGTGGCCGTGTCGTCTGACGGCAAGAAGATCGCGGCTGGTTGCAGCGACAACGCTGTCAGGGTATATGACACAGCAAGGTTTGCATTGATATTTCAGTGTAAGAGTCATACCAGCACAATCTTGTCCGTCGTATTTTCTTTGGATGGTCGCTTCTTGGCTGCTGGGTCTTGCGATAGTACCGTATACATCTGGGATGCTGCCACAGGGAGCCCGGTTAGCGGTCCGCTTCGTGGACATACTGACTATGTCAGGTCGATCTCCTTTTCACCAGACGGCAGCTATGTGGCCTCTGGATCAGACGATAAGACTGTGCGCGTATGGAATACGGGGACGGGCCAGCTTCACGGCAATCCACTTTCAGGCCACACAGACTACGTTTATGCAGTTGCATTCACTCCTGATGGTCGCTTTTTGGTCTCTGGATCCGATGATAAAACAATCAACATATCAGAAGTACATATTCACTTACCCGACAATCAAAACGCCCGAGAATCTAGTAATAGTGTTGGCATTGAAATTACAAACGGAATGGTATAGTGCAATTCCATCGACAACTAGCATATCATCTTACCTTGCGTCCGCTATGAGTAGAGCCTTCGAGACATTCTATCGCGTCTGAGCACACTCGGCTGCGTTGATATGTCGCCTTGGCTCGATAAGATTGCTGCAGGGCACTCATCCATCTTGAGCTTCGGCGGCATATATCCTTGCAAACTGAACGTTAGGGACAATGCCCTAGTAAAGCAGACTCGCATATATTCTACATCCAACGAAGAAGGCCAAGCTTCGTTTACGGTGAGCTCAAAGCTGCCCTTTCTACTTATATGACTAACTCTCAAAGCGTAGCGGGCAATTCGAGATATACTCGCCTGGTCAAGATGCCGACATCCAAATCTAGAGCCCTTGCTTGGCGTGGCACTCTTTCGCGACCGCATCTGCACAGTTGAATCTTGGGATACGAGTAGAAGCTTACTCAAACACTTTGAGCACCACCCGGAAGTTGATCGGTGCAAGATGGTAAGCTTCGAACTCACCCAACCTTTGACCCACCTCTGATACGTGATAATTAGAGCATACAGGTCGCTGAAGGTTTGGCGCATTTGCATATATTAGAAATGGTCAGTATCTAATTGAACCCGCCTATATTAAAACAATGATCGTATAATCAATGCTGGCTACAGGTACACAGTGATCTCAAGGCGGTATGTTTCTATGTCAATGCATTTTCTGCACAAATACTTAAAGTTGGCCAATTGCCAGGCCAACGTGTTTGTGTCCAGGTGTGGTGTGGCAAAGATCGGTGGATTTGGCGGCGCCACTCTACACGATGAAGCGCTTGAATTCTCCGTGATATCATCAAAAGACGTTCCCTCGGCTCGGTGGGCAGTAGGTCTTTTCTGAGTCCTCTCGTTCATATCTCGATATGGGCTATTTGTCCAGGCACCGGAGCTGTTCAAGGATAAGACCTATACAAATAAAACGGACGTTTATGCCCTTGGGATGGTGAGTATACATCTTCCAACCGTCAACCGAGACTCGACTCAACCCGCTCCTAGACAATATTGGTACGGGCGTCTTACGGTGGGCTTTCTGTTACTCAATCCGCCTAGGAAATCATCACCGGCAAGGTCCCATGGGTGGAAAAAAGCGTTTATATGGCCATATACTCCACAACGGTGGAAATGGCCCATCCCGAGCGGCCCATGCAACATATACCAGCGGGGTCTATTCACGGAGATATACTATGGTCGATAATGAGCTCTTGCTGGAAGTTTGAAGCGGAAAACAGGCCCAGTGCGGCCACGGTGGCAAGTCTGGTAGGTAGACTCAACTGAATGGGAAAATGCTTATATTGAGATTACCACTAGATGAAATGTATCACACAAGAGGGGCTCAAGGCAACCTAGGGTAACCAATGGTTCACGGATTGGAATTAGGTTTCGCAAACGTCGGGGTGTGCTATCTATAGGATGCCTATATTGTGTAATGTTGTGTAGATGAAACAATAAGGCATCGTATGTTTTGATAGTGAACATGCTACCTGTAACTAGCCGGTTTGGTACTAGGAGGGGTCATCTACGTCTGAGCTCAGAAGCGACGGATAGAACTGGAGGTGGCTTGGTGACGTGAGCCTGTACTTTCAGTGTCATGTGCTTGAGAAGTTTTGGAATGCCCAAAAAACAATCTAGTGACTAGGAATTATGGCAAATCAAATCGAACATTGACCCTAGGACCGACCTCTCTGTTTTCTTCGTAACTTCTCACCTATCCACTCAATAATGGTAGCCGCTTTGTCAAGTTTTTATTCGAACTCCAGCCACTCTCATCAACACTCATGTGCTAGTTCAAAGCACATTCAGATATCGGTTATATGCTTCCAGATTTTGATAGCCCAGGCACACGGAATCCGTGTCTCGGCCAAAAATAGTGGTAATGTCATTTCCATCCATTTATATTACAGCACGCTTGACATCCCAATCAGCCCCAATGTCCTTCCAATGTACCAGGGCTCGGGAATACGTGATTTTGCTCGCATCAAAGTGGATTTCAACGTAATGGGATGGATGTGGCGTCTTTGGTCACCGTTTCGAACGCTTGCCGCTCGGATCCGAGTGAGCCGAATAAGCAGGTATGTTAGAAGGCAGCGTCTAGGTCGTATATCCGGTTGGGAAAGGGGTAAGGAGGAGAATGCTACGATGCCGAAGAGGACGATTGAGATGATATCTGACGTAGCCAGATACAGGAGCTGAAACGCCAAGTCAAACTGTTGGCTTTGGCAGGCTCGAGGCTCGAGATGATTTTTGAGACAGGACGCAAGCAAGAGACGGGGTCGATGGCCCGTGAACATGCGCCGCAGGACCCAGAGTATCCCAAAGGGAAGAACCGCGAGGGTCGTGCATTTTCTAGAGTCCTGGAGCGATATTCCAATGGGTGTTAGGGGAAGACGTGGGTTCAGTCCTGCTCATGAACCTCTGCAGAATAAAGCGAGTCATACGCGATGATAGACGCGTCGGGGACATATTTCTATACGGAGGTTTCTCGAGGCTTCTGTAAACGGAAGGCAGATGAGCTCGCGGTTATCAAGGAAACCAAAGTCTCGGCGCGAGGTTGGATAGGCCCACAAGCTGAGGGGCTGTTGGAGAGCGAGCTAGACGAATGTTAGCTTCGACTGTAATGTAGATTACTGGGGCGCACCTTTTTCTGATTGTTCCGACCAAACTCCCATTCGACGATTTGGCACTGCTTGTTTAGAATAGCCTCAACACCATACTTCCGACACCCGCCGACAAGCAGAGAGCAGCGTACTGGAAGCCGATATCCGCCCTTCGCCCACGCCTCTTCCCGTCGTTTGAGCTGAGGTACTGGCGCTCTGCTAGTGGATGCGTCTGTGTACCAGCGGGGCGATAGAGGCAAGGACAATGTCGTCGATTTGCCGCAAAGGTTATTCTGTCCTCGTCATGAGGCGTACTCGTGAAACGAAGTGATTGAAGCCAAGTAACGAAGAGGGCCAGACCATCAGCTATGGTGTCCTCAGCCAGAGCACGTATCGAAGCTCACTCTCACTGCTAGCTCCCGTGTCCTTTTCCCAATCATACGCCAAAGCGCCAAAACGAGATCCAAGGAGTGCAATTAGAGATCGGCGGCGATGGTCTGGTATCTAGTTTCGGGCAAGGTGGTCGCTGGTCAACCTGGTCGTGATAGTACTAGAGGCGCATTTGCTGATATCAAATGAGCGATGCGCCGGCGCTTCGGCTGTGGCGATCCAGGCTGATGTCATACCGAGTGGCTGGCCGCGATTGCAGTTACCGAATGCGTCGACTCACGAGTCGATCAACACGTGTGTTGCCACTTTATTAGAGAACTCGCGGCTATTTCTGTTCTCTTGACCACTGCGTGCGATAGCCCTGAGCACTCGAAATCCAGGCTTCAATTTGCGACGTCATTCCAGGGCTGCAGGATCTATCGGCGGAAAAGTCATATTCTTGAGGCCAAGCGGAAGTCATTTCTTCAGTTCACACAGGCCGCCCTACCATCTCATTCAGCTACCCTATCACCTGCTACGATTCAGCTACATTTTTGGGTCCGAAGGTTTCGGCTGGTTTTCGCTCAAACCAACTCGATCTCTTTGCTATTTAATCAATGGCATCCCTAGTGCGCACCATCCAGTGTGATGACAAGGTCTGCGGCTTGGCAGTCACACCAGAGAACACTCGCGTTATAGCTGGTTGTGGTCAAAATGTTGTGGTATGGGACATTCACACCGGCCAAAAGGTGCTTGGACCGCTTCAGGGACATAGCTCTACGATCCTGTCGATAGCTGTTTCGCCTGACGGACGTTCGTTCGCCTCTGGCTCAATGGATCGCACAATACGTATCTGGGATGTCGAGGGGGGTCTTGCCATGTTGCAACCACTTACAGGACACACCGGCTGGGTCCGCTCTGTGAGGTTCTCACCCGACGGCTGCCTTGTCGTATCTGGGTCTGACGATAGCACCATCCGTTTCTGGGATGCACACACCGGGCTGCCCGCTGGCCAGCCCATAAAGACCGAAAACTTGGCATTGTCGATAGCCATGTCGTCTGACGGCACGAGGATCGCCGCTGCGTGCTATGACAAGACTGTTAGAACATACGACGCAACCACCCGCGCCCCGCTCTTCCAGTATCGTAGTCATACCAGCTACGTCATTACTGTTGCATTCTCTCCTGACGGTCGCTTACTGGCTTCCGGGTCTCGGGATTGCACGATATGCATGTGTGATGCTGCGACAGGAAGTGCTGTTGGGGATTCATTTGAGGGGCACACAAACGACGTCGAATCGGTCGCGTTCTCTCCAGACGGCAGGTACATCGCCTCCGGGTCAGGAGACAACAATATACGCTTGTGGGACGCTGGACCGGGGCGTAATCACCCTGGTCCATTGTCAGGACACAGAGGTCATGTCGAGGCAGTTGCTTTCACTCCCGACGGCCAATATCTTGTCTCTGGATCCAGGGACGAGACTATCAACATATGGGATATGCAGAGTCACGTTCGAGACACTCAAAACAGTCAAGAAACCCGTCAGGATGTGGACATAGAAATTACAAATGGAATGGTATGATTGATGTTCCACGCCTTCTAACCTAGACTCGAACCTCTCACACACAATCGTTAGAGTCTCCAAGATATTTTATCTCAATTCAACGAGCGTGGGTGCATAGATATATCCAGAAGACTCAACCGGACTGCTCCCGAGGATCACTCCAACTCGTGGCCCGGGGACGTATACCGTTGCAAACTTGAAACCGGTGCTGAAGTTGCAGTCAAGGCAAGTCGCATCACAAGCGGTCCCAACGAGCAGAATCGTGAACTGTTTCAAGTAAGTCAAAGCACACCAGGCCCTGAGTACTCCTTCACAGGTAAATCTAGCATATGGCGCGCGAAATGCGCATGTGGTCTACGTTTCGACACGACAACGTTCAGGTTTTGCTTGGTTTGGCGGACTTGCGAGGACAGATGGGCTTGGTCACGACATGGGAGCCGAACGGGAGTCTCCCCGGATATCTCGAGCGCCACCCGGAGGCTGACCGCTATAAGATGGTGCGTAGCATTACCTCGCTCGTTGTTGTGCATTTTTCATGCTTTTACATGATAGAGCAGTCAAATCGCTGACGGCTTGGTGTATCTTCATGAATCGAACGTGGTGAGTCAGTCCTCAATGTCGGTTTCAAAGCCAGACCTACCAATCAACCGGTTTTTGCGGCAGATACACGGCGACCTAAAAGGGGTATGCATGAATCCTAGCGTTATCTACCAGTCGGTAATAATTTTCGTCAATCAAGGCCAACGTGCTTGTCTCGAGCGATGGAGTTGCTCGAATTTCCGGATTTGGCAGCGCTCTGCACGAGTACATGCTTCAGTGCTCTGACGTGTTGAAAGACATGCTCTCGACTCGATGGGCAGTATGTTTTAATCACGTTTTACTTGTAATATCGTTAAGTGAACACCACGATTAGGCCCCGGAGTTGTTCAAAGAGAACCAATGCACCAAACAATCAGACGTGTATGCACTAGGAATGGTAGGTTCATACAAGTCAACCGAATAATATTGTTGATATGATCGAGTGTTCGGCTAGACGATAATGGTGAGCGCTGGGCACGTAATTTATATATTTGCTTATTGCTCAACCTACCCAGGAGATCATTACAGGCACAGTGCCCTGGTCTGGAAGAAGCGTTCATAACCTCATGTTTGCGGTGGCCATCGAAAAGGCGAGTCCTGAACGGCCTATGAATCATATTCCGCTAGACTCCCCGGATGGTGACATACTATGGACGGCACTGAAGTCTTGTTGGAGGTTCGAGCCGAAAAAGCGACCTCGCGCAGCGACATTAGCAAGTGTGGTACGTCCAGCATGATATAACAAGGATCACGCAGGCGCATTAAAGCTAGTTTCAGATGAAAGGCATAACGAAGGAGGGACTTGTGTCCACGTAGGGTGTTTGGCTGGACTGGACCCTTTCGGCCCTCTTGCTGAACCGGATAACGCGCTGCCGGTATCCCGGCGCAAATGGTCGCTTGGGGCCATTCTCATGATTGCCTCCGTTTTACTTGAATATAAAACCACCTGTGATTTTGTAGCCTTCATCAGCAATACAGAAGTCCTTTTGGGCTACTCACCATGTGTCATAGAAGCGGAGGGCGCCGGCCTGAGCAACCACTATCTGACACCAAAAGCAATAATTAGCTTCAACATATCTCAACTTCCACTAGTTACTGTGGAGACATTAGAGCTCGGGCATCGTGACTCTTACCTTCCATTGCGTTCCTTTACTAGTTTAGGCGCATATATAGAAACTAAGAAGGCGACTGCCTTCTAATCGACGTGCCACCCGAGAATCGGTTGGTTTGGGGGCATTCAGCGCTTCGCGCTGAAAGGAGACCGGGCACCAAGACGCGAGCAAGACTCGCGGGTGGGTGGCCATCCCTGGCGGCAACGTCGACAGGTAGGTTGGGCGGGTGGGATTCTACACAATGTAGATTTCAATGTGATAGATCATAGGACGTGAATGTACATAGAATGTGTTGGCGATTGTAACTCCAAGTACAGGCAGAGAGAGAAGATGACGGAGCGACTTGCGGTATTTGGTTAGTAAAAGTGATTGGACCATAATATATGTGGCTTCTCTGAGAGGGGGGAAACCCCGGTGAACGTGAAGTGACATTCAAGAATAGTGATTCAGGACGGAGAGAGCAACGACATCGCGCATCGTTGTTTGCAAACCATATATAAGGTCTCATGTCAACATCGTAAGGCTCCGTAGGGAATACGGTCTATGTTGTTGGCTTGTCGACAGTATGTGTGGCTTGGTGCAGTGATAAATGTTAACGAGAGTCTATTGGCGATTCGAAACACCTTGGATTCGAACCGTTGTGTTCGGTTTTTGTTTTTCTGTCCTCTATACAAATGTCTGCTGTTTTGAATGCAATAGTACAAAATTCCCCGTCGATGCCACCCGGTATGCAGCGAACGGGGGCGATGTGATACATGTTATGCCAACGACTATACGTTTCGATAATTTTCTTGAAATGCTTCTGGTACCCATGGTGCGTTCATTGCTCCATGGGCTACTGCCTGGATCGTCGGTTAACACACGAGTATGTTCAGCGCTTTGCATCATCATAGGTGCGCATGGCCAAATCTAGACTCTGGATCGTGGAGCCTCGAGTGAGGTGACACAGTTGCCTGGAAGCCAATCGCGTCAGATAAAAACAAAAGAAAAAGCCAAAGCGAAAGCCAAAGTCGATCACGGCAAGTGAAACCATAGAGTACTATACCAGAATGTTTTTAATGTAGTAAGAGTATGGTTTTTAGCTAGAGCAGCTAGGTTCGTGCGTAGTTAACATTAGATGTAAGGAGTTCTTGGTGTAAATCCCATCGTAGGGTGAGATTATATATACGGGTATAGACGGGGGTTTGAGGCGGAGAGATGTGGTGATACATTTTGGGTAACTTATCAGTCAATGTGCGTGCAATGGAGGCGAGATGTATTATATTGGTATTCATCATATCATAACGGCAACAATCGTAGCTAGTAGATCAATAAAACATCTGTCTAAGCTATTGGGAAGGTGGGCGGGAAAGCAAAAACCGAAAGCCAATGCGCACGAACGGGTGTCGTCGGTGAGTTCTGACGAGCGAAGACCACGTGATCTATTGGTCTACTAGTTCAGGCCGCGGGCATTGCAGGTAAGACTAGCCTGTTTACCTCCGCAGGCTGCGGTATACAGGCTCTATCTTACCTTCCATTGCGTTCCTTTACTAGTTTAGGCGCATATATAGAAACTAAGAAGGCGACTGCCTTCTAATCGACGTGCCACCCGAGAATCGGTTGGTTTGGGGGCATTCAGCGCTTCGCGCTGAAAGGAGACCGGGCACCAAGACGCGAGCAAGACTCGCCCCTCTGATTGTGCAACCAAGCAAAGAGTGGTTGTACAATAGGCCAGAAGCGTAGCTGATAGGCCAGTCGCTTGCGTCCTTGGTGCAGCACATCCACTACTTTCAAGTGCAAACACGAGAAAGTTGTGGATAGCCCCCCGAGCGAACGTAGTGAGTAGTGCTGCATGAGACTTATCCGTAATATATGTAGGTCCATAAATAGTCATTGACACATTTTTGGAATGTTATTTTAAGTAGAGTTGCTTGAATCCACTGTAGGAAGCCCGCGGATTTCCCCTTAGTCCGTGCGGGGGAGTATGATAAAGTCCTGTCATGGAATTCAATTTATTCCTGTTTGAAATACGTCGAGTTCGGGACCAAAGAACAGGTAAGGGCGTCAAAAAATGAAACAAGTTCGAAAATGTCTCAAAAAGTCCGTCGGCTGGCTATCAAAAAAGTCCCGCGGAATTATCTGAAGTACGGCCAAGGCGCATATGCCAAAAGTCCGTACAACTTGGATATTCCGTGAGTCCGTCTCCTGGACTTTCTGAGTGTCCGCTCCGCCTCCGGGTGCTTGATACCCTCTACCGACACATTTCACAGACATCTTATTCATTGCACACATTTCAGGTGGAGTCGTAAGTCATGTATTCGTAGAGATATAAACGTAATCAACATCGGGACAGAATCGTGACAGTCGTAGAATGAGGAAGAGAGCTTGCGGTTTGAGAACAAAACCAGAAAGATATACTATATATGCGTGCCTAAGAGCACACAGACGCGCATATAACCATCCGTTGATACACTACTTGTTGCGAGTTGAGCGACGAGTAGGTTCGCTGGTTTTGTTCTACATCATATTATCGCATTAGTACCGGTAGGTCTCTCGTTATGTACCGACATACCTTAAGCTGTTTCTTGGATGTCGGCATCGTACTCACTTCCGCGCTTGCTGTATCAGCTGCTTTGCCCTTTCCCTTGTCGCCCATGGTGAGCGCCGCTTGCTCACCTTCACTGACGCCCACGCCGCTCTCCCTTGTACTACTCGATCCATGTTCCGAATCCTGTTCGGGTTCAGGCTCCTGTACTGGTCGCATATTGGGCCTAATCTTGCGCCCTTTGGGCACGTCCAAAGGCGAGTCATCGGTCGCAGTCTCAGGGCTGGCCTGAGTTTCCGCAGTGGCACTTGGGGCGGTGGTGCGATTGTTGCCACGCTTGCCGCCACGACCGCCACGACTGCCTCGACCGCCACGACCACCTCGACCACCAGGGTTGGTAGAGACATCCTCAATAGCTGGAGCAGGAGGCTCAGGCTCGGAGGAGGGGTCATAAGTTGGGTCGTTGGCCAACCTATCGATCAAGCCGCCGTAGAGAGGGGTTGATCGTACTGCACGACCTTGTGCCTTGCGGCGAGCTGCCTCACGGATTTTGGGGAGCTCGCAGCACGGGATGACTAAGCCGTGCCATATGATGTACTCCGGCTCTGGGTCCATGATGGCAGTCAGGTTGGTGGAGGCGGCAAGAGCGACCGACGAGGCAGGGACAGCAGGCACGACAGGACCAGCGCTCGCGGCATCACGAAGAGGTGCGGCGGATGCGATGGATTCGGCCGGGTCAACAGATTTGACAGGAGCGGCGGGAGGGACGGCAGCGGCTGACGGGGCAGGGGCGGCGGGAACGGCAGGGGCGGCAGGAGCGGCGGCAGGAACAGCGGGGACAACCAGGGCGGCAGGAGTAGCAGTAGGAGCAGCGGGAACAGCCGGGGCAACAGGAGCAGCGGCGGGAACTGCAGGAACGGTAGGGGCGGCGCGCGCGGTGGGAATGGCGGGAACGGCTGGGGCGGTGCGAGCAGCAGGAGCGGTGGGGTCAGCAGGAGCGGTGCGAGAGGCGTGAGCGGCAGAGGTGGCAGAGGCGGCGCGAGCAGTAGAGGCAGCAGGAGCGGCAGGGGTTAGGCCGCCGAAGCCTGGGAGAGGCTCATCTGCCTCTGCCATGTTGAACAATCCACCGTCTTCTTTATCGTCTTCGTCTATATGTAGAATAGAGCATTAGTAGTCGCATATATACATGCATGTATGAAACTTGCCTTGATCCATTGGCTCCACTCCGTCGATGGCCATCCCACGAAAACTCTGAAGCGCTTCGTGCATTGTTGTGTCTTCCTTGGCGTCGTCGACATAGATATCAATAAACTCCCCCTGCTCTGTGTCTGCACGTGGCGGAGATTGGGCAGGTGGCAGGGGAGGTGCCTCAAGCGCTACAGGTAGAGCGTCAATAGGGGCTTCGTCACCGGCTGGAGTCTTTGCCTTGCGTGGGCGTCCTCGAGGTTTGCGCAGCTTCTTGACTGGCTCAGGCGGGGAATCGCCCGACGCAAGGAGCTTTTCGAGTTCCTTTTCAAGCTCCTTCGCCTTGTTCGCCTTCTGTCGAATCCGGTTGGAGGATCCTCGAAGAATTGTTGAATACATCGCGAAGAGGATCCAATACCCGTGTGGTTTGTACGCTTCGAAATGTGGCTGAAGCTTGAGGAACTATAACAGAAGGTTAATAAAGAATTGCGAATTTTATGAGTAGTTACCTTTCGGATGCAGAGTTCAACGGCCTCTTTCTGAAATGACACTGCCTTGGTCATGTTAACCGAGGGCGTGTGTTGAGCAATTAGCCGACAGAGATTCTAAGAGCGAGAGTATATGTTAGCTATACTGGGTACAGCTTAAAAGCTAAAACTTACTCTAAACTCCTTGAAGTCATCTGCAGTCATAGTCGATTCGTCCTCAAGATTGTAACCTTCGGGTGGCCCTCTTCCAGGACAACCAGCTGGCCGGGGTTTTGCAACGGTGAACAGGATTGGATCCACAGACGTAGGCAGGCCACCCATCTCGGATACGTCGACAATCTCAATGTTGTCTTCAACCATAACGGCACGAAGACCTATAGAGGCGTTTAGCGTAAGAATTCATGCATCCCGATCGAGTACGTACCAAACATCCCCAGCTTGGACTGGAGCGACTGGAGCGGGGCTTTAGGCATGTGGAATCGAACAGCCTGGTAGGGGAGGGGGGGAGGTTCAACCAACCTGGCGTAGTGGCGGTTTATAGGCAAACGAAAAGACTAGTTGAAACGCACCAAAAGAGACAGTTCAGGGTTGAAGCGCTGGGGAATTTAATGAAGTCCGTCCGCTCTCCTGAGATCTGGATGAGCCATATTTACATAAGATTTATGATTGCACGAGAAGCCTGGGCTGTTGCACCGCCTCAGCCGATGCTTTACAATGACTAGCTTTAACAAGAGAATGTATATATTCCTAACGAATGTGATCTAACTGGACAAAGTGGCGCGGGTACAAAATGAATCAAACAAAGGTGATGATGTTGTGTACATGGCGAATCAAACTTGCCATTACTGGCGATGTGGGCGGTTGACAGAGCCGTATAGGAGATCGGTGGGGGTTGTTGGCTTTCTCTTAAAACTGGGGTTAGTACTTGAGTGCATGAGACGTACGCAAGCAACTTGAGGTCACCCCGACGTACACCTGACGTATGCGAGCGACTCGAGGTCATCACGGCGATCCAGACGTATGCGAGTGACTCGAGGTCATCGCGGTAAGCCAGACGTATGCGAGTGACTCGAGGTCATCACGGCGAGCCAGATGTATGCCAGAGACCTCGTACGCGAGCGACTCGAGGTCATCACGGCGATCCAGACGTATGCGAGTGACTCGAGGTCATCATGGTGAGCCAGACGTATCCCAGAGACTTCGTATGCGAGCGACTCGAGGTCATCATGGCGTGAGTCTGTAATAAATGTCAGACGATTGGGTTGGTTAAAGATACGGACTGCATACACTTACTAACACCCAAACTGGTATTGTTGCACAGGATCTTCCAGCCAAGAGGCATCCGGACCAGACTAAAGTCGGTCACATTTATCTATAAAGTGTCAGCAAGGTTGACTGTTTTGAATTGGCATATTGCTTGTACCTGGTTGCCACATTTGTCAGGACCCTGTGTCACTGTCTCTTTGGTGACCCTTAAGTAGTGGCTACGTTCTTTACAGTGTTTGGTGTGTCTTATTGGTTAAGTCTAGTTGGTAGTTTACATGTTGAGTCCGGTGGTGGACGAGATAAAGCAAACTGGGGCCTCCAGGTTTGCTTTGGCCACTTATATATCCGTGGCTGAGGATGAGTCATAGCTGCGGCGCAGTCCGCAGTTTGTTTTGATCAGGTGACTCCCGCAGTCGTGGTATCGTACGATAAGAGGTCACGTGATGTTGTTTATAGTATGATGTAAGTCGCTCTTAGGGTTTGTGCGGCTCCGAATCTTATAGAGCCGCGCTTGGTCCTAGGTCACGTGATTTAAGCGCTGTGATCACGTGATAACTCGCTCCTCGCTCCAAGTTACAAAGCAGAGATTTAGCTGGAGCGAGTTATGTAATCTGATTAAGCGCCGAGGTCACGTGATAACTCGCTCCTCGCTCCAAGTTACAAAGCAGAGATTTAGCTGGAGCGAGTTATGTAAGCGCTGGTTAAGCGCTTGGGTCACGTGACAACTCGCTCCTCGCTCCAAGTTACAAAGCAGAGATTTAGCTGGAGCGAGTTATGTAAGCGCTGGTTAAGCGCTCGGGTCACGTGACAACTCGCTCCTCGCTCCAAGTTACAAAGCAGAGATTTAGCTGGAGCGAGTTACGTAACTCAGATAAGCGCGGAGGTCATGTGACCTTGTTTATAGCATGTTCGACATTGGAGAAAATGCTATAAACTAGGGATAAATTCCCTTGTTCCGTTATGCCTGTTGTGCGGGTCATAACAACATTTCCCAATACCCATTAGGAAGTTGTCCGGCTTGATGCGTTGACCGATAAGTTTACGTTCGTCAATTCGTAGCAAGTGTAAGTCCTGAGAATAAAGAATGAAGGGGTCAGCATGGGAATACGGTTAATTGTGCATGTCGTACCTCTGTACAACAGATAATCATCTCTGGTCGATGGTTGAGTATGAATAAAACTAAGCAAGGCGAGTGCCGTCAAGGCAAGAAACTGTGAGTCGTGTGATTAGCAAACTATCCGTTGATATTTCAGATATTAGATTACTTGCAGAAGAGGGAGGAAACAGGACAGGGAGCTGGTAAAGTTGATGTCGATGAGCACTGTTATATGTATAAGGCAGGAAGGAAATGCCGGTTGCGCTCGACATGTGGCACAGGGTAAATACGCATGTGCGGCGTGTGGCATATGCATGGGCGAGGCAAATTAGCGATCAAGTAGAACGGAGGAGGGGGATACGTACTAAACCTAGAACGCAGCAATTGCGAGGCTGTGGGGAGTACAAGTACCCCGCCAATTCAAAGAAAGCGCGAATCTGGACACGTTGGGGGAACTAGGTTACCATTGTACGTATTTTGCCTGCACGTTGAGTGTTTGCAGTCATTGAGCATGGTTCAGCGTGTTGGTGATGACATACCGTTGCAAAAAGCTCGAGTGCCGCAACACATTCGGAGGTTCAATTGGTTGAAGAAGAATCTAGAGCTTGGGGTTCGGGGTCATATTGAGCCGAACGGTGAGATTGCTGGGGCACCAAGCGGGTTGAAGGAGGGGGCGTGGTGGTCGTGCTCCAGATGTCCATCGGGTTGTGGCTGTGTACTGCAGAGCAGCTAGCGCTAAGTCGTGTGCTCTATCCGACCACTCACCCCCAGCCATGGCTTTTAAAGCGACCCCCCTCTGCTTGTTCAAACCATACCCCAACGAAAATGCCGGATTGTACATGCGGCTGTGGCCAACTAAACATCACCCAGCGGACAATTGATCGACATCTGCGCATCCGCCGGAATGCGCTCATACCCTTGATCATTGCTATGGACAACAACCCTATCGGTTTTGGTGATATAGAAATTGACCTGGAAGATCAAGCTGATGATATCTCAAACAGTGGCGATGAAGAAGACGCACCTGTTGAAGATTTTGAGCCACCTCACGGCGATAACCCGGCCCATGTCATGGAGGACAACGGAGAAGATGTGCCCGCCGAAGATTTTGGGCCAGATCCCCACGAAAATGACCAAATTGTTGGTTCTGAGGACGAAGGCCAAGAGACAGGCGAGCACTATCAGTCTTATAATTATATTCCCCTCATTGCTCACTCACTTACCCCCTCAGATTTAGGGTCTTTACCGAGCGATATTGAGATGGACCTGGACAACGATGAAGACCAGGCTCCTCCACCGCCTCGTAAGTGCTCCGCACTATGGTCAAAGCGCTAGACATCAAGTCAATCTATCTCCAGTCGTACCCAACATACTAGACGTACAACGGAACCCTCGAGTAGCAATCGAGGACTGGGACGTTGAGGACTGGCCTGATGGGGAACTGGAGCTTGGATTAGGCAATGACTTAGGTGATCGTGTAGACGAACTACCAGATGAGAATGTAGGCGAACTTGACCTGTACGACTTTGACCACGAACATGCCAACGACGAAGAGCCAGAGCCGGAGTTTCACGAACTAGAAGGGCTGCGTCTCGGAGTCAACCCAGACAATGAGCCAGAGATGAATCGGGATGAACTATGGGACGTGGTCCAGGAGATTCACGGAGCGCTTGCCCGACAGGAATGGATTGACATGTGTGAGTAATACTACTAAAAGGATTTTTTGTGCGGAGCTAACATATCTATAGACGACCGTTTCATTAACGACACGGATCGCAAGACTTTGAAGTTCTTGGCCGCGCGTTTGCGCTCACATATGTCGCGTCAGACCTACGACGACATCCGTCTCAACGTCTACGAGGATCCTGATCTTCCGTCTGATGTTACCGCCTGGACCCGTCTCAAGGTCCTATCTCGCCTCGGGTCCCGCTACTACGACTGTTGCATCGAGTCGTGCATCTGCTTCCTTGGCCAGTACAGCGATTACGACCACTGCCCCTTCTGTAACAACCCTCGATATAACGACAATGGCCAGCCCCGGCGTTCTTTTAGCTATACTCCTCTGATCCCTCAGCTACAAGGCCTCTTTCAGAGCTCGGCCTCAGTCAAAAACATGTGCCATTGTGCCGAACACGAGGCGTATCGGGCTACTCATCCTGGCAGGATGGAGGACGTGTTTGATGGAGAACTCTATCGTCGGCTTCGAAACACCAAAGTTCGCGAGGATAGCGAATATCGGTATTTTGATAGTCCAAACGACATAGCACTTGGATTTGGAACTGACGGATTTTCTATGTTCAAGCGGCGACGACGAAAGGGCAACTCCGCTGCTTGGCCGCTTATTCTTGTGAACTATAACCTCCACGCAAGTATTCGTTACAAACTCGAAAATATCATCTGCGTGGGCGTAATACCCGGTCCAAAGGAGTGTAAGGACATCAGCTCGTTCCTTGTCCCTCTAATCAACGAACTTATAGAACTCGCGGGTGGTGTCGCATCCAGCAGAGTCAGATCTGAAATGGATGATCATGATGACGATGGAGAAGAGTTTATACTTCGTGCGTTCTTGATTATACTTTTTGGCGATATCCCCGCAATATCGAAGATTCTCTTGCTCAAGGGACACAATGCGTTGAGTCCATGTCGAACTTGCTTGATCCATGCCACCCCATGCGTTCTTGATGAGGGTAAAACAGTCTACTATGTTCCTTTAATTGCCCCTGGAGAGGAAGACGACCCTTTTCTCCCCGAACACCTGATGAATCGTACTCATGCATCCTTCATTCAATTCTATCGACTGATCGAAGGCGCTCGTCTCGTCCGCGAGCGTGAGCAGATCAAGAAGGACTCTGGCCTCAACGGCCGAACACTCTTTGCACGTCTTGGGTCTATCGATCTGTCAAGCTGTGCGCCATACGAACTGATGCATTTATTGTTTGAAAATCTAGTTCCTAACATGATACATCACTGGAAAGGCACGTTCAAATGGATTGAGGCGGACGCAGGGTACCGAATAAGCGACGCCGATTGGGAGAGGATAGGAAAGCTCACAGCAGAATCGACGAAAACAATACCAGGCCAATTTGTCGGCACGATACCAGATATCCACAAAGACATGGGCCTCTACAAAGCCGAGGCGTTTTCGTTTTGGTTCATGTACCTTGCGCCCATCCTGCTTCGGGGTGTACTTGGACAACCGTACTATGAGTGAGTTGGTCGAGTTCTGTCTTCATTGCCTCATTCCCCATTTACTAACACAGCGGTAGACACTTTCTAGCAATGCGGGAGATATTCATTTGGTGCCTCGACATCTCGATAACCCCCGAAGATATCGATGAGCTTGAAGTAATGATCCAGGAATGGGTGCAAGAGTACGAACGGTTAGTGGTCCAACTAAGCTCCTTTTTATAACACAATATAATGCGAGTAGGCTTTATTACCGATATCAGGAAGATCGACTTCCAACCTGTCCTTTGACGATACATGCGATTCTACATATACCGTACTACATCCGGCGCATCGGACCTCTTTCAAACACTTGGTGCTTCGTGCTCGAGCGTTTTTGCGGCTATTTACTCAGGCCGGCGCTCATGAATCGAGTTCGACCTTATGAATACCTTGACAACTTCATTCGGCGCCGTGCGCAGATGCAAATTGTGGCACGTGTGCATGACATGCCGACGCTGCTTCGACCAAACAACGGCCTGAGACGTGTTTATGACGAACTTATCTCAGAGAAAGAAACAATATATCCAGACTGTGAGTGTCTGATTCATCTATTGTTAACGTACTCAACTGATAAAACCTGACTTCGTCAAGTCAAGGACATTGTGCTCGGCCAGCCGGTGAAGCACGAGTACCAAGCTGACAATCGACTAAGATGGGAGATAGCAAGGTACTTAGGACACCCGGAGGGTGGCCAATACACACTAGCGCAACACCGTGAGCGAGTAGACTGGAAAACGCTTGTGCGCTATGGCCGATTCCGTTTAGCAAGTATGGGGGATCGCGTTCGTGTTGCCGATCTCATCGCTCAAGATGGGCCCTGCCGCGATAATTCGTATATACGTGTAAGCTTCAGTTAGGTATGGTATGTTGAGTGGTTCGCTGACTACTCGAATCCTTTAGTATGAACTTTTGCCTGATGCCAACGCCTTGTACGAAGAACTACCAGACCGGGCGATTCGAGTCATCCACTACGGGCTTGTTCTTGACGTCTTTTATTTGGAGTATGTCCGAGACCAAACGTGAGTTTTCGTTTAGCATATGAAAAGGGTATCTACTGAACTTGATTCAAGAGCGGAGGGCTGGAAACCATACCTGCTTGCCCGGGTCCGAGAATGTGAGACCGGGGTCTTGACGCAACACGACCTGAAAACCCACTCGTGGATTACAACCGATTGTCTTCCCCGGGTATCATAAATCTCAATACAGTGCACGCTGCGGTGGGGAGAGTGCATATCAATGGGAATAGGTGGGCTATAATTGACCGGAGTCGAGGCGCACGCATACAATTCAACAACGAAGACGGAGAGCCTGACCCTGAATTGAACTAAGAATGAACCTGATATTCTTGCTATATACCCTCCATTTATTCGTTCTCCGTTCGTTTGTTTCCACCCGTCGCTTTCATAGTTTCGCACTTCGCATTTCACCATTGCAACAATCCCTTATTCATTATATATCATCACTATCCGATAGATTTTATCATGAGCCTTTGTTTCCTATCGCTACATATACGTTTCCACGCTCGCTTCGCTTCGCGGCGGCAGTGTCTTGGGATCCTCCATTCGCGATGCCATTCGCGTGCCTATATATAGGATATAACCCTGATCTCGGAGCCGAGGGACTCTCCTGAAGTCCTGGACTTACGACTAGGCCGCGTCCCACGGTCTGGGGAACACCAAAAAGTCCGGCAGCGGTACCGAAGCTACGCGCGGAATGTCAAAAAAGCCGTGGAAACACTGAGAAGTCCAGGGAGATACTAAGAAGTCCGGGGAAATAAGAAGAGATCCGCGGGTTTCCTACAGTGAATCTATCCGGTCTAGTTTGGCTTCTCAACCCCGTAGGTCTTTTGTTGTGTCGGATACCATGTGACCATATGTTACACGTGCGTGAAAGTTGTTTTTTGTAGATGACGTAGTCCCGTTTATTTCTCTACCATTATGGTGACTGATTGGTAGTAGCCATCTCTTCGTTATTAGAAGTTTTTTTTTTTTCTTTTCTCTTTTTGTGCTCGCTGAAGTATGACATTTGTTTTTGTACTCACGACAAGTACCGTAACTATTTTGTTCACTTAGTTTGCAGCTCCACAAATTATCTTGGACAAAGCTGCTGGATGTGGATAATATGGCCGCTTATATGCTTAATCTGGATCTGTGACGTAACTACCCATGGGGGCGCTGAGTGGGTTGTGAGATTTGTACGGCAATTTTACTTGATGTAAGTACTGTCTCTTATTGATTTCCGCATTTACATGCTTAGAATTAGTGACTGAGCGGATAGCCGTGTGTATCTGTCTGGGCTTTGTTGGGCCCAACGTAAACCTGATTAGGGTGTTATGCAGGATAACACTTGACCGTGTGCTGCCTGCATGCTCGCTCGTCGCTCGCCCGTTCCTTTGTTTTGTTTTGTTTTGTTCCGTCGCCCCTATATAGATAGGGGCTCTTGATTTGTTCACCTCAGCTTGCTTCCACGCTTGCTAAGGTAGGTCCTCTCATGTTTGTTCGTTCGCGTCTTGTTCTCATATGTACTATAGCCTCTCTCTCTGTTTGTTAGGTCTGCAGCGCTACGTGATCTGTAGGGTGTATGCGCAGGGGGGTGGCATACTTGATGTGTGGTTTGATATAGCGTTCTTGGTGGCTGTGAGCATATTTATGGCAGGTACGAAATCTTGCTATTCTGTTCTGGTGGCTCACAAAGTGTAGTTCTTACTAGACTTGTATATTTGTTGTGTGAGCCTGTCAATAACACCGAATACAATTCAGCAATAATCTGCTGTTTGTACTCTGGTAGTTACGCATGCGTTGCAATAGTGTGTTGGGCAGCTTTGGCGCACAATATGGTTGTGTCACGTGTGTCTCGGATATGTATTCAGTCTTATGTATATGCATTCGAGTTCTGGGGGATTCTCTCCCAGACCGTTGTGTTCTCAGACACGAAGTCACGCGGTTGCGCTCACTACCGCCCCACAATTAGTGCAGTGTTGTTTTGTGAGATCAAATTGGTTTCTTATCATTTTGGAGCCGTGGCATGCGTGCTGGCGTCGCAAGAGGTCTTGCTTGAACCAACAGATATAATCATAGCTCACCAGCTTGTGGGTCTCGACATTTACACGAAATTGGAACCATCGGAGTTGCAGTGTCCATGATATAAATCCCTTTGGGCCGACTTGCTTGCATTGTATTAGAAGAGGCAGTGGGTGTTGCACATTAGATCCATATATAAACGTATTAGAAAGGATTGACACCTCGGGCAGCAAAGGGAACTTGCTGAGTCAAAGTAGCTCCTCATGGCAGGATTAAGGGCGAATTGAGTCGCATTAACATGTGATGGTATGGATAGGAGAGATAAAAAACGGGCGCAGGGTGCTGTGCAAGTGGGCGGCGATGTGTCGTTGAGTTGACTGCCGGGTGGTTGAGTGTCTGGCCTCATGGGTGTGGTTTAGCGTGCTAAACCTTGTGGTCGATTCTTGTGTCGACGTAATTCTTACATCTCCGTCAGCTCTGATATATTGCCCGGCAGCAGGATGGTTGTATATACAAATGAGCAACACCAATGATGTAAATGGGCAAGCGACTAGGAGTCTTATGAATGTGTGGTATAGAATGCAAATCGATCTCATATTTACTGAGATAGCATCGGGGCGGAAACTACGTGGATACTATTTGTGTTGATGGTAGGATGTTCGGCAGAAAGAGTCCGGTGGACGGATTGAAGATTGGTATGTTTGCTTTTGCAAGGCTAATATTCGACCGCAAAGGTACAAGAGATATGGAGGTTGCTACAGCGATAACAATTGCTAATCTGAAGCAAAGGAGCAATACTGACAAAGTGTTGTTCTGTGCGATGGTAATGCCGTGTGTGGGCTTTATTTTTTCCGCATACCTTTCTCCATATCTTTTTCCATATCTTTATTCTCAATATCGTTCAATAGGCACCTTTTTATCGATTATATGTGTGTTGGAAGGCATCTAAGTGGCGTATGGGCAGGTCAGGTATGGTGTAGTTGGTCGTTAGAGTTCCGCTAGGGGTGGGGATGCGCATACAGAGTACTGCATCCATGTGCGTTGTGCTCGAGGGGATTCTGGTGGGCGATTAAACTAGGAAGTTCTGTCGCGCAATCATATGAGCACGTGCACCGGTCTCTTGGGAAATAATAGTTTTGGTGTGTGAGGCTATCGCACCGATGTGAGGTACATGAAATGTACGACTGGTCAGTATAATCTACATCAGAGGCTTGCTAGGGCTAATGGATATGCGCTTTGTTGCTATATATGCCCTGTGATTTGTATGAGGCGATGCGGACTGTCGGTAGGCGTATAGGACCGAAACGAACGGAGCTTAGCTTAGCTGTATTGTTATTCATAATGGATACACAATGATGGCGCAGTAGGAGCGCGTACGGTAGCGCATGAATGATATTCGTATATTATGCATATAATAATTGCGGGCAGCAGGGCGTCTGAAGGAAGGATATAACAAGCTGGAGGGTGTGCCTTGATATGGTGGGGGGGGGGGGATACAGCGGGTGTATGTTAGACACGGTTATGCGTTTCTAGCAAGGATTCGTGAAGCCAGGCGTGGCGAGTATATACATATCTGGTGCATATTGGATGCGGGCACACGGTACCGGAGTGGATGCATACACACGGTGTAGTAAATGAATGTGTCCTAGGCGTATATTTTATATACGAGCACGCTGTGCTGTGAAAGGATGGTGGAGTCAAAAGTAACGACCGTGCATCCGATGGGTACATATTGGGTGCGTGCATGCATCGTTGGAATGGATGCCTACACGCGGTGTAGCGAATGAGCATACCATGGGGGCATATTACATGCGGACACGTGGTGCCATAAGAGGATGGTTGAGTCAGACGTGGCAATCGTGCGTGCGATGGGCGCATATACAGCGTGGGCGCGCGGTGCCAGAGTGGGTGCGTACACGCGGTGTAGCGAATCAATATACATGGAGCGCATATTATATGCAAGCACGCGGTGCTGTGAAAGGGTGGTTGAGCCAGACGTGGCAATTGCGCGTACGATGGGCGCATATTGGTCGCGGGCACGCGGTGCCGTAAAAGGATGATTGAGCCAGACGTGGCGATCGCGCATGCGACGGGCGCATATAGAGCGCGGGCACGCGGTGCCAGAATGAATGCGTACACGCGGTGTAGCAAATGAATGTGTCATAGACGTATATTAGATGCAGGCACGCGGTGCCATAAGAGGAACATTGAGTCAGAGGTGGGAATCGCGCGTGCGATAGGCGCATATTGGGCGTGGGCACGCGGTGCCAGAGGGGTTGCTTGTAGCTAGGCGTGGCGGTTGAGTGTGTTGTGGAAGCGTTAGTCCCGTAACAGTGTGCGAATTGGGAAAATCCCGTGGCAGAAAACATACCTTGAGGATTTAGTTTTGCTTAGTGCACTTCTATCCATCGCGTTGAGAGCCGAATGGTCGGCTTGTCATTTGGGAGTTAGGTCCCAGTCGCAGCCGAAAGATGTCACGTGGCCCTCGATGTTGAGCGGCCGTTTCGTCGTTCCGTTGGTGCAGTATGGAGCAAGGTACGATTTTAAATAGCTCAATTCGTAGTTTTTTATTGGTGGCTTACTTCGCTTTCATATTCCTAGATTCGGTTTGTTTTGCTCCAGTTGAGTATGACGTTCGTGAGGTTGTTGCATCTTTCGGTTTTTGTGGGTATGATGAGTGAATTCCGGGTGATAAAAATTGCATATATTGCCACGGCTAGCTTAGCGGGTGGGAGGGAGCAAAAACCGAAAGCCAATGCGCACGAACGGGTGTCGTCGGTGAGTTCTGACGAGCGAAGACCACGTGATCTATTGGTCTACTAGTTCAGGCCGCGGGCATTGCAGGTAAGACTAGCCTGTTTACCTCCGCAGGCTGCGGTATACAAGCTCTAATTGTCACTAATCAAATTGTCACTTGGGCATAGCAATATTGTCACTATGTGCTGATTTTATTCTTCGCTGAGAACGTTCCTCCATGGACATAGGTTTCAACATATCTCATTGCATAATTTCACTTGAATAGACTGGCTGGAGTCGATCTACCATGTCACTGTGGTAAAGAATACGGCCTGGATTAAAGATCCGTCATCAACTTAAATATTATATTCAAAACCATTTGCGGCCACAATGAGTGAGTCAAATGAAGAAAACAAACGGTTGGACCAGCTTTAGAAGACCGAGGCAGCTGTAGGTACTAGAATGCGAGCGGATTTCACGTTTAGCGTCATAACTGCTCTGTTACATCAGGAGAAAATGGCTCACAGTTTGAGCGCGGTATTCACGCCGTGAGCCATTTGGGAGAGTTTGAGCAAGGGGTAATCGGAACGTGCCATATCGGAGCAGCAGGTACTAATGGGCCTATACCACGATTCATGGACCTGCCTACTTACTGACCGCGTGCCTTATTGGGTTTAGCTCGTGCTCAAATGGCTCAAAATTTGAGCCTTTTGAGCCCGTTTTTTCTCGTGGTGTAGTCGTAATGTCACCATGAAATATCGATGTATTATTCACTCAATCAACGGTGTTTTGAGCCAGTTCAAAGAAGATCGTGTTCGCGCGGCTCGTTAGACTCGCCATGCTCAAAACTGGCGCGCCTCAAGCTCAATTCGTCGAGGGACACCAAATTGTCGCGGTCACGGCATCAAATTGGCGCTAAGCCCAAGCTTTCTATTACGTGAGCACAGCGTCAACGTCTATCTGGTAGGGGTCCAGAATGATATCATACCGAGTGGTCAACCGTGATCGCAGTTACCACATAAGTTCAGCGGCAAGACCAGAAAGCCAAGCTCTTATTTGCGGTCTCGGACCAAAACTACAAGCACTGTGTGAAAAAAATTGCAGTCACTAACGGTAAGCGGAGGTCTCTTCTCTCAAATCACGCAGATAGCTGGAGCATCTGATGCAACTACTCTTTCAGCAGCTACTAATCAACCACCCTTTCCGTATCAGAGTTCCAGCTAGGTTTCGCTGCTAGCGCCTTTCTCTCTTACCTCAATCACCGATGACGTTTCCAGCGCGCACTATCCAGAGTAACAATTATCTCCTCGCGTTGGCAATCACACCGGACGGCGCTCGTATTGTCGCGGGTGGTGGGAATGATGCTTTGGTGTGGGACACTCGCACCGGGCACAAGTTACTCGATCCGCTCGAGGGACACAGCAACATGATCCTGTCGGTAGCTGTTTCCCCTGATAGACGTACTTTTGCATCTGGCGCAGGCGATAAAAATATACGCATTTGGGACAGCGAAACAGGACACGCAGTGATGGAACCACTCACAGGACACGCGGACTATGTTCAGTCTGTGGTGTTCTCACCCGATGGTCACCTTCTCGTATCTGGGTCTGATGACAAGACTATCCGCATCTGGGACACACGCACTTGGCAGCTGGTTGGAGTCCCCATTCAGGCCGGAAGCGATGTGAACTCGGTAACGGTGTCGCCGGATGTTACGAAGATTGCGGCTGGATGCGACGATCACACTATCAAGATGTATGACACAACGACCCGGACGCTGCTATTCCAGTGTGTTGGTCATACCAATCGCGTCAGAGCTCTTGCATTCTCCACTGATGGCCGCTTCTTGGTTTCTGGGTCAAGTGATTGTACATTATGCATTTGGGATGCTGCAACGGGCCTCTTGCTTGGCAGTCCACTCCATGGCCACACCAATCAAGTTCAATCGGTCGCGTTCTCACTGGACGGCAGGTATATCGCCTCCGGGTCGGACGATAAAGCTGTACGCATATGGGATGCGCGGACGCGACAGACTCATGGGGATCAACTGCTCGGCCAAACGAATGTCATGATCTGTGCAGTTGCGTTTACCCTCGACGGCCGCTTTCTCGTCTCTGGATGCTACGGTGGATCCATCAACTTATGGGATATGCACAGTCATCTTCCCAACTTTCAAAACAGCCGACAGCCTGGCCACAACCTGGAGATCGAAATTACATACGAGATGGTATGATACTGCTTCATCCACGACCAGTACATCATCTAAGTTCGCGTCCACTCTGAGCAGAGTCTTCAAGGCATCATTTCGCACCTAAGCTTATAGGGCTGCGTCGATATGTCCTCCTGGCTCAGGGCCATCGCCGCGGAGGACTCACGAATGACCAGCCTTGGAGACAACTATCGCTGCAAACTCAATCCTATGGACGAGGCTATGGTCAGGATGACTCGTATATACCCTGGATCAAGCGAAGAATATCGAAAATCACTCACGGTAAGTCTAGAGTTATCCTGTTTCACACGACACTAATTTGCAAGCATAGCGTGTAGCCCGGGACCTTTGCGCGTGGTCAAAGTGTCGACACCCAAACGTACAGCCCTTACTTGGCTTGGCGTTGTTCCGCGACCGGATCTGCACGGTTGTAGGATGGGAGACGAACGGAAGCTTGACCAAATACCTGGAACGTCACCCAGAAGCCGATCGCTGTGCAATAGTAAGCTTCCACTTCTCACTCGGTTTTCAGCCTGTTTCACGACCTTATTTTTAGAGCGTGCAAGTTGCCGAAGGCCTGGCGCACTTGCACAAAATCGAAGTGGTGCGTTTTTACCTGGAATTTGCCTACAAAACAGAAATAATCGCTCAGTTGATGCTGGCTGCAGGTACATGGTGATCTTAAGGCGGTATGATTCTATGACACTTGCGCCGACCTACTGTTGCCGAAGCTTACAAAACAGGCCAATGTGCTCGTGTCTAGAGACGGCGTTGCCCAGCTTGGTGGATTTGGTGACGCAGCTCTACGAGACAAAACGGCCGAACTCTCTGAGACACCGGCGAAAGACGTTCTCTCGGCTCGGTGGGCAGTATGACCCAGCTCACCCCGCTTGTTTGTATCTCGACTTGACCATCATAGTCAGGCACCAGAGCTGTTCAAGGATCCCAAGTACACTGATAAAACGGATGTGTATGCTCTTGGAATGGTGAGCACACATTCTCCAACCCTCGACCAAAACTCACTCAAACCGACCGCCATCAGACAATGTTGGTATGTAGATCATACGAAATATTGACCTATCACTCACTCCGCCCAGGAGATCATCACGGGCACAGTCCCATGGGCGGGAAAAAGCGTTTTCGTGCTCATATACTGCACAACGGCGGAGAAGGCTAACCCTGAGCGTCCGATGGAGCATATACCGACAGGTTCTATACATGGAGATATACTATGGTCGATATTGAAGTCGTCCTGGAAGTTTGAGGCGGAGGGGAGGCCCAGTGCAGCAACGGTGGCAAATTTGGTACGTAGATACGACTAATTGGGGAGGGGTGCGAGTTGAGATGGCTTGCAGATGAAATGCATCACACCGGAGGGTCTCAAGGCGCTTTAGACCTGGACAATGGATTTTGTTCGCGGTGATCTCAGTGTGATATATCCGGTAAACCCACGTTGTGTGAATGAAACACTCTTTGTCGTATGTATGAATAGTCAAGTTTCGCCCACTACAATTTGTACACTCAGATAACGTCTAGTATTTCGGTTTCTCAGTGCCTCTGGAGCACAATCAATCTCAGTCACGCGAATAAATAATCGTACTGATACATAGTGGGGGGCAAGGATGCAAGAACAGCACGGAAATGAATCCACGAACCGGATATTCTGCTGGCGATGAGTACACGCGCATATATGCTACTCTACATCGTGAATAATTCCATACCTTATCGTTTCTTCCCGGCTCGCCTATCAGTCGTTGACTGAGATACGTGTAGGGATTCCAAACCTCCACATGATTGACGCATTTGTCAATGTTGCAGTTTCTCTGTGAGATTTAAGTATCCGGAAATCCCGCATGAAACAACCGTTCGGCGTAACGTACTCGAATCGGTCTGTACAAGCGTCCGGGGACTTTACCACCCGGACACTTAGATTGACCGTTTTTAGTATGATTTCGACCCAGGTCTTCCAGAGTGGGCAAGTCAGTACGATACACACTAACTTCCGGTATGCTTCCAGCTCAACCCATGGAATCTTTTCTTACGGACTTTCAGTATCTTCCGTTGGCGCGGTGAATTGTATGGTAAAACAAGCAGTAGATAGAAAGGCTCATGTATTCACAGTACGGCAATAAGTTGGTTTATTTAGCACAGATGCAATCCAATAGAGAGGTATAATATAGAACATCCGGAGCGCTCATAATGAAGGCTTTCGACTTTCATAGTTTTGCCTTTGTGTAATGCATGCAGAGGAAGCAAACCGGTACTTTCAACAGACTTGACATACAAGGAAATAGAGCTAGTGCTTATATAAATTTCGGATGACATAAACGAATTAACAGGTCGCCTATATGTACGGCAAATAAACAGAGATGTCAGACCAACACTCGACCCAAGCGTGCGACTTTCAACAAGCGATCGAATACTCTTGATGCGCTTTCCAATTTTGTAATCAAAGGGCGCATCATCGGTGGCTCGCTCGAAAGACACTAGAAGGGATGCCTCCGTTCGGGTATATTGCAGCTCCACCGGTGTCCTATGTGAAAGTACCAAGACTCGAGGATTCGCGATGCCACTTGCATCAAGATGACTGCTTTTTGTGATGGAACCAGCGTAACTGTTAAAGACAAAAGTCTCTAATTAGCTAAACTTAGCATGGATGCAGTGGAAGTACGGGATAAGGAACAAAAGGGTATTGAAGATGATGATATTTCTCCTATGTAGAGCCAGTCTTATATACATATAGAACGGAGAAAAGTACAATCTAATGTCGGAGAACGGACTATTTGCGCTGGAATACCGGGAGCGCGTGATCTCGTTCAACAGTAACCTCAATACCCATGGTTTCGAATACATGTTGCGCGGACTTGAGCGAGTTGACCGTGCAGCGACGTCCAGACTCGGCATCTTTGTCGCATAACAGTGAGCAGATGAGATGCAGATTACGAGGATGCCATGAAGAGTGGTTGGCTCCACAGCTAAGGCAGTCCAAGACACGAACAGTTCTAGGGGAACTTTTCACCTTGACCAGTTCGGGGGTTGAAATAATCCTCCAGGCGGATCTGAGCGAGAGAGGGGTTGATGAGACTATGTGATTTCGAGTAGAGCCTAGAATTTTACGGAAAGGGAATGACCACGGTCCAGAATAGTGCGGAACGCAAACGGGAATGAGCCAAGGAGGGCGACGCCGGTCGACCACGGAGAGTATCCGTTTGCTACTAGCTTTCTTGGCACTAGCCAAGTCGCACAAGACGGTAGACGCGTCAAGGGTTGCCACCGCCGCTTTCCACGAACGAAATAGTTGAAGTTTGCGTAGACCACCGAGATATGATACCGCGGACGTGTAAAAAGATTTAACCGGAAGGTGACGTTGGATATAACTCAGTCGAGCGGCAGTGGGAGAGTAGGCTGAATGAATATTAGCTTCGTCTCTATCATAGCTCTGTGGCGCGTACATGAGACCAACCAAACTCCTGTTCGGCCTTTAGCCACCCCCTGTTTAGATAAGCGTCGACCGCTCCATTGCAGATGCTCGTAGATGAGCCAGGGGCAGCCCACTAGAACCCATCGTGCTACTCTTGACCGCGCTCTTTCCGATCACTCCGACCGGCATTCTGTGGCTCCACTAGTATATACTCAGTGTTACGAGTGTAGTGGCGAGAGCAGCGTTGAGCTGGTCGATTTGTCCCGAGGATTGTTCCAAGCGTGCCTCGAGACGTCGTTATCGTGTGGTGGTGCAATGGGAAGATGAGATCGAGGAGTAGTGGAGAGTGGGTCGTCGGCTAAGGGTAGTTTTCCCTACTAGGATCAAGTCTATTGGCGTGATTAAGAGGATGGTTAGCTATGGTAGCTGCAACTCGAGCGCAGATGGCATGTCCAATCACACCCGCACCATGCCAAATCCTGCGTCGAGCTCTTACTCCTAGGCCCGCTCCGCGAATTTTGCTGTCTACGGCAAACGCGCCTCCCATTCGTCTCAAACAACACAGGTACAACATCAAAGCCCTAGGAGTCCGAGTCAATGTAGGCGGTGATAGTCTGGTGTCGTGACTGAACAGCCTGGTTGTGGTGGCTGATGGCGAATTCGCCAGTATTACGTGAGCACGGCGCCAACGTCCCGGCCCTGCGGTGGCGGTCCATAATGATATCATACCGAGTGGCTAACCGTGATTGCAGTTACCAGATGCGCTCAGTGGCGAGACCATCAAAACGTGTGTTCCACACTTATATGTGGGACGCGTACGTCCCTTTTGATCCCTCCCCCTACGCCGCCCTTTTAGTACTGGGAAGCCAAGCTCGTATTGCCACCCCGTTCCAGGACTACAGGTACTGTCTGAGAAACATTTGCAGTCTCCAACCGTAAGCGGAGGTCTCTTCTCTCAAATGAGACAGATGACCGTAGCAACTGATGCGACTGCTTCCTCAACAGCCATACTTCAACCGCCATTTCGACATCAGGGTTCCAGTCAGATTTCACTGCTAGGGCCTTTCCCTGTTACCTCAGTCATCGATGACGTCCCCGGCGCGCACTATCCAGAGTAATGATTATCTCCGTACGTTGGCAATCACACCGGACGGTGCTCGTATTGTCGCGGGTGGCGGCAATGATGTCGTGGTGTGGAACACTCGCACTGGGCACAAGCTACTCGGTCCGCTCAAGGGACACAGCAATACCATCTTGTCGGTAGCTGTTTCGCCTGATGGAAGCACTTTTGCATCTGGCGCATATGATAAAGAAATACGCATCTGGGATACCGAAACAGGACACGCAGTGCTAGGACCACTCACAGGACACACGGATTACGTTCGGTCTGTGGCGTTCTCACCCGGTGGCCACCTTCTCGTATCTGGGTCTGATGACAAGACCATCCGCATCTGGGACGCACGCACTGGACAGCCGGTCGGCGTCCCAATTCAGGCCGGAAGCGTTGTACTATCGGTAGCCATGTCGCCTGATGGTACGAAGCTCGCGGCTGGATGCTACGGCCATACCTTCAGGCTGTATGACACAACAGCCCAGACGCTGCTGTTTCAGTGTGTTGGTCATACCAACTGGGTCTCAAGCATTGCATTCTCCACTGACGGTCGCTTATTGGTTTCTGGGTCCGGGGATCGTACAGTACGCATCTGGGATGCTGCAACGGGGCTCTCACTTGGCAGTCCACTCCATGGGCACACCAATGACGTTGGGTCGGTTGTGTTCTCGCCCGACGGCAGGTATATCGCCTCCGGGTCACACGACGGAGCTCTACGCATGTGGGACGCGCGGACACGACAGGCTCACGGAGATCAACTTCTAGGCCACACGTATCACGTCAATGCAGTTGCGTTTACCCGCGACGGCCGCTTTCTTGTCTCTGGATGCTACGACGGACTCGTCAAAATATGGGATATGCGTAGCGATGTTTCCGATACCCAAAACAGCCGACAGTCCAATCAGAACCTGGAGATCGAAATCACAAGCGAGATGGTACGATTCTACTTTATCCGCGACCAGTCAATGATTTATGTTTGCGTCCACTCTGAGTAGAGCCTTCAAGACATCATGTCGTGCCTAAGCTCATGGGGCTGCGTCGATATGTCTTCCTGGCTCGGTGCCATCGCCGTAGAAGACTCTCGAATGACCAGTCTTGGGGACACATATCGTTGCAAACTCAATCCTAGGGACGAGGCTATGGTCAGGATGACTCGTATATACCCTGGATCAAGCGAGGAGCATCGAACCTCACTCACGGTGCGCCCAAAGCCATCCTGTTCACCCTTGACACCAATTCGCAATGCTTAGCGTGCGGCCCGGGACCTTTGCGCATGGTCAAAGTGTCGACACCCAAACGTACAGCCCTTGCTTGGCCTGGCATTGTTCCGCGACCGGATCTGCATCGTTGTAGGATGGGAGACAAACGGAACCTTGAATAAATACCTCGAGCGTCACCCAGAAGCCGATCGCTGTGCAATAGTAAGCTTCCACTTCTCACTCGGTTTTTAGTCTGTTTCACGACTTTATTCTTAGAGCGTGCAAGTTGCCGAAGGCCTGGCGCACTTGCACAAAATCGAAGTGGTGCGTTTTTACCTGGAATTTGCCTACAAAACAGAAATAATCGCTCAGTTGATGCTGGCTGTAGGTACATGGTGATCTTAAGGCGGTATAATTTTATGACACTTGCATCGGCCTCCTGTTGCTGAAGCTTATGAAACAGGCCAATGTGTTCGTGTCTAAAGACGGTGTTGCTCGAGTTGGTGGATTCGGTGACGCGGCTCTGCAAGACGAAATGGCCGAACGCTCGGAGACACCGGCGAAAGACGTTCTCTCGACTCGGTGGGCGGTACGTCCCGTATCACATCGTTCACTTATATCTAGATCTGAGCGTGATGCCAGGCACCAGAGCTGTTCAACGATCACAAGTACACCGATAAAACTGACGTGTATGCTCTTGGAATGGTGAGCATATATCTTCCCACCCCTCGACAAAACTCATCCGAACTTGCCGCTAGACAATATTGGTATGTAGATCGTACGCAATATTAATCTACAACTCACCCTACCTAGGAGATCATCATGGGCATGGTCCCATGGGCCGGAAAAAGCATTCATATGTTAATATACTCAACGCTGGAGAAGGCTAATCCCGAGCGTCCTATAGACCACATACCGACAGGTTCTATACACGGAGAGATACTGTGGTCTATACTAAGGTCGTGCTGGAAGTTTGAGGCAGAAAAGCGGCCTAGCTCAGCAACGGTGGCGAGTCTGGTACGTAGATACGACTTATTGGGGATGGGCACGACTTGAAATAGCTCTCAGATGAAATGCGTCACGCCAGAGGGCCTCAAGGCGGATTAGACTTGAACGATGGATTTTAACGAGGATTCACAATCATCTCACTGTGATGTATCCGGCAAACCCAATTTGTGTGAATAAAATGCTTCTGTGTCGAATGTATGGATAGTCAAGTTTTGCGCACTACAATTTGTACACTCAGATAGTGTCTAGTATTTCGGCTTCTCAGTGTGTTATTTCTGATCACCCCGGGGTCGAAGCGCTTGGCGCAAAGCCCGCTCAATGCTCAAGTCAAGGCTGTCGAAGTCAGCCCTGAAGCACGCTAAGCAGCTAATTCTAGCCCAGAGGCAAGCCGAGTTGCTGCTCTCAATAAAGCGTGCGATATTTTGCCCCACTCTGCTAAAAGTGTCTAAAATGAACTGCGCCCCGAACGAATGCCCTATTTTTGCCAAATGAGTAAGGTACCCGCCTTGTTTCATCTGAATTAGTCAGAAGAAGCCAGGGTCACCTGGCGTTTTTTGCTGATGCGGATATTCTGTTCGTGGTAAGTACACGTGCATATACTGTATATATACTATTTTACATCGTGAATGACTCCATATCTTAGCGTTTCTTCCCGGCTCGCGAATTGGTCACTAAATTATAGGTATAGCACTTCCCACAAGTTATTGAAGCATAAATCTTCAATAGCGCTTAGGAAGTAGCCACTAGGCTCATCCCATGCTAAAGCTGCTTGTTCTTTTGGACAGCGATGTATTCATATATATAGTGTACAACGTGAGAAATAGAAGTAATAGCACACGTGGACATATTCCAGTGAATGCCACAACACATATGGAACAATACATGTGAAAACAATAATAGAATCACGAGACAATACATGATATTGGATCTTGTTCAACACAAGTCCAAACTTCTACATTCTCAACGCACTTGAGAATAGTGCAATACCATAACCAGCAATCGAAATGTCAGTATTTCTCTGGAAAATCTGGGCATCCAGCAGTCCCGCATGAAGCGGCCATTTTGACGTGACGTACTCAAATCGGTCTTTACAAGCGTCCGGGGACTTCATGGCTCGGACGATTAGATTGTCTGTTTTTGGTATAATTTTGATCCACGCCTTCCAAAGTGGGGAAATAGGTACGATACACAACGACACCCCCCGGCGCATTTCCAGCCTAATCTATGGAACCGTTTCTTATGGACTTTCGGTATCTTTTGCTGGCGCGGTGTAATTGTGGGGCAAAACAAGCAGTAAATACACTTGCTGACAAAAGTCTTGCAGCACGTGAGCTCAACTCCCAATTTTTGGAGCGTTCGTCGTACAGTTCGCGAACGCGGGAGTTTCAGCCTTTGTACCACTATAAAACTATGTACCGTATTATACATTCTATCTATTTACCAAGTTTTGTGCGCTTCCGACGCTTGTGAGCTGAGATACGGCTTTTGTCGCACGGTAGGGGGCTGCAAGACTTTTGCAACTGCCAAATATCGAGCGCACATAAGCCCAATGACTTTTGGCTAACGAGATACTAAAGCCCTATTGTCTTCTAGCTATCTCTATCTTTGCTGGCAAGTATTCTGACCCAGCAACCGAAGCCCTTGCTATGAGCATGCTCGCTCGGGGCATGTCAACTTACAGGATTGGTGCTGAGCTTCGTATACACCCCACTACCGTCACCAGGATATGCAAGGGGGTCAGAAAAACTCGCAGAGTCTACTCTACGAAGCCAAAGACCGGGCGACTACGCAAATTTACGCCTTCCGATGTTCGATTTGCTGCCCTCTCCATCGCTCGGACTCACAAATACATAGCGACTGCGCTTCAGCGCGAGTTTTTTTCCCAGACTTCACTCCACCACAATCCGTCGTGCTCTGCGTAGTGTGGGCTTACGTGCATATATAAGCCATAAAGCTCCTTTCATTAGTACCCATAATAAACGTGTCTGTCTTGCCTGGGTCACGGAGCGGATCACTTGGTCGATGATGGTGTAGCACCGGCTCGCCTTTTCAGACGAGAGTAAGTTCAATATTTTTGGTTCAGACATGGAGAAATATGTCTGGTGAAGGCCCTGTGACGGCTTAGACCCTCTCAAGGCCAAAGATTTTGTCAAACATGGGGGGGGGGAGTGTCATCGTGTGGGGAGTGATCATGGCCGCAGGTGTGGGGCGCCTCTACCGTATTGAAGGGACACCCACCAGTGCCAGGTACATGGAAATCCTCCGGAATGCGTTTCTAGGGACTCTTAGGGACCAGAGACTCAAACCACCGAACACCATATTCCAGCATGACAATGACCCGAAGCACACTTCACTTGTTGCTCGGGAATGGTTCAAGTGCCGTTGTATCACCATCACACCATAGCCCGCTTCCAACCCTGACCTGAATATTATCGAACATATATGGGAGTTCTTGGACCGCAAGGTTTGTTCTTGCGCCGTTTTGTCTCGAAACAAAGGCAAATGGTGGGCGGCATCGGAGGAGGAGTGGTATCGCATCCCCCCTGGTTTCATTGAGAAGTTGTACAATTCTATCCCATCTGGACAGTAAGCTGTAATGGACGCGAAGGGTGGGAGCACTCAGTGCTAAACTTTTTACCTTTTCAATACATGTATCTGTGACTCTAAAAGATAAAAATTGTGTGTCTGTTTGAGGGTCACTTGCTAGTTGCAAAAGTCTTGCAGCCTCCTACCGTGCGACAAAAGCCGTATCTCAGCTCACAAGCGTCGGAAGCGCACAAAGCTTGGTAAATAGATAGAATGTATAATACGGTACATAGTTTTATAGTGGTACAAAGGCTGAAACTCCCGCGTTCGCGAACTGTACGACGAACGCTCCAAAAATTGGGAGTTGAGCTCACGTGCTGCAAGACTTTTGTCAGCAAGTCTAGAAGGGCTCATGTATTCACGGTACGACAATAAGTTGGTTTATTTACCACAAGTGCAATGCAATAGAGAGGTATAATATAGACCATCCGGAGCGCTCATAATGAAGGCCTTCGACTTTCATAGTTCTACCTTTATATAAGGCATGTAGAGGAGGAAAAGCGATACTTTCAGCAGATTTGATACACAGGGAAATAGAGTTAGAGCTTATATACATTTCGGATGACATAAATGATCAGGTTGCCTATATGTACGGCAAATAAACAGAGATGTCAGACCAACACCCAACCCAAGCGTAGGACTTTCAACAAGCAATCGAACACTCTTGATGCGCTTTCCAATTTTCGTGACCAAAGGGCGCATAATCGGTGGCTCGCTCGAAAGACACTAGAAGGGATGCCTCCGTTCGGGTATATTGCAGCTCCACCGGTGTCCTATGTGAAAGTACCAAGACTCGAGGCTTCGCGATGCCACTTGCATCAAGATGACTGCTTTTTGTGATGGAACCAGCGCAACCTCAATATCCATGGTTTCGAATACATGTTGCGCGGACTCGAGCGAGTTGACTGTGCAGCGACGTCCAGACTCGGCATCTTTGTCGCATAATAGTGAGTAGATGAGGCGCAGGATACGAGGATGCCATGAAGAGTGGTTGGCGCTACTGCTAAGGCAGTTCAAGTCACGAACAGTTCTAGGGGAGCTTTTCACCTTGACCAGTTCGGGGGTTGAAATAATCTTCCAGGCGGATCTCAAGCGAGAGATGGGTTGATGAGGCTATGTGATTTCGACTAGAGCTTAGAATATTACGGAAAGGGAATGACCACGGTCCAGAATAGTGCGGAATGCAAACGGGAATGGGCCAAGGAGCGCGACTCCGGTCGACCACAGAGAGTATCCGCTTGCTACTAGTCCTCTTAGCACTAGCCATGTCGCACAAGACGGTAGACGCGTCAAGGGTTGCCACCGCCGCTTTCCACGAACAAAATAGTTGAGGTTTGCGTAGACCACCGAGATATGATACCGCAGACATGTAAAAAGATTTAATCGGAAGGCGACGTTGGATATACCTCAGTCGAGCGGCAGTGGGAGAGTAGGCTGAATGAAAATCAGCTTCGTCTCTATCATAGCTCTGTGGCGCGTACATGAGACCAACAAACTCCTGTTCGGCCTTTAGCCACCGCCCGTTCGGATAAGCGTTGACCGTTTCATTGCAGATACTCGTAGATGAGCCAGGGACATCCCGTTAGAACACACTATGCTCCTCTTGACCACGCTCCGACGGGCTTTCTGCGGCTCCAGTAGAATCCACTCAGTGCTACGAGTTTAGTGGCGAGAGTAGCGTTGCGCTCGTCGATTTGTCCTGAGGGTTGCTCCAAGCATGCTTCGAGACGTCTTTATCGTGTGGTGGTGCAACGGGAAGTTGAGATCGAGGAGTAGCAGAGAGTGGGTCGTCGGCTAAGGGTCGTTTTCCCTACTAGGATCAAGTCTACTGGCGTGATTAAGACGATGGTTAGCTATGGTAGCTTCAACTCGAGCGCACATGGCATGTCCACTAACACTCGTACTATGCCAAATCCTACGTCGAGCTTTAACTCCTATGCCCGCTTCGCGAATTTCGCTGTCTACGACAAACGCGCCTCCCAGTCTTCTCAAGCAATACAGGTACAGCGTTGAAGCCCCAGGAGTCCGGACCAATGTAGGCGGTAATAGTCTGGTGTCGTGACTGAACAGCCTGGTTGTGGTGGCTGATGGCGATGCATGAGCGCCGCACGCGGCCCATTACCTTGCCAACCACGGCACGTGACTATTATTTATGAGGGTCGAGAATGAGTACGACACACTGTAAATATGTGGATGCGCGTGTTTGCACGAGATTCTTCAATACTCGAATAGTATGAAATGCCATTTTGATGTATTAAGCTTCCTCCATGTCATGTAACATTAAATCAACCATATAGTCGGGCTGACAGACCACAATGCTCATGCTAAACTTAAGCGGAGAAAGAGGAAGTACAACGTAAAAAGGCACTGGCTGATCCATCTGTGCCCTATCAGTCTAATCAAGTACAAATATTGAGTCTCTGTGAGGCGCGGAGCGCTCACAAACGAACGCACAGCCTCCCGGCTGTGCCATCTTGTCTCTCTCACTCGGTACGGTCTTATCTCGTTACTGTTTCACATCGATCCCTGACGGTCTCTCTCCGTATGTATATAAGCGACTCGATTGGACTCTCGTCCTGTATCTACATTGCTCTCGAACACGAGTACTTGGCTAGTCATACGCTTCATCCTAAGCTCCGACATCGCCAAACCACTCGTCGACGACAGCTCGGTCTACAGACCTTACAGTCTCTTAGGGCCCAGATTCATTCGATTAACGTCCCCTACAATGGCTATAGTGCCACCTTAATGCTTCCACATGCTCGTATGTCCTACAAAAGTGTCCGCTGATGCGCTGGAGGCGCGTGGATTCATCAGTCTGGTGCTTTGAGAGGAGACACTCTCTATAAGAGAATACAATGTATGCACTTTATTATGGCTGTTTTCATAAGTCCGACCCGATCGAAAAATAAACGCCGAGACGTCGAAAACACTGTTTCGATGAGATAACCGCAACGAGAAGAGCTATCAAAAATGTAAATATAGTATTCGATTCGCCGAAGCGGGGCGAACATTTCTATATACATATGATTTGGATAGCGTCACTTTCAGCGACAGGCTAAGTCAGGGGGTGGTATCCCGCCGAATAAACAACCAATAGGATAGCTATCAAAACGTGTGGCCGAGAGTCGATAGATTTATAAGTTATATCAATAAGCGTTTATACACCTGTTTTTCTCGCATCAACCCATGCTCAACAGTGCAACGATAGAGTCATGGAGCTCACACGGGTGTTAGGCGAAGCGGCGCCGTAAAGCGGCATATAAGCAAAGCGCGAGGGTGGGTGGGTCCAACCCAAGCAGATCAAACATACAAAAAGAAAAGACGAAAGAGCGAGAGAGAGAGAGAACGCAAAAGAACAAAACAAAGCAGACAAAAGAAAAAGCGCAGCCCGAGGCAAAAAAAGACAGAGAAAACGGAAGACAGGGCAAGAACGGAACAAGATAAAAAACAAAAAGCGAAGAAGAGGGAGCAACGACAGAAAAAAGGACTGAAACAAGCCTTAACAGCGAGTCACAAACAAGAAAGGGCCAGAGAAACAGGGCGGGAGCGGAAGGTAGCGTGCGAAAGAAAACGAGAGATACAGTCAGTATACTTCTCGAGAAACAGTGCGAAAGGCTGAGCAACGGCGCAGCTGTTGCTCAACTAGCTTCACTCACCCAGCGCGCGAAAAGGGAGTCATCCGCGGGGTGGAGAGAATTCGATTCAGAATCTTTTCTACGCGCTGCCGAGGTGAGTCATAGCTTCAGCGGAAGTGTGAGGGGGGATCACCCACTTTCATATATCATTATTCGAGATCCCAACTCCAGAAGGATACACTTGCGCACAAAATCGACTTGCCACGTGACTGATACCCGTCGGCATTGCTTAAATCTCTTCACACAACATCATTTGAGCTACAATCAAGTAGGGAGAGTTGTAGGTATCTATGTGTCGGATAACTACGCCAATTTCTGAGTCTTTCCATGGGGTTTTTGTGGACATATATGCAAGATACCGGTTGACCCCATTGCTAGTTCGTGTGACTCGGTGCCTTGCCGAGTACTTGCTATGCTTGCTAACAAAGACGCAAACACTCGCTATCACCATAAAAATCCATTTTATGCGCTTATATACAGCTTTTCTGTTTGAAAACAGAAGTTACTAGCGGGAGGGGACATCACTAGTTGGCTTGACAAGCGTCCAACACATATTTCTCGCCCGCACTGCCGATTTGTAAGTCAAAATTCGGCGCACACGTACCAACGTCACATCTCCACAACTTTTGTTACTTGAACATAGCCCAAGCGACTCTGTGTGAGGAGATTTGAGCGATTTCGACGCATTGGTCACGTGGCAAGTCGATTTTGTCCGCAAGTGTATCATGCACAGAAGAGTGCATCCTTCAGGAGTACCGAATACGGGTAGATAAAATATCTAGGCTGTGAGACCCTTTCGGAGCCGATGCGCCGGCCTAGTGGTCCTGCGAGGCGATGGTCAGCGGACGGTACTGCGAGATGACGCATATATGCAGCGAAGCGAGCGGTGCTTCGTAGATGATAGGTTTTCTCGCGTGCGTAGAACCCGTGAGACTTCGCCAAACATGGATATAAATCTTCACACACCACCATAGAGCTCATGAGATATTGTATGCAATACTATTCAGTCTTTTTCTCGACTGGGTTCGTTTTATATCCCCCGCAAAAGAAACCTAGCGGTAAGCGCTCATAATGATTGTAACAGATCGAGTATAAGGTTTCACATTACACAGTGCTATTGTGGTGGTATTGCTTCGATACTTTACATTCATGCTCTGTGTACCATAAAGAGCATTCTATAATAATACATTTGCTACTCACATTAGCCTTCCGAGGCGTTACGACTCTCGCAGTTTTGTACAATAACGCGTTACAATCATTTTGAGCGCCACTCTACTTGGATGCTATTAATGCATTCTTTGCAGACATCAGCCGATCGATTGGAGACGGGTCCAAAGCACCCCTTCTCCTTTAGTAGACAGCCCAAAACCAACGAATGGGCAGGATGGGGTACGCATGGGACTAATCGGTCCTAGTGAGGAGATCCTTCACAGAAATACGACTGAAATGTGCTTCCTCTGATAGTTGCCTCCGGGCGCATACAGCGAATATACGGTGCTCTGACGCGGTATTTGAAGTGGCTAGGTATCATTGAGAGTAACACCTTAAATGTCTTCATCGGACGGGAGATCAAGGAATCTTCCCTTCAGCCGGGCTTCTCGAGATCGCTCGTTTATGTTAGCCTAGGAACTTCAGTTCTTACGGCTCCATTTTGCTCGTCTTGGCCGACGCTGTTTCTCTTCGTTCTCGACGGCGATCTTGTAAAGTTGTTCGACCCAACACGAATCATCTACTAATAGTCGGATAAGCTCCCTCTTATCACGCTTCAGATAGTTATTGACCCCTTGTCTGTTGAACGAGAGGTAGCGGGCAGGCTACATGGTGGTAAGGTGAAAACTCTCTCTCGTATAAAATTTCTACTGCTTCGTGTAAATACTTCGGGAATCGATCACATGACTACATGCGCACAGCCACGTTTGATATCTCAACATTGTCTAGGTCGATGATTGGGGGCACTTCGCGCGACTAAAGACTTGATACCCGTAATTGATAATACATGATACAAGTAAGATATGCCTGTGACTGTTGTACGGAGGTCGTTGTCGGCCGTCAGCAAGAGGGTTGGGTACCTGGTGCAAGGACCCAGCTACTCTTTCGGTAGGATTATAGGCTGAATCGTTGGTCTTAGTGATTTGGGCAACATGTATAAGCAGGTCGATAATAGACTGTGCATGATCGCGGGCCGAATTGTCTATGCAAGTCCGTGATTACCCACGCTTCACCAACAAAGCCCGAGGCTATACTCAGCGTCTTTATGCCCAATACAGCACGTTGCATTCCAATAGACCGCTGTGTAGTTCTTTCGTCGTGTGAAAACCATGGGATTTTCGACAGTCGGATGCGAATGTACGCTTTCTACGGTTGATGCGTCATTGGCGGATATCGCTCGCCAATTTGTGATTTATGAAGCCTATACCTGATGCGTGTTTGTGCGATCGCATACCCTGGCCACTCGACCCCCAACTAACTGAGGATCTCATATCGAATAAGCTAGACCGGAGTATTTTTGGGGGGCATCTTGTACCGCAGCTCTGCAGTACTTCGCCAAAATTTACGACATACTAACTGATTTTTTGGGCAGCGGCGCAAACAATCTCCCCCACTCTCACATTCTCGAGGGGCGATTAATCACGACGACGCGAATGTAGTGACACGTGTAGCCGCGTACGGTGTGAACTAGCCGTTCACGGCAAGGTTGATTACCGCCATACGAACTGTATGCGGCTTTTAGTTTGGGTACCTGAGTCTCGAACATCCCCTACTTTCCAAATGGCGAAGGAACTCTCAACTGATGAAGGTTCTCCCTCAACGGGTATCCTTCGATTGTCTCAAGTGGCCAGATTTGCCGTGATCGGCTGTGGCCCACGCGGAGACCGCACACGATGAGTCATCGATTATGTCGTGTTCCCATTGGCTGAATTCGAGTCATTCTCTTGTCCACCCACAACAAGAAAAAATAATTATAAATCTTTGTAATTTTGGGGGGGTACGGTTCTCGCACGTATAAACCTTGCTAGGGCAAGGTAGAATTGATCGATATTACGTGAGCACAGCGCCAACGTCCCTGCGGTGGCGGTCCATCATGATATCATACCGAGTGGCTAACCGTGATTGCAGTTACCAGATGCGCTCAGTGGCGAGACCATCAAAACGTGGGTTCCACACTTGTATATGGGACGCGTACGTCTCTTTCGATCCCTCCCACTACGCCGTCTCTTTTAGTACCAGGAAGCCAAGCTCATATTTACGACCTCGTTCTAGGACTACAAGCACTGTCTGAGAAACATTCGCAGTTCCAAACAGTAAGCAGAGCTCTCTTCTCGCCGATCACACAGATGGCTATAGCATCTGATACGACTACTCCCTCAACAGCCACTATTCTACCGCCTTTTCGGTCTCAGGGTTCCAGCCAGGTTTCGCTGCTAGGGCCTTTCTCTGTTACCTCACACGTCGATGGCGTCCCTAGCACGCACCATCCAGAGTAATGATACTCTCTGTAATTTAGCAATCACACCGGACGGCGCTCGTATTGTCGCGAGTGGTGGCAATGATGCTTTGGTGTGGGACACTCATACTGGGCACAAGTTACTTGGCTCGCTCAAGGGACACAGCGATACCATCTTGTCGGTAGCTATTTCGCCTGATGGACACAGTTTTGCATCTGGCGCATGTGATAAAGAAATACGGATTTGGGACACCAAAACGGGTCACGCAGTGCTAGGACCACTCACAGGACACACGAATTCCGTTCGGTCTGTCGCCTTCTCACCCGAGGGCCACCTTCTCGTATCTGGGTCTAATGACAAGACCATCCGTATCTGGGATGCACGCACTGGACAGCCGGTCGGCGTCCCTATTCAGTCCGGAAGCGTTGTGAACTCGGTGACCATGTCGCCTGATGGTACGAAGCTCGCGGCTGGATGCGACGACCACACTATCAAGATGTATGACACAACAGCCTCGACGCTGCTGTTTCAGTGTGCTGGTCATACCAACTATGTCTTAAGCATTACATTCTCCGCTGATGGTCGCTTATTGGTTTCTGGGTCCGGGGATCGTACAGTACGCACCTGGGATGCTGCAACGGGGCTCTCACTTGGCAGTCCACTCCATGGGCACACCGGTTGGGTTCGATCGGTTGCGTTCTCACCCGACGGGAGGTATATCGCCTCCGGGTCAGGCGACAAAGCTGTACGCATGTGGGACGCGCGGACACGACAGGCTCACGGAGATCAGCTTCTAGGCCACACGCATTACGTCTATGGAGTTGCGTTTACCCCAGACGGCCGCTTTCTTGTCTCTGGATGCTACGATGGACTCATCAAAATATGGGATATGCGTAGCGATGTTTCCGATACCCAAAACAGCCGACAGTCCAATCAGAACCTGGAGATCGAAATCACAAGCGAGATGGTACGATTCTACTTTATCCGCGACCAGTCAATGATTTAAGTTTGCGTCCACTCTGAGTAGAGCCTTCAAGACATCATGTCGTGCCTATGCTCATGGGGCTGCGTCGATATGTCTTCCTGGCTCGGTGCCATCACCGTAGAAGACTCGCGAATGACCAGTCTTGGGGACACATATCGTTGCAAACTCAATCCTAGGGACGAGGCTATGGTCAGGATGACTCGTATATACCCTGGATCAAGCGAGGAGCATCGAACCTCACTCACGGTGCGCCCAAAGCCATCCTGTTCACCCTTGACACCAATTCGCAATGCTTAGCGTGCGGCCCGGGACCTTTGCGCATGGTCAAAGTGTCGACACCCAAACGTACAGCCCTTGCTTGGCTTGGCATTGTTTCGCGACCGGATCTGCACCGTCGTAGGATGGGAATTGAACGGAACTTTGACCAAATACCTCGAGTGTCACCCAGAAGCTGATCGTTGTGCAATGGTAAGCTCCAGCTCCTTACACAGACTTCGGCTTGTTTCCCAAACTCTGATTGTCAGAGTGTGCAGGTTGCTGAAGGCCTGGCTTATTTGCACACACTAGAAGTGGTGAGTCTCTGCCTTTGTACTCACTTACGCCTAAAAATTGGGCGTTGAATTGATACCCGCTGTAGGTACATCGTGATCTCAAGGCGGTATGTTTCGATGTTGCTATGTTTTGTCCATTCTTGCTGAAGCTCGCCCAACAAGGCGAATATATATGTGTCAAAAGACGGTGTGGCCCGGCTTGGTGGATTCAATGATGTTTCTCTGCAGGAGGAAGCGACCGAACTCCCGGAGACATTGTCGAAAGACGTTCCCTCGGCTCGGTGGGCGGTACGTCTCTTCGCACCTCGTTATTTGTATCAATATATGAGCAACATGACCAGGCACCAGAGCTGTTCAAGGATAACAAGTATAGCGATAAAACAGACGTCTACGCTCTTGGAATGGTGAGCATACATCGGACCGTAGGCTGTAATTGAACTAAACTCGCTGCCAGACAATCCTAGTACGCACACCACACTCGATGCTAATCTGCGACTCACCCTGCCTAGGAAATCATCACGGGCAGGGTCCCATGGGCGGGAAAAAGCGTATTCATGCTCATATACTCTACGACGGTAGAGAAAGCTAACCCTGACCGACCTACGGAGTATGTACCAACGGGTTCAATCCAAGGAGAGATACTATGGTCAATACTGAGGTCGTGCTGGAGGTTTGAGCCGGAGAAGAGGGCTAGTGCGGCGTCGGTGGCGAGTCTGGTGCGTAGTTAATATAGTTGGCGTGGGCGTGAATTGAGATAGCTGGCAGATGAAGTGCATAACTTCAGAGGGGCTCAAGGCGGTTTAGACTCAAATGATGGGTTGGAATTAGTATGCACATCTGGATGTGATATGTCCGGAACACCCACGCTGTATCAATGAAACGTCAACGTATCTTATTTATGGAGATTCAACCTTTTCGTACTGCAATCTGATCGGATGCTGTGTAGTATCTCGACTTCCCAGCGCCTTTGAGGTGTAATCAATCTAAATCTGTACCGAATCGCACCATTACAATGTAGAGAGCAGGGACGCAAGAACAAGAACATATATAAAACCGCACATTGGGCATTGAGATGACGGTGAGTATTGTTGAGAATGAAAATTCTCAATAGCTCTCCCTTAGCATGTATGCAGTGGACGAATAAAACGTGTCATAAGCTGAAGCTAAATGGTACTGGTGTATAGAATTCAAGCCGATGTATGTACAGGTAGAACGCGACTGTATTTATACATTATCGGTAAACTAAGCGAATCGGCAGGATCATCAAGCGCAAGCGAACTGCGATGATCCGCCTAAGCGAACGGATCTCCAACAAGTATATGCGCATTTATACTACATTGCATCGTGAGTGATTCCATAACTTAGCACTTCTTCCAGTTCCCCTCTCAGTGACCAAACGCTCCAAAAGCAGAAAGCCCCACGTTTACAATGCATCGGAGAACTGTGTGGCCACAAAACCCAGAAACCAATATGTTGTGATTCTAGGGTAGAAGAGACAATAGATACAAAGGCTCAGGTATCTATGGGACGACAATGAGGACATTTATTTAGCACAGGCGCAATGCAATAGAGAGGTATGATATAGAACATCAGGAGCGCCGATGTTGAAGGCTTTGACTTTGATAGCTTTACATTTGCATGAGGCATGCGGAGGAAACAAAGTGATACTTTGAACAGATTCGATATACGGCGAAACAGAATTAGTGCTTATATACATTTTGGATGGCACAAGTAAACAGATGGCCTATACGCAAATGAGCAGAGCTGACACACCAGCATCCAATCCAAGTGTGACTTTGAACAAGCAATCGAATATTCATAGTACGCTTGCCAAGTTTCGTAACCAAAGGACGCGGAATCGGTAGCTCGTTCAAAAGACACCATAAATGATATTTCCGCTTGGGTATATTGCAACTCCACCGGCGCCATTATCCATCATGCGATATCGGCGTGACACCGCTTGACAGGCCGGTTTATTTCCATCCAGCCGATGCGAACCTGAGGGACCTATGTGAAAATACTGGGATTCGGGGAGCCATCTTCATTGAGATGACTATGTCGTTCTAGGTGAAGGCATGAGCCGTAATTTTGTTATCGATGATTCCTAGTACTGGCCGCGCGGACGCGAGTTGGCCGAATTAGTATCAACGCTCGGACGAAGAATCTGCGTCGCATAGTTGAGATATAGATAATGTTTGGGATATGAGGATGCCGTGGAGGGTAGTTGACGTGATACATGGGATGGCCAAAGTCCAGAACAAGAATTTGAGGGAGAACTGTTCACTTCAACCAGGCTAGGGGCCGAAATAGTTTCTCAGCGGATCTCAAGCGAGATATGGGTCGATGAGACTGTGTGATTTCGGCTAGAACTTAGAATACCACGGAAACGGAGCGACCATGGTCCAGAATAGTGCAGAGTGCAAACGGCAATGGGCCATGGAGCGCAAGTCCAGTCGACCACAGAGGGTAGCTGCTTGCTACTAGCGCTCTGTAGCACTAGCCAAGTTGCACAAAACAATAGAAGCGGCAAGACCAACCACCACCGCTTTCCACAGACAAATTGGTCGAGGATCGCTTGGATTGCCGAAGGATGAGACCGTGGCAATATAGAAAGGTTTGATCGGGAAGCGAAGCCGGGTGTAATTAATTTGAGCGGCAGTCGGAGACCTGACTGAATGAGCGTTAGCTTCATCTCTGACATAGCTTTGTGGGGCATGTTCGAGAACAGCCAAACTCCTGTTCAACCTTTAGCAACCCCTGATATGGATAATAACCGCAAACTCCATTGCCGATACTCGTAGATGAGTTCGGTCCAGCCCGCTAGAATTCATCATGCTCCTCTTGATCACACTCTTTCTCACCACTCCGACCGGCATTCTGCGGCTCCACAGTATATACGCAGGTCTGCGGGCGCAGTAACGAGAGCAGCGTTGCGTGACCTATTCCTATCAAGGATCATTACTAGCCTGCTTTGGAACATCGTTATCACATGGTGGTGCGATGCGACAAATGGGATCAAGGACCGAGAGAGAGTAGGTTGTCGGCTACGGGTAATCTTCCCCACTAGAATAAAGTATATTAAAAGAGCTGTGAGGACGGTCAGCTATGGGAGCTCCAACTCGAGTGCACATGGTGAGTCGACTCACACTTGCACTATTCCAGTTCCTGCATTATGCCTCAACTCCCATGCCCGCTCTGCAAGTCTCTCCGCTCACAGTAGCCGCGCTTCCCAGTCATCCGAAGCGATACAGGTACAGCGCCAAAGCTCGACGAGTCCCAGTCGATGTAGGTGGTGATAGTCTAGTGTCGTGACTGATCGGCCTGGCTGCGGTGGCTGATAGCGAATTCGCCCGTATTACGTGAGCACAGCGCCAACATCTCTGCGGTGGATGTCCAAAATGATATCATACCATGTGGCTAACCGTGATGGCAGTTACCAGATGCGTCCAGTGGCCAGACCATCAAAACGTGTGTTCCATCCTTGTGTGTGGGACACGCACGTCCCTTTCGATTCCTCCCACTACGTCGACCCTTTAGTACTAGGACGCCAAGATCATATTTACGACCTCGCTCCAGGACTACAAGCACTGTCTGAGAAACATTCGCAGTCCCCAACAGTAAGCCGAGGTCCCTTCTCTCAAGTTACAAAGCTGGCTATAACATCTGATGCGATTGCTGCCTCGACAGCTACTATTCAACCGCCTTTTCGGTATCAGGGTTCCAGCCAGGTTTCGCCGCTAGTACCTTTCTCTGTTACCTCAGTCATCGATGACGTCCCTGGCGCGCACCATCCAGAGTGATGGTGTTCTTCGCACAATGGCAATCACACCAGACGGTGCTCGTATTGTCGCCGGTAGTGGCAATGATGTGGTGGTGTGGGACACTGGTACTGGCCGCAAGTTACTCGATCCGCTCAAGGGACACAGCAATATGATCTGGTCGGTAGCTGTTTCGCCTGATGGACGCACTTTTGCTTCTGGCGCAGGTGATAAAGAAATACGCATCTGGGACACCGAAACGGGTCACGCAGTGCTAGGACCACTCACAGGACACACGCATTACGTTCGGTCTGTAGCGTTTTCACCCGATGGCCACCTTCTCGTATCTGGGTCTGCTGACAACACCATGCGCATTTGGGATGCACGCACTGGACAGCCGGTCGGCGTCCCAATTCAGGCCGGAAGCGATGTGAACTCGGTAACCGTGTCGCCGGATGTTACGAGGATTGCGGCTGGATGCGACGATCACACTATCAAGATGTATGACGCGACGGCTCGGACGTTGCTGTTTCAGTGTGCTGGTCATACCCACTACGTCTTAAGCATTGCATTCTCCACTGATGGTCGCTTATTGGTTTCTGGGTCCGGGGATCGTACAGTACGCACCTGGGATGCTGCAACGGGGCTCTCACTTGGCAGTCCACTCCATGGGCACACCGATTGGGTTCGATCGGTTGCGTTCTCACCCGACGGGAGGTATATCGCCTCCGGGTCAGACGATAAAGCTGTACGCATATGGGATGCGCGGACGCAACAGGCTCACGGCGATCAACTGATAGGCCACCCAAAAAGCGTCTATGCAGTTGCGTTTACACCTGACGGCCGCTTTCTCGTCTCTGGATGCTCCGGCGGAGTCATCAAAATATGGGATATGCGTAGCCGTGTTCCCGATACCCAAAACAGCCGACAGTCCAATCAGAACCTGGAGATCGAAATCGGAAGCGAGGCGGTACGCCCAGTTTCGACTGTCCACTGAACGACAGCTAGCCTCATGCGCATATTTTATAGAGATTTTGCGATATCATAGCCCACCTCAGCAATCGGGGATGCGTAAATATTTCCGGGCAACTCGATTGGACCGCCACTGGGGATCACAGAAACCCGTGTTCTGGCCATGTATGTCGTTGCAAACTCGACACCGGCCTTGATGTTGCAGTCAAGACAACTCGCATCAACAGTGGACCCAGTGAGGGAGATCGTGAAATGTTCAAGGTGGGTCGAAACGCCTGAGCCTCTTACTTCCCTCAAGTTGACCGGTATCAGAATGTAATGCGCGAGATATGTACCTGGTCCAAATTTCAACATCTCAACGTTCAGCCCTTGCTTGGCTTGGTCGAGTTTCGCGAACAGATCGGCCTGGTTGTGACCTGGGAGCCGAACGGAAACCTTCCCGTGTATCTTGAAAGCCACCCAGAAGTCGATCGCTGCAAGATAGTATGCCTTATTTTCTTACTTTGGGTTGAGTGTTTTGCCTCACGATTGCATAACAGAGTAGCCAAGTCGCTGAAGGATTAGCATACTTGCATGAAAAGGACTTGGTGAGCCAGTCCCTCCGAGTCGGCTTCGTGATGAAACTTACTGGTGGCCAAATATTCGTCGCAGGTGCACGGGGATCTAAAGGGCGTACGTGTGGGATCCAATATCTAGTATCCTGGTGCACTGAACAGCATTTATCAAGGCCAATGTGCTTGTATCGAACGATGGGACCGCACGACTTGCCAGATTTGGGACCGCTTTGCACGAGTACACGCGTCGGTCTTCAAAAACATCGGAAGATCCAGTATCATCTCGATGGGCGGTAATTCCCCTCTTCGGTTGCTTTGGCGCTACAGCTAAAATGAATAAACTAACTAGGCACCGGAGCTCTTCAAAGATGGCAAATGTAACAAACAGACGGATATATATGCGCTAGGAATGGCAAGTTACCCTATCATCAAAGCGGATGAGTACTCAACACAGCCTGCTTATAGACAATACTGGTTAGTGTAACATACACAGATCACCCACAACACTCGTTCCATACAGGAAATCATCACCGGCACCGTGCCATGGAGCGGGAAAAATGTTCACATGGTTATACTCACCGTGGTGTTTGAAAAGTCGTGCCCTGAGAGGCCCGTGAATTGTATACCAATTAACTCTGCATGTGGGGATATTTTGTGGGCGGTACTGAAGTCGTGTTGGAGGTACGAGCCACAGGGGAGACCGGGTGTAGAGGTAATCGCGAGTTCGGTAGGTTCAAATAGATAGGACATTCGCCGCGGGTTTGTATTGACATTTTTGTCAGATGAAATTTTTAACACAAGAGGGATTGAGGCCTACGTAAAACGAATTATGGATCTAACCAAGCCCGAAGACCTAGCTCTTTGATCATTCCGTGCATGTATCCACGACATTTCTTACTCGACTGTCGTAAGCCATACTTTTTCAGCCTTGGTGATACACCCCTCCCCGTAAGTTCATCAGCGGGAGGGACTGATATAGCCATACGCTTGGTTTAGTCTGCGCGGACTGTGATATCGCAGCGGTTCGGAATCGTGTGAATAGGAACAAAATCTCAATTGAAATACCGCTGAAATATTACAGGGCTCATATACGTTAAATCCGCCAGTGGCCAGCCGTTCGCATTCCCTAGTAATAGCATGATTCGGTCTGGGAGCTTCTCCCTTTCGAACCGACTAATTCATATAAAAGTGATCAGATGGGACGATAGACATAAACAGAGAGGAACAGCAATCACGTACCACAATGCCAGCAATCCAACAAAGAGTCAGGATCATACTTCTTTTTGGTGGCCAATAATTGCTTGTAGTTGGACTCGCCCCAGAAGGAGTTCTCCCAGGATGGCTCATAGGTATCTGCCTCGTTCTATGCTCATACCACGTCAGCATCGACGTGAATCCAACGATATAGTAAAAACGACTGACCAAGTAAGCACCGCCGCCAATGGTCAACGCACGAAGCGGAGTCACTGCAGCGCTAGCAGTGGTGTAGCCCAGCTTAGCCCTTGCCGCGCTGGCGTCCCAATCCCAAGGGATAGTCGTAACCACGTGCCAAACGGCCTCCCTCCACACTGGAGTGACACTCGTAGCATCAGCCTTGGCAGCGTAGTTGAACGGAGTAGTCATGAACAACGCAGCCTGACCAGAAGCAGCCACTACTGTGCTCAGAGTAGCCGTATACAAGGCGCCTTTGGATAAAATATTTGAAAACAAACTCTTTGGAACCAACCGAGAAGATACCGCGCCGTTGACCCCGACCGGAATGGGTACAGCTTGAATAGCATCAAAAAGGGGCCAAAAGCTTTCGTATTGCTTCCACTCGAACTGCGCACCGGAGGCTTGAAGGTAATCGGTCAAAGGTTTGAGGTTGGCGGCAGCCTCGGCAGCGTTGAGTTTGGGGTTTGCAAGGATAGAAGTGGTGGCGACAATGTATCCTCCCCAACCGTCCTGAACCCACTGAAGGGAGCTGTCGACCGCCACTCCGAAAAGACTTGTGACGTTGAGCAATTGTGGGTCAAAATTCCATTGAAGGCTCTACCAACCTGGGTTAGCGGCGGGTAAGGCCTACAACACGGCGTACTTACGACAATGGAGAGCGGGTTGGGGATTACTTCGCTCGTGATCTCCATCACGACTCCAAAGGTTCCACCTCCACCGCCTCGCAAGGCCCAAAACAGATCCTGATTCTGGCACGCGTTGGCGGTACGATATTGGCCATCAGGGGTCACAACTTTGAACTGCAGCACTCGATCGACGCCGAGGCCATAGTGGTTTGAAAGGACTGAATGGCCACCACCCTGGAGCAACGTAAGACATCTTTAGGGACCAATGATGTCTGTGAATCGGCGAACAATGAACGAACCAAAAGCCACCCGGCAACTCCGACCGTCTTTGCTGATCCTCCAACGAATGTAATCTTGTTTGCTTCCGCAAATTCGTACATCGCCTCCAGGTCTACACCGGCCTGATTGCCACAAATGGGTTGAGTACAACTTGAACAAGTTGCGGAGCGAGGTTGAAGCTTACCCCGTTGGTAACGGCAGGAACACCGGGGACGGAGCATCCATCAGGGACAAACGAGGCATCATATTTGATCTGCAACTGAATGTGAGCATAAACGACGGAAAACTCAAGGTAAAGAGCGTACATCTTGCATATTGCGTGTCTGATTTCGGGATTGACATCAGCTCGGCCCTCGGCTTGGATTCCAAAACAGACTCACCCAGAGTGCTAGGGTTCCTGGCCCCGAACTCTTCCCCGCAAAATCGTGCTATAAGGTCATGATCAATGGTTAGCGGCGAAGGAGGTGATTGAATAGAGAACTTACGCCAGTGTTCTTGATGGAAAGTGGTACACCGGTTCGATTCGAAAATGCAAACGCTTGGGTCACATCACTGGGCTCTTTGACGGATATCTGAAAAACGAGAGGCGTTTTGCGGCGTTGAAAGACGAAATCAAGAGCGGAGATAAATCTGAGGTATAAGAATGCTATACTTTGAAAACCAAAAGGACAGGCTCACATAGTAAGGTGCGATACTGCCTTGATAGCAGACTTTGGGAGGAGAAAATGCCGCAGAATCTTGGGGATTGTCGGAGTCGATCAAACAGCCCTGGTTTATCTTTTGACATGTCTCCCATTGCGTCTAACGGTAGCTCATATCAAACACTTGTTCAAGTTTCCCTCAACCGACTTACCCGCATCATAGACCCAAACTGATTAACCCGGAAAGCTGCACACTAGGTCAGAACCTCTTCTCCAAGCAAATTACTCAAGCTCGACTCACTATTTACTCCATAATTGGCTTGGACAGTCGCACAATCCGGTCCTCCGGTAGTGACATTTGGGCCCACATCTGGGAAGCAAGACCTGGCAAAGGGAACGCCAAAAGCCAATCGACCGCCAACAGTCGAGTTCAATGCATCCCACTCGGACTTGGGTACATCATACGGACTTCGCGCGGATGCCGACGCGGCGACCGCGAGCAGGGAAAGAGTCAAGGAGAGCATAGCTGTAAACCCGTGTGGCCATAATTACTTCCAGCCCCTCTTTATCCTGCATCAGCGAGAAGCTGAGCGGCAGGCTGAAACCGAGATCAAATAGTTGGTTCGCCAGGCATACGGCTTCTAGTCGCTTCGCTCGTAGATCTGTGTCTAAACGAGGATATTTGATACTGGTAAACATGTAATGTTGATTGCCTTGGATGACCAACTAAGCAATAGACGACCAGTGCATAGGAGCGGGTTATAAGTATATTCCATTGTACGCCCATGCAGAGGTACTCACCATGCGCTCCACCTTTCTAGCGCTCAATCACGCGACCCGTCGCCCCTATACGACTGGCAAAAGGTGGAACACTGCAAACAGCAGCCATGCCCAACATCAAAAAACGCAAAATCTGTATTGGCATATCGCGGGAAGTCCGTTGGAATTTCATGACTCACCCCACATCGACATATCCACGTCCAGCGAGGAGCGGGTTCATTCAAATTCCGGTTTGTTCGAAGTCTCCTATCGACGCAACAAAGGCTTGGGAAGATAGGGAATGTTCAAGAAGCGCAGAAGAAGACTGCGGGACTCCCGGACGTGGTGGCGGGAACACACGGAGGACGTTCTTATGTCCCGTCCATTTGCCGTGGTTTGCAAAGCGAACCCAGGGTGTTAGGGGTCCTGAGCTATCGAGGTACGTAACCGGGACTCGCTTTGGACCAGCCGAACAACGATTCCTCGACACAGTTTTGCGAATGTAATTGGTTAAGGAAGCATCAAATTATTACTACACAGAGGAATTACAGTGTAATTAAGATTATCTCAAAAAAATCACTCATTCCGCCGCGTGGTTAGTGACCCATCTCGCTCGTTCAGCCAAGTTGCATTCGAATATGTGGAGTTCGCGCCCAGAAGGCACAATGCCGCCTCGGCGTCCGAGTTTCATCAGTCTCATTATGGACCTCTCCGACGAACGTGTGGAGTCAATCTCAAAGTGTCGTGGAACACAACCGGTTGTATACGAATGGAGAACTCTGGGTAAATACGCTACGAAGACCTCAGTCGGAGAGCATAATAAGCTCGGTTCAATAAGACGCAAGATTCAGGTAGTCCTTTGTCAGATAAGATCGAAATGGCCAAATCTGAAACTTCAAGTTGGAGGCATTCGCTTAGAGCCAAGCAATATTGAACGAGAACACCTTAGTCATGTCCATTTTGATATAGCACGGATGTCTCGGTATAACACTCCATAACAAATAGAACATATCACATAGTCAAGTTCTGCGCTAACGTAAGATCCACTGAACGAGCACGGCTCCCAAGCTTGTTACTAGTATCAAACTAAACGGATAGGTCATAGTTGGTATATGAGAGGCCAGGGGTGACAGCTGTCCACAGAACGAGTGGCTAGTCATGTGTTCATACATGGAGGGCCCGAGGAATCAGTTACACAGAACAAGGAAAGACTTCGGTTCCCTGAGGAATCGCCCATAAATGTGCCTCATGGTAGAACGAGTTCGAAAGACTTGGCTCAAGCCATCGTGAGATCTTGCTCTGTGTGTTCATGCGGACGCATATTCTGGCCCATCCGGAGAGAGACTTATATGGCGTAGCAAACGTGATTCAGAGAGCTAGTAATACGTTCCCCACGAATATGCATCGTGCAGAATGATCAACAGCATACGAGGAATGTTTCCGAGAGCAGATTCGGAAAGAATTTCGCCTTGGCATAACGAAATTGGAGGTGAGACCAAGCGCGGTGGGTATGGAATCTCGTCCAGGTGCTGGCCATTGAGACCTCAGTCAATAATCGAATATGGTTTCACATGAGCTTCAATTCATCCTGGTATCGTGCCGCCCTAGAGAGGTCTTTGCTCGCAGAATGCTCGAGGAGTTGGGGATTCCAGGCACTTCCTCAAGTCGGTATTAGCAGGCGGAATAGAAGACAACAGCTGCAGTAGAAAATAAATCCACAGAGGGATATCTTGGATCTCCAAAAATTTGGGCCTATATCCATGGAATGCAAGGGTGAGTAACCATTGTGGGGGTGGTGGTCGTCAGGAATGGAGGCTCCGGCAGCAACGCTGACTAAGCAATACCTCGTCGGCGAACATTCGACGCATCGGGCCACCAGCTAATCAACAATGCAAAACCCAGTTTACCCCGCATGTTTTCTGCCGGCCATTTCTCATAATTACATGAGGGCTGAATATGGGTTCTTTATGATGAATCTGCTGTAAAATCAAATCTCGAAACGATGCGGCAAATATCAGTCTGAAATGTTGCAAGGATATCACAGCTGCGCTTGACTTGGGATGAGAAATGCACCCTCTAGGATGATAATAACTTTATTGCACTATTCATATCTTCTGTCGGGTGAAGCATACGCCCACTGATCAAGCAGTAATGCCATGGTTTGCGCGTTTCACTTGAGGAAACTGGATACCGCTCTTGCAGCGCTATCGAGTGCTCCCACAACCCAGCTGATATGCGCAATCAGATTCGGACACTAGCCAGTTTATAGGTTACGTACTCATGCTTAGAGCTTAGCGTATCACTAATGAAGTGTAAGCGCCCGCCAGCTGCTGGCCTTGTCAGATGTTGAAACGTCTCGCGAAACATTCCTGGTCGGAAGAAACCGAATGCGCCTTCGCACAAATTCTCAATCTACTGATTCCAATCTGCCAGTCAGAATGATTAAAATCCAGTACCCACCTAAAGCTGACTGATCCTGGTCCCAGTCGTACGCATACATTGACCGAAACTCGCTCTCCAGACGAGGTAGCGGCACATCATGAAGGTAAGCGAGATCCTTGAGTAGCAAGCCCTTCAGATGCTCCTCTTCACGAGACCCTGGTCCACGCATCATTTTTCCTAAAGTAGTCGAATGTGGTGCTATGATGCGTGTGAGCCATAATCTACTCATGACGACTAGCACTTACACCAATCGTAACTGGCGAGCAGAACTGTGCATGAATCATGTTTTTTAACTGAAGGGTATATGATTTGTCTGGCGTTACGATCAGTGGCGCTTTGGCCACCATTGATGTCCATCCCGGGTTCGGTCCACCACGCCGTTTCAAACTTCATCCCAACCTTGCTCCCTGGGCCCATGAAGAACCGATCAATAACTTCTCGCTGAGATTGGTCGAGTCCACATGACTCCAGGGTGATAATGCGCAAACAAGTTGGAGGTACTGCAGAAATGACGTGAGAGTACTCGTTTTGAGAAAGGGATGTAGCAGGAAAGGCTCCGGATAGCGTGAATTTCGAATGTTTTTGATCAAAATTGATCGATGTAACCTTGTGATTCAGGAATAGTCGTGTGTTTGGAGCATGTTTATTTAACCAGTCCACCATTCTTAAAGGAATCTGGTAGGCTCCGCCACTGTAAGTGGATCACTATCATTGCCAAGATTCACTCCTATAAGTGAGATGACGCACTCGACACCTCTCCACTCAATCTTCCTTGAAGACATCTGAATGTCGAAATTGAAGGCTATTTCTTCAAGTATGGTTTCTCTTTATCTGGTGCTAAGCGAACAAGCCCTCCAATCCACATATTGAGGCTCACATAAAGTCTCGATCAAGCCAGCCACCTCCAACGGTCATAGTCTCGATCCAATCAACCAGCTCTGGCGGATACCCTAGTTTTGCTATCATGTATGTTCTGCCCGAGTGGTTTTTGAGGGTTTCAAGCATGTGATCTAGAGCTTTATTGGGGTTTGACAATAGTTCGTCCACAAATGGTTGAATCGCCTGGGCTAAAAGAGTCGAGGGACTTTTATCGTCCCAATGGCCAGTTGGAATCTTTCCTCCATTCCTGCGGCTCACTCTAAAGGGATCTTTAGCCCATGCTGATTCATCTACTAGTTCCGCCTTGCGAATCCGAATTCCGTTATAAGCGAGCCAGTTTTGACCGGTCGACATAATGAATGGAGAGACTTTAATGTCTAGCCGATCCAAGAGCTCGAACAACGGCTTCATAACTGGAGCATAAGGAAATCGCATAGCGCCCACATCCTGTTGCTGTTAGCGGTCGCGTGTAATCCACTGATCTGCCACTCACAAAATAATTCGGCGAGCTCGAGGGTAGACTAGAATCTCCGGAACTCTGCCCATCAAAGTTGTGTGTATGAATGCGCCCCCCGACTCGTTCGTTGGCTTCGATTATGTCGATGTCGAGACCAGGGCAACGCTCGTTCAGGAGCATGGCCGCGCGAAGTCCAGCAAGGCCGGCACCAATAATAGCTACTCGGCCAATAGATGTTTCGCCAATTTTATTCCGACTCTCAGTTGGCACGTCATCTGGACGGTCGATGGGAATTGACTCTTCTTGATTCCGGGCTAGCAATTTATGTTCGTATAAATCGTATAGTTGAGACGATATTGCAACCGCGGGATGGAATTCTTGAAGATTCATGAGGTGAAAATGGAACAATTGATGCTGCGATCCTGCTACTCTATTTGATCTGGCGAAATAGATATTTCTAATGTTTGAAAGCTAGAGCCAGACACGTATTAGCTAGAATATGGTATCGTAACCCGAGTTGTGGTGATACGAGTGAGCCGTGATACGGGTGGGTTGCGGATAGTCAACCATTCCGGTTTGTTCCGTTTCCGGCTTCATCCGTACTTTGTGATGTAGTTGAACATTGTGAGATAGGCCTCGCAACGTTTACTGCCACAAGGGGGACTCAACACCGGGATTCGTAATTGGAATGGCCGTCGCTTAAATAGAATCCAGCAAACACGTCGAATCCGCTGAAACCATCGATGTGACAACGTAGATGCGGCAGCTTCGTGAGGTTCAAAAGCATTCCACCTCAAGATGGGCTTTGCGGCTGCCGTGATTGCCCCGGACCACCTATCCAATATGTGGCGTTATAAATCAAATCAACTTGAGCGGGGAGAAGTTAGATCGTCAACCGATGCTGAATCAGTATTTAGTGGTGATGAGTTGAGCGTTTGTATCACACTGCTATGCCTCCAGCAGTCCAAAAAGGCATTGCAGCTCTATAATCCAACTCACTTATATCCGTTAGGAGAGCTGAAGAATGATGTGAACGCAGCAACTACAATTAGCGAACAACGCATATGCAGCATACACTGGCGTGGCAAGTTGGCGGATCATGCGGCGACGAAAACCTGGTTTCAGCCACCTCGACTGACCCCATTGTATTCTCTCACTCGGCACTGGCTTTCAGAAAATATTGACATACTCAAAACATCAAGATATAAAGTCAAAAGACAGGATAGGACAGTTCAACATACTTCACGACCAAATCCTTGCAGACCGTCATTTCCACCCCCCCGGAATGGATTGCTCGCCAGCCAAAATGACATTCATCTGGGACCCGTCGTTGTTTGTTTCAGTTCCATGGTACTGAGAATCTACTTACTTCCAAAGTAGTTCCATGCGCAGTTGGACGTGACTGAGGTGTCTCTGACCAACACGCCACGAGCAGATACCAAAAATGGGTTCCAAGCCAATTGTTCGACCCCTGGAGCTCCATTGGCCGATCCGGCCGAAGGCCTCTTTCAGCGATTGCTAGGATGTTTTTAACGATGCTGAAGTCGAGGTTATGATACGGTGGTTTTCCAGCTATGATTTCCTGCATCACGTTCCTTTTTGACTACTACCTTTTGGGGACTGAACTACCCACCAGCATAGTCTTTACTAATGTATAAGTTTATATTATTTATCCTGTATTGTATGAACCTACCATGCCCATCGCGTAGATATCTGCCTCCTTCGACCTCTGTCCATTTCCACTCAAAGGCTCCGGAGCCTCAAGAAGATTTCCTTGATCAAGAACGGGTCAATTTTTTCAAGACTGTAAACCATACCTGCCATCTTAGTGTCCCAGCGCTCATATCAGTGTCAGAAAATTCCAATTGTGGATGCTGAACAATTGAAAGGCCGAAATCAGTCAATTTTATCTCTCCATCCTCGGATACGAGTATGTTTGCCTAGAGAGGCATTAGAATCAAGATAAATGGAGTTCGGGCACTCACTCCTTTTAGATCGCCGTGAATCTCCGCAAGTTGTGAATCAGGCTGATCACCTTCTCAGGCTTCGCACTTTTCTTACCACGTCTTGACCATGCAAGTATGCCACCGCTCTTACTAGTTGTTGACACTGTCCGGCCGATGTGAATTGGTAAACATGTGCTCAGCCACTTAGGTCTTACGGTCTGAAATCTATTTGTCTCCAAGTGTCTTTCAAGATACTGAATTACGCTTCCGTTGCTCATCCAGGGCGACACCATAGCCAGTTTTCCTTTGAAAATCGCAAACCCGAGCAGCGGCAGCACGTTGTCATGCTTTGAAAGGCTCCAAACATCCATTTCTCGAGCCGAACGCTGGCGACGAATCAATCAGAAATACCAAGGGGCTTTCAGAATACGGGATATGCACATTGAGTGATTTATCCGACTCCTGAGACAAGCAGCGAACACATTTAACCCCAACTGTCGTATTGTCCAAAAGAGTGATCTTGTAAACATCCCCCAGAACGCTGCTGAAAAAAGGGCATGCATCCTTGGTAGATATTCTATCGAGTTGACTTGTATAGTCGTGAATCCGTGCCGTCCGTGTGAAATAATCCACGATCATTTCAGCTGACTGAGATATTTAGAGTATTGCGGGGGTCTGTTCACCATGTATTTAAATGCGCAAGTAATATGACTGTAAAAATATCCACTCACGACATTTTGCTCGGCAAACCCTCGATGTCCGGGTTTTTGGGAGAACATAACGGGCCCATTTTGAGGTCATAGATGTTGTTTGGTCCCTTTATTAGCTGTCGAAAACGGGACAGATGGTGTGGAGCACTCCGTCATCGCGTTTTCGCAGTGGAGTGCTGGCACCAACCGTGAATTTGAGCATCGCATTTGGGCCTGTTTTAGTATAGGTGACCCTGATCTCGCTCCACTGCCAAAAAACAGGACGTCGTGGTGCCATAGAGTTGTGTTATTTTGAGGACTTGAATCCGTGGCCCTAGTTCACGTACTTGTGGATACCCTGTAACAAGGTCAGTGCATCTCATTGATAGGCGGACAGGGCTAACGACTAGTTGCCAAGGTAAGAATAGCGAGTTATAAAAGGACGACCGCTTACGGGGTGGCGGTGTTATAAATGACAACAAGCTATTGTAATGATCGGGTTCGTCCCGAAGCAGCCTGACTTTAGTTGATCGAATCTCATCAAGTTCAAGCTCGAAAGTGTCCGATTCCAGCGCTTGGTCCCAGGTACCCCCTGATCCGTATGTTGAACGTGTACCTCAAAGAGTTCGTTGGATCATAATCCGCTCCTCTGCAGTCACTAAGAGGCGAAGCTAGCCTATAAGTTGACCAAAACCCACATCTCATCGTACGGCCATCCTTCATACAGACAGTCCAAACAGCTGCGCTGGTCCTTAAATGTTTCGCATTGGGTCTTAGCAAACGAAGTTGTAAGAGTGTATAAGTGACAGTCGAATGACGGCGGAACACTCACCCCGGAAAATTGGCAAGATCCGCAAGATGGTATACGAAGTACCCTAGCGCGAAATTATCAGCATTCCCCATCACAAGGCTCAATTAGCTCCAAGAGTTGGAAGTTTCTCATCTTGAACATGGATATCATGGCCGCCACACCCAGAAAAGAACGGATGTGAGCGCTTACCTATGTTCTATCTCCGTTAAGCGAGACTCTGGCACATAATCATCCATATCCGCAAAAATACAAAGGTATTCGGCAGTGAGAGACCCGACAAGAAGTGCTAGTACCGATTAGATAAATTAGTTAGCCGTAATGCGGTTATTCAAGTAGGGAGGGCGCAGAGTAATCAGGGACTAAGTGAGCTTGAGCAACTAGATGTTTCAACCGTTCTACGTGTAGTCTACTGTAGGGATATGATGGTAGAAGTGCATCAGTTGAGCGAGCGCCTGGCGACTGATCAACTAAAGGTCACGTGTGTCATTCCAGATTGACTGCCGTCGACCCAGACTGCATGTTGGGACCTTGTTATCAACGATTTCGCCCACTAGGACACCTCGTCGAAGACTAGCATGAATTATATTCGGCGCCTGTGCAGGTTCCGATGCAATGTATCGCAACGTTTATGATCAGAATCGCCGAAATCCACTGTGGCAAATGTCAGTACCTGAACTAAGTACGACATCGAACTCCGTACTTCTCAGGAGTTCCAGGGCGCGGCGTCCGTACTCTCCATGACATCCGGATTTTTGAGGGTACTACACCCTGCTGGAGGCCCGAAATCCCGTACTACCGGTGGCTCGCGGTAGTACGCCAGGCACGGGCAGGGTTCAGTCGGGACAATTGTAAACGGATAAGACAATTATCGATTCTCATTACAATGCAGACCAATCGTACTCTAATCACCATCACCATCCTCGCTATCATCGTCGTCGTCGAATTGTGGACGCACACAATCTCTACTTCGATCGACGATAGCCCATGTCGCCCCTAGCTGGATTCTTCCCACGACGGAGATGATCGTGTCTATATGCACGAGGTTTATCGGCCCCAACTCGGTGTACGTTACAACAGGTGTCTCAGGCCGTACTGCGTCCGACCCGTCCGTATTGCACTGCTGTACGGCCGCGAGTAAATACGCATTATCGGTGCCGTTACTTGTAAATTGATCATCAGTAAACATCATGAGCGAAAAGCTATTAGGTATACTCACTCTTCAATGAATCGAACAAAATATATGCCTACGCATCGACCATAGTAACACTGTACATAGGGGACATCCGGCAGACGTCGCCAGCGAGCGTTGCGATCTGGTAACAGATCGTACTGATGAAAATGTGAGTCATGAGACTAAGACTTTAACATAATGCGGAGGATAGTCAAGATCTTACCTTGACAAACGAATTGTCGCGTGCCATGTGATCGCTCGCGATGAGTTTCGCACTACGAATGCGATCGCCATCTGGAACCTGGCGAAATCGCCCGTAGCTTATCAGCGAGTCGAAATTGATTCGGCGTTTGAGTTGGTGCCGGGGAGTATCGGGAGAGACGAGCGAAAAATAGCCGAGAAGCTGATTTTCCAGCTGGGTTGTGTGCACACCTCGCGTCTTCACAGGCACTCCGAGTACGACTTCCGGGACTGTACAAAATATATAAATTGTGCGCGAGGGAGAAAAGAATCCACTCACATTCGTCGTGCATCCTCTCCCGGCTCGATATTTCCACGCCGTGCACAATTCTTCTTTGGACGCGCGGTCTGCCTACCGATGGCAAGTTGAAAGTTCTTGATACAACTTTCATTTGCGCGCTTCGGGCGACGTAGTTGTTGATCATCTCGTACGGTCGGATACGGTTTTTGACGGCTAAAAGGATAAATTGACAGAAGCGCTCCATGACGAACGCCCATGATGCCCAGAGCGGACCGGTACGTCTGATATAATAAGCCATGTGCAACAGGGCGTGGATGGTCAGAGGGCATGCAGGAAGACGCTCTAAAGCGTACTGATAATAAAGACTGAGTATACGCGCGTCAGCAGTCGACAGCTGTAAGACATCTTAGATACAATAATAACTTACAGTTCGTACTCATTCACCCACTCGCCAACCATCCTTTCGAGGAAATCAATCTCCTCGTCCTCGATCTTAAACTGCATCACAAGCAGCATGATTTCTCGCATCTTGAGGAAGTGGCTAAAAGGGCGTGAATAAACACGAATGGCACAGTAAAGACAAAAAACTCACCTGTAATATGGCTCGTTTAGTCTCCCCCGAAGTAGAATCGGAGCCATGTATTGAAACCAGAACGCGAAGGCTTCGGCCTTGAAAAGCTTGGTGTCATCGGCAATGTTTGGAAGAGTGCCGACAAACTCTGCAGGGATCGTTCGCGTAGCCGCTGCAGTTTGCTTACCAATCACTTTCCATACCACTTCATCGATCACATAGTCGCCATTTTGACCCGCGTCCAGCCACTTGAAAGTTCCCGTCCAATGTTTGATCATGTTCGGGACCAAGTTTTCGAATAAGAGATGCATGATGTCGTACGGGAAACTCGAGGATAGATCGATTGACTTGAGTCTTGTAAATATTGAGCGTGAGTTAATCCCAAGATCTTTCTGGAGAAACTCGCGCGCTGCCCTTGTTGGCGCAGCTTCGATGGCGCGCAGGTCAGCTAAGAACTCTACATGCGATCGCATGGGGAGCTCAAAGGGAGAGTGGGGTATTTCGTTGTCGGGGCGCCGTAGAGGTATGTAATAAACAGTGGTGCGCGCGAGCGGGCAAGGATAATCCTGCATATAGCAGGCTCGGCAGGGGGCGACTCCGTTGTGTCCCTTCATAGCGGTCATTTTGGAGACTGCGAGAATATCACCAAATACTAGAATTAGAAACGCGTGAAGTGTGAATACATAGGCCACCCCTTCAGGGCTAAGTCCGCTGCATTCCACACCCTCCTGCAGCTTCAATAGTTCATCCAAAAGCGGCTCCAAGAACGAGTTGATGTCTTTGCACTGCAGGGGACCGGGGATAACGCCGACGCACAATACATTTTCGAGTTTGGTTCGATGACGGGGGTGGAGATTGTAATTGATTAGGATAATAGGCCAAGCGGTCGAGAGACCTCTGCGACGACGCTTGAAAAGAGTGACCCCATCAGTTGATAGACCGAGTGCGATATCCTCGGGGTTATCAAAAAAGTGATACCCACCAGCTTGATCGACGGGCGTGGCACGAAGCCTGCGATAGTCTTGCCCATCGAAGACGTCGTGGGTAACGCCTAATTCACGATCCACATCAGCTTCAGAGCGATAACGAAGCTTTGTAACCGTAGCAGTGTTTTGGAAGAGAGCTCGTAGCTGAGGGATCAGGGGTGTATAGTGAAACACTCGCCTGGGCTTGCGGTTCGCAGCGTAGCGTCGCTCTCCGCAGAACGAGCACACCTCAAGATCAGCAAACCTCCCCACGTAGCAGAGACAAGAGTTGATGCAACAGTCGTAGGGTGCCGTATCGAGACCGGAGAGGATGCGCAGACGACGCCAAGCAATGAACTCGGATGGGATCTCGTGCTCGGCGCAGACGCCGAGGCGAAGATCGTCCCATGTCGAACGTGAGAAATGGGTCCGAAGCCGGGTAGCAAGGAGTTCGAGCATCTTGCGGTCTTGACGGTTGAGTTCCCGAGCCTCTGTGCAATGACTTAGCCAGTGTTACCGCGCATAGAGTGTAGTCACATACGTAGTTCATCCCATTCATCGTTGTCCAACCCAACAAGAAACTCCTCGAGGAACTCTCGCAGGAGTGCCTGGTCGATGCGAGGTTCATCGTCTGGGTCCAATCTCGGTTCGTCCACTTGCTTGTCGAACAGGGGGTCTTCGTTGCTACTGACCGAGCTGTCATCCCCAGGTTCGTAGTCAGCCTCTGAGGGGTCGGGGCTGATGAGGTTACCCCACTCGTCGATTGCGGCGTTGGGATTGCGAAGAATCCTATAGACGTTCTCTAACTTAAAGTGTCAGCGTACGTTGCAGTCAGGCGCTGGGGACTCACCAAGAAGTGGGATGTGGGCGAACGGTGGTTGTAGCCCATTGGGGTTTGCATCGACCGGAGGATGTTCATCGTTGGCCAGGGGGTTGTTCGCACCGACCGGGGGGACATCTACGTCGGCGGGGGGGTGAGGGTTTGCATCGGCCAGATCCGGTGGGGGATCAATGTCCATATTGTTTGGAGCATTATGTCTGGGCGCACACAAAGTTGTACGTACTTTGTATTGCGCCGGTCTCATTCATGCTAATTATTCATTCTTCTCAGCACGTGTATGTCATGCTGCATCGCTCTAGACACCCCAATCGCGTTGGGCGGAGATGTACGCTATCGAAAAGTAAGCACCGATGAACTATTTTTCAATGTTCCGCGTTGAAACGCCCACTTTTACCTCATATTTTGCCCTTAACCCTTCGTATCCTATCCATTTGCAACGTACACACGCTCCTCAGGAGCAACGCCTCCATCACCACGACTTTGCAGGCAGGTGCGATACTCTTAAGAAGCCTGCTTGTTTTGAGTTGAGGCCCATCCCCCCCCCCCCCTAGTTTTACGCTTTATGTGCACCGGCTACCCGTCTCAAGGCTTGACGATCTCACACTGACGGACTATACCCACGTTACATAGGCACCTTACAACACCCAATCTTATTCCCGACACAACAATCACTCAGTACGTATAACTCTCTGACGGAATCATGCCCCGCTAAATCCGAGCACTCTATTGAACCAGCGCCAAACACCTACCTCGTACACGCATAACGTGCTAGCCAGTGCCAACTCAATCAGCACTTGTACTACCGCTGACAACGACAAGAAGAAGTGCAAAAAGTCTCGCAAGGAGACTTACTCCTTGTACATCTACAAGGGTGAGTTCAATCTGAATGTGCCATCGCGAATTGGCGCTCATAGGTCGATTCAACATGCTCAAGCAGGTTCACCCTGACACCGGTATCTCGAACAAGGCTATGGCCATCCTCAACTCGTTCGTGAACGACATCTTTGAGCGGATCGCGACGGAGGCTTCCAGTACGTGCTATCCTGGTGGATCATTTCTGCATGTTCACTAACCTCCCACTTCAGAACTCGCCTCTTACTCAAAGAAGAGCACGATCTCTTCACGCGAGATCCAGACCTCTGTCCGCCTGATCCTGCCGGGTGAACTGTCCAAGCACGCCATCTCTGAGGGAACCAAGTCGGTGACCAAGTTCTCTGCTGGTACCGGCAAGTAGATGTTCTTTCGTGCGGACTCTGGTCTCTGTCGTATCTTTTTATCCTGTCTTACTTTTGTTATATACTCTTAATGTGACATACACTCGATGTACACCTCATTCACACTCATTAATAACACCACCGTTAACCTTTACGCACTCTGTCGTAACTCGGCTCTTGCGCCCAACCCACGCCTCGGTGCCCTAGATCAGCGGCGATGATTTGCAATGTGGGCTGAGACAAACAGGATTAATATTTCACTAAGCACTAAGTTAGCACGATCAAACACAATGTGTGGCTTAGTCTTAAAGCTGACCTGTCTGTTTTTTCTCAGTTCGTTGCAGCACACTCTCCCCCCCCCCTTCATGTTGTGTCCCGTGCGATTCTGGGCTGCCCCCACTATGTCTTTGCCCCCTAACGCCAACATCCAAGCGCTCCTGGGCCAACTCCTGTGTCAGGACCCTGTGTCGCTGTCTCTTAGGTGATCCTTAAGTAGTGGCTACGTTTGTTTACAGTGTTTGGTGTGTCTTATTGGTTATATCTAGTTGGTAGTTTACACGTTGAGTCCGGTGGTGGACGAGATAAAGCAAACTGGGGTCTCCAGGTTTGCTCTGGCCACTTATATATCCGTGGCTGAGGATGAGTCATAGCTGCGGCGCAGTCCGCAGTTTGTTTTGATCATGTGACTTCCGCAGTTTTAGTATTGTACGATAAGAGGTCACATGATGTTGTTTGTAGGATGATGTAAGTCGCTCTTAGGGCTTGTGCGGCTCCGAATCTTATAGAGCCGCGCTTAGTCCTAGGTCACGTGATTTAAGCGCTGTGATCACGTGATAACTCGCTCCTCGCTCCAAGTTACAAAGCAGAGATTTAGCTGGAGCGAGTTATGTAATCTGATTAAGCGCTGAGGTCATGTGATAACTCGCTCCTCGCTCCAAGTTACGAAGCAGAGATTTAGCAGGAGCGAGTTATGTAAGCGCTGGTTAAGCGCCCGGGTCACGTGACAACTCGCTCCTCGCTCCAAGTTACAAAGCAGAGATTTAGCTGGAGCGAGTTACGTAACTCAGATAAGCGCCAAGGTCACGTGACCTTGTTTATAGTATGTTCGACATCGGAGAAAATGCTATAAGTTAGGGGTAAATTCCCTTGTTCCGTTATGCCTGTTGTGCGGGTCATAACATTATCCCCCCCTTTGGACATGTCTTGGAGGATTCCGATACATGTATCAGTCAGGGGGCAAAAAAAAAGGGTGTAAATCCCATGCATCGACAGGGATAAGGGCGCTGGACTCGAACTGACAACCTGCGGTCTGACTAATCAGCTGGTGGTGTTGCTTAAGTCAGGCTAGACCCCTTATCCCTTTACGCTACATGAGATTGGTAGCTGGGTTGGTGCATAGGGGACATTCCCCTTCCCTACTGGGCGATGCGTAATATATGATTATAATATAAAGTAAGATACAATTGCTTTACGGGAATACAAAGAAGGGTCTTCCGCCCGAGTATACCCATTCCACATTACGCGCCACCCATGCCTCCCCTTCTTCCCCTTCGATGTCCGACCAACACTTGGTGATGGCAGCCCTGCTATTCCCCAGGATGACCGTCGGTCGGACCTTCATAGTCTTCACCCGTTGGTACCGCCCGGTGAAGTCGGCTTCGTATTGGCTCAGGGCCTTCAGCGAGTACTTGCCGTTTGTGGATACCATGTCGTCCAGGATCCAAACGTCGGCGTCTTCTGACAGGGCGGCCACGTTCCACACATTGCACATTCGGCTGTGCGACCCCTTTGATCGGGCATAAGTGGTCTTCCCTGTTCCCGTTTCGCCCTCGATTACCAAGATGCGATGACGCATCCCTGGTCCTTTCGGTCGCACCTCCTGAGTGAACCATCTGTCCGCCTGGTCCACGTGCTCCCGGTACTCCGGTATCTCCAGGTCCACCGGTATAGCCGGGAGGAGACCAGCATCCGCCTTGTACGTGTACTCCGCATATGCCCATATGGAGTTCCACGACTTGGTCATGTCGAGGGGGCGGAGGCGCTTGTAGGCCTGGTAGAACTCCTCCCGAGTCCCTGAGCCCACAATCTCCTCCCCGTCCTCCAGCTCTGCCTGCTGCCTCGACCTTTTACCTCCTCGGCCCTTCACCAAGATCTCCTCTAGACGCTCCAGCGTCAGGTCCCCCGCCATCAGATCCTCCACTTCCTCGCCTTCCTCCCCCACGTGCTTCCACAGGTAATTGAAGGCGTCGCGTGCGGGGTTCCCGCCTGGGCCGTCCCTGAGCTCCTTCTGCAGGATGTTGGGGTGGTTCCCCTCGAAGTCCCAGAAGCGGGCGTTCTGGGTGTTCCACCCGCCCTTCCGTTCCTGACTGATGGTCAGGGCATGGATATGGAGGGGCCGGGCCGGGTCGAAGCCTGGCTCCTCTGGGTCGTGGCGCTCCACAACTGCCAGGGTCGCCCAGTGATTGGGTCGGTCCCGACAGAACACCTCGTATCTGATTTATTATGAGCGTGTTTTTTCCTTTTATGAATAAATGAAGGGTTCTCACCGAGCTACTAGGCCTGATGTTGGCTCGTCCCTTAATTTTGACCAGGTCAGGAAAGCAGCTCTGGACTGCACCCTGAACCTTCCATTGTGCCCGGTACCTCTCGGCTCTTCGGACCCTCGATCCGTCGGCGTATGCTGCGAAGAACTTGGCTCGGGGGCTAGGGTTGCCTCCGAGGGCGCGGGCGACGGCGAGGCCAATCTCCGCTGCTCTTCTCGCGCAGCCCGGACTCGGGCTGCTCCGCTGAATCCGGCTCCGAGGTAAGGCATTATTGGTTAAGTGAGTATGTGTGGCGCGGGGGGATGGCATGAGTTTTGATCTTGTTCCTTCTCCACGCCCCTTTGATATACTCGACATACTTGTTTTCTAGTCACGTGATGACGCATCTCCGAGGGGTGCCCTTCCTGCGTTCCATCGCGTCGGCCTGATCCTCGCTACGCTCGGGGCCTCCGCTCCTTCACTCCGGTCGGTGCCCCCTCTCCGACCCCTCCGGTATAACGAGATAGCGGCTAGTCATGTGACTATAGTGAGTCACGTGACTTGACTTTTGTTGTTTTTTGTTTTGAGCCTCTGGATCACGTGACGTACCACATGCACCCGCTCTCGGCTTGGTAATCACGTGACTCCAATTGGTCATGTGACTGGTGTTGTTTGTTGTTCCCTACCTGGTCCCACGTGATTGTTGCAAGTCATGTGATTTGCTTGTTGTTTTGCTTGTCCGTGTTTCTCCTTTGTGTTGGGTTCATAATGGGCTTGGCGCAAGGTTTGCAGTCTCAACAACATGCGTGTCATTACTCTGAACTACGAGCCTCTTGACTGCACCTGCCCCCACCCCTCTTCCACCGAGTATTGCGACTACTGCAACCTCGTCTTGGACTGCGCTCTCACGGACTATGAGTCAGGCGTTGGTTACTGGGAGCATTACGGCGTCCTGGGTAAGTTGCTTTTCTTTCACCCTTTTGCGTCGCTAATACCTTCCTGTCTTTCCTAGATGAGGATGAGCTCAGCCAAGAGGAGCAGCTGCTCGCTTTGGCCGAGTATTTTGAGGAGGGGCGTTCTCCCTCGCCTCTTCCCGACCCTCAAGACCGCCGAGGCCTCCTGCGCCTTCGGAATTTCATGGCGGAGTACCCCGAGGGTGAGGCCCCCTGGCGCAGCCGTCGCCTCGTTGCTGTCAAGGCGGCAGGGAAGAAGGCCAAGAAGGCCAAGAAACCATACAGTAGACCCTCTTCCAGCAAATGGAAGGGGCGGAATGTACTAGAGGGTCTCTAATTACAACTTGTTATTCTGTGCGAAGATAATGCGTGATTTAAGCCTTTTCTGTGATGACGCATCTCCGAGGGGTGCCCTTCCTTCGTTCCATCGCGTCAGCCTGATCCTCGCTGACGCTCGGGGCTTCCGCTCCTTCACTCCGGTCGGTGCCCCCTCTCCGACCCCTCCGGTATTACGAGATAGCGCCTAGTCACATGGCTTTTGCTAGTCACATGACCTCTTTTGTTGTTTGTTGTGACAGAGCGACCACGTGATTTCTTGAGTCACGTGGTTCCTTTGTTGTTTATTTTCAGGGATCCGGACGTCTGGTCATTATATTAGATTGATCTGTCCTGTTCTGGTTGTCCCACAACATGCCTTTACCATTCCTCAATTACAGTCCTTTTGATTGCACTTGTCCATCGCCGTCCCGGGCCGAGTATTGTGCCTACTGTGACATTGTCTGCGACCTTGCTCTGGCCGACTATGAGGCGGATATTGGCGTTTGGGTCGCTTTTGGTCAGTCTGGTGAGTTTCCTCCCCCATCCTGCCGTGTCTTTGTTGACTTGTTTCAGAGCATGAGGTCAATCAGGCCATTGAGCGTCAGATTGCTCGTGACCTTTCCCTTGCTGGGGTTTATCCTCATGTGCCTCTTTGCCTTGGCCTTACTAATCCACTGCCTTCCGAGGAGTATTTGGTTGCCATGCCTGAAGAAGTTGTACCTCTGCCACCACATGTGGGCAGGTCTAGCATGGTTCATTATACCCGGGTGTACAGACGTCCTGGACCCTATATCCGGCCCACTTCGGCAAAGAGAAGGTGGTGATTTGTATTAGGTAGTTTTATAATATGATTGTACAAAGGAATATTGCGTGATTTAAACGGGTGAATAGGAAATTTCTTCTATGTTAGGACCCTGGACCTCCTCTAGGGGTGGCATTTCTTCTTCTGCGATTGTTTCGCCTATCCTATTCGATACATCCTGATTTTCCCATTCCTCGAAGTCAAACGTACTTCCCTCATCAATGTCTGCCTTCGTGGTCGTGTCATCATCTGCTTTCTTGTCTGCTAATAGTAGGTTTTCCATGCTGTTAGCTAGGCTCCTTCGGTCGGCATCCTCAGGGGGGCGTACTTCAAGCCATTTCTTGAAGTCTACCATGTTAGCTTCCTTCTCCCTAATGAGGACGTACATTTCTTCTGCCGTGGTGGCCTCAAGGAGACCTGGGTAGGGTGCAGACGGCAGTTTCTTCCATTCTTCTAGCAGGGCATGTGCCCTGGCCTCTACGTTCCAGTCCCCTACCTCTGCGTCTTTTGCCGCTTCAGGGCTCCTAGTCCTTCTTTTCTGCTTTGCCGCCTTGGCAACAGCATCAACTGTTGACCCTACGAGGTTGTCAATTACGTACATCTTCGTGCGCATCAGCGCGTTCTTTGTTCTAGGTGCTCCTTCGTGGCACCACGTGAGGAGGCCTCTCTTTGGGTCCAGGTATTCGTTTGGGCCTACCCAGTTCTGGTCGTTCCGCTCCTTCTTTGGGATATACTGCAGGTTAGCTCCAGGTAGGACCCTTTCCGCGTACCTTTGTGCTTCCTCTACTGTGTAGCACTGGACCTCTGCCCATTGCAGGCTACTCTTGTTGATGTAAGGTTGTCCTCCCCGCTTCTTCTGGGGTGGGCGTCGCACTACCCCAGCCCACGTGTTGTTCAGGGGCGCATACCTGTTGTCCAATGGTGTCAGGTATTGGTTATACAGATAGCTTGGGGTACCCTTGGGTACGCCTTCTGGTCGGTTGGTGAAGCCCATGCTGTAGGGTATTTGGATGAGAGTGGGGATGGTTCGTTGGGATGTTGATGTTCTATTTCCTTGTCTTCCCATCCTGTTTTATAGGTCTATGCCCCCTTTGCTTGTTGGTCTTTGTCTTGACTTGCGAGTCATTCGGCATGGGTGCGCCAGGTAAGCGCTTGCGTAAGTCCTCCAGTACGTCAGGCATCCCGGCGAACTTGTCGGCACGTTCCATTGTGTCCTCAATGGGGTCGTACCCTTTCCATCTGATTTGGTAGTAGGGTTTGCCATTTCGCCACTCCCAGTTCACCACGTGGTCAACTTCATATTCCTCCTCCCCTTCCTCCGTGATAATTGGCGGGGGCTTTATTTGTTTCCGTTGGAAGTCTTTATCTTCCGTCACAGGTGACAGTAGATTGACATGGAACACGTTGTGGACCCTGATGGTTTTTGGCAGATCTAAACGATAGGCGTGGGAGGATATTTTCTCTGTGATGGTGAAGGGTCCTCCCTTTCTGTTATCCAGCTTCTTGCTCGGTCGTCTGGTTGACAGGTTTGTCAGTAGTAACCAAACCTTGTCCCCAACCTTGAATTCCCTGCCCTGTTTATCCAGGGCTTTGTGGAATTCCATAGAGGCCTTCGCCTCATCCCATATTTTCTTCATCTTTTCTTTCATTGATTGTGCTGCTGGAATATTGTCGTCTCCGCTATCTTCTTTCAGCAAGTCCCATTTTGGTGTTCTTCCGTATACGGTTTCAAAGGCTGTTTGACCTGTTGCTGAATTGACGTGATTGTTGTGGCAAAACTCTGCAATTGGTAACCATTTTGTCCAGTCATCTTGTTGGTAATTGCAGAATGTTCGCAGGAATCCTTCTACCCATTGATTTGTCCTCTCCGATATCCCATCCGTTTCCGGGTGGAAGGCCGTGGAAAACCTAGGTTCTATCTTTGGTCCTTTGTACAGGGCTCGTAGGAATTGGCTGTTGAAAGTTGGCCCTCTGTCAGATACTGTTGTCCTTGGGGTACCATGTAACTTCCACACTTCTTTGATGAAGATTTCAGCTAGTTGTTCGGCGTTTGTTGATTCGTGGCAAGGGATGAAGTGCGCTTGTCTGGAGAATCGGTCAATGACAGTCAGGATACTGTCATACCCCTTTGACTCAGGTAGCTTGACGATGAAGTCGTATGCAATGTCCTCCCAGGGTCTTTCTGGGATGGGTAGCGCCTTGTGTGGTACCGCTTGCTTGTGCCCTTTGGACCGTTGGCATACCTCACATGTGTCCACGTATCTGTTAACCTGTGCCTTCAGTCCTGGCCAGTAGTATTCCCTTGATATCAGTTCTAACGTTCTGGCGTGTCCTTGGTGCCCGGCTACTGGGGAGTCGTGGAACCTTTGTAGGATTTCAATTCGTAAGTCCCTATCATCTGGTATGTAGATCTTCCCGTCGTATTCTAGAATACCTTCTTTGATATCGTATCTCCGGAATTCCTTTCGGACTGAGGGTGGTAATTTTTCCTTGTTTGACACGCTATCCCACAGGGCTTTTATTGCTTCATCTTCTCTCTGTGCCTCTCTGACTTCGTCTAGAAAGCTTGTTTTCACGTCTGCCATGAACCCGACGAATTTTTCCGGTGGGATCATGACCTGTGGTTCCATGGGGCTGTCCCCATGATCGCTTCTTCTTGATAAGGCGTCTGGTTTTTCCGACATCTTCCCTGGTCTATACACTATCTGGTAATTGAAGGAGGCCAGTAGTAGGTACCAGCGTGCATGCCTCCTGTTCCATACCTTGGCCTCTTGCCAATACTGAAGGTTTCTATGGTCGGTATACACCGTGACCGGTATCTTGGTGCCTTCTAACATCAACCTCCAATGCTCTAATGCTTGTACTATTGCCAGTAGTTCTTTATCATATGTGTCATAGTTCTTTTGTGGTGGTGTAAAGCTTTGCGACAGATATGCGATGGGGTGTAATCTCCCGTCTTCCCCCTTTTGACTAAGGACTGCTCCTAAGGCTACTCCTGAGGCATCGGTTTCCAATATATAGGGTTTCTCAGGGTCAGGGTGGATAAGCACTGGTTCTTTAGTAATGGCTTCTTTTATACTTTGGAAGGCTTGTTCTTCTTTGTCTGTCCACTGGAACTTAATTCCCTTTTTGGTTAACTCGGTTAGTGGCTTCGCCTTACTGCTGAAGTTTTCTACCCATCGTCGGTAGAAACCTGCTAGTCCGAGGAAAGCTTGCACCTGCTTGACTGTGGTCGGTGCTTTCCATTCTAGGATCGCTTTTACTTTTTCCTTCTCCATCGATATCCCTTCGGGTGATATTATAATACCAATAAATGTCGTTTCTGTAGTGAAGAAGTGGCACTTATGCAGTTTGAGGAACAAATGGTTGATTCGTAGTCGTCGAAGAACCTCCCTTACGTGTTTCACGTGTTCTTCTCTAGTCTTTGAGAAGACCAGGATATCATCCATGTACACAACCATTGTGACTCCCAACAGATCTTTGAAGATGTCGTTCATCCAAGCCTGGAAATATGCTGGACCGTTTATGACTCCGAATGGCATGACATTTGTTTCGTAGGTTCCAAGCTTGGACCGGAAGGCTGTCTTCCATTCATCCCCTTTGCGGATTCGAATGTTATTGAATCCCCATCTGACGTCCATCTTGGTGAAGATCTTTGCCCCTTTCAGTTGTTCCAGGAGTTCAGTTTGTACTGGCATAGGGAATCGGAATGGTTTAGTAATGGCGTTGAGTTTCCTATAGTCCACTACCAGCCTGAGTCCTCCATCTGCCTTATTTACATAAAAGCAGGGTGCGGCCATGCTCGACTGGCTTTTCTGGATCTTGCCGTCTTTTAGCTCTTGCTCTATGTACTTTTCTAAGGCTTCCGATTCGGCTGGTGTCATAGGGTATGTTTTTGCTGGTCTTGGAAGTTCGGCTCCTTCTATAAGGTCAATCGCACAATCAAATCCTTCTCTGTGTGGGGGTAGTTCCCGAAATCCTTCTTCCTGGAAAAGGTCTATAAAGTCTGCAAATTCCTGGGGAATGAGTGGTTCTTCTCTGGATGCTTTACCTATGATGGGATCGTTGTATGTTATTGTTAGGTTCTTCCATGCTATTACTGGTTCGGCTTCATCTAGCCAGTCTTTTCCCAGTATGATTTCCGTGTCCCCCAAAGGCATAACGTAGAGTTTGCACTTTAGGGTTTTACCTTCTACTTCTATGTTTAGTTCAGTTTCCTTGGTGATCGCGTCCTTTATCTCCCTGCCGTCAATGGCTATTACTGATCTTTTAGTACTGAGCTCTTTGGTTGGAATGTTTCTTTGTGTCACGTAGTCTTGGTCTATGAAGTTACGTGATGATCCTGAGTCAATGAGCGTTTTTGCTGGCTCCATGATTCCCTCAACCGATGTATAGATTATGGACTGATTACTTGATTTCTTAAGGTAGTATACATCGGTTGGGGTCTCCTTTTCTGGGTCTTCTGACATGGGAGCAGTCGACCCTTCTAGTTTTCCGATTCTGACTCAGGATCCTGTATGTCGGTATTCCGCTCAGTGCCTGCCTTTCCTTGTATCTTGCCCTTGTCGTATGTCCATTGTCCTCGGCAATCCTTCATCATGTGTCCTTTCTTTCCGCACTTGATGCAAAGCTGTTCCTTTCGTCGGCGGTCCTTTTCCTCTTTAGGGATGCGAACAATTGTTGTTTGTTTGTTCCTTTGTGAGTTATTCGTCCCCTTGTTTCCTGGAGGTCCCCCTCGCTGTTGGTTCCAGTTTGATGACCCTAGTCCAGGTCCAGTTGAGTTAAACCTTTGGGTGGTGAAGATCATGTCATCAAACTTGCATGCTGCTTGGAATATGCCTTCCAGGGTCATCGTTTGATTATCCTCCATCAGCATGGTAATTCGGGTCAACTCCTTCCTTACTTCGGGTTTGAGGCCTTCCCTAAACTTGTCTATTAGTGCCTCGTCGTTCCAGTCTACTTCCTGCATAAGGGTTCTGAATTGAGTGACATAGTTTTGAGCACTCTTGGTCTGTGTTAGCTTATTTAACTCCCTAATGGCCTTCTCTTTCTTGACTGGGTCCGAGAAGTCTGCTAGGAATGCCTTTTTGAAGTTAGCCCATGACTGTAGTATGGTATGTTCTTCTTTTAACGATAGTTTACGAAGGAAAGGTTGTGCCCAATTGCCGGCATCTCCATTCTGCATGTTCATTAGTACGTTTGTAATCTTTTTCTTATCATCAAAGATTCCTTCTTCGTAATCGTCAAAGTAGATTTCCATCTTCATGATGAAGTTTTCAGCTTCCTTTCCCTTTTTTCCATTAAATGGATCGGGCTTCTTTGTTCGGGCTTCTTTTGGGACACTCGTTCCCATGGTGGTAGTCTGGTTTAGGAAGGATGGTCCTTCGGGTTCACCTCTGGTCCTCCTGGTCAAGGGTACGGTTGGTTGGGCTGTGGATTCCCTCTGGAAGGATCGTCCTACAAATGGTTGTGGGTCGATAGAGGGTGATCTGGAACGGGAGGGGGATGCTGGTACTGTTACCCTAGGTTCTCGTCGGCGGGTTTCCCTGGTTGTCCTTTCTTCTACCGCTGGTTGTTTGTCCAGGGAATTTGCTAGGTCCGTTACCCGTTGTTCCAAAGCGGTCAGGGTTTCGTCTATGCCCCCGAGGTATCCATTGGTTTCCTTTGTTGTCGCTGCTTGTGTTTGTAAGGTAGAGTTTAACTCCTTTATGGTTGCCTCTAGTCCTTCCAATTTCCCTATGATGTTACTCGTATGAGTTTCTACCCCTTTTGTCCTCTCTGCTGCCACATAGCTGTTATTTATGGCCTTGGCGGTCTCTTCTGATAATTCCTTAAATTTCCCCTGTTGATCTTGGATCAACTTCTGGTTGGTTGTCGCTATTTGGTTCACTTGTTGGATTTCACGAACAGTGTTTTGTTTTAAAATATTCAGTCCAGTTCTCAGGGCTACAGCGATTGTTTGTATAGGGTTGTGTTCCCTTGGGGTGAGAATTCCTCCCCCTATTGTTTGGTCTGTAATGTTTCCAGCTGAATCCCCGAATGTTATGGGTGGTTGGGGATGTTCTTGTGAAGTTAGGTCTGCCCCTTGGTCATACATGACCCGAGTCAGTTCCTCTACTTCGTTTGGGGAGTCCTCCCTAGGGGGCGGTGGTGGTGCAATAGAGGAACTTATCGCTGGTTGAGGAACGCGTATCGGCCTTCTAGGTTGTGGCTGGTTTATAGCCGGTTGGTTGGGTGGCATACTTCCGGGTAAGCCCGGGAGTGTGGTATTGGCTAAGTCTTCTGTGGTTGGGGCAGGGTTTGCTTCGGTTGCTACATGTTGTGATTGTCGGCTCATCGATCTAGTTACTCTTCCTGAGTTCTGCTGCGCCATAGTTTCCGGTCGTTCTCTTATGTAACGCAGAGGTTAGTCGGTATCTCCTTGTACTCGACCCTTGTATCTGTGAGAGATACAGTATCGCCACTAGTTAAGTGTTAAGTTTGCTTTATAATGTCAGGACCCTGTGTCGCTGTCTCTTAGGTGATCCTTAAGTAGTGGCTACGTTTGTTTACAGTGTTTGGTGTGTCTTATTGGTTATATCTAGTTGGTAGTTTACACGTTGAGTCCGGTGGTGGACGAGATAAAGCAAACTGGGGTCTCCAGGTTTGCTCTGGCCACTTATATATCCGTGGCTGAGGATGAGTCATAGCTGCGGCGCAGTCCGCAGTTTGTTTTGATCATGTGACTTCCGCAGTTTTAGTATCGTACGATAAGAGGTCACATGATGTTGTTTGTAGGATGATGTAAGTCGCTCTTAGGGCTTGTGCGGCTCCGAATCTTATAGAGCCGCGCTTAGTCCTAGGTCACGTGATTTAAGCGCTGTGATCACGTGATAACTCGCTCCTCGCTCCAAGTTACAAAGCAGAGATTTAGCTGGAGCGAGTTATGTAATCTGATTAAGCGCTGAGGTCACGTGATAACTCGCTCCTCGCTCCAAGTTACGAAGCAGAGATTTAGCAGGAGCGAGTTATGTAAGCGCTGGTTAAGCGCCCGGGTCACGTGACAACTCGCTCCTTGCTCCAAGTTACAAAGCAGAGATTTAGCTGGAGCGAGTTACGTAACTCAGATAAGCGCCAAGGTCACGTGACCTTGTTTATAGTATGTTCGACATCGGAGAAAATGCTATAAGTTAGGGGTAAATTCCCTTGTTCCGTTATGCCTGTTGTGCGGGTCATAACATCCTGGCTGCGACTCAAGGTAAGTAGCGCACGGGCCTGCTCCAGCGGTCGCCTGCGGTGCTAACGGAACACACCCCGCAGGACAAGCACCACCACGTACCGCAACTAGCGGCCCAGGTATGTATAACCCAAAACCACACACACTCACTGATGCATTTTTGATCGCAGTGGACATCGCATCAGCTCTGGCTGCTCTCGCAATGTTGGCACCCCAACTCACCGCTGCTCTCCAACCTCCAGCATCTTCAAACGAGGCCGATGAATCAAGCACGGACCGGCTCTCCGACTCGAACCGTCGGACTAATATGAAGTTCAAGTACAACGAGCGACCATCAGGTACGGCTGGGCGGGGCGATTTTGACTTGAGGAACCGTATGGGACTCAACAAATTGGACTACGATCTCTTCCTCGTAAGTCTTCGACATTTTAATTTAATTCTCAGATCTTATAATTAATTACGAACGACAGCGCACGGTCAAGGATGCGACTCATGTCGCGCAGCTTGACCGGACGCAGATGATGAAGTTCCAAGATGCAAGAAGGTTAGCCTGTGCTCGTTCCAAGGTAAATGCGTCTATTTCATGCTGTACCGTACAATATTTCTAACGCTATCCTAAGATCATTAAAGCACTACCAGGTCTTTCGGTATATGCCAACTGCAAATGGCCATATTGGCCGGTTGACGGTGGTCTCCTCATCAGCTTGAAGGCCTCGGCGCAGGCTCACAAGCGTCGACAGGAGCAACTTGCATTGGCGGAAAATCCACCTGCGAACTTAGGCGACGATCCTGCGGACGATGGACATGATCCTGTAAATGCGGACAATCATGCAAACGCCGACAATCCCGCAAATGTTGAAGGCGACCGCGTGCTCGATGCCGCCCCCGCAGGCGATGTAGAGGATGATTCCAATGCAGACGAAATTGGAGACCGGACCATGGCCTCTGTACATGAATGTAAGTGAGCGTCATATGGACCAAAAAACATCACTAACTACACACCATAGTCGACGAAATCCCCGATGCAGAAGTGGATATGGAAGAAGAGGAGAGCCAGGATGAACAGGAGGAGGAAGAAGTGATGGACGATATGCCACCCTCCGCTCCTCCTGCTTACAACTCGGCCCCTGCCCCCATCCATATTGATACCGACTCCGACCTTGCACCCTCTACCACACGTAAGGCTGGGTCGCGCAAGACCTCTCCTGTTTCCCCGGTGCTTGCAGCCAATATGCCTGCCGCGAAGGATCGTGCCCAGTCACTCACTCCGACCGATCCCGATCCACTCGGCTCAACTACCACCACTACTCGCTCGCGCCGCAACAACAACAAGGCGGCAGGGTCCGTCTCCATTTCCCCTTCTTCGAACATCGTCCTAACCTCAACCACTGGTGCCGCGCCTGCCACGAGCACCATCTCGTATGCCGCGACGACTACGACTACTGTTCAAGCTCAAGCTTCGTCGACCACCGGAGCACTGCATGAGTTGGGCAACCCCGCTGGGTATGCCTGGCTCCCTGTCTCAAAGCGTCCCCCTGCCCCCTCTGTTCAAGATCCTTTCCTCCCCAATCCCGCCGATTCGACCACCAAGCCCAAGCGGGGGAAGAAGACAGCCACCGCCGCACCACTGGCAAACGTCGATGCCCCCACAGCCCCAGCTGAGCCCGTGCAGCCAAAACCGAAGCCGAAAGGTAGAACGGCTAAGGCTGGTGCTGCCGTGCCCGCACCCGATCCAGAGGTATCTGAGGTGGAGCCTGCACCGGTGGCGAAGGCAACCCGCAAGAGGATTGGCGCGGGTGCAAGCGCCAACAAGTCTGTAGGTCGTATGGGATTGTCTGCCTATAACCGAGTGCTAACGGACAGCTTTCAGGCAAACGCAAAACCAGCGTCTGGATCGAGGCCTAGGTCAAAGTAGGAGTGGGTATATGCGTATTGCAAGAGCGCTATCTTTCATTTTATTTTCATTTCAATCCATACTCGCGTGTTTTGACGATCTTATTACGATTTCTGCTGCATCTTAAGAGTCCGCCTGTGTTTACACTTTTATAATACGATCGCATTTTGACAAACAGAGCTATACAGCAAGATACGAACCCGACTCGATAAGAGATAAATGAAAAAACGGAAAGATAAGATGGGATAAAGATAACCAAAGCGAAGATGCAGATAAGATAAGACAAAACCGGGCCCAACTGAAGTACAAGCCAAGGCCACGCGGTCCCGAAAAGGGTACCCCGCGTACTACCACGTACCCCCTAGAGGTACGCACACGTACCACAACGGACATTTGGTACTACACGTGGTTCGAATTATACTATGGACCCGTACGACCCGATTATTTCTGTTTATTTTGACGGTACTTTAATCGGGTCCGCAGGACGTTTTTCCGCTACTAGCGCGTAGTACCTGTCGTACTCTAACAGGCACCACGTAGTAGTACCAGGGGTAGTACCGAGAATTGCTACAGTGAATCATATCAGCCCCAGGCACCAATTCATCACGGACACGAAGAAACGAGCGCTCAACCAGCACATTTCCTTCCCTCGTGTGGATACAGAATTCGAACTCTACTCTCAATGATTACTTATAGGTACCACTGAAACTCTGAGAGACCCATTGTGCACTCGCTATACGTATCTCATTCGGCTCAATTGCCCTGAGCGCGTCCTTTGCAGTTTGCGCCTCTGCCAACCCCCTTGCTCTTCCTCCAGAATTTCACCGACTCGCGCCTAGGGCCGAGGGTATCGCTCGGAAAACATGCGATACCACAGGTTTGATCGAATGTGGCCGCTTCGAGGTCCCGCTCGATTATAAAAACCTCACCGCGAGTAAAGCGTCGCTCGCTGTGGCTCGGTATGCCGCCACCAAGGAACCAAAATTGGGAACATTATTCCTCAATACTGGAGGGCCCGGAGAGAGTGGTGTCGAAATGATTCTGGGGGGAGCAAAAGAAATATCGGAGAGCGTGGGCGGTCAATACGACCTCGTTAGTGAGTACAGCCAGTACATTGCTGTTCGGATGGTGGTTTATTTCTCTACACTAGGTTGGGATCCTCGTGGTGTAGGCTTGACTCACCCAAGGGCAGAGTGTTTTGCGAGTGCCGCCAATGAATCGGCCTTCTGGGAAAATACGATTCCACACACCGGGCTCGAGGCCCGGGGAAACTTCACCGATCAGGCCGACCTTGATTCGTTTTACGCCCAAGTGCCCGAGGTTGATGCTTTGCTCATCGAGCTCGGTCAAAGATGCTTGGCGTATAGCCCTGACACGTTCCAATATGTCGGCACTGTGGTCGCGGTTCGTGATATGATTGCTTTGCACGACTACTTGGAAGATCCTAAGAAACCTGTCAACTATTGGGGCATTTCGTAAGCAATTCCGCAAACGTATCCGGGCTCTCGGCTGATGATGTCTCAATAGTTATGGAACTGCGATTGGATCGTATTTTGTCAACAGTCAGCCGTGCATATTTGATGTTTTTCTTCAGCATCTCAAATCAAATTTCACAGTGTATCCTGATCGTGTTGGTCGCGTCGTAATCGATGGTGTCGTTGATCCAGTTTATTGGACCAATTGACCCGCACACGAGGTGCGTTTTACGAATTTGATTGCTTCGTACCTGTTAAATCCATTCCGTTTTAGTTTTGGGCAGTCTCGGTCGAATCGACGGATGAAGCTCTGACAGGGTTTGTCGAGGCATGCGCCTACGCTGGACCAGGAAATTGCGCGCTTGCCTCCAAGAATTCGACAGCTGATAGTTTGAGGAAAGACCTGTTGAAGCTCGTCGATGTATGTGGCCAGCTTTCGATGTTCGGCCTAACTGAATTCTTTGCATAGTTGGCTTATGAGTATAGGAAACTGTATCCTGACTCTGAGTATAGCTCATCATATATTCGTGGTAAGTTATCATTCAGCACAATTAGAAATCTCCGTTTTAAATTTTTATCTCAGGCAAATTGCTTAACGGGATGTACACGCCAAAGCAATGGCCTCAGCTGGCTGAAACTTTGCTCGAAACATATCTTGCGGTTACCAGTTCTTCCAGCTCCAACGCTAAACGATCCTCCATCCCGAAAACATCCTTATCGCCCGTTCGCCGTGATTTACTCCTCCGTCAACAAGGGGGACCAAACCAGTCGGAACCCGCGCCGAGTTACGCTTTTCAGGCCGTGACCTGCGCAGACGCCATCGACACTGGGAACGTGACAACGAAAATGGTATGGGACGAGCTAGTGAGAGTAACTCGAGCTGTCAGCCCGTTGTGTGAGTACCCTCATTCATCCAGTTCTGACGCGGATCCTGAATTTGAGTTACAGTTGGACCTATCTGGGGCGATGTATGCGCGATTTGATAAATTGGTATGCTAGGTGGCTAATAAGTTTTCCTAGGCCGGATTTTACTGCCATCGATGGCCTGTTCGGGCGGTCGAGCGATACACCGGACCATGGAACAAGGTTTTATCAAATCCCATCCTCGTTGTTGGCGAGCGCTCACCCTCTAACTGTGGCGCATACATGTTGATTCTTGAATTATAGGGAACGAAGCCGATCCCATTACACCCTTTATTTCTGCGAAAAATGTAGCCGACGCGCTGGGGGATTCGGCCATACTGGTAGAGCAGGATGATTATGGAGTATAGTCCTATTTTTTGAGGTCTGTACGCTATGCTAAATTTACTCCCTTGGTGTTGATAGCACGGCTCGATGGCTATGCATTCTTCCTGGTGAGTACGAAACTATCTTTAACTTCTATCTGCCTGTTGAACAATCTATCTTAGTACGATATCAATTATCCGAAATTACTTCACCAACAACACACTCCCAACGCAAGATCAATTCTGCGAAGTAAGTGTTTTTCCATTTATCTCGAGGATATTTAGCCAATATAAAACTCGCCTCTGCAGACCAATCAAGTCTTGTTCCCTGGCCAAGGTATCACTCGAAGTACACTCAAAGCATTTGCGTCAAGTACGGGATCCGGATCGAACTCGACGAACCTGACCGGATCGCCCGACCCATTGCAGTCCAAATTGGACGATGCTGAAACAACAGCGAAGGGGCTACTAATCGCCGTTATTGCGCTCGCATGTGCAACTTCGTTGCTATTCTTAGGGCTTATCGGGTCATGTGTGTGGAGCCGAAAGCAGAAGGCAAAGACGAGGGGCACCAACGTGTTCTTCCCAAGCGATGATCGACATGAGCAAGGTCACGTGTATGCGACACCGTATGAAGGCGGTAAAAAGGAGAAGGATGGATATGCTCCTGTGCAGACATAAAGTGATAAGAGAACCTCACACAACGTTGGATTTTCATGTACATAATGATTCATAGCTTCTGATCTATTTTGGCTTTCACTCATTGAACCCTGAGACGAACGTTTTAAACTTCTTGCGCTTCAGTATGATCTGGTTTTCAGTAAAGCTCGGTATCAAAGCATAAGTAATGGAACCACCCAAAACGAAAAGATTGTACGAGTTGAACGCATCACTGCCATCTGAATGAATTTCAGTCGGCCGGGTCAACTCGGCGTGGCACATCAACCAAGCTGGACCACACAGATCCACAGGGCGTGGTTATCAGATAAGATGGTACGATACCCCATTTTCTTTCATTCCATCCAGTATAAATGGCAGGCCTACGTCTTTATCTCCCACTTATCTACCCCCCTCCGAATTCTCTTCGTAAGACCTATTCTCACGGCTATTTTTACCTGATTCAACATGGTCCTCAATATCGTTGCGATGAAAAACGTGCTGGTTATGGGCGCATCTTATGGTGGTAAGTTTAGCCTATCCCTGTCTTCCTCATAAATACAGTTACAGTTGCTGAGATCAACCAGGTGCGGGAGCCATTAAGATGCTTACAAGTGGGCTTCCAAATAACTATCGTCTAGTTGTGCTTGAGAGGAACAGGTGCGCTCTTCGGCTTACTAAGCACTACATCTGAAACTAATATACGTGTAGCCATGCAAACCGTGAGTGAAATATGGCTACGTGTACATGACTCCAACATTTCTTAAGCCAATTCGAAATAGATCTATACGTTCTTCCTCGATATGCCGTGGTTGCCGGACATGAAGACAAGGCCTGTGCGTTTCTTTTTAGCATTGTAATAACATCTCCGACTTCAGGCTTACTTGACGCCTACAGTCGTACCTTATGTAGGACTCTTTGGCTCAGACAACCAACCCAGCCGTCACGCTGTCGTACACGGCACCATTACGCGCCTCCAGCGAAATAGTGTGGCCTATATGCCTGCCGAATACGAAGAAGGGAATGGGCAGAGTGAGGAGGTATTAGATTTCGAGTATGCGATATACGCCCTGGGGGCGCGTCTGCCTGCTCCAATCGATCTCTGGGCTGCTAGTAGCGTTTTTGATGAGCCCATAACGCCCGGCAAACCGTTCAATTCACAATCAGTCCCTCAACCATTTGCTCTTCGCCAACTTGGGACAAAACAGGCTGGGATCGAGTGGCTCAAGAAGGCACAAAAGCGACTTGAGAGTGTCCGTAGTGTACTAGTTGTTGGAGGGGGAGCTTTGGGTATTCGTGAGTTTGTTGAATTCGGCGGTATTCACATGGAACTCAGCGAATAACAGAGTTTGCAACGGACCTAAAGGAGTTCTATCCATCAAAAAACGTCACATTGCTTCATTCAAGGGAACGGCTTTTACCCAGGTTCTCGGCAAGGATGCACGACGAGAGTGAGTCATTATCCGCGATGTATTGTGACCCACTAACAAGACGAAATAAGTCAATAAAACTATGTCCGACCTCGGTGTCAATATGATCCTAGGCCAACGTCTTGACATACGCACAACCCTTCCAGAGAACACCGAATACAATGAGAGCGGTGAGAGAGTTGTGCGAACCGTCTCTGGTAGAGTGATTGCTGCGGATTTGATCGTATGTCTTCTCATTCTACGAGTCAACCAATCAATCAACGGCTTCCGTCTAGCTTCTATGCACGGGACAATATCCAAATACGGATCTCATTAGGTCATTTGCGCCTGACGTAGTAGACCCACGGACCGGCTTGGTTCGAGTGTCTTCAACTCTACAATTAGCTGTATCACAACAGCAAGACGGTGACCAGATGGTGATCCGGGAGGGAGACCAGGACCTATCGCATATATTTGCGATTGGAGATGCCGCGGATGCCTTCGGTGCTATCAAGGCTGGACACACCGCGTGGTTCCAGGTTCGTAAAAACCATTACCTATATCACTCGTCTTACCTTGCACTAGGGTGAAGTCGCTGCCAAGAATATTTTATCACTCATCAAGTCCAAGTCAAGTCAGCTGGAGGAGTACAAACCAGGAAGCCCTTCAATCAAGGTGACTCTGGGGATGAAGCGGTATGTGATCAAAAACGGGCCAAACGAGGAGGTCAAAGTAGGGGAAGACGGGCATCAAGATCTTAGTGCAACCTCGGTATGGCCGTTTTGGGGAGCCAATTATGATAAGGATAAAGGCTATTAGCTCTTGTGGTACTGTTAAAGACAAAAGTCTTTAATTAGCTAATCTTAGCATGGATGCAGTGGAAGTACGGGATAAGGAACAAAAGGGTACTGAATGTGATGATATTTCTCCTATGTAGAGCCAGTCTTATATACATACAGAACGGAGAAAAGTACAATCTAATATCGGAGAACGGGCTATATGCGCTGGAATACTGGGAGCGCATGATCTCGTTCAAAAAGTACATGGTCATAACGATATAAATTAGTTTTTGAATGTTGCGCCGAAGCACGTTGTTGGGATTCACTAATGGCTGCCACGTAAACGTGAGATAGGCGGGTGGTAGGGACTCAATTAATAAGCTGACAGGAAGTAGCCTGGCTTATACGTAGATGGCCCTCGCAACACTCAGCCATTTGATGGACCGCTGAACGAATAGGATTAAATTGCTAGAAACGACAACTTTTTTTAATCACAAAGTTCAATCCAAACTTCCCTATACGGCGCATATGCACTAGCTTCAGGCATTCCAAGCGACTAAAAGAAATGCTTCAATTTAGATATTCAACGCCCGTCGTGACCGAAAAAACAATTCGCTTACCTATCTACGAGCAGCTCCATTGCCCTGAGCCGGCACTCATTCTCCACGGGGAAGAATCCATCACTCCTTTGATTCTGAGGCCATTCCGCCCGACAAGGAATATTTCACGATCCGAACCAAGTTGAATCTCGAGCTGATCGTCACCATTTTTTTTTTTTTTTTTTAAGTCATATATATTATAGTCGTTCGGAGGCCAAGCCTCATGGTGCGACTCCAAGGGACAAAACCGAGCACAGAGAGAGAAGAGGAAAACAGGGAAAAAGTCTACTGTCTCTAAACACTACGCACTATGCTACTAGATATTGCTACACTGTATATGGAAGACCCGGTTGAGAGAGACGCGCATACGACGGTTAACGTAGATAGTTAGCGAGACGATTTGTGCGCCGGACATATTCCAGAAGCGCATTGATACCTGAACGAGAGGAAAACAGAAACGAGAGCGAGAGGAAGTCCCTCCCACGAGTCGTCAAGACATGCTGCCGAATGGCAGTGTATTTCGGGCAGAAAAGCACGAAGTGCGAGACGGTTTCTCTAGTCTCGCCGCAGGCCTGACAGGCAGGCGAATCGACCAGACGGAGAGTGTGGAGGTGTGACTGAAGTTGAATGTGACCAGTGACGATGCGGAATATGAGCGTAGCCTGTGCGCGGTTGAGTCCTGCTGTGTTGCGTAGGAATTCGCTAGGTTCAACGAGGGGGTATTTGCCCAGCAGCTTGAGGCCGGCTGCTGTGCTTCTCCAAGCTCTGTTAGCATAAAACCTGTTATCCTGCTTAGTGCACTCCTTGGCGAGGTGCTTGGTGATACAGCGTCGGTAATTCACTAAGCCGAGTGGTACTAGATCATGCGGGTATTGTTCCCCTTTAGCTGCTAGTTTCGCCTCTTTGTCCGCCAGGGTATTCCCTAGGATCTCCTTGTGCGCCGGGCACCATTTAAGGTTCAGACGGGTACAGTCAGGCCTGCTTCGTACTTTAGCGAACAGTTTGCGTATTGGCGCTAGTAGAGATTTGGGTGCCCCAGACGAGTGACCTTCTATGCATGCGATCGCCAGCTGTGAATCGCTGTAGATCACCGCTTCCTCTATATATCTGAGGCGCTGTAGGACATGGAGGGCAAGCCAGATTCCCGCCAGTTCCGCTTCTAGTATTGTAGCGTCGTCTCGTTTTCCTAGTCTAGCACCGGTCCAGGCTCTCATCCGGTCGTAGATTTGTAGTACCGCTCCCGCACCCACCCCCGTTTTGTTTTTCGCTCCGTCTGCATAGACCTTGGTCCTGGCGTGCTCCACCCTAGCTTCCCAGAGAGCTGAATCGGCGCTGGGGAAAAGGTTTCGTGGGATAGTAAGCGGGGGCGTTGGGCACTCCTTGAAAGACCATTGCTCGAGCTCGAAAGGGGCCTTTTCGATGTATCTGAGTATGTTGTGGAGGGGGGATGCGTGGTACTTCCGGTTAACCTTAAGCGTACGCTTGACATCTTTGTAGAGGGGGTGCTTATTCGGGACCGTTGCAAGGCGGATGGCGGAGCGTTGACAGGTTTCGTTCAGTAGACAGCGTATCGGGAGGAGCGAGGAGAAGGCGTCTAGGTGTACTACTGGAGTGGACTTTAGGGCGCCCAGTATGATCCTGGCCGCCGACGACTGTATGACCGACAGCCTATCTGCGAAACCTATTGACCCGGTAGCTCTGGTTTTGTCATCTTTAGGAGGAGAGATCGGCATGAACCATACATCGGCTGCGTACGTGAAGCGGGGCACCGCTATACTGAGATATAGTTTGCGGACTATGCGGGGGGATGCTCCCACGGACATGCGGGCTATTCTGCCTAGTTGAGATGTCCAGAGTAAACCTTTCGCGAGGGCTTTGTGGCACTGTTCCTTGAATCTGAGAGTTTGATCTAGGATGACTCCCAATAGTGTATGGAATCGTGCTGGATTGATGACTTGCTCGCGAATAGTTAGAGACGGTCGGACTAGGTTAGGCTTTCTAGAGAAGTGTATGAGACCTGTTTTGTCTAGCTCGAAGGACGAGTTATGTGAGCGAGACCAGTCGAGTGCGCCACCCTTTCTAGTCATGATTCTTCTGAGCTGTACATTGTTTTCCTCGGCTGATTTCCCTGTGACTAGGAACGTGATGTCGTCGATATATGCAATACAGAGCTCGTTTGCACTTCGTCTAGCAACTCGCACTAGGGGCGCGTTGTACAGGAGATAAAAGACAACCGAAAGCGGACACCCCTGATCAATGCCGTTCAAGATCGGCATAGGATTAGACTCGAAATCATCAAACGACAAGCAGGTAGTACGGCCTTCTAGTTTCGTGAGCATCCAGTTTATGTAATGCCTGGGGACTCCAAGGGCTCTCATGTTACGCGCTAGTTGGTATGGGTTGGCGTGCGGGAAAGCGCCTTTGACGTCTAGAAAGAGGGCGGAGGCCACCTCCCCTTTTGCCCATGCGTCCTTGATCCGCTTGACTAGGAGGTGCAGAGCATCTGTGGTCGTGCGCCCTTGCCTTCCTCCAAAATGGTGTTCCGGGAACCACTCGTGTTTTTCGGCCAGGAAATTGAGTCGTCTAGCTACGCAGGACGATAGGATTTTTCCCACAACGTTGAGTAGAGCGATAGGTCTATAAGCTTTAGCCATAGAGTAGTCCGGTTTTCCAGGTTTCCGTAGGACTACCGTGCGCGAGTGCCTCCAGGTGCTAGGATACAGACCTTCTCTCAGAGAAACTAGGAATGCTCGGTGAAGGTACGGCGCAAGCAGGTCTACCCCCTCAATGTATACGCACGCTGGGAGGCCGTCTGGCCCGGGCGCCTTATGCGGTTTCAAATCTAGGATCGCATTTCTCACATCCTCCACTGTGAGTTCAGGGAGGTCGTCTACTGGGGCGAGGAAGGGAGGGTCGGGGTCGTCTGAGGGTGCAGGGGGTGCTGGGAAGAAAGCGTCTAGTAGTACCTTGCTTTTAGAGGCGTTATCTCTTGCGACGGTGGGGTGTCCGCTGGGGTTGGTGTACTTGAGGTTTGGTATCCTGGCTCTTCCCCCGTCGGTCTGCTCTCCCCCTACGAACTTAGCCGCGGTCCAAATGGTCTCCTCGCCTAGGCCTTCCAGGAACTCCTCCCAGTGCGTCTGTTTCGCATCTCTTATGGCTTGAGTGTACGCATTGCGCGTCTTCCTGTATTCCTCATGCACGGGATGGCTAGTGCTGGCCCTGGCTCGGAACGACCTATTCGCCAGTTTCCGCACCTTCCTTCTGAAGGCGGTGAGTTCCTTCGTCCACCATCTCTTCGCTCTATCGCTCAGCCTCAGTCTAGGTACACTCTTCTTCACAGCTCTAGTAATAGCCTCGTTCAGAATCGTCACATAGTTATCTAAGTTTTCTTGTGTGTCTATAGTAATTTCAAGCTCTAGTTCTAGTTCCGATAATATATTTTTTAGTTCTTTTTTGAAAGTTTCTTTGTTCATTTGTTTAAAGTTCCACTTCTCAGGTACGGGGGCCGAGACTGGGGCAATGTCGAAGACCGTTTTGATTGGGAAGTGATCCGTACAGTCTACTCTATTTTCGGGTTCGGCGTTACACAGGACGAGGTTGTCGGCAAGTGCGTAGGAGGCGAAGACGTTATCAGGTCGGGTGTAGTTGCCTGAGTTATTTGCTTCTAGCGTCGGGATGTCCTTGGGAAGAATCATGTCTAGGTCGTTATCTGCGGCTAGGTCTAAGAGCTCCTGTGCTAGTTCTAAGTTGCTTCTTGTGAAAAGGTGCGCATTTCGGTCCTCGTCCCAGGTTGGATGGTGTCTGTTAAAATCTCCTAGGACCACAAGCTGTTCTCCCGCTAGCCTGCTCTTGATCAAGGTATCCACAAACGGCAGAGAGGCGTTGGAGTCACAAGGGTTGTATACGTTGATAAGCATGATCGAGCTCTTTTCTAGTTTTAATCGGATCGCTGTTACGTCCGCACAAGCGCATTCGAGTTGTTCCCAGGCGTTCGAGGAGATTTTTGGGTTGATTGCTATGTAAGAGCGAGAACGCGGTGCGCCTGAGGTATAGTGAATTGAGGGGTAGATAGAGGTCCAGCGTGCGGGGGGTCTAGAGAGGTTACGTTTATCTAAGCTGGGTTCTTGGATTGCTAGGAGGGTAGCTGTGAGCACGTCTGGGTCTTGGGTGAATAGGGTTTGTGCGAGGTGGGACTTATTCGTATTCAGTTGCCATATAACTAGTTCCTTTTCCGTACGCTTGTTAGCTTCTGTATTCATTTACGGTTGGCCAGAGTCCTTATTTTGGTGGTTGGCGAGTTTTGTGTTACCGTTGCGTTAGAGGACGTAGAGCTGACTGAGTAGTTTGAGTCTACCGACCGTGACCTGGGTCGGGATGGCGCAGCTGGTAGATAACTGAGGGGAAAATTCTTGGGGGCAGCCAGTCCACCGATCATCCTTGTGCCTGGCGGCGAGCGAGAGCTGGGTCGGGTCGCTAGGGCAGCAATTGGGGATGTTGGGATATCGCTGACCGAGATGTCGGTCCGGCCGTGGTCGGACTCAGACCAGGAATCTTCACCGTCGTCTTGGGAGCTTGCTGGTGTGCCTCCCCAGACGCTCCCCTCGTATCGTGGCGGGATAACGCTCCATTTCAAGGCGCTCTCTGGGGCAACAGCTTGGGCTGTGGGCGCTGCTTCTTCGTTGTTCTCCAACGCGACGCGGCCCGGCTCGGGGGTCTTACGGCTTCCTGTCTTAATGAAATCGGTGAGTTTTCCAGTAGCCTCGGGTTTGTGTATGCGTGTTGGATCGAAGAAGACTCTACCGTTTTCGGGTCTGCGTTCGTCGAGACCTTGCACAGCTTTGGCGTATGCTTCGCATTTCCTATACCATGACGGGTGTTCGTCAGATTTGCAGTTAGCGCAGACCGTTTTTCCTGGGTTGGGACAGGCGGACTGCCGGTGATCGCCCGCGCATCTGCTGCACGTGTCTTGACGAGCCTTGCAACTTCCGGCTTTGTGACCGTACTTTTGGCACTTCATGCAACGAATCGGTTCGTCTATTGGCCTGCGGAAAGTTACCTTTTCGCCAAAGAGGGTTGCGCGCGTGGCAATGAGGTTATCGGCTGTGTCCCGCGATCGGAAAGAGACCCTGAGTACTGCCGTGGCCTGCCCCTCCGTGCGGAGATGCGCCGGCTTGAGCCAGCTGCACCCTAGGATACTACCTGTGTCTAGTTGGTTCTCCTCTTCTATAGCGCGCACGTTGTCCTCGATCGTTGGGTCGAAAGACGTGGGTGCACCGTCCATGAAGACTTCGGCCAGTTGGCCCTGGCAGACCACTCCTGCAAAAGCGTTTTCAAACGCGATAGCGAATGGAGATAGGCTTATAAGAGCCGCCTGTGTATGGTCCCCTAGTTCAAAGAGGAGACTGTTAGACGCTGTTCTCTTTGCCGTCTTGAAGACGATTTTAGGTAAGAACTTTAGATCTCTATCTTTCGCAAAGTCCGAGTTCTTGATACTTTCCCAGGCTTTTTCTAGCGCACGGTTTGCTGCCGAGGTGAGTGCCCTAGCATCCATTTTGTCGAATTTGGCCTCGAGGGGATTTATCGGCCTGAGCAGGATAGTTGAGGCTTGGTGGTGGCATCTCTCGATAGCGTCTGGAGGGAGGGTTAGGCCACTTTCTTTCTTCTTGCCTTTTTGAGCCTTCCCTGCGGTCGGGTTCGTGGTTGTGGGTTTACTCATCTGGTCTCCCACTACGTTAGCCCAGCTACGTCCCTTGTCTATGCCCTGCTGGTCTACGAAAGTGATCAGCGTGGTCTTTGATTCCTCGGCCGCCTTCTCAGTTGCCTCTGCCCGGCGCGAGACCTCTTCTACCGTACTTAAAACCTTGTTCAGCTTATCTTGAGCATCTTCGCCTAGTCCGACCGGGTTTTCGGCCAGGCCAAGCAACTTGTCGACTTTCTTGTCGAAATCGTCAATGGTCTTACGCATAGCGAGAAGCTGTCCTGCTACAGTGTTGGAATTGTCGGTAGCTTTCGGGAGTAATAGTGCCACCGCATATATTAGATTCTGGACGAGGTTAGTAATGCCTGGTTGCCTTGCAATAGCACTTAGCAGGTTCTGAACAAGCATCATCGTAATGGCATCTCTTTTTTCCATTAGTCCCTGGAAGGACAGCATCGTGATAGCCGCCTCGAGGTTGTTCGGGGCCGAATATGCGGGGGTGGCGTCAGGGGTGGGCACGTTGCATGTTGAGTCTACGGGGGTCTTGGGTATCGAGCTTTTCAATCCTGGAGCAGTGAGAGAGGCCTTGCGCGTGTCTAGGGTAGGTTTGTTGGCCTTGGAGGCCATCTTCGAGACGGTTTGGGTGTAATCAGTTAAGAAAGCTGTTTAGAAAGCCAGATGACGAGGCGGAGAAACGGAGAAAAAGCGCGTCGGACAGTTGTAGCACGTAGAGTCGCGGGGTCCTAGCGGTGCCGATGGTGGTCGTCCCCAAATAAGAGATATCTCGTCACCATTTAAGTCACTGATCGAGTCGTATTCCAGCGTTGCGCGGACACTGAAAGGCGCAAAATTGGGCAAGAGTGCCTTCGCTTGTAGTTTATAGGTCCTGTCGTTCACAACGAAGGTGCCAACGAGATTACTTCCGTCCCAGGACAACGTCCCAGGTTCGCCCCGAAAGGGCGCTGAAGAGCGTGGCTAGACGTGCAGTGGCTACGTCCTGAGGAACCTCTGGCATGAAAAGAGACGACATGTTAGGAAGACGCAGGTATGTAAACGCGAACGGGTGGATGAGTATTCAGAGGTTGGGGAGTGTTTGGGTGTGGTGGCCGTAAACTTGAGCTGGGGCGATTAAATAGCCCAGGCGACTTGGATGTTGGGGCTACACCCCATTCCCCTAACCGTATCTTCAAGCTACAAAACAGGCGCCCGAAGCAATGAAGAAGCAGAAAGCTCATTGTCCTCGGCGAGCCAGCTGGTTCAAGTGCATCAGCCATGCGTCAGTGGCGCTCGAGGGTGTTGACCTCTGCTTCTTCGTAACGGCCAGGAGTGTGAGCAGGCCGAGAGCCTAGCTCGAGTGGGCGTCAAATGTAAATCCATTTGATGCCGAGGGATCTACCACCGCCAAGTAGTGAGTAACTGACATATTTTACGTCATTAATTCACTAACCTTACTGTTCGACTGTGTGAGGCCACGCCAAGACTCGCTCGATGATCCGCTAGGAAACTAACGAGAGACACCAAAGGTCCAGAGATCGAGGTATCATTATATGCGTCCCGAACCCATGATCTACATGACGACTGGGGTAAGATCGCCACGAAATCGTGTCGGGCTTTACTGACATGGAACGCGACATTTCCTTTCGGCCTTCGAATTCATCGTATATGTCCTGTTTATACCTAGTCGTTCATCACTGACTAAACTGGGACACTTATCTTATTGTATCGCCATAGACGCATTGAATGCCCCTTGAGTTGCCATCTGCTTGACCCTTGGTTTGCACTTGCGAAATAGCATTACAAGATGAAAGGACATGTGGGTTAGCTCGAGTCGAAAAAATAAGCAGCTCTATAACTCTATTCGCATGGCAGGCTCCGTGAAGCCCTCGCATCTATATTCAGTTCTATATACATTTGTTTTTGCCGAAAAAACGACGACCGTTGTTTGCCATATATAGACTGACTAGACTTTTCCCTTGTATTTTGTTGAATTTTCAAACGTGTAATGATCAGGTAATCACTAGCACCCGTAACCTGTGCTAAGTTAGCTCCGAAGGAGTTGTCGCTATCAACTGGGGAAGGATAGCTCAAAAATGATTATCGATTAGCCATGAAACCAGTCTACTATTCCCTTCCCAATGAAATTGTTTTCTCCCATTCTTCTGTTACCAAAGCTACGGGGATCTTATGCCTTCTGCCCGAGCTATGAGGCGTTGATGTTTCGGCCACATAACTTGATTTGGAACATTGGCGCACGTTCCGAATCTATGCGTGAGCTTCTTAGGCCGGCTGGGCCCGGCTTGGCACTGGCTCACGACATCCATTCTATTCGTTTCTTCCCGTTCTCGATGGTTGAGTGGATTGCTTGGCTTGGTTTCTCTAACTCTATACAATACGGCCCTCCCACATGTTTGTGCCGCGCCGCTTTGAGGCTGTCTGGTAAATGCAGAAGTTCACCGAGCAGATAGTAGTAGCATTTGCTATACCGTAGAGTCTCCGGGCTCACGGCGGGCTGCGCGCGATGAAAGAGCACCATATCGATGGCGGGCAACCCCCAGAAGGGAGTGGTGAGAGTAACACGTGAAGAGAAGATGTGAAGAGTAACAGCCGAGCCTGCACACCGACCCATCGCGAAACCCCGAGTCGAAAGCACAAGGTAACATCCAGATATAGCAGGATGACCGAGAAACCGGCGTGGATCGCTCAAGATAGTGACACGAGCACATGCTCCCACCGATCCGCATCCGATCCGCTCGGATGTATCAGAACTGGCTGAAGAATAAAACCTGGATTCCCCCCAAAGAGCAGGCCCAACGTTTGACCACCCACCAAAGTTGGAAATGTCAGATATAGAGACGTGTAAAGCGTCAGTAAAGTGTGTACTCCGCACGACGCTGGAGACTGGTGTCCCAGCGCTTGTGTTGGTAGTTGCACTGATACGCATACTCGGCCTTCGTGCACCCAAATTGCCGATATTCCACGAATTCGTTTGTGCGTTTCCGTACCAAAAAAAAAGAAAAAAGAACAAGAGAGAAGCTAAAGCAATCTCGTTTGAATAGCCCAAGAGACCATTGAAGCCGTCGAAGCCGAAGACAAAACAAAACCCGCCTCGGCTTCGGTCCCGGATGCAGATCGTCTGCCAACCGAACAAACTCGACTGCTGTCCCCGACCACCCATCAACCAAAACCGAAAACCTGGCGCCAATTTCTTCTGGTATTCATCGCGATTCTCGAGACCGGCCTTTCGACCGCAATCCTGGTCTTCCACGCCACCGGCAAAGTGCACACCTTCCAAGTCGTGACATCCTCGATTACCGTCGCGTCATGGGTCTACGCCGGGTTACGTCCGCTGTTGGTTCCGAGTTGTGTGCCATACTATGACTTGTTTACTTTGTACACGGCGCAGTTTCTGGCCGGATGTGTTATGTTGTGTAGCAACTGGCGGAGCGTGACCTATGTTCTAAACGTGACAATGGCGCTGATTGGAATCATGGCAATTGTCACAATGCCGTTGCGTGTTGCCGGAAAGCCGGAGCCTGACGCCGAGGTACGCCAAGCCTCAAACCAAAAGCCTGGCACCTGATTCTGATTCGCGAAACTCAATTTGAACAGGGCCGTCACCCCGCATTGGAGGACTATTGTACTCTTCTCGAATGGATGACGTTCTCTTGGGTCAGCCCCATGATTTCAATAGGGGCAAACAAAGCGCTCGAGGAGAGCGATGTGTGGCAATTGAGCCGAGAAATGCGTACAAAAGTGCTAATGAGACAATTCTTGCAACTCAAGTGTGTATCAATAGAAAATCCTAAAAGAGGCAAATACTGATAAAAGATATCGTAGACGCCCCTCGCTTTTGAGGAGGTTGCTGGTGGCAAACGGGAGGGATATGTTCCTGGATATGATATTAACCGTAAGTAAATCCCGTTTAAACGAAGTTGGGCAAATGATGTTGATATGTTTGCACTTGTTTAGTTCTTGTGTGCTGTTCTGGATTTTGCGCCACCGGTCTTCCTCAATCTCATACTCCGAGCGCTTACTCCCAACTCGCCCTCTACTTCCCCTCTTTCGGCAGTTGATTCCTATGCGACCTATACCATTGACGTCGTTACCTCTCGATCTCGTCCCATCTCGTCTCGGCCCCTTCAGCCCTCGGATGCATACCTGTTCGCGCTAGCCGCTTGTGCTTGCCAAATTCTCAAGTCTCAGGCGGCTTTGCAGCATCTCTATTTTGGTCGTAGAGCCTCTGTTAGGATCAAAGCCGAACTCGTCGCGAGCGTGTATGAAAAGGCGCTGAGGAGAAAGGACGTGCTGGGTTCTGTTTCGAAAAAGGGACAGGATAACGAAGGAGCGGATGCAGGCAAGGTTGTTAGCTTGATTGCCGCAGACGCGGAATGGGTCGCAACATTTGTTACCTTCGGTCAAGTGAGTATCAACTCATATCTGTATTCCTTCATATTGATGGCATCCTTGCACGCTAGTTCATCTACGACGCCCCGTCAGCGCTATTCTCGCTTGCGTGCTTCTCTATAACCTAATGGGATGGGCCGCGTTTGCCGGGTATATTGCCTTGATACTCACTCTTCCGATCAACGATTACCTCGTCCGCCGAACCAACACACTCCAAAAATCGGTCTCCGCAGCCCGAGACATCCGCATTCGGGCGCTCAACGAAGCCATCTCGTCGATCAAGTTCATCAAATTCTCGGCTTGGGAATCTCGTTGGACGTCTCGCGTGCTCGCGTTTCGTGAAGCCGAGCTCGGATGGCTTTGGAAGCTGAAGATCACCAACTTTTTCATGGAGTTGGTCTGGGCTCAAGGTCCTGTTATGGTCGCTGCGATCGGTTTCAGCTGTTTTACGCTTGTCGCGAAGCGGGAGCTGGGAGTCGAGATTGCGTTTCCTGCTTTGAGGATTTTGGAAATTTTGAGTCAGAGTCTAGGTGTTTTGCCGATCACTGTGGCCTCGTACGTCTATCTTATCTTTTCTTTGAGGGTAATGGTGAACTGACCGTGTCCTGTCTGGATAGCTCCATTCGTACGCTCGTCTCAATCGACCGGATCGACAAGTATCTCAACGAGGACGACGTTCCGGACTTTGTTTCATCTCTCAAGAAGGATATTACTCCGCCTCACGTTGGTATAGATAATCGCCTGGGGTGCGCCAACGGTCGATTCAGATGGCCCACCTCTTCTGCCCAACTAGAACCGAAAAAACCTGCTGCCCCGAAGAAACAAAGTCTCTGGGGGCGATTCTTAGTTCTCTTGAGACTGAGGAAGCCAACGCCAGATGTGACGATCCAGGAACCTCAACCTGAAGAGGAAGAGCGGCCGTTCGAGTTGTCGGATGTAAGCGTGCTTTTCCCAGAAGGCGTGTTGAGCGTCGTGTTTGGACCGACGGGATCTGGAAAATCATCTCGTATGTTTCATTTTATCGGCAGGGTTGTAGACACGTATATTAACCGCAATTTTGGGTAGTGTTGGCTGCGATCCTAGGCGAAATGGACTGCCTTGAAGGAGAAGTGTACTTGCCCAAAGAGCCGACGCGGGTTGACCCGAAAACCGGGCTTAGGATGGGTATCAGTTACTGTGCGCAACAGCCCTGGTTGGAACACAGTGAGTGTTTTGACGACCACCGCTTGTGTTTGGAGGTTAACCGTCCTCCCGTTTTGGTAGAATCGATCAAGGATAATATGTAAGCTTCTCTAATGTCTGTGGATCAAAGTCCTGATAACATGCTATGTCACAGACTTTTCGGATCGCCATTTGAGAAGGAACGATACGAGGCTACGATCGAGGCTTGTGCTCTACGTCCAGATCTTTTGATTTTCGAGGATGGAGATGAAACCGTGTGTCCATAATTTTCTTTCTTCTTCACGAGGAGCTGAACTCTGTGCGGCAGGAAATTGGGGAAAAGGGAGTATCACTTTCGGGAGGACAAAAGGCTCGGGTTGCGCTTGCAAGGGCTGTGTATGCGCGCAACAAAGTTGTTTTGCTCGACGATATCCTTTCAGGCAAGTTATCCTCTAGTCTTATATGGAATTCCTTTGAACTTGTTGGGTTCCTAGCTGTCGACTCGCACACCGCCGAACATCTCGTCAGCCGGTGTCTTTTAGGACCTTTGGTGAAGCGTCGTACCGTTGTGCTGATTACCCACCATGTCGACCTTGTTTTACCAGCTGCGGGATGGGTCGTCCGTATCAAAGAAGGCAGAATCGAGGCTCAGGGAGTTGTTGAAACCGTGCGGGAGAGTGGCATGCTACCGGTTACTAGTGAGAAGCAAGTCACGTCAGACGAAGAGCCTCAAGGCCAGGAAAATCAAAAAGAGGCAGAGAAGAAGGACGAGAAGAAGTTGGCGAGGAAACTGGTCGAGGACGAAAAAAAGAGCACGTAAGTTTTTTCCTCGGGTCGATGCTGTGGTATGTTCGTTGAGAGTATGCAGCGGGTCGGTCACAACCCAAGTTTATATGACATATTTGTCGGCCGCCTCATATTGGTTGTTTGCACTTTTGGTTTTGCTCTTGGCTTTGGACCAAATCAGTTTGTCTAATCTTTCCCTCACCCAATATCCTCCCTCATGATTTCGTTTGGCAGTACAACTGGCACAGAAGTTCTGGTTTAAACGTAAGTGGCCTTGGGGATTGGATCTCCTAGCGCATACATGCTAATATAATATCCCAGACTGGAGTGAGAGTTACGAACCTAGGACTCCAGGCGCTCACTGGTATGATTTCGGGTTCCCCTCGGCCACCCAAAATGTCGTCCCGTATCTCTTGGTGTATATCGCGCTCCGTAAGTCCACAGGTCCTCCCGTGAACTAACTACTCAGCCAGTGCGGTGTTTCAGAGGCCACCGTCTCTCTTGTCAGCGTACTGGGCCAAGTTCCGACTATTTGGTCGACATTGCGTGCGTCGCGCACTCTATATGAAAGGATGCTTAGATCGGTGATCCGCTCGCCAACCCGGTTCTTCGACACAACCCCATCTGGTCGGATTCTGAATAGGTTCAGGTACGTGATGTTAGCAACTTGAAAGTGTTTAACCAGCACTAATTCATTACTCCCCCCCCCCCCCCCCCGAACACAGTAAAGGTTGGTGACATGGGCTCTATTTTGATTTGCTATACTCATACTTCGAACGTTGCAGATATCGATATGATTGACGGTGGTATGTTGTAGCACATTGACTAAGGCTTGACCGTTTATCATCCTTACAACAGGACTTCAAAGCTACATGATCCAGGTTCTTACGCAGATACTCGCGCTCACGATCTCTGTGGCGACTATCGCATATGCGGTTCCATATTTCATCATCCCCGCTGTCATAATCGCCTATCTCCATGTCTGGTTCTCCAATGGCTATGTCACAGCGTCGCGGGACTTGCGCCGAATCGAATCAAACACTCGCTCACCAATTATTTCCGGATTTGGAGAGTTGCTCAACGGCATTGTTACTGGTAAGTTGGTCTGACATGACCCACCAGTGTATCTTGATTCACACGCTCTGCAGTACGCGCGTTCGGCCTCGAACGGGATTTCTTGAATAACATGTATAAGCGGTTAGACCTCTCTCAGGCGGCGACACACTACTACTGGATGTGTAACCGCTGGCTATTGGTCCGGTTCGACACGCTTGGAGCCATTTCGATCTTGATTGCCACCGTTGGATCAATACAAGCTGGGGCCAGCGCTGGACTGACTGGTATTGTGGTAACCCAAGCCCAAACGTTTGTTCAAGGGGTAAGGTCCTATATATCATCAAGGTGTATGCGTGCCCTGATTTCAAGGGTTATAGTTGTACTGGGCCTTGAGATTCTGGACCGAGCTCGAACAGTCTTGTAGGCACCCTTATCATCCACGCCAGCGTCAACTAACGAGGCTATTCCAGTAAACTCAGTGGAGCGCATCCAAGAATACCTTGATCTGCCATCGGAACCCTCTGCTATCATCAATTCTGGCCGCCCGCCCGCGGCATGGCCATCAGCATCTACCGGCACATTAGTGGTAGATAATCTCGTTCTCAAGTACGCGCCTGAGTTAGAACCTGTTTTGAATGGCGTATCGTTTGCGACCAAGGTTTGTGTGACATCGTCACGCTTTGTATTTTGCTAAGCAATCTATTTTAGCCGTCAGAGAAAATCGGCATCGTAGGGCGCACGGGATCGTGAGTGAATAATATGTTTATCTATCGCATGTTGACCAAATCTTCATTTAGTGGCAAGTCAACGTTGGCTCTCGCGTTGTTCAGGTTCGTGGATCCAACCGCGGGCAAAATCATGCTCGATGGTATCGGTATGACATCGATTACCTTGGCTCCTCGACATAATATACTAACCTATAGCTACCTCAGATATCACTACAATTGGCCTGAATGACCTGGTAAGCGGGAGTAGGAGATCGACAAATCAGTAGATTGAATTTGGCCATAGCGTTCTCGACTCACGTTGATTCCTCAAGACCCAGTGTTGTTTAAAGGCACTATTCGCGATAATCTGGTATATCACTATCTCTTTTGCGTGTAGTGACGTATCCTCATTTGTGTCATAGGATCCTTTCAATGAGTATACCGACACGGAGTGTATCCAGGCCTTGCAGAGGGTCCATCTCCCTTCTGGAAATACTCCTAATCTATCTGCGGTTGCAAGTCGCGCTGAATCTATCCAGGATGCGCTGCTCACATCCGTAGTCCCTGGTGCTGAAGAGCAAGTTCAATCGCAAGCAGAACAAGAGGGCGTGGCCGCTGGTACTAGCAAGCAAGCTCTTGCGGCCGAAAATCCGGTGTCGGTAACTACTCGAGGTAATGGCACTGGGATAACCGTCTTCACCTTGGAGACAAATGTGAGCGAAGGGGGGAACAACTTTAGTCAAGGACAGCGTCAATTGATATCTATGGCACGAGCGTAAGTTCCGTGTAATGCAGAACTTAATAAGCGTTAATCCGATACTTGCAGTCTACTTCGCAAATCTAACGTCGTTATTATGGACGAGTCTACAGCTTCGGTGAGCGCTCTATTGTTGCGTTTTTGCCCCTTACTGAGGTCTACTCTTAGGTGGATTTTGAAACCGATGCCAAGTAAGTAATTGATGGGGCGACTAGGCTTAGTACTAAACAAGTCGAACCAGGATTCAATCAACTGTTCGTGAGGAGTTCAGCCAAAGCATACTTATTACAATCGCACACCGTTTGCGGACTGTCATCGGTAGGGTTTCTCCAAGGTGCGAAGCGTAGTTAGCTCACGGTTGGATAGATAACGACCGCATCTTGGTCCTGAGTGCCGGCAAGGTAGTTGAGTTTGATACACCAGACAACCTATTAAAGAAAGAACAAGGGGTGTTTCACGAGATGTGCAGGAAGAGTGGGGACTACGATCAGCTGCTGGCGCTCGTCGAAGGTAATTAGGCATACAGGCCCCAAAGGAACTTTGCTTTGTACAAGTTAGATGGAAGTATTTCAATGCCCGTTATCTCATACTTGTGATATAACCACCGGCAAATATGCAACGCATACTCGCTATATGCGTCCGTATACAGCTTCGGTGCCGGCAGGTTGGAGTGATTTGCGCCTATGGATAAATTCACAAACCCACAGGCAATTTACAAGCGGGTTTCATTTGGCGACTTTAGGGATACCACCTTACTTTAAGGTCACGCCCCTCTCATCGCCCGAAGATGAGTGTCGCGTGGCGGAATAGGACGATTGAAAATCTCACTTTTCACAAGACAAGGACCCCAGTACCAACCTCATTTCACCCTTCCCTTTTATGCTTTATTCTAGGGTGGGATTGACTAGAGCGAGTCGAGTCTCCAACTACACTTGCTGACAAAAGTCTTGCAGCATGTGACCTCAAACGCCGTTTTTGCAGCGTTCGTCGTACAACGGCCGAACGTGGGCGTTTCAGCCCTCATATTGCTATAGAACGTTGTACCGTAGTATCTAAACTATATGTGTACAAAAAACGGCGCGCTTCCGGCGCCTGTGAGATGAGATGTCGCGACTCTCGCGCGGTAGGGGACTGCAAGACTTTTGTAACTGTCAAGCACCGCTCAGACGGAGAAACGATTTATGTACGATAAAATGGTAGATACATGCCTTAATAAAAACAGAACTCTAGTATCGAGTGTTTCCAACCTTCGCATCGATTACAGCCTGTAGTCTAGATGGAGTAGAATCATAAAATTTCTGAATAAAACTAGGGGGGATGCGATACCATTCTTCCTTCAATGCCTCCCACAATTCGGCTTTGTTTCGAGGCAGAACAGCACGAGAGCGAACCTTTCAGTCCAAGAACTCCCATACATGCTCAATAATATTGTGATCGGGGCTAGAGGCAGGCCAAGGAGTGACGTGGATTCGGCGGGACTTGAGCCATTCCCGAGCAACAAGTGAAGTGTGCTTTGGGTCATTGTCCTGCTGGAATATATAGCTTTGTGGCTTGCGTTTCTGATCCTTAAGAGTCCCTAGAAACGCATCTTGGAGGATTTCCGCGTACCTAGCACCAGTGAGTGTCCCTTCAATACGGTACAGGCGCCCCATACCTGCGGCTGTAATAACTCCCCACACCATGACACGCCCCCGCCATGCTTGACATATTTTTTGATATTGAGGGGGTCTGGGCCTTCACCTGGCCTTTGCCAGACATATTGCTTCCCATCTGATCCAAAAATATTGAATGGCTTTCGTCTGAAAAGGCGAACCGCCGCTACACCATCCTCAACCAAGTGAGCTGCTCCGTGACCCATGCAAGACGAATGCGCTTACTTCGGGTGCTAATGAAAGAGAGTTTATGTCGTATATATGCACTTAAGCCAATGCCACACAGGGCACGACAGATTGTAGTGGGATGGCGTCCGGGGAAAAACTCGCGCTGAAGCGCAGTTGCCGTACAGTTGCGGGTCCGAGCAATGGAAAGGGCAGCAAATTACACATCAGAAGGAGTAAGTTAGCGTGGGCGCCCAACTTTTGGCCTCGTAGAGTAGACACTGTGAGCTTTTTTGACCCTCTCGCATATCCTGGTGACCGTAGTGGGGTGGATACGAAGCTGAACACCGATTTTGTGAGTTGACATGCCCCGAGCGAGCATACTCATCGCAAGGGCTTTGGTCGCTGAGTCGCAGTACCTTCCAGGTATAGCAGAGATAACTATGAGACAACTAGGCTTGAATGTCTTGTCGGCTGAAAGTTATTGGGCTTAAATGCGCTCGTTGCTTGCCGGTTACATAAGTCTTGCAGTCCCCTACCGCGCGAGAATCGCGGCATCTCATCTCATAGGCGCCGGAAGCGCGCCGTTTTTTGTACTCATATAGTTTAGATACTACGGTACAACGTTCTATAGCAATATGAGGGCTGAAACGCCCACGTTCGGCCGTTGTACGACGAACGCTGCAAAAACGGCGTTTGAGGTCACATGCTGCAAGACTTTTGTCAGCAAGTGTAGGTAGTCTGGCAGTCAACAATACTTGGTGAGCCACGGCTCACCTTTCGGCGGAATACCTTGTGAAACTTTGGATTTGATAGACACGAGCGTACCTAGCTGTCAATCCGTGACCGCAAATCGAGATGGGACGAAAAGCAAGAGGATGTACTTCAACACGGTCAAACTTTTCGATTCAACCACTGAAGCCTCTATCACGCTACAAGGTTCAGCTTGTATAAATCTCTACATAGGGTACATCAAAACACGCGAAATTCGATGGATACAGTTCATCCGGGATTGGTGATGTACGAGAGTGGTGGGATATCGAAGAATCGAAGCACAGTAATAGTCAAATATATGATAAAATAGCTGTGAATGAATACGCTGAGAGCGATTATCGCTGAAAAAGTGATGTGGGTAATATAGGCAAAAACGAAACTGCTCCAGAGAGAAGCTCATAAATATGGGGATAGGTGTGGTATAGAAAAAAAAAAATCAAATGAACAATAAAACAAAAGCGTATCGAGTGATCTAGAACACGATGGGTATATAGGAATTGAATACTGGATTACAATCTAGATTTGGAAAGAAGAAATCTAGGACATTTGCGGATTATGCTCCACCAAGAGAGCAACTTTATAAAATGTACCACATTTTTTATACCCTGAACTCGGTAGAGTTCAAGGACTTTGAGCATCGGTCGGCAAACAGACTCTTGAATTCCTGGGAGGTTGAAACATGATGAGCATAAATATCGAATTATTGCAGGCACAGGACGACACTTACGAAATAATGAGAGGCACTGAACGCGGGGGTTTGTGGATTGCTTTCTATCCAGGCCTCAGATGATTCGGCCCCTTCCTGCGCCGCGATTGCCGCACAGATCTCGCGTGCCGCTTGGAAATGATACTCGATAGAGTCGATGAACCCAGACCAGGTCTGTACATGGGGAGAACGTACTGCCTGCTCGAGAGCAAATAAAAAATGATCGCCCACTCGCCCTAAGTTATGGTGCGTAACAGAGGACTCGTATGACAGTTGAGATGCGGACGCCGAGGAAAAAGTAATCAGAATAGGGCCAGAGGCTTTGACAACACTGTCTGGGGCGCTGCATTTCGGTTCTGAATTCAAGTTCCGTAGGTTGATGGGCTGTTGCATAAAACTCCCAGAGTAACAGGTCGCAAAAACCGATAAAACGATCACGCCCGACTGAGCATTGTCCCGAATGGTTCGTTCCCAGTCTGCGGAAGAGATCCCCATGTCTGGCGTAGGGCAGTTGGGAGGGATAAGCATGCCGCGCTCTGCATGCCCGGTGAAAACGATGGCTCGGATGTCCCCAGATCGAGCGGTTTGAAGGAATCTAGCCAATTTGTCGAGCGCTTGATCCCTGTCAAACTCGTCGTTGACAAAAGAGTGAGTCGAGAATCCTCGTTGGGCGAACGAGTCTTTGAGAGACTCTTTGTCGCTGCTGGGGCCCTGGAGAGTGATGTTTGAAGAGACAGTGTATGTTCTGCGAACACCTCGCGTATAGTTACTTCCCATGATCAAGATTTTGTTGTGGCCGGTTTCGTCGACTGCGAATGATCGTGTAACAGAAGCAATGCTTGTGGATGGAATAGAACTCGGAACAGAAGAAGATCGCTCGACTTCCTTAGCGCCCGGAAAGATGTTTCCTAGTTGTTCGGTGTCAACCATAGCAGACATGCGCCATGTCTCATGCGTGGGACTCTCGCATTGATGATGCTGAGATCGTGAAAAAGGGTTGCGAGGCTCGACCAAAACTGAGTTAACATCCTCTTCCGGAACCGCCTCCAGTGTGGAGTAGGCGCGCGGCTGGTCTCGGCCGGGCAAGGAGGTCATGTCGGACGGAACGTGGGAGGGCATCGGGGTATCAAGGGATAGCTTGAGCGAAAGTTTGCCTGGGAGCAAACTAGAATTGGGTACAGATACCTGTGGTGGGTTCGTGAGCGCATTACTCTGGCTCATAGTCTGGTCGTCTACTGTTGGTGGGGTCGGCACGGGAACATCGTTAGAGCCTGGATTGTTGTCTAACAGATGGAAAGCTAGCCGAATACTATTTTTTCCAAACTTGATAGTGCTTACCCGCGAAAAAAGGCTCTAGATCAGTCAATTCAACATCCAGTTTATCTTCATGAGCGTTCTTCTGTGAGATCATGAGCGTGGACTGCATAATGGCACGGCTGAGGGCTTCAACTGTGTATTATTTGGGTGAGTTCAGTGCAACACAAATGGGGGGCATAGGTAGACTTGCGATGATTTAAACCCCGTGGCAGCGTAGGCTTGCCCCTCGAACTCAAGGACAGAAACTGCCCTAGTGAGCGAGATGAGGAAGCAGAAGCACTAGCTGAAGTGAAGTGGCTAGACATACTATATGAGTTACCTGTCGATGCACAGCAAATTGCTGGTTACATACCTTGCGCCGGATACCGCGACCTTATTGATGTCCGCGAAGAGTCGACGATAGCGTGTAGCAGGCATATTCTGCAAGCGGAATGAAAGCCAAAAGCGGGGAGTCTGTGCTGCTTCCGTACACCGGAAGTGCGGTTTTGAAGCCTGGCATTATTGATACGATGGGCGGGACATGCGTTGTTGAGCGACGGTTGTAGGCCGAAGTAAGCCTCGGCGTATTTGAAATCGCCGATCTACCTTCCGGCTTCAGCAGGTGGCGTCCGGCGCTTTATCCTCCTGTTTATCGTTTTAGCGGGGTACAACTCTCCATCAAGATTCCGTAGACTCGACTGTCCAGGGATTTCTGTTTCGTCCTCGGCGAGTCCAACCCGTCAGTCAATTCCCGGCGGACTATCCCACAAATGGTGTGTCCATGGGCGACCACACGGCCACAAAACTTGTCGGCCAACCACAAAATTTTCTGAATCATCTAGGACACTGTTTCGCTGGCGTGTTTCACGGGGCTCGGGGCCCTTATCCAACACAAAACTCACTCCCGCTTGCCCTGCTTTTGGTGCTTCTTCGGCCTATGCAAAGCACCTTTGTCCTACCGGGATTATTAGCTCTACCAACAAGCCCGGGAATGTGACGTTTCAGGGGCAGAAATTTTAGACGCAAATGCGCAGCAAGTGCCTGACTCCAAGCACATCCGTATGTCCGCTCCGACTTACCAGGAACTGCCCATATACTCATCCTACCGCGACTCTACCGACTCGAATAAGGAGAATGCTGTGACCAATACACCACAAATTGGGCTTTCTGCCCTTTACGGAATTCTCCAACTAGGCTTGATCAGCCAACAAAATGAGTGATTGCCCTATATGCATCTTTGGCTCGACCAACGAAACTTCAAGCCCTGGAATACGTTAAAGTTACTTCACAGCATAGTTCGACGTGATCTTATGTCCAGGGGAGACAAACGCACTGAAACTCTGAACACGGTGACCCACTACTTGAGACTGTGTCTCGGGCTATCCACCCGGAGGAATCGCCGAGTATTGGTTGGGAAGACATGACATCATGCCATACACTAATGCAGCAACCACGTAAGTTCGAGCGCATATACTCGGTCATTCGAGCAGCCGTCATCACAAGGATGTTACTGTGTTTGTCGAAATCAAATGCGGAACTTATACAGTTACGGACAAAATAAATGAACCAACACGTTTTCTCATGCTACACAGCCTATATGCCAACCTTTGAGCTCGTTTCGCAATGATATGATATTATCTAGTATACATGATTCTGTATGTTCGCTACAGCGATAAAACTCCAAGTATAAGGGAATGCATTGGCGATAGTTTGCAAGGGGGGGTGAGGAGTCAAAATACAGCGGCCTAACAAGCAACCAAAGTGCAAAGATATAGGTGCGATAGTGTAGAGCTACGTATTTGATGACCCTAGCACTTTAGATCATGCGAAACGGATGTGTGGTTGCGGAGATATTGGTCTCACAAAATCATGGTTTTGAGTGCATTTGTGTTGGATATCATCCTGGACGTTACACATTTAGTCATGTGATTCCTATCAATGACTCAGCCGAAAGAAGAGCGGGTCGGACAGCTCACGTGACCCTTTGGCCTCTTACAGAGGCCCACGACGAGGTGCGCGTGTGTGTGCGCTCTCGTGTTCTTTTTAGTCCACCGCCCGCCCTCATTCAAAATAAGACTATATGCGTTGATGCCTTGAATTATTTGATATAAAACTGAGCCCAGTGCCGCCCAGAACGCGTTTGGGGGGAGCGATCCCCGCGGTCACACTCTGGGTGGCCCGGCCACTCGTCGGTCCGCCTGCAGCGGATCGACTCCCCCAGCACCGCGAAAGCTGGGCTCGGTGCATATAGCTCGCATATATCGGTACGTCCGACCAAGAGCGACCAAGGCTGAGTTTGTATTTACACGCCGGAGCAGAAACTTTATCAAAGAGAGAATTCTTACCTTACCACCATGTAGCCTGCCCGCTACCTCTCGTTTAACAATTTGGGCCAAACATTAGCAAACTGGATGAAAACCATGATTTTGTGAGACCAATATCTCCGCAACCACACATCCGTTTCGCATGATCTAAAGTGCTAGGGTCATCAAATACGTAGCTCTACACTATCGCACCTATATCTTTGCACTTTGGTTGCTTGTTAGGCCGCTGTATTTTGACTCCTCACCCCCCCTTGCAAACTATCGCCAATGCATTCCCTTATACTTGGAGTTTTATCGCTGTAGCGAACATACAGAATCATGTATACTAGATAATATCATATCATTGCGAAACGAGCTCAAAGGTTGGCATATAGGCTGTGTAGCATGAGAAAACGTGTTGGTTCATTTATTTTGTCCGTAACTGTATTTTGGATTAGAGGTCGATGACCAGACAAGATCGACGGGTTTTCAAAGGCTCGACAAGATAACACGCTAAGAGAAGATTATTGGACGCATATCGAAAGCTTTCCCCAAGTAAGAATGGGAGAAGTCTAGCGTCAAAGGAGGTACTCAGTGTGACAACAAGTGTGCGAAAGGCGCACGTGTCATGTCAACATTATAATCCGCCATGCGGCCGTTTCATACCAGGTCAGCATATATGCGCAACTGATGCGCCTTGATCCATCCCAGCATCCAGCGTGGCTGATACGAAAAGACCTTATTATCCGCTAGGGGGCGGGGGTGGGCACGACACATGTGCCTTTCGCACACTTGTTGTCACACTGAGTACAGAACTATCAAGCTTGGAAATAGGCATATATTTATGTTTACTGTTTAATAACGATGGCTAAGAGACTCAATCACTACAGAAGGGCCAACATCGCCGATCTGCATGGACTAGACCAATCAGCACTTACAATCTCCGAGTTTGTTCGCTAGTCATACATCCCAATCTCGGATATATGCGGCTGGGATTTCTCACGCAGCATCCGAGAGTCTGCGATAAATTTAGCCCTAGCGTCTAGCTTTACTATGTGGTATAATTTGGCACGGAGGTGTCGTCAATAAACTTTTAGGAGCGCAGAGGACTTCCTGGATCCATTGACGGCAATTGAGGAGCGAGAAGACGTATACCGTTGAGCTTATCTTACCTTCCGCCAACCAGACATTCACCCGAGTGCTGTCCTCGTACATGGGCCGTACGAGTCGCGTGCGTTATTGAATGGTGCGAGTTTGAAGCATCGAAAGGACAAGAGCGCAATTATTGAGTTACGGAATTATACTATTCCGCGGCTTGTCAAGGCCACAGAGTTTCGGTGAGTCCGCCCCTTGCGATTCAATGTCGGGTTTTATCCCTCTGTGAAGCTTGCAAACCGGTGACACGCAAGCTTTTTCGCCCGGTGGATATCCAATGACTCAGAATGAAGAACACTGCTTTTATCGGAAAATCCTGCACAACTTGCCTTAAACACGAGTTGAGTGGGTGGGTTCCTGTGGCTTTAAATGCAGACTGAATGTGACATTCGGTGTACGCCTTGCCCCATGTTTTATGAAGGTAATAAAAGTTGATTTTGAGCGTCACAGACACAGCATTTGCCTTGTTATTTATGTTTTACTTGCTGGCTGAAACTCTGAGATTAAATTCGCAGCAAGTAAGCGGGTCGATGGGCGACGGGTGACGGGTCAGAACTTGACACAGAGTAATACGCTAGATATCTGGTTTTGCCGACTTTTTTGCCATTTAGCAGCTGAAAGAGTGGTGAGAGCCTATCGGATCCACGTGACCGGCTTCCTGAGATTTGATTGAATCGGTGGTTCACATTGAGACCTGCACAGCGACCAGACATCTCGAGGTAGAGTTTCAAAATTGCGCATACATAAAAAAAAGAGCCAATATGACTCGATGTAAACTAAATCAGAATGATTTGAGGCGATGCGCGTATCGTATCGAGTGAGTTTTATTTAAAACACGAAGGCTACTCAGCATCAATGGAGCCGAGCCGAGGAAAAGTGGCGTTTATATACAGCCGTACTATTGAGATAAAATGCGTACAAACAAGTGGAAATAGTAAGCCCGAAATAAGCAAATTGACTAATCGACGAAAGAGGAGACATTTCTCATCGTAAACCCTTGAACGCGCGGTTTCAAGGGAACGCTGCCAGCGCGGTCCTACACTCTTGTGACCCCGTTGCTCAACTAATCATTTTGATTGACGCCCTAGCAAGCTGAGTTTATTGGAAATGTGCTCATCCGCTTCCTAATACGTGTGATAAGGGATACTTGGAGCGTTTCTCAATAATCAGCTGTGACTCAAAGAGGCAAGTCTTGAACTTCAGACTGGGTCATCATCCGGAATATACGGCCTCATTCTATTGTTTTCATAGGAAGTAAAAGCAAGCGCCCAAAGGGATAACCGACTATAAATTAACTAGCCCTGTCACTCATATTCACCGTTCTATCTCCCTCGATCTTCCTCTGGGTCTCTTTGAAACCATGGCCAAAGTCGCAATCGTAACAGGCGCTGTGCGAGGTGAGAAAAACGATAGCTGAGAAATGGGTACATAGGTACTGATTCAGCAAAACGCAGGTATAGGTAGGGCTATTGCATTGCGTACGCGTGCATATAGCACTGTCTGTTGACTATCTCTGAAACAATTCATTATTGAAAATGCAGAGCTAGCAAAGGACGGTATTGATGTAGCCGTGAACGGACTAGCTAGGAGGCAAAATGAGCTAGATTGTTTAGTGGAGGAGATTCAGTCATTAGGACGAAGATCGATGGCAGTGATCGCGGATGTATCAAAAGAGATTGAGGTTCAAGATATGGTCTACCGCGTTGTCGAGCAGCTTGGGCGTCTGGATATTGTTTGTGACTTCTCGGGGCTTAAGCTAGGCTTGTTCACTGAGCTCTAAACTGCAGATGGTTGCAAATGCTGGGGTTATGATTGGAGGGGAGACGATATTAGAGGGCAAGTTGTTTTATATAAGCGGGTCGGAGGCGCTTGACATAGGTTGAATCACAGTATCCGACGATACATTTGATCGAAACATGGCAGTTAACTGCAAAGGAACCTTGTACTGCTACAGAGCTGCGGCAGCTCAGATGATAAAACAGGGGCAGGGAGGCAGGATAATTGGGATCTCGAGTCTGGCCGCGTTGAAAGGTGAATTTAGCTCATATGCACTCTTAGGTTTGTAGTAACCCTGAACTTAACCGTAGGAATAGGTGGGGCTGTCGGTTATGTAGCATCGAAATTTGCTGTGAGAGCAATTACTCAAACTGCAGCCCTCGAATGGGGCCAATACCGGATTACCGTCAACAATTGTGCCCCAGGGGTCATAGAAACTGAGCTAGGTAAGTTAAAACTAGGCTAGAAGCAAGTAACATAGACGTTTAAGAATATATCTTAGCTGTGGCAGCTAGATCGGTGCCAGCAGTAAAGAAACTTCAGGATGAGGTGCTGTTGATAGTTTCTGGGCGTTTCTCCATTCCTCTCATATTTCTGATGAGTTAGGGAGTAATGAGAGCTGGCTTGAAAAGGTTCGGAAAAAGCGAAGAGGTGGCTTCACTAGTTGGCTTTCTGGCATCCGAGGGGGCATCATACATTACTGGTGTGTGCTCGATATGCTACCGTACATCGATCAGACTCAAGTCATTTGTTGTCTATTGCAGGGCAAACTATCAGTGTCGACGGAGGGATTTGGTTGAGCTAAGGCGTTCCCAGTCCATTCGTGCTCCTAGGACGAATACAAACCGGTTATAACTTACCTTGAATAAAACGAAAAAAAATCATCTGCTATCTCGGTGCCCTATCAGTAAATCGAATTCATGCAAATTTTCTTTATAATTTGTTACGTCGGAACGGGAGAGTTTTTTTTTGAGAGAAACCTAGCAACGGATGACCGCTGATCTCTTTGTGGCTCACCGAATCCGCCCAGATTCATGGTGCCCTGTAGCCGCCATCAGCCTGAGTGCAAAATGGGCATAATATTCCTGGGTGGCCGGCACGAACAACCGGCCAAGGCACTAAAGCTGGTAAGGGGGTACCCGATGTGTGCTTATCAAGGAATCTTGCACATGGGACGCTCACGCGGGGCAGTAGGTCGGAGGTGCGTCTGTAGCATCGCAGTCATATGTTAGGGGGAGGGATCACTTAGTGGCATCTACGCTTTCTGGTCGCCAGTATTGCTTGAGTAAGCTCCTCAGGCTTCGTCTCGCAATTCCAGACGCATAATTTAACGCGTTTGACATTATTTGCGATGGTAAATATCATGCATGAAGGTACCAAATACTCGTAAACGCGAGTAGATCGGATAGTGTCACCGAACAATAGTTTCGGAGAGCAGATTTGCGACCCTGTAGATCCTAAGAGTGAAGGTATGTCAAGGGGCATTGTTTGGACGTCAGCACTTCGCTCAGTTGGTTTGTCTAAAATGCAGATCTCATCGATCAAAGAAGCCATTCAAGACCTGCAAACATATCAGCTCAAGCTCTGTCCATGGTGCTGAGGTAGAAGGTTACGGTGATTTATCCGCCCCGAAGAACCTTAATACACAAACTTTAAATACGAACCACGTTGTTGCTTATAAATTCGAACGGGCATCGGCATCTGAGCCCGTCTCACGAACGAGCCTCTCGGCCAAAAGCCGAAACTCTACGTGGGTTGGAATTGCTATCCCAGGGTTTAGTAAGCACAGCTACGTCACCAAAATCGACTAGGGCTCACAAGCGCTAAGAGTGCTCGTAAGTGCTCGTTTTAATCCAAACCGATTGTGAGGTTGTGATCGTGATCAGTCGGAATTAAAACGAGCACTTACGAGCACTTCGAGCGCTCGTGATCTCCGGCGGATTTGGCAGAGTAGTCTTGCATAATCGATCGCTATCACGTGTCTGCCAAGCCTGTAGACAGTAGCACTGACTAGACCCTAAGCTGGAGTCCCCAGCTTGGGCAGAGTGTCGGCTTTTGACCGAGGGCTACAGTCGGAAGAGGATATGTTCTGGTCTTCACCAATCACGAACAAACCTGCTACACCTGGACTATTACGCACTGCTAGGCAGCCTATAAATTTATCAGTCGCAACATGAACTTGGCATTCACCCCGTTGTCTGTGCTCTTCATTCACCTGCCGATTGCACAAAGGTGACCCCTATACTAGAAGATGACCAAGGTGGCGATTGTTACCGGAGCTGCTCGAGGTAAGGGCCAATTGAGCCTACGCCGAGGATAAAAATGACTATGAAGCGTTAGGGATAGGAAGATATATTGCCCTTCGTATGTAATGTTATTTCATGCTGAAACTTTCAGTTTGAGGACAAAGGAGCAGGCCTTGCCGCCGATGGCCACGATGTAGCTGTTAACGGGCTGGCGAGAAAGCGAGATGACCTTGATCAGTTGGCCAAAGAGATTCAAGCATTGGGACGTCGTTCGATCGTGGTTATCGCCGATGTGTCAAAGGAGAGTCAAGTGCGAGAAATGGTCCAAAGCACTGTTGACACACTCGGACATCTGGATATTGTTCGTTGCTCTCCCAACTACGACCTACCTTCATGCACTCATGACTCCCTGATAGATGGTGGCCAACGCTGGGGTTCTTCTCAAACCAGAACCCATCCTGGAACGTAAGATTGCTTATCGCTAGGATTTGAAGATCAGTTTTCATGCGTGATCTACAGTATCCGAAGACCTGTTCGACCAGACCATGGCAGTTAACTGTAAAGGGACATTGTACTGCTACAGGGCTGCTGCTACTCAGATGATCAAACAAGGAAGCGGAGGAAGGGTAATTGGTATGACGAGCGTAGTAGGGCTGAGATGTAAGTCTAATACCTCTGCGCAGACGCATACATATAATAGTATGTGATGTATTCTAGCGGTCGCGGCAGGCTTATCCTATGCGACCTCCAAATTTGCGATCCGCGCAATTACCCAAACTGCAGCACTCGAGTGGGGCCAGCACAACATCACTGTCAATGCATGCGCTCCTGGGGTTATAGCAACTGAAATGGGTACGTCGGACAGACAGCAGTTTGGAAGGGACTTACTCATCGTGCCGACATATCATAGCAACCGCTGCGAGGGTAGTCCAAGAAGTCAGGGAATTTCAGGACGAGGTACTATTCGAGACTCCTGAATATCCACGTTCTTATATTGTGTAACAAATAAGGCAACCAGTAAGACAGGATTAAAGCGGTCGGGAACCTGCGAAGAAGCGGCCGCCGTGGTTAGCTTTCTCGCATCTGACGGAGCTTCGTATGTAACTGGTACGCTAAAGATGTCTCGTCGTGACTTGCTTGATTATCGAAACCGTTGATTTTAATTATTGTAGGACAAACCATATGCGCCGATGGGGGTTGGTGGTTGAGTTGAAATCCTTCTGGCCTAGCTCTATAGATAGCATAAACCATCCGATCACATTTCATTGGTTTCATAGCTATCATGTATCAAAAACGCTGCCTAACATCCTGGATGTCCATTATCAGGGAACATATCAGTCGGAATAAGCGTTTCCACTATTGCACCGTGTTCCGGATCACTCCACGCAGATTCCAAATGCAGCATAAAGTGCAAGAGCGCAGCCCTTCTTGAAAATCTGAGTAGTCGATGTCGCCTTACTCTCGACTAGAATTATTGACCGATTAATGACACATGGATGTTCTAATACCCAATTACAACTCCTCCGTCAGCCCCAACATGTTCTCCAGGTTTAACTATCGCAGCCTCGATCGATGGAAGTGAACTTGAAATCTTTTCTTTTTTGTTTTGGGATCTTCCCAGTCTGCGGCTTCTCCCCGCAAATCTTCGTAAAACTCGGGCCCCATACCCGCTCGTGCTCTATCCTTCGTATTGAATGGACCCTGGAAGCTACCTGAGTATGGCTTAGCCTCATGTGGTAGGTTCAGGCCGACCTTGAGTGCTCCTGAGAAATGCATTTTGACTTCACTTCGAAAGGTCTCAACGGGATCCAGACCGAGCCGAGCGCATACCCATGTAAACCACCTGTGGCCAGCGGTGACATGCTTCTCAGCACGTGTTAGCCAAACCTCATTGTCCTATAGAGTCGCACAGAACTCACGGTGACCTCATCCCAGTGGATAATCTCCAGCACTTTGACACTCTCCGAGTCTCCGGCCACCCTAAACTTTTCGATCGTGGTAGGATTGACATCCAAGCCTCGTGCCTCGTGGACCAGATGAATTATGCACAAGCGTGCGGAGAGTGAATGGGCGGTGCGAGTTGCAGATTCCCACAGGCCGGCATGGACGGCTTGGGAGCCGTAATATGTGCCGAGTTGGACAAGTCTGGACGAGAGGAGGGAAAAGTGCCTAGGGGTTAGGTTGTCATGACTAGGATATCGTGGATTTGGTTGTATATGTATGCGCACTTGGACTCGTCCTCGGCTACTTTCACCCAGTCTGTGAAGAATTGCGGTGGCAGCGGTTCGCCAGCGATCTTGATGCTACCGAATCGAGCAATGATATCCCAACTACAAAGACTTAATGTCGTGTCGCCTCCGTCGTCGATTAACCACTTACGCCAAGTCGATTCTGCGAGCAAATATGAGGTGCAAAACGATAGTTCTATCACACTAGACACGTACGCCCACTGCTCAATATTTGCCAGCGCGTGAATTATGGCGATGCGACTTCGCTCGCTGCCTGCTTTCCCTCGTTTGCCGACTTTGCCTGGTTGAACCATGGTCATGTTTTCTCGTGGTGGAACATCGGGCAGGGATGGGACATCTGATTTCTTTTGGCCAGTAGATGTGATCTTGCCGGTTCGCCAGGCGGCTGCGGCGCGTCTAGTGAGCGCAACCTGGCCACTCCAGTAAGCCCTCATACACCAAGTAGTCCGATTGAAATGTATTCACTTTTCGTTCGGGATTCGCAGTGTTGAGGATACGACAAGCCCATTCCATGAGCGTTCGCGGCTCTGGTTGGTCATCTTGCAATGATAGATTCTCAAGATTTGGTAATTCCTCCCTTGCGTTCTCGTAGAAAGAGGGAAGTACTGGAGCTGCGGTATTCTTTGCTTCCGCAAAATCTAGAATACCACCGGTTACAAGTCTCCGTGTGTCCCAGACGACCAGGCTTCTTACCCTCGGAAACCGGCCGTTTTTCTACAACTTCCCAGAAGCCTTCATCAGGTGTAGCTACCCAAACATCCCGGTCCCTCAGTTCGACAGTATAGGTGCACGCATTGAGACCATGAGAGCTTTCGCCAGTACGCAAGTCAAAATCGTAACGATGCCAGGGACACACGACAGCCGCAGTCATCTCTTCCATGTCAGGTTGATCTAATTCTAGTTCTGCGTGGGACAAGTCCGCACCAAGATGCGGGCAAGTAGACTCCATAGCATAGAACTGAGGCTTATCAGGAGATACAGCGGACAGCCGAAACAAGATCAGCGAGTGATAGTCATCAGGACGAGACTTGGAGCGCAGGGTCAGAAGATATCGATTATGAGACGCAAATGCAGAGAGTGGGCCGACTCTGGACCTTGGTCAACGAACAGTGTAGATTCAAGACAACACTTACTGCACAAAAGCCATGGTGGTGAATCAAATTGGGCGCACAAGACTCACGTGATGTTGTGATTACGTAGCTTTGATCCAGACTCAGACTTCTACTTGACCTCCACCGCCATGGCCGACTCTTCACAGGCTCCAGCGACCCAGGATGGAAAAATGCAACTTACAATCACGCACTCCAAGGCCGCGGCGCGTAAGCAAAGCCCATTTCTCCATGTTTACATTGTACTTATGGCCATTTAGCCGACGTGAAAGTGGCGGTCAAAAAAGTGTCTCAGTTTCGCAAGGTTTTCGTGGCCGCTGCAGTGAGTCCCGCGACTAGACCAGTGTATACGCGTCATTGGATTTTGATAAATTTTGTAGCAACGGTTTGGTACAACTCCAGGTGCGCTTGGCGCGTTTGTTTTCCAAGATTCTATCTCATCTCTCCGTTCATAGACGCCCTAACATTCAAGTACAACGGCGTACTTCTTGATGCTGAGCACACTCCAAAAATGGTATATTTTTGTATTCGGCCCTTTGCTCTCCCCTAACAATCCCTACAGCATGAAATCCCTGACGGAGGGGTTATCACAGCTTATCCATCCGTGAGCCGCTCTGTTTGCTCTGTTATAGGGCTACTCACGCAGAATCCACAGGGGGAAGAAGATGATGCCATGAACACCCAAGATGATACTGGGATGGACGAAGTGCCCGATTTCAGTGCAAGCGCAGCCGATGCGGCTTCTACCCCAGCATCAAAATCTGACAAGGTCACTTTAGTCTTCAGGAGTCAAGAGGGACCTTGTTTGTATATTCGTGTTTTCCGGCATATAGTCTGTCTGACAGCCTGTCTCTAGCCTTCCAGATCAAAGTTCCCCGAACGAAACCCCTGAAAGCTGCATTCGAAAAGGCGCACGTGAGTTCTTGTTGCTATAGACCCGTCTCATCCGACTAATCTTTCAGATGTAGGAACAATTCCGCAAAGGTCCTAGTAAGTTTTGTCTCTTGGATGCATAGGCTCAATTCGTTTTCGCATTATCTTCTTCCCCTCTTCCGAGTCGTCGTATTATGTGCCTTCATACTGACTTGTGCGTAACCAGAAACTTTCCGCTTTTTCTATAACGGCCAGCGCCTTCTTGAGGATGATACTCCCAAAATGGCAAGTGCTTTACCCGCTTAATCTAGGGCACCGATTTAGCAAACTCACCCCGATTGACATTTAGCACGAGATGACGGACGACGATGAGATTGACGCTCAGCTCGAACAGGCAGGTTCTGTACTTTACTGTTAATCCCTTTTAAATTAACGTGGCCTCTTAGCTTGGCGGTGCATAGCTTCGCTTCAGCCTAACTCCAATTTCTCTTTCTGCGGACACGCGCACAGCTGCATCCCCTATTCATACGTTCGCTCCATTCCCTCTCCTTATCATCATTATCTCCTCTGGTCGTTGTGTCTTTGATCCCATGTCTCTATATCCCAATATCATATATTTTCACCTTATCAAGACAAATCCATCAACATGAGCACTAAGATAGACATAATGAAACAAAAACGAGTGTAAAATATTTCCATAAAAGGCATATATGACTACGAAACAAACTAGCGAAAAGCTCCAAAAAGAAATCGAAAATAAACACAATTAGGTCGAGTATACTCCACCAAAAAAAGAGAAAGGGAAACAGAATTACTAGAAACTTTCAATCCAATCCAAGAATTAACGACGGCTCTTCTCCTTGCCCCTTGATTGAACACCGTTCACAGCATCCATATGTTTGTAACTCGACTCCAACGCCTTTCTCACTCGTTCGTATTCTTCATCTTCTCCGCTCTCTTCACTGCTATCTTCCCAGCCTCGTCCAATTCTCGACGACCACCCACCAGAGCTCGGCTTCTCGTTCTCCCATCTGGGTTCCTCGTCCAACTCAACCGCAGGCGTGCCGTCAGGCGTAGCACTCATCTCGGGCGGGTCCGGGTTGATCCTCACACTCTTGCGACGAGCGGGTTGAGTGCCATTGGCAGAATAAGGCCCAGCAGTCGACACAGACGCAGCAGTATCAGACAGAGGAGCCGTCACGGTCGACTTGAACGCTGCAAGAGCCGCTCCAGGAGATGTCGGGACGGTAGGTGTAGGAGGAACAGGCGAGGGACCTCGTCCGGCGGCGGTCACGTCGCTCTTTCCGGCCTCTTCATCACTCGCGTCATCAAAATCTTCTTCGCCCGTCTCGTATACGCTCTCGGCAATGCTGTTCCTGGGGGAGGCGGAAGCTATCACAGGGGAGGGTGCGACAAGTGTCGGAGAAGCGACATGGATTGGGGCTGGAGGGGGAGCCTGAGGCATCGGAGACGGGGTACGGCGCAAAGCACTCTTCAGAGGCATAGGCGAGGTCGCACGAACAGGCTTGGGTGCAGCAGTTGAAGTAGGCGAAACAGCTCTGGCAGGCGGGACGCTCAACAAGGACTGGGGCGACTGAGCTCTCGCGGGCGAGTCGGACCGACGAGCACCAATCACAGGGGGTGGTGCCAATGCAACGCTCGAACCCGGATCCTCGACCAGTGCCATCAGATTCGCCGCTCCCGCCGCCTTTTTCCTTCCACCTCGACCTCCGAAATCAGACGAACCGCGGCCAGACTCGACAGGCTCGCTGATCGTGCTCTTCAGACTACCCTTGCGACTCAACCCTCCGCCATCAACCGATTGGGAACCCGCCTTTTTGCCCTTGGTCTTCTTGGATTTGGGTGAACTCGCCGGCTCAAATCGCTCGTCTCGATCAGTCAACGAGGCCTTGCGAGTCCGTTTGGGCGACTCGGGGGGTGGGCCGACACGTAAAGTCTGGCCTCGATCAGCCTTGGTCAATCGGCGACCGACGCCAGGTTTGGGCGAACCCGGGGGATTATTGTCCACTGCGCCCAAGCGACCAGACGGAGTGTTGACGTTGGTCACAGTAACGAGATTGGTCGGCATTCGATCATCGTCGGACGAATCTTCAGTCCTCCCACGAATATGGGCATCCGTACGCGTCTTCCAAGCAGCACCAGCATCCCGACCAAAACTATCTCCCGAATTCTTCTTGCGCCCAAAAAGACCAGCAACACGTCCAAAGAACCCAGTCGAACCCGATCCAGACCGTCCACGGCCAGACGACGTCACAGGCGAAGGCGGAACCATATCAAAATGGTTGGTCCTCACAGGACCCACATCCGAACGTGTCGTCCCCCCTCCCCCACCAGTCGAAGGCAAATACATCCCGCCCGACGGTTTCGGTACAGGTGGCGCAGTAGGGACATACATCCCTCCACCCGGAGCCGGGAAATGCACATGCGGCGCCGATCCGTCTGAATCCCTCAGCATCGCAGCCAGATCCGCGCGGTCCTCGGCACTCGGTTCACGTACGGGCGTCGGCCTCGTCGTCGTCGTCTTCTTTTTCTTTTTCGTCTTTTTCTCCGTCTCGCTGGCGCTCTCCACCGCGCCCTTGCTCGCAGACCGGGAATGCGTCGGGTTTCGAACGAGCGGCTCCGTCGCAGAAGACGTCACCCGATGCTGAGATTTCTTGGGCTTGTTCGACACGGGCGTCGGCACACGGACAGGAGCAGGAGGCTTGACCGCCGGACGAGGCGTCGAAGTCGCAACAGGCGAAGTCAAAGTCGCCATCGGAGCCGCCTTGGGAGTTTCAAGCCCGAGTTGCTGTGCACTGGCTTTGGGCGTGTCGAGCGAAACAGGTACCGGCTTGGCTCGAGGCGTATCCAGAACAGCCACAGTCGGCTCAGTCTCGTTATCAAACGCCGAATCGAGGTCGTCGTTGTCGTCTGCAAGTCGAGTGGGTGCTAATTCGGGTATAGGCGTTGCCTCTATTTCCGGGCCGAGAGTGGGCTCCAAATCCGGATGATGACGAGTGGTTTCTGATTCAATATTACGAGACGAGTCCGATTCAGGATGATGAGTGGCGTCCGATTCAGGATGACGGGTGGAGTCCGATTCTAAATGACGAACGCTATCCGATTCGAGACCATGAGCATGTGAAGACTGATCGAGTTCAGATTCCGAGTCTAGAGCAAGGTCTGGCCCAACCCCAGCAACAGCTTTATCTTTGCCTGACCCAGTCGCGTTGACGTCAACCGTTCTCGGAGCGCCGAGAGTCAGCGTGGCGTCCTCGAGTTCAGGCGATACGGGTCGTGGAGGTGAAACAGACGGAGCAACGGCGTGCACAGGTTGGGGTGCAGGCGCAGTCGTCGTAGACGTGGACGTAACAGCTGGTGCAGGAGACGCCACACGGATAGAAGCTGGAGCAGGCGACGCCACGCGAGGTGAAGATACAGCCGCAGTCGTTGGAGTCGGCACCGGCGTCGACACCGGCACAGTCGCCATAGATATTGGCCTCGCTCCAGGAGTCGGCGCAGCAGCCGTACTTGTCGGCGTCGGCGTCGGCTTGGGCGCACCCGGAACAGGAATCGGTGCCGGCGGAGGAACACTCCTCACACTCTTTCCTTTATCCGTCAACAACGTCCCATCCTTCTTCTTCTTGCGCCTCTTTCCCCGATCAGGTTTCTGCGGCGTAGCTTCAATCACACGCACATCCGGAAGATGGTTGGGTGAACTCGTCGGCGAAGCAGTCGCCGGCGGTGTCGGAGGCTGTTTTTTCTACACCGTCAGAATCAACAATTTCTAGCAAAAGAGTATCATGGATGCGCACACGTACAGCACGAGGTTTGGGAGGCGGGACCATTCCCATCTTTTCCACCGCTTTCAAAATCTCCGGGTCGACATCTTCATGTCCTACACCCGACCCACCCTGTGTCCAAGGCTCGTTTTCGACGACTTGGTAATTGGGTCCCTCGCCATCGCTCGAACTGTCATCTCCCCAACGACTATTCTGTCCACTCCCACTTCCGCCCGTATGATGTCCCATCGAACTAACCGGTCGACCGAGAGGAACGAAATCGACATGATCATGATCACCAATCGAGTGCGGCGGGGGGATATCCAACGCAACAGGCTCGGTCAACCGCAGCTCAAGACTCGATACAGGTCGTTGGCGGTCTTCAGTCGGAATCCGGTGGTCGTCGGCCAACACCATCGACATCGGCCTTCGGTCACGTTCATCATATCGACGGTCGTCTGTGCCTTGGTGGTACGTAGCCGGTCGTTCAACGTGCCAGCTGTCTCGTTCTGGAAGAGCAGGAAGAGCATGAGAGTGTTGGTACCCTCCACCAAGCGTTTGATATGTTCCTTGGCCAGTATGAAATGGTGATGTCGACCGAGGAAGTCCAAACGGCGATTGTGAACGCGGGAGATACTGAGAAGCCGAATGCGAGGGCGTAAGCGACGAACCCGAATGAGACGAATAAGATCCCGAACGCCGAGGCGGGTTGTAAGTGTGCGGCGGAGGCGGCGGCGGGGCTGTACCCAAAAATAAAACATCAGTTCCCAATCCACCTCGACTCGACTGAACAAAAGAAAAAAAACATACCACCGGCGTTCTCCCGACTCAACTGGTCTAATGCTCCAAGTCCCTGATCACCTCGCTCGCGCCACACGAGTCCGACATCCGCCATGGCCCGACATCGTCTCGCCATGCCTTCGGTCATGGCACTTCGACGGACTTCGGCCAGTTCCGCTTCTTTCCCGGCCAAGTGCGCTTCACACGCATGGAGTTCTCGCTGAGCGAGCGCAAGTTTCGAGTTGATGTGTTGCGTTGCATGGGGGGTAGGTGTATAGCCTCCATAGGGCTGAGACGTGTTGGGGAGGGAAAAGGACGAGGAGGATGGCGATGCGGGCGAGAGATAGGATGCGTTGGGTATTGGGGCTGGGCCTGCTTGGAGAGAGGATGTTGGGATCTTTTGTTTCGATGCTTTGATCAGGCGGCCGACGCTGTTGGTCGTGTTAGCTGGAAAAAGAACAGAGAAGGCAGGACGTACAGAAGTTCCTTGTCGCGCATGACCGTCTTTACTTCGTCCTCGACCCGCTTGACTTCCTTTAGTTCTTCCTTCCATCCTTCGAGTGCAGCGGCGTATCCTCGTAGCCCTTCATCGGCGGCGGCGAACGCTTGTATACAGCCTGGCAACGCGTCAGCACCCCATCCATCAACGCAGAAAGCACATACCCAGCAGAGCCTGGGCAACCGGCGGCGCGGCCGTCGACGCATAGGCCGAAAGCGCAGCGAGCGACGTGTGCGAACGAACAAGGAGCGCAAGCAAAGCCGAGTGGTGTTCCTTTTCGCACTTGATGAGATTCGTGAGCAGACGGTTGTCTGCTTGCATCATGGGAGGAATCTCAGGAGGGGGGTAATTAGATGGATGATGGAGTGGGGCTCGAACACCCAGAGCCTATTTGACGTGCTGCAAACTCAATTAGTCGTCCCGCCGATTTGCCAATGACGTCGGTGGCGATCTCACTCACCAGCTCTCGGCTGCCGTCGTCTGCGTCGACCAGATGGGGAGCGACGGCGTGGGGTGGGTGGTCGTACAGTGTCAAGTCGTGTGAGAGCACGCCGTCGAGTGTGGGATAAAGAATGGGCTAAGAATGGACTACTAACTCATCTCGGTCCAAATATCGGCACGTGACCCCGGCAGTCATGACGAGACATACATGACTGGATAAGTTGCCGGAACTGTCACCCGCCTGTGGAGCGGCGTGCTTCTGGAAAAAATGAATGCGAGGCATGTTGGCACAGGATCGTGATTCTAGCAACACATGCAGGCTGATAAATTGATTAATCAAGCAATTATGACCTCGACTTGCTGCGCATATATCTACCAGGCAACCAAGTGGCGTTGACTTCGAGCCCCTTGGTCTTGGCCAGTGCGAAATTGTCACGGAATTCACATTTACTCTACAACTGCTCGTTTCATAGGCTTTGGTACAGGTTCAACACGCACAGTGGTATCAACACAGATTCAAACCATTGTAAATGATCACCCTCCAATACTAGCTCATGCACCAAGGTGCATATATGGGACCCACCTCTGAAAATTGTCGACCCCAACCTCGTCCCGAAGAGATTTCACAGCTACATGGAGCGCCTTAGCGGCCGTCTGGCTTCCAGGTAAGCCGCCCTTCCATAGAATTTCATACACCCTGTTGGCAACCCGCCAGTCATCGTCACTCCAAGTTGCCCAGCTCGTCGCGATGACGTTTGAACACCCTGCCATAAATAACCCTGAAGCAAAACACATCACACTGCGGTCCGGCACAGGATACACGGGGTCCATCGCGGCGATATTGTCCAAGGAAGGCATCTCATTCCTTTTGTCCATAGCATGACCATACGCAAAATGCGTCGCATCGTCTGGCATAGAATCCTTTGCAGGATTTGTCGTAACTTGGTGAGGCACAGAATCAATTGGAGCCATATAATCACTAGCCAAGGTGGATGCCCCAAAAGGCGTGGGATACAACCCCAGGCCGGGTCTCACGGGATCGAAAGCATGGCTATAAGGCTCGCAATCAACGCATAGAAAAGCCAGTTCGGGTTTGTTTAAATGGGTCTGAGACAATGTTGCAAGGTCAAGAGTAGCATCAACTAACTGCAAAACCAAATTCATTGGATCCTTGGTGTCTACGGTCACATGACCAGTAAAGTGAATCCAATTGTGTCTTTTCATGGCTTCTAGCACAGGCGCTAGGCTTGCATCTCCTTGAATCAACTGAGTATGCCTCAAGCCGGGGGGCCGCACTTCAAGGAACCCAGGTCGGTGTTGTCGAAAAGGCTGGGCATATATAGCCATACTCAAATAGCAAATTTCTAGGAAGTCGACAAAGGGTCGCTCCTCGGAAGCGTGGGCGGTTCGGCCTAGCGATCCCACGTTCGGGATATATGAAGATATCGCGAGGTTGGGTAGGGCTGTTTCAGCACGAGAATAATCTCCTGCTGCATGGATAGGGAAACGGGACAGCGGATGTGCCGTGCACCACCTTATATGCGGTAGCTCATCAACCGAACCCAATTTCTAGCCATTACAGGTACATGAGTATATTTAAGCAGCCGACAGCACGAATCTTACTCACGTTAATTCCTAGAAAGTCAAGCACTGGTTTCACCACGTCAGACCACAAGCGCGACAGGACTTCTCGGAGCCCACTCGGGAATCTCGATTGATGCTCTGGGCGCCATGTTTGGTATTCAGGTACGAGGTGAAACTGGGAGAGTCCGGGCAAAGGTATGTGATTGACAGCCTGCTGTGCCTGTCGTCCCGCTTGTATAATGAAGGCGTCGCAGCGAGGTTTGTTCATATGTATAACTACGACGATGCCGCTTGCGACGCAATGGGCAATCTGAGAGGCTGAGAGCGGCCTGCCAAAATTCATAAAGCCTGGTAGTTTTCTAACTCGGTCGATCAGATCGTCTCGGTGTTTGGTCAGTCCGCCGAGCTTTTGTAGATCATAGGGCTCTTCAGGTAAACCTGGAAACAAACAGTCCCATAAAGAATGTGGACGCGTGAAAGCTTCCAATTGAGATACGACTTCCCGCAATTCGGCTGCTATTTCTGGATTCGAAACTTGAAGATCTTGCGAGTTGATTGAATGACTAAAAGAAAAGGTGCGGGACTGCTCCAGCCACTTCAACGCCAGGTCATAATGGCCGAGACTGATTGCTTCGGTGGCGGCTCTCCCAGACCGCCCGAGAAGCCTCTGTATGCGATCGATGCATCGGGAAGTGGTTGACCCGAAGCTCATGGCCCGCTGTACAAGTTCCATTGCTTGATCAAAAATGATAAACCGGGCCGAGTCTTGTGTTTCGAAGAGTATTTTGGTCCAGACTTCATAAGCAATTATTTGTAAGCCCAATGAGCTATCTAGTAACGGTATGGCAGCTTGAAAGAACAAGGCGGCCATCTTCGAGTCCAAACTGCTCTTCGTATGCTTGTACCGCATGCCATACAATACACCACAGTCGCACAGACATAAGGCCGTGCGGAAGCTGTGATCTGGGAGGCCATCCAGTAGCTGACGATGGTACATGATTGACAAGTCAAGGTCGTTCATTATCTTCAAGTGATCAAAGCGGAGTTGAAATGATTTTCCGAGGCCGCTCAACACAACAAGTCTGCCGGTATGATCCTCAGGGCAATGCGCGAGTGCCCTTTCCAGGTACTCGATCGTTTTATCAATATCCTCTCGATTTTTTGCCCGTGTAAGGAGTGATAGGCCAAGGCGGGCCAGACATATCCATAGATCGAGGGAAGCAGTGGGGTAGCTTTGCACTGCATTGCTCATATAATGAACCGATCTATCGAAATCTTTCGTCCGCCCGGTCAGGTGAGACAAAGTATAGAACAATACTCCGAGGCTCTCCAGATAAATAGCCTGGTTCGAGTCATCCACGGACATGAGCTCCGACATCAGCATCGGCTTATCGATGGCTGCGGCGACATTGGAGGCACCAGAATGATTCGTATAATGCAGCCGAAGTATTGACCCAAGATTAATCAAAAGTTCCGGAGGACGTCCGAACCGCCTGACGCCGTTTAGCGCCTCATACAACTGATCGACGGTCTGGGTAAGCTCATTACTATCCCGAAGGCCACCAGCACGTGCCAGCTTTGAGCTACCGAGATATTTTCTGGCATGATTATTTGAGATAGCAGATATGCCTTTTCTGGGATTCCCTTTACTCCAGTCACTCGGTTCGTTGGTGCCGCTCCGAGAATTGGTGCCCATTTTTGGATCCGGCCTAGTAGACTTGGTATTGATAAGTGATGGGTTCACTGCCTGGTTTATTGTGGAGACGTTGGGACGAGCTTCTGTTGAATAGCTCCAGCAGGCGGTGATCATGTTTGACCATCTTGGGGATACGGGCTTTAAAGCAGAGGCAGGCCAAGGGCGTTCTCCTTTATGGATAGCGAGCCTAGCTTTCAATTCGTGCTTGTATCGGGCGAAAGGCACTTCTCCGATGATAATCTCGAAGAAGTTTACTAAACTTCAGGATATGCGAGGGCGAACACATACCTCTGATACTGTGCACCCGAAGGCCCATACGTCTGATGCTGTGGTAAAGGTGGGATCTTCTTCTAGCTCTGGATCGACTAGTTCTGGACTCATCCATCTACTAGCCTCAGAATCGAAGATGTTATCGGCAAGTAGACTAAAACTCGTTGTCAAGGTCCCTAGTCCAAACTCGCCGACTTTGCTTCTCCCCTCGTGATCGACAAATATCTTACTCTGTCAGAGCAATTTAATCGCTATATATATGAGTAACAGTCGACTCACTGCACTCAAACTGCCATGAACGATTGCGGGTGATTGAGAGTGAAGATAATTTACTCCCTCTAACACGTCTTGAATCTGTTGAATGGCTTAGCATGCGACTAGCCCCTGACTGAGAGCTCAAGCACCATTCTCATTTTAACATTGAGATTGTAGGATCGATGCTTCAGGTACTACACCGATAAGTATGGTAGTTCTCACGGGGCACTTGTCCATCTCTAAAGTTGCTCTCACCTGTGGTGCCGAACCATTACAACAGTACTCAACTCTCAACTCCAAGAGCGTCTTCAAACCGAAAACTTCAACGAGATTGGAATGTTTGAGCTTGCTCCATTCATTTGTCTTGGAACGGAACTCCTAGTGTATCATAGTCGTTACTGGGAGTTTTGATTTCCAAGCGTTCGATCTCACCTGAATGAATTGTGCAGCTGAGCTGCCCGGTTCCACAATACCCTGCGGATAGTGGGTTTGATGTATCGATAGACCAGCGAGGCAACATACCTCGCCAGAGGAGTCCGGAAAGCATTCGGCATCAATCCGTAGAACTTTAATAATATATTGACCCCCGCGCGACTCGCGAGCCTCATTGGGTCGGGGGGATAAACCGGCCGAAATGTGTTGCTCTTTAACTCTATATTCCAGTGTTAGCTCGTAGCTACTTGAGTATGCGTGCATCGAGAGCCAACGTACAACCACACGTCGGCGGCCTTTCCTCTCGTGAGGAGCGAAACATCACCGCCCTCTACGCGAGGTATCGAAGCCGGATCATAATCCAGCTGAGACATCTAGTAGGTGATAGATGTTAGGATCAAAAGAAGTTCATGCAATATAGTCGATCGGCAGTGACACAGATCGCACCGTCTGATCAAATGGTCAATTCCAGTAAATTCACTTACTTGAATTATTTCCCCCGTTTCCATACCGGCGTAGCCTACTAGCCTATTGGATCAGCTAAGATTGATCAGACCAAACTGACTGAGTCTAACAGAGATATTGGCCAACGAATAGCTAGTACGCTGGGGTCTGATTAAACGATGCTGTTCGGCATCCCTTGACCAAACTAACCGCTCAAATCCACGGTGTGGCAAACGCCCTCATACCTTGATTCTACCTGATGGCTACGACTACGATACAGAAACAACCTAGCGAAGTCCAGTCCTGGGAATACCAGGTAACCAGCGAATATTCGAATGCTTGCAACTGTTCCCAAGATCTGTCGACTCAAGCCCCGACCAAATTTACTGTGTGTAAATCCGAAGCGGTTCAAACGCTTTCAAAGATCGGGGGACAAGCAGATATATACCAGTGCGGCAGGCATCATCAACGAGATGACATGATTAAAAAAATGTACTATGTAGAATAAATCAGTATTCTCCGATCTTACCTGAACACCAATCGGTGAGAATCGCCGGCCGGGATCTTGATGATAGTCCAACTGATCGTTCGATTTAGGTTGTATTTAAATGTTTTCGCGTACTGAATGACGATGTAGAGGTACGTTTTCCATCTCTCCGAACCTATGAATTGGCCAAAATGACCGAACAGAATGCCGAGCAAAACGTTGCGACCGAACTACGGGGGTGGAGACTCGCGGGTCTTCATGACAATATTGTAGCTTTCCTCGGGACCGCTTTGACCGCCCCCTTGCAGATAGGTAACTACGCCTCAGATGGTCTGGTATTTGGGTATTGTGGAAACGGGAACTTGTCTCAGGTATTTAACGAAATCTATGTCTTATTTTTGACTAGCCAACTCTCGTATCCAGCACCTCAGGAGAACCGACCCCGGCCGTAAGGCAGTCCGAGAAAGGTTGAAATTGGTCAGTACTTGTGAAAGCGTCTTTGGTGCTCCGTGAATCGCCTGAGAGTAATATGTACTCGAAAAATTGGCCTCGATATTTCAGCTTCTCGGTATTGCTCATGGCTTGGAGTACATTCACAGTAAACGCATTATTCACGGTGACCTGAAGGCAGTATGTACTCTATTAAAGAATAGTGACCATCAAATGACGTAGTTCCACAGGCCAATGTACTGTTCGATAATGAACATCCAAAGCTATGTGACTTGGGTTCCTCGGTCATCGATTGCGGATGTTTCGGGGATCAAGTCGATCGCAAAGGCACTACCGCCTGGGAAAGTCCGGAGTTATGGAAAGGCGAAACCTATACCAGAACTCGGGAGTCGGATGTTTGGGCCTTTGGTTGTGTAGCGTTAGAAGTTAGTATTCACTTGATAAGTATGATGCATCAACTAATCATAAGGCTCCTAAGGTACAAATGAATACCCTACCATGGGACCCAAAAGGAAATCTGAGAAAAGTGATGAACGGTCAAATCAAGGGTGGTTACCCGGCTCAAGAAGCGGCTCTCAACCTGGGAGATGACAAGGCGCTACAAGGGGTTTGGAAAATGATGATGGGTTGCTGGCAGCTTGATCGTCAAGAGCGACCTTCCATGGCCTCGTTAGCGGTCCGGTTAAAACAATTGTACGAGTGCTGATGTACTGTACCCGTGTATCCAATGCTCTCAAGCCGTGTTGTCTCGTCGGCACGAAGACGTCCCGCTGACATAAACATCGGCGTTTTGTCCCGATTCAGCCTGTGGTTATCGACCACAGTCTGTGCCACTAACAATGAAGCCCCTACCCATAGCGGCGCTTTTGGCCTTGTTTCTGTCCCCGACCACGGGCCACTCGACGCGCAAGTCCCTCCGGTTTGGTCCACGACCTATCACTCGATTCGTCACTCAACCACATAGCACATCAGCCGCGGCAAGCGCTCACCCGTTTGATGTCGCTCGCGCGTTTTTGCATTCCTACATCGACTCGGAGTACTTTATTCGTAACGATTCCTACACCGACGGGAATACCGGCATTACCCACGTCTACGTCCGCCAACTCATAAACGGATTTGAGGTCGCCGATGGAAATATCAATCTCAACGTCCGTGACGGGCAGATCCTGAGTTTCGGAGACTCGGTATGTTTCATATCGTTGTGTTAAGCTCGTTAATAAATTTTAAATTAGTTCTTTAGGGGGTCTCCGCAGTCTATCTCTTCCCGTCCGATGATGTCACACGCGAGTTACTGCGGAGGTTTGGCACATGTCTCCGAAGCCGCGGCACAGACTAACACCCAGGTTACGTTTTCTGATAAGACTCGAGCGCGGGACGAAGCATATATGCGGGTATGTGCTCAGCCACTTGCCGCTGTCAAGGCAGCGATCGCGAGGGACTCGTGCAGCACCTGTGACGAACTTCGGCGGGCCGCCCTCTATTTCATGATAGCCGCTCACCCGGACGAATTAGTAGTCGATGCCCTCGCAAATGAATTTGAGGCCGTCCGCCATGGCATACACGTGACCCACGAACTCGACCAAGACCTCCGCGCATCATTTTTGGTTTCGGGACTTCCAGGTGCTCTAAGTCCGGTCAAAGCGCGTGTCGTGTACCTTCAAATTCCTACCGAGAGCGGCAATACCAAACTTCACGCTACATGGCGCCTGGAAATCGAGATGGCTGACAACTGGTACGAAGCATACATGTCGGTCAATGAGCCTTCAGTCATAGTCTCGGTCATCGACTGGGCAGCCGATTCACCTACTCCTCGTCTCGACGGTCACCTCAACGCGCTCGAGGCCAAGATCGGAATGGGCCCGCCGGGTGCGCATAGCAAGACTGGTTCGTACAAGGTCTGGAAATGGGGAATCAACGATCCAGAATCGGGTGAACGAACGGTCGAATCTCGTTTATACGATCGACTTGCCTCGCCATTTGGGTGGCACACTGTCTCTCGCGGCAATAACCCCGAAGGGTCACCGAAATGGGTCGCCAGTGATACATATTTGAACTTCACGACTACATGGGGCAACAACGTATGTTTCCCTACTCTTTGATTTGATACGCACTAATGATTTGTACAGGTATTTGCGCAAGAAAACTGGGAGGGTGGCCAAAACTGGATCGGTAACCGACGTCCTGAAGGTGGCAAGTCGCTGAATTTCGAGTTCGAGTACGGAGTAAAGGACGGAATCGAGAAAGACCCAAAGGAATATGCGGACCTCTCCGTGACTCAACTGTTCTACACCACCAACATGTTCCACGATTTATTCTACCGATACGGTTTCGACGAAATTGCCGGAAACTTTCAACAGGACAACTACGGGCGAGGCGGCCGTGACCATGATGCTATCATTGCAAACGTTCAGGATGGTAGCTACTATAATACCGCCAGCTTTATGACGGTAAATATATTTTCAATCCTCTGCGGAAACGTACATTCTGACAAGTCTGCAGCCGCCAGACGGTCAAAACCCGCGCTGCCGCCTGTATATCTGGAACACTGCGACTCCTTATCGTGATGGTTCTCTCGACTCTGGAAGCGTGATCCATGAGCTATCACACGGACTCTCTGCTCGTTTAGTTGGAGGTCCTAGCAATTCAGGTTGCCTTGGCTGGGGCGAGAGCGGGGGGTTGGGCGAAGGTTGGGGTGATTTCCTCGCCTTGATCATCAGGAGCACGTCCCAAGAAGCCAACGCTGATGAACTCACTATCGGAAGTTGGATAACCAATAGCACTAATGGATTCAACCACTCTCCCTATTCGACGGTGAGTCTCTAAATATATGCGGTGAACAAGCGTTGATATCTTACCTAGAATGCTACGGTCAATCCGTCTACTTATGAGACTCTCAATGAAGTCGAATTCCGGAATTTGGTAGGTGGATTCATTTCTGAGGCATGGTTCTCTCGCTGACGTAAAACAGCACGGAGTCGGCGAGGTTTGGGCAGAAATACTCTGGGTTGTGTTGCAAGAGATGATAAAGGTCCATGGTCGCTCGCCAACTCTTTTCCCCCCTCAACAGCTCGAGGATGGTACCACACCCATCGGCGACTTTTATCGCCCATCTCAGCCTAGGAAGCCACTGGTCCCTAAACATGGGAACACGCTCATGGTTCAGTGCGTATAAGTGTATCCGATTCCCTCATGGTGTTCACGCCGGGATACTACAGATTGGTCGTATCGAGTATGAAACTCGTGCCTTGTCGCCCATCAATCTTCGATTCCCGAGATGCCATCATAGAGGCGGACCGAGTACTGACTGGGGGCGAAAACTTGTGCCTCCTTTGGAAGGCGTTTAGCTCGCGTGGACTTGTGAGTTGTTTGCGGTGACGCAGACTGTATAAATTGCTAATCAATCGGCTGTGCTGGCGTTTGATTTTAGGGTAGGGATGCAAAACTCCACGGTGGCGGCCCTTGGGATATGGGCAAGCACACTAACGGATACCAGATTCCAGAAGAGTGCGCATGATTAATCCAGAATCTTCAGCCCGCAAAACCTGTTTTTGCTTTGCGGTTATGTATTATCGGGTATATACACACTCCTAGTGATCCATCTTATGACGAAACGTCATGTGGATGAATATTACATATAGCGATTGCCCATTGCGATTCACCAAGGGTTCATATCCCAATAAGAGCGCCAAAACAGATCCAACAAACGCATCTGATCTAAAACCTACCAAGGATGATTCTTTGTCATGATTAAATTCGTCCACCACTTGATGAAGCGGGTCAGATAAGCTCTGCCTTAACATCAGCTGCAGAGTGTTTCATAGCCATTATCAAGTTGACGGGTGCATAAATGTACACGGAAAACACTACAAGCATACATAAGGGACAAGCCCTTATTGATCGAGCGCGATTGCCCACATCTACATCTATTCAGATAGATTTAACTAATTTATTTGACTTCTCCTACCTCATTTGTTACTTGTTCAGCTCGGGGTCGGTCTTGGGGTTGATACGCCCAGGACCATGTTAAAAGCGACCACATCCGGTTACCATACGTGTCGTATGGAATCTGACTCTCAGGACGCTTAGGGTGCTCCTTCTTTACGGCTACAGACATCATTACAGCCATGTCTGGCGTTTCTTTCCACGGAACCTTCCCCGTTATTGTTTCCTGAGCTGGAATCTCGTCACCCTGAGCCATCTTCAAGGTATGGACACGTACCAGAATCGTCTATTCCCCAATATCTCAATGAGCATGAGGCCCCAAAAATCTCAAGGTAGAAACTCACCATACCCAAGGCGTACACATCCGCCTCAGCCGTGTATGTACCTTCAGTATCGTTCATCAGTTCTGGTGCCTACATATTCGCATCAGTCAAAAAGGTTACCCGGTGATATATATACAGCTACAGGACTTACAGCCCATCGAATTGAAATCGCAGACTTGGGGGAAGTATTTGTAAACTTCAGTGTGTACTGGTGAAGGATGGCATTGCCAAAATCAGCCAGTAGGGGCGCGCCCTCTTCTGACACTAAAACATTGGACTACAGAAGCATGAAAAATCATTAAAATCATGTAAAAAAGGAACATACGCACTGCTTTGAGATCGCCATGAATCTTAGCTTGCTTTTAGCATCAAGTTGAAGCAACTAATGAAAAATCACCTACTACCCCGTTCTGGTGAAGATAAGATAAACCTTCCGCAACCTGAGCGCTCTAATGGGAAATGACTGTTATGTCGACACATCAAAATAAGGACGGGTACAGCGCACCAGTCGATGACGCTCTATTTGTGGCCTGTGGCGAATGTACTCGCTTAAATTTCCTTTCGCTTGCCAAACAGACACCATCCCCAGCTGATTTTTGAAATACGCAAGTCCGAGTAGCTTTTGTATATGCCTGTGCTGACACTTGGACCAGGTATACAGCTCCTTGACGGCGTGCTATCACGGTATCGTTAGCTCTTTGAAAATTGATTAGGCTCTAGGCGAACCTTGATGTACTTCTTATCCTCCCGAGCATGATCCAATTCAAGCCGTATGATTTTGACAGCCACAAAGGTGCCATTCGTTAGCCGAGCTCGATACACGTCACCAAAACCACCCGTAGACGTAGGATACTGATCACAGGAGTTCACATCCAGTGTGTGAGTTATGTCAAGGCAGCCCCGTGCTTCCAGGTATGATATGACTTCGGGAATAGTCTGGATGTTCATTTTCATGGAATGTTGAGGACCTCAATGCTATCACTGGACGAGAAATACATGTACCGTTACGCTGGAAATTATAGGCTTTATTGTATCTATTAGATCTCCGTCTCCCTCTTTTGAGCCTTCAGGAGACGGCGAGGCGGGTAACGGGATCTGTCATCGTTTTGATAATGTATACAAAAATTTGAAACGTCTAGGATTTAGTGGTGCTCACCCGAGCAGGATTCAGTGGCGCCTCTTCATTATACATCACGTACATTGAAGCACCTTGAAGTTGAGCGGGTGGTTCTGTTGTGTGAGTTTTCGTAGAGATTTGGCTGCTCTCAAGGCCTGCTGGTCTGCCGTCTTGTATACTTCAGGCGTAGTTAATTTTTGAACGCAAGTACAATGAGTAAAATGAGTGAATTTGGCTCACTGTTGCGTAGAGTCAAAGCTTGACATGGATTCAAACAGCTTCTTACTATGCTCAATAAAAGATCGTGTACGCGATGAGCCATGAGGTCCGATTCGATCTAGCATCTGCTCAAACCGGTGCGCCATGGCCGATGCGGCTGCCGGACTTGTTACACCAAATTCCTCACAAAGGGCTCTATCATTAGCCCGCAACCGCTTTATCTTCTCTGTTATGCTGAGAAAACAGTCAACGGATGGAAATAAGCCTCGTGGCCTAGGCTTTTTACTTACTTGTGTTGGTCATTTTGATGAGCGGATGCGCCACTCATGACATCCTCCATAATTGCAGGCTCTGTGCTAGCACCAAAGATACGTAGAATCCCGCTGAAACTCAAGTTTGTAGCTTCAAGATCTTGTGAGTCTTGTGCTTCGTCTACCAGACGTTCTGCAAATGACTTTGTGGCAATCAACTTCATCAATCGACCGGTTTTCTCGCACAAACTACAGAGCAGACTAGTACCTATTGCCCAAGCGATCAAACCATTTAACTCACTCGTTGACTTTTCTTATTTCATCCTGCAGATCTTGTTCGTCTGCTTGGTGGACAATGGGATCAATTGCCTTTAGAATGTGCTGGGTGCGAGCGAGCATAACTAAGGGAGCGTCTCTTGCTTCCCCACAATGAAGCAGAGACTCGAAGGCTTCCTTAAGAAGCTGAGTAGCCCGGACCAGTCTCCGAGTACATTGTGGCTGAGTGTTCGTGATAAATGTAGTTGGTGACATGTGGCGCGATTCCCTCAAATGAAATATGACGTCTTTTGAACTGGATACGGCTGACTCGAGGGCGAGACTAGAGACCAGCCAGTCGTAGATGATAGATCTAAGAGTAAAAGCCTCTCCCGCGCGCGTATAGTAGTCGAAACCTACGTGGCATACCAATGGTTCTTCTAGCTTTCATCTAGTGATCCGTGGCTTGGCCGCCCGATCCAGAAGCCAAACAGGAAATCGTTTTACATCCGCTTATCAAGGCGCATCCTGATGAGATCATCTAATCGTAAGGCACCTGTGCTTCAAATGGACAGAGATAGTGTGCTTGCGACTCCATGAGACTTTCAAAATATTTCTGCATATAGCCGTGAATAGTCACAGAAGATTGCAGCTGTCGCTCGCGTATGATTCGAATTGGCGCCAGTCGCACTGTGCACATCTTGTGTTTGCTTGCGCACTATGCGCGAGCAGATCGTGAATTACATTTTGCATTATAGTATATGTTCGTGCCCGGAACCAAACGAGACCAATCAGAGCCGGGCACAGCCATTGGAGCCTAAATATACACGCCGAGGATTCTACGGCAAAAATAGCCTTGGTTCACTGCCTTAACCTCAGTCGCCGATCATCGCATGTATCACTGTATTATTCCTGTGACTGTGGCTCCGAACAACTCGGGTGACACTCTGAAAAACTTACTCGTCTGAGCACGTATATATCGTGGATGTCGATAGGTTCAATCCTCATCTTCACTATTCCAATATCATCTCTACAATGACCACGCACCCACACCAAGGAGCCTCTTCGACTACACTTTCACCCCCGCACGGTCAAAACTACTTATACTCCGCTCGACCAAGTTTTCAAGATCATGACTCGGCCCCTCTCACTGGTCGGAACATGAAACGCGCCAGCTCTCCGACTCCTTCTGAGAAGGAAGAGCTCAAAGAGTACGATGGAATTCTGAGCAAAATGTTTCGTAAAGATAGCTGGAAGGACCGAAGCTTCTTGAGTGAGTAAACTACATGCTGTCTGAATCAAGGAGTGGTGAGATGCTCACATAGTGTTTTCTATCCAGTTGGCTTCGCGGTGTTGGTTTTCATCCTCACAATCACAGTGCTTGTTGGCGTCTTTCAGGATAAAATTGTCAAAGCGCTTCTCCCCGCTGCGGGGTGGGTTCGAAAAACGCCTGGTGGTTGGCTTATCCCAATCTGCATTCTTACAGCTCTGTCCATTCCCCCTGTAAGCCAAGGTATCTGCCAGTCTATTCTATTATACTCACCAGGGCCTCAACCAGCTATTCGGAGCCGAAATAGTGCATGTATTGTGCGGGATAACTTATGGACTTGGGATAGGTTTCCTGATCGTCTGTGGTATGTAAGCTTGAACAGTGGGTCCAAGTTGGTAACTCAATCATTGATTTAGCCGGTACAATTATCGGCGAAAGCATCACGTTTTTCCTGTTCCGCTCCTGCCTTCGTTCCCGTGCTGAAAAGATGGAGCGTGGGACAGGAGGAAATCCTCGCCTCGGTGCCTTGGCACGGGTGATTCGCGAAGGAGGGTTCCCTGTTGCACTTGTTGCACGGTATAGCGCATTCCCAACGCATAGTGAGTTCTTTGACATCATCGTGACATACACCGATTTAATCTACTTCATAGTTGTTACGGCGCTATTCTCCGTCTGTGGTATCAGCTTTTGGATGTTCACCATTACCTTGGTCCTCTCTCTCCCGCTCCAACTGGCAGGGGTATACATTGGGGGTAAGTATAACTTGCGACTGAAAAAGATCTTTTACTGATACTTCCGCACAGTACTGGCCAAAGAGGCGGCGGAAGGACGCCCATCCAAGGTCGACAAGATTTTATCGACGGTAATACTCGTGGTGACAATTGTAGTGACGGTTATAGCCATGCAGTACGTCTCTTTGCTTCTTACTTGGACGCGATTCTCATATTCTACAGTTGGATACAATACCGACTCAAGGCTTCTGCACTGCAGATGATTCGAGAGCGCCGGGCCCGCATGAACGCATCAGGTGATATCGATATTGAGCCGTTTGATCCAAGTATGCTCTATGACCCAGAAGCGGCTCGCGCCAGGCAATTGTCAAATGAAGCTGGTCTGCGGGAGGCTCGATATCCACCAAACTGAGTGCCTGCTGCTCATCCTGTAGCATAGACGCGCTAAACCTCCTCTTGATATGTGAGGCAATGTTGTTGTATTTGAATCTAAGTATATCCCAAGCAATAATGTCTTCAGATAAATACTATTACCCTATTCTACATCCTATGCTCTACGAATACCATTTTGCATGTAGCTGTTTTCTCGCCACGAGTGGTCGAACAATCGCAATAGCAACACTCAGACCAACGATTGTCAACACTAACTGCACCTTATTGAATCCCGCACCCAACAAATCAAACGTCCCCGAAGGTGTCACTCTTGTGTGGAACAAGTCGAGTCCATACACGAGTACACAAGACGTGGACTCCAGCAAGGTCGGCGAAGTGATGATATTTTCAATGCCAAGGACCTAAAGCACGAGATAAACGATGAAGCTCATGAAACTCAGCGGAGACCTACCTGGTTTTTATGCGTGATTATCCTCCTGGTGTCTGCCGGAAGAATAGCATCGTACTGCACGAGCATCTCTTCTTGCTCCTGCGCGTTGGGCTTTTGCGTGGGTCGACGAGGATCAAGCATGCGCCTGTGCAAGTTATACACCTGGTTCTTGGAAGTCGCCACTGATAGAAATGTAAGCGCATATACCCGCAGTTATCGAGTAAAGAAGCGCACACAACAATCCCTTGGTGGAGATTCCAAACTTGGTCACCGTGGTCCCGAGAGCGACCACCGGGAAGGGGAACAAGAACGACTGCTGGACCGCATGTACTCGTGAACTCAACTCGGTAAAGCTGGACACATCAGGGCTAGGCGTTGTATACGTAAGCCTCCACCATGCCAAACACATCAATACAGAATTACATACCTGCTCGTCTTGTCATCTTGACCTTGTCCCTCGTAGAGCTCGACAGATACCACCTGCGTTCCCTTGTCCACCCCATTCCCACTAGTCTCATAAGCATACACCAGCCAGTTCTCGGCAAACGCCACCTTTGGGACCTCACAAGCCGCTGCCTCAAGGTTGAGCGCTCCCGAATCATATACAATCGAACCAGACACGAGATCCACGATTCGAACCGCGCAGTCAGAACCAAGGACGACAGCCGCATGCGGGGAAAGATATTTATAGAGCGTAGCACGATCCCCGAGCACTCGTCCGTATGACGCAACGGGCTCAACTGGGCGATGCACCAACGAGAGCGAGGCCGTGATCGTGTCGGGGGAAGTCGCAGGATGTGTAAACGCCTTTTTCCACGTTTCAGTCGTGCTGAGATGACCAGCGTCGGTGCGAAGAGTGTAGCCGTGCAGCTCGGACCCGAGAGGAAGCGCAAGGTAGAGGCTAGACGCCTTTGCCTGTAGTTTGTTGAGCGCGGACGAGCTTTGAGGGTAAACCCCAATCTAAACATATATCAGCACAGGCGCTAGAATTGGGGGAATAGGCAAAAGATAACGTACCTTTCCATCCGTGGTCACAACACCAACGACGCCAGACTCTCCAGGAACCAAGAACGCTTCGCGAACGCCGTAATCCGAGATTTTATATCCACGCGCAGCTCCAATCAGCTCTCCAGTCAAGACCTCGAAGCGATATACAACCGTAGCTGGTGTATTCTATCAAAAAAAAACCGTCAGATCTTCTCGATCTATCGGCAGATAACCTGGACAAACCTTGCCCCTAAATGTGCGCTCTGCAACAAGCACCATCTCGGGATTAGGTCCTTCCACTGAACTCTTGACCAAGAACAGCTTGAACGGCACGACATCCGGCGGTCCACCGGAGCTGATCCCCACGATCCTACGCCATACAACCGTGCCAGTCGCAGTATCGACTCCGAGAAGAGTACCGTGTCCAGTCGCGACAACGAGCATTTTTCGGAACCCAAACGCGTCTCGCTCAAGTACCTTCGAGTCGGACGGAGACACAGAGGGGTAAGAGCCAGTAGCAAATCGTTTAGCGAATTGGACAATAAACTGAGGAAGGTCCTGTGGTTCATAGATCAGTCAACGACCGTGCATTCGATATCGGAACGTTGAACACACCTGAGCAGCAACCATATGCGCTATAAGCCTCTCTCCAAACCCGCGATGTTCTGAAGCTCCTAGTTCGGACACGATTTTGCGTTCAGGTAAATCCACAAGGCTAGCAATCTTGATATCCGTAAGCGCCTCGTCACGCGTCCATTGGAGTTCCTCTCGTTGCCAGAGCTGGACGGCTCCAGTTGATGTGACGATAAACAGTCGGTGTTGAATCAGGTATGGATTAGCCATGAACGCGTCGAAAGCGCACTATAACGTCCAAGTGTGAGTTCAGACTTGAACGAGTTGAGCGTTGGAAAAAAACGCACATGAGTAATGACGCCATGCTCATACGTGTCAAAGGGAAACATGAATCCGGCGCTCATCCCTTGACCATCGGCGCCGTGAGGGACGAAAAAGTGAACATTTGCAAGCTGTGCATCGTCCATTCAAAATATTAGTTCTCCCTTTTATGAGGAAGAATAAACTGTGACATACGCCGGTGGAATGAGACCAGAAAAGACGAGCGAGATATGGGTTCCCTTCACGATCAGTCCCTCCACTAAACGACGATGGCGTTTCGGCTTTCGAAGCAGGCGACTATCAAGAAGTCTAAGAACACAGAGCCAGCCCAATGATGACAAACTCACCACATCCGAAAATTCCCACACTTGCTTCAATCCCGAACTCTCCATTCCAATCACCCACGACGGCCCACCGTGCGTATCAGCGATAAACAAGCCATGGTCGCTCAACCCAACCTCATGGACCTCGGTAAACGACACGTTGGTGGACAAGAACCGGTACTGGAACTCGTCGGGCGTGTCGAGCGTCACAGATCGTAGTGTCCCAGCTGGTTGATCGAACCATGCGATTGCGGGTGTGCGGGTGTCCCTAGTGGAGAGGACGAGGACGTCTTGGAGGCCACGTGTGATGCGTGACGGGAGTCGTTTTTCAGAGACTATGGAGCCTGTTGTGCGGTCCAGGGTGATGATGTTGATGCCGTAGAGAGAACCGGATTTGACGAGGCCGACGGTGATGACGTGGGAGTCGGTCAGAATGATACGTGAGATGAGAATGCTGGGTGGGAGTTAGACGCGCCGAATGGATGTACGGATAGACACGAACCTGATGTCAGTGGTTGTCCAAGACCATACTGTTTTTCCTGATCGGCCTTCGAGACGCGTGACCGTGTGCGCGTTGGAGAGGACGTACGCGTCAATGTCTTTCAGGTCGCGTCCGAATGCAACGTCTACGCCGATTTCAGGTGGTTCTAATAGCCGGCCGAGGGTTGGGTTGTGTAGTTGTCGTTCCCATAAGAGTGCTCCAGTAAACGCCTCGAACAGTCGGACATGCGCGCCTCCCGGTCCAGAGATAGTGGCCATTGCTACCGAAGGATAGGAGTTAGAACCTGATTTTGAACCTTTTTAAAGCACGAAAACTAACCATCTCGGTGAGTCTTGTATTGCAGAATCGGCCCTTCAGATTTATCGAATACACGTCGCCAAACTAAAGACACGTCACAAGTCGGGCCGGTGAGAAGAGCAGAGGGGCGTAGACGTACCAATATTACCGGTCGATCCAGGGTTGATTACTGATAGTACATTACTTTTCGTGACGACGGCGATTCCGGTTTTCTTGACTGGAGAAGCGGGGTCGGATCGAATGAAAGCGGGAACCGTTTTAATCGAGTTAGTAAAGGGCACGCCGACTAGCTCCTTATGCCAGTCGATGACGCCAGCTTCAGATTCCTCTAGACCGAGAACACTGAGCAGAGCGGGAAGCCAGAGCAGCAAGCCAATCCGCACGCGCATCGTGGTGGCTAGTGGGAGACTCGGCCAGCCAAAGTGTGACGTAACACATAAGCGCCGACCTGGGGCGTTTCTGGATCAAGCGCGCCGAAATTCCAGCCAGAGGCTCTGATGGGATGAGCTGCGAAGCAACTTACGTACTTGTATATCTTGATACATATATGATTACTAGCGCAGGTATCGAGCGTGACTTTCATACTGCTAACAGAACTAGATTCAATCGAAACATACTTTAATCTATCCAAACACGTACACAGGAAGTCGTGGCGAGCGATTATTTAAAGATCTTTGAATAATCGCCGGGACTCTAACAAAATCTGTGATTTCAAGATCTTTAAATAATCCGTGCGGGGTTATTTAAAGATATTTGACCTTCCAAGCTCAAATGTATGCGATTATATTATAGGGCATAACCGAATAGAATTCAATCATCCACATAACGGGATGATCCATACATGGTCAGATTGCGTTCGAGTCACCCGTGTCCCCCCAAAACAGAGTTTTCTGATAAGATGCAGAACGCCAATCCTTCCCTCCTAGATTAACAAGCCGAACAATTATCGCATTTGGGACGACCCACCGTGGGCAATCACCTAGCAACTCGATAGAGTCTCGTCGATTGTCGGACATTGCTTTGTGCAGTTGGATGCGGCAATCGAAGGTCAGATGTGTCTAGAGGGGACCAGTGATAAAACATACCGTCTTGGGATCTTTGATGTGTCTCTTGACCCCGCTTCAAGACGTCGAAGCGCAAGGTCGGAGGGTACGACCTCTCCAACGACGAAGATGACGCGTCGACGCCGCCTGCCAAAAAGCCATGAGTGCCGTAGCATTTGTCGACACCGGCGTTCAAGATGCCCAGCTCCCTGCAGAATAGATCCACTATGCCCACACCTGCTCAGAACACAGTCCCTCGCTATCAATCACCCCTTTCCTGAACTGTGGTTTCCGTCAGCTCTGGCCATTCCGAACAAGTTCACCATACCATTACTGCGAGTGCTTGCAAAACCCCGGGTTTGACTGTGTATGCCTGTACCTCGAGTCCCGACCTGCCAGATCCTGGTGAGTACATAATCGAGCAGCACGAAAGTTGCTCACAATAGGGGATACCATATTGTACGTGCTCATCAGGTTGACCTGGAGAGCGACTTCCAGGGAAAAGGAGAGCAGCGGGCGGAAAACCAAGATTAGTAAAAAATTGAAGACGCTTGCCGAAGCCGAGGCGGCATCCATACAAGAAAGAGACCCACGGTTTACAGTGGACGGTAGCCGATTCAGCAGCGATGGTCCGAGGGCAAGAGGAAGAGACTGATAGGATACAGGGGTTGCTCAACAAGCTGCAAAACGTGTTAGGACGGCTCACGTCACCAAAATCGACTAGGGCTCACAAGCGCTAAGAGTGCTCGTAAGTGCTCGTTTTAATCCAAACCGATTGTGAGGTTGTGATCGTGATCAGTCAGAATTAAAACGAGCACTTACGAGCACTTCGAGCGCTCGTGATCTCCGGCGGATTTGGCAGAGCACCTAGAATCCGACTGTTTCAAACCAAAATAATCTGGAAGATATGCTGGGAGAGTTGTACTCTCGGAGAAGGGTGTCAACTGCGGTCTTCATTGATGCCAAAACAATGGGGTAAAGATGTACCAAAGACAGAATACCATTTGAAGGTCTGGGGCTTACGTGCATGGCGAAGATGGCGGAGGTCGTGGAAGTCGTGGCGAGGAGAGGTTATCAGGTGTATTGGAGTGATCCGGTAACGCAAAATGAACTCTAGTTGAGGGAGGTCGGTTCAGCACGTCCGGGTGACCCGCTATCTCGTTAGAGCGATACTTCGATAGCCACATCACGTTTGCTGTGCTACAGATGATCTCCACACCTCACCGGGTCCTTAAACATACAGTATGGGCAAGGAGCCGTAGCGTTTGAAAGTTAGCTTAAATGTCTCAATATAGTTCAGCGCTGCCAGAACTCACTCAGCGGACTTTGTCTCGCTCGTTAATCTCCCTCATCTGAGCCGCCTCCACGCTTGTAGTGCGTTATAATAAACTCAACAAGTGGACTCGAGTCGCGTGGAGCAAGAGAGAGATTGTGGCTAGTTGGTGGCGTATGGATGGTGGACGTCAAGTACAAGTTGACTTGGCGTATTTTCGGGCCGCAGATGGAAGTCTATGTAATCAGGCACGACTTGGAATCGATCGAGCGTAATGATCCAGGTTCATATATTTCTACGCATTTACCGGAATCTGGATGACTCATCAATATTGGTCCAAAACGCCAAAGATTTCGGGGATCCTGGACCAGATCACCGACGCTTATTTAAAGATCTCTAAATAATCTCTCCCTACGACTTCCTGTGGTACACCTCCTGGAAAAAACCTTTTGTCAATAGCTATTCGAGTTCAATTACATAAAAACGCGGGCTAATAGGCTTCACTGTGACGTCCTTCGAAGATTCTTGTTGGGCGGCGGTGCCGCCTGATTCGGTATCATCACGTGCATGTATCCGATTTTGGGGTTTCCTGCCAGCGACCGTCATGTTCTGCCTCACCGCCGCACCCTCACGCTCAAAACCTCCTACAACAAACGAAATCCATGACTCGGTCCTTATCTGTGGGCGACGTTATCTCAAACGTACTCGCTATGGAGGGTAGTGCTTGACTTGGAAGACATGGGATCGGTTTGCCTGTTACTATTTTTAGCTGCATTCTAGTTCTCTAATCAGCACGACGACCTGTAGATTCTGTTTCGACACGGTGTCTTATTGCTTTTGGTTTATATTAGTCGGAACAATACTATAGTCACGAGCACAGAGCTTCATTCCTCAAGTTGTAACTCAATGCCCGGTAATCTGCCGAAACTAAAGACTGCTCCTCCCTGCTAGGTACTAGGGTAAAGACAGGTCAGAAACTGTACCTTGGCTCGTCCAACTCCGTGGCGCGAGGGACACACATGGCAAGTAAGATGTGAGCTTATCCAACATGTGCGTAGCACTCGCCTTATTTTTGCCGTTGCTCCGAACCTTCTTTTCGAACGGCCCAACATATAGACTTGAGCATCGAGCCTTCGGAAGTCTAGAACCGGCGATAGCGTCAACTCCGTTTCCGGAAAATCCAGCATCGCCGCACAGTACCACCATGATACTTGAGATGTCACTCATGAATGTCCCTCTGTGAGATTCATCTTTCTCAGGATATTGAGCACCTTGCCTCCAACCCAAATCTATCATGCCGGGACCGTCGTGTGGATCCTGGTTGCCGGATCCCGTGACCCATGCCGCACCTCTTGTCTGGGCTCACAGGTCTTTTCATTCGACTTTTTCTTTGGCCCAGCTCGGTCTTCACACCTGCCCAGTCCGTTTTCCACCTATAAAATCACACCCTCCCCACTCGACCGCTCCCCCCATCTTTTCCCGACGACGACCTCAGATTGACCACGTACTTTGACGACTTACCGCTATGATTGCTTTTACCACCCTACCGAGCCTCTTGAGCATCATGCTCGTTGCCATCTTCGACCAATTCCCGGCTGGGTGAGTTCCTGGACCATGGTCTAGTCGGAGACGACCGCTAACGAAAAAATCCTGTCCACAGCGCCGCTATACTTGCTAACGACGCCCGGGAGCACTCCTTCGGAGTGTCCGCCCAACTTAACCTTCCCACCCCTCCCAACGTCTCGACTTCTATCGGCCCCGGCAGCCGTTTCGGATCATCACTGGTCCGTCATTTGGCGCCTTTATGGCCTCAAGCCAACTCCGTCTCTATTACCCAACCCGGATTTTCGTACTTTGCAACTGGAATATCAAGACTTTCGGACCGAGTCGTTCGGACGAAGCAGGCTGTCATGTATGCTGCCTGTGAAGCACGCCCCCGTGAGTATTTGTTCGGTCCTAATTGATACGCCGATTGCTGACGCATATATAGCCATTATATATTCGCGAATGACGCTTTTAGCGTTCTGGGCGGTCTACGAAACGAGGGGCATATACTGCATGCCGTACTACCGGGCCAAGCATCGTACGACCCCTTTTCCGGCCCTACCACCCCCAACCCCGACCGAGGGCCTGTGTCTGGTCCCGAGTAGAACCTCTACTACGAGCGCAGATCGACCGGCCGAGCCCACTCCTGGACACTCCTGGCGCAAACACGGCATGTATGCGTACGAAGACGCCGAAGAAGCGACTACTCCCTCCCCGTCCCCTCTAGCCCCTGTGACTGTCGACGAACCCCTCGAGTCCGACACGCACTGCCGCCCGTCCCGCCTTCACGAGCTCCGCGCCGTCCTCGCCATCGTCCCAGTCAAAATCAAACACTGGCGGGATCGTGTTGGTCGCGTCTGGGTGCGCTTCCAACTCTGGCATTTCCGTTCCAGAGCCTTGTACGGCATGAGCGCAGTCGACGCCCTCACTCTTATCTTGCTCTTCTTCCTCGCCGTGATAATGCCGCTGAGGGTTCACCACGGCTATTTCAATTACGGGTGGTTTGCCTTTACTGAGCCCTCGGACGACGACTCCGACCCCATCGCTTTGACTGTCATCCATTACTCGTATCAGCTGAGAGTCAAAGCCGAGCCGCTCGAGGGTGAGTCACTGGACTACACGTCCGAGTGGGTCGTATCGGGCAACCACGACGACCGTCACGGTTTGGAGCAGCGCGGATGGACCGACGTCGGCGACCGACTGCGCTGGTTGCAGAGCGTATGCACCGACGATTTGATGGTGGTGGGGGTCGAGGTTACTCGCGTCACGACGGCTTTCGACGTCCTGATGCTTTCGGATGGGACAACGATCCCCGGCAAGGTCGATGAGTTGTGTGCTGGACGTGAGTTTTCGATTGTGATACTCGTAATCGTAGTACTCACCTTGACCTTTAGCCGAGACCTTTTGGAGTCAGACATGGTTCATGTCTGATTCTGTCTCCGAGGTCCAGGAGGGATTCATCGAGGAGGTGCCCGACGCGAGTCTTCACTCGCTCGGGCTTGGAGCGCACAACTAGTGCTGGAGCGCCGAAGATGGAGTGATAGGAGGAGAAATGTGTGAGTTCACTAGAACATATCTATGAAATGGAAAGGAACAACTAACATGAGGTGGCGTAGCTCGAGCGACTGGTTCGCCGAAGCTGGCTTACATGTTTGCACAGAAGAGGCGCCACATCGGGAGGCTGGTCGCGAGGGAGGTTTACTATACCCAGCTGCTGCTGTTAGCGCGGCGGGAATGTAGACCAAACTCTGGTCAGTTGCGATGTGGCGCGAGTTTTCTGATAGCGCAGATTAGCCTAACGTCGTGGCGACTGCGGTATGTGTGTCAAACCATACTGCAGCGTCCTTCCCCTTTCTCCTCCTTCCTCTCTATATGATCCCCCCAACACTTTTCTTCGCCCTTATGATTCTTTTCCGTTGCCTCGTTCCTCGCCTTAGTAGTATTTTTTTTTATAGAAAAAACCTCTGGTTCCCGTTTGTTTCTCGATTCGATTCCATTATGCGTTTCTGCTTTCAACTGTAGCTTTGTTCCCCATGTGCTCGTCCTGCCTGAGTTCCTCTAGCTCCTCCCTGTATCCTTCTTCGCCCATGTTTCCTTTTATATTTTTATTAATTTCATTTTTGCTTGATGCTGCCGCTTGCTTATTCTTAAGCAAGCGGCAGCATCGTACAACTTGCATAATCCAGTTAGATTGAACGGATGTAGGGCAGCAGTGAATTGAGTTCGGAGCATCTATGGGAACTATTGGGCCTCTTTTGTATATATTTTGTAAGTCACATAGCACGAATAGGATTGGGTACGAGAGCAAAGATACATGAAAAACTTCGCCCGCACTAAATGCGGTTGGTACTGTATAGCCAGCCACTCGCAAGCGCCGTAAGCGCCAATCGACCGATACTTCCAACAATATATACGACATGGCTGACACACCGACCTCAAGCAAGAGCGGGGTGGCGAGGCTGATGGATGACCACTTGGCCATCAAGGGTATGCACTGGCGGGACTTTCAGAAATCTTATATCCGCATTTACCTAAATTCTACTAAAACGTCCGCTTTGTGCAGGGACATTGATTCTGATTCTCACAAAATCTGAATCAACAACATTTTTGGCGCTTGCGGCAAGTACTTTTGCAAACAGCGATAATAGTGTACAAAAGCTCAGTAAACACCGATCAATGAATACCAATAATATCAGATAACCATCATTGAAACGAGATTGGGAATCCATTGAGACCATTTGGATCTTGTAGGGTATCCGGCCCCAAGAATACGCGGCCATCGTACTCCATGCCCCTTGGGGTTGAAGCCACCCCATTCCAACTTGTATCCTCTACCATGTAGCCTTCCGCAGCCGTCTCGCCTCGACTATGAGCTGCTTCAATTTCCGTGGCCTGACGGGTGCCAGACAAATAAACAGATGACACCGTTTGAGCCCAAGAACCATTTCCTAAGACTACTTGTCGAGGAAGCTGGAGGATTATTGGTCCCAGCGAGCCAGGCAACGCCATCCCGCTTTGGTTCCGCCTTTCCATGAGACCGGCGAGCAATCTCGAATATAAGCGAGGGCTATGCTGGTCGTCAACGGCAACCCCGTTCGATGATAAAACATTTATCAAACGAGATATAGTCTGGATAACCTGACTTGGCTCAGCAAGTTGAAACAAAGCCGTAAGCGGAGATGTAAAAGTCTAGAGAGAACCTGTCAGTTCCAATATTAACACTTATTTATTAGCAGACCTTGAGCAAGAATACAGCTGAGAAGCCGATGATAGCGAAAATGCGATCTGGCACATATCCTAGTCTCCAATCAATATTGGACTAGAACACACTAGCTGTAAGGCTCACTCAGTCGCCCACTTGGGGCTAGTACATCCATCGCAATTTTGATAACTTCTAAAGCTGCTTGGTAGGACTGCACCGCGTCAATTCTGCGTCTGAACTATCTCCAGACTGCTCGTACCTTGTCCAGCAGAAAACCTCCACGCTGCGGTTCGTGCGAAAATAATTTTTCATAACCCCCTAGAAATACCACCTGCAACACGTGAGTAAACTAAATATGCCTGGGGCAGTCACAGCTTACATACAAGACGCGTGAAGTTTGACATGCTATTCAAATTCATCAGTAGCACAATGTCCCGTATCGCCATCATACTTACAGTGGTAGCAAATGACATCTATATCTACAGGCAAAATCTATTCCTGAGTAAGTGCTTGGTGGTATATGGAAGCTATTATAAACCTCATACCGTTCTGATCCGACACTTTTTCAAAGTGCTCACGCATTTCGCTCTCGAATGTATCAAGTTTGTTCGAGGCAGCTCCTATGATGGCAATGTCCACCTTGTGCAAGATCAAAATCGTATTAAATTTATCTGAAAAGCAACCAACCTGATCGGGCGAGCTCATTGAAGCAATATAAGATTCCCCGCCGCTGGAGAGAGAAGAAACAACACACGTGAGGCGGGTATATGCCATCAAATGCACGTCTAGCGGCGACCTAGATATTACTATCAGCTTAAGATCAATCGATTGTAAGAAATGCTTTACTTAAATCTGCTATCTTTGTACCATTCCTGTGAATCGCTGATGATATTAACCTCTAGAGTTGCCTGTTGCCCAGTTTCGATGAAGTGACATTGAGACCTTTGTCTCATTATTCAGGGCACTGGTTTCTGAGAGCTTCTCATTGCTGGGCTCACAAGTTGAAGCAGATCCACCAGGTCCTAGCTTGGTTCAGCCTCTCCCATTCGTTATACTGGCTACTGAAGCCAGCGCTATGCGGCAGGTGTAGTTTCAGATCCCTTGCCATCCTGAATACGATGATGAGCCCTGCGACTCGTTGTGCTCAATAACCTAGACACACCTGTTCGCCAATTCCAGGTAAACTCGAGGGCCGTTTACCCCTTCGCTCTGAAAAGAGACTGGAAAAACGCTCAAAATGAGGAATGCTTGAATGATCTCAATGCTCTTTCGTCCGTGAGCGACTGTTGAGGCAGCTGCCTTCTGCGCAAAATCTCTTGCGAGTGTATAAAGTTCGAGCCGTTCACGGTAGTGGCGTGAGGCGACAGCGCAAACTGCAGGAAAACCACGAGCGGCATTGTCAAAATACGCTCAACAAACTCGGGGGAAGTAAAAATACTAGTCGTGAATAGAAAGGGGCACCGCGCAAGTACAAACGTAGTTGTGTGTACTTTTGGATCGAGGATGGCAGCGGTAGCCTGCGGCTTTATTAGCATCTTTAACGCATTTAATACATGTGCACTAACGTTCAATTGATCAAAGAATCTGCTAACAAGTCAGCCGTACATCAGTGCCGAGGGTACCCACTCACATATTGAATAATATAACCGCCTCATTAGCAGTGATTATTTGATACTTCAATATTTCCGGCGCATGTTTGCCCTTGAAGGACGTCTTCGTAAATTCGCTGTCCGTACGTAACTCCACTGAAGGACCAATTATGTTCTGTCTTAACCTCCATCGCGAGTTTGAAATCGCGTAGGCGCATAAATGGCTTGGGAGTGATAATATATCAATCGACGTGCCACCCGGGAAACAGTTGGGGTGGGGGCACTCAGCGCTTCGCGCTGAGGGGAAACCGGGACACCAAGACGCGAGGAAGACTCGCCCTCTAGAATCGTGCGCTCAAGCGAAGCTTGTGGTGTACGATGGGCGAGTATGCGTAGCAGACGCGCCAGTCGATCGCGTTCTTGGTGCAGCGCATCCATTGCTTCCGACTATTGAGTGAAGCTGTGGATCACCCAATATAGCGAGCGTAGCGAGCGGTGCGCTGTACGAACTGGAGCGATATTCAGGCTACTACTATGTGCCTTATAAAAGGTTGTCTGGCCTACTGAGTGATGCGTAGATTGTAACGGCAAATGAGCAGTACTGTAATTATGTGGAGGAACTTGAATCTGAGCAAAGCAAAATGCAAAGCTCGAGTGCTAGAAATTGTATTTCAAGTCAAGCAACTAAACTGGTACTTGCATGCAACCAACCCTGACGAATCGTGTATTAATGAATTTATTTCTAGTTTCCGGCAGTCGCTGGCAGTCTCAAGTTCTTATCACAGGAGGCACTTGTGAATTTTTACCTTGCAGCACACACATGGGCTATTGGCCGTTAATGATTTAAATAGAAAATCTGTGTGCGATTGTGTTACTGTGGTCTGGTTATGCTGTTTGAAATGCTTGCGGTAGAACGTTTGGATTGAATGTTGGAATAGTTTATGATGGCAGGACGCAGGCATGGTTTTGCAGTATTGTAAATTACTAGAAAAATGAGGCCAAAAACAGTGTATGGTGCATAAAAAATAGGCTTTGTGTGCGACGGCCTATATAATACTGATGTAGGATCAGCGCTTTTGGGTGAGGCGCGACGTTTACATTCGATGAACAGTATGTACAATCGCGCATATAGCCTGTAGACTGGCAGCTTACACTGGCTTGTCTGCCGGTGAGGGTGGGGGTCAGCTACGGGTGAACAGGGGACGGTGGGTGGGACTCAAAGATGTGAGGCTCGACGCACGATGGTGCTAGTCGTGGTTGAACACAAGGTGGGTACACCTTGGGTGCCTCACGTGATATGGGCAAGCGCCGGCTTTTCCTACGTCAGTACTTGCCGTGCGGCTCCGCCGGCTCCGCATCACGACCTCACAGTTGATGTAAAAACTAGGTATTGGAAGGACGAAAAATGGACTAAAATTGGAAATCGTGTGTAAGAACAGCTAGGGAGGACAAATTTTCCTGGCTGGAATGGCTGGAATGGCGGGCTTGATTTGTGATGATGTTGATGTACTCTATGTATGCTATGAGATTTCCAAATGCGGGGGCAGGGTTGGAGGAGATTGAAGGCGTAGGTTTGTTAGGCAATATGCTGACAGTCGCAGCATAGAAAAGCTGAGGAATCAATGCGGTTGAGGAGTGTTGGATCTAGTAAATATCCCATGGTTAGATTGGGGGTGCGACTATAACAGTGAGAGCATGTAATGCTGAGCTTGTGTGTATTGAAGATAAAAACGCAAGGATGTCTTAGACTGGATGTATGCGTATGCTCAAATGGGCCCTCGACACACAATGTCAGTACACATGGGGCTGAGATGAAGAAGATCGCAAAGATAAAAATATCAGCAGGATGTTTTTGGGTGCTAACTAGACTTCTGTGCTGAATCGAACGTTGTTTGATTTGAGGCTGTGCGTTGTAGCCAACTTCCAGTACAAAGGGCTTAGTGTGTAATTCCAAGCTGACCATGACTGGTAGATTGTTCGGTCCTACCGCCTGTCCAATAGACTCGCATACAGATTGGAACAATATGCTTTGGGTGGATGCGTATCCGTGAGTAATGCTCGGACCTTCGAATGAGTCCCAGGCATTGATATTTACGCAGCGCCCGCCGTGCATTCGAACGTGCGTGTAGGAAGCTGCAGAACGTGTGCGCATACAAGCTCGAGCTTTGGCTGGGCGTTACACTCCGTTTAATGGATTCGAAGGAAAGGCTTGATCTCAAGTAGACGAATGGTTGATTCAAAAGAAAAGATGGAGCGTGAATGTGATGTATAAGTTGCGATTGGTGGTTATACAACAAGGTGGCCCAATGGTGTGGATGTATTAGCAGGGGCGCATATCTTGGGCCAGTGGTCAGGTTGGGTGTGTTGTTGTCCTCTCGGTGAACATCTGAAACAACGTGTTGAATTAGTGTCAAGCAGGTAGGTTATCCAAAATCTTGAACATAGCCGATGATGTAGACCAATTTATTCAAGGTGCATGCTTAGCCCATGATGCCGTAGACAAGGGTTATGTGTAGACTAGGCGCATGTATATGAATGTATTGGAGCGGTACAACAGGGATATGGGGGGGCGGCACCCAAGGACAGCATACAAGCCTATACTCATAGTAGCTATGGTAAACGACCGAGTAAGCGTGAGAGGGCCGAGAAAACGTTTTGAAAATGACGTGGAAGTCGGTGCGATGCGGGTTAAATGTGCGTAGAGGACTGTTCAGCCTACGCTTAGGTGGTGGATACCGTGCAATGTTGGGCAAAGCCACGCATTTATAGCATGAAGTTTTTCGCGAAAACACAATGGCTAGTGGCCCATTAGGACGCCTGGCGTGGATGGGCCGCAGAACTTCATAGGTTACCGAGATGTGGGCCTGGGGCGTCAGCCAGTGGTCAAGCAAGCAAGGTAATTCAAGCAAATAAAAGGTACGTTTTTTGAGTAGAAATCAGAGTGCGAGAAAAAAGTGCTAGGGGCCGTAACAGCGATCAAGAAAGGGTGCGAAAAACGCGCCCAGATGCGGGCCGGGCGTTACATCAGCAAACCAAGCGAACCGACTGCGCAAGTCGCAGAAATAGGTGATATGTGGGGCAGAAAGGAATGATACATATCAAGCGCGAAATAAATTCAGAGAAGCGTAATGCCCGCGCCTGACACAAACCAAAAGCGGGGCGAATAGGAAAAGATAGACAGGAAATAAAGAATCGCAGAGTAGGGCAGAAGTAAAGAACCGTGACACAACAAAGGGGAAAGACCGAAAGACCTGGCCCGCAAAGCATGGGTAGCCAGCGAGATGTGCAGATTGCAATCCGGATTCACGGATTTCCAGCTTATGATATCCTGTCGAGGCCGCTGTGACAACTTGTGGGTCCTGTGAAGCTGCACTCATCGGTCAGATACCGTGCTGACGTGGATAAACAGCAGAACAGCGGAGTATGTAGAGCCCCGTAGACGATAAGTTTCTTGCATGCGTAGAAGCCATGGAACTTGGCCAAATGTAGGTGGAGTCGGAACACGCAGTGTGTGTGAAGTATTGCTCGAGGTAGGGCCGAGAGGCATATAGGCGGGAGTATGGTATGTAGTGTTTGCGTCCCTGTGTGTATACTGTATCTGGGAGACTAAGCATTTAAACTACCATCTGCATTGCGGCGGTTGCGCTACGCTCTGCCACTGTATTCGGATATGTGACTCATGAGTACAGACCCGATTTGTGCTTTGGGCACCGACGTGGCTGGAATGAGTGGAACAGTGTGACACTTCGAGTTTGAGCTTGAAATGTGGCCATTTTTATGTCCCCTGAAATTAGTCTTAAACGCGCGATATGCTTATACGGTCAGTTCCTGCGTCTCGATCTATCACCGCGAATAGTGCACGGTGGGTGGCATATATGCGCATGGGACTCGCAAACTGTTGGGTAGGTGGTAACAGGCAGCGCACGTGGATGGTGGAAGCGAGAGGCGCTGTGTGTCAAGAGGGTTTTTGTACACAATGATGCGTTGGCGTGCTTGGTTCGTGTAACAAATGGGTTCCATTGATACGCTGTGGTGTGTGCGATCGTATGGGGAGTCGATAGAAGGATAATCAGTAAAGACTCAAATTAAGTGTCTACAGCCCGAACGGCTGATACAATATGGAGTAGCGCGTGTTTGCATATCGAGCGCGTATGGCATGACGCGCATAGCTGAGGCGTGCGGGGAACATCGTGCGATAGTCAAATTACATGCTTTGTGTAATTGGCGTGTGTAGATAATTGCGTGTTCAAGTGCGTGGCATGAGCCAGCGTGATGGGGCGTGCATTAAGGTGCGTGTCGGGGCGCGTGCAATACGTGTGCAGCAAAAAGATGGCGGGCAAGGGCGTGCGTCATGGCTCGGCGGACGTATTCATTAGGCGTGATACAGCGGGATGTACAAGGCGTGTAGGACAACACATAATATCAGAAATGGAAATACTACGTACCATTAACCGCATGGCAAATAGTTGGTCCAACGGTATACGCCCGAATTGTCTACATTGCTGGCTCGCTGATCGGGAATGTCACGTGGTATTGTGGGCGTGTTGTGATAGTGTTACTCGCCCGTGTTCATGTGCACATGAAACGAAGGAGTAAAATAAAAGGAATGAGATAAAATCTGTACAAGTAGAAGACTTTGAGAACTCGCCATTGTGCCTTTTAGTTTGGATGTTTACGATGCGATCGGCAGGCTGATTGTTCGATGCGTGGCTGCGGTCTATCGGTTTTGCGTGTCTGGTGGAGCATGCTTATTATTGAGCTGTAGTCGATCTTATTTGGACTTGAGAATAAAATAGCGGGTGGGAGCCAAAACCGAGACCGAGGTTGCACGAACAGACGTGGACGGCGAGTCTAGTCGAGCCGTACTCACGTGACTGTCCGTCGCTGGATGCGCTAGCGATTTTGCTCGCTAACATTGCGGCTAAGACTGGCCTATGTTCCTCCGCAAGCTGCGGTACTTAGGCCCTATGTTACTGTACGACCTTCTTCCCCATTATTTGGCCCCGTCATTGCAGTATGAAGTGTGGAGCGTTCTGGCTCCGCTGCCGATGCTAGCGTATCGATAAACTCGACAGGTCCATCACTGATTGAAATGGATTCGGGTTTCCGACCGAGCTCGACTCCGGGTTGGTAAGAATGGTTAGATTGATTGCAGGCATTCGAAAGTTCGTTATCCTGTAATCACATTCTATGGGTATCTCTTCAAGATTAATTTAAAGGCATACTGACCGGGCGGAGTTTCGATCCCCTACACGGGAAGCCGGGAGAATCATCGTTTGAAAGCGGGCGGGGAAGAGCGGGGTTAGGATATAATTCTCGATGAGCCTCATCGCTCTCGTTGGAAGAAATAGGCCATGTCCGCTTAATCATTCCTATCCACGGAAGTACGCTTTTGTCGGGTAAGCGTTCGGTGTTTTGCACGGGTTGTCGGACATGCAAGATTGGTGTGATTTCCAGAGAGTTACAGAATTTCGGCTTTTGAATCTATAATAACGTACGAATCAGCGTCAACGACAGCAGAAATGATGATGGCTAACTTGAAGACGACGAGCAACAAGTTCGGGGCAACTATCTCGCTCGCGCACGGATTTATTCGCACTGCACAACTAATGTCAGATTCCCTTCTCAATGATTCCAATCACTTACTTAGTACCCTGCCTTGGTTTATACCTCCAAATAAAACACGTCTTGTTCAGTTTCCGGCAGCGCTGGCAAGTTTTTTGGCCTTTCTCAAAAACACATTCCATCTAGTTCGGTATTGCGATGCCCAAACATGGTATTCAATAAATACCGGAGCGAAGATATAAATTCAAGTCAGGAAATTAGTTCATTGAATTACGTCATAGACATAGCCGAAAAACAAACCTTGAGGCTCCTGCATTTGCTACAAGCCCCTAGCCTAAACCACACCCGCGATATGTCAGAAAAGCAATTGGATTTATATGGGTCAGAGTCAAAATGCAATGGAGTACAGCGAACTCCTCGGTGCCGTTCCGAAAGGGACTGTGGGCAAGGAGCCCAAATGATGTCCTGTGTGATTTGAACTAGTACGCTGCTCACAGTCTTTGTGAAGGCCTCGGTAGCTCCAGGCCCCTAGTTCCGTTCTCTTCATCGTTTGTCTCCCGTTGTTCATTTTCTGGACTAAGAGGGACAGCTTGAGGCCTCCGAAATACCGAATGTTCGTTTGGGGCGCACTCATCATCGCCGCGATCCCCTGTATAGCTCACACTAACGGTTTTCAACCCCTCGGCCACTAACCCGCTCGCCGATCCACCCAGAGATAAAGTGCTGTGGTTATTACTTGACCCAGTGTATGTCGGATTGGAGCTACGGCCAAAGCTTTCCGCCGATGAACAATTCAAGTTTACAGGAAACTTAGCTGAACGGATGCAGTTGTGTTCAAGCTCACGAAGTGGGTTGTATGCGTCGGCAAGCGAACAAGCAAACGGGGTTGAAGAATGATGAACGGCCGCGCCTCTTGCGTCGACATTTCCCTAAAGATCGGCAGAGGCGATGGGAGGTAAGAGGTAGGCCGACCGGAATATAGTAATGGAACAAACTTGATTGCGTGGGCTTCGATAAAATGTCCCATCTCTGTCTTCAGTTTCGGACCTACATGGCTCTGTTGGGTGCTCGAAGCTTTGCAACTGCCATACGGGATTGGAATGGAACGTAGAAGCTGGTGTTTTTTGTTCAAATATAGGCTCCCAGGTATCAGAGCACATGTTCCCGGTGTTGGGGTGTTCAGCCAGCAGGTACTCTGCGTCCAGGTCCGTGGTCAGTACAATGGTGTCTAACGTAATGTCTGAGGCTCCCATTTCAATGGAATAGGAATCGCGCGCGTCTTCAGGTAATAATTACCGATTGTTGTGCGGTCGAGTGAGAATTTGAGGGCGACACCAAGATTCTATAAGTACACACTCCAGTGGCGGTTCCGTCCAATTCTTGGGCGCTTGGAGCTCTGATCGCGCATGAAGTCCAACTTCTTTGATTAGGAAACAGCTATTTGTAAGCTTCTGGCTGCTACACTGTGTTGCATGCTATGCATGGGCGGCAAATCGGTGATGATTTGTCTTGAGATGGGAATCGGCCGACCCGATTCCTGAGCTTCTTCAGGCTTAGGAAAACTTGTTATCTACCCGGTAAACTGGTAGTAAATTCGTAGCAGAGGCCGGTACAATACAAGAATCATGTAGTACAGGTTATGTACAAGTAGAAGCCTCCACAGAGGTGATGTACAGTAGATAGAGAATATACACGAACAGCCTACAAGCGATGCAGCAATAGATGCTATACAGATGAGAGCGGCATGCAAGCGACTATGGATATTAGATCAGAAATAGCTTAAGAGGCAGAGTATCAATCAATTAGTTATCGTAATCGCCCTCAACAATATGACCAAGCCGCGGGACAACAGAAATAGGTAAACCGTTGAACTACATTAGAGAGTTTGCGTTTGAATCTCTATCTCTATTTTGGGACTCATGGATCGTCCACAAGCACACGCCTGCCAGGCTTTTTGCGCTTAGATATGTACCACCTACTACCTCCAGAAAGGCGTGAGTTTAGTAAAAACCTCCTTACATGAGCTTGGAGATGCTAGCCATTGGCGCTCAAGATAGAAATAGGGATTCGATCGCAAACTCTCTATTGAACAATGCCATTCATTACCAAACACTCGACCAATTGCCACGGGCAGCCTTCCAAATCAGGTGCTGGGTGGAGATGCGCATGCGGCTGGTTTATCCTTTCCGATGAAGCAAAGCACGAATTGGATCCTCTGGGTTGGTTAACTTGTAGCAGACTCACTTTCCATGGCCATATCTGAAAGCTGCATCAAATACTCGTAAAGCTTGGCGGAGCCCATTGGCTGGTTCTTTGGCCGTCATCAGAATGTGCAAGGCTCTATGCATACGCAGCCACCTTGGGATTTGAATCAGGTGGTGCATGTCAGAGCAGCGAGCCGATAACACGTGACATAATTGGCCGGTGTAGTGGGTCTTGTCTTCTCTACGTCCATAGCTATCGAGACTACTTGCTACCCATTGGCGTGTCCACCGGCTTAAATACTACTAGCCCAATTGAAAATAAGGCGTTGTTCCAGACCGGCCGCGCAGAAAACATAAGTATCTCCTGATATCTAAAGCATCATCGGATGGCAACATTCAATCACCTTGCCCCAAGGTCACTCACCCTGCCCATAATGCGTCTGCATGTTTCATCATGCTTACTGTAGGCGCAAGAGTGAAACGTCGGTCACGGTCCGAAGTCAGGCCGACGCGACGTTCAGAATTTCCAACGTCCCAAGTCCAAGTGAGCCACGACGCGGTAGGACAACACTTTCCTTATATAGAAGTATGTGCTGAAACAAAAATAAATACAAAGACATCATCAATCAAAAAAGCAAATCCAATCCTATAAAACAACTCATTCGCAGGATGAAGGGTGTCTAGGCCTTCGTGTGCTGCTTAAAACCACAGGAGGGTCAGAGAGTTCCACCAGGTCCCCGTTTTTGTCGTCATTGATGTCGCGTCTATTTCCATCGTTGACCGACCGCGAAGCATTTTGTGCAATCTGTGTGATCGTGATCGGGATGTATATGACGAACTCAGCTTCTTGGTTCGCTTTGTCAACGAGATACTGGTTTATATGCGTGACTATAATTATATATACGCTGCGCGTTTCACATTAAACCAGCACCGACCTTACAGAGACAATGTTGGATCGGGATATACCAGGGTGAATGTTACGATAGTTTGGAATAAAAAGCTCTAAACTTAGGCCATATATCTGAAGCTACTATTCTGTAGGGCTAATTGACTCCTGGGGATAATCTCGTCAAGTGCACGGTCGCACGCCCCGGGAAGCGACACATCTAACGACGCTCCTTGTCCTGCGTCCCATGGCGGCTGACGCAGCCGGACACCAGTACCAAGCAAGCCCAGGTAGTAATAGGCGCCCGTCGCTTTTATGTAAGCGACGTTCCACTCTTGCGCCTACAGTATTTGTATCTGATTGCCAACCCTATTGTTCCTTTGTCCGGCGAGCCACGTGATCGTAGCCCACGATGAATCGGCGCCTACCCGTGGTGTGACATTTGAGTTCAAAACACGAATCGAGAACGACATAAAGTATACACGCAGGGGGCCAGTACTCCCATGAAAGACAGCGTACCATAGTAGTATATTCCGTAATTCGGATCACATATGGCCGAGTCCAGATCAGGTTTTGCACCTTAGATCGCCCGCAGCGGCCCCGCAGCAAACCCTGGATTTATTAGAAACTCAGTAAAACCTATAAATAAATGATAGAACTTGTCACAGTACAATCCTAGAATGCAGTTGTAACGAGATACTTCTGTGTATGGGTGACAGGAGAAATGGGAAATGGAGAACCAACGCATACATGACATAATTTAGAGTGGGATGCATAATATAGAAGTTTTACTACGATTTGTGAGCGTATGCAACTTCAAAGAAACGACGGGAAAGGGCGGGGAATACTGCGAGCCTGGAAGCAAGCAAACTTGCTGGCCAGGCAATCGACAAGCAGCTCAAAGACAACAGTGATTCTCGCGAAAATGGATTGGATCCTTGCAGAAGCAAATGGATATACGACGCAACTGAGCGGTACAGGTTCAAGCACTGCCCAATTTTTTCTCGTTTGTGGCACGCCTCTATGGATTCGTGATTGCAGAGTCTCTAATATGTCCGAACTATACGTTGGTAAGGCAAAAGATCCTCCATGCACCAACAATTTCAGTGCGTAGGTCAGATCACCCATCGAACACGCAACGCCCGAGGAACTCGTCGAGGTCACAAACAGCTGTGCTGGAGCTGGGGAGGGAAATGAAGCACTTGATTCAAGATGTGGAGCTCAAAGGGCTAATTTAGAGAACGAACAGGCCACCGCACGATCCCACACGCCAACTACCTATCTAATGCGACACTACATTCATTAGAAAACATTTATTTCAAACAGAAACAGGGAATTTTATTAAAGCGAACGTGGCACCAAGTCTGGGATGCATGACGGGGCAGTCTGCGGCTGTAAATCGGCCGAGAAAGGATTGGAGGCAAACGCGGGCGGGTCTTTTGGGAATTGTTTGCAGCACTAGTATACGCACTTGAGGCTGACTATAATCGGGGGGATAGAAGTAAAAAAAACCCGCGAGGGGCACGCTTTGGAGCCATGTAGTATAGGAAGCGGTGGTTTACGCGCGCGATGGGCGAGGGGGTGTCATCTCAACACGGCGGGATAGATTAAACGAGTGCGTGTACTTGCACAGGGAGATGCCCGGCGCTAGCTACTAGCGCCATCGCTGCGGGTCCTTTCAACACGATGGCTCCGAGACACGGGCTTTCTCTGACTGCGTCGATAGACAATCTCGCACGTCATCCATTGCATCCGTTGGTCCCACCCACCATTCCTCGCACTATCTAGTAGACGTGTGTAAGGACTCACGAACTGATATTTCTTCCGACATCAACCCAGCGATTCTTGCTTGCTGCTCGAAATGGCCGGTCACGCTGGCAGGACTGTAGGGCGCACGTCGCTCGGAATTGCTGATAGACCGTATCGTATACCACTTGAACTTATGTATGCGCTCTTCTGTTATATCTTACATATCATATGTAGCCCGTGTCTATGGTGCGTGAGAGTACTGAAACCATAGCCACCCTTAACATGCCAATCATATCCCCATAAGTAGAGCAAGGTGCCATGCTCGCGCCAGGCTAGCGGGCGTTTCTAGTACGGATTGCAACCGAATCTATCAATAAAATTCAATGATTGCTTCGGCAGACCAGGCCTAACTTTAATGTCCCACAGAGTGAAACAAAAATTCAAATGCAAAAACGCGACATCTACAATGATCCGAATACAGTACATCAAAAACACCCAATTCCTAGCGCCGTTGCCCCGGTAATACCCATACCCCTAGCAAAGTCAGGCTGTCCCAAGGGTCTCCCCCTGCGACTACATCACAGCAAGCATATCTTCTGGTCCAGCCACACTCAACGCCCGATGCGCATGTTCCGGGCTGAACAAGCACATGATTAGTCGGTAAACCACTACAATATCGCGCTGTGAACTCGAATTTAGCCCTTCCCGCCGTTTTGACATTGTCCCATTTACGACTTACTGGGGCAACTGTCCTGGCCCTAGTTAGCCGTCGAAACCTAAAGCAAGTAACGTATACCAAAGCTAGTCCATGCTCACAAGCAGGCCGCCTTGCATCAGGTCCCGTCGGAGACGTGTGCTTCGCATCTTGCTGGAGTTGCTCCATCTCGTTAAATGCGCGTGCGATGGGCCCAAACTCGGTACTCTAAACCAAAATCAGTCAGGAAATGGTTTCAAGAGAAGCGAAAACGACCCGCGTGGAATCCGCTCAAGCTCTACGCATCGGAATATATCAAGCTAAAATATCCAGCAACCGTCCGCAAGAACCGTATGTAGAAACACAGATACACATACAACGTTATGCTTGGACACGCGCCACAGATCTCTCGAACGTTGGATAATGTGATGCTCAGAAATGGCAGTCAGGCGACCCAGTTTGGTTTCAAGCGCGTGATCCCTGTTCTCCAATCAGCCAAGATAAACGGATTAAAGACCATAACGCACATATTAAATATATTAACCACATCCTAGTGCGATTCGACACCTTGCGCTCATGTACCAAATTCACAAACGTCTTTGTGCCCTGCTTGTACAAGTTCAAATCCATTGCCAACCTACGAATCGCGCGAAACTTCACCTTCGAAATCAAATCACTAAACACACGGGATGGCACAACTCAAGCACAGTCGCACGCAGTCCTCTTCCCAGCCCCTCGCCATCTGTGGGTACACGCTTAAGAGAAGATACACTTGGCAGATTTCGAGCGATTTCCAGCCGTCGGTTACGGCCTTGGTGTGGTGCATGAGAACGGTGTCGAGTTCAGGACGTTCGACCCAGTACCGGGATGGCGGTCATATGGTATTGGCCCTCATGACCGGATCGACCGATTCGGGGCTGACCAGTGGGCTCGGGGTTGATCCATCTCGAGCCGACGCTTCCTGAACACGGATCATCTACGTTCGATGAGAGCGGTGATGAGTTTATGTAGAGCTCTGACGAGGATAGGCCGGTGTAGGGTGGACAGAGGGACTGGCGTGGTGATGCGAGCAGCGCGGGGGTTGCGGTTGATATTGGGCATGCTACTGTTGCCATCGCTAGTACGAGTTCAACGTCGTCTCGGCGCAAGCTTGTTGTTGCTGCTGCTGAGGATGTGGATACCCTGGCCCGGATGCTGCTACCGTTGGCGCCGGTTCTAGTATGCGTTCTGAGCCGGATGTTGATTCCAGGACGTTTTTGCATAGTCCAGGCTTTGAGTCGAACATCGAGGAACTACTAGATTCGTTCTCAGATAAGTGCTCGCGTAAATGCCCCGAATAGTCGGTCATGCGAGCCTCCTGGTCCCATGATTGGAGCCGTTGCTATCAAAGGACGCAGATCAGAACCCGATTCTGACTGATTTTTATATCATAGACGCTAAACATCTTGATGAATTTTGTATCGCAGAATCAGCCCCCCGATTTCTCGAATACGCGTCGCCCAACTACACACGTTACCAGTCAGGCTGCTGGACAGAGGAGAGAAGCGTAGACTTACCGATATTACTTCATGGCCGGGGATTTATCACTGATACTACATTACTTTTCGTGACGACGGCGATTCCCGTTTTCTTGGCTGGAGGAGCAGGTCGGATCAAATGGAAACGGAGACCGTTTTTACGTGTACGCCGACTAGTTCTTTATGCCAGCCAATATCACAAGCTTCATATTCGTCCACACATATGACATTGAGTAGAGCGGGAAGCCAGAGCAACAGGCCAATCCGCAAGCGCATCGTGGTTGAGTAGTGGGAGAGTGCAGCCAAAGTGTGACATAACACATAAGCGCTGAGATGGGGCGTTCCTGAATCAAGCGCACCGAACTTCCAGCCAGAGGCTCGATAGGATGGGCTATGTACTACGTCAAAGAGGCTACGTCATTTAATCCTTAGATACTCATTTGCTTGTTTATGGCACCTAGCTCTCAAAATACCATGCAGAATACTACATATAAACGAAACATATTTCAATCCAAACGTACAAATCCTGGAGTTAACCTTTGTGAATAGGTATTCGAGCTCAAGTGCATACAACGAGGCGTAGCAATGCGCCTCGCTATGATGTATGTCGGAGAATCTTGTTGGGCGGCGGCGGCGCCCGATTCGGTATCGTCACGTGTATGTATCCGATTTTGGGGTTCCCTGCCAGCGACGATCATGTTCCGCCTCGTTGTCGCACCGTCAAACCTACAATGTCCCGCAACAAGCACCATACTTGAGTTAGCACCCATCCTAGGGCAATGTTACCTTAACTACATTTGCTACGGGAAGTAGTGCTCGACTGGGACGACGTGGAATCGGTCTGCCCGCTACTATGTTTGGCTACATTAAAGTGATCCGAGCATCTTGACGAATTGTGGATCGTGTTTCGACATGGTGTCTTATTGCTTTAGGTTTTATTACCCGGAATGATACTCTAGTCACGAGCGCAGAACTGTATTCTTTATCAAGTTCAAGCTCAGTAATCTGTTGAAACTCGAGACTGTACTTTCCTGCTGGGCGTAAACGTGAAAACAGGTCAGAAACTGTACTTGGCTCGACCATTTCCGTAGTACTACATATACGTATGGCAAGTCAGATTTAGGTAACGCTCGCCTTATCTTTGCCATTCTTCCGAACTTTCTTGCCGAACGGCCCAACATATAGACTTGAGCATCGAGCCCTCGGAGGTCTAGAGCCGGCGATAGCGTCAACTCCGTGTCCGAGGAATCCAATATCACCGCTCATGCCAGCGTGATACCTGATGTATCACTCATTATCATCAATTTGTGAGATTCATCTTCTTATATATTTACTCACCTTGCCTCTGATCCAAAATTCTCATGCCGGGAATGTCGTGTGGATTGTGGTTGCCGGATCCCGTGACCCTTGCCGTATCTCTTGTCTAGACTCAAAGGTCTTTTTCTTCGACTTTTTCTTTGGGCCAGCTCGGTCTTCACACCTGCCCAGTCCGTTTTCCGCCTATAAAATCCCACCATCCCCGCTTGACCGCTCCTCCCATCTTTTCCCGACGACGACCTCAGATCGACCGCGTACTTTTACGACTTACCGCTATGATTGCTTTCACTACCCTACCGAGCTTCTTGAGCATCATGCTCGTTGCGCTGTTCGCCCAAGTCCCGACTGGGTGAGTTTCTTGACCATGGTCTACTCAGAGACGACCACTAACGAAAAAGTTCTGTCCACAGCGCTGATATACTAGCTAGCGACGACCGGGTTCACTTTCCCGGAGTATCCGCCCAACTCAACCTCCCCACCACTCCCAACGCCTCCACCTCCACTGGCCTCGGCAGCCTCTTCGGATCGTCCCTGGTCCGTCGTTTGGCGCCTCTATGGCCACAACCCGATTCCTTATCCATCACGCAACCCGGCCTTTCGTACCTCGCTACCCGCATATCAAAAATCTCGGACCGAGTCGTTCGGACGAAGCAGGCCGCCATGTATGCTGCCTGTGAAGCACGCCCGCGTGAGTGTTTGCCCCTCGGCCCTAATTGAAACGTCGATTGTTGACGCATATATAGCCATTATATATTCGCGAGCGACACTTTTAGCATTCTGGGCGGTTTACGAAGTAAGGGGCATGTACTGCATGCCATACTACCGGGCCAAACATCGTACCACCCATATTCCGACTCTACCGCCCCCTCCTCCGCCAAGCCCGACGGAGGGCCTGTGTCTGATCCCGAGTAGAACTTCTACCACGAGCGCAGATCGACCGGCCGAGCCCGCTCCCGCACACGCCTGGCGCAAACACGGCATGAACGCGCACGAAGACGCCGAAGAATCGACTCCTCTCTCCCCGTCCCGTCTAGCCACTACGACTGCCGACGATTCCTTCGAGCTCGACACGCACTGCCGCCCGTCCCGCCTTCAAGATCTCCACGCCGTTCTCGACAATGTTCCAGCCAAAATCAAACACTGGCTGGATCGTGTTGGACGCGTCTGGGTGCACTTCCAGCTGTGGCATCTCCGTTCTAGAGCTTTGCACGGCATGAGCGCAGTGGACGCACTCGTTCTTGTTTTGCTGTTCTTCCTCGGTGTGATACTGCCTCTGAGGGTACACTACGGGTGGTTCAACTACGGATGGTTCGCCTTCGCTGAGCCCTCGGATGACGACTCTGGTCCCACAGCCGTGGCTGTCATTCACTACTCATATCGGTTGACAGTCAAAGCCGAGCCGCTTGAGGGTGAGTCGCTGGAGTACACCTCCGAGTGGTTCGTGTCCGGTAATCACGACGACCGTCTGGAGTTGGAGCAGCGCGCCTGGACGGACGTCGGGGACAGAGTGCGCTGGTTGCAGAGCGTATGCACCGACGATTTGATGGTGGTGGGGGTCGAGGTTACTCGCGTCACGACGGTTTTCGACGTGGTGAGGCTGTCGGATGGTACAACGATCCCCGCCAAGGTGGACGAGTTGTGTGCTGGACGTGAGTTGTTTGGTTATGTTATTCGTGATTGTATTGCTTAGCTTGACTTGTAGCAGAGACGTTTTGGAGTCAGACATGGTTCGTGTCTGACTCTGACTTCGAGGTCCAGCCAGCGCATATTGAGGAGGTGCCCGAGACAAGTCTTGACTCGCTCGGGCCTGAAGGGCGGAACTAGGGCTGGGGCGCCTCTGGAGGCCTTATAGGAGGGGAAACGTGTGAGTCCGCTCGAGCGCATTTATAGGGAAAATCACAACTAATATACGATAAGGTAGCTCGGGCGACCGGTTCGCCGAAGTCGACTTAAATGCTTGCACGGAAGAGCCGTCATATCGGGAGACTGGCCGTGAGGTAGGTCTATCATACTCGGCTGCTGCTATTAGCGCGGCGGGAAGGTGGACCAAGCTCGGGTCAGTGTCGATGTGACGTGACTCTTCTGATAGCGCAGATTAGCCAAAAGTTGTGGCGACTGTGGAATGGGTATCGTATTATACTACAGCGTCTTTCCTCTTTCACCTCCTTCCTCGCTACTCCACCCCCCCGGCACTGTTCTTCACCTATATATTTCCGTTTCTTTTCGTTGTTGATCTCTCTTAATACGGTTCTTATGAAAAAACCTTCTGTTTCCGTTTCTTATTCGATTTAATCCTATACACCGTTTCTACTTACGGTTGTAGCTTTGTTCCCAATGTACCCGGCCTGCACGACTCGTCCTTGTCCCGTCTTGTAGATTTCTTTACCCATGTTTTCCTAGCTTTCTTCATGAATTGTATATTCTACTTGATGTTGCCGCTTGCTTTTCCAAGCAAGCGGCAGCGTCATTATATCCTGCATCAATTATATGTTACCACTTGCAAAAGTGTAAACTTTGGGATAGTCAGCGCTTAATCGGGTCGCTTCTCTAATATCTCATACGATATGACGAATACATCGGCCCTTTGGTCGGCGTTTTGGGACTCGCCAGAGCACGCGAGGTTCTGTACGCACAAGCCCAGCTTGTAATTTGAATCAAGTAACGCATAAGGCGCGAGACGTCTATATGCATCCCCGAATGGGGGCTCAGGGACGCTAAGTCAGCATCCTGACTCTACAACAGGGAGTCCATAAAGATAGTTCATGCCGTGTGACACAAAAGAACTGCTCGAGGCCGAGTACAATAAAACATCGTTTCTAGTAGCCGGTCTTGCGGAAACCGCAAACATCGCCTAACAGCTACAACATCTTCAGATAATAACGTTTATGAATTTCAATTGACTTGATCAATTAGATACACCATTGATTCGACAGACCAAGTCTACGTTGAATGTTGCACAGCGTGAAAGAAGAGCAGGGCCGAAAACGCAAACCAGACATCTACAATCACCCAAATCGCATCAAAGCCCTCAGTCCCCAGGACCACCACCCCCACGTATAGCTCACTTCCCCAGCAACAACCAGGCATCCCAAAAGTCTCCGCCCAGCAAACATCGCAATAAGCACATCTTCTCCTGGTCCGGTCGTATTTGATGTTCGAGATGGGAACAGACCCGAGCTGCTCACGTGTGGAACAGTGACAGGAAATGGAGCCGCGTCGGGCGGTTTGGGCGATTGCAGGCCCGCATCTGGGCTGTGTGATGTCGTCACGTTCACATGACCTGGGTTTCTCAGGATCTTTTATAAATACCTAGCATACCGGGCTGGGATGTCTCGGTTGCCGACCTCGCTATATTCGAGATTCGTGATAAGCCCGCGAACAAGCGCCATCGAAAAGCGTCTTTGGGCCGCAGTCATAGTTAGATATCCAGGTCGATTGGAGTGAGTTTTAACAATCTACAGACCTCAGTTAGGATCGACTTTGATCGAGAGCATATATGCGAACTCGCATCGATCAAAAACACAGCGGTTGTATGCCAAGCCCAGGCTTAGCAAACCGTCAAACAACACCAAATCACTGCCAACTCACCAAATACTGACCGCATCCCATGACCATCGGGCGAGTGGCGATGGAAGTCGTGGATCGGGAGACCTTCGCAGGTTATTTGTACAACATTCGAAGCCGTATCGCTCGACTATAGTGACCTTCATTTCAGGAGCAAAAAGATGAACGCCATGCATGAATCACTCGAGTCAGGAGTGTATTGCCGGGCTCTAATGACCACCGATGCGTATATTTCAGGCCGAGCGAATGTATAACCACTGGGTAATCTCTTCCTAGCTCCTCTCTATCTGTGGGTATACGCTCAAGAGAAAATACGCTTGGCAGACTTCGAGCGATTTCCAGCCGTCGGTTACAGGCTTGGCGTGGTGCATGAGACCAGTGTAGAGTTCGGGACGTTCGACTCAGTACCGGGATGGCGGTCGTATGGTAGTGGTGCCAACCGATCCGGGGCTGATCAAAGGACACAGATTAGAAACCAATTCTGACTGCTTTTTGATCATAGAAGCAAAACATCTCGATGAATTTGTATCGTGGAACGGCTCCCGATTTACCGAATACGCGTCGCCAAACTACACACGTTACCAGTCAGGCTGCTGGACAGACAAGAGAAGCGTAGAATTACCGATATTACTTCGTGACCCGGGATCTATCACTGATACTACATTACTTTTCGTGGCGACGGTGATTCCCGTTTTCTTGACTAGAGGAGCGGGTCGGATCAAATGAACACGGAGACCGTTTTTATCGAGTGGGTGACGGATAGTCCAACTAGCTGTTTGTGTCAGTCGATAGCATAGGCTTCATATTCCTCCGGACAAAGGGCATTGAGCAGAGCAGCAAGCCAATCCACACGCGCATCGTGGTGGCGGGTGCCAGGAGACTGACGTAACTCACAAGCGCCGACCTGGGGCGTTTCTGAATCGAGCATACCGAAATCGGCAACCTTCGGTTGCCAGTGCCTGTGAGTTATGTAAGCAGAATCCGAGCAAAAACGGGCCCGGTTGCCTACATCACATTGTACAAGCCCATTCATAGCGTAATGTATGTAAAGTGTAAGTGCCGTATGCGGCTATACGTTGGCCTCACCGAAAAAGGAAGAGAAGATGTCTGAACAAGGTTACCGCGCATGTGACTTTAAGTCTAATATGATGATTTAAGATAACGACGTTGGAAGGTGATCTCAGCACAAAGCCGAAAATCTTACTAGCGCCCACTATGGACTCACTATCTAAGTAAGCTTTTTAGTGCCAAGTAGATTCTGGTAGCGCCGGTAGCCCGTGCTACCCATGATCCAGTGGGCGCTAAAAAGCTGACTTAGACGTTCGGAGCTACTTCGTGCTAGCTAGACCTTCAGCTTTTGGCTGAGATATCCATCTACATCAAATCTTGGGTTCCTCCGAACGCTATTGGCGCCTGCTTGATACTCTCTATCACTTTGTTGAGTCACTTTCCTTTGCTTGAGCGAAAAATCGATGGCTCCCGTTGTTCATGATACCCTGTGCGTCGTAAGATATCACTTTAGCTCAATCTTGAGTGTGACACACTGGGGCCTGTAGAATGTGGTGTTTTGTTACTTATGGATGCACACCCCCACACTTGTGGGTGATATATCTGGCCGTCAGTCTTTCGAAGCTCCTGGAATTTCTTCCCACATGAAAGGACTATGTCATCATTTAAGAGCTCAAATAGAGCTAAGAGTAGGCCATATATACGATTTGTCTTATATTGGGCTGTCTCTGGCTTATGGTAGCGCAAACATACTTTATTTATGCGTTAATTGATGTGGTGTTGCGGTTTAGGAGACCGTCGTCAATCAAAAGTCATAATAGGCACCTTCTGCACGGGCATATTTAGGCGAAATCGCTTATCATGGAGCGATTTTGCGAGTCGGTTGTGAAGCACCCAAAAATCTTTTATTGGACGCAATGCTCCCACGTGATGTACATAACGCAATCCTCCTGAGAATATAACCAATCCTTAACTCGAGTTGAGTGATTGAGCTAATATGCAAACTGAAACATGAGTCTCAGGGGGGAGAATTTCAATGCAGTTCAGCTACGAAGTTTTTTCCCTAGTTTATCGGTTGTTTTTATGGGTGTCTAACAACTTACCGAGTCTAGGACTTTATTCGGGCATCAGAAATACACTTTAGAATAGTTGGTTTGTTAATGACAAGCTATTTCGGCGCCTGCCTTGAGGTAGCGAGTGTGTCCGAGTAAGTAAATGAGCAGGTAGGTGTAGTCTGAGAAAACTCTAAGATCGCCTGCGGAGTTTCTAACCTGTACTGGGGGGCCTCGCTAGCTATATGCTTTGTCAAAGTATTATTGGTGTCTAGTAAACAATTCAGCACCAAAATTAACATGATGTAGTTATAGTAGAGTTGAACACGGTTCGAACAAAAGTTAATCGCTTATTGCTAAGCGCCATAGACACTTTGGGCACCACCACTTTGTGGTCTTCGTTTCGTGGTATGGGCTCCAGCAGAATGTGGGATGGATGACGTAGCTTCCTATAAAAAGACTAGCACAATTCGCGGTTGTCGCTCCACCACATCGGGGCGTTTCGCAACCACAAAATGGCCCTGCCGAAACTGTCTGATAAGCGACTAAAAGGCTTGTTGTAGCGTTTTGAGCGACCTCAGAAGCCACTGACCTCCGACTACTACGCCGAATGGAGTGCATATGCTGGCAGCGCCTATTGCTAATTGCAGAACCAAACATCGACAAGCAAATTTAACTGCAATTTGTATGCTCGAATCCTCACCACGTTTTGGCTCGGGACCATTGACTTTTCTCATATAATTTTTTTGAATGTACGCCAGCAAATTTTTCTGAACGGAATGTGAATACATGGCCTAGTATACTGCTTTTGCCTATAGTTACTGTAGCAATTGAACCTTACACGATAGATACAATAAATCCGCCCATAAGGCTCTCCTTAGGATTAAGTATACAAAATATCCACATACCCATGAGCCATCAAGTCCATTTGCGGGTGAGAATTGGAGGCTCGTTTTAGGGCCACGAATCTTGTTGAAGACGAACACGTGACAAAAAAAAAAAAAAAAAAAAGACGAACACGTGATTCACAGATGCGGCACCGATCCCCACTTCCAGCCAGAGGCTATGCAATACACCAAATTGGCTATGTCATTGAAGCCTTAGATGCTCATTGGCTCAGGTATGACACTTGGCTCTCATGGAGCTACAAATGCTATGTTCAATCGAAATATATGGATGGATCGGAGGTGTCCTAAAAACGGCCTGTCTAATCGTACGGGTCAAATGGTTCCCGGACGCATATAAAGACATATTTGGGTGCGCTACGTTAGAAAGGCCAGCTCTTTCATGCGGAATTTCAGGAAGTCTGCATCTTATGGAGTATACAGGAGTCGCGCTTCGCTTGAGGCGGCCCACGGTTCTGAGGCTGAGACTGGGATATACGCCTACTCGGGCTACGGCATACAGCCCGCTCTGACCGCTCTGACCGCGAGATTCCAACACACCGGCTTTATGCGTAAGAAAGGTGACAAGTTTAAGACGGCTGACCTTGTGTTGAAATGAATCGTAAGTGAGTTTAGATACAGTGGTGCCTAATGACAGTCCACATTACGGACGCATATACACTTGAGATTTTCGCTTTCCAATTCTCGGGACTCGATATTTCCCCGGCCCGCATCGAATTAACAAGGGCGATGACTAATTAAGGAAATCTCGATATAAAAGCCTACAAGCATATAGGAATTGCACCAGGATTCATGTTGTACCACTGACGAATCCCGCTTGACCGACTACCCTCATCATCCCGGAAGTTGGCGTTGATCCCCGGCATCAGAAAGTTGTCGAACCAAGATGGATCCAGTAGAGCGTACATCGCGTCCAACATGCCGATTTTTTCATGCTCTACTTCGGCTCTGGTGGTATCTGTGCTAGTCTTTTTGGCGTCGTGAGAAGTGCTTTCAGTCGAAGCCATCTTGCCGCTTGGCTCGACTGCAACGTGATCGGGCTTGTTTTTCTGATCCAGGCTGGTCATCTCTTGGCGGAGGCCATGTTGGGACACGGTAGGTTGTCCTGTTTGTTTTATGTTTTGCGTGCCCTGGTCAATCTTTGGCGGGGGAATGACCGGGGCAACCATCATATGCCGTAGGCCTGATGTGGCAGAAACTTCGCCACGCCCTTCCTCTACCTTAGGTCCCAGCTCGAGAGGAGTCGTGTCTGGAGATTCATGCTTCATCGCTACTTCGGTCGTGTTGGCGCTCGTATTCTTGCCCTTGAAGGAGCCTATCCCTGACATGGGCTTGTAATCTGCCGAACCACTTGAGCCTGCAGCTCCAGCGTCACCCTCCAGACCAGACTGATTTAACGGCTTGGTGAGGACCATCCCGTATTGACTTTGTTTAAAAAGAAGGTCATTCAAAAATCGCGAGTATAGGCGGGGGCTGTGTTCGTCGTCGGTTGCGACCTCGTCAGACGCTAAGACACGGCCCAACCGGGGGACGATTTGCATTATCCAGTTATATTGAGCAGGCTCCAGGTTAGCAGCGAATTGTGGTCGGAGCATCTGTGAGAACTATTAGGCCTCTTTCACATATTATGGCTGATAAACGGACTTTAAGCAAGAACGCCGCCGCGAAGCTGATGGATACGAAATGACCATCAGGAGCATACACTGGTGGAGCGTTCAGAAATTTAACATCCGCATTCGTCTGGGACTCACTCAAGCGTCCGCTTGGTGCAAGGACCTCGGTTGTGATTCTCACGACTTCTGAAGCTGCTTCATAGCACTGCAATAACTCAGCTTATGATCGGCGCGTAACGGGTATTTACGTACCTTATCAAAAAGGACTTTGCCATGTTGAAGGCCACGCTGGAACACTTGTTGATAGCCAAGCGAGAAAACAACCTATAATGTATCGATTAGGTTTGGTTTCCAGTGCGTAAATAGAATGCCACGTGCCAAACGAGAATAGTTCGATAAGCTATCTCAAACCAATTAGCTTCATGTCATGTAAACTAACCCGGGATACTCACAAAAGCAACAAGTGACAACGGTATTCGCAAGCCGAGCCTAAGCGTACGTTAGGACTTTCTCTTTGATGGGTTCTTAAAAGCACCTACTGTTATGATCGGATTCCCCCTCAAACTGCTCTTGCATATCCTTTTCACAGGCTATGAGCTCCTCGTCCAAAACCGCTGTTTCTCTCATGAAGTCCAAGCTCTATAAATAATGTGAAGTCGCCTATTCATTGCATATAAGACTGAGAATCACCTTGTTCAAACCGGTTGGAGAATTCGGGTCTGAATATACATTGGTTAGGAATCGGGTGACAATGTGTGACAACCGAGTGTATGCCGTGAGATGTATATCCGTGGATAAACTATCTCGAATTATCATCTTGGCGTCCAATCCCAAGAATACGGCAGGCTTACTTGAACTCGCTTAGCCTATACCAATCTCGCGACCTACGAACAACGTGATGCTCGTGAATCGTAGGTTGCTGTCCAATCTGCGTCGCCTCAGACCTGTCCCTGTCCAAGAAATGTCAAGAGCCAGGCACTCAATCGAAGAAAAATTTACTCGCAAGTTAAAGCAAACCAACCAAGTCCTTGCACGGTTCAAAATCTCACGCTCGTGAGCCTCACTAGTCCCCCGTCCGTTCCACGGCAAATGCAAGCCCAAATCTGTGGCCATTCTATTCTCGCTATAGTTAACCACATCTTTTCCTACCGTATATACAGGGGCGTACCTGATTGCCACTTCCGAGTACAGCAAAGAGCGATCCTCCTCCCACCTTCTCGCAGGGATGGGATACACGCTCATAAGAATATAAGCCTGGACAAGCTCAACACTCTTCTCCCCGTCAATTAGGGCTGTCGCAGCCGACTGTTTAGCAAAATTCATTGCGATTGAGTAGAGCTCGGGTCGTTTGCGGTAATAGCGCGAGGAGATGGCACAGACTAGACAGCGGAGGTTGGAATAGTCATGGACAGGGTAATAGATGACTCACCGGCAGTGAACAAGAATGGACATCGATCAAAGACAAACGCGGCTGTGTGCATGTTCGGATCGAGAATTGCCACAAAAGTCTATAAGTCCATCAGCATGCTGTAGTATATACTACTAAACGCTTGACTCACATTTAACTGCTCAAAAAAGCTACCAAAAAATTAATAAGCGCAAAATAAAGTGAACAAGTGGCCGCTCACATATTGAAGAGAGCATCGACTTCAGCACGCTTAATAATCCCATTCGTCCAAATCTCGGGTGGCCGCTGAGGTTTAACAATGATCTCATTTGACCTGAGATTGGCGTTCGGTTCGACAGAAAAATGTGTGGCACTCCCCATACTGGCCCCTTTGGCGCCCCCGGCCTTTATCTTGGTCGCGGCCGACATTCCGGCGCGTGGGTTAGGCAGTGAAGGCATTTCCTGGTTAGGGATCTGTTTGCCGTTTGGGTTAGTGATAATAGCCACGAAGATGAGCGAATCATACATACTTGGCCCAGGAGCAAATCGATAAGCCGGTCCTTGTACGCCAACTCGCGCAGCAAAGATTCATGTTTACTACATCATATCAGCCTTGCTCTTATTCCCTCTCGGCAAAAACGACTTACTTGAGACCATGCCTCGGCTTTCTTTGTTCAACTACACACGTCTTGTTGGTATTCTGACAGCGGCGGCACACATTCTGGTTCGGCCCGAACACGCACTTCATCTACATCACCAACAAAGCCGCAGGACAGATAGGGATGATTAAAGCGGATCACGATGACCATCATTTGACATGATCAAAGTTTATTGTTGGCGCATTATAATTGATGTCCAGCGACGCGGTATACGATCCGAGCAACGAAGTGCGATCAGTCAAGTCCACCGCATGAGGGCAAGACCGTTTATCGTCGTAACAGCCGGTCCACAGGACGGCCCATCACGCCAGGAGTCATACCAGGCATGATTGCACGTGTGGACCCAGACATGAGAGAACGATCCGTTATAAGTGAACCGGGGGAGGGCCAAACCATAAACGACGACGAAGCAATATTCATAAAGATCCAACAGACGGGAAAATATATTAGTTGGGAACGAGAAGGAAAAAGAGACATATTAGCCTTGAGCCGTTTGCAGTTGCTGCATGCTCCTGGCCTGGAACACAAAGACAATTGAACATATTAGCATCTAAATTGTATGCCAATCTTGTGATGAATCGAATGACGAATGAGCCTATATTTCATCCTCTGCTTGGCGGCGGGAAAGAACCGCACACCATCCAACCAAGTGAGAGAGAAAGAGAGAGAGGACTTACAGTCGCTTGGCCTCACCGGGGGCTTGTACCCGCCTCTGACCTTCAAGATCTTCGTAGTCTTCACCATCACCTACTTTAACCAGGCGCTGTCGTTTCAAGGTTCGATGAGGTATGGCGATTAGACTGTCTTGGCTGAGGCTATGACTATAGTGTTGATGTTTGTGGTGGTTGCTTGAACCAAAGCTGCTCAGAAGTCCCGCTTCTGATGCATAATATGAAGATCCTGAGAAGGGACCTCGGACCGTTCCTGTGCTTGATTCGCCGCCGCTCGTGCCTCCACCGGAGACAAAGGTCGAGGCAGGACCAGGCAAAGCCGGGAATAGTTGCCACGCGCTTTGCGCAGGGTCAGGTCCAGTCGAGCTGGGTTCGTGAGTCGGATTTTTCGCAGCAAAAAGGTCCACACCTAGCGTCGGTTGTTGGCGGTAAATCTGGGTCCCCTCAGGCAAGGATGTGTAGATCTGTCGTCGTAAAGGGGGCGGGTGTTCCCGGGACATATGAGGCGGGCCCGATCCCGAGAATCCATGTTCTAGCGGGTCGAATGTATTTCGGTGGGGGCGTCCGTGTTCATAGTTCGGCAGAGACCCAAGCGGGTTCAACCCAGAATCAGGTGGAGCCGAGCTTATCAGGGAGGAGCTAGGGGATGGCGGCCGAAGAGCTGCTAAAATTTTTGGTAGTATGGGTCGATCACTCGGGGCTGCCTGCCAACATTTGACCATAAAGTTCCATGTATCGCGAAACTCCCCTCCTTCCAGTGGTATCGATCCAGGCTTCTTACCTTGGATGATAGCTCGTCTCACCCCTAGCTCGCGTTTGATTTCTTTGTAAGGTGTGTCCCCAGACACAAGCTCCAGGCCGAGTTATGAGGAGCAATTCGTAACCGTAAATATGGCACTTGTAACTCACCTCTAATAAAGTACACCCTAGCGCCCATGTATCTGATGCTATAGTGACGTGACTCTTCCAATCTTCTGCCTCGATATCGATCAGTTCTGGGGCCATCCATCTGCTAAGTCCAGCCACAGATACCGCCGGTGCGAACATGGCGAACCCGCTTGTAAGGATTGACAATCCGAACTCGCCAACCCGAGCCGTCCCATCCTCCGAAACAAATATTTTACCCTAGAGGAGATGTTAGAATTCAATAAAACTATCTCCGAGTACCAAATACTAGTTGAAGTGAACCATGGACGATAGGGGGATCTTGTGCATGTAAATATGCCACGCCTTGCATGATATCTTGAATCTGCTTCATGAGTTAACTCTAATACTAACGGCCTAAACGGTTTGCATTTGTAACGCACTATTTTTTGCTTCTTTTGAGAATTGAAATCGTGTTTTTCTAAGTACTACAATGAATGGGATTGGTTTGCGATGTTTATAGTGAACGGCCATCCAATCTTACCTGGCGTGCCGTCCCGTTCTCACAAAACTCTACTTTGAGATCAAGATTCTCCCCTAGTCCGAATACTTTCACTATATTCATATGTTGGAGAGATGACCATTGTGTAGCTTTTACTCGAAAGTCCTGCATGGTGCCTTAAATGCTTAAAGACATTTTGCCCTCTCAGTTAGGCCATACCGTCATGAACTGCTCCGCGGGATTATCCGCCAGGCCCACACGCTGTAATCGGGTAGCAGTCAATAAGTATATGATCATCACAAGTATTGTGTCACTCAGGCTGATTGTTACGTGCCTCAATCCTGGCTGTAGGAACCTGATCCAAGTTCAGGCGCATATTTTTAGATATGTACTACATAGTACGTCAGTGTCGGAAAACCTTCAGCAATTCTAGCACCTCTAACATGCCTTGAAGTCTCGTTCTTCAACCCTTTGGGAAGCTAGGGTTAGCTGGTCCTAAGTCTGGTTTCTGTACGATAAGCTTACAGCCAAATGTCCGCAGCGGAACCACGACTGACGAAAGTCGCCGTTCTATCTGCAATATAGGGAGCAAGGGGGATTTGGGTATCCTCCATATTCGAGACCTGGGGTTCATCGCGATATTCGGCTATGATTCCCAATATAGCTGTTGGAGACGAACCAATGCGGAGCCCGTTTCGTCCATCGTCTAAAAATAGAATACTATCCACTAGGGACTTTAGGCAAGGCCGAAATTTGCAAATTCCGGCCCACAAGCGCCGAGATCTGTTTTGCCGGGGAACTAAATTCAAGATGGTGTAACGAATACGAGTTCTGGCAACTTGATATTTGGCGGAAGCTTAGAGGATGACGCTCACAGCATCTGTACAAAAACAGGTCGCACCTGGGTGGCTTAAATCTTGACAATAGCCTCTTTTCTGGCGCCGTTTCGCGACCGAAATTCGGCCGTGCCTCACGATTTGACATTATCGCACGACCAACGCACTGAAGCAAATGGTGATGAGTTTAAATATGTTCCACAGCGTTGCTAAGAACATATGAAGGTCAAATTGGCCGAAAAACCCCCCTGAAAACCATGTCAATGCTACTTTTCTGACGCAGTGCGAGCGGTCAACTGAAGCAAACGAGTAAGCAATGGAGGTCTCTAACAGCATCTATGAGGCCTAGGGAGTACCTTAAAGACTTATCGAACATCTACAGGCTTGTTTCTACTCGCTTATTTGAGGCGGTAGTGGTTTAACAAGGCGCGGCCGAAATCTAAGCGCTCGGCGGCCGAAACTTCACGGCCGAATTTCGGCCCTGCCTAAAGTCCCTACTAGCAAATTCTCGCTTGGTTTGGTAAGGTATACCTAGCACCAGGGATGAAAGTCCAGGTTAGCGATGCGTTGGCTGCAAATAGGACACTTAAATCAGTAAAGTCTGATCAAGCAGTCCCGACATGTGATGGTGGGAAGGAGTCCCACGTGCTAGGCTGGCGGCAAATCTTCCACGGAATCAATAGAATCAGCCAGCAGGAGGGTCAGATCAAGATGACAAGACACTGTTTATACCATCGGCATCACTGTAACACAGTTTAGACAGGCCGGCGGCAGCTGACGTGGCGCCATGTCGAACTGCGTACACAGTCTGGCAACTAGTTATCCTGTTATCTCGTTTACGTCGTGTCGATTTCGCAAGGTCACGAGGAGGTTTTTTCAAAATCGTGGGGATGTTATTTGGTACGACTGAAGTGTTAGAAAATCCTGGCACACAGTTTGACAAGATAAGCGATATAGCGGTCTTATAGAGACATCCGAATTCACAGGAGAGGTATAGTGTCAAACTCTGCACTTGGATCTAGCTAACCTCCAAGCAGGTCGCAGTAAAAGGATTTATCTTAGCTAGGGGAAGTGACGAGGTAGCCATTCCATCTGATGTTTGTTTCCAGATTCATTGAATCTTGGATACACAGCGCCTAGTTGAGAACGAGCTCACAACCTGGAGATTACTTAGTCCGCATCCCAACATTGCATCATTCATTGGCACGGCTCCGGCGAACGAATACAACCCCTGCTACATGCCGAAAGGCACTGTCTCTGACTACTGTATAAACGGTGATCTAAGCGAAGTGTGTCCATATTTGCGCATTTGCCCACAGCACCTCAATATCAATTGGTTTAGTATCTACGAAAAACAGATCCGAATCTAAGCGACTGGGCCAAGCGGTTCAATTTTGTGAGAACAGCTCAAGATTAAAGTGTGCGCCGCGTTCCTCATAGTCTTTGTGAAGCTTATCGGAGTAGCACGTGGAATGAGGCACATCCACGACCAGTCAATAATCCATGGTGATCTAAAAGCTGTGAGTAGAATATTAGTCTGGCTTTAATATATTATATTCACTGAACGAAGGCCAACGTTCTTGTTGATATGGAGGGTAAAGTGCCAAAGATATGCGATTTTGGCTCGTCTATAATAAACTGTTCGTGTTACGATGGCCCAAGGGATCAAGAAGGCTCTACACCATGGGATAGCCCTGAGCTCATGGAAGAAGACACTACCAGGACGACAGAATCGGATGTCTGGGCCTTTGGCTGCGCTGCGCTTGAGGTAATGTACTGTCCGAAAGTGGCAACACTTTTCATGTTCATTAATCTTAGAGCATTTTTTAGATACAAATGGGTTTAATGCCTTGGGATCGTGACGGAAACGTACATAGAGCCATGTCTCTTCAAATCCGAGGTGGATATCCTGCGAAGGAAGAGTGGCTGAATCTCGGTGATAACGGCGTCTTGCAGGGCGTTTGGGGGTTGATGAAATGTTGTTGGCAGGAGGAACCTTCCGAACGACCTAAACTACAAGAAATTCTGTTTCAGTTAGAAGAATTGGCAGCTGTAAACCTGGTCCCTGCTTAAAGGGCGCTGCCTCCACGCGCGTGATCCTTTTCATATGCACCCCATGCCGAAAGTTTCTCCACTCTATTGCGGGCCAATCTCAACTCGAACGACTTATCCGGTTGAGAAAGTAACATCTAGTACAGATTGCGACCAGATCCATCAATAAAATACAACGATTACTTCGACAAGACTAAACCTAAGTTAATTGTCGCACAGCGTGAAAGAAAAGCAGAGCCGAAAACGCATGCCAAGCATCTACGATGATCCGAACTCCACAGAAACGCGCAGTTCCTAGCACCACATACCCAACGTTCCCGGCATTAGGGAGTTGTCCCAAAAGTCTCCGCTCAGAGGATCCATCACGGCGAGGACATCCTCTTCGGGTCCAGCAGCACTCGACAGTCGAGACGGGATCAGACCCGAGCTACTCACGTACGGGACAGTGATAGGAGATGCGACTGCGTCGGACGGCTTGGGCGGTTGTGGCCCGGCATTCTGACTGTATGATGGCCCCACATTGACATCACTCAGTTCCCCCAGCCCCAGGATCCTTTTGGGATATCGAGCATACAGGGCCGGGGCGTGTCGGTTGTCGACTATGCTTGTACTTGAGAGTCGCGATAAACTTGCGAACGAGCGCCATCGAAGAGTCTCGCTAGGCCGGAGCTATGACTAGATATCCGGGCTGGTTGGGACGAGGTTTTGCAAGCTAAAGGGATGGGTTAGAATCGATTTTGATCAAAATCATATATGCGGACCAACCTCGATCACCTTGCTACTGCAAGGTCACCCCCCCCCCCGTTAATCAGTCGGTATTTTGTGGTCGGAAAATGTGTAGTACAGAACTTGTCTCATCACGCGTATCACTTGAGCGCCCGATCACGAACTGCCCTGCTCTCCCCTATCTCCTCTCACGGTGCCTGGAGCGAGGCGGAGCCGAGCGACAAAGGTCAACCCACGGCAGCCCGTTCACATTGCACAACAAAAGATATTTAAGCAGAAAATTGATATCCCGTTTGGCCGTAACAAGGTCAGTAGACGGTTACGGCGACTCCTAGTCAAACTTGCAGCGTCTGCCTTCCAAGACCAAGCTTAGCAAGTTGCCGAACAACACCAAGCCACGGCTAACTCGCCAAACACCGACCGCATCGGGTGAGTAACGATGGAAGTCGTAGATCGGGAGATCTTCGTTGGCCATTCGCACAACCTCCGGAGCGGTATCGATCGACTACAAAAATGTCTGGTTCAAAATCAAATATATATAAACGCCATCACTCACTCGAGCGAGGAACATGTTCTCAGGTTCGAGTGATGACCGATGCGCATGTTCGAGGCCGAACGAGTAGTAACTAGCCGGTAGTACGATATCACTCTGTGAACCCAGTTTCAGCTCTCCCCAACCCCCTAACATAGACCCATCAGGACTTACAGAGGCAACCACAGGTCCCAAGTTAGCTTGCAGCGCTCTAAGCAAGTAGGAAACACACACAGGCAGGGCACTTCGTATCCTGCCTGAATTGCTCCATCTCGTCAAATGCACGTGTGATCAGTCCAAACTCAGTACTCTAAACCCAAATATACTTACGTGCAAAAGAAACGAGCCACCCCAGGTTTCGTAATTGCACCGCATACATGGAGCATTGTATGGGCAACCAATATGTATAATATATACAGTACCCAGCGAGACTATCCACGCAAAGAATTAGATGGAACCGAATAAACCTGGCGACGCTACAAGGGGAACGGTCAAGGGGGTTCGAAAGCGCAAAAGTCCAACACCGTAGTTAGGCACCGTGGAACATATTCAAAAATGCAGCCTGATTGAACCACTTACTGCAGCATGACTGCACTTTAGTTCATTCCAAACGGACGCGCAATTGCCGAGATACAGCCCTCGCAAAATCGGAGTTTTGACGGGATTTTGGGCCAATAAAGGCAAATCGCCATCAAAACCCCAATTTTGCGAGGGCTGTATCTCGGCAATTGCGCGTCCGTTTGGAATGAACTAAAGTGCAGTCATGTCGCAGTAAGTGGTTCAATCAGGCTGCATTTTTGGATATGTTCCACGGTGCCTCACTACGGTGTTGGACTTTTGCGCTTTCGAACCCCCTCGACCGTTCCCCCTGTAGCGTCGCCAGGTTTAGTCGGTTTTATCTAATTCTTTGCGTGGATAGTCTCGCTGGGTACTTTATATATTATACATATTGGTTGCCCATACAATGCTCCATGTATGCGGTGCAATAACGAAACCTGGGGTGGCTCGTTTCTTTTGCACGTAATTGTAAGTCTCAAAGTGCTTATAAGAAAAAGAGACATGCCCCGTTGAATCCGCTCAAAATCTCGGGATCGGAATATCTCAAACTAAAATACCTAGTAATCGTCCGCAATAAACTGCGCGTGGAAACACCAATGCACTTCCAGTCGACCGTGGTACTTCGACCGACGCCACCAATCCCTCGAATGTCAAACTTAGCCTTCCGGAATAGTAGTCTGCCGACCAAGTCGAGTCCCTAGTGCACAATCCCTATCCCTAAATCAGCCAACGTAAACAGATCAGAGAGATCCATACGCACATATTAAAACAGATCAACCACTTCCAGATTCGATTGAACTCCTCGCGTTCATGTACTTCATTCACAAATTGTTTTCCCTGCTTGTGCAAATTCAAATCCATCGCGAGTCTACACCTCACATCAGTATTTCACCCTCGAAATCAAATTGCCGGACATACCGGGTGGCACTACCCAAGAATAACCATGCGCGATCCTCTTCCCAACTCCTCGTCGGTTGGGAATACACGCCCAAAAGAAGGTACGCTTGGCACACCTCGTACATTTCATCTAAGTAGGATAGAACATTAGCCCATTGAATTCATACGTAAAAAGCAACGGCATACCTTGAGCTGTTCAACTTACAGCGCTTATCCGCACCCGACCTGGCCTTTTCCTTTTCGTCAGTGCGCCGTTTTTTTTGCCTCGCGCAGTCCCGGTCGCCTAGCGCTCGGTGTCCTTGTCATCGTCGGTGAATGTTCCAGTCCCGCTCGGACTGATGTTGCCGTTGCCGCCTATGGTGTTTTTAAACGTGAACTCGTCGGCGATGTGCTGGTTGGTGCTCACGACCGGGTCGCCCGATTCGAGGCTGATGAGTGAGCTCGGGATGATCCATCGCGTGCTGAAGCTTCCTGAACACGGATTGTCCATGGTCGATGAGAGCGGTGACGGAGTCATGTAGGGTTCTGACGAGGACGGGTCGGCGTAGGTGGGAGAAAAGGACTGGCGTGGTGATTTCAAGTAACGCGGGGGTTGCAGTTGGTATTGAGCGTGCCTTTGTTGTCATCGGTGATTAGAGTTCGACTTAGGTTCGGCGTAGGCGCACATCTGTGCATATTTCACATTGCGAGACGATTATTGAGAGACTACCAGAGTCGGTCCTATAGAAGTGTTGAGCAAATGCCCCGGGCGATCAGACCTGTGCGCCTCCAGGTCCAGATATTGTGGCCATTGCTACCAAAGAACACCAGTTAGACCCGATTCTTAACGATTTTTTACATCACCGAAGTTGGCCATCTCGATGAGCTTTGTATTGTAGGATCGGCCCTTCCGATTTATCGAAAACACGTCGCCAAACTAGACACACGCCACAAGTCAGGCTGCTGGATAGAGTAGGGAAGCGTAAACATACTAATATTACCGGGAGACCCGGGGCTCACCGAGGACGAGACATTGAACTTCGCGACAAAGATGATTCCAGTTTCCTTGACTGGAGAAGCCGGGTCAGTCTTCGGGAAAATGCGATTGTGGCCACGAGCCTCACATTCCTCGTATGGGCTAGATTTCGTGATAATCGCATGACTGGTGCTCACGAGCGCTTGCGACTGACCCTGAGGACCCCCGAGAACCGCTCCCCGGGCTTCTGATTGGCCGTTAGAGCTCGCTATTAGGGGGTGTGCGCATGTTGTGCTCGTCGCCTCATGAGCGCCCGTGACACCACGCGAGCCCCGGCGGATTTGGTAGTGTGCAGATTGAATGAGAGTAGGGATCTTTCGTATCGAGTGGGTGATGGCAGGTACGGCGACTAGCTCGTCATGCAAGTCAATAACAACAGTCTCAGCTTGTTCAAGACTCGGGACAGTGAGCAGAGGGGGGGCCAGAGTAGTAAGCCAATCTGCACGGGGATAGCGGTGGTTCGTGGGAAGCTCAGGGTGTGGCGTAACACGTAAGCGCCAGCCTGGGGCGTTTCTAATTTGAGTTCATCTCAGAAATAGCCCTTCTTAAACAACTACTCGACCTTACCTGAGCACAACTATTGGCTTTTTTCGAGTCGCTTTGCGGGAGCTCAAGTAGATAGGAGGCTCCTTACTGAAGATTCTCACTATGACGTATACTGTCGGCCGGCGGAGCCACTCGATCCGGCATCACGTGTAGGTATCACGTTTTGTGGTTTCTTTCAACTGCCGTGTTCCGTCTTGTCGCACGGTCGCGCTCAAGGCTTCATGAAACGAACATAACCCTTGAATTCACCTTTAACTAGAGCCGATTCTACTAAATCGTATTCGTCACAGGGTGTAGCACCGACTTAGTATGTCACCATTTCTAGCCATGCTCTGTGTGAGGCCGGTAGGCCGAGCGAGTCGAACGCGAGACGAGAGTCGGCGGTGTCGAAGCTTAGGGCGAAGCGATGACTTGCCAACGATCTCGGATTCGAGGTAAAGCTCAGTATCTACGTACATGAACGAGAGTCTTATATAGACGAGAAACGAGAGTAAGGGTTCGAGGATGAAATATAAGATAAAGAGTGACTGTGTAGATACGAGATAAGAGAGGCACAGCCGTACGGCTGTGCTGGTTGTGTGGGTGCGCTTCGCGCACCTCACATTCGCCCTTCCGGGCCGCTTCGCGGCCCGCCTAGTGTGCTTTGGCCGCTCGGGAGTCTCTCGTCCGATTGTCTTCGTGATTGGTGAGTTCTTCCTCGGTATTGCTAGCCGGGGTCTTGAGTTGTACTGTTCGGGCGGAGTGGGTGGGTGTATCAATGTATGCGGTGAGTCCGTTCGAGGTGCTTGTTAGGGTGGAGTGGGTGGGTACGTTGGCGATAGGTCTTTTTGTCCCCTCGTCGACGCTGTCGCTCCAGTACGCTATCCAGTCTGACTCTTCGTCTGCTGTGCTCGGTTCGCATTCTATGCGTGACGATGTACGGACTTGCAGATTATTGTTTTCAGGCCGTATACTGGCGACAGGTATGTCTGCCATCTCCCTTTCCTTTCGGAGTTGCTCGATGCGGTCGTAGTCCGGCCTGATTGCGGCACTAAAAAGTCCTGTAGGCCTGGCGGTGTTTCGAGACGGGCAATCCTTGGCTGTATGCCCATGTTCTCTGCATAGGAAACACTTTCCGGCGGCTCGCAGCTCGTTACGTTCTTCGATAGATAACTTCGGTCTGTCCGATTTCCTTGCCTGCTTTGGCCGGTCTGACCTCGATTTCTGCTCGCGCTGATTGCTCCCTGGCTGCGACGAGCCTGGTGAGGGTCGGGGCGATTGAGATCGCGCTTGCTGAGGGCGTGTCGGGTGGCGACTACTCGTTCTCTGTAAGTCTTTCTCCCGCCCTTCGGATTCATCGGGGGAGTAGCTCTCCCGCCCTTCAGGCTGCGATTTGGTGTACTGATACGAATTCTTTTGCCTCTCTTCAAGCCGCTTTCGGATCGCCGTTTCAGCCGCCTCGTACCGCCCTGCGCTTTCGCACATCTCGTCGAGGCTCGTAGTTTCCGGGTTTATGCCATTTTCTAACCACTTGTCATGTATATAGTCTTGTACGGTATCCCACAATTTGAGACATATGTCCCTGTCTCGTATGTCAGGGATACGACGCTGGTATCGCTTGAGGAGTCGGACATAATCCAAGAATCGCAGGTCTCGCTGCCGCGCTGAATTGTATTCGCGCCGGAGCTTGTTTTTCATATCGTGCGGGAAGCAATGGTTGTACAACCCAATTTTCAGGGTGTCCATGGTCCATTTCTTCGGGTTTGGTGCGACTTCGTCCATATACCAGGTTGCAGCCTTCCCCAAACAGTGAGATCCGAATTTGCCTACAGCTTTACGGTCACTAAGCCCCGAGTCCTTCCACCACTGGTCGGTCTCGTAGTCAAATTTCTCGAATATATCGTAATTCTCACAGCCATCATATGGGGTAGGTTTTATCAATTGAGTCCCAGCTCGTTGAGCCTTTCGGGCCTTGCGTAGCTTACGCTTCAGCTCTTTGTTTTCCTCACGGTAGCGGTCCCGGCGTGAGGCATGGTGACGCCTGTAGCTCTCGCTCAACTTATTCTTTGATTTCCTGCGCCTCTCCCAGGTTTCTCGAGGGTCGCTGGAATCTGAAGACTCGCTGGAGCTGTCGGAGTTCTCGCTAGAACTGTCAGATTCGTCTGAGCTGTCAGAGCTGTCAGAGCTTGATGTATCGCTTGGTGGCCTTGACTTCTTGCGGCTCTGTCTAGATGCGGCATAGCTACAGTCTGGGCCTAGGCTCTTTGCCTGCATTTTCTCTGCGAAGTAGCCACCTGCCGGTAGAGCTGCCAAACTTGCCCTGAGTTTGGCGTCGCCTTGAGCAGGTTCTGGCTCTGGGTTGCGCAACTTGTTCAGTTGCATTTCGTCGACGGTAAGTCCTAGAGATGGGCGCGGACGCTTCGACTTGTTCTTTTTCTTTTTCTTACGCCCTTCACTCGATGCGCTGGGGCTTTGGATTGCGGGTATATGCGTCAACTTGTAAGCTTCGTTTGCTTCAAAGTCCTTGTCCCTGACCCATTTGCCTTTGTCAAAGTAGGACGGGCCTGCTTCAGGGGTCGAGTGGCTTCGCTTGTCAACGCTTGCGGCCTTCCACACCTGAACTTGTGGCTGTTGTTCGTAACTTTTAGCCAGGTACGGCTCATACTCATGTGCGTTTGATTCATAGCCACTCGAGTCGTAAAGCGCTGCTTCCATTTCCTCAAGCAGCGATTTATCGTTGCGGATGATATCCGGCAACTCCAATCGAATGCTGCGTCGACGCTCGTCGTCTCCGAGTATTTCTTTCAGGTAAGCAATGTCCGCTTGCTTCTGCTGTCCATTTGACTTCCTTCGCTTGGGGTGCGATGTCAGTTTCAGCGTTTCATCTGAACGCTCTTCTTCGGGGTTATCAAATGAACTATGATTTTCTGTATCTAGTACACTGGATGTGAAATACTTGGCACCGTCCAATTTCAATCCAGGGGTCTTTGCGTACATGCGTGCCCGTCGGCCAGGGGTTTCAAACGGCGTGTTCGACTCGCCGTATGCCACCTGGGCGCTCGGAGTCGACGTTGGTGTGGCTGAACGCCCAAACGTCGAGTCTGAGTTGGGGTACGTTGACAGGCGTTGGACGCCGTCATTTGCACGCGCCGAGGGGTACGGCGATACGCCTATACGCTCCGAGGGGTACGGCAAAACGCCAATACGCGCCTGTTGGGGGCACGCTGAGGAGCTCGGACCTTCAGCAATGCTCGCCCCGGAGGGGCACGACTCGTCGTCAGTGCTCTCCTCCGCTAGTGTCGATATATGCGCAGCAGCGATGCGCTCGTCGACCTCGTCTTGGTCGACCTGTATCTCGAGCTTGGCCGTGCCGCCGCCAACGTCAACCGGGCTCGCTGCAAACGAGCCGGGGATGTCGAGGTCGGCTGACCCTTCGCGCTCGAACCCGGGGGAACCGTCCGGGATTTCGTCAATCGTTACCGTACGGTAAACACGCTCCTTGGTAGCGACCGTGGAGGTTTTCTGGGGGAGGGAGTTGAGGCTCGGGGCAGCGGCCCCCATTGCCTTGCGTCGACTCCTAGTCGTGGCCATGTCTTTTTAAATCGCGATTAGCAGATTCTGGAATGTATATGAAAGTAAAACGAATATATCGGAACACGGAACAAACACTGGGTTTGTACGTAGCGTGAAAGAAAAACAAATGTTTTTGGGTCCTTCGGGGTGATCAGTCCCGTCGGGTTTCGAGGATTATGTGTCGAGAATCAAGTAAAGAAAAAAAAATCGGTATAAGTCGTCGTCCAAGGTAGGAGCGACGACGTCGAGGGGCGCTGATTTGTCGAGGGGGGTGTAGCAAAAGTCAAAAAATGTGAGGCCGGTAGGCCGAGCGAGTCGAACGCGAGACGAGAGTCGGCGGTGTCGAAGCTTAGGGCGAAGCGATGACTTGCCAACGATCTCGGATTCGAGGTAAAGCTCAGTATCTACGTACATGAACGAGAGTCTTATATAGACGAGAAACGAGAGTAAGGGTTCGAGGATGAAATATAAGATAAAGAGTGACTGTGTAGATACGAGATAAGAGAGGCACAGCCGTACGGCTGTGCTGGTTGTGTGGGTGCGCTTCGCGCACCTCACACTCTGGTTCCCTCAGCAACACGACAATATGGTGAGTCTGCTCCGACACTATGTTTTGTTGATTCTATGCTTCATCTTATGGAACATTACTCCTCGTCATAAAATCATATCTCTATTCAAGTCCTTACTTGATGCCAGAAACTCAAGGTTGCTCTTGAATCCCTCTTAGATTTGAATGTGAAGAAATATCAGTATTTATACCTTGGCCTGTCCAGCTGAGTGGTAGTGCATGTACGAACGGAAATTCAGATACGAGCTATTCCAATGCGATAGATATAACTCTCCTTAACTTTCCCGTTGCTCCGAACCTTCTTGCCGAACGGCCCAACGGCCCAACGGGTAGATCCGGGCATCAGGTCGTCGGAGGTCTGGAGCCGGCGGCAGCCGAAACTCCGTTTCTCAAAGTTCTGGTATCAAAGCACAATCCTAAAATGATAACTAAGTTATCTCTCATTGCTATTGTGTCGTGAAATTCACCTCGCTCATTCTATTGAGCCAACTCGCTTCCGACCCCAAAACTAACATCCTTAGCATTTTGTGTAGATCTCGCCTGCTGGACCCCGTGACCATCGCCGTATCTCTCGTCTAGACTCACAGGTCTTTTTATTCGACTCTTTCCTTGGACCAGCTCGGTCTTCACGCCTGCCCAGTCCGTTTCCCACCTATAAAATCCCACCGTCCCCGCTTGACCGCTCTCTCCGTTTCCACCCAACGACGACCCCGGATTGATTGCGTACTTTTACGACTTACCGCTATGATTGCGTTTACCACCCTACCGAGCTTCTTGAGCATCATGCTCGTTGCCCTGTTCCCCCAACTCCCGGCTGGGTGAGTTTCTTGACCATGGTCTAGTCGGAAACGACCGCTAACATGAAAAAACCCGTCCATAGCGCTGCTATTCTCGCTGGCGACGACCGGGCTCACTCCTTCGGAGTCTTCCCCCAACTTAACCTTCACCCTACTTCCAACTCATCTTCCACCGGCCACGGCAGCCGTTTCGGATCGTCACTGGTCCGTCACTTGGCGCCTTTGTGGCCTTTACCCAAGTCCACATCCCTCTTACAACCGGACCACCCGCACCTCGTCACTGGAATATCGAAACTTTTGGACCAAGTCGCTCAGACGAAGCAGAAGGTCATGTATGCTGCTTGTGAAGCCCGTCCTCGTGAGTGTTTGCCCCTCGGCCCAATCGATACGCTGATTGCTGACGCATATATAGCGATTATATACTCGCGAGTGACGCTTTTGGCGTTCTGGGCGGTGTACGAGGTCAGGGGCATGTACTGCATGCCATACTACCAGGCCAAGCATCGTGCCACCCGGATTCTAGCTCCTGCGACTTTACCACTGGCTTTTCCGACTCTACCGCCCCCTCCTCCGGCTCTACCATCCCCTCCGCCAAGCCCGGCCGAGGGCTTGTGTCTGATCCCGACCAGGACGTTCACTACAAGCGCGGATCGACCGGCCCAACCCACTCCCGCGCACGCCTGGCGCACGCACGGGACGTACGCGCACGAGGACTCGGACCAGGCGGCTCCTCTCCCCACCTCCCTTCTAGCCTCCACGACCCTCGGCCAATCCTTTTTGTCCGACCTGCGCTTCCTCCGCTCGCGCTTTCGAGAGCTCCGCGCAGTTATCGAGGATCTCCCAGCCAGAGTCAAAATCTGGCTGTGTCGTTTGCAACATGCCTGGGCTCGCTTCTACATGTGGAAACTCCGTTGCAGAGCCCTGTACGGAGTGACCTGGGTCGACCCACTGGTCCTGATAGCCGACGTCTTTCTCGCAGTGATACTGCCGTTGAGAGTCCACTACGGCTACTTCAACTATGGGTGGTTCGCTTATACCGAGCCCTCGGACGACCCTGGTCCCATCGCCCTGTCCGTCATTCACCTCGCGTATAGGCTGACAGTCAAAGCCGAGTCGCTTGAAGGCGAATCAATGGAATACTCGTCCGAGTGGGTTGAATCTGGGAATCTCGACGACCGCGAAGAGCTGGAACAGCGTGGTTGGACAGACGTCGGGTACAGGTTGCGGTTCTTGGAGCGCGTGTGCACCGACGAGGTGATGGTGGTGGGGGTGGAAGTTGTTCGCGTCACGACGGTTTTCGACGTCCTGCAGCTGTCGGATGGTACGACTATCCCCACCAAGGTCGACGAGTTATGTGCTGGACGTGAGTTGTTCGATTTCGACCTTTGCGATTGTATTGCTTACCTTGAACTGTAGCCGAGACCTTTTGGAGTCAGACATGGTTCGTGTCTGACTCTGTCTCCGAGGTCCAGGAAGGATATATCCAGGAGTTGCCCGACGCGAGTCTTTACACGCTCGGGCTTGAAGTGCAGAACTAGTGCTGCGGTGCGGATGGCGGTCCGATAGGAGGGGAAACGTGTGAGTCCAGTTGATTGGATCTATACAAGGAAGGCACAACTAACCTGAGGTGGCGTAGCTCGAGCGACCGATTCGCCGAAGTCGGCTTACATTCTTGCACAGAAGAGGCGTCGTATCGAGCGGCTGATGGTGAGGGAGGTCTACTACGCCCTAAGCTGCTGCTTTTAGCGCGGCTGGAATGCAGACCCGACTCTGATCAGTGCCGGTGTGATGTCACTCTTCTGATAGCGCAGATTAGCCTAACGTCGTGGCGACTGTGGTATGTGTGTTACACCATGCCACAGCGTCCTTCCCCTTTCCCCTCCTTTCTTGCAATCCGATCCGCCCTGAACTGTTCTTAACTGATACCATTTTTTCTTTTGCCTGGTCGTTCCTCACCCTTAACCTATCTCAAAAATGAAAAATTCTGGTTACCTTTTGTTCTTCATTTCAATTCCATATTTCGTTTCTAGTTTTAACTGTATCTTTGTTCTTCATGTACACGTCCCGGTCGAGCCGCTCTTCTCCCATCCTGTAACTTTCTTTAACGGTGCGTTTCTGTGCTCTTTTTTCTATAAATAATATATATTGTTTGGTGTTGCCGCTTGCTTATAATAAGCAAGCGGCAACATCAATATACCCTACACCCATTCTTTATTGCCGATTGCAGAAGTGTAAACTTTGGGGTATTTAGTGTTCAATTGTATTTGTTCCGTAATAACTCATATGATATCGCGAAAACTTTGAATAAGTGGCCCGGAATCGGAGCTTTCAATTGGGTGACAGGATCTCACTCATATGACCCAAATCTGGGACTTTTACCCCCCCCCCCCCAAGTATGACATGATACTATACTAAAGACTCGAGGATGAAAGCGTACCCGGGTCATGAATATAGTATGTTGTATGCATGCATCCCTCCCAAAATACTTTCTTGGAGCCTGGTAATAACTCAATACTAGTATCACTCTTTACTGCGATTTTAAATTCCGGAGTAGAGCGGAGCCGTAGCATACCACGCAGGGTTCCGGGGTAAGCGAGGTGTTTTTGAGGTCTATGGCTAAATGTATCTATTAGTGCAATGGCATTAGGTCTAATGGTACTGTAGAAAGTATCGAAATCATTGCCCCACCAAAAAGCTCCGTATGATGTAAGTTTGATATATTAAGACGCAGGGAATCAGTGGGTGTATGCCAGGGCGGCGAATACATGCGAAGAGCTGCTGCAAATACAGCCAGACGCTTTATCCAAATAAGAAATCAACAAGACGAAAAAATCCAGAGGCGATCAAACACAAGACATTATAGGTCAACCGACCCTCCGATGGTAGGGAAACACCTCTGTTGGAGATCCGTTCGCTTAGGCGGATCATCGCAGTTCGCTTGCGCTTGTATGATCCTTCCGATTCGCTTAGTTTACCGATTATGTATAAATACAGTCGCGTTCTCGCTGTAGATACATCAGAGATTTATCGGCTTGAATTCTATACACCAGTACCATTTAGCTTCAGTTTATGACGCCTTTTATTCTTCCACTGCATACATGCTAAGGGAGAGCTATTGAGAATTTTCATTCTCAACAACCTCAAAAGGCGCGGAGAGCATCGCCGAACAAACTTTCGCTCAAGCTGATTGCGTCTTCGGCGTGTGGGACTTTGAGCTCCTCAGCGACCTTTCTGACCTGGTCGGTAGCCATTGAGAGCATCGCTGACTTGACGAAACGGTGCTGGCGACACCAGTCGACGTGAGATACAGCGCTGGAGAGAAGGAAACAGGTGTTTTTGGCTGCTTACCTGAAAGGGATTGCGAGACGTGTCGTGGTACACCACAAAGCGGCCTTCGCCCTGTGCATTCTTCTGGCCGTAGCGCGCCTCGTGTCCGATCCTGAGCTCGTAGTAGTCACCGGCTGGCAAAAGAAAAAAGTTACAAGCCGAGGTAAGTTCAATGTATGCGCTTTATGAGTAGCATTCGGCACTGACCTTTTGTGGAAACCCTGGACATATGAGCTGCATCCTGGTACCACTCGGACTGGATGAAGATTGGCACTTGCCCGCTGCCGACTGTGTAAGTAGACGCAAAATAAGTATGGCTATTTCTAGCGTCGTGCGCTCGCAGGCCGGACGCGCTCACCTTTGTCTTTCACGTTGACCATGCCTGTGTGGTAGCTGGCCCTCTTGTTGGACCAGTTCTGCTGCCATTCGACGGTGACAGCGGTGAGACCCTGGGCGGGGATGAGAAGAACATCGCCGGATTGAACAATGTGCGTAGACATGATGAAAGCGGAAAGAACTGAGAGTGTACGGCCCCGGAAGTGAAGACGAACCACAGAGATGATGCTGGTCGAGTCCTAGGACCTGTGGTTTTATACTAGTGAATGATGCCTGCATATGCACACCTCGGCGATTGTCTCGATGGGCGCTCGATCGTTCCTGAGAGCACAGCATGGGAGGAATGCGCCGGCGCCGGTATGCCAAGTAGTCGTGCGTGTGCGGAGCGTCGCAGCCGCAGGCGGGATCTCGACGTCCGAACACCACACGACTGTTCCGCCTCGTGGTCTTCAACCGGACCTGGAAATAAAATAGGCGCCCAGACACCATATCTCCATGTAAATAGCATAGATATACATATCCCGGACCTCAAGGTTGCATCACATTCGTCTATCTTCCGGTGCCAGGCGCTTGCTTTCTGGGACGAAGCAGTGGTTATGTTAGGGAGGTGGCCAATTATGTGAACACCTTTGTCCACGTTTCGGTCGTGATGAAATGACCGGCGTTGGTGCAAAGAGTATAACAGTACAACTCGGATCCAAGAGGAAGCGCAAGTTAGAGGCTGCGCACCTATCCCTGTAGTTTATTGAGCATGGATAAGCTTGGAGGGTATATGCCGATCTGATAACATATTGACACAAGTCTCAAAATTGAGGGATCCAGTAAAAGACGATATACGCTTCAATCAATAGTCACAATGCCAACCACTCCAGACTCTCCAGGAACAAAGAACGCTTCACGGACACCATAATCCGAAATTTTTGTCCACGCGCAGCTCCAATCAGCTCAACGGCCAAGTCTTCGAAGCAGTGTGCAATGGTAGCTGGACTACTGAACCGAACGATCGTCAGCTCCCGACTTCTCACTCTACGGGTAGAGCGCTCCGCAACAAGCATCATCTCGGGATTTGGTCCTTCGACTGAGGTCTCAGTCACAAACAGCTTGAAATGCGCGGCGTTCGCCGGGCCACCAGAGCTGACAGCCACGATCGTGTGCCATAAGACTATATCGGTCACGGTATCGACTCCAAGAAGAGTACCGTGTCCAGTAGCGAGAATGAGCGGACAGAGGGATAGGGGGGTACAGCCCAGTAGCTAATCCTTTGGAGTAGAAAACAATAAGTTGAAAAGGTCCTATGGTTCATAGATAATTCGATGAGGCGCATTCGGTATCGAGATATTGGACATACCTGAGCTGTAACCACATACGCCACAAGCCTCTCTCCAAACCCACAATACTCCGAAGCTCCTGACTCGGACAGGATCTTGTGTTCCGGCAAGTCCAGTAGCATGCTAGCGACTTTGATATCCGTAATATCCATGTCGTGGGTCCATTCGAATTCCTCTCGTTGCAAGAGTTGCATGGATCCAGTCGATGCGACGATGAGAACACGGCGCTGAATCGAGCATGGGTTAGCCAATGTGTCGAAAGCGCACTACAATATCCGGTGTGAATTAGTTGAGAGCTGAGCGAGGTGAGGTGCCGAAAGACGCACATGAATGATAATCCCGTGCTCGTACGTGTTAAAGAGGAACATGAATCCGGCACTCATTCCTTGACTATCGGCACCATGCAGGGCGGGAAATTCGATATTTGGGGCTGTGCACGATTCAAGACATTTTTTGGAGATTATGGAGCCTGTTGCACGGTCGAGGGTGTTGATGTTGATGTTGGAGAGGACTGGATTTGATGAGGTGACGGTGAGTCGGTCGGAATGGTACGCGAAACGAGAACGCTGTGCGAGGTTAGATAGAATAAATGGATATACACATAGACACGAACCGGATATCGTTGGTCGCCCACGGCCATGATCGGCCTTCGAGGCGGGTGATCCTGTGCGTAGTAGTGAGGACATACGCATCGATGTTCTTCAGGTCGCGCCCAAATACAATGTCTAGGCCGAATTCAAGCGGTTCTAATAGTCGGCCGAGAGTTAGGCTGTGTCGTCGCCGCTCCCATAGGAGTGCTCCAGTTAATCGAATGGTCGAACATGCGCATGCCTAGGTCCAGAGGTGGCGGCCGTTGCTACCAAAGAGCAGCAGTTAAGCCCCAATTTCTAACGTATTTTCGTAGCATGAGGGCTTACCATCTTGATGAGTTTTCTGTTGCAGCGGCCCTCCTAATTTTAGCCAAACTAGATACACGTCAAAATCAGGCTACTGGCCAGGGCGGAGAACCATAATCGTACCAAAATCACGGGTTGACCCGTGTTTATGACTGATAATATATTACTTGTCGTCAGGATAGCGATTCCGGCTCTCTCGACTGGAGAAGCTGGGCCGAACCGAATGAAAGGGGGACCGTTGTTAGTGAGTGAGTGAGTGACGGGTACATTGACGAGTTCTTTATGCCATCCTATAACGCTAGCCTCAGATTGAGCAGAGCGGGACGCCAGAGCAGCAAGCCAATCCGCAAGCGCATCGTGGTGGCTGGTGGGAGACTTGGCCAGCCAAAGTGTGATGTAACACATAAGCGCCGTCCTGGGGCGTTTCTGAATCAAAGGCGCAGAAATTCTAGCCGGGGACTCCGATTGGCTGAGCTATGGACTACGTCAAATAAGTTATATTATTTGCACTTTATATGATTACTGGCCCGGGTATGACACCTGCTCTCATGAGATTGTGAAGACCATATTCAACCGAAACTTTCAATCCCACCGTGTAAACATATTGGAAAAAGCCCTTCGTGAATAATTATTCGAGCTCACCTGACTATGAGTATTGGTATTGCTCGGCTCTCTTAGTGGGAGGTCAACTAGATACAAGGGTGCGTAATAGAGCGCCTCGCTGCGGTATGCATCGAAGTACACGGTTGACCGGCGGAGCCGCCTGACTGGTATTATCACGTGAGTGTATCCGGTTTTGGGGTTTCCTCCTCGCGACCGTCATGTTCTGTCTCATCATCACACCGTCGCGCTCACAACCCCGTACAGGAGGCACAATCTCCGACTTGGCCCGTAGCCCGGAGCAACGTAATCTAGATCGTATTCGTCGCCGGGGCTAGCACTAAGCTCAGACAATAGAACCGGCTTCGCTCGGGGCCGTTTTTCAGCTATATGTTCTCTGGTTCTCTCAGTAGCACGACGATGTCTGTATTCTGTCTCGACATGATGTCTCATAGTTAACCTCATCACCGGGAACGGCACTCTGCTTACGAGTGCGCTGAGAGACTAAAAGCTCTTACTCGATGTCTGATAATCTGCCAAGAATGACATTTTTCTTTACCGTTAGGTTTGAAAGCTAAGAAGAGCCAGCAATTGTACCTTTGATCGTCGAGCTTCGTAAGGTTATCGTATGCGTACACGGCACGTCAGATACCGGCCTATTGGACGTTGCAGATAACACGCCTTATCTTTACCATTGCTCCGAAAGTTCTTACCGAACGGTCCAACAAGTAGACTCGAAAGCCTTCGGGGGTCTAGAGCCGGCAATAGCGTTAACTCCATTTCCCAAAAATCCGGCATCGTGACATAAAACCACCATAGAAATCGAAATATCGTTCAATACTACTATGTCGTGAGATTTATCCTGCTCGTTCTATGGAGTCAAATAGCTTTTAACCCAAACTGACGTACTTAACATTGTGTGTAGATCCCAGTTGCCGAATCCCGTGACGCTTGCCATACCTCTAGTCTAGGCTCATAGGTCTTTTTATTCGACTTTTTCCTTGGGCCAGCTCGGTCTTCACGCCTGCCCAGTCCGTTTCCCACCTATAAAACCCCACCGTCCCCGCTTGACCGCTCTCTTCGTTTCCACCCAACGACGACCCCAGATTGATTGCGTACTTTTACGACTCACTGCTATGATTGCTTTTACCACCCTACCGAGCTTCTTGAGCATCATGCTCGTTGCCCTGTTCTCCCAACTCCCGGCTGGGTGAGTTTCTTGGCCATGGTCTAGTCCGAGACGACCGCTAACGAGAAAAAACCCGTCCATAGCGCTGCTATTCTCGCTGGCGACGACCGTGTTGACTCCTTCGGAGTCTTCGCCCAACCTAACCCCCACTACACTTCCAACTCATCCTCCGCCGGCCACGGCAGCCGTTTCGGATCGTCACTGGTCCGTCACTTGGCGCCCTTATGGTCGCGGTCCAAGTCCACATCCGTCTCGAAACCCGGCCACTCATACCTCGTCACTGGAATCTCAAAAATTTCGGACCGGGTTGTTCGCACTAAGCAAAAGGTCATGTATGCTGCCTGTGAAGCCCGTCCTCGTGAGTGTTTGACCCTCGACCCAATTGATATGCCGATTGCTGACGCATATATAGCAATTATATACTCGCGAGTGACGCTCTTGGCGTTCTGGGCAGTGTACGAGGTCAGGGGCATGTATTGCATGCCGTACTACCGAGCCAAGCGTCGTGTCACCCTGGATCTGGCTCCTGCAACTCTACCACTGGCTTTTCTGACTCTACCGCCCCCTCCTCCGGCTCTACCATCCCCTCCGCCAAGCCCGGCCGAGGGCTTGTGTCTGATCCCGAGCAGGACGTTCACTACGAGCTCGGATCGACCGGCCCAACCTACTCCTGCGCACGCCTGGCGCAAACACGGGACGTACGCGCACGAGGACTCGGACCAGGCGGTTTGTCTCACCACATCCTCTCTGGCCTCCACGATCCCTGACAAATCCCTTGTCACTGGCCTGCGTTTCTTCCGCTCGCGTCTTCAAGAACTGCGCGCCGTTCTCGAGAATCTCCCGGGAGAAATCAAAATCTGGCTGGATCGTTTGGATCATACCTGGGCACGGTTCTACCTCTGGCAACTTCGTTCCAGAGCGTTGTACGGCATGAGCTGGGTCGACGCACTGGTTCTGATGGCCAACTTCTTTCTCATAGTGATACTGCCGTTGAGGGTCCACTACGGCTACTTCAACTATGGGTGGTTCGCCTATACTGAGCCCTCGGACGACTCTGATCCCATCGCCCTCGTCGTCGTTCACTACGGGTATCGGTTGACGATCAAGGCCGAGCCACTGGAGGGCGACACACTAGAATACTCGTCCGAGTGGGTCGTGTCGGGCAACCATGAAGACTTTCAGGAGTTGGAGCGGCGCGGTTGGACAGACGTCGGAGACAGGCTGCGGTTCCTGGAGTCCGAATGCACCGACGAGGTGATGGTAGTGGGGGTGGAGGTCACTCGGGTCACGACAGTTTTCGACGTCCTGAAACTGTCGGATGGCACGATGATCTCCACCAAGGTCGATGAGCTCTGTATTGGACGTAAGTTTTTCATTTATAATTCGTGCGATTGTGTTGCTTATCCTTGATTTTTAGCCGAGTCCTTCTGGAGTCAGACATGGTTCATGTCTGACTCTGTAGTCAGACATGGTTCATGTCTGACTCTGTCTCCGAGGTCCAGGAAGGGTACATCGAGGAGGTGCCCGACGCGAGTTTTTACTCGCTTGGGGTTGAGGGACAGAACTAGTGTTGGGGCGTCGATGAAAGCTGAATAGGAGGGGAAACGTGTGAGTTCACTTGAAGATAACTATGAAAATGCAAAGCGCGACTGACGTGAAGTGCTGTAGCTCGAGCGACTGGTTCGCCGAAGCCGGCTTACATGCTTTCGCAGAGCAGGCATCATATCGGGACGTTGGCCGCGAGCGCGGTCTACTACACCCGGCTGCTGCTTTTAGCGCGGCGGGAATGTAGACCGAGCTCGGGTCGGTCCCGATGTGATGTGAGTTTTCTGATAGCGCAGATTAGCCGGAAGTCATGGCGCCTGTGGTATGTGTGTCATACTATACCGCAGCGTCTGTTCCCTTTCCCCCCCTTCCTCGCTTGCCGATCCCCCTAGCACTACTCTCTACCCGTGTATTTTCTTTTTTTTTTCGAATCGTTCCTCACTATACTAATACTTTCAAAAAAAATATCTGTTCCCCTTTTTGTTTCTCAATTCGTGTCCTGTTTCCGCTCCAAACTGTAACTTTGTTCTCGGCGTGCTCATTCCGTCTGTGCCGCTCTCGGCCGCTTTTCCTGTAGCTTTGTTTACTCATGTTTTCTAGACTTTTTCATAAATTGTATGTTATGGTTGGTGTTGCCGCCGGCTTATTCTAAGCTTGCGGCAGCATCAAGCTACCCAGGACTCAAAACGCGCAGGTGCGGAGAGGCGCGATGCTCGAGACCCCACGAACGAGAGTGAGGGCAGCCACGACACATGATCGTGTCTACAAAACAGAAGTCGCGCTCCGAGACAGCCCGCAGGAAGCTATGTCACAGGAGCGCGTCGCGTCCCAGTTTTAAGATGACCACTGAGGCTATGCTCCTACTCCTCAATCTCGACTCGTCGCTTTTGGAGACGCATACCACGCCCTTCCGTTTTTCGTCCTACCCACCATCCCTTTTCGATCGATGACCGCTGCCCGTTGGCCACGCACCCACGAGTTCGCTCGCGTCTTGGTGCTCTGGTTTACCCCTGACGTTATACGGTGGGTGACGGTATTTTCCCCTCTAAAATATTTATACCGCTCTATTCATCCTGCACGTATAAACAACTAATATATGTGCCTCGGCTTGGATTCCGACCCAGCGTATTCTTCCCTCGTACGCCCTTGTCGTAAGCCCTAACTAGCGCAAAGGCTTCATTGAATTAAGGGACCTTTCATCACTCGGGCAAACGTGCGGTGTTATATATATGCGCAATGATTACAGATGTAGCTTTTCGAGAGCAGGATAAGCGTTGTAGGCGCTGATCGCTGGTTCAAATCGCGCAGGCCTATTCAAAACTTCCGACTTAAAACGAGAACAATGCGTTGTGCATGGTAGCTTGCCCAAGAAACACAATCATTCCAAAACATATTGAAAAAGTAACATTTAGTACAAATTGCAACCGACTCGATCAATAATATACAACGATTGCTTTGACAGACCAAGCCTAAGTTAATTGTCGCACAGCGTGAAAGAAAAAGCAGAGGTGAAAACGCAAACCAGACATCTACAATAACACAAATTCCACCGAAACACTCAGTTCCTAGCACCGCTGCCCGCAGCTATACCCCACGTCCCTGGTAACAGCGAGTTGTCCCAAAAGTCTCCGCTCAGAGAGTACATCGCAGCGAGCACATCCTCTTCGGGCCCAGCCGCGCTCGACGGCCGAGGTGGGATCAGACCAGAGCTAGTCACGTAAGGGACAGTGATAGGAGATGCAGCTGCGTCGGACGGCTTGGGGGATTGTGGCCCGGCATTCGGACTGTGTGACGGCGTAACGTTGACATGACCCGGTTCACCTAGAATCTTTTTGAGATATCGAGCATATAGAGCCGGGGCGTGTCGGTTGTCGACTGCGCTATACTCGAGAGTCGTGATAAACTTGCGAACGAGCGCCATCGAAGAGTCCCGCTGGGCCGGGGTCATGGTCAGATATCCGGGTTGATTGGAACGAGGTTTTGCAAGCTAGAGGGGTGGGTTAGGATAGACTTTGATTAGGATCATATATGCGGACTAACCTTGATCAAAAATGCCGCGGCTGCATGCCATGCCAAGACCAAGCTTAGCAAATTGCCAAACAACACCAAACCAGGGCCAACTCACCAAACACCGACCACATCCAGTGGCCATCGGGAGAGTATCGGTGGAAATCGTAAATCGGGAGATCTTCGTTGGTTATTCGCAAAACCTCCGAAGCCGTATCGATCGACTACGACAGTCCTCAGGTTAAGAGCTAAAAAATAAAATAAACACCATGACTCACTCGAGCGAGGAACATATTGCCAGGTTCCAATGATGACCGATGCGCATGTTCGAGTCCAAAGGAGTACATGACCAGTCGGTAGTATGATATTGCCCTGTGAACCCAGATTTAGCCGTTCTCACCCATTTAACATACACCCATTCACGACTTACAGTGGCAACTACCGACGTCCAAGTTAGCTGGTATACCCTAAACTAGCAGGAAACACATACTAAAGCAAGCCGATACTGACAAGCAGGGTGCTTCGCATCTGGCGCCGTCGAATACGTATGCTCCGCATCCTGCCTAAACTGCTCCATCTCGTCGTCAAATGCACGCGTGATCGGCCCAAACTCGGTGCTCTAAACCAGAATCAGCACCGAAATGATTCATAGCGAAAGAAAGACGTACCTCGTTGAATCCGCTCAAACTCTCGGGATCGGAATAAATCAAACTAAAGTACCGAGTAACTGTCCGTAACAACTGCGTGTAGAAACACAAATGCACGTCCAGTCGACCGTTATACTTCGACCGCCGCCACCAATCCCTTGAATGTCGAACGATATAATCTTCGGGAATCGTAGTCGGGCGACCAAGTCGAGTCGCGAGTGCGCGATCCCTGTTCCCTAATCAGTCAAGGTAAACAAATTGGAGAGACCATGACGCACATGTTAAAACAGATCAACCACGTCCTCGTCCGATTCAACACCTCGCGCTCATGTGCTTCATTCACAAACGTCTTGGCGCCCTGCTTGTATAAATTCAAATCCATCGCCATTCTGCATCTTCGCGTCAGCATTTCACCCTTGAAATCAAATTACCGGACATACCGAATTGCACAGCCCAAGAATAACCATGCGCGGTCCTCCTCCCAACTCCTCGCTGGCTGCGGATACACGCTCAAGAGAAGATACGCTTGGCATACTTCAAGCGATTTCCAACCGTCGGTTATGGCCATGGCGGCTGCGGCCTTTGCATGGTGCATGAGCACAGTGTAGAGTTCAGGACGTTCGACCCAGTATCGGGATGCAACCGCACAGACTGGGTTGGTGCAAACGGGCAACAAAGGAGATTGTAAGATAGGGGCAGAGATGAGGGGCAGAGGTAATGAACATGATGCATCAGATCAAGTGGCCAAACCGCGCTAAACACACTACTCACTAACTGTGAACAAAAACGGACATCGGGCCTTGACGCCCGCGACGGTATGTATCACCGGGTCAATGATCGCAATCACAGCCTGTAGCAGCCCGTATCAGTACCCCTCTCCTGTTCTGCATAACCCACACCCACGTCAATCCGTTCGTGGAATCTACCCATCAAAGAGTCAACTTTCCACGACAAAAAACTCAAGCCATAGTCCGACTCACATCCGGAACAAATGCTCAACCTCGTCCTCTGTCACGACACCCAGCGTCAAAATCTCAGGCACCATCTGCCTCTCAACAATGATCCGCCGCAACTCGGGATGCGCCATCGGACCCGGTTTAAAGTACTCGGCGTTGGCCACGCCGACTTCGCCGTCCTCGCCCGCGGCTTTACTCACACTCCTCTCTCTACCCGTACTTTTATCCTCCCGATCGTTGAGCGAGAGATCGGCCAACAGACCAAATGGCGTTGAATCGACCGGCAAGTTTTCTTCCCCGTCTTGTTGCGGCTCGGGCTCGATACCAGAAGGGGGGAGCATAAGCGAACGAGCGCCTCGTTCAATCCATTTCCATACTTGAGCGCTGTCGGGTTTATGTTCGTTTGTTTGGGGAGGGTGGATGATGCGTAGAAGACCTTGGATAATTTCTTCCTTGTCTTCGATCTGGGCCGAGAGTTGTTCGAGTGGTCTATATAGGGTAACGGGCGCGAGGAGCAGGGTGGAGCGAGCGAAATGAGATCAGATGGAAACACATGAAAAAGGATAGATTAAAAACCCACTCCGAGTTCTTTCGTGGCTTCCGGCCCTCGACAACACAATCTTGACCGCTGCTCCGACATCGTTGACACGTCGCAGCATTGGGCGGGTCAAACGTACATTTCATCTGAATAGCATAGATCATTAGCCAAGTGATAAACCCATACGTAAAATGAGACGATACACCTTGAGCCGTTTGCAATGCCTACACGCACCCGACTTGGCCTTTTCCTTTTCGTCCGTCCGTTGTTTCTTGCCCCGCGCAGTCCCGATCGCCCAGCGCTCGTTGTCCTTGTCATCGCCAGTGGATGTTCCGGTCCCGCTCGGACTGATGTTGCCGTTGCCGGCTATGGTGTTTTTAAACGTAAACTCGCCAGATGGGGGCCATGTGGTGGTGGTGCCCACGACCGGATCGACCGATTCGGGGCTGATCAATGGGCTCGGGGTGATCCATCGCGTGCTGACGCCTCCTGACCACGGGTTATCCATGGTGGATGAGAGCGGCGAGGGGGTCATGTGCGGTTCTGACGAGGACGGGTCGGTGTAGGGTGGAGAGAGGGACTGGCGTGGTGATTGAGAGTAGCGTGGGGGTTGCGGTTGGTATTGGGCATGCTGCTGTTGCCATTGCTGGTACGAGTTCAACGTCGGTTCGGCGTAGCCTTGTTGTTGCTGCTGCTGAGGGTATGAATACCCCTGACCCGTGTACTGCTGCTGCTGTTGGTGCTGGTTATAGTACGCGTTCTGCGCTGGGCGTTGGTTGGGGTACATCTGTGCATAGTCCATGGTGCGAGTCGACTATTGAGAAATTACCCGAGAGGACAACTGCTCGTTCGAGGGATCGCTGGCAGCGCAGTTTTTGTCGAGACAGGAACAGCGCGATGGATGGAAAGAAGGCACGAGAAGAACCGATAACGAGGCTGACTGACAAAGCCCGATTTGGGCCGGATAAACCGAGGTTGCGATTCGACAAGTCGCAGCAGCAAGCAGCGCAGGTGGCGCAGTGGGTGGCTACGGTAGGATGCCCCTCGTGGCACGATGCGATGAGCCGTCGTCGACGATCAGAGCTGACAGGTCGTGGCACGGTCCCGAAGCCAATCTGGCGGCGTGATCATCCCCGGAGGGCCAGACCCCAGGCGCCGTTACGTTACGTCGTGGTCACATGCGCCCAAGTCAAGCAGAAACGCCTCCCCACTAATGCGTCTCCAGCAGACACGTTGGCATCGTAGCCATTTACGTGAGTTTTGTGACCGATCGTCGCGCAAGACTAGAACTGAGAACGCATGTATACGCAACCCATCTCCTGTGGCCGTACCCACGAGTTGACCAATTGCACAGCAAGCTAAATATGCGCATATTCAGGCCGTTTCAGATACTTCTCCGCTCTAGGTATGAATACGGGTCGAACTTTTAATATGTACCACGCGAGGATGGGGTAGTCTCTCGTATATTCTCAGACAGAACCAGATTGATTCCTATATTTACAAAACACACTCAAAATACAGTCGAGGCATCGGTCATTGGACCACCCTGGCATGATTCAAGGCTTGAGATCCCTCCGTAGTACGGGCCTATCTCGAACCTCCAGACACATCGCTCCAAAGGTCCTCATCTAGGACTCGTTTCGTAGTCGCAGCCCCCGCTCCATCGCCTAGGAAGATCAGAGTGGTCAATCATCGAATATTCGGACAATACCAGAACCAGCTCACTCATTCGCTGACTTACTTGCTCCAGTGCATCCAACCGCTCTTGGAACCGCCGAGCTTCCTGTACCTGGCTGTCATTCGTCCTCTGCACCCCAGCTAGGAACAAACCGAGTGTCTGATCGCGAAGAGTCTGACGAGCTTCCGACAGGCGTGCGGATTCCTCGACCAGCTCTCGCTTCACCCGACTCAACTCTTGGGTTTGAGAAGCAATCTGCTCCTTGAGAAAGGCAATTTCAATGTCTTTGAGGGCTATCTCGGCCTTGTGTAACTGTTCGAAACGCCCATCTAGTGACTGGGACTCTGTTTCCCCAGTGTTGTTGCTGCTGATTGCTTCACCTAAATGGGCTAGCCAACGATATCCTTGGTGTACTGACCTCAATCGCTCGAATTTCCACTTTCTGTTAGCCGGCGGCCAGTCGCCTTTAGGATATGTACAAATCTAGATGGTGGCATAAAATTCAATAAGCACCTATTTCTATACGGCACTATAGGTCAATTCGATCTTACTTTTGCACCGTCGTCCGTTAATCCACGCCACAGGTCCACCACCCGACCATTATCGCCATGCTCGATTCTAGAGACGTTCTGTAAGCGGTAACATGGTATTCCAATATCTACCCACATGTACGCGCCATTGTCACCGCCCTCCTGATAAATTGCCCATGTAGCAGGATATTGCCCGCAAAGCATCCAGATAGAATTGCCACTGGCACTCCTCGTTTCAGAGACAGCAAGATACGCGCCATTGTAGCAGCTTTGTATGTGATATCCCGCTCCGGAACGCCGAACATACCACTAATAGGCGTTCAGTTAGTACCTCAGCTTGTGTCTCAGGTAGATTGGTTGACGAACCTGTTGATCTTTGGTATCCCTACGCTTGGAGCACACAGGATGCCGCTCGTCCTTCACCGCGATACACGTACCAGCATGTACGCTGGTGATTTTGTAAGTCCCTGGTTCAATAGTAGGCATGCTCTAATATGGCTTGGGTGTAGTCTCTCAAAGGCAAGCTACTGTAGGGGGGAAACCAAGAATGACTTGCTTCACCTACCCCCCGTTCTATTAAGTGCCTGCTCTTTCGTAACTCGGAAGCAGATCTAGTGATATCCGCCAATCATTCTAGAAGACAGCAGGAACAGCATTGCCGCTCGAGAGATAAGCACTGGCCGCGCGTGCTACCTGCATCTACCCACGCGCTCGTATGTGTATAAATCCTAGATATTCAAATTTATATAGCTGATTATGCCAAAAAAGTCAGCCAACCATCCTTCAAAAGTTTAACCCAAGCCCCAGGAATCATGGTTACAAACCTCCCATTGACTATATTCAAATTACAACGATATTTCCGAACCCATTCCGCGTTGAACCTTCCGCGCAACCTCCTGGCATGATCTAACAATAACGCGTGGTGAATATGCCACTGCACCACATGTTACTAAAACGCATTATATGTGGCTGTATGCCGAAGCCCACAGCGGCATCCGCGTCCACTTGTGCTAATAATAAAAGAATTTGAACAAGAAAAGAGCATCCAAGTCATACTGAAAGACCCCTGTTGGAGCTGTTAGCGGACCCAGTGAACAAATTAGCGACGTGGAGACGTGAATATGACACATCCAATTGACGGGCGAAAGCAGTCAAAACGAGACGATCAATAGAGTGAGTGCGATGGCGTGAAAGGAACGTTACGAACACGCCTACACGCGGCGCTGAAGCTAACAAATCACATTTCTCGAACGGACGCAATACGGCCAACAAGCCGGTACTCCAGGAAGTGTAGCTAAATGTAGCACGATGAAGCAAAGCTTGACATGCGTGTATTGTGAAGCACACCCGAGGACATGGTCACAGTGAAGGAAATATAACGAATAGAAAAATAGGAAAATTACCCGAAGATAAAGAAGCCGAACAAGGTTGCGCCGCGACCGCATATACCTCGGTTTGTGACTGGCCTTGACGGTATCCGCATGGGAGGTATTCGGGCTGCGTTTCTAAGCTGGAAAACTACACTAACTACACGCACTCGCATACAGTCACAAACAAGATAAGAAACTGACTCAATGCAGCGGCCAGCCACTTCCACCAATAGGGTGGCGCATAATAAATTGCACATGAAATCGCCTCGTGGTTCTAGGTCGGTGAATTTTGCGCTCCTTATCCACAACATCAGCCAATAAAGTGCCATTTGAATTCAGGAAGATATACATACCGACTTGCGAGTGCGTGGCGTTCTGCCTCGCACAGACGTACGACCGTAAGTTCTAATACGCTCTATTGACCCTCATGAGGGGCTAGCTGTGGCCGTAGGATCTCACACGTCCATAGCGTGTCTTTGTGGCTCTCGGGAGATCTCAATTTGGTTCCTAGAATAACTTTGCACTACTGACAGGAAAGATAGTTCAAGACTTCGGATTTAACATGCTACAGTATAATATAAATACAGGGAGAGGGGAAGCAAATCACAGGAAGGATTACCGAATGGAAGGACGCGAGATGCACGCCGCGAGCTAAAAGAATGCATGATTGGCAATGATACTGTGCGGCCAATTCTTAGTTGTGGATCTCCGTACACTTGCGAGACGTACTCTCTCGGTGTGCCAACAGAATGTGTATCCACCTTCATAAGCTTGTCGTCCTCAACCTCCGTTTCATAAGTACTGCAGCCACACATTGCGTGATAACTCGCGGAAGTTAGACACATTATGAGTTTCTAGGGGTTTATATCGAGTGATGGCAGTAGTTTCATTTTCAGTCATAATCAGATTGATGCTCATATCACAAAACAAGTTTGAAATACTGGAAGTATGTCGAGGAGCGGTCCTGGCACCATTAAAACCTTCAGGTCTCTGTGGAGTAGGGACCTATTCAAATTCCAGAGAATATCCACTGCAAATTTCATCGTCTAGGACGAACTGTTCTTTAGTTGTAGTCCCAGCGCCATTGCCTGAAGGAGTTAATAATCGTCAATCACCGAGCAACCAGTCAATACCAGAACCAGCTCACTCATTCGCTGACTTACTTGCTCCAGTGCATCCAACCGCTCCTGAAACCGCCTGGCTTCTTGTGCTGGGCTCTCGTTCGTCCTCTGTATCCCAGCTAGGAACGAAGCGAACGTCTGATCGCGAAGAGTCTGACGAGCTTCCGACAGGCGTGCGGATTCTTCGACCAGCTCTCGTTTAACTCGACTCAGCTCTTGACTTTGGGACGCTATCTGTTCTTTGAGCAACGTAATCTCGGCGTCTTTGAGAGCCATCTCGGACTTGTGTAGCTGTTCGAGGCGACCATCTAGTGGCCGGGAATCTATTTCCCCAGTATTGTCGCTGTTGACAAAGATATAGATAAATCAGAAACAAGAACAGCATCAGTGCAGTTGTTCAGACCTTAGCCGCTCGAATTTCCATCTTCGATTCGCTGACCAATCTCCTTTTGGATACATACAAAGCTGAGCAACAATGTCAGAGTTGCCCATACACCGTGCGAATCAATAAAGCGTACTTTGGCTCCGTCATCTTCGTATCCCCGCCAAAGGTCTATCACACGGCCATTATCGCCTTGCTCAATTCTGACGAGTGATGCTTGTAGGCTTGTGCTCGCAGATCATAGTTTTCTACTCACATGTACATATCGTGGTCCCTTGCTTCCTGGTAGATTGCCCATGTCGTTGGGTATCGGCCACAAAGTGTCCAAGTTGCATTGGAATCCGTCGGGTCCTTCGTCTCGGACGCCGACAGGTACCCCCCATTCAAGCAGCTCTGGATATGATACCCTCCTCCGGAGCGTTGTACATACCACTTTTGGCCAGTCAGCTGGTACCTTTCTTATGTTGTCTACTTTATGGCGCACGAACCTGTTGATCCTTGACATCTTTATGATGAAAGCACACCGCGTGCCACCCGTCCTTGACCCCAATACATGTACCGCTATGAACGCTCGAGATCCGATAAGTTCCGGGCTGAATATAATGCATGGCTCCTGTTCAAGTGGTTTGTCCGAGTTATCTGTGGCGGTTGTGCAGATTCCTGAGTGCACACTTACACGCGGCTCTCGCCACCGATCAAAACATGATCAAGCACATCGACGCCACCCTTCTTCCAGTCCGCGCGTGTCGTGAGCCATGAGGTCCCACTACCTGGCTCCAGTAAATGGCTGTTTTATATATCTTTTCTTCATTTGACAGCCCGGCTGACGTTTTCAGGTCCATGTCGGGCCTTGAAACCCGTGCCTAAATCCGAGCAACTCGTCTCCGCCACTTTTACATGTAGAAAATAGGTTGACTCAATTTATGATTGTTTTTTATGATTGCGCAGTTGCACTCATTGTGTGTAGATTTGAGGGGAGCGGGAGCGAGTGAAAACAGCTCCTCAGCCAATCCCCGAATATCTAGCTAGCATACACTAGCTCGAACTGTCTAACGATGCTTCTGAGTACTCATTAGACCGGAAGTAACACGGGCTGCCGGGGCTACCGGCATCTAGTCAGCGCTCAAAAGCATCATTAGACAATGGGGCCTTATCACGTGCTAGCTAGATAAGTAACTTATTTGGGGATTGGCCCAGTCATTATGAAATGTTCTGGTAAGCGCCGATGCTTCTGGCGCTTGGCTACTGCTTATTTTCTGCGTGGTTTGCGTGGCGGGCGCGATCGATCTCATAGCATTGACCAGAGTAGATGAAGCCTCGGATCGCGTCCAGGGCTGCCTTTATACTGGGACATTCTAACTTTCGTCATTTAGAGTTATCTATTCCAATACTATCGTACGGTTTTGAATTCAGGAAACTATCCTGCTCGCTACGATCTTTTCACTCAGGTCCCATAGTCGCTTAGCGAGCTCCCCGTCCTGCGCAAGCTTGGACGGTGTAGTTATCCTGTCATAAGGCGTCAAGTACTTCCCCTTGTACTTTTCGGGGTCAGCTCGAACCGCAGGATTGGTTGCAGCGAACAAACTGGTCAACGCTCCGTTATCCGGGGTAATGAAAAATGATCCAATAACCAGGTTATGAAAGCCCCCTATGACTGGAATACGAGAGACCACAGTATGTGCCCCATCTTGTACGAATCATATAAGCCATATCCAGCACGTTGCGATGGCAATAAGACATACCGGTTGCCACAGCACCAGGGTCCAAACTCAGCGTAATGATGTTGCTCCCCTCGGCATCTAAGCGTCGCTGTAATTCGGTGACGAATAGCATACTCGCAAGCTTACTGCGCCCTAGAGCACAATTTAATAGACGTTATGGATCAGACGATACGACCAACCATAACGCGCCATCATGTTCGACCATCCATTGTAGTTGGTGGCAGGGAACGGCACACTGATTTCGGCCTCATCCTTGAATTGGATCGGGTGTCCATCTGCGTTTGCGTGAACCACAGAGGATACCTAGGCAAACAGTTATATCTCTCGATTTTCGGAATGTCTCAATTGTGAAGTCTTACCACCACGATGCGTACGTCAGAACCCGGTTTGGAGCTCGTCTGCTTCATCAAATCCAGCACCATTTGGGTGAAAGTAAAAGGTCCGAGGTGACTGGCGGGGATGCACATCAATGACGCCAGACTTGAGAGGCAAAATCGCACTCACTTGGTCGCCATCGTAGTTTCAATACCCTCCTCATTGACCGCGTAGTCACCTATACTGAAGATCTGCTACATAAGACAGACACATTTGTTACTATCTTCTACGCACGTCGCGCCGTTGTGGACTTAACAGAGTACTTCAGCGTATCATATCAAGATATAAGGCCCATATTACGTACTGAGGATATCTAATTGATTCTCCCTCTGAAGGAATGTCTCGGCCGCCTCTTTAGCCTTTTTGACCGATCCCATGTCCGCAATGAACCACTTCAGTTGACCTTCGGACACGGGTATGTCGGCGCGAATTTGGTCGATTGCTGTCAATGCATTAGCTTCGGTTCGGGAGCCTATGTATACTGTCGCGCCGAGACGATACAATTGCTTCGCAGTCGAGAGACCTATACCACGACTACAAGCATGGCAAGTATTTCAATAACCAGTTTGATGAATGATCGACTAAACACGTACTTGGCACCGGTTACGATTGCCACTCGCCCCGTGAGGTTGGATCCGGCCGTCAGAGGTTTCGAGAAGTATGAACCCATGTTGAATTGCGGAGGGTGATAGCAATTGTATGTACCTTAGGCGTCGTAGGTATGAGGTTTATGTACTGTATCGGCCTGCTCGGTGAACTTCATGCCCGGCGTTGATCACGTGCATCTTGATTGAACGGAGGCGGACGTGCTGATGACTGACGGTGGTTGATCAGCATGGACAAATCACAAAAAGCAACAACCAGCGAATGGGATGAATTCGGCAAGAGACGCTGCATTAGTGCGTGTGTGATGCTGCAAGTCCGTCTCCCGACCAACTAACGAGATAGATACAGCTCCAGCTAAATTTCCTCCCCTGGAAAGACTCACCCCTCGAATCTCATGGGAAAAAACCGACAGATTGCTTTGAAGATCATCGTTTACTAATCCCGAAATGCCAGAACCAAGCCGACAATTGCCAAGGCGTCGCACAGCCTGGCCAAGGTGGTTCGGATGATCACACAGCCTCGTGAGCTGAACTATATGCGTCATGAAATATCGAGCTGGAGGATGCAATTAGGACTCAGATCTCGTATGGCTTATCATAGCCGTAAAATAGAGCATTGCCAATCCGCTGCGTTTTGTCTTGGTGGGGTAAACAGGACTGTGCTGTTTAGTGAGCTGTTTGGTTTTCCGCTTTTTTCATCCTTGACTCTCAGAGTTGTGTAGCTAACTTATTATCATGGCCTAGCTATTGGAGGGCTTGTAAGATCACATTAGGAATAAGGCACTCACCTTCAATCGGGAAAGGTGGTGTGCACTGAAGAGCCCGTTGGAACTTGGGAGGGAAGGGAGGTAGTCCCAATTCCTCATCGGCTTTGCAAGGCCGCGGGAAAATAGGAGATTGAAGACATCCTGATACACTAATAGACGAGATTTTCAAAGATAAACACATCACATATTGCACTAGTCAAATATCCCACCCCATAATCCAGCCAGCGGTCGGTTTATCCATGGTTTGAAACACCCTAGATGCCACGATACTTCCATTATTGCCATCCCAAAATTTCACAAAAGTCCCAACACCTACGCTTGCTCATGCTCATGCTCTATGAAGATAGAGGCAATGGGATCAGTGATAACTGAGACACGAGTCACGTGACTATATGCACGACCTGTGAGGGGCTGGAACATGGGAGACTGTTAGATTTCGTGATAAGCACCTGACTGGTGCTCACGAGCACTTTTGATTGGCCCTGAGGCCCCCCGAGAACCGATCTCCGGGCTTCTGATTGGCCCTTAGGGCTCGCTATTAGGGTGTGTGTGCGTTTTATGCTCTTCGTCTTGTGAGCTTTCGTGACACCACGTGAGCACCGGCGGATTCGGCAGTGCAGCGCGATCAGATAGCGAATCGCTCGGACACAAAATCGTACACCTCATGACTTTGACTCATTTCCTAGTTATAGGTGCCAATCGGGGCATCGGTCTAGAACTTACTCATCAACTGGTGAGCAGGATATTTAGGTGGATCGTCGCCCTCGATTAATCAAGCACCTAGCTTCAAAACCAAGAGCACATAGTAGCCGCGACTTATCGTGATCCATCCAAGCTCGAGGACCTCAACACTCTTCTCAATGACCGAGCTAACAATGGTCGTTTGGTCCTGGTACAACTCGATATGAACGATGCGGGGAGCTGCAAGGTATATACTCCAGGCCTTTTGCGCGTTTCACTACTCGAACTCTTAGTATACATCAAGTCTGCAGCCAAAGAAGTGCGATCAAAAATAGGAGCTCTGGATGTTGTAATCGTGAACGCTGGGATTAACATGAAAGCAACTCCCTTAGTTACCCAGTAAGTTTAATACACTACAAATACGATTCAAGGCTAACCGTAATATTCTAGAAATCTCGATGAGGTCGCGAATATTTTCGGAACCAACGTTCTGGGGCCGCTTAGAATATGTCAAGCTTTCGTGCCTCTTTTAGAGGGTAAATTGGCCCCCGCTAAGCTTGCTTTGATTAGTTCAGAAGCCGGCTCTATCACAGTCCAAAAGAATCTGAGGTCGCCTGCATATGGCATCAGCAAGGTATGTGGACTTTTTATTGCTCAGCACAGAATTGATACCGATGGCACTCGACCCAGGCCGCGCTGAATATGGCTGGTAGAAAACTTGCAGCCGAGCTTCAGCCGTCAAATATCATTGTCGCCCTGGTTCATCCTGGGTGGGTCAAGGTAAATTGGTAATGAGTATTTTGGTTGGTAATAAGCTAACCCTAAATCAAGACAGATATGGGTGGTCCGAATGCTCAGATTACTCCAACGGAAAGTGCTGTGGGGATTCTCCAGGTTATTGAGCAGCTCAGTATGGATAACTCCGGCGAATTCTGGGTTTACAACGGCGAGAAGCATCCGTGGTAAGACCCAGTTTATATTGCCTACATGGCGGTGTGAAATCTCGATCATGAACAAATACACTACCTAACACGGGTCGAGCGCTGGCGCCAGTACGGCCTATCGGTCGGGTTTCACCCGTGGCTAGCGCCTTCAGAGGCGGCGCGAGCGCGGCCGGATCCCAACCGCGAGAGCGACTCGCGGGTCGGGTAGGCCATAACCAGCCGATAAGTCGTACATTGGTGGGTAAAAACCCGACGCGCCACGTCGTGTGATATCACGATATGATCGAGCACAAGAGCAAGGGGATGCGCGTTCGTGGTAGGAACGTAAACGGGGCGTCGCGTCGGCGATTGCTTTGCTCAGTATGCACAGTGCATCTCAGCTGGCTCTCTTGCACTATTTCATGTCTTAACAATCATTAATTGGCGGTAAAAAAGTATAGGTCCTTCACACACTATTGGGACTAACCTATGGTGAATATGATGGCTGATATACACATTGAATATAAGAGAAGCAAACGTATTCCTCGTATGGAATATTCTAGTTACAGTGGAGACCGGGGAAAGGGGAGTTCTATAGCTAGTAGAGGTGGAGGAGGCTGAAGGAATGATCGGGCGGCCCCCTGGCCCCTATGCTTCAACAGCCATATATATACTATGATATTTCAGCATGTGCTAAAAAGAAAAATATCCACTATGTCGGTAAATTCGACAAAGGGCGATATGGACTTACCACATTCCTTGGTCGTGATCGAGGCGTGATAACGCCATTGTCGCGGTTTTGGTTCTTCATCAACGCCGTTGTCACACGTTATCTTGTTATCAATCTTCAATCACGCCGTGATTGAAGCTAACCGTGGTCTCGATCTTGGCGCTTGAGCCTGGTTAGGACGAGCTTTAATTATTAAAGATTTAAGATAGGGCAGCTATTTTCAGCTAAGAAGTCGACTGATAAGAGCACACGTTGTCTAGTACGTTGCCACAGAAGCTAAAAGAGCTTTTTGAACTAACTAAACTGTATCGTACAATTATTTGGTCTACTCGGTATCTAAGTCCGACCAAAAGCTTCAGCGCGAGCAATTGCCTTCGCAACGTCGAAGCGACCATCGTCTTCTGGTGCCTGGGGATTTTGAAGCGCACGATCGGGGAAATTTTCACTATTCCACTCCCTCATGAGCTGCGTGTATGGCCCCTCTTCACCTGTTTCATCCAATACCTCCTTTTCGCGCTCAAGTGCCCTGATTATCAACTCCTTGTAGTCGTTATAGGCCACCTGCCATTGTATGCCCGTTTGTTGTCCCACCTTACGGAATTCATTGCCTGGAGAAATCGCCCATCTAGTCTATATATGACAAAGTCGGTTATAAGCGGTACCAAAACAATAGATTGGTGTTACAGACCCATATAGCTGCGGCTGCAATTGCGCCAGGTGTAGCGGACTTGATGCCAAGAGCGTCCGCCGCCACCTGGGGACCTGGCTTGCGGTCAGGTTGTCCTTCAACAGACGTCGGTCCAAACATGATTGCGCGAAAAACCTAATGTTATGATATCAAGCCGCAATAACAAGTCGCATTGTGAATAAAAGATAATACGTAGATATCACGTACATCTTTACTGCGGTTGTCAAAAGTTCGTGCCGGTCACATGATTTTGTGTGGAAGATCGGTCAAAAACTATGTTTCGGTCTATCTGAGGCCTAGAAATCATGTATTTCAATTCTGTATATACCATTCGACGCGCACAATTCGCGCGATCATTTTGATATATACATGCTCTTGATACTGTCGGATTTGACCCGATGGGACCGAGAGTAGGCAAAACGACTGAATCTCAGCCAGGTACAAGACTCGACCTATGAAAATTCTGCAAGCGAGGATCGATAGAGAAAACTCACAAAGGGCGGCTGGCAAAGCCTCAAGGCTGTAGTGCGGTTTTCCTGCGAGATAAAGCTGCGGCTTCTTCGTCGCCCCCTGAAAGACTTTGGTGGTACCCCTCGCTCAAAAGGTACGCAATAGCCTTGAGAATTTGCAAGCCACCCTTTGTGAGTTTTTTCTATCGATCCTCGCTTGCAGAATTTTCATAGGTCGAGTCTTGTACCTGGCTGAGATTCAGTCGTTTTGCCTACTCTCGGTCCCATCGGGTCAAATCCGACAGTATCAAGAGCATGTATATATCAAAATGATCGCGCGAATTGTGCGCGTCGAATGGTATATACAGAATTGAAATACATGATTTCTAGGCCTCAGATAGACCGAAACATAGTTTTTGACCGATCTTCCACACAAAATCATGTGACCGGCACGAACTTTTGACAACCGCAGTAATGTAGAAGCTACGGGAGGCAGCAAGGTCGTTCCCAACTTGATTGTCGTGATAAAGTACAGGAGCCAATGTTGGATACCGCCCGCTTGGTTTATTCTTGTCTGGGTTGTACCCAAGTAAATCTTGGAAATCTGCCTCTGCCGTTCGAAATTCACGATTCTTAGCCTTCGAACGCTTGTGGCGGCCTCTCGGTGCGCATATATGCGTGGGTGAAACAGGTATGTATTGAGTGCATGCATTATTAGATACAACGATAACAATCGATATGACAGAAACCGTCCGAACCGGAGGGAGTGGGGAACCCGGAGCGGAGCGACGGGGAGACCGGGGCACCGAGGCGCGAGCGAACTAGCGGGTTGGGTGGCCAAACCGGACGATTGCTGTCGTACGGTGGGATGGTGGGCGGGGCAAAAGAAAACACAAGCAGAGAGAGGCGCGGTGCTCGAGACGGAGCGGTCGAGAGCAGGAAGGTGCTATGGTACGTAATCGTGTCTATGTATCAGTAGATGTGCCTCAAGACGGCCCGCGGTTTGCGGCTAAGACTGGGCTGTATGCCTCCCCAAGCTGCGGCCTACAGCCCCTATCTTCACGATATCTTGACCAACTCTAAAGCAGAGTGACCCAACAGCTCACACGCGAGCGCTTGAGTTGCGCCTCTGTGTGGATGCGCTATCTCCGAACTAGGAATGCAACACCAGTGGTAGTGGTGAGTTTGTTGGCCCCTAGAGAAGCACAGAGCTGACTCACCCCCTTCCGGTAGTGTTCCTCTTCGTTCAGAACATTTATGAGCTCTTCACTTATCGACGATAGCATGTCTTGACGTTCGACTTGGGCTCGTATGCATGGCTGTGCAATCTGAGTACCGTGCGCTTTGCGAATAGTTAGCATCAACCTCAATCTCATAGAGATTGGGGGTGATCCAGAGGATCCCAACAAGTGCGCATCGTTGGCTGGCTGCCTTGTACTTGTAGTCGATTGGCGTGAGCGGATCAACAGCGGCACGACGTCGCTTTCGCCCAGGACCAGATTGAGCAGCTGCAAGCTCATCGCGCTCCCGAGTGAGCTCGTTAATTTTTTGTTTAAGGTCATTTCTCTCTATTTGTTGGTTGAGGACCATCTGACAGAAGGCCAGAGAGAATTGACAGCATGTCAAGAGCCCACCCGACCAAACTTACCTCTCGCAATTGTTCAATGGTAGCTTCCTGAATCATTTCAGGCTCTACGCTCAATTAACCCTCTCACAGATGGAGCCCCCCCCCACTACGATTGTCCATTAGTGTTCTGTTTGGGCTGACTTGAGGTATGGTATGTGAGGGGTTCAGTTCGCGAGATAGCAGGTTGCCGGACTTAGGAGAACACCGGATCACCCACCTGAGCACAGCTTTATTGGAGGCTATATGCATCTGCATGCCTTTGATGATCGTAGATGTTTTATTCTACCCAAAGCTATATAGCGTTACGGTTACAGCGCTGACAGGTCGTAAGTTCGATTCCCCATTATGCTAACACAAGAAACCACGTAGGAGCGCAGTGCAGTATGTGATAGACCGAAACGGAAATAGAATAAGTACAAGAAAGCTAATACAGAGAGCAAATATGGAATAAAAGTCCAAAAACTTTTACTGTCATATTAGCTGCGGGCGTATTCACGTGTGATAACGGTAAATAACATGATCAAGCGTTATCACGCCTACCTACGTGATCACGCTTTCGGACCGTGATAACGCATACCTAGAAAACGTAATCACAAACCATTCCAAGCATGACGCAGCCTCACGACCAATTTCCGTAACGGGCGTGATCACGCGTGATATACCTATATCACTTGATTTCCAACTTACCGACATAGCGTGGGCACCGCACCTTGCTCCAAGAACGCACAGACATCACTGACATTCTTACCTACAATCATGATGGATATCGAAGAGTAAGGGCCCGCTGAGCCTGTCCGTCAAAAAATCTGCCACATTAACCTGATCTTGGTATATATTCTTTAGGTCACCTAATGACATATTCAATATGCATATGTACTAATTTAATCGACAAGCGCCAATTCGGCCAAGCAAAATAGCGAGATTGCGATCCAATGGTCACTTGCTTAATTTTGCTGCCATTTGTGCGGCCTGTTCTTAACTGTGCCCCGGCATTTTCGACTCGAACGCTGGGCCTATATATGATAGTAGACTAACATGATATACAAAATGGGTAGGCTTTACGATTTTTGGGCTTAAAATGATTACTTACGCAGGTCGAATGAGTGTAAGGGTGCAGACAAGTCGTACAAATGCGAATTAGCGAGTGTCGGGGCTCACCACTCTAATTCCTAGCTCACTCTCATCGAACGTGGTGCACCCTCGAGAGCCGATGTAGAGTTCAAGCGGCCCCTTTGTCCTTCGCGCAAACAAATGCCATTTCTATGAAAATGGACATCAGCCGCTGTGGCTGATCGTACTGTTGAATGTATGCCTCGATCATACATTATTGCTCATGCGATGTTGTTTGAAAATGGTGCCTCATGTTCCGTAAGCTGGTCGCAGTCAATTTTATCGTAAAAAATGGGTGTTAAATTGAAGCAATAGCGATGGAATACTTGCCTGCGAGGCAAGGTGTTCAAACCTATCCAGCCTGTTCCTTAATGCCGCTGTTTCATCCTCGTAACGTCTGTTCGCCATCCGGAGTTCGGTTAATAGCAGGTCGAAGCATTGATTTTCAAAAGATCCTCGATTCCCCGACGTCTGCGTAACTTCATGCTTCAATTGATTCAACTCCTGGCTTTGGGATTCGAGCTGTTTTTGGAGGTGAACGACTTCGGCGTCTTTAGCGGCAAGTTGATCTTTATATTTACTGATCAATTGATCTCGTGCCTGGATTTCTACTTCTCCAGTATCATCACTTGAGTAGATTTTATATTTCAAATAGAGTAGATGAAGTTGTGAATGCCGTTCACACACCTGAGCCGTTCGAACCTCCACCTTTTCCAAGCGACCCAATCACCCTTGGGGTAAGTGCAAAGCTATACCAAGATATCGGCAATCCACAGCATAATTGGATTTATTTTGGTTCATGAACGAACCTTGGGATTATTGGGGACATTTGCACTAAACAGATCGAGCACCCGGCCGCTATCCCCTTGCTCGATTCTGCCCGGCCTCAGTGTTTCAGAGTCGCTTAGATAAAGACACGGAAGTTGCACGCTTACATGTACATGTTATAGTCCTCGTTCCCTTGGTATATGTTCCATGTGGTAGGATACCTTCCGCAAAGCGTCCATACAGCTTTCTCATCGTGGGGGTCTGGCTTCCCAGAGTCGGCAAGGTACATGCCATTCAAGCAGCTTTTGATGGAGTAACCACCTCCCAGTCGTTGAACATACCACTGTCATGCAATGAACGAAGACTGTTCTTGCAACTCTTTCTCTCGACGTACCTGCTGATTTTTGTTATCTACGCTCTCTCCGCAAGCCATTTGCCAGTCATTTCGTACTTCCATGCATACGCCCACATGCACGCATGTGATCTTATACGTTCCAGGTTCAAGATTAGACATAATCTGAATGTGAATGGTTTATGTTTGAGGAATAGCGGGGGCGAAGACTTGCTTTATGCTTCACACGTGCCATTTGTCAGGGACAACCATCCCGGTCATCGGATTAGGCGCCCGCTCATTCGCAACTGGGAAAACATCAGTTCGACCGAGAAGATTACATGTGAAATTGAGTTAGCTCTGGCCGCCCAGGATCCTCTAATGTATGTATGACGGAAGTAGCAAGTGGGTCATGCAACAGACCTAAAGGACTCGTCCACGCCGCTGACTGCGCCTGACGTATCTTTTGTTGTATCATAGTCCATTGTCTCATCTGGTTCTTCGTCCACTGCGCACATGACTGATCAGGACACCTATTAGAAATCAGAAGTAAAATCTCACCGTCATCCTCCAGCTCGTCAACATCCTCCCCAACATCCTCTTCCTCAATTTCTTGCTCCTGCTCCACCGCCTCACCCCCTTCTCCGTCCTCGTCGTCCCGAATTGGCGCAATAACAATCTTGAGTTTTCGACCACCAGCCGTAGCAGTGTTGGTCTCCTTCTGCTTGCCCTTTCCTTGCCCCCCTGGTGCCGCAGCCTTTGCAGCTTTAGTCTTTTTCGTCCCAGCTCGAAAAGCTGGACATGCTGTCAGTACGAGGAACGAGGAACATAACCGGGGGACGCACCTTCAAGGTCGTCTTCCAAGAACTTGAGCAAACCATCCGTATTGAACTCGATCGTTTCGATTGCTTTGATTACATCTGCCGCTCCAACGGATTTGTGACCTCGTGCGCGGGAGAGGTCATGCGCCGTCGCGGCTATAAACCCATAGTTCGTTTTCAGTGCCAGAACAAAAGTAGAAGCATTATAGACCCACCAAGGTAGTTTATGAATACGGTCGAGCCCTTCAACATGGCGTGTAGAGCCTCTTTTTGGAGTTTTGCATTTTCGGGTATCTATCTCATCCGACGAAGTCAACACATTACATTGTTGGTCAAATAGTCTGGTTAGCATGAGATAAATGAACATACGGCAGACTTGGCGATCCTCGTCACCAGCGCTTTTGGTAATTCGTAATTCTCGATTCCTTCAGCGGCCATGACGACTTCCTGTTGGCTCTCCGCGCTAGCCGCGTTTGTCGCCGCTTGAGACAGGCGTGGCATCCTTGCTATGGATTCTGCCCTTTTGTGGAGTCGGGGGATTGAGGACCAAGTACAGAGGCCCGGTATGATTTTGTCGTGGTCGAGGCGTGATCAAGTCGTTGGTGGCGTTGGTGGCAAACTGCCGCCCTTGATCAGGGCCGGGCAAAGCGTGACCATGCTACCAAAGACCCGTTTAGGGTTAGGTAATTATTGGGCGGCAGGATCGTTAGCCCCGTCGTACCTCCGCAATTCTGGAGGTTTTGGCCATCCAGAGAGGGGAGGGGAGGAGCCCCGTTCCCCGGCACCCTACCCCCGTAGCACACTGATTGCCTTTCCCTGCTACTACAATATACATGACCATATCTTCAGGCTGTCGGCTGGACGTGTCTGCGCGGTTGTCTGCATGCAGCCCATGCGGGTGTTTCATTAGGAACAGCCCGGCCAGGTCACACCTGCACAGCCCCACACAGCCGCTGAATCTTACCCGGACACTCACACGGCTATCCGGCTCGGGCAACCCGTTCTAGTAAACTACCCGCTTCCTTCCCTACGAGCAAGGCAATCATACGAGTCATCACTACCCTAGCCGTGGAGCGCGATACTTGTAAGCGGCCACGAGGATACATTTCTTGTGTTTGCCCCAGATCTACGTACGAGACATAATACTCTCTTCGATCATATCATATCGCAGCGTCCATCTAGAGAGTTTAGGGTCTTCCTTGTAGTATTTAATCTCCTGGCCAGTATCTTCTCTCCCATCGATTGGTTTCCCCTCTGTTTCCTTGTCATGGATCGCCCTTTCTTCGGACCACCCGCAAAACCCTCGCACTGCCAGTTGGCGCATTGTTTGCCGACTCCACCTTGCTAACCCTCAGTGCAGTTCTAGCCTTCCCCGTGGTAAGTCTACGAACCCACACTCAGTTCATCCAGGTAGCGGTAACCGAGTATCAGTACACAAACGAACATATACGAAAACACGTAGAAGAGTTCCAGAGGCGCCTCCTTGCCGACTCTGCAAACGTTTATGGACTTGATGAAACCATTTTCATGAACCCCTGGCGATTGCACATTACTGTGGGTGTGGTTGGACTCGATAATGAGCCTCCTAGCGGTACGTGTAGATTATACTTTTGAGAACGTCCGCGAGAACAGTATTCAATACATGCGCTGTGGCAGCCGGTTTCAGGCCGCGTACAGTAGAATCCGCCTTGCAACTTCTCGCATCACTCGGTGGTAGGATCACGGCAATACTAAACGGCAAGAAGCTCCACGTAGCTTTGGACAAAATAGACATCACCCAACGAGAATACAGCCATTCCATGGAAGGTAAGCTTGCGCATGTGTTATACATCGGGCCTGCTCGAGTAGAGCCCAACGCGCCACTGCGGCAGGTAATGGGTGAGTGTTGCATAGTATTCCTCGATGTCAAACCCGATCTTGATCTCACGACACGTAGATCTTGTGTACAATGAGTTCAAAAACCAGGGATATATCAGTGAGAATCGCTCGCCTCATGTGCGTAACCCTACGAGCCATCACATACTGAGATAGGTTTACCTGAAAGTTGGATATTCAGATTCATTGCACATTGATGAACACGAAGTATCGGAAGCCCAGGTCTAGATCCGCCTTCTCATACAATGACGTATTAGGCTCACCAGCATGCAATTATCTCGGTATGGAGCATCTGGATAAAAGAGCGGCACGACACGCTGGGACTGCTCGGATGATCAACTTACTTGGGACCATCGAGCTTGAGGAAATTCAGCTTTGGAAAATGGGAAGCCATGTGGGCGGTGAACGTGATACTTATTTCAGCTGTGGTGGAATCTCAATGGTGACGGATCCATATCAACGAACGTCTGACCCAAGCCAGCCAAGACAACTGCAGACATTCGGACAACAACCAACGCGTATGATCCATCAATTCATTCAGAGCGGTTCGCCTATTGGTGTGACATCTCACGCGGTTAGCATGCCTACGGTGTTCAGCGTACCGGAAACAACTAACAGGTACGAGGAAGCAGGTGAATTCAGTATCACCCAACAGTTCATACATTGAACGTTCAATGACGCTTTTGAGTTTTTTGTTTATAGGTTCGTAGCAAACATCTGCGTTGCTTCTGCTGTTATGAAGTTACAATACCTGTGGTCTAGGGGGGCGACGAATACATGCGTCCTATGCGCAAAAAAAGCAAAGTACAACAGTCCGTTCTTTTGCTCACCGAACTGTAGCGCAGCCGCGGCAATGGCCGGCCCCATCTTCATTATTCCCCCGGATCATCCAAAACATATTGAAGGTACTTGAGGATTCAAATCTGGTACAGCGAGCTCCCACTAATGTACCGAACGTAGTCAAAGATGAGTTTGAAGAGAATTGGGAGAGCAGGAACGATCGTCCCAAAGTCGTTAGCATTGCCAGGCTGATATGGAGGGAGGAAGACTATTCCGGCTTCGAGGATTATGCGTGGGTAATCCCTCCGAAGCCCACTTAGTCCAACTGATGCAAATATGAAGAGAGAACATCGAGCTCAGGGGGAGATTCCACGGGCGTAAAAACAAAGCAGGAATGCCCATGAAGCGAGGCAACGAGAAGCAACTATACCATGGCATGACTAGCAGCTGCCAAATTGGGAGTCGGACAGTAAAAACCTGTCGAAATAAGGATTGCTACTTATGCCACACTATCGAAAACGGTTTTGGGAGATACGAAATGAAGACTGGCCAACCTAGGTACGCGGCAAAGTTCAGATTGCGAGCTCGATTGTTGCCTCTAATGCCGCCTTCCAAGTTCGTTTGGTACTCAAATTTTCGCTTCCTATTCCTCCACCAGGTATGCATCTGAAATGCCAATGTTGTACTAGCAACGAGATAATCTCTTAGGGCATTCGAGGCTCTTCCTTCTAATAGCTCAATCAAGGTTGTCTCAAGCTGTAGAGTGATCATAGGTCGACCCTTGGACACTTCAGATCCCCTAAGGTTTCAATGCCCACCTGCGGAGTATGATTCTGTAAGTCCGTATTACTGTAGAATGTGACTACCGAATGAACCGCAATCGAACTATAGATCTACGGCAAACCTAACGCAGAGTCGCGGGAACTAGAGTTTGTGGTGTATAACCCAGATGCGATTCGGATCGAGTATTTGATATTCTTCACCGTGCAAACCAGCTGATGTGTTTGCTTGATGGAAATCATCTCGTCGTTTAGAAATTATAACGGATTGCGAAAGAACTGTTCGCAAGAGACGAAAGAAATGCCCTTTCGCTCGTCACTAGCTTGAAAGAATCGGTCGTATCTCTATCGTATGAGTCTCAGTAAGCAGAGCAGGGACCGCAAGTTGCTCGCGAATCGAACGGCGTTGGCCACATCACTTTGGGTAAAGGCTGAGAAATCAACTTCGAGTGAGCTCTTTGCTTTTTTTTTTTGACCCGTTACCTGTCAGCCACATCTCAGCTACGCCTTCGATCCTCGGAGCCTACTAACTGAAACCTTTGTTAGAGGTGTCATGTGCTACTTACTCATCGTGAAAGCGCGAAGACGCCTCCAGACATCTCACGTTCATTGTTTAACAGCACTAGTCGTGTCAGCGCGTTGATTTCGGAGAGCATTCGATGATTAGGGGCATGAAGAGTATCAGAAAACGATGAGTTCATTTGAGGGGTTGCTTCAAATACTGTCTCGAATGCGACTGCATGCGTCGAAGCCTGTATTTGTCCGGTCAGCCTCCGAGAAGCGCGAAGAGTGCATGTAATTCGACCGTAGTCGAAGAGTGATCGGAGCTTTGGTGGCGTGATGGTGGCTCAGAGCAAACACCCATACCGTAGCTGACCGGGAAGCGAGACACCACATGATGCGACCGGGAAGCGAGACAAACGACGCTGGACATGCAATACAATAGTGAATATCTTGAAATGTCTATAGCGTAGTCGCAAGGTTTCCTTTGTTCTTTATATAATCTTTTGCGCTCTGTTGCATATGCGAAACTAGTATAAACCTGTAAAAAAAAGAATCAGGATCGCGTTCGGTTGGTACAGTTGGGCTCTGGTGGCTTGTATTAGCGGGTATATGCTTGTAAAATGCGATTCACATGTTTTAATTATGCACTCAACTTGGCTGCAACAGATCCGAGACTGCTTGGTGCGCATTTGCGCTGTTAGATGTAAGAACTTTCTTTGAATCCGCATGGATGTATTCATTCCGATGATGCTTATGTCATATCATCCCATCCTATTCTTAGCCACATTGTGGAAACTCAGATGGTACGTAAAGGATAAAACAAGGTCTTGTACAGGTACACGTATGAATCAATAATGCACACAGTGATGCCGAGCCAACAGCTACATATCAAAACAACTGATGAGGATAGAGAGAAACGAATTGCTCAGGCAATACGTGAAGGAAAAGATCGTCGGGCAACCCAGATTGCCACCTCAAGGAATCGGTCGATGGCCTCTTATCGCAGCCTTTCTGAAAAATACAATGTTCCTTTGGGTACCCTTGGACATCGAATCAAAGGCCGTCAAAGCTGTAACAAAGCTCACGAACATCAACAAAAACTTACTGTGGCAGAAGAAGAAGTTCTAGTCAAATGGGTTATATTTCAGGGTGCGATGGGACTTCCAATGTCAAAAGAGGATGTTCATTCATTTGCCAACACCATCTTGAATGGGCGAGACACGGTTGGACAAAATTGGCATCGGGGGTTTTATCAACGCCACCGATCAAAGTTATGCTTCAAACGAGCGAGTGGACTCGACCCCAAACGAGCAAATGGGTTCAACAAGACACTGGTTACAGAGCACTTCGAACTCTGGGCAGAGATAATAAACGAGTACAAGATCCCGCCAGAAAACATCTATAACATGGATGAGAAGGGAATACAAGTTGGAGGGGGGCGACATGGTACTCGACGCCAGTTCTATTTTGGACGGGATCAAAAGAATTACTACCGGGTGAAAAGTGACTCACTAGAGCTGGTTACCATCATTGAGGCTATATGTGCAGATGGCACAGATCCTATCGAGCCAGCATTTATTGCTTCAGATGGTCATTTGGGGAAATGGTGGGAAGTGAAAGGCGTGGGTGGGTGAGCATATACCTATGTATGCAATGTGAGAAGTACACTGATATATAAACTATCAGGGTTGCTGTTAACGATAGCGGATGGACCGATAAGGAACTCACCGAGCAATGGTTTGAGCGACAGTTCCTCCCGCAAGCGCAAATGCACAATACCAGCGGCGCCCCAATCCTCTTGTTATATGATGGTCACATCTCTCACATCACCGATAACATGATCACCATTGCCTACAACAACAACGTATTTTTAGTATGCCTTCCGTCAAAAACCACTCACCAGCTTCAACCGCTTGATGTCAATGTGTTTGGAAGAGTCCAGAACGAGTGGTCAAAATTCTGCGAAGACAAAGCTGCGTCTGGCGATCCTGTCAAAAGAGAAAGCGTCATTGAACACTATATGACTGTACGGAAAACCGCACTTACCAAGAGTACAATAGACGCTGCATGGAGGCGATCGGGGCACTATCCCATCAATCCTAATCGATTTTCGGAGACAGACTTCGCTCCAAGCAATATTACCTCGTCGAAATCTCACGTTCCAGAGGATTATCCAAAAGACTCGCAAGATTATCCAACGCCTATGGCTGTTCGAGAGCAAATAGGCGCTCAAAAAAGCGGGTCCATTGACGGTAATTCGAACGATGGACTGGTCAACGGCAAAATAGACGAAGACTGGGAGGATACGGACGAAGATGACTCACATTTGGACTTGAGTAACAGGCACTTTGCTAGGGGAGCGGACATGACGAGAACGGAGTCGAGCGTATCATCGGGGGTGCCTGGTGCTATTATGGCTATGCGAACGCGGTGAGTCGTGAGCATGTGGGTTTATTTTTTCATAGAAAAAGCCTTATAAGAACCACACAGGGGTCGATACGCTCGAAATACAAATTTCTTCGCTCGCCAGGCAAGGCGTGGTGAAAAACCGAAAATAGCTGATTTGGAGCACCAACTCGAGCAGTTACGGCTTGAACACGACACTATAGTGGCTGAGCGCGATCGGGCTATTGCCGAGCGCGACTCTGCACGGGCGCACTGCAATATCGAGCGGCGAGTTAACCAGGATTTGGTCACTCGCCTGCACAATATGACCAGTAAGCCCAAACATCGTGCAGTCGATAATGTCTTCCAGGGTCAGAAGAAGCACGGGTTCTTGAACCCACCTTCAGCTGGGGAGCAACACTTCCAAAAAATCGAAGAAGAAAAAAGGAAGCAAGACGTCAGAGTCCAAAAAGAGCAGGACAAGCGCGAGAGGGAAGAGGAGATCCAGCGTAACCGTCATCAAATTGCTACCGATCCGCACTACGCATTTGGAGGCACAATTGCAGCGATGAAACAAGCTCGTATTGATACAGTACGCGATCTTGCTGCAGCGCTGGGGCTGAGCTACGAGGGGAAGTCCAAGACAAAGCTTTATGAAGACATTGTCTCACACTTCGATTCAAACCCAGAGTTGAAGACTTGCCCTAAATTTCAAAGCTTGTTCTCTTCTCGAAGAGTCACATGACAGAATCTACATTTGGAATGATTATTCATATTGTATATAGTATATATATGGAACACTACTCTTTATCCGACTGTGCCGTGTCAGCTCCGGGCTGATCCGACTGTCTCGCTTCTGGGTTTTTGGCCCCCTTAATCAAAACCTACGGTACTCGCTGAATCGCACACAATTTATGTTCTGGTTGGATACACATGCAATTTCGATGTCACTGTAGGGGTATGGAAGATTACAAGTCCTTCTGATGAATCCTCCAAGCTACAGAGACAAACAGAGTCAAGCGTCTCGCTTCCCGGTCAGCTACGGTAATCAAGGCCGGTTGAAATATGACGAAATTATGAATGACTATAAAGCAAGAAAAACACGAACTATCTACAAAGCTGGTCTAACGAAAGCGTGGTTTACAAGAATTAGAAATAGTATACTGCTCCGTCCCTGTGCTAGATCATCCAATCAAGATGCCTCATTCGATCTGCTCGCCCATCATCCGCGCTAGACCATCATTACCCTCATCCTTCTCCGCCTCATAAACTTCGAACGCGCCCTTGCCACCTTCCTTCCCACTCCAGCCCTTGGAACGTTGGGTGAACACCTCGGGCCTGCGATCAAGAAGGACCTCCATATCCGCGTCCGTGATTAGTTCGTCGCCTTGGTCGACTAGATCGATTTGTTCCGCTTCGGACTCGACGGATTTGAGGAGCTCTTGAGCCATGGTCATAGATTCTGATTTGGATTGGAAACCTCGGAATTTATCTGACGCAAACGACGTAAGTAAAACGAACATGGGACAGGAGTGAGGATTGACGAACCTTTAGCAATAACCATAGCCTCAAGCTTCCGCTTGTCCTCGGCACACTGCATGATCTTCGTCTCCACAGTGTGCTTGCACACGAGTCGGAAGATCAGCACAGGCTTTGTTTGTCCAATCCGATGAGCGCGGTCCTGAGCTTGGAGATCCATTTGTGGATTCTGATCCCACAAATCAACATCCGCCTGACTGTGATAAAACCTACAAAAGACGCACCCAATCCTGGTCATAGAAAATGACAGTATCCGCTCCAACGAGATTGATCCCCAATCCTCCGGCGCGAGTACTGAGCAAAAAGATCCTTGGGTCGTCCGGGCCATGTCCAGACTTGTTGAACCGATCCATCTGCTCTCGGCGGTCCTCTGGAAGAGTAGATCCATCAATTCGGCAAGGCTCCCATCCCTTGAACTCGACTAGCCAATCCTACGAAAGATTATGAGAAAAGGAGCAATAGGAAAGAGGACAGTGCAAACCTCGATCACATCCAACATGGTCGTGAATTGGGAGAAGATCAAGACCTTGTGTCCTCGCGCAAGCAAGGCATCCAGCATTCGCTCCAGCAACAGCATTTTACCGCTCTTTTTGACCAAGCCCTCGTCGACAATAAGCTCGTTATCCTCGTCTGCCGGCCAATCAAAGAGGTACGGGTGTGAGCAAACCTTCCGGAGTTGCATCACGACGTTTTGGAGATGCATGTTGTTCACACTTCGAGCTGCGGAGCGAAATCAGCTAACCGAAAATACACAAAGAGAGGGACGTACCAGCCGCGGCTTTGCGCTCCTTTTGCTTTTTGGCTCGGATTTCCTCTTCAGTCTCCTCAGGCAGGTTATAGTCCCCTCGCTCCAGAGAATCGAAGTACACATCGTCGTCTTCTTCCAGTAGATACGCTGGGGCCACCGGTTTCGTCCGTTTTCGAAGTTTCCGCTTGGGCTGGCCGTTCTCATCCTTCTCATCCGCTTCTTCCTCCTTCACCTCGGGCTCCTCTTTATCCTCGACGCTATCCAGGGCTTTCTTCATCAAATAGCCGTGAATTTGCTTCTTCAGTGTCGCCTCGTACAGATCTTTTTGTTCTCTTGTTAGAGGAGCGAACAGAACGTACTCCTTTTTCGGCGGAAGGTTTGTCGCCACATCGACTTTTAACCGTCTGAGCAAGAAAGGTTTCAATATGGCGTGTAATTGCGAAACAATCCCGGGTGTGTGTGAGGCGAGGGAAGATGGGGCCGAGGATGTAGCGTCGGTAAAGTTGAACCATTGCTGGAACGAGTCGAGATCGTTGAAAATATCCGGGAGGATGAAGTTTAGCAGAGACCAAAGTTCAGCAAGATTATTCTAGAGGCGGTTGAATCAGTTCCAAAATTCAAAATAGAGTGGATGGGAGTGTCGCACATGCAGGGGTGTACCAGTCAAGATCAGTCGGTTGGCACTTGAGTATTGTTTTAACTCTTGGATAAGTTTGCAGTTCATCTGTGAGGACGCAAATTAGGTTCGTCCAAGATCAAATTGGAACAACTCACGTTTTTTAGCCTGTGACCCTCATCAACTACGATGTACTTCCAAGCGTACTTAGCCAAGTGAACGCGGTCTTTGATAACCTAAAACTCAAACTAAGAATACATCTATACGTGGGGGTCAGAGCGTACCATGTCATAAGTGGTGACAACGATCGGAAAAGTCTCCGTTGTTTGTTCGGGCAAGTCGTCTTCGCCGCTTTTCTTCGCGCCAGCACTCTTTCGGCCTTTGTTTTTCTTCTTTGGCGAGGATTTTCCGACCGCAGTAGGCTGCCTGAGGACCGTTTTTCGAAGTTCTGCACGATGAGGCGGCGGGCCATGATACATGCAGACCGGGATCTAGAACATAACGATGACGTCAATACTCTGCTCGTATACTCGGACAGGCGAACAACGAACCGAAGGGGCAAACTTCTCGAACTCGGATATCCAGTTGTGCAGTACACTGAGCGGGCAGACAATCAAAAAGGGGCCCCACACTGATTTAGACTTGAGGTGGGCAAGAAAGGCAATCGTTTGTAGGGTCTGATGAAGAAGGTCAGGAAAAATCGAACGAGCGAACAATTGCGGCAGGACTGACCTTCCTAAAGATCGTGATTATAGTTAGTTCAACAGGGAGTTTGATGCGAGAGAACCTGTGACTCACCCGAGACCCATCTCGTCAGCAAGAATACCATTCAGGCCGTTTTCCCACAAACTCGCTATCCATTGCACGCCATCTAGTTGATAGTCCTTGAGTGTAGCCCCGGTGATCAACGCTGGCTGCTCCATAGTGTGTTGGACAGGCTCCTCCGGGGCCGGTGCTGGCGCCACCTTGTCCCCCTTGGCTCGCTTCGCAGCTTTTTCCAGAGCACCCGAGTCGATATGCTCGGCGATATCATAGCTATCCGATTGACGGGTCCTTTTCCGAGTCTTGGCCCCCGTCGGAGCAGGCTTTTCGGGCTGAGTCGCTTTTTTTGCGGCCTTGTTTGCCGAGTCGGTCTGTTGCTGATTAATCCGAGCAGTGAGGATCTTCGCATAAAGGGAGGATTTTTCAAGCAAGAAATTCAGACGGGCCATGCGCCTGGTGGCTTCCTCGTCCTCCACCGGGGTATCTAGTTGTACTCCGGACACATCTGGGAGGTCCGTGGTCGATGACTTGGGTGTTCCGACTGCTGGAGAGTCTTCGGCGGTGGTGGCTCGGGTGAGCGCAGAATTCTAAAAATTGAAATTGCATGTGAATAAGTATTCGGTCGTCGGGAATACATTGGACTCACTGCGGGCGAGGACATGGCGGTGGTGGTGGTTGCTAACGGGGACTCCCGCCTGTCGAGATCGCTGTTACAAATCGGAGATCGACGCGGTTCTGCCGCCCCTACACAAAAAGTCACGTGACAGCGACCGACACATTTGAGAAGCTGTGCAGGCATTCGGTCCGACTACAGTAATGGAAGCATGCAAGGCAAAGATGCGATTCAAAACATATCATTCCGATCGCCAGCCGCTAGAACCGGCCACTACATTTTCATGATAATCAGAGTCGGCACGGCTTCACATCCTGAGGGACTGACGGCTGTGGTATATGGATCTACGCAAGGAATAATCCACATGTGCATATATGCGGCCAATTTCCTTAGCAGCCATATTTTTCATTGTTCTGGATTGATTGCGTCCTTCCAATTAGACTAATCCCGTTTTGAGCATGTGCAAAGTTGCCCAAGACCAACCCACCGGGTCCTATTTCTTCCTTATTTTGTTAGGCCCAACAAACTTAGACGTCATCTCTCCCCTATTTCCTGGAAATTCACTCGAAATACCACTAACAATTGCAAGTCGGGACCAACAACCCCCACGTTACTCCCACTGGATAGTAACTTGTGACTATAAAAGCCCTCATTCACTGAGCTCGGCATAGCCTCGGAAATGGCATCCCTTCCCGAACAGTACCTTATCACCAAATATGCCGACGAGAATAAATTATCATCGGTCCTGATTCCTCGACAGACTTTGAAACCTCAGATTCGGATGGTCTTATGTTCTCCGATTCCAGCAGCAGCTACCATACGATGGGCACAAGTGAGAGCAGAGAGATCACCAGTAAGTATCCATTCTCCTAACTTAGCAAGTAGGTATAACCTCCAGTCCTCGGTCTAGTCGCCTTGTGCTGCTAGCTCGCTGAAGTGCATGGATCGGCTAAATCTTTTACCTGCGATTGGCGCAAATTTACCTAAAGCTGGCAATCGACGATAGAATATTTCCTTTCCGTACTTTTGTCATCTTAATTTTGTCTGAAATGTAAAAAAGCCACGGACATCGCATTCGTTATCATTCGGAATTTGGGTGGATGGGAAGGGCGCTCCCATTAGCGCCCGGGATTCTGGTCAGATTTTAGTGGCATCTGACACGTTACCCCGTCCATCACGGATTCGAAGTTCGCGGTCTTCTGCCCGCACCTTTTTTTAGATTGCCTCCTATTGCTTCCAATTGATTTACAGCTGGTAATTTCGTAACTCTAAGGCAAAATCATATTATACTCCTTGTTTTATTGAGGAGCATTGCCTCGTGAATTACTTTTGCTCAGCTTTCAAAGAAACAGAAACATCCCAATCATTCTGCAGTCCCAGTGAGTGATCTTCAGAAGCTTACTTAACACGTTTATCTATGGCGAATCAGACTGAATGACCTTAGATAGATTTCATGTCCTTAGTCCAGGACTGGAAAGTTGATGGCGAAGTGCGATCAATTGCTATCTCAAGAGACGGCGCTAGCATCGTAGCAAGCTATGGATGTACCCTTGCGATATGGAATGTTCACACCGGACAGAAGGTGCTTGGGCCTCTCAAAGGCCATAAAGGAACCGTTTACTCTGCCGCGTTTTCGCCCAGCGGAGATAGGGCCTAAGTACCGCAGCTTGCGGAGGAACATAGGCCAGTCTTAGCTGCAATGTTAGCGAGCAAAATCGCTAGCGCATCCAGCGACGGACAGTCACGTGAGTACGGCTCGACTAGACTCGCCGTCCACGTCTGTTCGTGCAACCTCGGTCTCGGTTTTGGCTTTCCCGCCCGCCTTCCCTACATATGGAGTTTAACTGTAACCTGTATCGTATTTTAACCCAAAATACTTCGTATACTCGATAGAATTGATCCTACTGGAGACATAGGAGGCTATATAGCGCATTTGGCACCAAACTGCTTGCCGACTTATACTCTACTAGGGTTAGACCCGTGGACTCCGTCCCATTGAAGAGGGTTTTGTTTACAGGAGAGCACATTCAAATTGGTATACTTAGGTTAGGTTCACATTGGATGATTTTAAAATAAAATAGATTTTGAAGTCAAAAAATCAGAAACAGAAAAATCAGAAACAAAACTTAGGGGAAACACAGTATATGGAAAATTCAGAACCACATTAGAGAGTTTGCGATCGAATCCCTATTTGCTTAGTCAGGTTGCGAAACACGTGACTATTTCTATTTCCTGTTCTAAATTTTTCTCTGTCATGCCTGTACTTTCGACACTTGCGCATCAACAGGATGCCTTCACTAATCTCTTGTCCGACATCTGTGACGTTCTTGAATTTGAGGAGCATGATTTAGACGATTCGGAGAATGCGGAAAACGAACACGAACCGTCACCACGCAAGCCGCTCGACCTGTCATCTTTGGATACAGACGAATGGTTGATCTTGTTCAGGTTTGGTTTCTATTTACGCCAAAAGCTTTTATCTGACAGTTAGATCAGGTTTACCAATTCGGAAGTAGATAGATTGATTACTGCACTAGACATTCCAACTCGTGTACTTTGTGACAACGGTGTTTCCGAGCCGGCAAAAATTGCACTTTTAATGCTCCTTCGACGTCTTTCATACCCTGCTCGGTATATAGATTTGTTCTACATGTTTGGGTGGGAGAAGTCCCGATTCTCTCGTGTCACTCGCACACTTGCTGCATACCTCTACCGACGATGGGCCCATATTCTCTACTTTGACCCCCACCGCTTGAATCGCTATAAACTGGCTGATTACGCTGCCGCTGTACACGCTCGAGGCGCAGCGCTCAAAAACGTGTGGGGATTTGTCGACGGAACGCTTCGACGAACAACCCGGCCTGTTCGGAATCAGCGGATCATCTACAATGGGTGGAAACGAATTCATGCACTCAAGTTTCATTCCATATGCACTCCAGACGGAATACATTCCCATCTGTTTGGTCCGATAGAAGGTCGCCGACACGATGCTACGGTTTATGAGCAAAGTAACCTGGAGCGCATCCTTGAGCTCTACTCGTATGCGCCTGATAACTCTCCTCTTGTTGTATATGGTGATCCAGCCTATGGACTTTCTAGCCATCTTATATCTCCTTTTAAGGGCTCCAACTTATCTGCTGATGAACTTCGCTTTAATTTGTCCATGAGCAAAGTTCGAGAGGCCGTTGAGTGGAGCTTTGGCGAAGTTATTCGACAGTTTGCATTTCTGGACTTTTACAAGAACCAGAAAGTGCTTCTCCAGCCAGTCGGAATCTTTTACGCAGTTGGGATTCTGCTGACCAATGCACATGTTATCCTACATGGCTCGCAAGTATCAAAATTCTTTGACTGTCCACCACCACTACTCGAAGAGTACTTTCATGGGACAGCCGCAGACGCCAAGGAAGCCCAAGAGCGGGGCTATACAGTTGAGTTTACTGATGTAATCCCAGGTGTATTGGTTACGGAAGATGATTTGGGGGATGGAGAACAGCCCGAAGCGGTGTGAGTGTGGATTTGGTATGTGGTACTTGGGTATATACAAATGTGATTAGATCGACCGTATAAGAATAAAATATAACAGTCAAACAAGGGTTTACTTCTTTATCATAGCTTTGACAACCGACCAGAGCTCCTTGTTCTCCGTTGCTCGATGATGCAGGTCTTCTTTGAGTACATTTGTAAGCTCGTCCAGCTTACCAGTCATACCCTCTATCGCTTTGCGAGTCTCATTGTGACGTTCTTGATCCAGCCGGTTAGCCTCCTCCAGTGCAGCCTTGTCAGATGCGTTGCGTGCGGCAACGATGTCACACAACTCAGATTTCGTGTCAATACGGGGTTTCTTGGCTGAGCTACCCTCTCCAGTACCGCTTTTGCCTGTCACATCTGGTTTGGCTCGTTTGCTGAGAAACGATCAGCCTTGAACACCAAGATATAGAAAAAAAAAACTGACCGCTCTGTCCGCTGGGCTGCCCTTTCGCGGCCCGTAGAACCTCCAACGCGGGTTATATCAGTCAGATCCTCACGATGAACAAGGTCTTTCATAGCCGCGTTACGCATCTCTTTCCCTGCAGCCTTTTCAATTTCCGCCTTTGCCTTTGCTACGTCGTTCTTGGGGCGGGGTTGTTCATCCTGGTCTCGGAACCGGTTCAATAGATCGTTCATCAACTGTTTCAGAGAAAAATCAAGCTGTGCAGAAAAATACACCAAATGAAACTCACCTCAACATGGTTGGAAACGTCTTCACCCTCGCCCGTGGTTTGAAGCGCACGTGTTTGAGCCTTCTACCAATCAACCAAAAGTATTAGGGCATGTGAACAGAAAAAGGCAACCAAGACATACCTTTTCAAGCCTAAGCAGCACATAAAACCGTTTCCTACAGGCCGAACCGCTTCGCTTGAAAGTCGGGTTTTTCTGTGCGATTGCTGCTGCGAGTTCATCCCATCGGTGGCTAACTCCTTTTTCTCCAGGCTTGTTCATCCACATCTCCATCTCATTCGCTTCGTGAGCTATGGCACGATCCTCCCATGGGCGCCATCCGGTAGCTCCTTGAGGTCGACCTCACTTCCCTGCGCTAGATGCATGTGGGCCATCATTCTCGCCTCCCTCGTCTCGCTCGCATCCGCTGTCCAACTCCACTTCATTGGCGCGATCATCGTCAATGGAATCGTCCAATTCCATCGGGTCTACAGTAGAGTCGTGGCCGTCTTGGTCGGGTTCGGTTTCACGTTCTGGTGACGCCACGTTATTTGGAGGTGGGTCTGCGACAGCGCCATTTTGGGTGTTGGGAGGAGAGTGAGCAGTGGGATTGTCGTTGGAGGGGGTATTCGAGGTGCTGGTTTCGTCGTGGGCGGTTGTGGTAGGCTTATTACGGGACTGTCGTCGTGTTTGAACCATTGTCGAGGTTGTCGAAATTTAGAACAGAAATTAGAAATAGTCACGTGTTTCGCAACCTGACTAAGCAAATAGGGATTCGATCGCAAACTCTCTATTAATTATTCAACACACTTTTATAAACCACATTTTTTGTATGAGAATTCTCTGAGTGAGTAAACACATGAATCCGAGATCCAGAAGTACACCGAGAGAAAGCAACATATAGTTGTCCATGAGAAAACACTGCCCTCTCCAGATCCAATCCTACATGATCCACTGATTGGCCTTGGGATTTGTTTATGGTCATTGCAAAAGCTAACCGCACTGGAAACTGCCGGCGCCTCAGCTGAAATCCAAATTCTGACTCTTGTGGAGTGAATGGAATCCGGGGAATGAACACATTTTTTCCTGGAGATAAAGTTTTTAGATGATTGAGTATGAACCAAAAGAAAATTCAAATTACCTGCACATGGACCTGTGAGCAAACGCAACTCCAGAACATGTGGTTGCATGCTCATGACAATTCCCCTGGTACCATTACAAACACCCTCTGCCCGGGCAAGATTACGCAAAACCATAACTGGACATCCTGGCTTGAGCTCCAGCTTTGAGACTGGTATACTGGCACTATTGAGTGAGTTCAAATACTCTGTTGTTAAAGCACCATTTTGTGGATTGTCAACGCCATGTTCCAAGTCAACACTATCTGCACTCAGAAAAGTTTGAGATTGGCCAGGAAAGACCTGCAGAATTTTTTTGTTTAGAATGAGCACATCATCATTTCTGGATGTAAGGATAGTCCGACTGCGCAAGTAGTCATCCGCAGCAGCAGATTGTGGTTCAATGTTTGCTAGGCCTGCATAGACTTTGTCGATAAGGTTGCTACGGCTCTGGACCAACATCGATGGCTGGAAATTGATGATACTTGATACTCCTTCCTGAATATCACGACCTTCCCCAAGGTGTAAGAGCCACGCAGCAAATGCAGCCATTTCTGGGTCACCCTGGAGTCGCATATTGGTTGACAGCCTAAGTTTCTGCATTCTTGGCCAGAGAGGTGAGCGTTTGAGACAGGCTGCAATAATCTGTTCTGGTTGACCCTTGGGAATAACAGGAAGGGTCTGCCGAAAATCACCACCAAAAACAACAGTGATGCCTCCAAAAGGTCTATCACTGTGATGCCCAACATCTCGGCAAGTCCGGTCAAAGGCTTCAGCACAGTATCGATGTTGCATGGGTACTTCATCCCAGATGATAAGATCTGTTTGGAGAAGTAGCTGAGACAATTGTGAGTTTTTCGATATATTGCAAGTGCTGTCTTCATGAATGTCAAGTGGAATCTTGAAGAGTGAATGAGCTGTTTTTCCACCAGGCAGAAGAAGAGCAGCAAGTCCAGAGGAAGCTACACATAGGACAATTTTGCCTTGGCCTCGTAGAGTATAGCAGAGAGTCTTGTACAAAAAAGTTTTTCCAGTGCCTGCAGGACCATCTAGAAAAAAGGTGGTACCTAAATTATTTTCAACTGAGGCCAGTACCTGGTCAAATGCTGTACGCTGTTCTGCATTCAATTGAGCTTGAGCCTCCTCAGCTGCTCCATCAGGTTGCTTGTCTCGCAGCTGGTACTGTTCACGGATTAGTTTATTCTGCTCCCAGTCTGCAAGATCCCAGTTCTGAGTGCAAGTAGGCAAGTTGACATCCCGCATAGTTGACCCAGACTCCAAGACTAATTGCTCAATCAAATAAAGACCATAGTCATATATATCACCATCTGGGATATCATTGCGGTTCCAGGGTGGCTGGCTGAGCCGGTGACGTAGGTCATCACAAATTTGTGGACGGAATTGCTCCCATAGCGCCGCAGGATTGGTAGGGGCGCAAGACATTAAGATGACTACAAAGAGTTGTCGCAGTTGACTCCCAGTTTTTGCAGTAGCAGCTTCCTGTAAGCATAATACCCATTCATTGTCATTGCCTACAATTCCGAGTGCAATGCAGGCCTCCCGAAAAGTTGGATATAAGATGCCATTCACAGTCCGTAAGTGCTCATAAGAGGTGGCACCACGCACAGCTGTAAGGAGGGTACGCAAATAGAATTTGTCCCCAGAGTTCACAGGCACAGCATACATGCGCCCAAGAGCACCACCCACAAAAGTTACAGTGCCATCATTTGAAGTTTTAGAACGGCGCAGATTAAACTTTCTGCCATTTTTGTCCCAGCTGAAGCGGCTTGGAACTTCTTGATATAATAGAGCATTGGCATTGGCCCTCCGAGTAGGGTTAGGGTCTGCATTTAACTTGAAATAGGCTGTGAGAGTGGTATCTCTGGGATTCTCTACCAACTCTTGGATCAAAGCACCATCACGGAATGTCACAGTCTGATGGTTCTCAAGGTGGATTTGGAGACGGACAATATTTGGGAACTCCTTGTGAAGTCGAAACCGGAAGATACGCCAAAGAGCTTCATATGGTGAGATCCAACGGCCTTCCAGATAGACTGCAATTTCATCCAGATTCTCAAGTTCAGGTGCATTAGGGCCTGCCTGACCTGCTGCTATCCTTTGGAGCTCAGCTGTTATGCGATCACCCCCCTTGTAGACATACTTGAAGATATACTTCACAGCACCAATACCGGAACAGGTCTCAACGTTAATGTGACAGTTGAACTTCCGGCAGAGGTATGGGCTATAAGGGACTACATTGCGGTTATCGAGTGGAACATCACGGCCATTGATACGTTTTACAACAACTCGTCCATGGTTCCTTCGGCGGTATTGAGGATATGAGTCGTTGACCATGGTGGTTTCATTTGCCCAAGGTTTTGGTGGCCAATACCCCTTTGTACAGATTTGGCGAGCCTCATCCCAGCACCTTGAGTCTGGGTGGTTAGGACCACATGGGCCATGCATCATGGATGTTGAGACTGTCTGATAAAGTTGAGGCTCAGCGACAGGATCCGGCAGCTCAGCAGAAATTATTTCGTCAACATCAGAGGGTTCAATAATATGTGATGCACGTTCAAGCCAGACCAAGAGGTGCATGTGAGGCAATCCTCTTTTCTGGAATTCAATGGTATGGACATGAGCTGTGCAAACCCCAAAAACCTTTTTCTGGGTAATATCCTTCATGAGTTCTCTACGTTTGAGTTCAAAGACACGGACACAAATATCTGGACGATCAGAAGCAGTTTGGCCTGGAAGTAAGGAGTTCTGAATCTCTGGCCAGTTGGGGTTTGCTGTCATAGTAATAAATAGCTGAGGTGCACCAAGCAAGCGAGTGATGGCCATGGCATCCTGATAGGACTCCATCATTTGTCTGCGTCCACCATAGAATGTAGATGGCAAAATTACCCTGCCAACCTGCTGGCCCAGAGCAAGATTGTCATTTTGAGCAGCATCACAGAGCCCAACATATAACTCTACTCGCAGTATATCTTGATTGTTCCGTAGAAATGTCAATCGATTTTGATCAATGTTCCCGTAAATGTCCACTAAGAATTGCTGAAATAGTCGTCCACCACGGAAGATAGAGCCAAAGTGAAAATTCAGATCCCCTGCAGGCAACATATCACCTGTATATGTTTCACAGGGAAACAGGTGGTAGGAGTAGTACTCCAACTCTGATACTGATGTGCGACCTCGACGTCCAGCTGGCTCTAGATTGTCTTCAGGGTCTTCATCATGGTCGCTGTCCCCTTGCCTTTGTGCGGCAACTGGATGTTGGCCAGCACGCCATGGTGCGCCTCAAATTGGAATATGGCGCTGGAATCCATGTTCACCCCTTGGATAGAATAAAACATAGTGCAAGCATGCATATGCTGGATTCCATGAGTCCAGCCGTTCTAGAGTACCATCCTGACGGAATAGTACTATGTCCCGTTGTTTATTAACCGCATTATCTGGAATGATAAGAGCCACTTCATTGCCAGTTGGGAGATTATATCTCCTTGGGTCCTGGTTGCGCTGCTGGCGCAGTACTACAGAGAGCTGCTCTACACCATCGGCATTGAGTCTCTGCCAAGCATGCCGATAAAGTTGTGCATATCCATGTGTAGTGTGGAGTACCCCAGTAAGCTCTCTCATAAGACCTCGGTCTACACGGGAATTCTCCACCCTATTGCTGCGCACTGTAGCTGCTTCCTCATGTGAATCATACACATAGAGGTGAGCATACTGAGCTTGTTGGCCTGCCACTGGAGCCAAGCCACCCATACGGTGATAAACCTCACCCCCAATCTTGAAAACAAAAGGTCCTTCGCCTGCTGGAAATTCTGCAACTTGGGCAGAGCCAAAGGATGTGAATGCAAGAGCTGCATTGAGGGAGCGGATATTGGCAAAAAAGTTTCCGGAGAGTGGGTGTGAATTTGTAAAGAGCTCCAGAAGCAAACGTGGAGGAGCCCTTGGGAGTGGCAAGTCAATTTTTCCTTTTCGGCAGCAGCTCCCAAACCGGTTGTTCCCAGCGCCAGAGTTCACCAATGTTATGGATACTAACATCTTTTACTAATAGAGTCTGCCCTTGCCAACTCTGAATGCGTCTTATATGAATATTTTCCAATTTCTGCTGAATGTGAACGCGCATATTTGTACAGTTTTATGTCTCCATAAATTGTACTAAATCCAATCTCTTTTGCGCACTTCATTTCATATTTTTAGCTTAAGAACTCGGCGAGATATTCATTAAACAAGTTCAAGCGACAGCATTTATAAGGTATTACTAACATCTTCCGCTTATAGCTCGACAACGGCTGACGCTATCGACGCGATCAAATACTTGATCGATAGCCACGGTTCGGGCGTATCTTCTCACCGAAGATCGGCCCGATCCCCGGACTCCTCGCCGAGTTACAGGCCGAAGATCGAACTGATCTGATTGACTGATCAGTTCTGATCTGACTCACACACTGAGTCAATGGACCCAGCTACCCTTAATTAGAAGGCTCTATGACTCACTGAGATGTTGGCTCCGTTCCATGTATATAGTTCATATTATTAATATATCAAACAACCAATAGCATACACTGATCCAGTGATGCCACCGATCTGCACCCAGTCATTACTCTAAACCATCCTGTATGGGGATAGGGTGATCCCCATATAGCCAGAACTCTCCTTAGAGATCGGCTTGGCATGACTGTCTCTATTTGGCTCACCCAGGCTTCCCTCAGGGTATAAAAGAACCCTGCTGGAGACCCTTGCAGAGCCACCTCCTCTTACTACCCACCTGATCGGTCTTGTGTGCTTTGGTTTGTGTTTCTCTTATCTCTTATCTCTTGTGTGATCTATCTGTATCTAATAAGTGGGAACTCTAGTACCTGATTAGATACATCTGTGTGATACTGTCTGAATATATACATTTGTGCTTAACCTAGCGTGTAACTAAGTACCTGCCAGTTGTGGGAATTAAGTACCTATTTGGTGTGAGGAAATATACGCATTAGGCGCATCCCATCCATCCATATTAAACTATCGCTTAAGTATAGATTAAGTTTAGTAATAGTATAGTCCAAGCGACTAGGGCTGAACTATAATAAGTATATCTAAGGGAACCTGACCGTTGCAGTCTTGCTCTTTATATATTATATTAAGTCAGTTTACACTGTGAAAGGTTAAGACTATCTAAGTGTTACTTGATAATCTCTGAGATCTTATATTAGCCTTCTTATCGAATTTAAGAAGTATTGTTTACTATTGGAGTACTAACCAACTACATTGCTTAAGCTCCAGATATCCAACTGTACTCCAACCCGTAACATTGGTGAAGCGACCCAGGTCCTTTATCAAGTAACTCAACTACCAATAACTCCTTTTTAGGCTATACAGTTGCCCAAAACGGATTTATTCAATTTTAGCCACCAGGATTATCCATATACTTTCCTGACTGAAAGTAATATATCTTGGGCTATTGAATCAGTAGATACAACTGATCCATTGCATCCAGTTGTCCTGGTATCATCCAGATTCAGCCATCCAGGTTCAGCAATAAATTCAACTATTCGCTTTACCTTTAGTCCTACTTATCGCACTTCCATTGAAGAAGCAGGACATAGAAGCACTATCTATAATATAGTCTTACCAACTACAATTAGATTTGAAAGCTTCATTTACAACCAAACCTTTCAGTTTGAACATAACTTTCATTTTTCCTCATTTAAATACGGAAATACTTCTTTTGAAGATTTAGTAGCTATTGCTGTATACATATATTGCGAAGAAAATTGAGCTTTATAAATACAGAAAGATACTTCTTTGGAGAAGAAGAGTTATGGCAGATACAACAGCACGATCAGTGCATGTACCAGGCAGTTACATGCATCGCACCACCAGTCATCCTAAGCCACCTGAGCAAGAATCTACTTATGAGTCTAGACTTGGTTCAGACCCAGAAGGCAGACATCCTCAGTCAGATTATGGCCTGGAATTGACTGACACAGTGGACTTAGAACCATACCTACCCATACCACCTTTGCCCAATTCAGTCTATAGCGCATTGACAGAGAGGGAACAGCGATGGCTAACCTATCAGCCAGTGTCTACTAGATCTACTAATTGGACAAGGTTGGAAGGTCAGATAGCAGATAGAAGGAGACTTGCTAGAGCAATTGGTCGAAGGATCTACAATAAGGAGCCACCAATCGATGCTTATAATAGATATCCTTCTACAGGCTGTAGAGAACAATTCTCAGAAATTCTTGAGCTCTTGGATGAAGTATGCACTTTCCGGCCTGAATGGATTTTAAACTCTACAGAAGAACCTGTAATGTTTTTGGACTTTGCACTCCATAGACGTTTAAGGATGAGTTTAATTGGTATTAGACACCAATTCCTTCACTATGCGCCAAGTAATGGCATACCTCACCCACCTATTCCTACACATCCTGAACCCAAGAAATACTATGGATTCACTAAAGAAGCACATGAGATAGCCTCTGTTCTTTTTAGAGATGAAGTAGAACGCTTCCTTGCTTATGTGTATATTGAGCATAAAAGGAATCAGGAAGGAAGGAGAGGAAAGGCAAGGGAAATTGAAGAAATTCTCTGGGAGAATTCTCAATCAAGAACAGCTACTCCTGAGCAAGTAGCAGCTCCTAATCCTAAGTTTACGCCAGCTAAAACAATTTCTCATGAGGGAAGAGAACAGTTTACACCCATAATGGCTCAACATGATCTCATCGAAGAACCCATCTCTGAGAATGATCCAGAGGATGAGCAAGCTGATGAAGAAGAAGTTGAAGATATTACCAGGCAGGTAGATGACTCTTATGCTGATACAACAGCAAGGACAATTCAACCTTCTGCTGTAGCATCTACTTCTGTAATATCAGTCAGACGCTCTAATAGAAGTTTAGTTGGTCCAGTCACCAGCTCACCAGCTAAACCAGAAGTCCTAGGAGAGATCACTCCAATGAAGACTCCAGGTTTTTCTTCTATTAGGCCTATGTTCACTCCAGGATCAGTGGCTGATGTGGAAGCTAGTCGCATTTTAGGAGTTAGGAACCCAACTGAATCCTTACCATTCCCTCTAGATATGCCTTTTACTCCCCCAGAGCCAGGCTTTGCAAGGCGCCAGGGAGTAGGTCCAAGGAAATCTGGAAGAGTTGTTCAACCTCTATGGATGAGCAACAGGGAACCTTTAGCCCTGCCTCCAATTGAGGAAGGACCAGTAATGGATTCTGATGATGAGGATTCATCCTCCACTGATGATTCTCCTTTAGTAATGAAACCCCAGCTTAAGCGTTATTCAGTGGATAACCCTAGGCCAAGGGAGACTATTAGAGGAAGGCTTAGCAGTGCGTTCCTTAATCCAGAGCCAGTAGCCAGCTCTTCTAGAGTGAGACTGGAGCTAGGTGAGGAACCAAGGAGAACTACACCTTTTAAAATTGGTGTTAGTTCCAGGTTTGCATCAGTTAATCAAGAAAAGTCTGAAGCAGACAGGCTTGCAGATGAAGTGATTGATGGTGCAGAAGAATCAGATGAATTGGAATTCTCAAATCAAGATTTTGAATCTTTATTGCTACTAGAAGAATGGCAGTTTGCTATCGCTTTTGAGAGACTGAGTCTTTCAGGAAAAAGTTTGTTCCAAAGGTACTTAGGAGCTAAAATAAATCAAGATCCTGAAGACACTGAGTTAATCAAACGTCAAAGGATAGCTACTGAATTTTCTAGATATGGATTTAGAACTGAACCTCCACAAGAAGATGTTTTCCAGCGCATAATAGATAGGGCTATGCACAAAAACAGGTTCGGCTTTATACCTGACTGGGATACTGATAAACTCCCTAGAAAACTGGGATCCTTCAAGCATAAGAATGCTAAGGATGACCCAGTCACTAGGAAGGATTCTAAGAAACCCTCCTTTTCTGCTCCTAAAGTCTCTTCTGAACCAGAAGTGATTGAGATAGTGGAGGAGCAGGAACCTCTTAGGAAAGACAGGTATAGAAACTCTAATTCCAATCGCTCTGAAGATGCAGCAGCAGGAAGAGCTACTGAAGACAATAGACATAGAGGATTTATGGAACCTCCTGGTAATGTTATTACCTTACAAGCAGAGCCAGTCGCTTCCAGACAACCTGTCTATAGTCCTCAAGGTACTACATTCTTAGGAATGCAACCTTTAGTAGTTAATCCTCCTCAAGAATCTGAAGAAGTTATTCCTCCTGTTCAAATTCAGCCTCAGGAAGAGGTGCGACCACAACCTCAAGTTAATTTTGATCCATATCAACCTCATTTCATCAACTTGAGTAGGAACCAAATGCACCTAGCTAGCACTCCTCCTAATCGCCCTCAAGGACCTCCTATACCAGCAGGATCCTCAGGTCCTAGTGGTCCAGGAGGTTACAGGAATCCAAATAAGGGAGGCCCGCCAGGTCCACCCGTTCCTCCTCAAGGAAATGGTCCCCCAAATCCACCTTACAATCTAAATACAGGGAATGGAGGCCAAGGACCTCCTAATCCTCCAAATGGAGGTGGTGGAGGTAATGGACCACCAGGTCCTCCTGATAATCTTAATGGAGCCTTTCCATGGGTTCAAGGACCTAGAGGGTTTCCAGGACCCCCAGGAAGACAAGGTGATCCAGGTCCAGCTGGAGTTCAAGGTCCCCAAGGGGATAGAGGACCTCCAGGACCTCCTGGCCCACCAGGTGGAGATGGAGGTGGAAATGGAAATGGGAATGGTCGCCTTAATAACAATAACAACCAGAATAATCGACCGCACTTAGACTTAAAGCTTAAGATGGAAATTATACCTGAATTTGATGGAGATCCAGATGAATTATATGAGTGGATGGATCAAATTCAACGCTTTATTGCTATGGGTCTGAATGAGAACAATCGCTTAACTCAAGCCATTCCATTTAGATTCAAAGATGAGGCTAAACAGTGGTGGTATCAATTTTCTGAAGCCCAAAGGCTAAGAATGTCAACTGATTGGCAACTCTTGTGCAATCGACTTATAAGTTTCTTTTGGACTCCTACTTGGATTACTGAAGCAAGGAACAAAGCTTTGGCAGCCAAGTACAGGGATTCAGGTCACTATAAGGAAACTCCTGTACAGTTTGCTTTGCACAAGAAGAAACTCATTGACATGGTTGAGAACTGGAATGATCTTACAGTAATAGCTGAGGTAGCTAGATCAGCACCTACTCAATGGCGCACTATTGTTAACCATGAGGAGATTGCTGACTGGGCTACTTATGTTACAAGGATCAAAGAACAAGAAGACTTGCTACAAGATTGGCCTAAGCATCACAGCGGTGGGCATGTCTCCTCTGACACCGTTAGAGAAGTTATGAAAGCTATCAAAGCTGAAAGGCACAAAAGACATGGCCACAAAGCTAATGCGCATGCAGTGGATTCTAAAGGTTTTAAATCCAAAGGAAAGCAACCTGACAAATTCAAAGGATATAGACGTCCTTTTAGCCCTGATGACTCTAATGTTACCAAGCACAAGAAAGGCACTCCTAAATCTAGAGGAATGAGAGGTTGCATACACTGTGGTAGCAAGATGCACTATGACAAGGAGTGTAAACATAACAAGTCTAATGCTAATAACGTTCAAGTTTACTTCGCAGGTGCCACAGAAGAAGAACAAGCATTGTTTGCAGAATATGAAGCCAATGCAGCAGAATCTGAATCTGAAACAAAGTCTGAATCCTCAGATGAAGAGAAGGATGAAGATGTCTCTTCTGATTCATCTTCTGAGTCGGATTTTTAATAGATTCCCAGTCTCCTGAAACATCCAAAACTAGAGACTTGGGAGTTGGTACAGATTTCAAGGATAAATTAGCAAGGCACAATTATAACGCTATAGGAAATCAACAATTGGCTAACACACATCATTCAACTCAAGTATTACCCAGAAATGAAAGTCTGAAACTTCAGGATTTACCAGAGGACAAGACTATTACCTTAAAAAGGGTGATGGATCGCCCTCCTGGAACTCATTTCTTAGGTACTAGACCTACAGTTGCCATGGCTAGAGTTAATTCTGAAGAGGAATTGACAGAGATCACCATTGACTCAGGCTCTGACATTACGCTCATCAGTCATAACTTCTGGTCAAGCATGAAGAAACCTCCTAAGGAGAAATCAGGTCAGAAAATCAATCTGATTCAAGTCACTGGTAAAACAAGTATAACAGGATATGTAGTACTGGAATTAACCTTCCCTACTAAGGATGGGCCTGTCAAAATGCAGGTAGAAGCCTATGTAGTGAAAGGTATGAAAGTACCCATTATCCTGGGTAATGACTTTACTAACCAGTATAGAATATCAATTGACAGACTGACTACTCCTAGCAGAATCATTTTTGGTTTCACTAGTAGGTCTGCTGATGTTATTGAGTTGGAAACAGAACCCAGATTAGATGAAGCAGGAAATGTATTTAGAGTATATACTAGACCAGACTTCAAATCTAACCTTGAAAGAAGGGCCTTCAGAAGGAAAAAATCTGCTAAAAGAAAGGACCAGAGCAAAAGACCAGGAGGAGCCATCCCTGTCAAGCTAGAGAAGGATGTATACCTTAAACCTGAGTCTTTAACTCGCGTTGCTATTCAAGTAGACTTCTCTGAAGACCAAGAAGAAGGTTTTATTGAAGGGAGGTTAGAATCTAACTCCAATTCTGCTGACTTCTATGGAACATCAGATTGCATTATTACTCCTCAGAATAAATCTATACAGATAGCTAACTTCTCTCAGAAGCTAGTGCATTTACCCAAAGGTCATGTCATAGGATATATGCATGATCCTAGGATTGCATTGGATAAAGAGGATGATCTATCTAAAGAGGCTAATCTTGAAGGAGAAGCTAGAGTGCATCTGATTAATTCGCTCATGAAGGAAGAGAAAATCCCTCCTCCAACTGAAGAAGAGATTGAACTCTCTAAACAGCCAGAGGGAGGTCCCAAGACAGCTGAATTACCTGATCCTGAGCATATACCTAAGGACAGGTTATTGTCAGAAATTAATTGGGGAGACACTCTTACTCTTGAGCAAAAGAGGGCTTTAGAGAAAGTTGTCCTGAAACACTTTAAAGCCTTCGGATTGGATGGACGACTAGGCAATTATCCTGAGGAGATAGAGATACCTTTGAGACCAGGGACCAAAGAAATATCATTAGCTCCCTATAGACCAAGTGAAGAAGCAAGAAAGGTTATCAGAAACCAAGTGCAAGAATGGAAGCGCTTAGGGGTTATAGAGGAATCTAAAAGCCCTTGGGGCGCACCAGTCCTTGTAGTATGGAGAAATGGTAAGCCTCGCATGTGTATTGACTATAGGAAGCTTAATGCTGTAGTAATCCCAGATGAATATCCTTTACCTAAACCTCAGGATATCCTTCATACTCTGGAAGGAGCTCAATACTTATCAACTCTAGATGCGCTAGCAGGTTTTACTCAACTAACAATAAAAGAAGAGGATCAACCTATAACTGCATTTAGATGTGATGAAGGACACTTCCACTTTAAAAGAATGCCTTTTGGATACAGAAATGGACCGCCTAAATACCAGAGAGTAATGTCTAAAGTCCTAGCTCCATATTTATGGACTATCGCAATGGTCTACATAGATGACATTGTTATCTTCAGTAAAACTTTTGAGGATCATCTAGACCATGTGGATAAAGTCTTACAAGCAATTGAAGACTCTGGAATAACTCTATCGCCTCCAAAATGCTTCATGGGATATCAATCCTTGTTGCTTTTGGGACAAAGAGTTTCCAGGCTGGGAATGTCTACTCACAAGGAAAAGGTCGACGCCATTTTACAGTTGGAAGAACCTAAGGATGTACCTACTTTACAAACATTCTTGGGGATGATGACTTACTTTTCAAGTTATATTCCTTACTACACTTGGATTGTAGCACCGCTTTTCCACCTGTTAAGAAAATCCACCAAATGGCGATGGGATAAATTGGAAGCTCATGCATTCAAACTAGCTAAGCTAGTCCTAGCCAATGCACCAGTATTAGCATATCCTGTACCAGGTATGCCTTACAGAATTTATACTGATGCATGTGACTTTGGAATAGCCGCTATTTTGCAACAAATTCAAACTATAAAGCTCAAGGATTTGAAAGGAACCAAGATCTATGATCAATGTAAGAAAGCTCATCAGGAAGGACAGCCAGTACCTAGGTTTGTCACTCCTGACTCCAACAGAAAGGTCATCCTGACTGGGGGGGCTAATGGTACTGAAACCTTTGACTATGAAGACACTTGGAATGAAAATTTTGATGAAACTGAGATACATTTAGAGCGTGTCATTGGCTATTGGTCAAGGATACTCAAAGATGCTGAAACAAGATATTCAGCCACTGAGAGGGAAGCTCTAGGTGTAAGAGATGGACTAGTCAAGTTCCACATGTATCTTGAAGGTGCCAAGGTTATAGTAGTATCAGATCATGCTGCCCTTAAATGGAGTAAGACTTACCAAACTATCAACAGGAAACTATCAGGTTATGGAATAGTTATTGCAGCTTTCCCTGACTTGGTAATAGTCCACAGAGCAGGTAAAGTCCATACTAATGTTGATCCTATTTCTAGGTTAAGAAGAAGAATCCCAAGGCAAGATGGACCACTAGCAGATACATCGACACCTCTTACCTTTAACAATGAGACAGAGGATGGTCTCAAGAACTTATACAGAGAAGTAGGAGTAGATTTTGAGAAGGATCTCCTAACGCAATCAACCATGCACACTTTGGTAAATGTAGAGAAACCTTCCAATATCTCTTTGGATAAGTTTAAAGTAAGAACTAAGAAGTACAAAGCTAATGTTTCTCTTGCAACTTCAGGTTTGAATGAACTACACATTAGTATAAATGAAGCAGAAGTAAAGAGGTTCTATGACGCATATAGTAATGACTCTCACTTTGCTGATGTACTAAAGAAACTGCAAGGCGAATATGATCCTATGAATCCTCCTTACAAACAGTACAGGATTGGAGAAAATGGTCTTATTTATTTCTGCAGGGATGATAATTACAAGTTGTGCGTTCCTAAAGACTTACAGAAGGAAGTAGTAGCTGAGATCCATGACTCTTTACAAGAAGGCGCTCATGCTGGATACCACAGAACCTATAACAAGGTTGCATCTACCTACTATTGGCCTAAGATGGTACATGTCATCAAGGAATATGTGCGCACTTGTGATATTTGTCAAAAGGCCAAGCCTAAGCGACATGGTCAAAGAGGATTCCTTAAGTCCATTCCAATTCCTAGTCAACCTTTTGAGGTAGTAACTATGGATTTCATTATGGATCTCCCTCCAAGCAATGGTTATAATGCAATACTTTCTATAGTAGACAAACTTACCAAGTTTGCGCATTTCATCCCTTGTAATACTAGCATTAATGAGGAAGAGACAGCCAAGCTTTTCCATGCGCATATATGGACCAAGTATGGTCTTCCAAGGCAAGTCATCACTGACAGAGATGCTAGATGGACAGGAGCATTCTGGGAACATTTAACTTCCTTAGTAGGAGTCCATAGATCGCTTACTACTGCCTATCACCCTCAAGCTGATGGACAGAGTGAGATTATGAACCAGACTTTGGAAATAGCTCTTAGAGCATTTGTTTTCCCTTCAATGGATAATTGGAGCGACCTCTTAAATGACTTTAGTTTTGCTTACAACACAATGGAACATACATCTACAGGTTTTACACCTTCTTATCTACTTTTAGGTTTTGAACCGCTTAGACCTTCAGACTTATTAGCTTCTACTAGTAAATCTATAGCTAGACCTACAGTTGAAGACCCCAAAGCTGTGAACTTTGCTGAAATGATGCAAGCCATTCGCTCACAAGCACAGGATGCATTGAAGTTGGCACAGGCTCACATGGAGGATCAATACAATAAGAATCATAGCTATTTAGATTTACAGGAAGGCGACTTAGTCATGCTTAATCCTCACTCTCTGAATTTACTTAGAAGTCAGAAGGGCAAGGGAAGAAAGCTACAAATGAAGTATGATGGACCCTTTGAAGTTCTAGAGAAACTATCAGATGTAACCTATCGCATCAGGATCCCTGCAAGCTACAAGATCCACCCTGTGGTAAATATAGCTCACTTGGAACCTTATCATAGGGACAAAGAAGGACTTGACCGCCCTAAGAAGCATTTGAATAGAGCAGACTTTGAGGAAGTACCTGAATATGAGGTTGAAGAGATAGTGGATGAGAAGATGGTAAAGAAAGGACAAAGAAAACAACGTCGCTATTTAACCAAATTTGTAGGATACTCTCCTGAATGGAATGAGTGGTTATCTAGGCAGCAACTGGCAAATGCGCCTAGAATACTGAAGGAATGGGAACTTAAGCAGCGCATACAAGCCCCTAAGAAGGCTTAACCCTTATGCTTCTCTTTCCCAGATTAACCACGTGATTTCTTTGTTATTTTGTTTACTGACAAATAAGATTTGTAGGTATATATTGGCAAGATTCTACTCGCTTACAGAACATCTCACTCAACAATGGCCAACGTTATTGCTATCCTTACCGCTCTCCTCACTGTCATCCTTACTGGCAGCCTAGGCTACTATCTCTACAGCCTAGGAGAAGACTACATCTGGATCTGGCCAGGTCAACAGGTTGTCATGGAATACTCAGACAGACAGCGCACCATTACAGTGACTGGCTGGGTGATTATTTCACTCCCTTATAGACTTGTTTACCTTACCAGGCGCTGGAGTCCTATCTCAGTGACTCCAGCAAACATCCTAAGCATAGCCTTGGTGTCTAGGCGCCGGAGCTATCGCCCCTATGGAGGTCCAGGTAACAGAGGCATGCCCTCTGAAATCTTCATCTTACCAGATCACCCATACTGTAAGTAATTTACTGGATTTATCTAGCATTTACTTATAGCATGGACAGACCAGATGCCAAACAGAGAGCGACAACAATACTTAGGATCCTTCTTACAGCTGTAAGATAAGATCTTATCCTAACCTGGGTAAGCAGATCTCCTCTGATAAGCTTATCCAGACAACTGATCTCTTTGATCGGCTTGATCTAGCTCTTATCTAAAAGAAATTCTGTAATTTCCTCTTTGAATCATGTACCTCTGTATATAGATTTAAAGTATAAGTTTGATCTCTCCAAATCGAACCTCAGAAATGAGTCAGGCTATTCAATCTCAGTTGAGAGCCTTAGACCGATGATCAAACTACAAAGATAAGACAGATCAGAAGATAAATGAGCATCAGCATGTGAAACTATAGAGATAAACAGCTGAGCGCACTCTATTTGGATCCAAACAGAACTTCGGTTATTTGACCAGGCTTCTTATTGGCAACCAGATATGAAATACATGCATTATAAGAAATTAACACGTCTATATGCTACTCTAAGCTGCTGAACTCTGTAGTTACCCACTGTCTAAACATGTCTGACTATCCTACTCGTCCTGACACCCCCACTGGTTCCACCTTCTGGGATGTAGCTGAAAGGCTGCTTTCTGGACTTAGATGGGAGCGACGAAGGGTTCAAGGAGAGAATCGCAGCAGAAGGAGGGAGTTTCCCTCCAATTACCAACACCTCTATGTCGACATCCCCTTACCCAACTATCCACAATACAATAACCGCGATCACTACCCAATTGAGGCACCTGAGCCAACTCAGGATGATCCTCACTTTGAATTTGGATGGCCGGCTCCTCCCTCTCCTGGTCTGGAGCCTACCCCATTTGACAGGGTATTGATGAAAAGCTGGGGTGGACGCACTGAGTACCCTTTGGCTCCCCCAAAGAGTCCTAGTGTGCTCAGTTTTGAGGGATACATAGAACGTCAAGAAGAGTAAGTGCTTCGATTGAGTCAAGATCTTAAGCTGATCTGTTTATCGTACAAACAGACTGACTCAAGATCACGGCCAGGAGTCGCTTCCTGAGCCTTATCCTGACTCTGAGGAAGAAGAAGATGAGCCAGAAGTAGTTAGGACTGGTGTACTAGAGTAAGTCCGCCTCTTTTGACTCATGATCTAAAGCTGATTTGTTTAGACTTGCATACCCACCTTCGCCGGTCTATGCACCTGAAGAGTCATCTGACTCTGAATCTGATTCTTCAGAATCATCTGGAGGACTCAGAGTGATTGAACTAGACCTGGAAAGGAGGTTTGAGGAACAAACTAGAGAGTTTGAGGAAGTGTCAGCTCGTCTTAGGGCTGCACAAAGGCGTCTCAGGGAGATGATGGACTCAAGAGACTTGGATTAATGTAGATAGTACAGTCTGAATGCTATGAATTCTTGATCCAAAACCGTGTGAACAATAAGATTAATCTTATTGCTTCAATACTATTGGTTAAGAGTCTTTCAGAGTGTCGATTCTGTCTCAAGATTTCAAGTCCTAATATATTCCCATGAGCCTGCCTTGCAGGTATTTAAACAGCCTTTGAATCGCTCCCATCCTTCAGCGGTTCAACACCCTCTAGCTCTCTCACAATTCCTCTACCACTTCTCTACTCTACTTTACTCTTTACCAACATGAAGGCCTGCCCCACCATGCTCAAGTCCTACCAGCGCTCTGCTATTTGTGACTCCATCATGGTGTCCAAGCTCTTTGCCTGCATGGCAGCGCATATGAGGCAGGGTGAAGGCAAGTTTGCATCTAGTGCCAACATCCTTGAGCGCAAGTTCAGGGATGGCATTGAGATCTACTATGGTAAGGAGGAAGGTCCGTATAGAGAGGGCTGGTATCTCATGGAGGGAGCAAATCTTGCTTTGGTGGATGCGCTCCTCCAAGTCCGAGATGCTGTGGGCTCCTATAACAGTGACAGCAGCCTGGCAGAGTCCTATGACCAGGACAATTTCTCAGGGAATGGCCCCCTGTATGAGCGCTTTAGGAAGGCTGGAATTGCTTTTCCTCTAGAGCCAGAAAAGGGCTTTGACGCTGAGGATTGGAGGGTCCCAAGGGCCACCATGGCTGATCTCATTTTTGATGTAGTGCGCTCCCAGATTTGCGGTTTGCAAATGATTTGCAGCCTCTATTCCCTTGCTCAGTATGAAGGCAGGCTCAAGATCGCTGTCCTGCCCTCCTTCCCTTGTGCCATGGTGCATACAGCCCAAGGCTGCTATGATAGCTATCGTCGCACCTATTGCCCTGGGGAGTGGCTCGAGCCAGATGAGCATGGAGTGCCAGCTACCTGGGGAGCTGACATGGTGAAGTGATACTTTTTGCATCGCTTTATCATTATTAATTTCTCTTCACAGAACTACTACTGGGCCCTTTTCCTCCAGAACAAGAGGGAGGAAGAGTTCATCGCTGACTTCTTGGCCAAGCTCAAGAAGGCATCTGAAGAAAGTGGATCTGAACAGATTCCTTTCTTCACTATGGACCCAACGGCCCCTGGCAACCTTGTCCAGCTGAACAAGGAGCCCTCACAGCTGCCAACTCCCCCTGGTGGGGAGGAAGAAACCCCTAACTGGCGGCAAAGGGTTCATTTTGCTGACATGGATGCCCAGGATGAGGAATATGAGGCAGAGCTCTCTGAGGATGAGTTCTCCCTTCCTCCTTCGCCTCCTGCTATCCCTCCTGGCCTCAAGGACAAGTTCATTGTCATTGAGTCGGACAGTGAATGGGAGGAGGAAGAAGGTTATGATTCCCTCTAAGTAAGTCTGCAAGTCCAGACTGGGGGGGCTATGTTATGGATACTAACATCTTTTACTAATAGAGTCTGCCCTTGCCAACTCTGAATGCGTCTTATATGAATATTTTCCAATTTCTGCTGAATGTGAACGCGCATATTTGTACAGTTTTATGTCTCCATAAATTGTACTAAATCCAATCTCTTTTGCGCACTTCATTTCATATTTTTAGCTTAAGAACTCGGCGAGATATTCATTAAACAAGTTCAAGCGACAGCATTTATAAGGTATTACTAACATCTTCCGCTTATAGCTCGACAACGGCTGACGCTATCGACGCGATCAAATACTTGATCGATAGCCACGGTTCGGGCGTATCTTCTCACCGAAGATCGGCCCGATCCCCGGACTCCTCGCCGAGTTACAGGCCGAAGATCGAACTGATCTGATTGACTGATCAGTTCTGATCTGACTCACACACTGAGTCAATGGACCCAGCTACCCTTAATTAGAAGGCTCTATGACTCACTGAGATGTTGGCTCCGTTCCATGTATATAGTTCATATTATTAATATATCAAACAACCAATAGCATACACTGATCCAGTGATGCCACCGATCTGCACCCAGTCATTACTCTAAACCATCCTGTATGGGGATAGGGTGATCCCCATATAGCCAGAACTCTCCTTAGAGATCGGCTTGGCATGACTGTCTCTATTTGGCTCACCCAGGCTTCCCTCAGGGTATAAAAGAACCCTGCTGGAGACCCTTGCAGAGCCACCTCCTCTTACTACCCACCTGATCGGTCTTGTGTGCTTTGGTTTGTGTTTCTCTTATCTCTTATCTCTTGTGTGATCTATCTGTATCTAATAAGTGGGAACTCTAGTACCTGATTAGATACATCTGTGTGATACTGTCTGAATATATACATTTGTGCTTAACCTAGCGTGTAACTAAGTACCTGCCAGTTGTGGGAATTAAGTACCTATTTGGTGTGAGGAAATATACGCATTAGGCGCATCCCATCCATCCATATTAAACTATCGCTTAAGTATAGATTAAGTTTAGTAATAGTATAGTCCAAGCGACTAGGGCTGAACTATAATAAGTATATCTAAGGGAACCTGACCGTTGCAGTCTTGCTCTTTATATATTATATTAAGTCAGTTTACACTGTGAAAGGTTAAGACTATCTAAGTGTTACTTGATAATCTCTGAGATCTTATATTAGCCTTCTTATCGAATTTAAGAAGTATTGTTTACTATTGGAGTACTAACCAACTACATTGCTTAAGCTCCAGATATCCAACTGTACTCCAACCCGTAACAACCAATTGTTCAGCGTGCCAGTGCAGAGCATTACAATCTGGGCAGCGAACATCCATGGACTGTAGGCTGTGACGGCCTTGCCGGGAGAGTCTTGTTACGGCTTGGAGACGTGCAGCTTTTGCTGTAGCTCGGGCAGCAGCTGTATCATCCAGGAGTGCAGGTGGTAGCATGTTCTATAAAATCAATTACGTCAGTTAGGAGTTCTACTTAAAGAATTCTTATGTCAACAACACACCGGTTCATGACCTTGATTAGCAAAAATTGGCTGATCCATCTGTCTGGGAAGGTGGCCGAGAGGTGCCTCCTCCACATGTGGATTTTCAACAGGTATGACTGCAGGCTGTAATGAACCTCTTATTTATTTTGATATACTGGTAAATTTAAACCCATACTTACAGCTTGCTGGTTATTTGCTGCTTGAGCAGCTGCAGCCTCCCGCTCTCTCTGGCGCCGTCGTTGTTGTGCAATCTGTCTGTTATTTAACGGTGGAGCAGCAGGAGCCGGCTCAGGCACATTGATATTGGGCGGCCCATTGGATGGTGCACGTCTGGCATCAGGACTAATTTGCTCCTGTTGCAGCCGATCTTGATTACGTGCTTGAGAGCGATGGCGCTCAGGAGTAGTAGGTTGTGACCTATTGATAGGCAGCAATACCATTTATTAGTCAATCTATATCTATGAAGTCTTTAGAGTGGGTGACTTACATAGTCAGAGCCAACTGGATATGCAATCAGCAATGATCTGATTGTAATCTGTCTTTGAATCTGATTGCAACATGCAAATCAGCATTTAGATCCCCCAGTTCCCATAGAACCACTCACAGTAAGGTTGTATCAATTATTTGGTGTGGGGCTAATGGTTCTCTATTGTAGTTCCTGATTTCTTCTTCCCCACAATGTTGTGTGGGCCGATTTTTTGGCACCAAACCGCCGGCGAAAACGCCTCCGGGACTTATGTGATAGACTCCATTACAAATTTGTAATACGAACAGTGAGTCTTCACGGGGGTCGCGATCTAACCGTGGGCTCGCTTCGCTTCATTAATAAAAGATGTGCGCCTCGTCGAGAGCTTTCGAAAGATCCGCTGCACGAAGAATTCGGCCCAGAAATGAGCGAGATCGGGGCGAAAAACTGTAGCCAACCCGAAAATTCTACCTGAACATGTAAACTCATGATACCTACTACTGTGAGCAATCAGCTATTTTTCTATAGCCTCAATCAAACTGTATTTGTTCTTCTAATATATCATTCAATTATATGTACATTTATTCATCTCTTTTAGGGGCGGGTGTGGGTCTTTCGGGATCCATCGTGAACGGGCGCTTAATCTATATGACTAAGCGTTCCCACGCTCACCTTCCTTTAAGTAGTTAATAATACTAGCAAACCCATGGGCTGGGCGTGTTATCGTTGAATTATACAGTCACATACACCGGATGTGTGGCGCGACGAGTTGTAGCCTGCAGAGGAGGCATCACTGATACTCGAATGGCAGTGAACCAGTTCACGTGCCTTTATTGACCATTAATCAAACTACGACAAACGTTCCACACTCGAATAGACTCCGCTGTGCTCGATGAATATATTTTTCGTCCCACTCACCTCTCGCCTGTTTGTCTGGGCTCGTCACACGCAACTTTGTTCTTTCCAGGTGGTGCCGCGCCTAGCCGTTGCAATCCCACTCGCGGCCCGGGCGAGCCTGGCCCACGCTTCGCTCTCCCAAGTCACCGCGACAGCCATCTCCGATTGGATTATTGCGTGTACGCACATTATCATATTGATCGCATTTCCTTCTATTCTCGCGCGACAACGCCAGCGAACGACTAGGTCGAGTAGCACTTTAGATAGGATAGTCGTGGGTCGACTGTTGCGCCCGATGCTTTTGTTGTATGCATTCTAACTCATCAGGCAATAATTGAAGTCGTGGATAGAGTACAAACGACTCGCGCATAGAATAATATTCTGTTTTCAAGCGTTCGATAAGCAGTTCGCGTATACCTAAGCGTTTCTTATGCGCTAATCATAAGCACCAGTATAAATTCCACCTTTCGGGTTCGACACTAATATTGCAGCAACGCCATTGAAGCGAGAGGCCCTCCTATCACGATTTATCACAACCAGCCGTTAAGAATGTATCCGCATTATCTCAAAGCGCAGGCTCCGCCACCTGCACTCCTGGTTCCCACCGCCCAGCCCATCTGTCGACGTTGCCGCCAGGGATGGCCACCCACCCGCGAGTCTTCCTCGCGTCTTGGTGTCCCGGTTTCCCCTCAGCGCGAAGCGCTGAGTGCCCCCACCCCAACTGTTTCCCGGGTGGCACGTCGATTGATATATTATCACTCCCAAGCCATTTATGCGCCTACGCGATTTCAAACTCGCGATGGAGGTTAAGATACTATTGCTTCTGGCTCTGGAGATGCGACACTCCGCGTCTGAGACACAAAAATCGGCCGACTTGTTTTCAAACCAATCAAAGGCCATACAAGCTCCGTCAATTCAGTGATTTTCTCCTCGGATGGACAAGTTATTATATCCGGTTCTCATGATCACACTATCTGTATATGGGATGCGCGTACAGGAAAGGAAACAGGCAAACCAATACAGACCGGCAGCTACGTGCTTTCGGTATCAATATCCCCGACGGTCTAAAGATAGCTGGCGCATGCAACGATAGAACTATCAGAGTCTATGATACGGCGACCCGTCAGATGATTTTCCAGTGCCATGGTCACACAAACTCTGTTTGGTCGATTGCACACTCTCAATTCAGCCACTTTTTGACATCCGCCTCATTCGACCGTACTGTGTGGATATGGGACGCAACGACAGGTCGTGCAATAGGCAAACCACTTCGTGGCCATGATGATATCATCTGGTCAGTTGCGTTTTCGCCTGATTGTAGGTATATTGCTTCCGCATCATCTGACGGGACGGTTCGGATATGGAACGCGCAAACCGAAACCAATCAATGCTGTTTGTTGTCTGCCCATGTTGAACGTGTTATGGCCGTTGTATTTACTCCTGATGGCCGACGCCTTTTTTCCGGATCCCGAGACGAAACAATCAAAAAGTGGGATATCGAAAGCCTCTTGCGTGAAGCGCAAAATCTAAAAGAGTGCATTTTGACTTCCCCAGCGGCCGAGGTGGAGATTACAAGCGCAATGGTGAGCTTCCATACATTCACGCTCTCGGTCCGCTGGATTTAGACTCAACGGCTCTTGCTTGTTGAGATGGGAATCGTTCGGTTCGATCCCTTAGCTTCTTCAAGCTTAGGAAGACTTGTTATCTACCCGGTAAATAGATATGATATTCGTAGCAGAGACCGGTACAGTACAAGACTCATGTACTACAGTTTATATACAAGTAGCAGCGTCCATAGAGGCGATGTACAGTAGATAGAAATATGAGCGAACAGCCTACAAGCGATAGTGCTATACATGCGATACAGATGTGAGCGGCATACAAGCGACTATATAAAATATATCAGAACTGCCTTAAGAGGCTGGGTATCAAACGGCGTTAAAGCCGGCTGTTCAGTCGATTAGTTAATCGTCCTCAACATTGCTCAGAGTCCGGAGGAAATAGTACAACAGCTAGGTGCCAAAGGCTGTGTGGACATGACAAGCGAGCTCGATCTAGAGACGTTTGACATTTACCCTTTCTGCTCCGGCGGCTCAGGTGATATATACAAAGGCAAGCTTACAAACGGAAATGATGTGGCGGTCAAGGTAATAAGGTTATATGCCGATTCGTCTAACCAAAGCCAAAAACACCTGAAGGTAAACGCACATTTCGAGTTTTGTAACCGTATCTAAAGAGCAAATAGCATGCCGCACGGGAGATTTACACTTGGACAAAGCTTAGGCACCACAACATACAGCAGCTACTTGGGCCTGCTAAATTCCGAAACCAGATTGGGATGGTAACGGTTTGGGAGTCAAACGGAAATTTGCCCCAGTATATAAGGCATCACCCTCAAGTGGACAGACATGACTTGGTTAGTCATCCGCTTTCCTGAAATACATCTGACTGAGCACGGGGCCGGACGCTTGCGCCGGTACGACCTATCGGCCGGTATCCGCCTCCGGCAAGGTTGGGGGACGCAAGCGCCGCCAGAGGCGGCGCGAGCGTGGCCGGATCCCCGAACCGCGAGAGCGACTCGCGGGTCGGGTGGGCCTCAACCAGCCAATGAGTCGTACCTGAGGGATGGTGGGTGGGTAAAAAAGCGCGACGCGCAACGCTCGGGCGCTGTCACGACATGATCGTGGACAAGCGCAAGAGGAAGCGCGTTCGCGCGCGGGCACGTGACCGGCGCGCCGCGCCGGCGATTCCCTCACTCAGTACTCGCCGTGCATCTCCGCCGGCTCCGTTGCACTGCTGCACCTAGCGTTAACATTTTTAAAATGCAGGCAGCACAGATTGCTGGAGGGGTAGAGTATCTACATGTTTGCGGAGTGGTGCGTCCATCCTGTTGAATCCCATGACACTGCTGTCGACCTGCTACTGCTCAGGTTCACGGAGATTTGAAAGGCGTGCGTGCACATGATGGGGTGCCGTCACAAATAAACTTACTAAAGTCATATAGGCAAATGTCATTATATCTCGCAGTGGAGTTCCTCGCATTACTGATTTCGGCAGCACTACACTTCAAAAGTACAGCATCGTATTTTCTGTAACTTCCACAAGATGTGCAATATCGATCCGCTGGACAGTGAGTGACATGAAGCTGGAAGGAATCTATGAAAAATGATGTTGCACTGTACAGGCTCCAGAGTTGTTTAAAGGAAAGCCATGCAGTATGCAGGCTGATGTGTATGCGCTGGGCATGGTGAGTTTTCCACAAATATCAGCACACAGCTGACGTGAAACCGTGAGAAGACAATACTAGTATGCCCCGATTCATAACGCAAATAGATCCCTGTCTAAAACCCTCCTGTTGTAGGAAACCCTAACTGGTGAAGTGCCATGGGTAAATAAGGAAGACCCAGCAATAATGTATGCCGTAATGATGATGAACGAGTGTCCCGAACGCCCCGTGCAGCGTCTCTACGAAGAATCCGAGTACAACGATCGATTGTGGTCGCTACTCGAGCGATGCTGGTCCCATGAACCGGAGGCAAGACCTAGCGCAGAAGAGGTGAAATCTACAGTATGTCATATTGAAGTTGGCGTACATGCTGAAACGTAACATGTCATGGTGACAGCTTGAATCGATGGTGCGGGGCCGGCAGACTAGGTTTCTTGACGAAAGTGACTGAATTGACTAGTGATGTCTAACCGGGTTCGTTCCCTTCCGAAAATATTATGGACTGAATTTGAGATGCAAGTTAGAATGCTGTACTATTTTGTTTTGAGGATAATTTTTTCCCTCTTTGGTGCTTCTTGCATTAAATTTCCGGTTCATTTGTGATATGGTCACATTTGCGTGTCTGCTAAACACAATGAATAGGCTTGCTCGTCTGAAACCAGACTCTGAAGGTTCTGTGATAGTCGAGCGTTTCAAGTTTAAAGGTTACAAAAGTAGTATTAGGAACAGATTACGAATCCACCGTGACACCATGGATATGAGTCAAAATTGGCCAGGCCCGGTGACCAAATATGGGAACCGCCCAAACCCAGAATCGCTAATGCTGTCCCTTGCAACTTTCATAACAGGAGACATTGGCACAATTAGTAAGAAAACAAGCGCCCAAGTGTTGAGTCATAGTGTATTTCCGGCTTCCCCGCCAAATCTAATCCTCTTCCCCTCTCTCTCTCGTTGACAGCGCATTATGTCCCATCTACCTTCGATATGGCCTTTGAATAGCGATAAAATATCAACATTGACTAGTGATATGGATGCGAATCTTGTTCCGGCGGCACACTCTCTCAGTATCCCCCAAAGCACCGTTAATGTGGCCTCTCATTCGCGGGTTGTGGAGGGCGTACCAGAAAATCATGAAGATATATTCAACCCAAACAACCATACTACTGTGGCCTACGCCCTCTCAGTAGACGATCACGGGTTTCCGTCCAACCATCCCTGCAGGCGCCAGTCAATCGATGCTTCAGTCTTAGCGGAAGGTAGCACGAGGGGGAGCGAGGGAGTTGAACAAAGTGCCGTACACATTGAGGATCGAATCAGGTCCTTGTGAGTTTCTTTCACCTGGCTTGTGATGTTCGGTAGCAAGCCGAGTTGGGGAAAGAGACGGGTTCCTAGCTGTCTTATTATCACAATGGGCCACCTAGAGTATCATATTTACGATTATATGACGCTATGAAGGGAGAGAGTCTGGCGCATATGACTCATTCCTATTTTGCGTGTCGAAATTACCTCACTGGTTCTAACTATTCCTTTGAATATTTTGTACACAGGCCCTGCAAGAACTGTAAGCGTCTCAAGGTTTGTTGGCTTCCTTATATATTGTGTAGAATCTCGCCCTTCTTCTACTCGATTGCTCCTGCTTCGTTCTCCTTAAGGTCATCCCATTTTCGAACTCAAAATATTCTTCGAAGACCTGACCAGTTAAACTGAAGACCGGAGATTTGCAGCCTGTCTCCTCCTCGAGTTTGCTTGCCTTGGTGTTACGTAGATGCCTACCGCCGATGACGTGATATAGTTGATCGACTCACCTCTTTGCTTTATCTCAAAACTTTGCTCTGACCTTCTGCTTACGTACTCGTCACTTTGCTTTAAAGATGAAATGCGTCTTCGGAGAAAACCAGAGTGTTTGCCAGCGCTGTCAGAACACGAACAAAGAATGTGTTATTGAGGAGCCTCGGTTAAGGACGGGACCTAGGTGAGTTCGATTCTTGAAATTCGTAGTTTGGGTTCTTAGGAAACATGATAGCGACCTAGAACTGATGGAGAGGGAGTTGGCGAGCAAGGATCGTATTATCAGCTATTTATGGCATCGGGTCAGTGTCCCCTCTTTCCTGTCCTACTATCTTACCGTGTTTCCACTGACGGGGATGTGCAGGTTCACAACTGGGGCATGACTATACCGGCGGGCGCTATACCAGATGAAGAATCCAAAGAACAAAAACATGATGACGCTGCACGTCCTTCTGATGAGGATATTCTTGCCTGGGTTGAGTCAACTAAAGAGTCTGAGACACCTGGTTCGATCGGACGAGTAAAATATAGTGGCTCTTTAGTATCATGTAAGTCTACTCAAAACTCGAACGCAACCTTTCACATGATAATTGATGCAGCATCACCCAATTTTTTGCCACGGGTCGTCCCAGAGCAAGTTGCAAGTACCAGCGGGCTGAGTGGCAATATGCATGGTCTATCGCCGCCAGTTCCGATAAGAAGACTGTGAGTCATCTCGGTAATGTTCTTGCCTGTTTCGTTGTTCGGCTGGTTGGCAGGTTGAGCCTGCAACCTTGGCGAAATGCATCTCGCGTTCCATTCTGTCTGAGCTTGCGCATCCATGGGCTTGGATTCATTATTATCACCCCAAAATGCAGCTCTTCCGGCTATTATTTTTGGACTCTCCGTTCTTCGAGGCGTATAATCTTCCGCTGCTGGACATGGTGGGATTGCAGCGACAACGTTCCTCATTCATGAAGAAGAATGTTCGGTTTTCCTGTATCTGATTTCGTCTTGAATCTCTTATCCTAGATAAGAATCGCTGACTTATTTGTGACCTATGGCATAGACCCGGGGCATGCACCGGCTGCAAGCGGCTCAAGGTTTGTATTTGCTCTCCTACACACTTGCAGTGCCGACGGATTTTCTTTATACTTGATATTGTTTTAATACTTGAATCGAGATACCATGGCGCCAAATGGTATTATAGGTATCATCCGCCCTAATTGGCTGGCGTTGATTGTGGCGACCCTTGCAGGTGTTCCCGTGATGGTAGTGGGACAAGAGTTTCATACCACCCCCACTATGGTTCTTGAGTAGCTTGACCTTTTTCCTATGCCTACCCTGCCATATTCATCGTACTGCCTTACCCTGACGACATCCTTATCCCCTTTATCTGACATCCAGGTCAAGTGCGTATTTGGAATGAACCAAACCGTATGTGAGCGGTGTAAGATTTCAAACAGGGAGTGCTACGTTGAAGGTCGTCGCCGTGGACGAGGCTTCAGGTTTGTGAACTTGCTTTTCGAAAAGGGGGGGGGGGGGGCTAGAACTAAGCAAGAAAATAGCAGCAAGCGCCAGGTACTTGCGGCTCAATTAGCACATGAGGATCGGGTTATTGAGGCTCTTTTTGGCAAAGTCCGTGGTCTTTCGGGTGTGTTTGGTTATTTGCTGAAGCTTATCGGATCTACAGATTGGGTTATTCGAAGCAAACCGCTCAGATAATCCTCTACCCAACGAACCTATCTCGGAAGAGAGCTCCAGCCGACTGGAATTTCAGCCAGACAAGGATGTCATAGCCTGGGTGGGGACAATCAGTTCAATTAATCCACTCGCCTGGAATGAAGGAACATGTCCCAAGGCGAGATACGAATCGGACGGTGGTGGGACATCTGCTGTTTGGTCTACATCTCGGACGCAGCTCAACACGTAAAGCTGCTACTGGATTTTTGCGGCATTCCAAACAGCTTTTGGCAAGTCTTTTGGTCTTGAAACCTCTCAGAGCGTCGCTTATGAGATATCGTCGTTTCAGGTTATGACAGTTTTCTGTATGCAAAATCTTGGCACAAGCATGCATGGGAATGATACCGGTTAGGGTCATTGGACAAATAGCTCATCACGACGTGCTACTACTTTCTTTCCGTTAGTCGCATATATCATACCCCAATACATCCGGTTGCCTGGCCAAACACGATAGTATCAAGAGGGAACGCTGTGCATTTTGATTGCAGCATCAGCCTGCTAATTCGCTATTAGATCCAGTTGTGCGACATCCCCCCTAGGCCGGCGTAGATCAGGAGATTTTTCACGTTCTATTCAAAACCCGCGAGGTATGATTGGAGCAAGCAGCGGCCTATACATGAACCGACTCGAGGCACAGATAATGGGTGATAATTTGTCACTGGAATCAGAAACAACACTTAGCGGTCGTATGAATCATGAGTAGAGAAAGATTCAAAGACGTTGATTTTGAATCTCTAATCAGTGGTGCCAGTCTAAGCCGCATTTAGCTCAGCATTTTGTATACCCACCGTCCAAACTCCAAACCTTAGCTTCAAAGCTCTATCGATAGCGCTACTGTGCAATTATAATCAAGCTGGTTTAACTATATATCTCTAATTGCGACGATTTTGCACTACAAAAATGACTAAGGGTTGTATGACAGGACTTATTCTCCATTATACTCTGAGTTCATACAACAACCAGCATCAAGCATGGTAAGCGCCCAGCGTTTGGAGATGATGGCCATCACGTGGAAATCATCAAGGAACCAAACGCCCGAACGTCGTCGACCTTGAATCCTCGTCATTTTATATTTCTAAGCAGCTTTATCTCTAAAATCGCCTGCCGTTGTCTGTCCCCCGATTATTGATAGACTATGCTCAACACTGCTTCGACATATCAATTAGATGGCAATCGGCAACCACCACCACCCGCCAGCGATATTGATATGTATCCTACTCAGGCGGCAGCCCCCTCCGAAACCTCAGGAAGCACGCCGCTCCCACCTTCCGAACTAAGTGTAGCTGAACCCCCGAGCTCAGACGGCCATTCCGTTGCGCCCCATGCCACGCTAGTAAACAACCAGACGTTGCTTGAACCAGCCTTTGATCAGCAGCAGACGAGTTTTGCAAGCTTGTCGCACGACGTGACCAAAAACGACGAGAGCACAGAGGTCGGCTCCAATACCCAGCAGCCTCGGCGCGTAATTTGGCAACCGTGAGTGCTAGTTGGTCGTGTTCACGCGACAGCATGTCGAGTTTGAGAGTCGGCGAGTCGTCATTTTGGATCGATCCTGTGCGAGCTCTTAGCGCAACAGGACTGCTGCTTTTCGTGGCTTAGTTCGATTATTTCTTCTCGAAACTTGCTATACATTCTGGTCCTAATCGCTCTTATTTTTACTTGTTCGTGTACAGTCCTTGCACGAACTGTAGGCGTCTCAAGGTTAGTCCATTCCTTGGCACCACTGCTTTGTAATATAAAACTTGACCATATCACTCGTTTCCAAAAATCCTCTCGGTTGTGCTGAATAATTGGCATCTGCTGCTTCTGATTGTGGCATTCCTCATGGTGTCTCCTTATAACAACGTGATACGATGTCCTTTACGATTTCTATGGATGCCAATCGGGCCTCAATTGGGTCGAAATATGGCGGATGCCTTCAATCGGCCGGCATCGGCAATACTCATTTTATGAAACCACCACATACCTATCACCGGTTATCCTCGTTCCATATCCACGCACGCCGTAAACTTCTGGCAACAATTGCCATCAACCAACAGATGAAATGCGTCTTTGGAGAAAACCAAGACGTGTGCCAGCGCTGCCGGGGCACAGGGAACGCCTGCGTTGTTGGGCTGAAGTCAAACGAGCCATCCAGGTCAGTCGCTGATTAAAACTTGTGGATGTCGTAACGATGGAAATATGGTAGAAAACGTAAGCCAGTAACTCGCGAGATGGCGAGCAAGGATCGAGTGATCGACTACCTTTGGCATCGTGTGAGTGCTAAATTCGCTCTCATGTATTGATTACTTTGCTCTATTATTGATATCGGTAATTTCTAGTTTTATAACCTCTGGGTTACCGCGCAGACCGATGTTGGCTCTGGGCAAAATGTCCGATGTGTTTCCACATGTCCACATTATGCAGATATCCCACACTGGATCGATTTATCCAAGAAAGGTAAATCGCCCAGCCCAACTCGGTCCACCACACCAAGTCATGCGGTCGGCCATCTAGCTCCTTATTCTTTGCAAAACATTTCTGGGTACGCGACCAGTTCCGACAAATCAATCAGGCCCGAGTGTCCCTTGTCTCAAGGTATCGCTGGGGTGTAAGTGACCTTGGTGTTTTGTCATTCTTTGTCTTTGCCTCTCTCGTTGGACGTCGGAGGATTAAGACACCCAGGACATATCCTACGGTCATCTTTTGCCTACTTCGTAGCGTGTCTATTGATGGTTCCAAGCAATCCGTGTATTGCTTGACAATCGTCGGTAGCTCTCATGGCTGTCATTCTCAGTTTTTTAGTTCTGGATGACGAGGCCGGGCTTAGGTTGGGGTAACCTAAAATGCAAATGGTGGTAAAGAAACCTACGCATTTTTGACCGTTTCGTCTCAGAATGTTCTGTTCTTTGTCACCCCTAGCTGACATACTTTGCGTTGAGTACAGACCAAGAGGATGTAGCAATTGTAGAAGATTATATGTTCGTTCGCTTCTCTTCCTATCGCCGCATGCAATAATTGATTGATTTCTTTCTCTATACTCGGCGCTTCGGTGGACCTTCGATGTGACACCGAAATGCTTTCCTCAAATGTCATGGGTTTGGGTATGCCTATATGCGTAATGGATATGGTCCTGGCTTCGGTGGATGCTTTCGCGGCGAATTCTGAAAAAAAAAACCGCGCTGCTACGCGCTACTCAAATCACCACACTCGACTATTCCTTTGCCTCCTATGCCTAATTCACTGCACCCGGTGCTCTATGATATATGCATCCTTCTCTTCCTCACGTTCAGAGAAGGTGCGTTTGCGGAGTAGGTGAAGCTATTTGCGAGCGTTGTCGGCATGAGAATCGAATATGTATCCCTTGGAGGCCTCGCTGCGGTAGCTCCAGGTATGTCATTGTATCTTCCGAAGACAGAAAATGAATGCGAGCGGGGGTTAAACAGTAGGCACGGGCTGAATGCGAGTGAGTCGGTACGCAAGGATGGTGTCATTGCAGATCTTTTACATGAAGTGAGTGAAGCTCCTGATTCTTGTTGTTGTTGGTAGGCTGATTGGGTCCTTTAGATTCAGACTCTAGAAGCCGAGACATCGGTAGAGGCTTTGCCGGATATGCCGATCTCGGGGACCGCGTCCAATGCACCTGAACCTCCGCCAGACGAGGAGATGCTGGCTTGGATCGAGGTGACAGGTCAGTTACACCCGAGGATATAGACCGTGACTGTTGATTCCTGTAAGCCAACTCCATCGGAACATGTGAGTCATTGTACAGTTCAGTCTTTCCTGCTGGACTTGGCGAATGAATGTAGGATAGGTTCAGAAGAGCAAGCCAAACACTTGTTTTGACTCTGTACATGCTAGCAGCCCTTCGTATTTGAGCACATTGTACAGAAATTAGATCATTGAAGTGCTTTGTATTCAATAGAGAGCTTGCGATCGAATCGTTATTTGAAAGCTCAGGGTGCGACTCGATGGTCGTTTTTGTTTTATGATTGAAGTAGGTAGTCCGCACCAACCCATAACAACACGACCACTAATAACGAGGGGCCGAAGTGTAGGACTGTGGCAAACTACCATAGATATACTGTTTGACGACTGGCTGCTGAGGGGGAGATCATCAAGAATTGACTGAAAACCGCTCAACTTCGACGAAGTGCGGAATTCAATATTGAAACATTCCGTTTATTGACGTTAAATTTATATCATCAAGCACTGTATATCTTACAACATCGCTGGTCAGCCAGTCCACTGACTCTGGGGCCGGCGCTCTCACGCGTTTTAAATATGAGCCATAAATGGTGTTTAAGATATATATTTGAGGAGCGCATACATAGTACAAACAGCATACTGTATGATGTATCGGTCAGGGCGGGGAATGCGCGCGCCGCGGAAGGCGCGCCAGCGTGACCGGCCATCTCGAGCAGCGGGTAAGACACGCCGGGTCGAGGCGGGGCCAAGACCGCAGGACCTGGGTCCTCGCACATGCGGACTCGACAGTGCGGGGAATGGTGGGTGGGACAAAAAGATACGATGAGTGACGCGCGAGATTGTCTATCGAAGCAGTCAGAAGGAAAGCGCGGGCCCAGGAGCGAGTATGTTGTAAGGACCCGTGGCGATGGCGCTGATATCAAGCGCCGTGCATTTCCTGTGTCGGTACACATCGTGCTCCTCCGCCGGCTCCGGTGCACGATTAACCTTTATCCAAGAATACGAGAAGCACGGTGCACCAATTAGGGCTGTCCAAAATACGATCCATATCAGATATCATCACATGATACTAATCCAATAACGATAAAATCCAGATTGAATTCCGAGTGATGCGTCATGGTACGACCTAATAAAGTACGATCTGAATTTGATAAAATACTTCATCGTGATGATACTCGCTGCTCAGCGACGCTCCTCCTGCCACTGACATACAGACAGAAAGCCATCCGTCTGGCATGTTTGCTAGGAGCGGCCTGTCATATCTTGAGACATAGCAAACCCTACTACGTACCGTGGGCCTTGCCACCTGACTACCTCCAGGCAGTCTCGGCTAGACGGTCTTCGTGGAACGCTTATTAGCGCAACACAAGCTCACGACGCTGGGGTTTTTCGCTGTGAGGGTTCTACCACACACGTCGTGGATGATTGTCTCTCGAGAGACCCACAGTGGACTTGCAGGACTGTGCGGTTGAGTAACTGCGAACGAGTTCAATGATACAAGAAAATACGAGATGATCCAATACTGGATCATTACATCATAATATGCGTATTGGATTTGGTTGTATCGGAACATGAAAGGAATGATCGGATTTGATATTATTGTATTAGTATTTGGACACCCCTAGCACCAATGAGAAAGATCCCGGAAAAATCAGAAGGCGAACATGGGCGCGTACTCCTGGGCATGGCGATCTCCCACAGCCGCCCCCGCTTTGATAGCTCCGCTATCCAACACGATGAAATCGCCCAAGGACGGTATGGACCTTCATGCATGCGACATGCCTGCATAGATCACCATTACACGCCGAAATTTCAAGGTCGTGGAATTCGACCTTTCCCGTTAATTTAGTACCTGATGCCAAATCGCCGTATGGATCGCTGGCGATGACGACTTGAAACTCATGTCCGCATTACTCAGACAGGCCACTCACCTGCTGCAGATCGGCAACGCTCAACCACAAGTACTTCTACCGCCCATCTGTAGCGCCCACCGCGATCTGGTGCTTCCCGCAGATCAAGAGCAAAGGGTTACGTACCAAATGCGGCTTGCTCTTGGTATGGGTCTAGAACAAACTCTTGACACTGCCCTAATCCTAGGATACCCTCGCCAACCTTTTGAACGCTTCAAATGTTGAGCGCTCAAGTGCCGACTCGAATTATCCTCACTGCAACACAACTGCCTGCCCTTGAACCAGACAAGTACGAGGCCCAAATGACCGATCCCACTTCCATCTACTACTCAACTATCGGTCAACAACACTCAGGAGAAGATGTCCCGCATTTGTTTTTGACAGCGGTTTCGAATAAACTATTGAACGGTCTAGCCCTAGTCCCAACCGTCAGAGCGGAGTTCCCACTGGACCGAGACTTAGGCACGGCGGATCTCGGTAGCGGGAAACAACACTCTGAGATACCCAAGCCCTTGGCTATACAGCACAACATACATCCAAGCATTGAACGAATTCTCGAAAACCGGTCGCAAGGCCAAGCAAGAGCGGCCGATGACCAACAAATATCGTACAACTCGGTGACTTGGGATAGCAATGGGACATTTCAACAAAGATCACACGTCTCTCTGTGCCCATCAGTTTTGGCTCCGGTTCGTCGTATCCACATACTTCTTCTTATCTCACCCTTACACTCAAGCACATGCGCTGACACCGCAGGATAGCTCAGTTCGAAGAGACCCAGCTGCCTCCGACTATTCAAATTATTTCCGAGATTGGTCCGTGAATAAACAAGGCTCCCACCGTGAAGTTGAACATGGACACTCTCATCAGCTCGCGTGTCACTCAGATGTCCATTCCCTAATATTCAGAACTCCCGGATACAAGGATGGTGTGAGGCAAGCCGGATCCGGCCAGAACAGACAGGACGAAGCGGGCGGTGCGGCCAATAACATCTCCTTGTTCGCTCCAACTTTCCATACTCCACATCGAGGAGGTACTAGCGGAACGCAAGAAGAGATTCTTAACGAGCTCATAGAATACCAAGAGATTGACAGTTTTGTTCGAGAAGATATCAATAGTCATCCTGACAATGGGCACGCGCAGAACCAATGTCATGTGCCCTTAACGCCTTCTGCATCTCTTATCGACCAAAAACATCCACAAAAGTCAGTTGAAGAAAAAAGGGCGAGAGATAAGAGCGGTCCCAATTATGTAAGGACCAAGGGTGTTTTACACAGACGGTGAGTCACATAGCTCATCTGAATGGGGCGGTCGCTGTTTTGCATACATCGAGCTATTTCGTGGAGGATGGAACTGAGAATATGGGGGTTACGGAATTCTACCTGATCTGGAGTTGTCTAACATTTTTCTGCAATGATGATCCAGATCAGCAGCCTGCACGAACTGTAGACGTCTCAAGGTTCGCCCTCCCCGTCTTCTGTCCAGTCTATCGCCCTATCTAATACGCAATATGCCCATGTTCTTCTCGGTGGCGGCATTTGACCTCATACTTTATGCCTCAAATTTTATTCATATTTCTACTACCGTAACTGCAGATGAAATGCGTCTTCCAGGCCGGTCAAAGTACATGCATGTCACGGCTAGACTTAAATCAAGTAAAAGGAATTATAATGAACTGACGACAGGAGGTCAAGTTCTTGGGTCGTACCCTTCGAACTTGACCCTGTTTATATATTCACAGAAACATAGCCACGAATACACGTACGCAAACTACAATTGGTCTTTGGATATGAAATGGAAGACACGTCAGCGCTTACAAATATTCCAGAAAGTTCCATGAGTCACATGACATGTAAACTAAAGATAAATATACTAGAGAAAATATAATAAATTGTCATTAATGTCTACGACGCCTGTTGGCTCGTGACACTACCCCCTCCTCTAGGTCAGGGTGTCGGACGGCTCTTGGGTTGTTGCGATGGAACTTGCGAACTGCTCCCATAGCCATATCTAAATGTTCCAGAGGCTCCCAAGTATTGGATTCGGGACCATATCCTTTCCAGTGTACCAAATATTGTACTTGGTTACGCCGCTTCCTTGAGTCTAGGATTTTTTCTACCTCGTATTCTTCTTCGCCGTCTGGGGAGACCTCTGCGGGTGGTTGGGGTGGATCTCGACCAAAGGGATCTTCCTTTTTAAGAGATACTAGGGAGGTGTGGAAAACAGGATGTACCCGGAGCGTGTGTGGCAGATCGAGCTTGAATGCATGAGTACCCTCGCGTTTAAGAACTTTGTACGGTCCGATCTTTTTAGCGGATAGTTTAGCTACAGGCCGTTCTGTTTTGATGTTACGAGCGTCCAGCCATACTTTGTCTCCAACTCTTATCTCTTCAGGCGAACGATGTTTGAGATCGTAGTAATGTTTAATTTTCTCGTTCGCTAAATTGACTGAGGCTTGGAGTTCTTCCATACGTAGTTGAAGTTGGTTGGCGCGTTCGTCTGCATGTGGTACCAATTCGTCCGCTTGTTGGCCTACCGAAAACCTAGGGTGAAAACCATAACACGCAAAGAACGGTGTTTGATTGGTGGATGCATTAACACTGTTATTATACGCAAATTCGGCCATAGGTAGGATTCCAACCCAGTCGTCCTGTTTGTATGCCACGTAGTGACGTAGGTAGATTTCGATGACTTGGTTTAATCGTTCAGCCAGCCCATCCGTTTGAGGTCTGAATGCGGTGGAAAGGGATGGTTTAATATCAAGCCTTTTATATAGTTGTTTAAGGAAGGCTGAGTTGAATTGTGGGCCACGATCGGAGATTGTTTTGGAGGGTAGACCGTGAAGTTTCCAGACATATGTTACAAAGAGGTTGGCGACATCGATGGCAGAGGCGCGGGAGGTAGTAGGAATGAAGTGGACCATACGCGACATGCGGTTGACAACTGTGAGAATGGCATCGAACCCTTCAGACTCGGGAAGACCTGTAATAAGGTCATAATTAATGTGATCCCATGGTCGTGAAGGGAGTTCGATCGGGTTGAGGAGTCCAGGTGGGAGTTGATTCGAGTGTTTATTGCGTATGCAGGATTCGCAGTTGGATACATAAGAGATAACCGTTTTCTTGAGAGATTTCCAATAATATTTACGGTTGACCAACTCTAATGTCCTGAATTGTCCTGGATGTCCTGCAGCCATATTGTCATGACGGCTTGCGAGTATATCTTTGCGGATCGAGTCGTCGTTTGGTACATAGATTTTATTTTTGAACATAAGGAGTCCGTTATCCCAGGACCAGTTTTTAACCTTATCGTTCTTTTGGAGAGCCTCTATGATATGATTTAGTCGCTCATCTCGTAAGTATGCATCGCGAATTCGATCATCAAGGACTTCATCGGGCTCAATAGCGGCGATAAATAGGGAGGGATCGAGTAGAGCTTGGCTCTCACCCCCCCCTAACGGTCGATGTTCATCCTTCCTCGACAAGATATCAGCTTTTCCATTAGTCTTGCCGGGGCGATACTTTAATTGAAAATTGAATTCCGATAGGAAGCCGGCCCAACGGGCAAGTCGACCTCTCAGATCCTTTGAAGCCTTGAAAGGTTCCAGATTTTTATGGTCCGTGATGATTTGGACCGGTAGTGCCGTTCCTTCCAGTAAGTGGCGCCATTCCTTGAGCGCTTTGACGATTGCTAGAAGTTCCTTGTGGTATATATCGTAGTTACGTTCGGCCGGGGTCATGGCTTTAGACAAGAACGCAACCGGGTGAAGTCGATCGTCTTCCGAAAATTGCGATAAAATTGCGCCTGTGGCGAAGTCAGATGCATCGCATTCCAAGAAGAATTGTTTGGAGATGTCGGGAATAATCAGAACAGGGGCTGAACGAAGTGCTTCTTTGAGTCGTTCGAAAGCGGACGCGCATTCTTCAGTCCATTCCCAGGGATGATTTTTTCTGGTTAAATTAAATAAGGGCGCAGCGATGCGCGAATAATCTTTTATAAAAGTCCGATAAAAGTTACAAAATCCGACAAATTCTTGAACCTGGACGACTTTAGAAGGGATCGACCAATCGATGGCTTTAACGACCTTAGCTGGGTCGACACGAATTCCTTCTGGGGACACGATCAGTCCCAGGTAGTCGATCTCTTTAACGCTAAAGAAACATTTGGCCAAATTACAATAGAGGTTGTGCTTTTGAAGTCGTGAGAGCACTTCTCTCACATGTTTCTCATGATCGGCTTCATTTTTTGAAAAGACCAGTATGTCGTCCAAATAGATAATTACGTAAACGTCAAGAATATCGCGGAAGATGTCGTTCATGAAGTGTTGGAAGGTGGCAGGGGCGTTGGTGAGTCCGAACGGCATGACGAGGTATTCGAAGAGACCATAACGAGTTTTAAACACGGTCTTCCATTCGTCACCCTCTTTAATTCGGACTAGATTGTATCCCCATTTGAGATCAAATTTGGAAAATATTTTGGCGCCTCGGAGTTTTTCTATCAGATCGTTGCTCCTTGGCAGCGGGTATACGTTCTTAACAGTCATATCGTTTAGCTTTCGATAGTCGATGCACATCCGCAGGCTTCCATTTTTCTTTTTTACAAAGATGACAGGAGACGCCATTGGGGATTTGGAAGGGCGGATAAGACCTGCCTCCAGCTGTTTTGTAACTGTTTTGCGAAGTTCTTCATCTTCCCTTGGTCCAAGACTGTAGATAGGACCATGACGTGGTACGGCGTCGGGTTTCAGGGTTATTTCGCAATTGTATGGGCGATGAGGTGGAAGGGGAGAGATTTCTTCCTCAGTGAAAATTTTTGAAAATTCCGAATATCTTGTGGGTAACTCGGAAGTGGCAGCGATTTCTAAATCTGGTTCGCCGCTTTTGACGATCGGGGAAGTGTGTAGGCAGTTTTCTGAACAATATCGGGAGGAGAAGACAAGCGATTTTTTATCCCAATCTATAGCTGGGTTATGACGTTTAAGCCAAGCCATACCCAAGACTAGATCATGATTGCCAACGTTGACGACATAGGCATCTACCTCCTCCTCATGGTCAAAGATTTTAAGATTAAGGGTGACATAATGTTCCACTCGTCCTGAGTCAATTTCGCGTCCATCGATGACTTTCAAACGCCTTGGTTTATCGAGCTTCTTTTTAAATAATTGAAAATCGCGAACTATATTTTCGCTGATAAAAATAGACGAGGCTCCTGAGTCGAGCATAGCCCATCCAGAAAAAGGTTTTCCTTGGATTGCCGAACGTTTTTCAAGGGGTTTTCACACGGCTGCGCACGGAAAAACAACATCATTTGAGATTCATTGGATAATGACATAATTTCCATATCAGAAGATACATGCGCAGTCGAGAAATTGTCCATATTTTTTAATATATCGCCCAAAACTGACCCCCTTGCCAGGTTCAGGCGTCGTCTTTTACCGACTCATCGTCCGAGTCAGGTTCCTTCACCTCCTCAATCCTTGCTTCAAACCCTGAGATGGGCTTCGATGGGCAATCTCGAGCCATATGGCCTTTCCCTTGGCAGCGTAGGCACGTTATACCCCCCGTCCTTTTTTCACCGTCTAATTCCATCGGTCCTGGTCCTTTTCCTTTGGCGAGCGCTGGAGGTGGCGGGGGAGCACGAGAGGTACCAGCAGCCGGGCGGTCATCTTTTTTAAGGGCAGGGAACGGTACTTGTACGGTTGAATTTTGGCCTGCCCACTTGACGTTTGGAACCACTTGTCCTCGGTTGTTACGCCCGATTGATTCAATTTTTCCTTTTACAGCGCGTCCATCAGTGCCGATCATGTAGACTGCGTCGCCGGACAACAATTTCTCGCGCGTATTAGAGGCAGGAGCGGCAGGGTTGCGGTTATTGGGCGAATTTTTGTTATCAAAAATGGATCGGCCCGAGAATTGTTCGAGGTGTTGGTCAATGAGGAGTGCACGATCAACAACCATTTGACCTGTAGTGGCATTGTCTTTAACGTCGAAGAGTTGCGACAACATAGCCATTTTAATTTCGTCCTTAAGACCTTCGTAGAACATGTCACGTAGAGCTAGATCATCATAATTGACATACGCGGCCAGGGATTGGAATTCAGTGACGTAATCTTGTACCGACGATTTTTGTTTGAGTGTCTTTAGTTTTTTAAGCGCCTTGGTGGCGCGGTCGATCTCGCCGAAACGTTTCTTGAATTCTGCCCAAAACAGGTTGACATTGTGTAACCATGGGACCGCTTGGCGTAAGACATCGTGTTCCATGTGTGGTTCGACCCATTCGGAGGCCTTCCCATCCAAATATGAAATAATAAATGCAATTTTATCGTCATCCGAAATTCCTGGGTAGGTGGATCATAGGTATTGGGTGATGGCCACCTTGAAAGTGGTCGACTTGTCTTTTTTTCCGTCAAACTTGTCTGGTTTGGCTAGTTTGACCCTGGTGGTAGACATGGTGGTTTGGGCTGGAGGAATAACGGGGGGGGCGACGACTCCTCCTGGTAGAGGTGGTGGAGGTCGGTTGGTACCTGTTGGTTGTCTAGGCAGGCCATGTAATTGGGTGAGGATAGTTTGTAAATCGGTTTGGAGTCCATTAAAATGGCGCATCGTAAACATGTTTTCGCGAACTCGGGTTTCGACATAGTTCATGCGAATAGTTATATCATCCCTAAATGCTCGGAATTCATTCAGCAAAGTGTTTAACACAATTAACGGGTTGTCCGAGTCTTGGGGAGGAGCTGTTGCTACAGGAGTGCTTTGTTGAGGGACAAATGTTTGGTCACCTCGACCGAAATCCGTCAATCCTGTTAAGTGTGGTTGGAGGGGTTCCATTGGTTCATATTCAGACGGGTTTACAGGAGGTGGCGGTACATAAGATAAATGCGAGCCCCAATTCGACATATTTTACTCCGGATATAAAAGAGGAAGTTCACCGGTTCGTTCTGGTTCTGGGTTGCTATGAAGAATGTATAGACTAGAATATCGATCCGGAACTCCTGGGTGGAAAACGTCGAAATAATAATTGGCGATGACTTCTATAGTCTCGCGAGGTGTGCGGTTATGGTGTGCGTGGTCCCTGGTGAATACAAGCTCTTCGTAAAAACCTCGTTGTGCATCCCAGATGTGGTCTGCTCGTTGTTCAAGGGCACGAACGTAACCTTCTCGCTCGATAGACGCGATTGGATTGCAATATAATAGGAGTTTGTACAGGTAGAGGACTGTTTCGAGGAGGAAGTTGTACCACGACACTAGATAAAGATGAATATAGCGCTATGCCCCTCGCCGGAGGACTTACTGGCTAGGATAAGGATGGGTGCTCTTGTAGCCGCCTTGTAACGCAAGAGTAGAGAAAAAAAATGCAACGTATCCCACGTCGCTGGATGGAAGGGAAGATGACCTCCGTTACCCCACTACTTAAGGGCAAAGGGTGACCCCACCTCGTGTCGAAGGACGAGATTAGCAAGCTGAGGCTTGTTCACGTGTGCAAGAACCTATTTCTCAGGAGCTGCCGCGGCCTAGGCCCAGGAAGCGCTACACTGAGGTTCGGGGTGCGGTGACGCGATAGGGCAACAACTGCGCGTAACTGTGGATAGATGGAGTAGGATTTTTGGAAGGCAATACGTATGTGAGCTTGAGACACGCCAATGGCGTATGATACGGTGGGCAAGGGGTAGTAGGCGACGACAAGCCTGGTTTACCTGATGCCAGAGAACTTGACCTAATGTCACGGCTAGACTTAAATCAAGTAAAAGGAATTATAATGAACTGACGACAGGAGGTCAAGTTCTTGGGTCGTACCCTTCGAACTTGACCCTGTTTATATATTCACAGAAACATAGCCACGAATACACGTACGCAAACTACAATTGGTCTTTGGATATGAAATGGAAGACGCGTCAGCGCTTACAAATATTCCAGAAAGTTCCATGAGTCACATGACATGTAAACTAAAGATAAATATACTAGAGAAAATATAATAAATTGTCATTAATGTCTACGACGCCTGTTGGCTCGTGACAATGCAACCGTTGCCGAAACTTACGCAAGGTCTGCATTGTTGAAGGGCGCGAATTGAGACAGAGCACCAAGTGAGTCTAACTCAAGCTACTCCGAGTACTGCCGCGAGGTCAAAAGTAGGGAAGCCTTTGTCCAGAAAGTAGCGAACAATGATACCTCGATTGATTCAATTCTGCGTCAAGTGAGTGTATTTCATCTTTATCATGGGTATCAACCAAAGCTGAGTCAAGTGCAGGTTCACAATCCAGCGACACTGGATTTGGTTCGCCATCCCCCAAACAGGCCCGTCCCCCGATTCACACAAAGCATCAACCGATCGCCCGATAGGAGCGTGCTCCCGTGGATTGATTTGATTAAAAGGAGCTGGAATTCGTCTACTCAGCAGAACGATAATCACCAAGATCTTCAGAGGAAGTTTAATCCCCCTCATCCACTCCTTGCACAGCCAGGTGAAAACGCCAATAACTCTGAAAACAACCCATCATCAATTTCCTTCGTAAGCACTCTTATTTCATATTAATTCATCATACTAACAGCGAGAAAATGGTAGGCGGCCCCGAGCTTATCTGAACCAGGGAACCTTGAAATATCGATTAATCGGTGCCAAACCAACGCGGAGCAATGCGATCAATCGGATCATTTCTCCTTATCCAACTTGCCCACCGGATCGTTCGTCAAACATAAAGCTTATGGGGAATCAAACCCGCCCCAAAACCGCGCTGGAACGATATGCGTGACTGAGGGGGGAAACCAACCGGTAGGTGTAACATCAGGAAACTGGGAATTTGCTTACAAAGGTATTTAAAGTGATTTCAAAAAACCACTTGCCTTATAGAAGCACACCCAGCACTTACCATACTTCAAAGTTTTGAAACTATACCAAGTCTAGGAACTACCCAAATCACCAAAATACCAGGGCCATGTTTTAAATCACTTCACATCACTTCACATCACAGCCAAATCACCCAAATCACCCAAATCACTCAAATCACCAAAACCCCCCAATCACTTGAAATGGCTTGAAATCACTTCAAAGTCACCAAATCACTATTTCCAAATTTGGAAATTTCCTTTTTTGGAAAATGTTTAGAAAATGTGAAAAACAATTGGAAATTCATTTTAAAATAGTTGCCCTAAGGGGGAGTAGAACATGTGACCATCACAGATAGGGCTTATGTCAGCAAGTGGGTTGGAGCTCTAACCACTAAGCTAACCAGCTGGTACTTGTCTTAGATCATGACAGTGCATAACCTTCAGAACAGAAATTTTGAAACCTCTTTTTCACCACAAAGACATGAGATATAAAATATGCAAAAATAACAGTTGTATACAGCCAAGGGTATGGTACATCCATGTAGTAGCAAGGTGTCTGTGGGATCAATGACCATGGAGCAAAAATTGAAATAAAGTTGAACAGGCTGTAGCTCCCCCACAATGAGTGGGAAAATTGGGACAAAATCATGAACTGGAAGCATAGAGATGTGAGCAGGTAATGGAGGTTTTAAACATTTAAAGTTGATCAGCATACTGCTACAGAAATGCTTCTGCCATTGCCTCCTCAAATACTCCATACCAGAGCTAACTGGGCACACACAAATAATACAGTAGATACAAGCAATGCACGTCCATTTTTCTATGATTTTCACCAAATTCTAGGATGAATGCTCATCCTGCAGTACACAGGTGGGTGTTGGACTTAGCCAAAATTCCGCTGCTGTTATGCTGCTGAGCTGCAAGGGATGGAGTAAAAAATATGACAAATTATGCTAAAAATAGACATGTTTGGTTGGTAACTGCTGTATTATTTGTGTGTGCCCAGTTAGCTCTGGTATGGAGTATTTGAGGAGGCAATGGCAGAAGCATTTCTGTAGCAGTATGCTGATCAACTTTAAATGTTTAAAAACCTCCATTACCTGCTCACATCTCTATGCTTCCAGTTCATGATTTTGTCCCAATTTTCCCACTCATTGTGGGGGAGCTACAGCCTGTTCAACTTTATTTCAATTTTTGCTCCATGGTCATTGATCCCACAGACACCTTGCTACTACATGGATGTACCATACCCTTGGCTGTATACAACTGTTATTTTTGCATATTTTATATCTCATGTCTTTGTGGTGAAAAAGAGGTTTCAAAATTTCTGTTCTGAAGGTTATGCACTGTCATGATCTAAGACAAGTACCAGCTGGTTAGCTTAGTGGTTAGAGCTCCAACCCACTTGCTGACATAAGCCCTATCTGTGATGGTCACATGTTCTACTCCCCCTTAGGGCAACTATTTTAAAATGAATTTCCAATTGTTTTTCACATTTTCTAAACATTTTCCAAAAAAGGAAATTTCCAAATTTGGAAATAGTGATTTGGTGACTTTGAAGTGATTTCAAGCCATTTCAAGTGATTTGGGGGGTTTTGGTGATTTGAGTGATTTGGGTGATTTGGGTGATTTGGCTGTGATGTGAAGTGATGTGAAGTGATTTAAAACATGGCCTTGGTATTTCAAGTGATGTGAAAAAGGGACCTGCCTTATGAAGCATTTTATGATGTCAAGTGATGTAAAGTGATGTAAAGCCTGCCACATCCAAATACAGTTTTGCTGATGAAGGAAGGCAACAGATTTCAGAGCCCGGCTAGTTATGGCACATCATTTGAGCAAGACTCATACGAAAGAGATGCCACTGCCCGAGATTTTAACCCGTGGAATTGTTGCATCCGCTGATGTTGAAGTCTTATTTCAATTGTGAGCCTGTCTTCCACTACGCAGGGAGTCCGCTCACTCGCGTGTAGATTTTTCAATAAATTGAATGTAAGCGCGCAGTGCTTATACAGAGTAAAAGCTCAAATCGTATGCCAGACGTGGTCAGCAATGCTAGATCCAAAAGTGCATACGCCTGCGTTCGTCCTCGAGCGGTGTTCGTTCTTGTTCACAGCAAGTAGGTTTGCCCTCGAGATTGCTGCATTTTATTGACGATTGCTTTGCCTTCCCCACCCAGTTTGCGCTGTTGCCTCACGATATCACCAGAACAGACGTGCAATATGCATGGATATCATGAATTTAGCTGAAAGCTTGGCTACCGCAATCCTTTCTGACGGTCTGAAGAGTGTCGAAGTCGTTCAGGCCTTTTAATCATGGCCGTGTTCCCAGTCCCTGTTCGCGGGGTGGCAAAGGATCGTGCTAATTTTTACCTGAAAACTGCAATCAGGTGCTCTAGTATCCGTAGGTAATCTAAAACAAAGAGCTTATTTGCGTATTTAGGATGGCCTTGGACTTGAATCTAAATGCACCACAGCATTTGTTGAATTTGACTGGTGAGAACACTGAATGGGAGATGCTGAACCGAGCTAGGACCTGGCTGGTTTGCTTCAATATGTGAGTTGAGTGGCCACGTAATTAATGCATCGGAATACTGATCATCTGGGAAAAGAAAGCAATCGGGTTCTATTGGCTTTGGAAGATGTGGGTCAATCCAAGAGGACGATATTGTGCGTAGTTCGCAGGTTTGGTACAAACATAGCAAATACAAGTGAGGTACTTTCTAATTTCAGTCAAACGCAAGATTGACCACCGTCGCCAGTTCTTCACACGATATCCATGAGGTCGCGTATACACGCCTTATGCGTATCCTTGCAAGATTTTTTTATAACAGAAGTGCAAGTTCGAGGACAGAGGGGACACAGAACGAGGTAGGGACTTGTTCCAATGCTTCTAATCTAACACGAAGTTAATTTGTATGATCAGGATGGGGCCAGCATTGCGAAAGTCTCAAACGAGCTTGACAAGTTCGAGCTGGAGATATATGAGTGTTTCGAATCAGAATCTGATCATAATGGTAAATACCTCGTCAAGATATTCGATGCATCGTTCTAATTCAAGAACAGATGATTCTTGTGAATACCGGTGCAATTTACTCCCGTTGTAAGCCTGACTTATATCAGGCGCACGTAGTGGATCGCTGATAGTGCTAAAGCAGCTTCTCAAACTTCGCACGCCTTGTATGCTCATCACTTTCACCAAAGTCAGGGGATCACTCATTTGTATCTTACAGATAGTTTTTTTGTCCGAGTATCAGCACTCGCTTCAGCACAACTACAATCATCGCAAAATGATCCTTGATAAGGTAAGATTAGCCTGACGGTAACCTCGATCCGAAATAAATCCCGCCCAGTGCTATGTTGCAGCATCAGAAGTGATGAGAATCGCGATAGACGTACTCGCCCCAAGTGGGCGACTCAGTAAGTCTTCTAGTATATACGGTTCGTCCAATGTCTCATTTAGCTACAGTGTACGCACTCGACGTAACCTTCTCTTGTATCAGCTTCTCAGCTATATCCTTGCTTAAGGTTTGTTCCTAGACGATAGCTCCCAACGATACTAACGACTGCCTCAGGTTTTAAAACCACAGTGTGCATCGTTGGTCGAGCCTTCTCGCTTCAGTCGCATCATTCAGACTGTGACTCGCTTGGCCGATGTCTTGGCGTCGGATGCAGTCGCGATCGACAATCAACATACTCCTTGGTTACATTCACGTTTCTTGAAATTTTTGATTGCGAGGCAGTGCCAGAGCGGAACAACGATCGCCAAACCAATGTCATTTAGATCTTTTGGGACTGCTTTTTCAAGGACTCCCAGCGCTACTTCTGAGATTTCGGCTCCAGCTGCCGTTTTCCCCACATGCAAGCAGCGTACTGGGCACCAAGAAATAGACGAAAACATACGACAAAGGGCCGTATATGCATATGGGACGGCCAGCATTAGCGATGAGGCACCTTTCCCAGACGTGGGCGGAACTGGCGCGGAGCAAAGCCAGCATGCAATAGTTGCATCCTTCGCCTCCCAAGGTCCGAGCTGGTCTGACAACTTCCAATTGCCTCATTTCAACGCGAGATATACGGGAAAAGTTGTGGATTAGACAGGTAAGACGAATTTGCAGCATCATTTTAATGTGAACCTAATAAACTCGAAAGGGGCAAATTCAGAGACTCTCGATGCGTAAGGTGCCCGAATGGGTTACAGAGAAGTTGTGTCAGCTCGAAATATGTTGACATCAGGGTCAAATTACGCCTGATGAATCCCTTGTGGATAACCATGTAGCACATGCATAAATAGAGACTTTTATGTTACATCTGGAAAAACTTCTTGTGAAAGAGAATTATAGAAAAAAAAAAAGTGGGACAAAGCTTACGAAGGAAACACTATGCAGACCTCCCCGAGTGTACGGGATTGATATCATGGGTTCATAAGGGTACAATAGCCTTGACCATTGGACGTGCCAGTTAGCTTTGACCGATTTTAACCCAGGTCAGGTCTGACATGGGTCAAGCGGTATTTACAAGAGATATGTGTGTTTCGTCACCTTGCTTGCCAAGGTCTTTCCCCCCCTCACAATTGTCGCATCGAAAAATGACGGGTCTAAGGGTTTTTCTCAGTCATCCGTTCCTGGGCGCCCCAGTCTGTATGAAGCTCACAGTCAGATACCCGAGCAGATCTTACAAGACTCACGCATACAAGTTCAACTCGACCTGGTCGTTCGCTGGTGTTGTCGCGCGAGAATAGAGGAAAAATATGATCAATATATTAATGTGTATACACCACCTGGTTCAATCCGAGATGGCTTTCGCGGTGGTTTGGGAGAGCGAGGCCGGGCCCGCCCAGGCTGCGAGTGGGATCGCAATGGCTGGGCGTGGTACCATCTGGGAAGAACAGAGGCGCGTGTGACGAACAAGGCACACAAACGTGCGGTGGGTAGGACGGAAAAGAAAGTAATCAAGACTAGCAGAGTCAACTAGAATGTGGAACGCTGGTCGTAGTTCGATTAATGGTCAATACAGTCACGTGAACTGGCTTACTGCCGGTCGAGTATCAGCGATGCCTCCTCCGCAGGCTACGTCCCATTGTGCCACAAGCTTGAGTTATTTACATTGTGTGTCCTGCAGCGAGTGCACTATGGGAGCACTCCGTAAGACACGAATCTGTGCCATGCTGCCCAAAACGTCAAATAGCACTCGGGATGGTCCCGTTAGGTCTTAAGATCATCATCATTACACCAGTTCCGAATAATTTCTTAGTTAGAACGACTCCATGAAGTAAAACGGCCAACCCCGAAGTCCTAGCCAAAGACCGGCAAGCAAGCAAGGTGCGCCGCCCGGTTACGGGCACTCAGTATACACTGCACAGCAAAATGATTGCTGCACGTGACCCAAACTTCTTTTTTTTTTTGCATACATATTTTACTAGCTACATGAACACGAGGTCAAACCGCTAGGATCCCGAAACACACAAAACAAAAGGCAGCCTCAAGGGCGGGGAACATCAACCAGGTGGCGAAGAACAAGAGCGGGGGCGTACAGCAAGCATCAGTCAGAGTAGGGCCAAAAGGCAAGAGAGAAAAGAACAGCACACAACACTACACGATATAATTATCAGAATAAGTAATCTTAGAAAAAGCGTTCGAAGAATGTAGGAAAGCGGTCAGGGCTTGGAGGCCTTTGATTGTACCAAATAGGTCCGTAAGAAGCACAGGTTTCGAGGCCCTCCGGAGGATGGCTCGCGCCTCATCATGGAGCAGGCAGTGCTTGATGACGTGGGCGATGGTCTGCAAAGTTTGATAGTTGTACTGGCACTCGGCCGGTTCTTTAAGCTTGAAGCGGTGGTAGTATTCGCCAAAGAAGCCGTGTCCGAGTATAACTTGGATAAGGCCGCAGTGTCCCTTGAGGTTGTTGCGGACTGAGTGGTGGAACTTGGATATTTTCCAGGTAGGGCTAGCTCTGATGGAGAGGCGGACGTGGTCGGGGTGCCTCTGAGACTTCCAAAGCTGGCTCCAAGTGTGAACTGCCTTGACTTTAGTTCTGGACCGTGACCACGAGATTGACCGATTGTACACCGGGGTGGGGTGAGCGACGAGGCTTTGAGAGCGAGTGTATCAGCGCGCCGCACGTGACCCAAACGAGCCGATGGGGCCATATCATAGGGAGCATAAGGGCTAAAGCTAAATAGGTAATACAGCGACTTCGTACCACCTGTATGTACGTGACAAACAAAGAACAAGAAAAATCGACAAGTAGGATGTGGAGAAAACCTGAGACAAGCGCTGCCTATTGCTGCGATCGTTTTGCATGGTGACATTGACCAGGCAGGTACCACGAAATTCTAGGCCAAATAGACGCGATAAAATTGACATAAAGTCGCATATACATACCATGAGCCGACGGAGCTATATGCAATCGGCAAGCAGTCAAAAGATGAACTAATGCGACTGTAACAGGGTAGGTTGTATGCACTAAACATCCACCCGAAACGTCATAAGCCGTCAGTAAACCAGACTTATGACTATAGCAAAAGTTGTAGAGAATATTTGTTTTGATTTATTCGAATGGGCAACCGCTCGATTGAACCTGTTATTATTTCAGTGCAGGGTGAATCATATATTTTGAGCTGGGACACACAAGAATAGACACACCAAAGACACGCACCCTGCAGGCGTGGGGTCTTGAGACTGCATAAACACCTGCGTATGATGACATGATTATACACACCGAATCCTGTCCTGGTACCCGCAATACTGAGGAGAACCGGAGCTGACAGCCAAATTTCCGGCCCCATTTGAACCCGAGCCTAATCAAGTCACCCAAAATTTGGCTGTCAGCTCCGGTTCTCCTCAGTATTGCGGGTACCAGGACAGGATTCGGTGTGTATAATCATGTCATCATACGCAGGTGTTTATGCAGTCTCAAGACCCCACGCCTGCAGGGTGCGTGTCTTTGGTGTGTCTATTCTTGTGTGTCCCAGCTCAAAATATATGATTCACCCTGCACTGAAATAATAACAGGTTCAATCGAGCGGTTGCCCATTCGAATAAATCAAAACAAATATTCTCTACAACTTTTGCTATAGTCATAAGTCTGGTTTACTGACGGCTTATGACGTTTCGGGTGGATGTTTAGTGCATACAACCTACCCTGTTACAGTCGCATTAGTTCATCTTTTGACTGCTTGCCGATTGCATATAGCTCCGTCGGCTCATGGTATGTATATGCGACTTTATGTCAATTTTATCGCGTCTATTTGGCCTAGAATTTCGTGGTACCTGCCTGGTCAATGTCACCATGCAAAACGATCGCAGCAATAGGCAGCGCTTGTCTCAGGTTTTCTCCACATCCTACTTGTCGATTTTTCTTGTTCTTTGTTTGTCACGTACATACAGGTGGTACGAAGTCGCTGTATTACCTATTTAGCTTTAGCCCTTATGCTCCCTATGATATGGCCCCATCGGCTCGTTTGGGTCACGTGCCGCAATCATTTTGCTGTGCAGCGTAAAAGTACGAGCAATCTATCAAAGAATGCAAGGGGCACGGTGCAACAACGAGGAAGAAACCAGACGAATTAAAGGGCAAAAATTTGCGCACACTCCTGGACACGCCAATACCTCACGATTGCCCCCACTTTGGTAGTTTCATTATCCAACGCAATGAAATCGTCTAAAAGGGGTATAGGCTTTTGCGTATGCGATGTGTCTGCGTGTATCACAATCACATCAAAATGGCACGGTCGTGGAGTTTGGCCGCTCCCGTTAACTTAACACCTGATGCCAAACTGTTGTAGGGATCGCTGGGTATGGTGACTTGAGACTCACCCATGCATTACTCAGACAGGCTACTCGACTATACTGCAAATCGGCAGCGCTCAACTACAAGTGCTTCTACCGCCCATCTGTAGCGCCGACCACGGTCTAGTGCTTCTCGGGGATCAAGAGCGAAGGGTTATGTGCCAAATGCGGCTTGCTCTTGGGATCCGTCTAGAAGAAACCCTTGACACTGCCCTAAGCCTGGAACAACCCTCGCCAACCTTATGACGATTGAAATTTTGAGCGCTCAAGTGCTGACTCGACTCACCTCACTGCAATACAAATGACTACACCTGAACTAGACAAGTACAAGCATCAAATGACCAACCCCACCCCTAACTCCAATATCGGTCAACCACACTTAGAAGACGAAGATGTCCAGTACTTGTTTATGACAACAGCTTCAAGTAAATCACTGAGTGGTCTAGCACCGGGCTTGAAAACAAAACTCCCGTTGGAACGAGACTCAAACGCGACGAATCTCAGTGGCGGGAAACAGCACACTGAGTTACCCAAGCCACTGACTACACAGCATAATTCACACTCGAGCCCTGAACAACTTCTTGGAGACCGATTGCAAGATCAAGCAAGGGCGACTGATGACCAACAAGTATCGTACAACTCGGTTCCCTGGGATACCAATGGGGCATTTCAGCAAAATTCATCCGCCTCTCTGTGTCTACCAATTTTATCTCCGGTTCGTCATCTCCACATACTTATTTAAGCTCACCTCAACATTCAAATACATGCGCCGACACCCCAGGGTAAATCGGTTCGGAGAAACCCAGCTGTCTCCGACTACTCAAATCCTTCCCTGGATTGGACCACGAATGAACACAACCCCCATAGTGAGGTTGAACATGTATACCTTCATCAGCTCGTGCGTCACTCGGATGCCTATTCCCCCGTGTTCGAAAATTCCGAATACGACGATAGTTTGAGGCACACTATATCAAGCCAGAACAGACCGGACGAAGTCTGGCGTACGGCTAATAGTAATATCACATTCCCTCCGAATTTCCCAGCCGCATATCGAGAAACTACCAGAGGAACGCAAGAGGTGATTCTTAATCAGTTCACAGAATACCCAATCATTGGGGAGGCGAGCGGTCTAGTACGAGAAGATATTGGTAGTCATCCTGACGATGGGCATGTGCGCAACCAGTATCATGTGCCATTAACGCCTTATGCATCTCTTGTTGACCAACGACATCCGCAAAACTCATTTGAAGGAAAAGGGGCGGAAGACAAGAGCAGTTCTGATTTTATCAGGACTAAGGGTGTTTCACGTAGACGGTGAGTCACATGACTAGTTCGAATGAGGCGGTCGTTGTTTTGCATTCATCGAGCTCTGCGGTGGCTGAGAATGTGGAGGGTTGCGGAATTCTACCTGATCGGGATTTGTCTAACATTTCTTTTGCATCGATGACTAGGTTCACAGCCTGCACAAACTGTAGACGTCTCAAGGTTTGCCCTCCCCTTCTGTCCAGTTTATTATCCTATCTGACTTGTCGCATGTTCATGTTCTTCCCGGTGGTGTTGGCTTCACAATTTATCCCTCAAATTTTGTATTCCTACTCTCATAATTCTAGATGAAATGTGCTCTCAAAGCCGGCCAAGGTGCATGCAACCGTTGCCGAAACTTACGTAAGGTCTGCATTATTGAAGAGCGCGAACTGAGGCAGAACACTAAGTGAGTATTACCTCAAGCTACGACGAGCGCTGATGCCAGGTCAATAGTAGGTGCGAACCCTTAATTCAAGAACTTGCAAACAAGGACCTCTTGATTGGTTCACTTTTGCGTCAAGCGAGCGCATTTCATCTTTATCATGTATGATAGGCTAGCTAAATCGAGTGTAGATTCACAAACCAGCAACCCCGGGCTTGTTTGGGGATGCATCAACCGGGCCCACCTCACATTCCATACGAAGCATCGACCGATCGCCCGATAGGAGCGTGCTCCCGTGGATTGATTTGATTAAAAGGAGCTGGAATCCGCCCTCTACTCAGCAGAACGATGATCACCAAGATCTTCAGAGCAAGCTTGATCCCCCTCATCCACCCCATGCACATCCAGGTAAAGGTCCCAATCAATTTAAAAAGAACTCATCGATGATTTCCTTCGTAAGCCCTTTTATTTCATGTTACTTCATTTCACTAACTGTGAGAAATGGGTAGGCGGCCACGAACTTGTCCGAACTAGGCGAACTTGACATGTCGATCAGCCGGCGGCAAACCAACGCAGAGCTGTGCTATCAATCGGATCTTTTCTCCTTATCCGCCTTGCCCACCGGATCGTCCGTTGAACCTAAAACCTATGAGCAATTAAACGCGCACCAAAGCCATACGGGAACTATATACGTGACTGAGGGAGAAAACGAAGTATTAGGCGTAAGGAAGGCAGCAGATTTCGGAGCCCAGCTAATTATGGGACGTCATTTGAGCAAGATCCCCACGAAAGAGATGTCATGCGACATTTTAATTCGTGGGATAATTACATCCGCTGATGTTGAAGCTTTGTTTCAAATGTGAGTCTGTCTTCCACTAGGCGGGGAGTTCGCTGACTTGTGTGTATAGATTTTTCGATAAACTGAATGTGAGTATACGGTGCTCATACAAACTGAAAACTCAACTATTATTCCAGGCGAGTATAGCAATACTGGATCCAAAAGTACACACTCCTGCGTTCGTTCTCGAGCGGTGTTCGTTTTTGTTCACGACGGGTAGGTTTGTCATCGAGACTGCGGCGCTTCCTTGACGTTTGTTTTGTCTTCCTCACTCAGTTTGTGCGGTCGCCTCACGATATCACCAGAAGGGGCGTTCAATATACATGAATGCAATAGATTTAGCTGAAAATTCGGCTACCACAATCCTCTCTTATGGCTGCAAGAGTGTCGAAGTCGTTCAGGCCTTTCTACTCATGGTCGTGTTCTCGGCCCCTGCTCGTGGCGCGGCAGAGGATCGTGTTCGTTTTTACCTGAACACGGCAACCAGGTGCGCCAGTATCCGCAGGCAAAGAAGAACGAGGGCTTACTCGGGTATTTAGTATGGCCTTGGATTTGAATCTAAATTCTTCACGGCAGTCGTTGAAAGCGACCGGCGAGTGTCATGAATGGGAGATCTTGAACCGAGCTAGAACCTGGCTGGTGTGCTTCAATATGTGAGCCAAATAGTCACAGAATTGGTGTATCGGAAATTTGACCATCTCTGGCAAAAGAAATCAATCGGGTTCTACCGGCCTCGGAAGACGTACGCCAATCCAAGAGGATGATATTGTTCGCAATTCGCCGAACTGGTACAAGAATAGCGAGTATAAGTGAGGTGCATTCTGATTTTAGTCAAACGTCGGATTGACCAGCATCCTCAGCTCTCCATATGACATGCATATAGTCGCATATACACGCCTTTTGCGTATCATTACGAGATTTTTTTATAACAGAAGCGCAAGTTTGAGGGCAGAGGGAACACAGAACGAGGTGGGGCGTCGTTCTAATGCTTCTAACATGAGACTAAATCAATCACCACAATTAGTATAAGACTAGCATAGAAAATGTTTCCAACAAGCTGGAAAAGTTCGAACAAGAAGCACGTGAACGGTTCAAATCAGAATCCGACCACAATGGTATAGATTGCGTTGAGGTATTTCCATACGCCTTTCTAATTCAAGAGCAGATGATTCTTGTGAATACCGGTGTCATTTACTTCCATTGTAAGCCCGACTTATATTAGGTGTATGTGGTGGATTGCTGATATTAAAATAGTTTCTCAAACTTCTCACGTCTTGTACGCTTATCACTGTCACTGGAGTTATGGATCGCTCATTCGTGTCACGCAGGTAATTTTTTCGTTCGAGTATCAGCATTCGTTTCAACACAATTACAAATATCGTAAAATGATTTTTGATAGGGTAAGCGCAGCCCGACAATAACCTCGATCCAAAATGAATTTCGCCTAGTGTTACACTGCAGCACTAGAAGTTATGAGAATCGCGATAGACGTACTCGCCCCAAGTGGGCGACTCAGTAAGCCGTCTAGATATATGCGACTCAGCCAATGTCTCACTTATTTATCAGTGTACGCACCCAACAAAACCTTTTCTTGTATCAGTTTCTCAGCTACATTCTTGCTTAAGGTTTGTTACTAGACGGTAGCTTCTACCGATACTAACGACTGCCCTAGGTTTTCAGACCACAATTCGCACCAGTGGTCGAGCCCTCCCACTTCAGTCGCATCATTCAGATTGTGACTCGCTTGGCCGATGTCTTGGCGTCGGATGCAGTCGCGATTGACAATCAACATACTCCTTGGTTATATTCACATTTCTTGAAGTTTTTGATTGCCAGGCAATGCCAGAGCGGAACGACAATCGCCAAGCCGATGGCATTTCGATCTTTCGGGACTGCTTTTTCAAGGACTCCCAGCGCTACCTCGCAGATTTCGGCCCCAGAAGCAGTTTTCTCTACAAGCGAGCGGTGCAGTGGAAATCAAGAAATAAACGAAAGCACAGGACAAAGGCCCGCATATTCACATGGAACGGTCAGCACAGACAATGAAGCAACTATCCCAGATGTGGGCAGAACTTGTGCGGATCACAGTCAACAGGAAATAGTTCCATCATTTGCCTCCCAAGGTCCGAGCCGCTTTAACAACTTCCCATTGCGCAGTTTCAACACGAGATATACGGAAAAAGTGGTAGATTGGACAGAAGATATGAGCCCGTGGCACCATGTCAATGCGGACGTAATCACCTCCACGATTGGGACGAATTCGGAGACTTTCAATGTGTAAGGCGCCCAAATGCGTTACGGAGAAGTCGTATCGACTCGCAATATGGTCCCGCCGGGCTCAGATTGTGCCAGAGGAGCTCCCTGATAGATAAAAATGTATCACGTGTGCAAGTAGGGTGTTATATATCACATTCGGAAAAGCTTCTTGTGAAATTATCGAATTATAAGGAGAAAAGAAATGTGGGACAAAGCCTGCCACGACTATGCACACCTGGCCGACAGCACAGAATTGAATTTACAATTTCCTATTGGTACAATGACCTTGACTATCGGACGTGTCAATTAGCTTTGGCCTTTAACCTGGGTCAGTTCTGATATGAGTCAGGCGGTATGTGCTGGACTTTTTAGCCTACGACTGGCATCGGCAACAATTGCTGTCTCAGCATAAGCTGGCGCAGCGCTTGAGATTCGGACATACATGCCCAGGCAGAAATTACAAAATCTTAGAGGCAAGGGGGCCCATAAAATAAGTGCCGACCCGAGGTATGGGTGGGTGGGTGCGGGAAAGTCCATTTTCTGCGTCCCCAGAGAATTTCTGTATCTACAAATATAACCCATATATTGAAGTACAAGTAAACAAATCAAACATGATTTGATCATAGATATAGGTATCGGTCAGACGTGGTGCAACTAAACAGAATACAGTAGAGCCTGCTGATTCGTATCATGACGGTCGGGCTCCCTGAGCTAAAACTCAGTTGTGGAGACGCCGATGCCGTCGAAAACAATTCATTTAGCCGTCAGACTATACGAATGCACAGGATACAAATCAAGAGGTTCTACTGTAGTACCTGCACCGCTTGTGTCGGAGTAGGGATGCATGGTGAAATAGTATTGTATCTATGAATATGGGGCCATATCGCTTGGTGCGCAAAGTTCCCCACTTTGGGATCGTCGACGGACTGTCCCCAAACCTCAAGTTTCAGCTTCTGAACTTACGATTTCCAAAGCTCATAGCTCACGAATGATATTACGGTGATCATGAATTGATTTAGCGGCGCGGTTTATTGCTCACCGAATCGCTAGAACAATTGAACTTCCAAAGAACGATGAACAGTTAACAGGGGACATACCTCAAACGCCTGAGCTTGGTGACAACGAAGTAAGCGATGGTGAAGACCAAATGGACAAACAAATGGATGAAAGTGGCAGTATATACCTTCGCTTACGCATACAAGAAGCCGCTGCTAACGTGGTTTGTCGAACGGTGTGAAGATCCCTCACACGATCTTGTCCCGCCGTTTAATTGTAACACCTGGCCTCCGGCCGGCCATGAACTTGGATATATGCGCTTGCGGCGCAGCCGCGCCGGGCTCCATTTGCCTCTGACTCTTTCCCTGTCTTTTTCTCTGTTATATTTCTCTTCATGTAACCGTATCCTCAGCTGTCGCGTCCCACCACACGCATGCTGAGGTAGGTCTCTTTATGTCCTCCCGTTTGTGTCCGTCGTCTCATCCGTAGTTAGATTTGTCTTATTTTAATTTAGGTATTGTAGAGCTGCCGCGTCCCACCAGACGCACGCTGAAATTTGTCTTATTTTCATTTTAGTTAGCCATACCACTCCCAAGACACGTTCAATTAGTGCCCGTTCCAGAGTTGCGCCTGGTTAGTGCTCAACACCCGCACGCAGACGTCTTCTGAACGCTCGCGCCTCGTTTTGTGTTCGCTCGCTCGCTCGTTCTCCTCGGTTTGTCTCGTCTCGTATGGCCCGTTGTTGGACGCGTCGACCGCGCGTTTCCATAACCCCTACCCTCCCTGTCTGGTCCGCCAGCGCGTCCACCACGGGTCTTTCATAACCCAACAGCAGTATCGAGTTGGTCGGGCCGCACAAGGCGGTGGCGCCGAATCATATATGAAATTACAGGATGTTACCCCTGCAATATTAAAGTGACAGACGAAGAGATACAAATGAGCAAGATTCCAGGTACATAGCCGCAGGTGATGATGTATAGCAAGCATCAGTGCGAAACCAAATTGGTAAGCGTTCACCCGTATAGGCAAGGAGCTGTAGAGGTAACCTTTATTTCTATTTAGTTCCACCTCGATTGTTGAAACTTCTCTTATGTGCCGAAGGACTTCGTCGAACATGGTAACAGCTGCTCGATAGGTGGCAAGCGTCGGATATCTGATTAATTCAATTTCTCACAATCCATATGCAACATTATAATCTAAATTTCTGCTGTGTTTTATTTTGGGTCTTGCTCTTCCGGCCCGCTCACTAGTCTAATCGCTGGTGTCACGTGATTATTGTGCCCATTTTGGCTTATATCATATGACATAATACATGAGGGGGGGGGTGGGTTAGGCGCATTTGCGATTTTTCAAAAACTGACCTCGGGCAAGAATTTTTTTTCTTTGGGACCTCTTGCTTAGAGGTACGACGAGGCTAAAGGTTCTCCGGCTTTTCTAAGGTTGCCAATCGCTACATGGTAAGCGCCTAGATGGCACGTGAGAACCATCAAGGTCCCAAGCGCCCAAACGAGTCTGGGCTTGCTTGCCATTCGCTGTCTCGAGTCCCTCATAACTATGTCTGACGCGGCCCCAGCATATCACTTGGATAACTCTCAGCAACCGCTACTGACAGACGATGTTGATGCACATATTGCACAGCCCCCAGTGATCCCCCTTTTCCCATGGAGAACGATGCCTCCAGCTTTCGATCCGGAGCAACTCGGGAATCCGCACCCAAACACCCATCCCGTCGAGTCCCACTCTCACCCAGTAAACAACCCTACTCCCCCGCTCGAGCTAGCCTATCCGCAACAGCGGATGAGCTTTGCAAGCCCGCTTGAGGGTACAGCTCAAAGTAGTGGGGGTTCACATAATCCAGGTACCTCGCAGGCTGAGGGCGTAAATCGCAAATTGTAAGTTTCCCTTTGTTTTATTCATGGTGCTAGAAGAGCCGCTGCTTGAGCGCCCATCCTAGGCAGCCCCTGCGCACAACGGCGCCATCCTCATTCATATATAATTTCCGCGTCCTGTGTTCTTAAAACTTACATTCTGGTCCTAACCGTATTTATCTCTTATGGTTTACGTGTAGGATATGCTCGAATTGTAGGCGTGGCAAGGCATGTTTGTTTCTGACTCTATTCTTTCAAGCTATAAAACTTGACCAAATTTCTTGTTTTCAAAAACCTCTCTTCACTGCTCATTTGCGAAACGCTTGCGCATTTGTCTAATGCTGGTTGTGAAATACGACATTTCACAAATCGAGCATCCTTCTTTCGACCCCACGCACACCGCCACATTACTGCAACAATCACCGCCGACCACCAGACGAAATGCTTCTTTGGAGAAAACCAGAACGTGTGCCAGCGTTGCCAAAAATCGGGCAAAACCTGTGTTTTCGAAGATCCCAAGCCAAAGCAGTTATCCAGGTCAGTAGCTTATTGAAACTTGAGGACCGCACAATGATTAAACGTGGTACAAGAAACGAGCGCAAGATGGCGAGCGCGGATCGAGTAATCGACTATCTTTGGCATTGCGTGAGTATTAAACTCTTTACAATGTACTGTTTCGCCCTATTGATATAGGTGCCCCAAGTTTCATGCTTCCTGCGTTGCCGCACAGCCCAGTGCTTCCTTTGGGCATAATTTCTGCGTTCCTAATCGCCCACAGGACGAGGATATTCTGGACTTGGTCAAGACGACCAAACAACGTAGATCGCCCAGCACAGTTCGGTGGACTGGTCCCGCCATGGCGGATCAGGACTGTGCAAGCCCAGTGGGTAGTGTCACATTCACATCAGCTGATTCTACTCAACTCGGTCACAATGTCTCTCAGACGATGGGGAACATCCCCTTGCTTAGCTATCCGTCGCAAGTTGCCCCAAGACAGGCGACCGGCACCGACGAACTAGGTGATATTACGGATGAATCTTTGTTTCAATATTCCAACAGAAGGTGCGTGACTTTGACCTTATAGGGCTTGCTCCCTGTTTTTTCTCGTTGGAATCATGAGGTGATCAGCGTTGGGCGTATCCTGTCAATGACTTTTCTCCGTTTCTTGAGTGCATCCAATGTTCCATTGCTGCTGGGAACCGCTTTGATCCTTTTCTCTTTTATTCGCCCTGCGATGGCCTTCGATTTTGGATAAAAGGCCGAGTTCAGGTTGGAGTAACATAAGCCCAAGTGCTGATGAAGGATGTCGTCTGTATTCAATCATTTTCCTCGGAATTTTCATTCCATGCAACCCCCAGTTGACATTCTTTCCGTTGAAAACAGCCGGTTCCCATGCCTGGATTGCATAGGAAGCAGGGTTTGTTTCTGTCTCATCTCTGCATGCGGTGGTTGATTGATTTCTTTATTCGAATCTTGGTACTTTGGCGGACCTTCCGTGACACGATATGGTGCTGAAATGGCTTCAATGATTGCCACATTATTACGCTTGGATATACGCGTAACGGCGATCATCTCGGTCCCTGCGGCTGCTTTTTTGTCAATTTGTGGACTATAATTCGCACCGCTGTGCTATGCCCCAAACGCGGTCATCAATGATTCTGCTGTTCCCTCTACCCCCCTCCCCCGGCTTCCCGACAAAATCGTAATCCTGGCCTTCTTGACTTTCAGACAAAGTGCGTATATGAAACGGGAAGGAAGGTTTGCGAACGATGTCGGCACGAGGGTCGAGCGTGCTTCGAAGTAGCTGCTGTCTGTGCTTGCCATGGGTACGCCATTCTATATCTTCTGGGGGCGAAAACTGAAAGGCAACCGGGGATAAACAGGGGGCACCAATCGGATGGACATCATTTGGCACGCAAGCATAGTATTATCGCAGCTCTTTTGCGTGAAGTGAATGAGATCTTTGATTTGCATTATCGTTTGGTGGGCTGATTGGGACTATTTAGACTAAGGTTCTAGAAGTGGATACACCAGTAGACACTTGGTCAGATATGTCACTCTCGGAGAGCGTCTCAACCGTAGCCGAGCCTCAACCGGACGAAGATTTGTTGGCTTGGAGTAAGATGATCAGTCGGTTGCACCCCGGGATGTAGGCGGGTCCCGTCGATCCCGAGATGGCGTCTCAATCGGAAGGGGGGGAACAATCGTGCAGCCTCCTGCTACGGCATTGGACAAATAGGTGTGCGATTGGTTTTAGGGAGTGGATCATATGCTCTCTGGTCAGAGTTTTCCGGTTTTATGATCCTCCAGGAAAGCGATGATGTCACCACTCTTCTCAATAGCCATTTCAGTGGTACAGGTTATTTGACACCGGTTGTAAATTTAGTTAAAAAGAGTGTTATCGAAAGGATACGAATATACAAGCCAAATAGCCACTCACAGCTTACTTAAATAATAGCCACTTAGAAATTCAGTTGTATCTCCCATACTGTGAAGACGTCGGTTGCTTTGGGTTCGCGTGGCAGTCGATCCTCAAGGTCGACTATGATCGTGCCTTTGAGATCGCTGAGGAACGTAATCCCCTCGTCATTGCGGGGGATGACGCGGGGTTCCACCATTCGAACGCTTTCTCAGCAACTCGACAAACGTCCACAAATCACGTTTAGGACACTCCTTGTGTGCCAGTATTTGCAGGCGGAAATACGAACCGCACGGACGTCAACTGAACAGGGGCTCGTTCTATTGGAGTTATTCGTCCATGCTACAAGAAGTCATGTAGACTCAGCCACTTACATCATTGATTGATTTTGCTACTCCAGGCTAACCGATCACTGAACTTCCCAAATGTATTGGAGCATAATTCATCATGGCACAGCTCATTATTCGCCTTATTTATCAGTTATGCGCTGGCCCGGCGCATATATACTATCGACTCGAACAATTACAATGTAAGGTCCCTCCTCCGAACTCAACAACATGTCTCCCGTCGACCCGCAAGCTTTCGCTTCACTTCGCGCCGCTCTGTCCGACTCTGCCTGTGTTAGCTTACCGGGGGAGCCTGGATACTCCATCAAGCGATGGTCAGAATAAGCTGAAAGAAAGGCAGCTATTGTAGCCTGTCCCGCAACCGTACAGGACGTTGTTCAAATCTTAGCGTTTGTCCAAGGTCGGCCCCCGTACGAGTCCCAGAAGGTGCTCGACGTCGCAGTTAAGGTTGTTATTATCCAGTTTGACTGTTAGATGAGGGCTAAGGGAATTTTACGCCTTAGTGTGGAGGTCATAGTACATCAGGAGCTTCGAGCTCCGAAGGTGGCCTGGTGATCGACCTACAGCCAAACATGCACACGGTCAGAGTTGATCCCCATAAAAGGCTGGCATATGTCGGTGGGGGATCGCTTTGGGACCATGTAAACGAGGCTGTTCAAGCACACGGTATGTTGAATTTGTCTTCTTTTAGGGGTTTGATATCTGATGCGGCGCAGGCCTGGCAGCGGCAGGGGGGACTGTCAGCCATACAGGGGTTGGTGAGTTTATCATGCTTTCTATATACCATAGTGCATCATATTCAAAGTGGGGTTTTAGGCGGGTTAGGAATTCGATTTCAAGCTTTGTTAGGTATCTGATATTAAATTAATCAGACTCACTCTATGGGGCGGCATTGGCTGGCTATCTGGCCAACATGGTCTAGTGATTGATAACCCTATGGGCGCTACCGTTGTCACCGCCTCGGGTGATATCGTTTCAACCTCTGAGAAAGAGAACTCAGAGTTGCTATGGGCTTTGCGCGGAGGTGGCGGTAACTTTGCGGTGGTCACAGAGTTCGTGTTCGGACTATATGACCAACGACCAGATATATATCATGCTCGTGGGTGTGAACCTTCTGACAGACTCTCAGATGAATTCGGCCGAGTTTATAGAATTCATATTCCGACCCACTGCGTTGGGTCCTATAATGATGGAGGTTAATGCCTGGTTGGCGGATCGAACCGTACTCGAGACAGGAGCATTGATGTTCTTCAATGATCCGACAAACCGGGTAATCTAACTTGCAGTTCGACCCGAGTTGTAACTGAGCTGATGGTGTGCTTTCAGCCTTTGCTTCTCATGCATCTGCTCTACAATGGGGATGCGAAAGAAGGGGAAGAACGGTTCACCCGATTTACAAAACTGGAACCAGAGTCTTACGAGGCGCGATCTATCTGTAAGTAGATCGTAATCTAAATATCTTTCTTAAGTAGCTGATCAGGCGCTTATTAGCCTACCTCGAAGCCAACCGTATGCTAGTACGTGATTTTGGTCACAGTCCCCAGATCGCCTATAATGTCCCTGTTTTCAGGATATACCTTCTATGCATGGTGACTCTCGGATCAAAAGAGGTCACTTCGTCCCAGCGGTTTCAGCAGGGATTCCTTTCAAGCTCGTGGAAAATACTTTCGAGGTGTGGCACAAGTTGATGCAGGATCACCCTGCAGCAAACCAGTCTTTTGTAATGTGGGAGTTCTATGGTACTGAAAAATGGAGCAAGGTACCTAGAGATGCTACGGCATACTTCCACCGAAGCCCCGTAAAAATACTTTTTATCTGTATACACAGGCTACCATTGACTGAGATACTGTAACAGACATATAACCTTAACAGCATTGTTCGTTGGGCCGACCCAACGTTTGCTGCGCACGCGCTTCTCATAGCCAAGGATTTCGACACGGCGTTTATTCAGACGCGAGCGGGCCTTTTTAAACCAGAGTTACTGGCAGAGGGTGGCTATGCAAACTACCGTGATGAAGACGCGAGAAACTCCAACGATGTGATGCTACACAAACGCTTTGGCAGCAATTATGGGAAGCTGGTCGAAGTAAAAACAAAATACGATCCCAACAACCTATTTTGCAAGGTGAGCTACAGGTAAAACGTATCAATCAAATCCGCCCATGATTCTATCTTTCTGTTCCCACAGTGGTTTGGTATTCCTCCCAGGCATGTCGCCAAAGCCATTTGAAGACTGGGATTAGATATTTGAAGCATGTACAAGAATGAATGCAAAGTGCTGGATAAATTGCAACCTCTCTGAGTGACACAAGAGTAGGCTTTTGTGATGATGTATGCGCCGGAATTCCTGTGTTTCCTCAATCTATTATAGACGCCAACTCGACCTGGACGTTCGCTATCGTCATCGCACAAGAGTCTGAGAGTAGAGTAGAATCTAATGAATTAATAGAATGCATACACGGCGTGGTTCGATCCGGAATGGCTTTCGCGGTGGTTTTGGGAGAGCGAAGCGTGGGCCGGGCCCGCCCAGGCTGCGAGTGGGATCGCAACGGCTGGGCGTGGCACCATTCCGGAAAGAATAAAAGGGCGCGTGTGACAAACGGGCACACAAGCGAGAGGTGGGTGGGAGAAAAAGTAACAAAGACCAGCCGAAAGTTCCAGAGCGTAGAGTGCTGGTCGTAGTACGATTAATATTCAATAGGGGCACGTGAACCGGCTTACTCTCGGTCAAGTATCAGCGATGCCTCCTCCGCAGGCTACGTCCCATCGCGCCACTTGCGTCGTCCGATGTCCTTGAGCTCTCTTCCGGATAAGAGCTGGATTCAGAGCTCGAGAAAACGGCGATGATTCAGCAACTTCGTTTCATCTGATTTCCGTTATCAATCTGGGATCTCACTTGTCGTTTTCATGCCATATTTGTGGGCCTTGCGCGAGTACGTTTTTACCTCGCGGCTTATGGAATCGGTTTCTTAACCTCAGTGTACCAGGCTTTCGCAACTAATGCATCGGTCTATTGCTACTATTCCAATTAGTGGTCGCCGGTAGCTGTTCACTCGGTGTAAGCTAATGGCGCTGGATTTACCAGCCGTCATTTGGGAAATGATACGTGAGTCCATCGTATGGGAACATACACTTATGTGCAAAAGAAACGAGCCACCCCAAATTTCGTAATTACACCGCCTACATGAAACAATGGATGTGCAACCTATACATATCATATATACAGTACCCAACCAGACTATCCACGCAAAAGATTAGACCGACCCGACTAAACCGGGCGACGCTACAGGGGGAACGGCCGAGGGGGTCCAAAGAGCAAAAATCCAGCACCATAGTGAGGCACCGTGGAAAACATCCAATAATACAGCCCTCGCAAAATCGGGTTTTTGATGGTGATTTGCCATTGTTCACCCAAAATCCTATCAAAACCCCGATTTTGCGAGGGCCGTATCTCGGCGACAGCGCGTCCGTTTGGGATGAAATCAAGTGTAGTGACCTCCTGGTAAGCGTCTCAATATGGCTGTATTATTGGATGTTTTCCACGGTGCCTCACTATGGTGCTGGATTTTTGCTCTTTGGACCCCCTCGGCCGTTCCCCCTGTAGCGTCGCCCGGTTTAGTCGGTTCGGTCTAATCTTTTGCGTGGATAGTCTCGCTGGGTACTTTATATATCATATGTATAGGTTGCGCGTCCATTTTTTCATGTATGTGGTGTAATTACAAAATTTGGGGTGGCTCGTTTCTTTTGCACGTAAGTGTATATGCGCATAATTTCTTTGTTCAATTTTATTGGAAAAAAGCCGGCATCTTGGCCTTCATTGTGTGGCACAGTCTCCGACCGCCTGTAGTATGACAACAGCAGCAAACTAGTAAAACTACTAACTCCACGCAAGCAAAGTCAAGACAATCAGAATATTTATTCAAAAGAAAATCTAACAATTCAAGTTTACATCATAGTAGAGGCTGCATCGAGTACAACCAAAAGGTATACCGAGAATTACAAAGCATCATCTTGTAAAGCATTCAACGCACATTCTTCATCGCATATTATCGATACCCGTACCCATCCATCATGTTATCCATTTGCGTATCTTGGCCATTCATCATCATGCCTTGCGTATAATCCAATCCGGGCGCGAACAGGTCGGGAACATGCCCCATGCCCTGTAACCCGTGACCAGCGCCCAGTGCTCCCATCGTCCCCTGGCCTGTTCCACCACCAGGGATAATTGCACCAGGATTCATGTTATACCACTGGCGCATTTCGCTGGACGAACTGCTTCCGTCGTCCCGGAAGTTGGCGTTGAAGCCAGGCATGAGGAAGTTGTCGTACCAAGAAGGATCTTGGAGCGCATACATCGCAGCCAGCATATCGTGTTTGTCATACTCCATGTCATTCCCGCTGGCATCTGTGATAGTTGTCTCGCCCCCTTGAGCAGTACTCTCGACCGAGGACATGGTTTCGCCACTTGGTTCGACTGTGACATAGCCGCCCATGAGCGTTTGATCCTGGCCGGTCGCGCCTTGGCGAAGAGGACTGGCAAGTTCTCCGGGTCGATTCACGTTGTGCATGCTCTGATCGATGGTTGGGGGCCGGATGACAATCGGTGGACTCTGCATGCGACGAGGACGAGGCGGGGAAGAAACCTTGTCTCGTGCTTCCTCGGCCTCGGATGCCAGCTCGAGAGGGGCTGTATGTGGAGATTCATGAATCATGCCCGCGTCGGTCGCATTGGCGCTCGTGCTCGTATTCGAGGTCAAACCAGCACCAGACGTCCCACTGGTGCTCGTGCCTCCAACAGATCGAGCGCTCATTCCGGGCTTGGAGCTTGCTGAGCCGCTGGAGCCTGCAGCTCCGGCGCCACCCTGAGGACCGGGTTGCAGTGGCTTGCTTAGCATCATTCCGTTTTGGTTTTGTTTAGCGATAAGGCCGCTCAAGAATCGTGAGTAGAGGCGAGGGCTGTGTCGATCATCGATGGCCACCTTGTCAGACGCAAGGACATCAGCCAGGCGTGTCACGATTTGGATGATTCGGCTAGATTGAGTAGGCTCTAGAGCAGCGGCAAATTGGGGTCGCAGCATCTATGAAAGATGGTGAGCCTTTGTTATATTCCGTGCTGGCAGACAGACCTTGAGCAAGAATGCAGCTGCGAAACTGATAAAGACGAAATGACCATCAGGAGCATACACTAGTGGCAATCTTAGCAATAACATATTAAAACTGGTTCGAAATACTCACTCAATCGTCCACTCGGTGCAAGGACCTCGATTGCGATCCTCACGACCTCTGAAGCCGCTTTATAGCACTACAAACCGCTCAGCAGACAGCTAGCACGGTTTTCGAAATCCCATACCTTGTCGAAAAACACTTTGCCGTGCTGGAGGCCGCGCTGGAATGCTTGCTGGTATCCAAACGAGAAAATCACCTATGCGATACAGATCAGGTTTGTCTTCAGGTCAATCATCGCATATTACCCACAAGACGGGAGTAGTTGGATAAGCTATTTCAAATGTATCAGCCACGTGCCACATGAACCAGTTTGGGATACTTACAAGGGCAAGAGGTGGCACCGGTATTCACAAGCCGAGTCTGAGCTGGCGTTAGGAATCCCGTCTAATTGCCCTACGAAAAGAACGTACCATTGTGATCAGACTCCTTCTCAAACTGCTCTTGCGTCTCCCTCTCGTAGGCCATCAGCTCCTCGTCCGAGGCAGTCGTCACAGTCATAAAGTCCAAGCTCTGCGAGCAACGTTAGTTTCAATAAGAATACACGAGACCGTGTGCAAACCTTGTTCAAAGCGGTCGGAGAGTTCGAGTCAGAATACACATTGGCCAGGAACCGAGCGACGATTCGCAAAAGGCGAGTGTATGCCGTGAGATGCACGTCCATAGTCAAACTACCAGGAATGTTAGGCCAGCCACCAGTATGAAAAAGTATCAAACGCACTTGTACTCGCTCCTCTTATACCAATCTTGCGACTTGCGAATAATATAATCCTCACGAATCGTAGGCGGCCGTCCAAACTGGGTCGCACCAGACCGGTCCCTGTGCCATAAACGTCAGGGATTAGGCGCCCGACCGAAAAAGGAAAGTATGCTCACAAATTAAAGCAGATCAACCAGGTCCTTGTTCTGTTCAGAATCTCGCGCTCGTGGGCCTCGCCCGTCGCCTTGCCTTGCCACGGTAAATGCAAATTCAAATCGGTGGCCATCCTGTCATCACAATTAGCCAACTTGTGTCGTATCACGTTTAGAGAAACGTACCTGATCGCCAATCCCAAATATAGCCAAGTGCGATCCTCTTCCCACCTCCGCGCGGGGACGGGATACACGCTCATGAGGATGTAAGCCTGGACGAGCTCGACGCTCTTCCACCCATCGATGAGCGCCGTCGCGGCCGATTGTTTAGCGAAATGCATGGCGATCGTGTAGAGCTCGGGTCGTTTACGGTAGTAGCGCGAGGAGATGGCGCAGACTAGACGAGGGTTAGCACGTTCAAACGACTGAACCACGACTGACGCACTGGCCGTGAACAAAAACGGGCATCGACCAAACACAAACGCAGGCGTATGCATACTCGGATCCAGAATCGCCACAAACGGCTATAAAACCCATCAGCTTTGTCCCCACTTCATCAACAACAAACTCACATTCAACTGTTCGAAAAATCTACCCAAACCCCAATCAGTCCAAACCCCAAGGCACCTAAAAACCAACTCACATCTTGAACAAAACCTCGACTTCAGCAGGCTTGATAATCCCATGCGTCAAAATCTCAGGCGGCATCTGACGTTCGATGATGATCCGCCTCAACTCGGGATCCGCGCTCGGTCCAGCTTCGAAATACGTCATGTTCCCCACACCGACCCATTTGTCTTCTTCCTCGGCCTCACCCGTCATGCCCGCGTCACTCCCGCGCTTGTCTCGGTTCGTGGTGAGCGCGAGCTTGGCGATGAATCCGACAGGCGCGTTGGGTGGCGGGATCGAGTGCAGTTTGTCGTCTAGCTCGGCGCTGTCTTGGCGGAGCTCAATGGGCGTACGAGGCTGACCGTTTTCAGGCGATTCAGGCCTCTGGTAATCTTATCAGCCCTATCTTCTCCCAAAAAATAAAAATAAAACAGACAGGCTTAACATTCGATGCACTCCCACCAAAACTGACCGCATCTTCATCCGGCTCGGTCGGGGGCGGCGGAGGAAGCACAGGCTCACTCGCCGCACGTCGATGGTGAGCCATACCCGTATCGATCGAACCGGTCGGAGTCGGTGGGCGGTTCTGTCGAATGGACTCGATCCAGGCCAAGACGTCCTTGTCCGGCGGGCGTTCGTGCGCGTTGGACGTTTGTTGTGGGATTGGGACGTTGGGCGGGAGGTTGATCGGTGTGCGCATGGCCGGGTTATGGATCTGTTTGCCGTCTAGGTGAATAATAATCTCATAAATGCAAGAGGGATACGTACTTGACGCAAGAGAGAATCGATAATCTGGTCCTTGTTCGCCAACTCGCGCATCAACAATTCACGTTTACTACAAAAGCCCATCAGCCTCGTTCTTCTCTCTTCTCGACAGAGACAACTCACTTGGGACCTTGCCTCGGCTTGCGTCCTTCAACCACACACGACTTGTTCGTGTTCTGGCAGCGTTGGCAAATATTCTGATTCGACCCAAACACGCACTTCATCTGCACCACCGCCAACAAAAGCGCAGGATGAGCCGGAACAAGACATGTACACGTCCGTCGTGGTGCGGGACCGAAACGCAACAGTGGCGCATCATAATCGACGTCCAACGGCGCAGTGTACGGCCCGAGCATTGTCGGACGGAGAGCGAGAGACAAGGCGAAATCCCACAACAACGAAAGCCGAGGCGTGAAATCGAGATAGATCACCATCACCGCAACCACCAATCCCCGAGATGATCCATCACGCCACGAGTCACGCCAGGCCATAAGTGCGCGCGGGGACCCAAATCGAGCCCATACGAAAGTGGCCGAAGCAGGGAATTAGGCCGTTTGTCAGGGGTTGGACCAAACCAGAAACGTCGACGAGACAAGGTTCGTTGAATTATGCAAGACACAAAGAGCGATTAGTTTCTTTGAATGGCGATAAGCGAGGAGGATAGGACGAACCTTGAGACGTTTGCAGTTGCTACATGCTCCCGGTCTGTAAGACAAAGATGATTGAAAATGTTAGTATATTGGAATTGTATATGATTGCCACGAGTGAAATAATGGATAATTGTATAATTGTTTTATTGCCAGGGCCCCACTCCATCAGGCCACTCGACGCGATCGAATACACTCGCACTGATCGAGAAACAGGGCCAAACGGCCGGGGGTACGAACCACCGGAAACACAGACAGCCACGGTGGGGGCAATCACCGGTCTGTGTCTCGAAGCGACGCGGGTTGCCGAGGTGGGTTCGGCAAAGGCGAGGTCATAACGAAAGTGCAAGCGTATATAACGATACGCGAGTCGGCTGCCGCGAAACCCTCCCCTCTTCCCACTACCATCCAATAAATAAAATGAAAAACGCAAAGACTTACAGTCGTTTAACCCCACCCTGGACTTGTGTCCCCCTCTGATCACCCTCGTCGTCCTCATCGTCCTCATCTTCGACCTCTTCCCGACGCTGTCGTTTCGAAGATGGGTGAGGTACGGCGAGTAGACCGTTTCGGCTTTGGTTCTGATTATGACTAGGGTGATGAGGTCGGTTCGCGTTGCCTGCTCCAAAACTGTTTGAACGACCGGGTGCCGATCCGCCACTCGATCCTCCCGAAAACGGACCTCGGGCTGCACCTCCACTTCCGCCGCCGCCACCACCGCTCGATCCACCGCTGCTGGCGCCTCCGCTTGGGACGAGGGTCGAGGATGGACCGATATCGACCGGCTGCCACGCGTTTCCATTTGTAAACGGTGTGGGACCGGGGCGAGTCGGGCTGGATCCATAAGTCGGATTCGTCGCTGTAAAGATATTCGTGTTTTGCCTCGACTGTTGCTGCTGATGGTGATGATGTATCTGCTCGGGGGACGACATGTAGTTGTGTCCGGGCGAAGGGGACGGGTACTGGTCCGAGGACGTATCAAACGGGCCTGATCCCGAGGATGGATAGTCGAGGGTGTGGGATGTCGTCGGGTAGACGTATCCGTGTCCATAGTCGGGTGGGGATGCGTACTGATTAAAGCCGGGATTGGGTGCAGCCGAGCGTACCGGGGAAAGATTTGCGGATGAAGATGGGTCCGAGTAGCCGGACATGGTGGTGTTGCTCCGAGTGACATCGTGCATCGGCATCGACTGTGAGGGGGTGAGAATAGGCGAGATAAGGGAGTGGGAGAACAGACCTGGGTGTTAACGGGCAGATGCGGACGGGGGGCTGGGTTCCGCTGGAATATCCCACCTCCGTTTCCGGGCACAAATTCACCCGGCACTTGTTGCTGTTGCTGCTGCTGAGATTGATCGGCCAGGAGGGGTGCAAAGCTCGAGTACGACCTCGTCTGATGGCCGACGGGGGGCTCAAACACGCCATAGTGTGCATTTGCGCTGTTGAGACTGGACGCATTCGGGTGCTGCTCCAAGCGCTCGCCGGGTCCCGAGTTGGCGGCCGAGGGCATGGTGCTCGACGGGATGCCGGACGCGGCGACCTGTGCCATGTAGGCCTCGTACTCGCCGTCGGTCACCTGTCTGCGATTGGCATTTTTGAGATAGGTGGAGGGGAGGCCAATCATGTGCGTGTGCTGGCGATGGCGATGGTCGTCTGGTCTGGACGATGCCATATTCGATACGACGCGAGTAGAACGGTACGTCGAAGCCCCGGTTGTGGGCGCTTGAGGCTTTGATCGCCCACGAGGTCATCATCCTATTTAGCTGGCCAGGGATACCACTTATGCGCTAGGCGCTAACCAGTCATCTTGTGTGTGGGCGCTATGGCTGGGCGATAAAACACATCTTTCTTGCTATATAAATTAATTTGCCATGTTCAATCATCACCATACATGGCCATCTTCCCAAGTCGATCAGTGGAAAAGTTGGCTCGAGTCAAGACACCGCCATGCCGCTGAGAGATATCGTCAGCACCCCTGATCAAAACCTAGTATCATGACCAGAGAGTGGTGCAAGATAAAGTTTTCCCCGCTTCAGATAATGCACAGTGCCCGGTAGGATAGCATAGGCATCTCTCGGTTCCCGATTGCACCTACCTCACCAAAGAGACAATTAACTTTTTTTCATGATGTATCGCACGATTCGGAGTACAGATTTCATATTCCATCTACATTGATACTCGCCTCATCGACAAAGTGAACAAATCAACGAGTTATAAACTCGTTCAACTAGGATCCCCGAACGAGTTGTCTATTGCTTCATAGTCAACCGGCTCATTCCACCTACTCCCAATCCATTTCCTCTAGTTGATCTCCTGTAGCCAGTAGCGGCATTAAGCCGTCGGCTGTGATGCCACTCATCTAGTGTAGGCCACAATTAAGTTTTCGAGATATTCGATTCTCATGGCACTTACAACCAATTTGACGTGATTCACATCAGGCCGTTCTTCCGGTTCATACCGCCAACACGAGTCCAACAATGACCATAGTGTGTCTCCGCTCGTCGAGTTAGTGGGTATATGCACTGGCCGATCCGGGCACCCGTTCTTCACGGTCACTTGAAACAGGACGGCGCGCTCACTCAAACCCGGCCATGGGATCTCATTGGTTATTATTTCCTATAGCCCCCGACCAATGAGCCGTGACTCAGACCTTCGGATATAAATCGTACCAGTATTGTCTAGTGAAACCGATTTTTCATACGTGACCAAACCGCGAATGTATCGTCATACTTACCATACCAAGCGCATATATGTCCGTTGCAAGGCTGAGTGGTTTACCTTCAAATAGTTCTGGAGCCTGTGAACATCAGTCACCTTAGCCAATACATCGTGTTTTCACAATGGTTGCCTCACAGCCCAACGGGAGCTCACCGTATCGCGTAATGAGTCCGAGGTGAACTCCAGCTTCAGGAAACTGGTATCGTAGACGCTAGTAATTTGAGGTACACCGTCCTGGGATACGATTATATTGGACTGTGCAATCCATCAATCACACTTTAGATCAGGCAGCCTCTATGCGTACGCACGGCTCGCATATCTCCATGTAACTACCGAGCGCCAAGGTGATGTCGAGCATATAAATCACAAGCTTATAAAGTCCAGCCGTGCTTACCACTCCCAATCCGTGAAGATACGACAGACCTTCCACAACCTGAACGGCCTGTTCCCAGGTCAGTTTTTTTTAAGCAACGTATTAGCTGCATCACGTTGGGTTGGTCGTACCAGGGCACAGCGATCCTCGTTTGGGTGTTCTTTCAGGTACTGTTGAATACCCCAATAATGCGGCCATTGACTAACCATCCCAATCCGTCCAAGAAATCTTGTGACTCCCAAAAACCGCTGAATGTTGGGATGATTGCGTATTGACAAAAGGTATAGCTCGCGGGCGATACGCTTTGTGGTCGTGAGTACATCAACGTTCTGCCACACGACTGGCTGACCTTGCTGTGCGTCCCATATTTATCAAGCTGAACACGCAGTACTTTGACCGCAACTTCAGTGTTGTCTATAAGCCTGGATCGATATATGTCTTCATCGCCACTCATTATATCCGTCGGGTAAATGCTGCTGGCGCGAATATCAATAACGGCTGTAAGGTCTGGACAACCGTGCATGCACAGAGCTGAAATGACTTTCTCAAGGGGCTGAGTGAATTGAACGTAATGTCTTGAAACTCTCCTAAAATCATTGGAGGCCAAGAAGCCTAGTGTAGCTGGGGGTCCTCCCTGTCGCTCTTTATCCTGGAGCACCTACAATACCTAGGTAGGCTCAACGCCTTTTGCATATTCCATCAATTATTTACCTTCTGAACCTCTAGCACACTAGGGCGGCGGACAGGTTCATAATTCCAACAGCTTTCCAATGTCGACCACAGGGCGTCATGAAAAGCACTTTTGGATAAACCCACAGGGCGCTCCGGCGTTGCTTTTTTGGAACAAACTGCAAACATCACGGCGCGCTCCGTCGGCAAATCAGGCCAGGGATACGCTCCCGTAATAGCTTCCTACAGTAGTGACATGTTATCAGGTGAGCCTACGTTAAAGCTAAAATGTAGGGTTTTATACCAATATAGTCTGCAGTCGTTAAGCTGATTGATCAGTTCATGATAGAGGTTTGTAGTATGAGAATGCGTACCATCCCGAGTGCGTACACATCTGATTCGGGCGTGAATACAGATTCTTCGAATAGCTCTGGCGCCTATCTCGTGAGACCACGGGATCACCTCCTCTTCCTTGGCGTTAAAGATGCATTCGCCACTCACGGTCCAACGTGACGAGCGCCCGATCGTAGAAACTGCACCGGTGAACTGTAGAGTGTTTTCTTGTCGAGTTGCATTGCCGAAATCAGTAAGTAGAGCATGACCGGTCTCCGATATAAGAACATTTGACTATTATAATCAACATGCTACTCATATGAACCTGAAAACACTCACTCCTTTGAGGTCACCGTGAATCTATGAAGCTTGTGATTATTGCATTATTTGACTTCTAGAAAATATCACTTACGATCCCAGAACTATGAAGATACGAGAGCCCTTCGACGATTTGACTACACTGTTTGAAACGGAAGTTGGCTGTGGTCGCGATCAAGGAGAAGAGATAAACCTCACAAGTTCAAGCCGGTCCACCCCGGGATACTTGTCTATATATTCGCTCATATTTCCGTTTGCCTCCCAGAATGAGACCATTCCAAGTTGGTTTCGAAAGTGAACAAGGCCAAGCAGCTGCTGGACATTGGGGTGCTGACATTTTGACCATACATAAATTTCACGAGCGGCATACTGTGTTTGATGTGAATCGGTGCGGAAACTAATTCATATGGTCTCCTACATTTCGCCGTTTTTGGTTGATTTCTTCAGAATTTGCAAAAAAGCGCATTGTCTTGATTGCTATCTTGGCGTCATTGTTGAGTCTTCCCTGGTATACATCTCCAAATCCACCACTAGCGATCGGGAAGTCGGTAATTGATGCCAGATCTAGCTTATCCGTTATGTTTCGAACGCCAAGTTGACACAAATGTTCCATAACCTCGGGAAGTGACTAAATCGCACTTAAGCATCCAAAACCTGGGGCAATGATCCCGGAACTCACCATATGTCTAGTGATCGTCACATGGTGGGTAGACGGAGCATTTGTTTGATCATTTGGTCCAGCGGGTTCATGTAGATCAGAGACGTCCATAATGCAACTGCCCAAATCACAATACTGTACTAGGAGATTGCGTATATCCAGAAGAGTCCTTATGAGAATACACACTGCCTTTTGGTGACAGGAGTCCTGAAGAGTCTTGACTATAGGTCGACCGAGGGAACACAAGGAACACTCCAAATATTCTGGTTGCTTCAAGGAATTGATTCAACTTGTGTACACGTGTTCTTGACATGAGTGCAGACTATTTGGGGTCCTTGCCCCTTGCACTTCCATCCTGGCACTTTCATCCCAGGGCGATGGCGCTAAAGTGGGCTCCATCTACAACTTACGCTAGACTGCGAGAGGTTGCAGAAGATTTCAGGGTCCCCAGAACCATGTATATTGTGGGCAGAGCCCCTGGTAGGTTCCAAAGGCCGAGTTGCACTGAAGACTGTGGCCCCAGCCGTAGGAGGTTTAATAAAGTTGCGCTGAGGGCACGCTCTAGACGGTCGACGGACAAAGACAAACAGCCACGAGAGCGTGTGTGAACATAAAACGGTCTGAAGCGTGCTCTAATTAGCATCACGCGGGCAGCGATAATACGGCTATGAGGCTCGGTTTCAAGCGCCACTAAGTTATTTACCGATGTAGGGTCGGCGCTTTGGGTGAGGCACGATGCGTGTCTCTATTAGTATGAAAGTATATAAAATCACGCATATAATCTGCATTTTGGCAGCCTACTATGACTTGCCTTCCGACGAGGGCGGGGGACGCCCGCGCGCATAGGTGTATCCGCCGAACACCCAGACCTCGAGAACACCTCGCTGGGTCGGGGCAAGCGCCCGCTCTCTCCTGCCTCAGTGCCTGCCGTGCAGCTCCGCCGGCTCCGCATCACGACCTCACACCGCCGCTAGCAGGGGATAAATTTTATTTGTGTCAGCTCTCCCTTCCATCGTTATTCATTGAGCGCCTCCGTATGCTGCCTCCCAGAACGCCACTGTGCAGCATTTGGAACTAGTCCGTATCTGCTTAACGGCTGTCAGGATTTACAATGTGTTAGTTTTTGATAATTATATCAGACAATGTGGATAAAACAGACGCTTTAGTTACCCCTTTTATTTGTAGGTAAACTAAAATAGGGGGAATGTGCCGACAAGGTAAGGGCTTATATGCGTATAGGTTTACTCATAAAGTCACTATCAAATCTCGCTAATACACGCTAGAGATGGGTTTCGTAATCTATGGGCAGTTTCTTCACTCACAACGGCCAATTAGATGCTAGTATTTGTGGCTTGTCTTAGGATTGACTCAGTGCCATCTTGAATATCAACTAAAAGTCTTGTGGCATGGTGGACGACTGATTTAGCCTTATCTCTTCGGCTTCTGATGGTATCATTGGAAACCTGGGAATGTAGTAGATGTACATGTATTCTACAACTCTGAATAAGGAATGTAATGCCAAAAGCCGACCCGCCACTCGCCAGAGCCGTTTCTATGAAAGATACATCACGTGCTGCAGGATTTCTTTTGTCAGCAAGTGTATCTGATCAGACCTGAATTTACATCCGACAACTCAACTTCCCCACTCACTTACATGCTTCAATACCAGGAAGGGGCAGAGATATAATGAACTCTCCGATAGCAACGTGGAAAGCCGATGCCGGGTCGGGAGGATCGCCATATCACCAGATGGAACTCGTCTCGCAGCTTGTTGCTTCGACTCGGTGGTCATATACGATACACGGACTGGGAAACCATTGTTTGGTCCACTGGTAGGACACGGATACCATTCATACGTGACGAGTGTTGCGTTTTCATCCAACGGTCTCATGATCGGTACTAGTGCTCTTGACACCCGAATCTGTATCTGGAACGCGCTGACCAGCCGAAAGCGGTTCGAGCCGGCTAGGGGGCACACCGAAATCGTCAATGATGTGACCTTTTCTCGTGATGATCAACTCCTCATATCTGGAGCTGACGACTATACCATCCGGCTTTGGGATACCAACACAGGACTTGAGACAGCTGCTAGCCCAATAACGGTGAAGGAAAAGGTCCACTCGGTAGCAGTTTCGCCCGACGGTACAAAACTCGCTGCCGGCTGCAGCAAGGGGAGAGTGATAATATATAGCACGGCCACCTGGCAAACAATTGGGTTATTTACAGGTCATAAGGATGCTGTATACCCGGTACTTTTTTCACCAGACGGCTGCCGCATTGCTTCTTCTGCGATCAACGACAGTTTTTACATCTGGGACGTTGGAACCGCAGTCTCACTTGATATATCCTTTGCTGGGAACACCAAGGGTATAACTTGTTTATCTTTTACGCCTAGTGGTAGATACATCGCGGCCGGCTCTGCGGAAAAATCGATACAAGTCTGGGATACCCAAACCGGTGCTTTGTTCAAAGGCTCAAGGCACAGTCACCAAGGCGGCATTTACGGAGTTGCATTTCTTCCAGACGGGAAGTACCTCGCTTCAGGATCTGCCGATCGAACCATCAAGATTTGGGACATGGACAATGAAGGCGAGGGGCCGACGCCAGTAGAGATGGAAGCAGAGCCCGAAAGATTCATGGTAAGCCCTTGCCCTTTATGACTGAGCTGCCAATATGACCGTCTATAGACTCTGGAGGATATTGTTTCTAGTCTGGGCATACGAGGTTGCCCAGATATGACGATCCAACTCGACCTGAAGACGGGTACACAATACCCGATCTCTTCTGGAGGGTTCGGTGACATATACAGGTGCAAACTTACCGACGGCACTGAAGTTGCAATCAAGACAATCAGGCTCTATAACGGAGCAAATGAGCAAAATGCAAAGCACCTGAAGGTCGACCAACTTTACTATGGGCAGGGGCAATACTCACCTGGGTAACAGCATGCAGCCCGGGAATTATACACATGGTCCAAATGTCGGCATCCTAACGTACAACCATTGCTGGGGTTGGCTATGTTTCGAGGGTTCATCGGAATGATCGCAGAATGGGAATCGAACGGAACCATGCCTGAGTATCTCGAACGGCACTCGGATGTGGATCGCTGTGCCATGGTACTTCCTTCTCACTTGCCACACAACGTCAGCATGCTAACACGGTGTATGGGTGGAAGAGTACACAGATAACGGAAGGTTTATTATATTTACACGAATTAAGAATTGTTCGGCGAGCCTTTCACTCACGTCAGCAGTCTAGACACTTACCTTGTTCTTACAACCATTAGATCCACGGTGATCTAAAAGGCGTATGCATCAGAGAACTTCCTTCGGGCTCTTGATTACTCAACAAGAGCCAACAGGCAAATGTGCTGATCTCTAAGGATGGCGTCGCTAGGCTGACCGATTTCGGCAACGCCAAACTCCAAAAACATACACTTCAATTCACAAAATCATCGACCAAGGAGACACTCTCATCACGTTGGGCGGTAAGAAACTTCTAGTTGGGTGAATCAATTTGCCTAACACGGATAGAACGCCAAGGCCCCCGAGTTGTTCGAGGGAACGTTTTGCAGTTTCGAGGCGGACGTGTATGCGCTCGGAATGGTGAGTTTATTTAACCAAGTCAATCATCCGCTCACCTCACGTATTTAATATGCAAGACCATATTGGTATGCCCCTGCTCACAATATCCGAGCAATTGTCTTGAGTTCATTTACCTCAGGAAGCGATCACTGGTAAGATCCCTTGGTGGGGGCAGAGCGAGCATTCCGTGATATACTCTGTGACAATCAAGAAGACACACCCCGAGCGACCAAAAGAACACATACCGATATATTCCGAGCATGGGGACAAACTTTGGACACTCCTGGAATGGTGCTGGGCGCCTACACCAGAAAACCGCCCGAATGCGAGCCAGGTCAAAGAGAGAGTACGTTGAGTCCATCTACCTTGAATTAGATATTGATTTGATGTAGATGCATGGAATCACGAGAGACGGTCTAAGGAGTATAGAAACGGAGATGTCAGATGTGGAGATGAATTGAAGTGAATTTGTTAAAGTAAATGCTTTCCCCACGCACATTCCGGTCCATTCGATTTTTAAACTCAGTCCCTTTCGTCGTATTCAATGGATTTCAGTCTTCGGTTGGGTGGCCTCCCTCCTATTTCCGCTATTCCGGGCAGCGCGCATAATACGCATGAGAAGGGCGACGAGCCGCAATCACCATTTTATCGCTATTCCATCAGGTCGTCCAAATCCAATGAGTAACCTGTTCTGGACGAATGATACTTGAAGATATTCTAGTCCAGCCCTCCATCATGGGCCAAAGTACGATTCTGTAACTTTGGGGAGGGGGGTTTGGTGCGATACTAAGATCCAGCATATACCAGAATAAGATTACGACTGTACCGTACTGACTACACATTACTGCCAGTTGCAAGTCCAAACCGGCCGAGGGATAAAAAAAAACAATAAACACCTAGATCTTTTGGCCCGACCACCTGTGAGATTTCATATACCCTCTGAGTTCATCGTCCGCAAACTCTTCCAGAATCCCATCCACAGTAGACTGAGCCTCGGCCTCGGGTATACCCATCATAATCATAAGAGGAAGAAGCGCTTGCCAAGTATGCGTAAATATATACCGCGCGAGCGAGCCAATGTGCCGCTGAACCTCGTCCTTGTGCCACGGTCCCGTAGGAATCAACCGAATGCGTTCGCGGACCGTACGAAATCCTCGCAGATCAGTGGTCGACATGCTGGGCGTTTCGACGATGCCCACTACGGGATCGACGGTACGTTCGGACCAGAGTGGGTGTGTGGGTTTGAGTCGAGACGCGAGATCTTCCCAGACTGTCAGGTCTATACCTTGGGATTCGAGTGCGGAGCGGAATAGGCGAATGCCGTGTGCGCGACGTGGAGCTGATTGGAGGATTTTTGATGTGTCGTCCCCTGCGGTCAGGGAGGGAGAGCTCAAGCGGTAAGAATTCTGTTTGGGACAATCGGCTTAGGGATACTCACATTCAAAACCCTGGGTCGGTATCTCGGTGAGCACGAGCACCCCGCCCGGTTTCAGCACGCGATGCATCTCTCGTAATAAGAAGTTGAAGTTCTTTGTCTGTGAACCAGTTTGAAATCAGAAAGCTAAACATAGAGCGTCAAAGTCTTGACTTACTGCGGTAACACAGTTTCTCGCGTTCACCACGTCAAAACTAGCATCGGGTTCCGCTATCCCGGCGTAGAGATCGTACACTTCGAACGTGATTCTGGGGTGCGGATCAAATGGGCGTAAAGGTTTAAAGTCGATCGAAACAAAAGTAGCCGTCGGAAATTCCTCGGCCATTTCGTACACCCTGGAGCAGATCCCAGAGGATTAGTTCTAGTCGCGTTTTTCGATCAGGTATGTAAACGAACCAGGTACCGCAATTGGTGATCATGTCCAAAACGCGTGCACCCGTGCCCGCGCTCGCGTCTACCCCGCCGGTCCGCAAGATTTGGGCTGCTTGGGGGGATATGTTCTGGCCATCTTGGCTCAAGCGAATAAGCGTGTGGAAAAGAGTGGATAAGCGGATGGTGTCTGGCACAAAAGGAAAGAAGAGAGGAATGTTCTCGTCGCTGGTGTAGGTATACCCGTGAACCGATTGGAAATATTCTACCACAACGCGAGCACATCGCGACGATACGGGGCATGCGATTTGGATATTAGACAAGACCGGCGGTAAATGCTAATTTGAGCCGGCGGTAAAACAAAAGAACCAGGAGCACTGCGTACCTGCCACTTCACCGCTGGTGAGCGTGCTCATTACATTGCTCGAGGAATCCGTGTCGAAAGTTTCGTCGTCGGTACCAGAGTCTGTGTTGTAGTCGGGGACATATGCAGGGGTATCGTCGTCGCAAAGGTCCATCGTGTTCGTCTACGCGATGGTCGAACGACGACAGGCAGTGGCTATATACAGTAAAGCAGGTGGTTGCAATTTCACAGATCGGTACCGCAGTGGCAGTGCACTCAATTATGAGATCAGCACAAATCCTTGGCGCACACGCGATCGTGTATTTGCATGACAGCGCAAAAAGGCCGGAAATCACGTGCGCCTCCAGGCACAGTGGATTTTTTCAAACCTCTTTCAGCCCATACATGTGTACAGTCGCTCCGGACCCTGACAGAGAGGATCATACACAGCAACTCGGGGATGAGAGCCACGCCGGCTGGATATGCCTTAACTTTGACGAGTGAGTGCCCGTACCAGTGGGAGGCGAGGTGTGTTTAGCAGCATAAAAATAACCACATGATCCAGCTCCGAACAGATTGGCTAAATACAACAGAGCAAGGTTGAAGCGAATAGATGAAGAATGAACTAGATGAGGAACCGAGGGCCGCCTCCTCAGGGGAGACGCGTTATATTGAGGTACCAATCAAGAACCCGGCGATCGGCCCATCAAAACATAGTGCGTTTCAATTTCTCCCAGGCCACTCTTCCAACCCATAATCGATCATATCCAGCTTCAGAAATACCGCGGCCTCCACGTTATCTAGCTACAACCTGTGAAGCTAGTGTTGAAGGCAGTAATGGGAGACTGGCTCGTACTTAGCACGACTTGGACCCCCAGAGGAAGCATCTTTTCTAGTATTGTACAAACGCTTCCAGAGTATGTTCGACACTCTGTTAATCCATCTGATTGATTACGATCTTCTATAGCTCAACTTTCTCTGTTATGTCCATCGGACCGTCACCCTAAGTCTTGTACCACGGCTCATTATCTCTTAGTATAGCACGTAGTTTTGAGAGAGATGTCTGAGTGTTCGTTATTCTCTCACTCCTTGCGCTGTCTGTTCAATGGGAGTTGTGCCTTGGAGCTCATTCCCTGAGCAACTGTTTTTCTTTTTTGAAATGAGCTTTGGATTGTGTCTGAAACTATCACTCATATCGGAGCTTTGTTCTAATCATCTTCCGCAAAATCAGGTCAGTCATTGAGGTGATGAGTGGAGTCAAGAAACCACGGCGTGAAACTCCCTATCTTGAGTCGCACAGCAAGAAATTCAGCAAGATACATAGGTACGGTTTCCGATTAGATACAGGGGGACGCGATATGCACAACGCTTCCTTTAGATGTCGAAACCTCATCAAAATCAATTTTATATGCCAAAATGAACATACGGAACCCATCTTGAAAGCTTCCTTTCGCCTACTCGATCTCGCAACATTCCTACTGCTCTGTGCAGGGCCATGGAAGATTTGGCCGCATCCGGCACTCCATCTTTAAGAAGGTACTCGTAAAAAGCATTCGAAATAAGTGGTGCGTCTTCGTCTTGGATAGACCACATTGTAGCTATAACGCTTGGATAACCAGCGACCATCATTCCAGCCGCCAAGTGTACGGCTTCTTCAGGAAGCTGTTCATCTCCTGTTGCAGTTTCGCACGCGGAGAGAAATGCCAGACCAGAACGATTGATTGATTTGCGGGTGATAGTAGCTAGATCGAGTGTACCGTCGTAAAGGTGGAAAGCGCTTTTGGTTGGGTCTGTCAAATTCTGAGAGCCATGGCAGGCCATGTGGATCCAGTCGTGACTTTCCATACCGGATGCAACCGCATTTATGGTAGCCGTAGATCCTTCGAGTACAGTGATTGGAAGCTCTCCCGCGTGTGCTTGAATCGCGTGAAGCTCTTGGATTGTGCCTGGCAAGGGGGTGTAGCCTGAGGCATTCGCCTGACCTACAGCTAGAATACCACGAAATTCAGATAAGCCAACGCTAGAACCCAAAAGAGCACCAATAGTAGGCGTATATGAAGACACAACGTAATCAAATATCTTAGGACCAGGTTTGTTGTATCGCCCGGCAGCATGAAGAGGGAGGAATGCCAAAGGACCGGTCGCACACCATGTGATCCGGGGTAATTCTACCGGATGTTCCTCGTTCTATATCAGACTCAACATTAAACACTGTGCTAGTGGATAGAGGGTGATGATATATACGTACAAGATACCCCAATGAGTTCAATATCGGTTGCACTACGCAATCCCAAAGCATTTCGAGGAGGCGTTCAAACTGGCCTTCTTCACCGGCCCGTTTTTGAAAAATTGGCTTCCGAAGACCGCGGGTACGAGCGTGAATATACTGAAGTGATTCCGAGAGCTGAACATGCCCGTTGGTTGCTTGTTTGCGTGAAAGCTCTGGTAGAGGTAGGTGAACGACCGAAGTAGTACCCTGAGGTATGATCAAAGCGGCACATTCCCGGTCATCAATCTTGATGACTACAACGCTACGATCCCGAGCGGCCTCAGCCAACCGAGTGAAGGAGTTTGGTGCTAACATTTCCGATACTGTTGGTAACTGTTGTGCCTCGGCAACTAAAGACTCCCATTCTTCAGCGAGGCGGCGCTGACGTTGTAGTTCCAATTCGGGTGATATAGCATTTTGTGGCACAAACGCTTGGCTGCCTATTGGAAGTGAGCTGACTCGATCAAGTTGGCTCGCGACATGCTTCATTTTCGCCGCCAATTCAGGGTTTAATAAAGCTAAGTGGTCTAACGGAAGGCGGAGCCGAAGCATTTGGTTCCACACAACTGAGCGACCCTGTTCAAGCCATTCTAGTGCCTGTTTGGGGTCATCGAATCGAATGGCAGCTGTAGCAGCCTTTAGAGTGATATCGCCCAGTTTGGTAATGAGCTGGTATCTCTGCGAAACGGTAACACCTATCCAAAGTACTTGAGGTAGCAATCTCATAGCACACTGATAAGCGGTGAGTGCAGACGGATCATTTTGTAGGAATAAAACTAGAGCCCAGTGATCTGAAGCGACCAGTCGGAAGATATAGGGGCCTTTCGAGCTCTTTGCTGCCTCTTCGAGATAGCCTAGAGCTTGCTGGAGATCTTCCATAACGCCAAATGAATGGTAACGCTGCTGAAAAGCAAGTCCCAGAGTATGGTGGATTTGGGTCAGCAATCCAGATTCTTCCGGGGCCAATATTACAGCATTTCCAAGATAGCGAATGGCTTCATCGAGATCTTTAGGATCACCCGCAAGGTCAAAGCGGATGCTGAAGGCCACACCAAGATTGAATAATCGGAAAGGTAGATTGATGTCAGTTTTATGCGTGAGCTCTAACCCATCTATATATGCAATAATGGATTGCGTGATATCTAATGCTGCGTGCGTGTGCTGATAGCGACAGCGATATGCACTAGCCATAGTGCATAGCAACATTGCCTTGCTTTTTGACCGTGACCTTTCGAGCGGCAGCAACCCTTGCTTACAGTAACCAATTGCTTTGTCAATATCTGAAAGATCGCTTAGGCAATCGAAACGACGCGCATACAAAACACTGAGGTTGTTTAGCACATCTGATCGAGCTGGATGGTTTTCAGGGATTAACGCGGCCGCTTTCTTTTGTACCTCAAGCGCAATGCTCAAGTCCGTCATATCTTCAAGATTCTCGAATCTTCGCAGATATACATTTCCAAGGTTATTCAATTGCATCGCCCTAAGCGGATGCTCTCCTGGAACGGATTCCACTGCTTCTCGTGCCAAGCTAACTGCATCATCGATATCTTTGAGGATACTAGAAAGCTCAAATTTCCTGATATATGTGTCGCTTAATCGACTGAGGATAGTCGACCGATATCTGTGTGCAGTGGTAACGAGTGAAGCCGCCAGTTTTTGGTATTTAGTCGCCTGTTCAAGATCTGCAGTTTGCCCAAGAGAGAGGAAGCGACGGTGATATGAATTGCCCAAGTTACTAACTCTATATGGGTAATCGATGTGTTCTCTTGGAGTATTGGATACTGCGTGAGTTTGATTCTCGATTGCACGGGCAATGTCTGCTGTAAGTCCCTGTTTCTCGTACCGTAAAGTCAAAGCCACTCCAAGACTATCAAACCACAAAGGTAACTCCGGGCACTCAGTAGAAGTGGACAGAATTGAGGTCTCCAGAGACTCAATGGCAGTGCTAATGTCCGTGATATTTCCTAAGCGTTCGAATCGAGTGATGTGTAGAGCTCCAAGGTTAGCTAGGTAGAGCGGGTGGCTCGGATGATCTGGAGATGAAGATGAAACACAACGCCCGCCGCAAACAATCGCTTCTTCAATGTCACGCACAGTATCAAAATGCTCAAATCGTGATATATGCAATGCCGCAAGGTTGTTCCACCTTGGGACAATTTCTGGGTGGCCGCCTGCCGTTAGAGAGATGGCCCGATTCAGGTATTCGAATGCACTTTCCAAGTCGGAGATGCTGCCAAAGTATTTATATCGAGCATGATATGATACGCTCAAATTACTCAAGCAGGACGGTTTTTCTGCATGACCCTCTGGCATTAGCTCTGTTGCTTTCCCTTTATAACTGATAGCAATGTTCAAGTCTTCCAAGTCGCCCAGCCTTCTAAAACGACGATCATATGCAATTCCGAGATTGACGTAGCAGAAAGCCCTTTCCGGATCTTCGGGGGAGTAAATTGACAACACTTCATGCAAGGATTCAATGGCTAGTTGCAAATCTTTTACATCACCGTAATATCGAAATTGGATCTGATGTGCCACTCCAAGGTTAGTGAGCGTTGTTCGAAGCGTGGGGCTGTTATTCAATGCCAACTTTCTGGCTTGGCTTAGGTATCGTATTCCTGTCTGAATGTCTCGGCTGGAGGCTTGTAGCTGAGTCTGAGACAAATATGCAACCCCAAGATTGCAAAGAGCATCCGGTTGAACTGTGCTTGTGTTTGGTCCAAGTTGAATGGATTTTTCTAAATAGCTAATGGCCATTTCGATATCATTGACTTGGCGGAGACGGTTGAAACGAGTTTGGTGAGCGAGACCAACTCTCTGTAGCACATGAATCCGAGATGAGTCACTTTCTGGCAGTAGAGCAAGTACTTGAAGAAATAAATCGATTGATTTGCTGCAATCCTGAAGCGAGTTGAAATATCTGTAACGGGTGTGGTATCCTAGTCCTAGATTTGTCAAAATAGTCGCTTTTAGCTCAAGCGCCGTGTGAGCTAGCGATGCAGAAGACATAAATGCTTCTATAGCTCGATCGAGGTCTACTGGATCATAAGAGTTATTGAAGCGGCAAAGGTACGAACTACCTTGGTTGTTGAGAAGCCTCGGCCGGCCCGTTTGGCTGGAGGTAGGTATAGAAATAGCTCGAGAGTAGCAGACGATTGCTCGGTCAATGTCTGACACACAGCGTTCATCTTGAAACCTATGCATGTAAAATTGACCTAATATCCCAAACAGGGGTTCTGCAACCTGTGGGATATGTAGAAGCTGCCATACACCTAGTTCAATCATCGCAATAATCTCGTCGATCCTTGACTTATCCGATTCAGAATTTGGGTAGTTAAGATAACTATCGATCATTTTATAAAGCTGTGCGTTTTCCTTGCTTTTTGGTACATAACTGGCGAGAAAGAAGACGGCTTGATCCATCGGATTGGTTTTATCGAGATTCAAAAGTCGACGATCAAGTATCCAGGTATCCTGTCCAAAGTTATCGAGCCACCTTTGTGTTGATGTTAGAAGGTTGCGAGAATGCTTCCGGTTCTTGGACTGACCCCACCGCTCGGTGTATGAACTGTCGCAATGGGTCAGCTGATGGGGATGAGGACCGTGAGAGGCAGTCTCCTGCCCCCCCTATCGGGGTTTGCGACATTATTAGAGTAATCAAATGTGCCTAACATTGTAACTACGCACATAAACCTGTTGCAGGGATTCAATATCCATCTCATCAAGTAGTGTAATCAACCCGACTATCTGTCTCTTATCGTGCGCTGTGGTAGACTTGATAGCTCAAATGTAAGAATTATTTCAGAGTCAAACCCGTATTTCGAAATTCGTATAGCCAGTAAACCAGATCAAGAGCGGTCTAGTAGGTGATCGTTGTAAGAATGAACCTCGAGTCATTATGTATGGGACGAACGTGTGATTTCGTGAACTGCCCCTTCGGGCTGATGCCCGATCACAGATTTCTAAGTAGCACCTGAGGGGTGGCTGTGTATCATTCAAGGTTTTCGCCAGCTCATGTCGCTCTTGCATGCACACCAGGATATAGTTGTATGCGTAGAGCTATAGCCAGAAGACTCGAGGGTACGGGTTATTACGAGATTATGGGTTAGAAGGCAACAGCGTACAGATTTATAGGATTCAGGACCTTTGAACAGAGGAAGCAAACCCATCGCTTCGAGTAGCATCAGCCTCCGCTGCCGAATCCGCTAGGGGTCACGACTCCTTAACAGCACGCCCAACGATTCTGAGTGATAAACCTTATCAACTTCGTCATCGTGGCGCGATTTCGAGCACTCGTGAACCGCCTTGATGACAGCTGTCACCTGCGGGCACGCGGTGCACTCGTGAGCGCGGGTCGATTTAGCCATTTGGTGGCGTCCCACGCAGATTGATCCCTCTTTCATATCCATCTTATTGTCACACCGTTGACTCGAAATATAGTTCAAGGATAGTTTGATATATCCGTATCCAACGTACTATATCATGGATACAGAGAGAAAGAAGGAGATATAAAGGGAACGCCATAGGCTTCGAATTAATTCTTGACCGAGGGTCGAATGGAAGAAGAGGTTTGGAACTTCTTCGGTCTCTTGGCCCCGCAACCAGGTCCAAAGCATTAGAGAAAGTCGACCACTGTTCAAATGTGCGAACAAACCAGGTTCCACGGTTCGTGATAACGTCCAAGGTGCTGCGTAGACCGCTGCAGTTGACGTACAGCTGCTTGAGTTTGTAAAATATGTGATGCTTCGGGATGGCTATTTTGGCCATCTTGATTTAGTTGAATAAGAGCATGATCAAGGGCGTTCAAATGAATGGTGTCCGGTACGAGAGGGACAAACATCATGACACCACATCGCTATTATGCGTGTATCCGTGTGGTATTGGAGCGTGTTAGCGTGCACTATAGAGACGCGGCGGTGCTCCCAACGAGCACCCCACCGGGTTTCAATACGCGATGCATCTCTCGTAATAAGAAGTTGAAGTTCTTTGTCTGTAAACCAGTTTGAAATGAGAAAGCTAAACATGGCGCGCTAAAGTCTTGGCTTACCGCGGTAACACAGTTCCTCGCGTTCACCACGTCAAAACTAGCATCGGGTTCCGCTATCCCGGCGTAGAGATCGTACACTTCGAACGTGATTCTGGGATGCTAATCAAATGGGCGGAGGGGTTTAAAGTCGATCGAAACAAAAGTGGCACCCTGGAGCAGATCCGAGAGAATAAGTTCTAGTCGCGCTTTTCGATCAGGCACGTAAACGAACTAGGTACCACAATTGGTGATCATGTCTAAAACGCGTGCACCCGTGAGCGCGCTCGCGTCTACCCCACCAGTCAGCAAGATCTGGGCTGCTCGGGGGGATATGTTCTGGCCATCTTGGCTCAAGCGAATAAGCGTGTGGAAGAGAGTGGACAACCGGACGGTGTCTGGTACGAAAGGAAAGAAGAGAGGAATGTTCTCGTCGCTGGTGTAGGTATACCCGTGGACCGATTGGAAATATTCTGCCAGAATACGAGCGCATTGCGTACTGTATGCGCATGTGACTAAGCGTCGTCCTTTGTCCGCTGTCCGTCAGCCTGGGACGCATGTGGACAACCTGATTTGTCATACATTACATAATAGTTTTGTCCCAAAAATGGTTCTAGCTTATAGCACCCGCTTCTCTCCCTCATCTGGAATCGGTTTTTGGGCACCTTTCCGTATCCAAATACCACCCAAACATCTTAACCACACATTAAGTTGCACTGTGGCGGACAAATGTGATGGTCATGGCGCCTTGTCCAAGCTCTTCACGGTTGCGACAGGATTAGGTAATATTACATAAGCAACGCCTAGTCACATGCGCGTACAGTAGATTAGGACATGCGATTTGGATATTAGACAAGACCGGCGGTAAAGGCTAATTTGAGCCGGCGGTAAAACAAAAGAATCAGGAGCACTGCTGCCACTTCACCGCTGGTGAGCGTGCTCATCACATTCCGTGTCGAAAGTTTCGTCATCCGAGCCGGAGTCCGTGTTGTAGTCGGGGACATAAGCAGGAGAAAGCTCGTCGTAAAGATCCATCGTGTTCGTCTACATGATCGTCGAACGACGACAGGCAGTGGCTATATACAGCAAAGCAGGTGATTGCAATTTCACAGATCGGTGCTGCGGTGGCAGTGCATTCGATTATGGGATCAGCCCAAATCCTTAGCGCACGCGGGACAGCGTATTTGCACGCTAGTGCAAAAAAGACCGGAAACCACGTGCACCTCTGGGCAGCCCGCCCAATTATTTCTCCCAGCGCATATATATGTATAATCTCTCGGGAATCTCAAATAGAGGACCACACAGTAACTTAGAGATGAGAGCCGAGCTGGCTGGAACGGCCTTAATTTTGACTAGTGCCTGTACTAGTGGGAGACAAGGTGCGTTTAGGAGTAAAGCAATAACCACATGATCCAGCTCTGCATAGATTGTCCAAATACAACAAGGTAAAGGTCGAGGGGAATATATAAAGAATGAACTGAACCAGGAACCGGGGCCCGTCTTCACAGGGGGCGGCACCTTATATTAAGGGGAAGGTACCGAACAAGTCCCCGCCGATCGGTCTCGGGATCGAACCCCGTCAAAAGATACTTTCCCAGGCCACACTTTTTCGACTCATAACTGGCCAGTTCCGACTACAGGCGCATCAAGGCCTCCACCTCGTCGAGCTACAACCTATGAAGCTACTTGTGAAGACAGTCATCGTAATCTCATTTCATGCGTTTACCCAAAATACTCAGCACGCCTTGGACCTTCAGAAGAGACATCTTTCTCTAGCCTTGCAACGCTTGTGGATCTTTCTTCGTGCTCTGTTAATCCATCTAGTTACTTAAATCCGTTTTTACTGTAGCTCAACTTTTTTCCTTATGTTGGTCGGACCAACGCTCTAAGTCTTGTAGCGGTATCTGTCATTATTTCTTAGTATAGCCGGTAGCGGTAATAGAGAAGTCACAGTGCAACCCACTATGCCAATCCCCGTAGCTTCTCTTAAGTTGCTTCCACACACTATCCAGTTTCGGAACTCGATACATCTCCCGCAATGAGGGATATCAAGTAGAAACATAATCATTGCGCGCCAAATTCTTGTTTTTGCTGACCGCTACAACACACTCATATCGTCACAGACGCGCCACGTCAAAACTGGCATCGGACTCTGTTATCCCAGAATTGAGGCTATAGAATTCGTAGGTGATTTTCGGGTGCCGATCGAATGGACGAAGAGGTTTGACGTCGACCGAAACAAATGTAGACATTGGAAATTCTGCGGCGACCCCTTCAGGTCTAAACTGTCAGACAGAGTTGAATTTTGTTGAAACACGTAGATAAACCAGGTTCCAAAGTATAATTACTTCCGAGACGCGTGGACGCAGGCTAGTTGATGCACTAACCGCTCGAGTTTGTCATATTTGTGTTGCTTTGGGAAGGATGTCTAATTGGCCATCTTGACTTGATCGAAAAAGCGCGTAACAGGTGGTGTTTAAATGAATGGTGCCCGGTACGATGAGAAACACTGTGATATTCAGTCGCTGGTATAGGCGCATTCGTGTGGTGTTCGGAATTATTCTGTTAAAACGCGTTAGCTTGCATGATACGAAGATCCGATGCCGGTCTCTACTAGCCTCAGACGGAAGCTTTGGGCGCCTGGTCCAAGCCCATGAATGCCAGAGTGAAAAGAACATACACGCTGCTTCATCGCTTTCCATCGTGCTCATAGCATTACTCGAAGAACCGGTATCAAAAAGCGTGTCGTCCGAGTAGGAGCCGATATCGCACTGGGGAAGATGTACAGGGAATGCATTATCAGACTAGTCCACCGTTCTATGTTTAGACAATGTCCTGAAACCGCGAAAACGGTTGTTGGAACAAAGAAAACCCAGGATTATATAGCTCATCCATGTTGGCTCTAGGTCGCTATTTCAAACAGTTCGATCGTCCTCTGTGCCTAAGTAGGTTAGCTCTGATAAGTTGCCTAGCCGAACCCCATATGCATGTCGACATCAAGTCCTGGTAAACATAGATTGGATTGATCTGCACGATTTGCGTGAGGTTGTGTGCACGACCACACGACTGCCATACGAGAGACGACAGTGGCCTGGGAATAAAGTTTCAAGAGCCGGCGCATGCCTGACAAGTGTATAAAGTGGAGAAATATGTGATTTGCTGTAACTATGCGGTATCGGGCGGTTCCGCCCTAAAAGGCACGATGAAGCATCTCCCTTATCATGGATAATGTTAATGTGATGTAGTACAGCGGAGGACAATTGAAATCGATCAGGGGGAACGTACAAGCTTCGGCTAAATCTTTCTTGCAGACCACATGTGAGATTTCAGATAGGAACGGAAGTTCTCATCCTCGAACTCCTCGAGTATACCATCGACCATCGCATCCGCTTGGGCTTCATCTCGTCCCATCAAAAGTAGCATGGGCTTTAGCCACCTCCAGCATTGTGCAATCAATGAATGAGCGAGTGTACCAATCATCTTTTGCTTTGGATCCGTCGGCCATGCCCCAGATGGGACCAGCTCGGTCCGAAGCCTGATGCTGTGAAACCCTCGAATGCTCGAACCGATATGGTGGGGTTTGGTCCCTTGGTGTTCTGTGTCCTCAGGCGGCTGGTTGTTCCAGTGCGAGTGTCCCGGATCCAGCCTAGTGACAAGATCATCCCAGGCCATGGTATCAACCCCTTGCCTCTCCCAGGCGGCCCGAAGGAGCTTGACGCCCTCTGCTCGTCGCGGCGCTGAGCGGAGGAGTAACGAAGGATCTGAAGCTGCACGGGAAAACAGTCACAGTATTAGCGTCGGGCCGATACAAATAACGTTGTAGATTACTCGCTTTCGTATGCACGCACAGGAAGCTCTTCGATCAACAAATAGCCACCAGGTTTGAGAACACGATGCATCTCTCGCAGCAGAAAGTTGAAGTTTTTCGTCTGAAACAAAATTTGGTCAGAACGTGAGTACATATTGAACAGCGAAGCCCTTGGACCTACAGCCATAACTCCTTGCCTCACATGCACAACATCAAAGCTAGCGTCTGGCTCGGCGATGCTGGCATAGAAGTCATACACTTCATAGTCTATCCGGGGATGAGGAGTGTGAGGAATGAGGGGTTTCGTATCGATTGAAAGAAAACTCGTGGTATCATATATGCTAGCCATCTCATTCACCCTGTAAAGTGTCACTAGATGTGAATTGGCTACCTCAAAATCACAGGCGTACCATACTGCGCAGTTTGTCATCAAATCGAGAACACGAGGGCCGCCTTTTCTATCAACCCCTCCTGCGCGCAATAACGCATCGGCCCCCGTTGGTACATTCATCCCATCTTGGCAGATTCGAAGGATGAGATGAAGGAGTATCGTGAGTTTCTCGGATGTCGAATTGGCCGGCCAGACAAGCGGGATGTTCTCATCCGCATTGTATGTAAATCCGTAAACTGAACGAAAATATTCTGGAAAAACGGAAATGATCAGGATCTGTGGGGCGAATATGCCGCTGCGACCATCAGAAGAAACCAAGCAAGACAGTCTGGCCTCACGTCGTCGCCGTATCGAGAAGCAGTTGCGCATCGGCCAGCCATACATTGGATGTTGATTTGATAATAAGTAATTAAGGGCTCAAATAGCACATACCCACCCACTTCAGCTGGATTAACATTAACATCACGTCAAACGCCTGTGTCGCATGGATGTTATCACGTCATTGACACACGTCGCATTTAGGGTCTTTTTGGCAATAACATCACACTAACATCAATTGCATAGATACAGTACTAGCAGTGCAAGGGGGGGGTGATATATAGCATACATCACAGGCTGTACATACAGATAGGGGGGTGTTAATCGAATAACATTCTGATGTTATTGGTGTCATCTAAATGGGATGTTACTCCATCTAATGGTACCAACAGGAATAGTGGGAGCGCCAGGGGTAGTGCATATAGGGGGATGTTTGTTGAATAACATCTGTAGCATCTGGGGTGTTATTGGGCATGTAGTGGATTAACATCCAAAGCAGACATGGGTATGGGATTTAGGATATAGGATATAGGATAGGGGATAGGGGATAGGGGATAGGGGATAGGGGATAGGGGATAGGGGATAGGGGATAGGGGGATGTTAATCAACTAACATCTTGGAATATAGGATTTTGTCACACATGCAACTCCTGATGTTAGCTGAGGCAGTGATGTTAGTGCAATATAACTAGGGGATAGGGGGATGTTAATCAACTAACATCCTGGAGGATGGGATTTTGTAACACATGAGACTCTTGATGTTAGCTGAGGCAGTGATGTTAGTGCAATGTAACTAGGGGATAGGGGATAGGGGGATGTTAATCAACTAACATCTTGGAATATAGGATTTTGTCACACACGTAACTCCCAATGTTAGCTGAGGCAGTGATGTCAGTGCAATGTAACTAGGGGATAGGGGATAGGGGGATGTTAATCAACTAACATCTTGGAACATGGGATTTTGTCACACACGCAAATCTTGATGTTAGCATGGAAAATCTTGTGTTTCAAATACACTGATGTTGTGCATGATATTTTGAAGATGTTAATGGCATTCTTGGAGATGTTAGTGGCGATGTTAATTGTAAATGATGATTCTGGAGATGTTAGTGATGATTCTAGAGGTTTTAGTGATGGTTCTGGAGATGTTAATGATGATTCTGGAGATTTTAATGGTGATTGTTTGCGTCATGACCCTCATCTTAAGGATGCTTATTGTTAAAAATGCGCTCTGGAGTGTAGGGTTTATTGACTACTGGGATGAAGGCGTAGTCAAGGGCCAAAGGATGCGTATTTAATAGCTAGAAAGAGCAGTGGGCCTAATAAAAGTTACTGCTGAGAGTAGCGTTCCGGTATTACTATATGTGATAAGTGTACAGTGGTCCTGGTCCAAAGGTCCGTCCGCTGTACTGCTGAGGAGACTGTACAATATGCCTTGTAATTGGGCAAGTGATGAAGCAGGAGTGTATCTGAAGCGTTCACCTCCTAAAGGTCCATGATGTTGTATGCGTGCTATGACCAGGCTACCTGGTGTTTGTTGGGACTTACTGGGCCTAGTGACGCGTAGAGGGATTGACTCTTGAGGGATGCCTGCTTGTGGGATAGAGTGCTGAGGTTGACTGGGTCAATTAGTAGGACGGAGCGTGGCTTGACGTACGGCTAGGAGTGTGGCTCAACTAGGTCTCAGGTGGCTTGGAGCGTGGCTTGACAAGTAGCTGGTGTGCTGTTGGAAGCAGTAGAGCAAAGTGGAGATGTGGAATGGGATGTATTACAAGGCTGCCACAGAGGGCTTTATATACATGCAAGACTGCAGATACAAGGGTTCATACTCTAGCACACAGTGACTGTGCATTAACTATGGACTGTGCCACAGCAGTGTAACTTGTGCGCATAGTCACAGTGCATATAGCTGCGGACTGTGCTGCAGCAGTGGGAACTGTGCGCACAGTTGCTGTGGGCTGTGGTACAGTAACTACGGAATACTGCAATGTGCAGTACGCAGTGGACTACAGGCATATCAGAGACGGATGCTGCGGACTGCTGTGGTGGGAAAGAGTACAAACAACAACACATTGTACATGATATATGCAAGCCAAACTGAGCCAGAAGGGACAATAGCCAGAAACAGAGGTGTGCGTCTAGGCTAAATGCAGACTATATGCATGTTAAATGGCACAATTATCACACTTATCTTCTGATCTTGATATGACAGTAGCAGTGTAGATTGGTGCATGTACTCTATAATTTCAAGTTCAGACCTGTGGAGCAGTGCATCTCCAATTGTCAAGGTCACTACCAGATTTGGACAGTATTGTTGTCCCTCCGCATTTTGATTGGTACATGTGCCAATCTAATTATTTTGCAAAAATACCCCCACGCATGTCCATGGAGGCCATGCATATGGGGCTGTTGCAACAAGAGTCTTGCTTGTTTTGAGCCAAAGTCCAGTGATCAGCATGCTCCATAATCTGGCAACCCGCTCTCAGCAGATCTTCATTGGGTCTGTACTTTTTATATATATGTGGCTGTGTCCATGGCACTACTTGCCAATAGAACCATTTAGAGTGGGATAAAATAGATCTAGATGTGATTTTAGCATTACAGGCAGCTATCCAGTGAATGGTTCTAAAAGAGAGTGCATCTAAATAGAGACGTTGCTAAGAACAGTTCATAAAAAGATGAGGCATATTAAAGATAGCTTGGATCAGTAAGCCGCTTCAGATAAGGTGGTCAATGTGCCAATCAGTCTTAGTAAGTGAGAAAAATAAAGTGGGCATCTTATGGAGCATGCGAGCCACTTGTAAAAAGGCAAAGTCATGTGCGCAGCTCATGACATGACAGGTACTTGAACAGCAACATCATCATAAAGACATAAGAGACAAAAAGGAGATAGAAATATAAGAAATAGCCCAAAGGGCCAATACTCAAGAGCAAACTGGGGTGAGCTGCGTAGTAGTTGGAGTTTCATCTAGACCTTCAGCTTTTGGCTGAGAGGGGTGGGCAAAGCATGTGTGGAGGACTTTGTAAAATAGCCAGGAGCATTGTCCTAGTAGGCAGACAAGTAGGCCAAGGTGTGGAGGTGCTACAAGTTGAAGAGTATGGGAGTAATTTCCCATATTCTTGAAGACTGTGCCATACGCCTCTGCAGATGGTAACATGTAGCCCTCTTAATGTCTGCCAATTAACATCATGCAATAAACATCTAGCCATTAACACCTGGCTATCAACATCTGGCTGTGAACATCTGCTAATGAACATTTGTTAGTTAACATCAGCCTTCTAGCCTTGCTCAAATAACATCATTACCAGGAAGCGTGCAGCTTATGTAAAGCATTCAGCAGATGAAAAAGTGTCGGGTTTGGGAAAGTATTTTGCAATTTTCTTAGTCAATACAAGGCCAAATTGCTTGATTGAATATGATTTGGAAAGCCAGGATCAGGGTCTACAAGCTGGGGTAAAATAAAAATTTCAAATAAGAACTCAAAAAAATGATGTCATGAAGATTCCTTATAAGGCAATTAGAGAAGCAGTGACATCAGTGATGAGCGCCAATCATGTATAACATCCAGGAACATCCAGGAACATCCAAGGGAATGGAAAGCCCCATATGCCAGACTATACTTTGATGTTCATGACAAAGGCATGTGAAAGCCAGGGGAAAAAATAATCCAACAGACACCCAAGGATCCTCTGTCTCAGGGGTAAGCATGTTGCGCCGGTTATTGGCTGCGGATTTATCTGCATATCACTGGTAAAAAAATCAGCAAATATCGGCTGCGGATCGCCGGTGCGGGTGCCGATATGGCCCTGGGAGCGCGGATATCGGCGCGGGTCACCCGCGATGATCAGCAGTTAAGCGCTGACGTATCTGCGCATAATCTGCGCGTTGAAGCAGCGTCGGTAGCTGCGAACACATTTTGAGTTGACACAAAGGTCACCACGAATGAGTGTGAATAGCACCATAAAATAGCCAGAAATTCTAGCTATCGATCCATATAATTAACGTCACAAATGAAAAATTTTGAGGGGGGGATCGGCGACATTCATTCAAAAAATATTCAGTTTGATGCGCAGAACATGTGAAGTCGTCATAACCTAGCATTTACATGGACTTATATACATGAATCGATGCGGAAAATTGCGCTGAGTACGATGGAACACACTAGAACCTCAGGGGAGTAGTACAGCGCGAGATAGAGGGGAAATACAGGGGCGTACCCCTGAAAGCGCCACACGCGCTAGTGAATCTAGCCGTGCGAATGTCGCTCCCGCGCGTGGAATCGATGCGCAGTATCTACAATGTGCTATCTACAAAGTTTCAGACATTTTGGAAGAGGTCTAGTGGCTCGTTTAGCTGAAATACCCCCCCTGAGCGGCTGAAACCCCCTTAAACGCCCTGTGCCGCGTTATTGAGGGGGTTTGAGGCGATTCTGACTGCATAGGCGAGCTCAGCGCCCATGAAAACCCTAGTAAACTCAGCAGCAGAACCTTAGTTAATTGAGAAAATGCATGTGTACTTGTCACACCCGAGGGAATGCACAGTTTCCCTCACACATGAGGTACCACTGGTTGGTTCACATGAATGTGACACACCTATGAGTGAGCAACACATGTTACAGGGGGTTTTTGAGGTCGCTGAGACGATTCGCAGCGTCAGATTTACCCGAAAATGTGTTCCTGGGGTTGAAACCGGGGTGCGCTTGTTTGAGCATTATTTCTGGACGGTATTTGGCTTCGAGCTTGGGCTCTAGATTTTTCTCAGGGATATGATTTATACCACTGAGGAGCTACGATTTTTGTGCATTTAATGAGCTATTAAGCGAAGATTTGTGGCGGGCTTCTGAAAAGCTCCCCCCTTCAACTAATTTTCGCGCAGCCGAGATTCGCTCCTATCTCCTGCTATAGTTATCTCTGAGTAACGTGTAATATATCATTCGAGAGCGGTGAACTCTCTCTATCGAATGATATATACCAATTGTATGTACAATGAATATTCAGTGTACCCAATCCCGCACATCGCCGGAAACCCGCAAAAATGCCGATAATCGCGGGTAACTCCGCATATCGGCTGCGGGTGCGGGTGCGGGTGCCGATATGGCTTCTAGGGCGCCGATAATCGGATGCGGGTGCCGATAATCAGCAAAAAACTGGCTCGACATCCTTACTCAGGGGTGCGCATTGCAATAAAGCAAGCTACATAGCCCACCCAGATAACTTGTTCCTGAACAGGATCACTGTTTGAAGTGAGATAGCGCGAAGGAGCCATGTAGACTTGTTCCAGGGTCAACACAGCTGAACAATTTGGTCCATTGCATGGTGTCCTTCGGGAACTAGTTCTCTGGGACATGCCTTTGTCATGAACATCAAAGTATAGTCTGGCATATGGGGCTTTCCATTCCCTTGGATGTTCCTGGATGTTCCTGGATGTTATACATGATTGGCGCTCATCACTGATGTCACTGCTTCTCTAATTGCCTTATAAGGAATCTTCATGACATCATTTTTTGAGTTCTTATTTGAAATTTTTATTTTACCCCAGCTTGTAGACCCTGATCCTGGCTTTCCAAATCATATTCAATCAAGCAATTTGGCCTTGTATTGACTAAGAAAATTGCAAAATACTTTCCCAAACCCGACACTTTTTCATCTGCTGAATGCTTTACATAAGCTGCACGCTTCCTGGTAATGATGTTATTTGAGCAAGGCTAGAAGGCTGATGTTAACTAACAAATGTTCATTAGCAGATGTTCACAGCCAGATGTTGATAGCCAGGTGTTAATGGCTAGATGTTTATTGCATGATGTTAATTGGCAGACATTAAGAGGGCTACATGTTACCATCTGCAGAGGCGTATGGCACAGTCTTCAAGAATATGGGAAATTACTCCCATACTCTTCAACTTGTAGCACCTCCACACCTTGGCCTACTTGTCTGCCTACTAGGACAATGCTCCTGGCTATTTTACAAAGTCCTCCACACATGCTTTGCCCACCCCTCTCAGCCAAAAGCTGAAGGTCTAGATGAAACTCCAACTACTACGCAGCTCACCCCAGTTTGCTCTTGAGTATTGGCCCTTTGGGCTATTTCTTATATTTCTATCTCCTTTTTGTCTCTTATGTCTTTATGATGATGTTGCTGTTCAAGTACCTGTCATGTCATGAGCTGCGCACATGACTTTGCCTTTTTACAAGTGGCTCGCATGCTCCATAAGATGCCCACTTTATTTTTCTCACTTACTAAGACTGATTGGCACATTGACCACCTTATCTGAAGCGGCTTACTGATCCAAGCTATCTTTAATATGCCTCATCTTTTTATGAACTGTTCTTAGCAACGTCTCTATTTAGATGCACTCTCTTTTAGAACCATTCACTGGATAGCTGCCTGTAATGCTAAAATCACATCTAGATCTATTTTATCCCACTCTAAATGGTTCTATTGGCAAGTAGTGCCATGGACACAGCCACATATATATAAAAAGTACAGACCCAATGAAGATCTGCTGAGAGCGGGTTGCCAGATTATGGAGCATGCTGATCACTGGACTTTGGCTCAAAACAAGCAAGACTCTTGTTGCAACAGCCCCATATGCATGGCCTCCATGGACATGCGTGGGGGTATTTTTGCAAAATAATTAGATTGGCACATGTACCAATCAAAATGCGGAGGGACAACAATACTGTCCAAATCTGGTAGTGACCTTGACAATTGGAGATGCACTGCTCCACAGGTCTGAACTTGAAATTATAGAGTACATGCACCAATCTACACTGCTACTGTCATATCAAGATCAGAAGATAAGTGTGATAATTGTGCCATTTAACATGCATATAGTCTGCATTTAGCCTAGACGCACACCTCTGTTTCTGGCTATTGTCCCTTCTGGCTCAGTTTGGCTTGCATATATCATGTACAATGTGTTGTTGTTTGTACTCTTTCCCACCACAGCAGTCCGCAGCATCCGTCTCTGATATGCCTGTAGTCCACTGCGTACTGCACATTGCAGTATTCCGTAGTTACTGTACCACAGCCCACAGCAACTGTGCGCACAGTTCCCACTGCTGCAGCACAGTCCGCAGCTATATGCACTGTGACTATGCGCACAAGTTACACTGCTGTGGCACAGTCCATAGTTAATGCACAGTCACTGTGTGCTAGAGTATGAACCCTTGTATCTGCAGTCTTGCATGTATATAAAGCCCTCTGTGGCAGCCTTGTAATACATCCCATTCCACATCTCCACTTTGCTCTACTGCTTCCAACAGCACACCAGCTACTTGTCAAGCCACGCTCCAAGCCACCTGAGACCTAGTTGAGCCACACTCCTAGCCGTACGTCAAGCCACGCTCCGTCCTACTAATTGACCCAGTCAACCTCAGCACTCTATCCCACAAGCAGGCATCCCTCAAGAGTCAATCCCTCTACGCGTCACTAGGCCCAGTAAGTCCCAACAAACACCAGGTAGCCTGGTCATAGCACGCATACAACATCATGGACCTTTAGGAGGTGAACGCTTCAGATACACTCCTGCTTCATCACTTGCCCAATTACAAGGCATATTGTACAGTCTCCTCAGCAGTACAGCGGACGGACCTTTGGACCAGGACCACTGTACACTTATCACATATAGTAATACCGGAACGCTACTCTCAGCAGTAACTTTTATTAGGCCCACTGCTCTTTCTAGCTATTAAATACGCATCCTTTGGCCCTTGACTACGCCTTCATCCCAGTAGTCAATAAACCCTACACTCCAGAGCGCATTTTTAACAATAAGCATCCTTAAGATGAGGGTCATGACGCAAACAATCACCATTAAAATCTCCAGAATCATCATTAACATCTCCAGAACCATCACTAAAACCTCTAGAATCATCACTAACATCTCCAGAATCATCATTTACAATTAACATCGCCACTAACATCTCCAAGAATGCCATTAACATCTTCAAAATATCATGCACAACATCAGTGTATTTGAAACACAAGATTTTCCATGCTAACATCAAGATTTGCGTGTGTGACAAAATCCCATGTTCCAAGATGTTAGTTGATTAACATCCCCCTATCCCCTATCCCCTAGTTACATTGCACTGACATCACTGCCTCAGCTAACATTGGGAGTTACGTGTGTGACAAAATCCTATATTCCAAGATGTTAGTTGATTAACATCCCCCTATCCCCTATCCCCTAGTTACATTGCACTAACATCACTGCCTCAGCTAACATCAAGAGTCTCATGTGTTACAAAATCCCATCCTCCAGGATGTTAGTTGATTAACATCCCCCTATCCCCTAGTTATATTGCACTAACATCACTGCCTCAGCTAACATCAGGAGTTGCATGTGTGACAAAATCCTATATTCCAAGATGTTAGTTGATTAACATCCCCCTATCCCCTATCCCCTATCCCCTATCCCCTATCCCCTATCCCCTATCCCCTATCCCCTATCCTATATCCTATATCCTAAATCCCATACCCATGTCTGCTTTGGATGTTAATCCACTACATGCCCAATAACACCCCAGATGCTACAGATGTTATTCAACAAACATCCCCCTATATGCACTACCCCTGGCGCTCCCACTATTCCTGTTGGTACCATTAGATGGAGTAACATCCCATTTAGATGACACCAATAACATCAGAATGTTATTCGATTAACACCCCCCTATCTGTATGTACAGCCTGTGATGTATGCTATATATCACCCCCCCCTTGCACTGCTAGTACTGTATCTATGCAATTGATGTTAGTGTGATGTTATTGCCAAAAAGACCCTAAATGCGACGTGTGTCAATGACGTGATAACATCCATGCGACACAGGCGTTTGACGTGATGTTAATGTTAATCCAACTGAAGCGGCTCACATACCTGCGACTTCATCTGTTTCAATTGTGCTCATGGTGTGATAACTTACACTGGATTCTGAGAACATGGCGCCGTCTGTATCGGATTCAGACACAGCACCCGCGTCAAACACTAGAATAGGTATGTGCTCGTAGTCTCTGACAACATACACCGGCGTTGCTTCATCAGATGATTCCATGTTGTTGAGCAAGTTTGGAGGGGATCGGTGGTGGGCATTGAAGCCTTGGCTCGGGAGCTATTATAGGAGACCATTGAGACTCATTTTCAATCCGGGAGGCTCTGAGCGAAGCCGTGATTGACATAAAAACGCCGGCGCTAACGCTTACAAGGGGCGGTTTAACTCTTAATATGGCTTGGTTCAAAATCAACCTAGACAACAATAAACGTGGCGATGTGACCTGATGCTGTGAGTTTATGCAATGGAAGTGCACAAGTAATACCGATCAGGCTCCTCTGGGGGAAACAGGGCTTTTCCTTGTGAATGATCATAAGAAAACGTTGAAGAAAAGAGAACAAACAAAGGTATTTTTGGATGAGACTTCAGCCGTCGATTCTTCTCAAACTTCCACAAGATTTTCCGAGATGGAAAATCTCTGTAAGGGGACAGAGGGAAAGGCCAGCGAGGGGGATGAGGTTACGTGAGATACGTGGCAATGCCCGTAGTCGTCGAGCATGATTTTTGACCTGAGCTGCTCACAAGTCAGTAAACCATCTTTTGGCGTTGCTGCCCCACTCGACCCGCAAGTCGTGCCCGCGTTTTGGGGATCCGGCCACGCTCGCGCCGCCTCGGCCGCGCTAGCGTTCCCCAAAACATGCCGGAGGGAAGTGAGGTTGTTAGGCGAGTTGTGGGACTGATCTCGAGCCTGAGCCGGGCCACCCGGCCGCTGGTAGATATGTTAAGCTGGGGTCTGTTTGGTCATTCGAAATGACCGGCTGTCAGGGTCGAGTGGCGGAGCCAGCAAATAGATACAAGCAGAATTGATTGAACCGCGCGCAGCGCGAGAATGAAATAGAAACGAACGGAACGAGTGAGAAAATAATAAGCCCCAACAAACGAGAAAATAATAAAGGGTTTATCGAGAAGATTCGAGCGCACATACGTATATGCGCGAGAAAACGAAAGAGCTCACCGGAATGACTCGTCATCGCCTCCTGCAACTGCGGAGGCGACTTGTGCGGGCTCAGAAGGCATATACGCGTCCCCAAAGACTGCGCATATAGTCAGTGTAAATCGGCCTGTAGTTTCGTCTCATTCCTGTATCTTAGCTTTACCTTGAACACGTACGATTTCGATAGCCACTTGTCGGTTCTCAAGATCTTATCATACATCTTTTATCTTATCTTACTTATTTAACTGTTTGGCTAAGGTGTGTTAGAATTATCGTTTTATTTCCTAACGTTTGTAACAGATCTTACTAGAACCTTGCAAGTCCCAAGAGCCTCGAATCAAGCACCATACCTAACCGGGAAGTGGAGCAAACAGTTCTCTCCCCCAACGAATGAATGCGATTCACGTGCTTCAAAGCAACTCAAACGCGCTGCATGTCTCCCTTTGTATTACTATGTAGCAATCTTTTGGTCTTTACCGGAAAACGAAAAAACTGAGTCCAGGCAAGCAACCTGCCGCTCTTGTTAGAGTAGTGAGGTTCCAGAAACCTCATCTAGCATTAGCCAAGTGGAAAAACAATAACACATAAGCTGATTTAGACCCATCATAGTCCTATCCGGGAGATATGTATGTGCGCTTTCGCATTAGTGGTGATTAAGTGCTGACATTTTATTCCACCCTTCAACAAATTAAAATCAACGGTTTCTCTCAGTATGGAATGCACCTCATAGTGCCCCCGAGTCACAACACAGCTTCGCAAGATGTCAAAAAGGCTAATTTATCACTGGGATCACCATGGGCAAAGATGAAATTTTAGGCCCAGTTCCACATCTCTCTTTTATTTCTTTCAGTAGCTTCTTCTCATAAGTACCACAGGGTTGTGAGAGAGCCTCTGTAGGAACGATGAACCATTTGACTATACGTTCACAGTACTTGAATGGGCAAAAGCCCGGGTGTTCTACTTCCCGGTCAGTTGCGTTGACTCCACCCGAAAATTTGTTTTGATGAAAAGGGTTGGAACTTAACTAAGCCAGGCGGCGATGGAACAACCAAACCCAAGCTTGTCCCACTTTTGGGTCGGGTGCTGTACATGGTTCGACTTCATGGTTTGGTTGAAAAAATGAAGCGTCCGCAATCGAAACTCCCCGCCACTCAAGCTGCCAGCTACGAGTAGAATTGTTAGCTAAGGCTCGATAGCGGAGAGCAGCCAGGTGAACGAGTAACGTTTTGGCCGAGGTGGTTGGGTTGCACTGAGGTAGAATCTGTGTTTTCAAGAAAGACGCGAGAGAATATGTCTATAACCAGCACGACACTATATAAACCGCGCATATAGTCCGCGGAGCACAGCCTTGTGCTGACTTTTGCCTTCCGGTACGGATGGAGGATGTCCGCGCGCCAGGGGTGCATGGCTGTGACCGAGCACCCGGACTGCGAGAACGACTCGCCGGGCTCGGATGGGAGAGAAAATGCAACAACGGGCTATTGAAATACGAACGGGTAGGCGAAAGTGGTTGGGACTCAAAAACGTGAACCCTGAGGCACACGGTACTAGTCGTGGTTGAACACAAAATAATAACCGTCGCGGTGCCCACATGATAAGAGCTAGTGCCGGCTCCGCGCATTTATAGCCTCCCTGCAAAGTGCAGCAAGAAAATACATCTGATAGGTCGCTCTTGCGCGTTGGTTTATGTCACAAGCCAATGTAGATGGTAAAATACAACTTGGGAAAAGGGCCAGCTCGGGTATTTCCCGGGGACGCTAGTAACCAATACGAATCGATACACAGGGCTAAGGGAATCATTTTAAGTGATATAATACATTAGATTATTCGCTCCAATCGGCTTACATACCAAGACAGCGTGTTTTTCAGCGCTCGTAGCAAGTATTTTCAAACTGGTATAATCATATCTGAGCTAGCACATGTACGTATTACACTAGTACAATCAAGTGGTTCAACTAGAGCTTACGCGCATACCACCTATAACACTTGACATATAAATTGTACTGGCCGCTTTGGTGTTCTTCCCGGACGGCGTCGATCAGAGCCTGCGCCTCGGTCCGATCCCAACCGGATAAAGCTAAAAGAGGCATCACGCCTTTCCATACGTGATAGAGCGCGAGCCTTGCCAAACCTCCAACCACCTGTTGGTCTCGACCGGAGGACCATGGACTGCTAGGTACAAGCCTATGCTCTTCAACAATAGAGTAAAACCCTCTCCCGATTGCGCTGGAATGAGATGTGTGGTGAGGTTCCCCGCCGGGTATCATGCTTTGCCACATAGGGTGATCCGAAGCAAGTCGAGCAGACATGCTATCCCATATGGTTATATCGATGCCTTGAAATTCCAGTGCGTTTCGAAAGTGTTGTGAGGCCTCGGCCTGATGAGAACCTGTACTGAGCTCGGTTGACGGGGTAGTCGCTTATGGTTCCATGTTGTAATTTACATTGAAGGCTCGATAAAAACGATGTTTACGCACCATCGTACAGGCTTAGGGGAAGCTCCGTAATCAATATGAATCCTCCCGGCTTAAGGACCCGGTGAGCCTCGCGCAACATCTGGTTGAAGTCCTTGGTCTGTGAATCAATCAGCCTATTGTCACCCCACGGCTCAAAAGAAATAGCCACGAGTATCATACTCACCGCATATACTCCCTCATGGATGTGTACCAGATCGAAGGTGGATGTGGGGTGCCTGATTTCCGCATAAAAGTCGTATACTTGAAATGTAATCTTTGGGTGAGGTTCATGGGGAACAAGTGGTTTTGAATCAACCGATATGAAGGAGACGTCTGGATACGCGCTGGCCATCTCTTGCACCCTTGGGGAAAAGTTTAGCATAGTGTTACTCGCACCAAATAGGGGCACATACCAAGCACCACTATTCGTAACAAGATCCAAGACTTGAACAGTTCCTGGAAGACCGTCTACTCCGTTTGCTCGTAGTAGAGTGTCAACTTCATGGGGGACGTTGGTCCCGTTATAAACGAGCTTGGTCAAAGTATGGAAGAGGACGTTCAAGCGGTCCTTTTCCAAATCAACTGGAAAAGTGATTGGTACTCGCTCATCAGCCTCATATACATGACCTTGTATCGTGCGGAAGTAGTCTTATCAATAGTATGATATCAGCATCGAACACGGCATGAAAGGGGACAGGCGATAGAAGGTGAAGACTTACTGAGAGCTTCATCACTGCCTAGTGTACTCATAGTAGCTCGACTGGAGTTGGACATGGGGAACATTACGTTGTCGGGCTGTCCGAAGTGTTCGCCGCCAGAGTCGTAAGGAGAACCTTGGTCGTCGACGAGGTATATCACGGGTAGATTGTCGTCAGTGTTCATTGGGATAGAAGTAGATAACGAGAGAAGATAGGCATGCAAAGGATTCGTCTTGAGTGATAGGGAAAAAAACGTCGCATATTATATACTAGATCAACCATCACTCCATTCCCATTGTCTGAATGAAGCTCGAGAACTAATGCTTTTTTTAGGTCTTTACCAGCCTTTTGGTTACTGGTAAAAAACTTGGACGAGTAAATGCGTACAGGAAGAATGAGCAGCAGCATCGTTAGTCAATAACCGTGACACAATTGCTGGACCATCATTGTTAGACTTCTCACAGCCTATGTCGTCAAGCAACCCCAACGCAGGTTCTTTCCCGTATCCCCACACGAGAGTATGCAGATCATCTTTCCTTGTGAGTTCCAGCAGGGAAGAAGTATGAGCTTTGCGACCACACCCTTTTCCCAGGGTATTATTGTATGTTGGAACCACTTGTATCGGTTTCTCTAGAAATACAAATTGTGAGCGAACTTGTCGAGATTGCTCATTTTTTGAATCAATTTTAGTCTTTTCTGTTGTGTCTGGCTCTCGCCATCTGTATGTCCGCTCGGTGTCTAGGATCTAGGTGCTACCATATCAGGTATATTTGATCTGCTCGCCCCTGTTAGTATTGCTTATTCAACGTTAGGATTAGATAAGCAACACTGGAAGGGTTTTAGGCATTGAAACACGACAGTGTATATTAGGTCTTTGTTGTTCACTTTGTAAGACAGATAAAGCAGGTTGAGCTGCTGCGTTGCCCCTCGAGCCTAATTTCTTAGCACAGCTTAAGCCTTGCATGCGCCCGGATGGAGCATAGAGGGTTAGCCTTGGGATTCAATGGGAGTGTGGATGACAGATTTGACCGAGGAGCGGCGCGAGGTAGATTCGTCGAGTGATACCAGATCCTTGACTCCGTGAGCGGGACACTGCCTCGTCGATCTATTACCAGATCGGGAGCTGTCACGTGATCAGCGATATCATTTTGCTCTCGTCGCCCACATGTCACTCAACCGGTCGATGCAGAGCTCCTGGAACGTCCCGCGAAAATCTAGAATTGACCTCAATGGTGACGCAATACCTGCCGTTGCTGCACCGCCCACTGGTCCCACGACGCCATCAGAAGAGACCTCTGGCCCCCCAAAGCGCAAGTCTCGGTCGGCACACGCTCCCAACAAACGCGTTAAAGCCTCACACGAGCCGCCGAATACCCGGCTATCAGACCTTGGAGGGGTTGGCGACGCCGTCGAGAAACTCCTGGAACTAGTTGCTTTGCCGGTTTCTCACCCCGAAGTCTATCTGCATACCGGAGTACAACCCCCGAGAGGCGTGCTGCTGCATGGGCCGCCCGGATGCGGTAAAACCATGTTGGCGAATGCCATCGCGGGCGAACTCGGAGTTCCTTTTATCAGTATCTCTGCCCCTTCGGTTGTTTCTGGAATGTCGGGAGAATCGGAAAAGACGCTACGAGACACATTTGACGAAGCCAAGGTTCGCTTTTCGCTCTTTAGTTTATTTTCATAGCATTTACGAAATGATAGAAAAATGCGCCGTGTCTCCTATTCATAGATGAAATAGATGCCATCACTCCGAAACGGGAGAGTGCGCAGCGGGAGATGGAACGCCGGATTGTCGCGCAGTTTCTTACCTGCATGGATGGTATAGCATCGACTAACCTTTGTTCGACATGCGACGGACTCACGTTTCATCACATTTTTAGACCTCGCATGGGAATACACAGATCACAAACCTGTTATCGTAATCGGAGCTACCAACCGACCAGACTCTCTCGACGCAGCACTTCGCCGGGCGGGGAGATTTGATCACGAGATTAGCATGGGCGTCCCAGACGAGGCCGGTCGCGAGCAGTGCGTCTATTTCTTGATTTGTCAGACTTTCTGCCTGCAAATCGTTAATTGTCTTATACAAAGTGGTGGATGCTAAATCTACGGCGCCCATCCAGGATTTTAACAACACTGCTCAACAAACTTCGGCTTGCTGGACCTACGAGCGACTATACCTCCACCTTAGCCCGTGCCACTCCGGGTTATGTTGGCGCGGATTTGGCTAGTCTGACGAGCTCTGCTGGTGTAATCGCTGTCAAGCGTATCTTCAAGGGCTTGCTTAATGGCGAATTCGCATCTGGGGCCTCGGCTCAAACCAATCCCGCGGGAGGTGATGCCACTACGGAGCCTCAAAAGCCCGAAGGCAAAATAGAGACTGCGGCTGTTACGCTTGAGGATGTGGACATGATCCCCTCGGACTCTCAGCAATTATTTTCTGCCGAACCGGCTCCCACCCCGCAAAATTCCACCCTTGCTACCCTGCTCCGTTCGACCCCTCTTACTCCCAACCAACTTTCTCATATTGCTATTACCATGGACGACTTTCAGGCTGCACTTACAACGATGCAACCCAGCGCAACGCGAGAGGGGTTCACTACCCGGCCAGACGTTAGCTGGGCCGATATTGGTGCATTAAAGGGGATTCGAGAGGAGTTGGAGATGGCAGTGGTTTGGCCTATACGACGGTGAGTCAGGTTCAATTTACTTGATGATGTAAATTCAATCGTGCGCATAGACCAGAGCTGTTTGTCGACCTTGGCGTAGGAACTGGCGGGCGGGGTGTATTACTCTGGGGTCCTCCTGGTTGCGGAAAGACCTTGCTGGCAAAAGCGGTAGCTGGCGAGAGCGGAGCCAATTTTATCAGTGTCAAAGGGCCCGAGTTGTTGAATAAAGTAGGTCCTTTTATGTTCGTTTTAGGGATCCGCGTGACTTATGCTGGGCTTTGCTAGTACGTTGGCGAGTCTGAACGTGCTGTTCGACAGGTATTCACTCGAGCTCGTGCTTCTGCTCCTTGCGTCGTATTTTTCGACGAGTTGGATGCCCTCGTACCCAGAAGGGACGACAGTTTGGTGCGTTCCGTTTATGCTATATGATATCCATCGTTTTAGCTGCCTCAATCGTAAGAACACGGCAGAACCCAGGCCTGCTTCTTCTGCAGGGTTGCGAACAGATCATCGCATACATGCGTTCTCTATCGGCTAACTCGGCCGATCTTGATGCCCTGACGGGGCTATAAATCGCCTTGATTTCTTCGCTACAATCCTTTACGCTCTCCTCCCCCCATACCTCCTCACCGGGCCGAGTTTATAATTTTTCGTGCTTCCCTCTACACTTCCTCGAAGTCTTGCGATGATGTCTTGCAGCTTACAAACCTAATTTGCATAGTCTGAATCTTCGGCAAGGGTGGTCAACACGCTATTGACCGAATTGGACGGGCTTACTGCCAGGGGTGCGGTTTACGTAGTCGGAGCGACGAACCGGCCAGATATGCTGGATCCAGCCATGTGCCGTCCTGGACGGTAAGTCGAATTATGAATGTACTTTTCGCATAAATACTAAGCGCGTGTCTAGCTTGGACAAACTGCTCTATGTCGATTTACCGAGTCCAGAGGAGCGAGGAGATATCATGCGCACGCTCATTCGGGGCGTGCGTATCGGAACACTTTCCACAACATCGGGCTCGGATGTACCTTCTCGCGACGAGGCGGTAGCCGCGATATCTCAACTTGTTATCGATAAATGTGATGGATACAGTGGTGCCGATTTGGCTGCGCTAGTACGGGAGGCTGCAGTTGGCGCGTTGAGGAGTGTGCTTCTCGCAGCTCCCCCGAAGCGGGAGGATTCGGCCCAAACGAGCGACACTCGAGTCGAAGTCACGCTCAGCGATTTTGTTCATGCACTGAGCAAACTGGGACCCTCTGTGAGCGCAGTTCAGAGGAAGCGGTACGAGGCTTTGCGGATCAAGTTTGCGGGAGGAAGAGGGGCCGGAGAAATCAAGGTTAGGACCGAAGATGGCAGAGCCGGGGAGGTGGGAACTGGTGAGGGCGCGTTGGAGGGAACAAGAAAGGATGAGACACCCATGGAGGGTTGAAAGAGACCAAAAATGTGAGTAAGAGATCAAATCGCGAAATTCTGTGATGAACATTCGGTTCCCTATTATACGACGCTCTTTTGGGGCGCATGGGGCAATAACCCGGGTTTCACTGAGATCTTATTCTAAGTCGGTATTACGAATGTCTGACCCTTTCTTCATTTAGTAAAATCCTGGTGTTGACATGATGGCATAGGTTTTACCAACAGTCTACAACCGGAGACTACAAGTCACATATATGCTTGAATATATTTGACTAATAAATGAACTGTGGTCTCGTCGTACTCGTGAATATTCAACACCGTTTTGATTCACAAATGTGCTATCTAGCTTGTGTACAATAAATAGATGGCTCGTGTATCGTCGTTTTGCCGCAAACCCTGAAAATCGCGTGCTTATGAGTGAGGCTTTCTAGCGGTCCACCTGTGACATTTTAAGTAGCCTTTTGTTTGACCACTGTTGACCTCTTCTAGCACTCCGTCGACGGTAGCTTGAGCTTTGTCCTGGCTCATACCCATCATAATGAATACCGGAAGTAGCGACTTCCATGTATATGAAAATAACAATCGAGCCAAGGCGCCAATCTTCCGCTGAGCATCGTCTGGATGCCAGGATCCAGTAGGGACCAGCCGGGTACGGACACTGAGAAGGTGAAATCCCTTCGCAACTTGTACTGTCGGCTGATCTGGTATTGGATTGGTGCGCCCCTCTGTCCAATGGGGGTGCCTAGGACTCAGTCGTGCGGGCATATCTTCCCATACGGAGAGGTCTATGCCTTGATGAGTCAAAGCCTTGCGAACCAGTTGTAGTGCAGCGGCTCGGCGTGGAGACGATTCCAGAATTTTAAACGGGTCGCTTTCTGGGGTGGCGAGGAAATGAGATAAGCAAGCAGGTCAACGCAAAATACACCAAGGTCAGGTGTGTTGAGGCCAAAAAAAACTTGCCTTCGTATGCTTGGAACGGCATCTCCGTAAGAACCAAGATCCCACCTGGCTTGAGAACCCGGTGCATCTCTCGGAGTAACAGATTATAGTCCTTAGTCTTCAGAGCAGATAGAGAACACTATTAGTCCCCGATGGGTAAAAGAGCGATTCTATCTCATACCGTCGTAACACATTGCCTGGCGTGGACGATATCGAAGGTCGAGTCAGGCTCGGCAATTCCTGCATAGACATCGTAGACTTCAAAAGTGATGTTTGCCCGTGGTGTATGGGCAGTTAGAGGCTTGATGTCAATGGAAACAAACATGGCTTCCGGGTGTGCCTCGGCCATTTCTTGAGCCCTGGGGGTGGGGATGGGCATGAAACGTGTGAAATAATAAAACCAAAATGTATATGCGTACCAGGTTCCACAATTGGTAGGAAAATCTAGGACCTTTAGGTTTCCATTGGGAATCCCTACGCGCAACAGCTTGCTTGCCTCTGGTGATATGTTTTGTCCGTCATGGGATAACCTAACCACGCTGTGAAACAGCCTGTGTAGCTGGCTTGTTTCGGCCAAAACAGGAAACACGAGGGGGAGGTTTTCGTCGTTTCGATACGTGAACCCGTTTATGGAGTGAAAATAGTCTAGGCGCGCCAGTTGATTAGTACAGTACCGGCTTGTCACACACGTGGACAGAATGCTGAAACACAGGATTATGTACTGTCGATTAACCGAAAACATGGCAAAAGCTTGTACGTAGGCGCCTAGGCTAACCCAATCCGTGCAATCAAGCAAAGATATGACGAACGGCACATATTTTACTAACCAGATATCTCATCGCTATTAAGAGTGCTCATGGAATGGCTGCTACAAGTGTCGTCGTCGAACAGAGTGCCATCGGATTCAGAATCGATTTCATAGTCTGGAGCGTAGACTGGGTTGTTTTCGTCGGGGTTCCAAGCTTTGAAATCACTCATGGGAGAAGCTGCCCCAAAGGATTTGGGTGAACTGTGGTGGTAGGTAGGTTGGGCTCGATCCGCGCCCGAACTCGGCGGGGACTTCGTTGGATAGATGAATTGGAAATATATAGGAGTTCTTTTTCGCTTCCGCCAAACATGGCTCGCACCCGAGATCCAGTTGAGGGGAGATTGCGTCGCCGCTCGTATCTTTATTGCCGTACATATCCAACATGGATGCGGAGGTTGGTAGATAGCGTTAGATCACGGAGAAAATCCACAAAGAACATACATTGGTTGGCGGTCCAACCTGCCTGCCCGGGAACAGGTGATGCCCAGCAGATGAGACGTAACAGCCGTAGCCCATGTAGTGACCGTGAAGCCTCAGCTTGGTCATGTGGGGAAAAGCTGATTTACGGAGAACGGAGACCTGCATGCTTGATTCGCTAACTCGGCTGTTTCCTGAGGTGCATCCATTTGCCCAAGTAGATAATCTACAGTGCACACCCACGATGGTAGACCATGTATGAAGCGTGGGTTTGCGGTCTGGCGTGCCAGCTCACGGATACAGGACCTTCTAGTCTGGTGAGCCAAACTTCCGAATCGGACGGCCAGATCGCCTGAAAGTAGCTCCGAGTTACAGGGCATTATGTTGACAGGTCCAGCAAGTAGTTATGAGAATCATGTCCATCTAACTTTGATCGGAATGCACGCCGAAGATTCTGAATTGCTCGTGTGGACAGACAACGACGCTGGACAGTCGCTAGGAGAGGAGGCGCTCATGAGTGATCTGATGGGCGGCGTGTTTGTTCCTGATGTGAACAAGTCGTGACGTGGTGTTACACAGTAGCGTTACCGTCTAGCTCGTAGCCACGTCAACACAACGACCACAATGGTTTCTCAACTCCAGGCTATCGTCGACGGCAAAATTGTACTCATTGATTTTATAATATTTTAACTATATCTTACAACCTTTATCGCAACAGGACTTCGAAGGCCAAAAGCTGGTGGAAAAATCTGCTCAATATGCGCTAGTTGCGGCAGCAGTAGGTCTGTTCTCATCGCTTCAAAGGCTTGCACTAAAGCGCCCTTGAATTTTCAGGTTGTCTCGTTCGGCTCTGGATATGCTACACAATCTCTACAAACATGCTTTGGTATATTCGGTGTTTCCGTTTTGGCGGTGATGCTGGTGAGTTCGCCCTAAGATATCGACGCAATGATCATTTACCAACCCGAACAGGCATTCGTTCCTCCTTGGCCGTTTTTGAATCAACATCCCCCCAAATGGCAAAAAGTGAAGGGCAAGGATCAATAGGTTCGAGCCAAAGATTTGAGCAATACCATTCCTTGTATATATTCTTGAGCTCCCAAAAAACATACAATTAACTACTCTGATATGCTTGAGTAAGCAGGCGGCTATACAACCCGAGTTTGGATTCCAGGTGTTAGAGCACTTTCAGGCTTAAGTACTTTGGTACCCGTGGTAACCCAATTTCGCATGATATCAGGCAAGTTGATTCAGAATAGCCCGACACTCTGCCGTACTAGCACCATCCACACGCACTAGAGCCTTGCGGTCTGCTCCGCAAAGGATATCGCGGGATAACTGGTCACTATTTCCAGCTCGCGGTTAGAGGTCGATGTTACGCAAAAAGCATGAGACTCACAGTTGCTGGCAGTTTAGGCTGCAGTACGCCTCTTCAAGGCAGCCAGCACATATCAGCATGCCGTAGTCTCGGGTTGTAGTACCACCGATACAACGTGCATATGAGCAGCTTACATCAGGGCGGTTCCGACCAGTATCGTTGTATCCAAAGATTTTACCGAATCGAAGCCACACAGATTCGCATTGCTTTGCCCTGCCTGTCATGACGTTTCTGAATATTGATGGATTCGTTCGATTCTGTCGAATATAACACAGGGGTTTCAACCAATCGTCGTAGTTGTTGGAAAACTGTGACTGGAACAGTCGCGAGTGCTGAGCCAGTGCCGCAAGGAAGACGGACGTAGGGATTCCTGAAACGAATATATCGTTCCAGCCTTGAAGGACAAGGTTAGAATCAGACTTTCGAGGTCTGTTCAAATGAAAGTGCCCACCTGCATCTTCTTCATCTAGACGAGCTTCCATTTCAGTGTATACAAGTAGAGTGGCCATTAGATTCACGAAATCAAGCTGAGCGAGACATAAGATGATATCGGGAATCGCATGTGATGGTGTGGGCGTAGGTGTTTTTTGTCCAAGCGGTCGCTGAATAATAAGCTTAGGTCCTATAACTCATGGAACTGAAATGGTTGCTCGTACCAAAGGTATCGCATCGCGCGTCTACTGTAGCGGATAATTATGATTCGGCGCTCGGCTCTTATGCAAGTTGCTTTTCCAAAAAAGAGCTCATCCCACAAACGACCGAACAACCCAGCCATCAACAGTGGAAATAAGTGGTCGGATTCGGATTGATATATCATGCCGTCCACCCATTCGAGTGCGTCCAAAAGATAGGCAAAATCGATAATCCCTTTGTCGTGTGGCGGAGATAGAAGTTGTCTTATAAAAGCCGAGCAGATTGCCGTAGTGTCTTTCGAATCCACAATATCCAGAGGGAGATGCTCAAGTGAGCCAGTTTCTTTAATGTCACTGTGAATCTGTTCCAGAAGGAAAGACACCGAGGAGCGGTGGTTAGGACTAGAAATCAGAAATATCTATGGGTAATATCCAGTAGGTCAATAAGCTTGCTCGTAGCCTCATCTGCCAGGTGCACCCGCCGAGCAAAGTAACAAAGTTGGAGTCGTATCATGGAAATAATCAGAAATAGGCCAACGTCAGCGGCAAAAGAGAATGCTCCGAGGAAGCTGTCGCGAGATTTATAGATCACATCCAGCAAGAATTTTGCGTCATCGAACTCGAAGTCAACAGACCCTGCGAAAGATGGTGGATTTTCATCTTCATCGTCACTGTCGGGCACTGCCCCAAACATTCCTGCATATTCTTCAAAGTCGATTTCTCGTTCTTCAATATTGGCATCGGCCATTGTCACAGTGGCGGCTGTGAGCTCAGGTAATATCCCAGCTTCTCCAAAGCTTGCTCTGGAGCTGCGTTCGATGAAAGTCTCGAGCTCATCATTCTCATCAAGAAATGCAACCATGCAGAGTAGCCCGTACACTTGTATCATCAGGACGCCGAAAGATCTGCTGAACGCCTGAGCCGAGCTTAGATGGTGAGTGGTACAATTGATCAAATAGTGCGCGCTCACCGGAAACCTTTCGGTATATGCTTTCATTGTCTCGAGCCAGCCCAGAGAAATATCGGTTTTCAGAAGCTCCAGGTGTTCTGGGTAGTGAACGACCAAAATGAAAGCCTCTAAGATTGTGTCACTCCAATTTTCTGGCATGTCCCAAGCTAAGGTGTTGATGGCCGAGACAACTTTGTCGGCGGGATACCTGCAAATATGACCGGGACAGTTTTTTCGAAGGTAATCATCAACCGGAACACCATATGTAAAATTTTCAAGTTGAGGACGGGAGTATTCACTTGGCATGGTGTGGCTTGCAAAGGACGGGATGGCGGGGCTAGTGCGATGGACGTAATAGACAGACTAAAGCTAAGGTTATGACATGTTTGTTCCTGATTGCTCCTGCAACACATCCGATCCAGTTCCTCTCCAAGCCAAATCCTTTGGCTCGCAAAAAAGCATAAGCTTCAACAAATCCCATGAATAGTCGGGCGAAAGCCGATTGTAAATTATCACGAAGGATGTCCAATCTGCAAACAAGGGCCGGATGAATCGCAACACATGCAGAACTATCTGGAACGCCGGATGGTAAGTAATTGAATCATTTCGATCCAAACAGACGCAAAATTTTCAGCTAAATGCAACGCCCTGATCCAAGCTTTATTTTAGATATAAGAAGCTGGTTGTTGAACAGGACTCGGCGCAAGATATGTATAGAGAAATCGTTATCGTTGTCTCCTATAAACCACTCCCTGAAAGACCTTTGCAGTGAGCGGCATGGTAGCCAGACTGCCATTCTCTGTTAGCCGTGTCGAAATGAGCACCATGAAGATACTAAAATTTAACTGTTTATGCTCACTGTTGTTGGCAGTTCTCACTGCAGTAAGCCGCTACCAAACAGGCGCCACAGGCTTTCATATCAAAGTACGTGAAATCATAACACTGTGCGCAGCGTGCATGAGAGCAAGCCAGTACCGGTTTAGGAAGGCTCTTGTCGGCAAATCCGAAGGTTTGACCTAATTTCAGCCATGCTGACTGGCAATTCTGGAGCCGCAATTCGCTCTCTTTATTTGTATGTAACAAGCTAGCCTTGCGTTGCTGAAGATAGTGAAAAGTTTTGAACCAATCTCCCTTATACGGAGCGAACAGCGAGCGCAGCACGTGTGCATGTTGCGCAAACGCCGAAAAAAAGCGGGAAGTGGTGCAGGTGATACCAGAAACAAAAACCGATTCATGTCCTACATACAGGCAGGTTAGGTCAGTACAGTATGGAATATACGCGTATTGTCGTAGGGCCTGCCTAGCTCACCAAATTCTTCGAGTGCCTCTGGCCTAGCGTCAATTTCGGTGTGGACCAACAAGCAACCCATCAAATTGATGAGATCACACCGGCTTAGACTTAAAATGATATCCTGTATGCTATTTGGCTCTGTTGGTATAATTCCATCTTCATCAAGTCGGACGCTAGATAGAATTTGAGCATGTGTAACTTTATATTACATGCCACAGACCTGATCAATTCCAGGATTTGGTGGCTACAATGCATAACAACTGCTTGACGGGCACGGGTATTATTGCTAGTTTGAAGATAATGCAGTTCGTTCCACAGGCGCTCCAGGAGCGCGGCCAGCAACGTAGAGTATAAAGAGTGACAACCAGATTCATAAACCATGCCGCCTACCCAGTCAAGCCAGTCTAATAGCTCAATCGAAGAAGATATGTTTTCTCGGTCTAACCGAACTGAAAGCTGGCGTGCATAGGCTACAGCTATGATGCTGGCGTCGTTCGAATCGAGAGGATCTGATTCGAATTCCAAAAATGGGTCTTGACTGTCTTTGTCCTCCATAACTCCCACTACAAGAAGGGATATTGCCCGATACTGTTTTGGGTGTGAGACGAGAAAGTATCGGTGAGTGATATCAAGTAGGTCTATGAGGATATTGGCCATTTGACGCGGCTCATCTCTATCCCTGGCACGCAGACGAAGCTGAAGTCTTATCATAGAGATAAACAGAAACAGACCCGTTTCTGTGACCAGCGAAAACGATTTGACAAAGCTGTCGCGCGAATTGAAAATACTTTGGAGCAAGAAAGTGGCATCACCAAGGTCGAATCCCCCGATGCCCGGGAGGAAAGCCACGTTCTGACCTTGGGAAGCAAGAGAAACCGGCCCTCTGAATCTCCTTGAATATTCAGCAAACGAACAGCCTTGTGCTAGAATCTCAGGGTTTGCCAGTGCTGTTGTACTTATGTTTAGCTGAACTAGAACTCCCGTTTTGCTGTTCCTGGTTGATGGGGGTTCAATTCCACGAATTCGTCAAGTAAACCGTTCTGGTCGAGAAATGTAGCCATGCTGGCCAGACCAAAAACCTGGACCATCAAAACGCCGAATGAACGTTCGAAGAGCTGGGCGACACATTTAGCGCCATGTAAAACTGGGGTAGGAACAGAACCCGACTCACTGGGTAGTGTTTCGTGTATTCCCGCATTTTGGCAAACCAACTGGAAGACACATTCGAGATAAGCAGGCGGAGAAGCTGAGGATAGTGGACAACTGAAATGATGTGTTCTAGCGATTTTTCTCTGAAGCAGCCATCAGCTCCGGAAATGAAAGCTTGGATGGCTGAAACAACTTTGTCGGCTGCTCGCTTTCGGATGCCACCACCTCGCCGAGCCCAGAGGTATGCATCGATGGGAGTGCCCCAGTCCATATGAGCATTGTGATATGGCTGGTTTCCGTCTATGTCTCTCGGAATTCCGATATTTCCAGCGGCATGAGGCTGGGAGTCCATCGTGAGATGAAAGTGGTGGTGGGGTTGGCGTGGCTACCTTCTTATGGTTGCGCCACTTGTCAATAAGTATAAATAATATGTCTCGGGAACATCCAGTACAAACAATCCGCAATCTGAACCTACATCGGGCGTATATCTGTGAGATCTCATGTATCTTACCGTATATGTCTAGGCTTATGTATGCGCCTCACGAGGGGACGAAATCCAGGGTGTCCGCTTGTATGTGCAAGGATTGTATTACGCATAAATCATAAATCATACCTATGCAAGCAAAGTGTGAGCGCTACAGATGACAGGCGAAGTAGATTGAATAGAATAGAGATAAATAATCAAGAGGACTGTCTACCTATTTATTTGGAAGAGGGAAGGCCATAAGCCCGTGTGAACGCGTGGCTAGCGTTGATGTGCATATACGCTGCCTAGCGATAGAAGCACTCTACCGCATGTACACTCCATAATTAGCCGGGTCTCCCAATGTCTTTGATGTAGCTTTAGTTGGCCCACATTATATATACCTAGTTTATAGCTAGTTCTACGGATGATACTCGATCTGGCCAATACACCCATCAAGCCCTGTAACTGAGAGTTTTTCCTTGACGATGGATTTAATTTCTAGGTACGCCATAAAGGCCAGTGTAGCACTAGATAAATTCTCGTTCGCTATAATACAAGAAACCTGCAATATGCTATATCCAGAGCTATAGGCATCCTACATGGACCATTGCGCACCTACGACCGCTTACGAATACCACAGATACTATAGTGAGGTGGCAGTCCATTCATCCAGTCTCTAAAGTGGACGACTCTTAGCCCTATCAGCCAGCGGGTGAACATAATGGGGCTCACCGCTTCTGGCACGTCGCACTACAATAGGATGTATTGCAGCAAGAGGAGCACATTTTCATTTGGTGTTCGGCTTGTTTAACTTCTATGCATCGGCTATAGGAGCAGACGAGGGCTGTCTGGGTCATCTTGGTACCAGAGTAACCTAGGAGGTTGCCCAGTTTTGACCATGCATCAACGCACCCACTCAATTCCCGCGTTTGAATATGATTCAGTGGATATAATCCACACTGGAGGGACGTAAAATAAGTTGAAACGTTCAACCAATTTGAATAGAAATCTTCGCCAAATGGGCGAAGGAAAAAGGATATGGATGAGAACGAGTTTACTAATTTGATCGTATGGGACAAGACTCCGGAGACCTGCACGGGATGTACTGGTGTCTGTGATTAAATTATGTCTCATGCGAAGACAAAGCATACACACCAGTCTCTTGTGCTTGTGGATCAAAATTCATGGCTAGGCGTATTAGCACAGTCCCTAGCAAATCGATGAATTTGACGCGTAGGAGTCCCAGCGAGATCATGTGTGAAAACGCTGGCTCGTATATTTCCATCTTGTCAGCCGTTATACATCGTCTTAAAGGATTTGCATCAGTGTTTGTTTTGTATAAGAAATGCCCACGTACTCGAACAATCCGAAGTGGAGGATAACGTATCTCGCGAGTTTTGCATGGCTGGATGTTTGAGTATAAAGGTGATCCAACTCATACCAAAGCCTTTCGAGAGCTGGCTGAAATACGTATGGATAGCAATCATAAGATTCGATCCCACAAATTGTTGCGTCTGCAAAAATGAACATTCGACACAAGTCATCGAGATCTGTACCCCGGACATCAGTGTTGTCAACCGGGACTAGGTACTGCTGCCCGATAGCTGTGGCAATTTCTCCTGCGTCTTCCAAGTCTGGAGCCGGATTAAACGGCACATTTCGTATATCGGAAAGATTGTTGGTGAGATCGATCAGGCAGGTTATGAGTTTATGTTGACTGGGATCTGATACGAGGTAGTAACGATACGTTAAATCCCTGAATCGAGTCGAAAGCCCTGACAAAAGTTCTTCAGGTTGGTTCTTCGTCGAGTATACTTTGAGATGCAAGCACATGAGACTTAGAATAATCGGCCAGCCGATAGTCGGCCGTCGATTGTACGTTTGCAGAAAGTGGCGGCGGGACTTGTTCAAGTGTCCGAGAAGGTAGATAGTGTTCTTAATTTCCTGGTTGAACATATTGGTGAGGAAGACATGGCCACGGCCATCGTTTTTGTCCGTCCAACCAAGTTTAGCAGCGAGGTGGTTGTAATTTTCGTCAATCTCAGCGGATGAGGTTGGGTTTAAGATCGTTGTGATATAAAGGTTAATTGATGTAAGAACACCGGTCTCGTCGTCTAGGTTTGAAGAATGTGTTTGGATGAAATCGTCAAGGACCCTGTTGAAGTCGAGCGTAGCGACAGAGAGAAGTAGTCCATAGATTTGTACCATCGAGTGTCCAAAAGCTCGGCTAAGAATCTGAAAAGGGGTGTTAGGCATACATAGAAAGTTTGACTTATACTTACCGGGCATGACGCTCCAACGCGATCCATAAGGTCCCACCAAGCATGTGCTATGTTTATTTTGAGGAGAAGCCGGAAGTGCTCAGGATAATGTAGGATAGAAACTAATTGTTCCAGGATCAATGGTGACATTGTGTCGTATGAACCGGTGCCAAAGGTTTCGATGGCCGCCAGGACCTGATCAATTGGGTATCTCGTTACAGCGTAATTCTGTTGTCGTTTGATATAGTCATCGATGTACGGCCCCCATTCGGGCCCCGGATGAGAATCGGTGTCTTCAGGTCGATTAGGAGGATTTCGGACCATCGCTGCAAGAGTCGAAGTCGGGAAGGGTGGGTCCTGTGGCTACTGCTGCGTGCACGTGGCCGCCACCTCTGGCGGCTAAACAGAACGGGTCCCAAATAGGAAGTAAAAACACTGTTCCCGAGACCTTTATCATTTTTCAAGCCAATCAGCGTGGTCTGAGGTGCGAGGCCTTGGACCTAATATTAGCTCTGAATGATAAAACATCTCCACGCACTGGGATGCCGAGCCAATTCAACCATCACGGTTGTGTGGTAAATAAACACAAGCGAAACCAAGCACCATCATTATCACCTCACAACCTGCGACCATCACTGAAATCGCTTTGCAGCCTCGTCCGTATCTTAGCACTGGTATTCGGGAAGATATGGATGGCGCTTCAAATTCAACTGGGATAGGTAAAAAACGAGCAAGGTCACCTAGCCCCGAGGATGGTGAAATCTTAGAACTCGGAGATGTCAGTTTTACGCGACTGTTCCCGTTGCGTCGTCGTCGTCGTCGATTGGGAGAACCTACGCACAAACAACCAGAAGATGTAAGCTTTAGGGATCAATGGGGCTTCAAGCAACCAGTCGAACATTCGTTAATATAACAGACAATGTTCTCAAAGTTCGGAGTAATCCTATTAGGCTCTCCAGATGATGCACCGACTGCAATTTATACACCCCGAGACTGGCCCGGCGCTCAAACGATACCATTAGCATATTCGATGGCAGGCGAGGAGGCTCGCGGCGGCCCTGGTCGTGTAGAAGCACGTAGCAACCCAACCCAACCACCCAAGCCGTCTGGGTCGAGTGGATCTTATACCTTTGCTGGGGGGATCATTCGAGGAACAAGCAGAGAGGAATCTGCTGCTGGATCCCCTCTTAGACTGTCCCGAGCCGCAAGTACAAGCGATATGTCTGATTCCACCATGGGTTCAATCAAAAGTGCTCCAGCGAAGCTCCAGGGAACGCAACATCCTTATCCACCATCCTACCAACCGCGGGCGTGAGTAGCTAAGAATGCCGCATGAGAGCTTTTGACTCACCTCATGTTTACCAAAGGCGGAGAGGGTGCAGCTACTGCAACCGCCTAAAGGTTTGAGTCTCACTGCTTAGTTACCAGACGTTCAATACTGACAACTCGCTTCAATCGCTACCTAATTTGTCACGCCAATCGCTTCATTTGATCTTTTTATTATCTCATGCAACATTTGATATTCACTGGCTGAGTTTCCTTTTGGTTGAACCTGACTAGATGAAATGTGTTTTTCTCGAGGGTCAGGATCAATGCGAGCGTTGTCGGAACACAAAGATGTTTTGTAGCATGGGTAGAAGGAATCTTCGATCCAAGTAAGTGTTGATACTTGACGTACAGCCTTATCGGCGGCTGTCCTGGCGGATAATTGAGTGTAGGGTTGGCGAGATGCTGATGTGTAAAATGGTAGAGAAGGAACGGATGATCCAAGGTCTTCTGCGTCGAACCCATATCCTAGAGAGGCGGCGCGCGACAAGAGCGTGAGCATGGTCACTAGTTTTATGGTATGTTCGGGATTTCTGCTCCTGTGATCAACCCGTGGTAGACTAAAAGGTATTGCATAGACCGTTTCCGAAGTTATTGCATGCCTCGTTGATCGAGGTTGCGCTAATATTACTAATCAGCTAGACGGGGCATCATACAGCACGTTTCCAATATACAATGGCGGTTTCGGGGACATATACCAGGGGTGTCTGAAGGATGGAACCAAGGTAGCTATCAAAACGATGAGGCTGTATGTAAATCACAATGAGGATCGTACACCATTAAAGGCGAGTGCAACATGTTTATCCCCCATAGTTCCATTTATCTAAAACGCACTAGCACGCTGCCCGAGAATTATATACTTGGTCCAAATGTCGACACAAGAATGTGCACCATTTGCTCGGGCTAATTGAGTTTCGGGGGCAAATTGGGATGGTATCTACTTGGGAACCCAACGGCAATTTGGCTAGCTATATACGATTTCACCCAGACGTCAACCGTCGGCTGCTGGCAAGTACACATTTACTAGCATTTCGCGCTGGGAATGCAAACTTCCCTCTTTTAGATTGCACAGGTTGCGGCCGGTCTTTCTTACCTCCATCAGAATAATATTGTGAGCCACCCGAAATGCCTTAACTAGTCATATTTTTAACCACCTGCAGGTCCATGGAGACCTTAAGGCAGTGAGTATTTTGAACAAGATTTGATCGCTTCTCACTTGCTCCTAGTGCAATGTCTTAGTATCCGAAGATGGTACCCCCCTGCTCTCTGACTTTGGAAATGCGACTTTTCTGGAATACACTCTGAATTTCACAAACACGTCAACTAAAACAGCTATTTCAGTGAGATGGGCTGTCAGTCGATGAGCAGACGTATCCAGATCTCCGCTGAATATGACTATAGGCCCCGGAAATTTTAGAGGGAAAGGCGATGTTTAGTGTTCAGGGAGACGTGTATGCGCTTGGGATGGTGAGTACGTTCCTAAGTGGCTAGGGGTAATTTCACTCAGGGTAGCTATCGATGCGAAGACAATTCTGGTATAGTTGGGCCTAATTTAATATGCATAACCGATCATTACCGGTATTTATCCAGGAAATTATTAGTGGCAATGTGCCATGGTTCGGGAAGGGAGAACCTGCCGTTGCACTTTCAGTGTTTGTCAAAAAAGAACATCCCGAACGACCACTGGGGCGGGTCCCCAAAGATTGTCAATATAGCAATGCGCTATGGTCTTTACTTGAAGCATGTTGGTCATACGAACCATCCACTCGCCCGTCCGCCATTGAAGCAGAGCGTTGGGTCAGTAGCAAACCCTCTGGGTGTCATATCATTACTCACTAACATTTAGATACAAGACATGGAATCTAGGACGGCGACGGGAACGACCGCGAAGCCTAGCAATGCCGAGGCCATGCCTATACTCGAGGATCCCCTTCAAGGTGTATCACGAAGAAGCGAGGCAAGTTCATCCATATCGGAGAAGCCCGCCGATCGAGTCATCGCGCCCACCGCCACGAGCGAGTTTGCGAGCATAGACCACGCTGAACACGATCTGCCGGCCGCAATGCTGGGTCCACAAAATCCTTGGTACGATAATCTCCTGCCACGGTTACGGGACGAGGGAGGTGGATCAAACATCGAAATGCGTCGGTGGTAAAACACGGATCCTGGCGTGTGATCCTAGTTGCGGAGTAGGCTAAGGGATAATAGGGTCACCAGACGCTCAACAAGGTTCGTAAAGCACGGGTGACGATCCAGACTCGTTCGCCCCGAGTCTGTGCTATACGCGGGACGTGATGACGAACGGAGAAGATGCACAAATAGATAACATGATGGATGGGTTTGGTTACCGATGATGTTCGGTGGATGAGAAAAAATATACGATCGATTTAGCTTGTGGACTGAAAGGTCTGGAGGGCAATCCCGCACTAGTTGTGCTAGAAAAAACCTTCATACCATGATTCTTTTCTACTTGTAGAGGTCACATAACTAATATGATGCATTGATCATATCGACTTTCCCTCGAGCAGAATCTGCCCGACATGTTCAAGTAAATGGGAACAACGTGAGTGCATTTATAGCCGAAACGGGGATGCTGCACGTGATGCACGTGACCCTGCCACGTTTTGCATAAACAGAGTGCGCCCGATTGAATTTTCTCCGACGACAGCATGGCGCACTATCTTGGACTCGAACTTGCGACAGAAAATATCCGGGCCTGCGTCGTGGACGAGGCCCTGGACGTTGTCCATACCTGTATGGTTGAGTTTGACACGGATCTGCCCGAGTTCCAGACGCGCGGCGGACTTTTCACGGCTCCAGGCGATGTATACACGACGAGCGTGGAAATGTGGTTAAAGGCCCTCGGTATGTTGTCTGGCGTGATGGAGTGCTTGGCTGACACGGTGCAGACATACTGCTGGCCAAGCTAAAGACAGGGATAGACTTGAGTAGGGTACGCGCCGTGGGTGGATGCGCGCAGCATGCAGCAGTATGGTGCACCTCGGCCGCACAGTCCCACCTCGCCGAGCTCGACCCGGCCAAGTCACTGCACTCTCAGCTCGGCACTCCATCCACGCTTGCCCTCGTCCACACGCCCGTCGTCCAGGACACGTCCACCTCTGCCCAGGCGCGCTCGATCAAGGCGGCGCTTGGCGGGCCGGATGCGCTCGCCCAAAGAGTGGGCACCGCCTGTCCGACGACTGCTGCCCAGGCGATCAAAATTCGCGAAGGAAACCCCGACGCTTGGACGCATACCGCGCGCGTCGTCCTCGCAAGCGCGTTTCTGGCGACTGTCCTCACCGGCAAATGGGCCCCTGCTGCCGAAGCAGAGGCCGTCGCAACTGGTCTCTGGAACATCGAAAAGGGCGCATGGGACGAACAGGTCCTCGAACTTGTTGCTGCTGGAAAGGAAGAGGGCGAGAGACTAAAGTCTATGCTGGGCGACGTCTGTTCTGCTGGGACGACCACCGTTGGTTCTGTCGGCCCCTACTTTGTTCAAAAATACGGCTTCGCTCAGGGTACGTGACTTGTTTTGGAGTTTTACACGGGCTCATTCTCTACAGATACACCTGTTGCGCCATTTACTTCGGATCACCTTGGAACCTACCTCTCCCTCTCTGCTTGCCTTGCCCCGCCATCTGCATCCCAGACTCCCGACTCGATTCTCTCTTTTGGATCATCCGATATCTTGCTCGCACCCGTTCCTTCCTCCATCCCAACACCACCCCGATCCCGGCACTATACACTCCTACCACACCCTTGCACACCAAAATCATACATTTCTGTCTTAGCTTCCCGAAATGGAGATGTGCCTCGCGCACTCGTTCGAGACATGTACACCAAATCTTGGGCCGCATTCGATCGACTGGTCAGCGTCGTTCCACCAGGTGGAGCAATCGGACTAGACGACAAGCTATTTAGTTTTTGGATGTTACAACCCGAGGCCCCACCATTTGATCACGTCAAGGGCGTGTTCAGGTTCGAGACAGGTGTCAAAGTCAACGAGTTTAGGGATCTGAGAGCAAACCCTAGGTGAGCTTAATTTTTTTCATTTCGAGATAGGGGTGTTTGGAATAACGTAAGCGCCTCGGCAGATGTTTGCTTGAATCTCAACTGTTGAGCCTCCGGGTCCGACATGCACGCATGATGGCTCTTCTCTCGTCCAACTCGTCGCCGCCAAACCGCCCACTATCGTTGCTCGCAACGTCACTGGCACATACGTTCGACCCCTATTCGACCCAGGCGCTTCCACCGCGCATACTTGCGCTTGGAGCCGCTGCTGGATTCGCGTCGGTCGTCAGCATCACGGCCGACGTGTTTGGTTCGCGCGTGCTGGTGCCCAAGAGCGTCGTCGTGCGTGGTGCGCCTGTCACGCCCGTGATGACTCCGACGCGGGCCCCGCTCGGATTTGGCGTGGGAGGGTATATGGGTGCTGGTACTGGCGGAGGGAGCGGGACGAGCACGCCTGGCCTGACAGTTCCCGGCCAGCCTCCTGCAGGTCAACAACAAGCACCGATCGAGTCTCGGGCCGCGTTGGGTGCTGCGTACCTTGCTCGATGGGCTGTGAGCGGGAGCGGAGTCGATTTCGAAGAGGATGTGAAGAGTATTTTGAAGCGCCGGGCGAAGCTCGCTGGTGGACTCGGTCTGGGCGGAATGGGCACGGCGAGCAGCGCCATGTTCCCCCTGGCGACGAGTGGAGGGTATGGCAGGAGTGGGTTGGGGAATAGCGTGCTGGTTGAAGAAGACGAGGAAGAAGAGGACGATGGGCGGGATAGAAACCCGAGTGGTTCGACGGCGGCCACGTCCATGTCGCTTCATCTCCAGATCCCCCCTGGGACCGGTCCGGCTGGAAACGGACAAAACGGACAAGGAAGTGCGTCGGTGCATGCGCTTCCAACCGAGGAGAGTGATGCGCTACTAGGGTTGGCGAAGGTCGCCGAGGCGGATATGGATGCATTCGCGGCGTATGCTGCGCTCGTGCCCGAGTGGTGTCGGTTGGAGAACATGTTGCTCAAGGGTGTTGTCTAGGTGCGAGTCATAGACGATGAGACGGGTGGCAAAAAAAAAAAAAAGTTGGATAGATCTAAAGGAAAAAAGGATTTATGATCGTTTATATCCCCCATTACGGTTTTGCTGGGCTATTCTTTCTTTTTTGCTATCGCAGTGTATGTATACCACAGCACTACACTACACTTGCTTTCGAGTATCAATGAAGTCGCTATCTAATCTTATTTGGTGTGGGGTTCGGAGAAAGGGAGTCCGAATCGGGAAGTTGTCGCGGCGAGACATATTTAGTTTGTCGAGTATGAGGGGATATATGTATTTGATGCTGGTTGAAAACACGGGTCAAGATGAACAAGTTACAGGACATGCTCAACCCTGACTGGGAGTCGAAGAGGGTGCGTTTGGGTCGGGCGTGTGCTGTAACCACTTGACCATCTAGACCCGGTTCGGCGCAGAAAATCTGAATGGGCCTAACTTACGGTGAGGTTGTGGCTACAGTTGGGGTGGCTAGACATGGGGATCAATTTGTGCAATGGTGAATTTTTGTGCACGAGTATAGTGCCTTGTCTCATCAGTAGGCCTTTGATGGTGTATGCGCTACCAGCTCGTGCACTTGATGCTCTTGGACAACGGATGGAGTATACGGATCATACATTACGAGCTCGTTGATCTTGATTAATCCCATTCCCTGCATTCTGAGCTCATTTCCTTGGATCTAGATATGAAACAGTGGGACAAAGCCTGCGAAGGAAGCATTGCACGCCCGGCCGATAAAAACGTCGACTATTCGACTTCGCATAGAGATGAGGTGCGCGCGTATGACCACCCTCGCATTCTTTTGACTTCACCGTCCTCGTTTCGTTGGATTGAAATTGAGCATTAAGTGATTGAACATCTAATATACGTGAGTGAATACAGCGCCACCTAGTGTACTCTCCGCTCCCCTATTCTACTGATAGGCATTATGCGATTCTTACCTCCCGTTGCGCCTGAAGCCGTCACCCTTTGGAGTCGGTAGTAGACTAGCTCTATAGCCTATAACTCAAGCCATTAAGTGCAGCCCTATCGACTGATGTCAACGCATATATGATGATCCATAGGCACGCTTTAGCCTTTATATCCCATCCACTTTTCTAACTCGTGGGTTATTTTTTTGCTAGCTGCGGTGGGCCATATCCGACGCTTGACGAATGAGCCAGTCCGATGCATGAATCCCAGACTTTTGAGGCACGCAGAAGGAAAGATCTGAAGTAGCGCTCTTCGATTTATCCGTTTGGTAGCAATATCAGCTTGAAACCAATTTCGTTATCGAGTAATTGGCCATTAATCATGAAAATTTGCTAGTTATTGTTCACTCTGGGGAGTGCACGGGATTCATTGGAGCTCCAGTCTGGCTTAGTGCCCTCGGGTTGTTCGCTTCGCATTGGGTTTTCTGGCATCACCAGGTGGGTACAGTCTTCTAGGGCGGTATGTTTCCCTATCTGAGAGCTTGACGTTGCCCGTAATCCTTATTTGACGTTGAACGAGCGTCACTGGTGTAGGAGATCATACTCCCCAGCCTTGATCGTTTTAACCCCAAACCGGGGAAACATATGAAAACTCCCTTGTATAATACATGCGTCCCAGTACTTCCAGATTTGGCGGACATCCGGATATGGTGGCTGTGTTACCCGGATGCGCTCATCGTCTCTGGGTTGACCAACGCGACCCTCGGGTTTACTCGTGTGAATCCACAATCAAACGTCTTCTGGTTCGCGAAAGAATCAAAATGGATTATCTGGTGACTTTCGGGGAGGCCCCTTCCATCGATCGGTACAGTTTTGCTATGGAGCCTCCACGTAGAACTCTGCCTTCGCTGCACCAAATCAAGACGGCCATTAAGGACTTTCAAAGGAGCCCTGGCTCTGCGTCTATATTTGCTCTCCAGGATATTATGGCACTTGTTTATCTTCCAGAACACTTTGATATACTCAAAGGCTCTATGATTCAGGCTTGCTTGATTGTACTACGGCAGTCTGCAAGCCGCGGGAATGTAAGCGTCTAATGAGTGTATGTGCCGTGTAATGGAGCTTAACGGTTTTTAGATTGTTGGCGATGAAATCAGCGTACTTGCACTCCAAGTACTTTGTTTTTCTATTTCGACTGCTGTCCTGGTGCGATCCAACTGGCTAAAAGGATTTTTACGCAGTTTGGAATCGCAACGTGACCGGGGCATGCTACCAGATGAACAGATCGATGTTTCTATGCAACTGGTGTCTTGGTTGAGCATAAACATGGGCGATATTATGAGTCGTGGTACCCAAGATTTGAACCATGGCTTGGCTGCGCCGCATACCTTATTCGGGTTCGAGGACGGTGAACCTCGGCCCGATACGCCTGTGTGCCTTCCAGAGATAGGAGGTTTTGATAGGTATCATGCCCAGTTTCTCATCAAGCATCTCTGGCGGGATCGCAAATATCTCATGAAAACATTCCAAGACGTATTCCTGCCAGGAATGTCTGTCCTCATTCACATTTTGTGGAAACATTTGGAATTTATGGATGAAACCCCCGAACCGTGAGTCACCAACAAAAACTCATCTTTGCGATGACGACGCACAAAAACAGGGTACTCGCCATGCAGCTCTGTGAGATAGTCATCCGCTACTCGCTAGTGTGCGTATCTTACGAAGATGTTGTGATGCAACGCCATTATCGAGAATTACGCAATTATGCAAAAGACCCCAAGCGATCAAGAGTTATTGACAGAGACGATCTTGCTATGGTTGTTTCATGCTTTGTGCTCAAGCTTGCTCCCCCTCCTTTATTTCCAGGCGCTCCTACTCAGATTCCCTTGGACTATGCTCTGGAGTTGATGGAGGTCATGGTCAACGATGTGAATGAGGCAAAAGAATATGCACTGTGTCAGCCTCTACAGATTGCTGGATTCACTAGGGTTTGGTTCGACCTTGAGAAGATTCCAAAAGATGCAAATATAAAATGGACAGATATTATCCCATTCACCTTTATCATGCTGAAAATCACTGAGTATTTCTATCTCTATTACCTTCCCATCTTGATGACGCTTATGTTTGACATTCCAGGGTCAATCTCCATCAAGCAAGACAACCTGGACGAGAGAATATCAATCCTGGCCTTGCTATAGCGCTCGAGGCCGACTTAGTTAGCCTGCTGGGCCGCTTGTGCCTTGCACCTTTGCTATTATCAGAGGTACCTCCTGGTGTGGAATACGGCAAGGCACATCCAAAATCAACCTGTGCCCAAACTGAATGAATATTGCAGGAGAGGTGGTAATACTGGATGAACCAAGATATAAATGGAAAGATGTGGCGAATATACATCTACTAATCAAAGCAATTGCTAGCCTGCCGAAAAATCTAGTTCATTCATCGTTTAGACCGTTTTATCCCGAGTGGTTGGCGACCTATCGCTTTTTGTGCCAGTTGGATGGCCAAATAGCCCCTGAACATAGCCTACGCCGCTGGCTCGCTGATTGCATTTACCCACTCTGGTCCGAGCTTGGTTCTGCCTGTGGTTTCTGGGTCCCTCAGGGCCAGTGTACATATCCACGTTGTTCTGGATCCGGCAGACCTTCGGGCATAGGTTTTGCTTGCGCTCGGTGCCTCTCGCCCTATTGTTGCGCTCGATGTCAAGCGGAGTGAGTGGCTATTCTCGTTGGTATGCTCATACACTAACGCCGAGCAGTGACTGGTCTTCAGAGATATACTCACACAAGCTGGACTGCCACTCGGCAAATCCTTAGTCTTATGCAATCGGAAATTTGAAGAGCATATAACGTATGAATCATGTTTGTATTGATTATTGTGTACAGTAATTACAGTACAGCCGGTGCGTCCCAATACGATATCAGTCACATGATTGGGAGAGGATCTGGATGCTTTCATCATCACCTACGTGATCCTTCATTCTGAATTACTTGCGATCTATCGGATATCTATACAGTGCCTAATCGAAATGCAAGAGCAATCGCAAAAGCATATGAATTTCGGCCAAGCGCCTGTTATTGATCGTTATCAGAGCACACTCGAGGCTCCCAGCAGACCTCTTCCATCCATACACCAAATCAAATCCGCCATCTCAACTCTCGCCAACAGACCTCAGGATGTTACTCTTGAGATACTAGAGGATATTATGATGCTCCGATACCTTCCGGAACAGCTTCCTATATTGACTGGTCGAATTATCCCGCCTTGCATATCGATACTAGAGCAATCAGCAAAACAAGGAGAGGTTGGTATTTTAGTCAAACTATAGTTAGCTTCGCACTCGTTAAAGATCCTCAGATCCTAGGCCATGAAGCTGGTGTGTTAGCACTGCAGATAATGTGTTTCTCGATCGCCAGCGCTGTGTTGGTTCAGACTAACAACCAATACCACTGGTTCGATAAATTCTTGGATAGTTTGAGAATCGAAAAAGAAAGGGGATTCTTACCACCATATCCCTGCGATATATCTATCCTCATGGTGTCTTTTATGAGCACAGTAATGACAGACATTATCAACAAGGGTAACCAGAACCTGAGTCGTGGCCTAGCTGCGCTTCATGGAATGTTTACTTGGGCCCAAACTAGTAGAGGAATAGTGTCGCAAAACAATTTAGGAGGCTTTACTCACCGCGACGCACGGTTTCTGTTAAGGCATCTCTGGACATACCGAAAATCTACTATGAAAACGTTTCGAGACATATTCTTACCCGGATGGTCACTGGTTGTGCATCTTTTGTGGAAGCATATTGTATTCCTAGGGGGGCCCGAATCTTCGTGAGTCTTCCATAAGTTGTTTATGGCTTAATCTTATCCTGCATGTAACAGGTCTATGATGAACCAACTGCGAGAGCTCATAATTCGCTACTCACTCGTCTGCACATCGGCTGAAGACTTTGTTATCTACCGGCATTACCTCGAAGTTCATAGCTGGGCAGATCACCCAACAAAAATTGGTCCTGTGGACCGTGAAGATCTCGAACAGGAGGTTTCCTGCTGCGTTGCGAAACTAACTCCACCAAACGAATCGGTGGGTGCCCACGAGCCTATCCCATTGGATTTCGCTACGGACTTGATGGAAGCTTTATTCTATGATATTCAAGCTATGAAATCTCCAGAACTGTCTCTTCCTCTTCTCAAGGCCGGTTTTACTCGACTTTGGCTTGATCTCTCTAGGGTTCCCAAGGATAGCAGCGTGAAGTGGATCGACATCGTTCCTTTTATTTACCAGTTGTTAAGGACAACCTCGTACGTTTAATTACATCGTTTATCTCGCCCCTCCAACTGTGTGTTCGTAGTTTTAGCCTATACATCGCGAATACGCCTAAGTTTCAGCGACTGGTTATCTCGTTCCCTATTGTTCCGGTGATAGTCGAATCGGATTTGTTGGATGTGCTGGGCCGATTTTGCTTGATGCCCTTGTTGCTAAAGCAAATTCCACCTGGTGTGGAAAAAGGTGTGTTCACTCGGGTATCAAAGGATTCTCGACTCACAATATCCTAGGTGAAACTGTGACCCTCGAGAACAACCAATGGAAGGACCTTTCGGACGTGACAGAATTGATTCTGGTCATGGCTAAACTTCCTGAAGAATTCATTCAGCCACCCTTTAGGCCTTACGAACAAGACTGGCGAAAGACTTATAGCTTTCTCCGCCAACTCAATGGAAGAATACTACCTGATGAACGTGTACGAAGATGGGTGGACGTTAGCTATTCGATGTGGGTTGAACTGGGGAAAGCCTGCGGGTTCGACATCCCTAAAATTGAATGTTCGTACTATCGCTGCGCCGGCATCGGTATACTTCCAGATAATGGAGCTGCTTGGATGTGTGCGGGATGCGAGTCGGCCACCTATTGTTCCATAACTTGTCAAGCAGCGTAAGTGGTACATGTTGGTGGGGTTCTAGATCTCAGAACCAGGTCTATAACAGGGACTGGATTTCGAACCCATATCCCCACCGCCTTAGATGCAGGCAACCATAACACAGGCGGGAGTTTGACAATACGTGGTTTACGGCTGTCTTGGAAGGAATTACGTTGACTGCATGTTCAATACAAGCTCAGAGGATACAGATTCAGGAGGTGCTACATGTAACTGGAGATACAAAACATTTATCTTTAGTTTAGAGTAACAAAGAAAAAGCAAGGGTGATTAAAAGGCCCATTGCCTGGGTATATGCATCAGCTGCTGGCTTGCTGCCGAGACCGCTCAACCTCATACCTGGGAATCCAGGACTGTGCGAGATGCAGATGATGCCGAAGCGGACGACCCAGGGTTAGAGTTGGAACCAGAGCTGTTTTGCGACTGAGGCTGAGGCGGAGGTGCTGAACCCTTAGGAAGGGCATAGGCAAGTCCAACCCGGTTGTTAGTTGTATCGTAGACCGAGTACTAAACAGCCTGTTAAGTCGCTTATTCCCGATATGATTCAATGACTTACGAGATGTTCCAAGACTTTCTGTCCAATAATGAAATTGACAGCCCCGAGTCCGCCACCATCACCAAGCCAAGCATAGAATCTTGTCGAATCCAAACCAAATATCTCGTATTGCTCTGCAGGGACCAAGTACTGATCTGGCGAGAGAGTAAATCTTGTGTTAGAGACGGTAAAGGTAAGATTCGACGTAGGTCGGTGAGTGAAAACAGGAAGGGTGGTTTCGCGATCTATTATGCCATCTGCAGCCGTACAGAAAGCGTCCAAGGCCGGAGAGGGAAGATAGGTTAGAGTAGTACCCTACAGCCAACGGAAAGCATTAGGGTGAAGTTTTTGCTATAATGAACAACGTACCGTGTCGACAATAGCTGAGACCGTCTGTATGAGGACCGTACTATTGGTGCCATCGAAAGAAACCTGATCCACATCTATACCCCAATAGGAAGAATATAGAGGGTTGGATGTAATATTGATATAGGTTATATCCCCCACGTATCTTGAAGGATCAGGACCACCGAACGATAGCTCTCCGTTCGCTTCGGTCATATTCTATTCGTTCTATGGATTAGGGATGTCTAAGTTTAGCGTTTGACAATGGTAGACTTACAGGCCCAGTAATTGGTTGAAAATATACTCCAAGGACGTTCTGTTCTATTGTCTGCTGAGCTTCGAGCGTTTGCAGAACGGTCGGTATGAGACTATGTGAGCCGGTGATCGTGCCTTGCGTCAGTTTCTCAGGGCCGAGCCCCAGTATACCTGAAAACGGCGTGAGTTTCCCGTGGTCAACACCAACACATGACATACCATCAGTTCCCTCAAACCCCTGCGAGTAATTGGCTACAGAGATTGACTGATTTTTGGCAGACATGTTACCAAGAAGGACCTGCATGAAAGTTCAATTACGTGCCGATCTTCAGTACAAAATCATGAAACTAACCGTGTCACTGTATTGCGAGCCAGAAAATGACCCACTTCCGTAGGTAACAGAGACGAATCTTCCGTCCTTTACAGAGGCAGGTCCGGGCATATACGGTGTACTCGCCTATAAAGCATTCGTTTTTATGTATATGATACAAAAGCAGCTAAAACTCACCCCAATCCAGGTATTACTAGAGCCCGTATCTGCGATCAATCGAAAGGATTGGTTCCCGATGGTGCTTAGTATAGTCGGATCAGCCCGTGAACGCAATAACATGACCCGTACCACTCACACCGGGACAATATATGATACGTCTTCATTGATAACCGGGACAACGCCCAACAAGTTGCTTGTTGTCCCAAACGACTTCATTCTCGCCTTGTCCTTGCCGGTTATATTTCGCATCTTCGGGACACTTCGCATGTCGCGAGTGATAGGGACCGAGTAGAATGCCGACACCGCATCTGAGAGTGCCAATGTAGAAACCAACAAGAACGACGATTTTTGTGAGGTCAGCATGCTGAACAAGGATTGTTATAAAGCTGGTGGGAGATGATTCAACGAAGTTAGGGGGGCATGCAAATATATACCCAAGAATTAAGCGAACGCGCTCATAAGATCGATCCTCGCGTATAGCTGCCAAGTGTTGCGGGAGCACCCCGGAGGCGAGCATCATCCGTCAACAAGAGTGACAGCGCAGCCCCGCGTACTCTGGGCTCCGCAGTCCGAGTATTCATTCGTATCGCTTGTGCATGATTGTCGAGCTTGCAAGGTAATATCGGCTTTGTGAGCGGTACAGAGAATTTGCGCTTGTGCTCGAAATGGCCAAGATCCGAGCGGCGTCGACTCACGTGACAAGGCATCTCAGGGGGCCAAGACAGATATGACCAAGCGAGTCAACTAACAAGTGTATCATGAAACACAAGGATCTTTGTATCACAATCCTCGTTGTAGGGAAATGATCTCAAGTTCTGATTGCCATGTCTCGATCGACGCTACATACAGGGTTAAGAAAATCTTGGGCGCAGGCGCCGCAGCGACGCACACCAAGTCCCGCACTGCAGAACGGATGTGCTCCGCAAAAAATCAAACAAAACACAAGCCAGCGGCTACTCGAAAAAATGAAAAGAAAAGCGTTCTACAAACCAGGATGGTTACCGAGATTCAGATTCCCGGCACTTAGAGGCACTGCGAGTAATAGGGGTTTTGGACCACGCAAGTGGTGCCCTGCTCGCAGGTAGTAGAACCACGGTAGTTGATACCACCGCACTGGTACCACTTCTTGATAGTGCCGGTCGCGCTGCCAGATTCAGCGGTCGGGCATGCAGTCGCAGTAGGCGCCGCAGTGGAAGAAGACCTGACCGTGACCGTGGTGAACTTGCTGGTAGGAAGAGGAGCACGAGAAGTTGACACAACACTGGTTGCCGAAGGAGGGGTCGGCGTCGCGCTGGATTGAGCAGCGGAGGTTGTGGGAATGACGGTACCCGAGGGAGAAGCAGAAATGCTAGGAGCAGCTGACGTCGCCGACCCGGCGGAAGTTGAGCTGATCGTAGGCTTGGAGCCGGCAGCGGGGACTGGGCCGATACCAAGCTGTCCGGCGACAGCGATGTCAGAGAGTGGGCCACCAGGAGGCGTGTACGAAGAGAAGGATCCTCCGCCGTACAAGTTGAAGAGAACACCAGGATCGGTCGTGGGGATCTTGTTGAGATCGACGCCACCAGTAAGCTTGACGGAGCCAGAGGAAACAACCTTGAGCTGGGCACACGACATGTAGTACTGTGCACCCCGGGCCTTGTTGGCCTTGAAGTCGGTATCGCCCTCGTGTAAAGCAACGATCTCGGGGCGAAGCAGGTACTCGCCGGCAGCAAGATCAGGGAGGGTGATCGAGTGGAAACCCTTGGCGGCGATGAGCTTTTCGGTAGCCTGTATGCGCCTGATTGAGTATCTTGATTTGTCTAATCATTACAGTGGCACTTACCCAGTCACCCTCGTATCCCTGGTTGAAGATCTTGGTCCATACGGCACCCTGTCCGTTGGAGGAGGTTGGAGCAATGTAAACCATCAACGGACCCTTGTGGGTGTGGTCGATGATGTCATCGAGAGGAGAGTCGTGAAACCCTGTGTTGAACATTAAGTTATGTATGTGAGCAGACAGGGATTCAAGACATACACTGCATGGTTATCACATCGCCTCCCGAAACTTCAATAGTTTTGGGGGCTGCCGCACCGTCAACATTGCAAATATAGTCCTTTGAAGACAGGTCCTTGACAGGAGAGTTGCTTTGGACGTTGCGAATGTAACTGCCAAAGCCAGGCATCCCCTGCGCCACGCCTGTGTCCGCACGTTAGCTGGAGTATGCGTTAGATAAAGTGAGGAGACTGACCGTTGACGAAGATCTGGGCCATCCTTGTATGACCATAGACAGTTGAGGCCGAAGCGAGTGCGGCGGCGACAGCAAAGAACTTCATGATTTAGTCGAGCAAACGCGCGTGGATAGTGTTTGAAAGAAGGGTGGGCAGAAAAGCCGAGTGAAGAGAATGTGCAAGTGAGAGAGTGTGGTGTGCGCAGCAGCAAGAGCCGAGACAGACGAAAGACTGAACCAGAACCGAGTCTGAAAAGAGGAGAGAAATGTGTTTGTTGAGGCAGTAGTACAGTCAACAGCATGGTTTATATACGCTGCGCCCGGTGGCGAGTTATCGCGTGGAATGCACATGGCGACAGGGGTTCGACATGGAAAATAGAGGAGCTCATTTCGCGTTGGTAAAGTGACTTTGATTTGTGTATACACGATGCGCAATCGGTTACTTCGGGCAATATTAAACCTTGATTAGCCTCGAACACGTTTCTCACAATCTATAATCCCGATGATCTGCCGGTCTAATGTGCTCGAGGAAAAAATAGTTACACGAAATGCATTCAGGCTGCGCTGTGTATGCGTTCAACCAACGATGGTACATAATTTCACTACAACTTAGTTGCCCTACTATATGAGGAACCAAGAAAAAAAAAGGCAAGTGAGATCGACTAGCGGATTAGATGCCTTTGGCCAAGATATTGCTCCATGGCGGAGTACCCGGTACCTGACGACAGAGACGAGACGCCCGCCGGAACCGGTATTATCACGTGACCCGAACGGCAAAGTAATTTGACCCCAGCCAGATCACAACTTGTCAGCTCTCCATGTCTTGATTCAAGTAGAGTACAAAACAGCTGGTTGAGCACTAATTAGCCTCTTCAATTCGGTGGACCGCATACACACCGGCAGCTTAAACCACGCGAGATATGACATCAATCTTGGTCTATACAACTGAGCTTCTTCATTAATTTCATCCCCTGGATCCTGTCTCCCCTCGCAATGAGGGGTCGCCACTGCACATTTTTAGTTACCTTTGTCCCTCGATTGCCGAGTTCGCCTGGGAAACAAGAAAATGACACCCCTAGGATTGCTCTCAGTCTGAACATTTGTGCGCATATAGTTCTTCCAATCGGGTTCTCCGGCACGAATTATGGTTGAACGTATGTTTTATCACGCTTTTCTACGCTGCGACCGGGTGTTGGTAGCAGGGGTCTATCTGCATAACTTATCCCCATCCGGAAAATACGAGCGAGGGTAACCACACGCGAGAGTAGCAATGACAACTGTATATACTTGTGGCGCGCGTGCCAACGGCCCGTAAACAACGGCCGACCGTCAGACGTCAGGAACGCTGCGCTCAAACACGTGACAAGAGAAAGCGGATCGAGCTCAGTTGGCCAGAATGGTATGGGTAGGTAGGGCATGAAAAAGGTTAATTCCAGATGTAGAGCCTGGAGTTTATTGCATGAGGTCTGCTGGCTCGCAAGTGATTGATGTCGAGACAGACATCGGAGCGAAGAGATGCTCGGACTGAATGGTGGTAGGCGCGGATCGGTTCCGGGTGTATGCGGTTGCCAAACGCGTCGTAGCTTTTGTAAACTTTACGTGGCAGATGTGTCGATTTGTATGGCTGGTTCTGTGTACGATCGTTTTCCCGGGTAGATCCTTGGACTCGGAGATGGGATCTGGCTCTGCATTGAGAGGCCGTAGTCCTTTCAAAATTTTCATGATCGGACGCTGGCTGAGATCTGAAGGCGACCACAAATGTTCAACAAGAATTGCAGTGTTGGACCAGCACAAACGGGTCGCCCCACTACGCTCCACCGAAACCGGACTATTTGAAAGCGCAGTGAACTTTGCCCTGAAATGAGCCAGCGCATGAGATGAAGGGCATTCCAGATTTGCGTGTCCTATATGTTTTTGACCGGCATACGGAGTTTTCGCGCCGGAATGCGTCTAGGCCAGGCAGGGAGGGCTTCTTGTTCGAAAGGCACCATATTCAATTGTTCCAAAAAAGATCGGCTGTGTCGACAAAAAATTATCGCTTAGGTCCTGCCCCTTTTTTTACTGTATGCCGTTTATTTTTTTCGGCGACAAGCCGGTCGCTGGCCGAGGTGTCGTAAAGACGGTGTATGACGTTCTGTAGGGGCGCTTCTCGACAGGGAGGATGGAATGAGGGTGGAGTATGGTTTGGTGGGTGGCTGTCGAAGGTGCGAGAATGGCGCAGGAGTAGACGAGAAGTTTGGATGTGATTGAATGTATGTACAAATGCTATAACGGCAAGGAAAGTTCTGGCGATGAGACCATCAGACGTCATCGGTGGGCACCATTGCGTACGATCCCGCCAGGCCGGTGCATTCCCACCATTGCAAGAGTATTGTACACGGTGCCGTGGGACGTCACTGGGCCAGATTTAGACTGTATAGAGGCTGGACTGGGATTGATGGCATGTGACCGGGATGACGTGAGCCGTCGGGAGGGATGCGCTACGTCCGACCGAGGCTTATCTCTGCGACGACGAGCGTGCTTGTTCCCTGGGCCTAGCTTGATCTGTTTCCCCGGCTGATAGGATCACGCATAAATTTCTGCCATGTCGCTCCGTCGCTCGAGCATTCCCAACTCGCTCATGTCCAGCTACTCCCGCACCCGCGGCTTTCTCCATCCAAACATGGCCATGACCGCAGCCAACGCCGAGGCTGTCGAAGACGACGACGATCCGGGTCCCCAGTCGTTTGGCGCAGGTGCCAGTTCAGGACCAGCCTCGATGTGAGTTTCTGCCGCATGTTCGCATTCAGATTTGGGTGCTGCGATTGGGTTTGCGGGCCTGCTCAGATGACCGCCCTTCGAAATGTCGAACACACATTCAGCCTCTTTTAGTCTTGTATTTATATCCTTTCACATCCGATGGCGTGCTGACCCTCTCTTTTTGCTCTAAAGACTCGTCCGCCGCGGTTCGTTTACCCATACATATAGCTCGCCTTCCCACTCGCACTCGGCGCGCATGTCAGACACCCCCGACCGCATTCGCGCCACTTCGGCCCACCTGTCCAGCATGTTCACCGCCTCGTCTGCAGACAGCTCGTCCATGGTCCCCCGCATCGCTACCTCAGCCCACCTCCTCGGAACCTCGCTGGGCAAGGCTCGTGAAGGCGTCGCTCCCCTCGACACGCTCGCACCTATGCAAGAACTCGACGAGGAACAGGCGGTCGGAGGCGGAATCGGCGTCACCACCGCCGGTCCTGCCCTGACGCTTTCCAGGTCCACCTCGATCTCGCCTGTACGCGCCGCCAGTGGGAAACCGAGCGGATTGTCGAGGCTCATTGCCGGCAACAAAAGTCGCGAAGGCTCGGCCAACGCGGAGAGGAACGACGCTGCTCGCTCGCCCATTGATGCAGACAACCATTTACCCGGCCAGCCTTCGACTTCGCCCCCGGACCAGTCTGGGACGAGTGCCGAGACCATTCGGGCCGAGGATGTTCAGGTCCAGGGAGAGCGTGCTGGCTTGCTGGGTGCACACGTCAGGCCGTCCTACGGCGCAGTCGTGCTTCCCCCTTCCAGCTCGAACCAAAACAACGCTCCCGATGCACTCCCTCCTCCGTCTTCTTCGACACCGGAACGTCGTTTGACTTGGAAGTCGTGTCGCACCTTGGCCCAGAATGGAGTTGCGCGGGCCAAGGAACTCGCTACGCCCGGAGCGGTCAAGGCCGGGCTGGCTCTCACCGCGGTCACTTTGCCGGCGGTACTGCTCGGCATGCTATTAAACGTTCTCGATGGTGTGTCATACGGAGTGAGTCTTGCCATGGGTTCGTGCCTGCCCGGAGACTGACTCGACACAGATGATTCTCTTCCCCGCTGGCGAAATATTCGACAATTTCGCCGGACTCGGTGTCGCGATGTTCTTTGTCACGTACGTCCTTCTTTTTGGATCGTGTGCCTCGATATCATCTTGTGGCGCGTTTACGGCATCCCATCGTTTTGCGCCATTTTATTTTTAAACTTTTAATGGCTGTCGATCATTATGTCACCGCACGTGGACGAGCGCTGACCATGCTCGGTTCCGATTTCACAGGACGTTTATCTCTCAGATGGTCTATACGTTTGGCGGGAGCGCATTTGAAGGCGCCAATGGGAGCATGATGATCGAGGTCGTGGTAGGTCATGGCTATTTCTAGGGCCCATGCCAGCGTCTGATTGGATCTAGCCCTTTTTCCATATGCTCACTTCTGGGATTATTGCCCATGTCGGCGAAGAAAAGCCAGATGTGGTGGTTGCGACGACCATGGTTGCGTTTTGTTTGAGTTCGATTCTGACTGGCAAGTATTTGTTGTTTGGATCCCGACTCGCACTAACATTGACCCAGGTATCACGTTTTTGCTGCTTGGGGTTTTCCGTTTGGGTGTTATCATTGGGTTCTTTCCGAGGCATATCTTGGTCGGGTGTATCGGTGGTGTCGGCTGGTTTTTGATCGAGACTGGGTGAGTGTTTGTTGTCGCTTGCGGGTTTGGTTTATTAACTTTAAAAAGATTCGAAGTGGCCGCTGGGGTGAACGACGAGGAAGGGTTCCAGTACAATATGGCCACGTTTCGCAAGTTTTTCATGGACACACACAATCTTTCACTCTGGGTTCCTGCTTTTGCGCTCGCTGTCTTGTTAAGGATCATCACTCATCGGGTACACCATCAGCTCGTTTTTCCTGTTTGTGAGTATTACGCCTGTTTCGGATCTACTAGGCGCTCACCGAGAGTTAGATTTCATTGCGATTGGGATCATCTTTTATATTGTCGTGGGGATCATTGGCATCGACATGGATACGCTCCGGAACGGGGGCTGGGTCTTTGACGTGGGGGGATCGAGGGAGCCTTGGTATACATTTTATACGAAATTTGGTTCGCATCTGTTTACCCTGCCAAACTATGAATGCTTACGATCTCTGGGTAGATTTCGGCAAGACGAGCTGGTCCGCAATTTGGGCGGGTATCCCGACCCAGCTCGCGTTGCTCTTTTTCAACACCCTGCACCCGCCGCTAAACGTCCCTGCTCTTGGTACGCCGGTTGGACAGAGAAAGACGAGGGCTGCTAACAATAATTCGTAGCCGTATCACTAAATGAAGACAACATTGATACGAATCGTGAATTGACGGCACACGGCATCAGCAATTTGCTCGCTGGATTTGCAGGAGTCGCACCAAACTATCTCGTCTATGTCAACACCCTATTGTGAGTACTATTTTTCGACAGGGGGTACTAAGCTGATGGGTTTTGGATAGGTTCTATCGTGTCGGAGGCGGAACACGTTATGCCGGGTTCTTGCTGGCTTGCAGTAGTGTGTTGCTTTTGTGGATCGGTACTGCGCCCATTGGATATATTCGTGAGTTGATATCAATTCGACGATAACACATGACTGATTAGGATCTAGCGGTGATGGTTGTCGGCGCATTGATTTTTGTGCTCGGGATCGATTTGGTCAAGGAGAGTGTTTGGGATACCCGGCATCGCGTCAGCAGGCAAGTCTGGGTTCGCGAGACCGCACGCATAATACCAACCAGTCCACAGATCGGAATATATCACAATTGTAGCCATCATGCTCTGCATGGTAAGTTTGGCCCTCAGCGTATTCGGATAGAGACTCACGAGCGGTCCAGTCGTTGTACGATTTTGTGATTGGAGTGTTGTTTGGGATCGTACTCGCATGTGAGTCGACGGTATATTTGTTTCGAGGGCCCACATATTGATCTCAGCGGAACAGGCTTCTTCTTTGTGATTCAAAATTCGAGAAGGCAGTGTATTCGGGCATTGTATTACGGTGATACGGCCATGTCCACCGTAAGGCGACCCAGCGCACACCGACAGTACATTCGCGAGGTTGCGTGCCAAGTGAGTGTTGCTCCATGGGAAACGGCAACCTGCTAATCGCATTGGAGCAGACTGCCATCCTGAGACTCCAAGGAATGATTTTCTTTGGGAGTGTGACATATGTGGAGAGTACGATCCGGTGCGTATAGTTATTTTAGCGCATACACGTGTGATAATCAACTCGAATCCAGTCAACTCATTGATATTGCCAACTGGAACAAACGGCCAATCCGCTTCCTCATCGTCGATCTCGCCTTGGTAGGCGGGCTAGACATGTCCTCAGCTGAAGCGTTTGTGCGCGTACAGAGACTACTAGCTGTCAAGCGCGTCACCCTTATCGTATGCGGCGTCAGCGCAGACTCTGCCGTTGGCAAAGCGCTGCAACAAGTCGATGTGTGGGCTGATCGTGGGACAGGAGTGGAGGTGTTTGAGACACTGAACGAGGCTATGGAGTGTGAGTTTTGTGTTTTTGATTTGGTCGTGCGGGGTCTTGACGTGAGTCTTCTTTCGCAGGGACAGAGAACGCGTATTTGAGAGCGTGGTTCGCGGCAAATAGCGCCAGGAAAGAGGAGCCCGAATCCGAGACGGTTGCTCGCCCAGCGCCAAGAGAGCGATCCCAGCGTTTACCCATCGCTTTCGGAGCTTCGTACATGAACTCGCCTCGCCGTTCGCACTTGGTCGATGCGGGACAACGGTTGATGGCAAATGGTGAGGTCGTCGACCAGCTTGCAACATGTATGCTGATGATGTGAACGTAGCAGACGACGGAAGCGGAACTCCTGCAGTTGTAGAATCCTCGGAACCAACTCCACCCCGCGAGCCAACATATTCCCTCATCAAGACCTTTTCTTCACATACCAACGACCCTGAGCTTATGGCCAAACTCGCTGCGTATTTTGCACGGGTCGAGTTACAGGCAGGTCAAGTGCTTTGGCGGCAGGGCGATTCACCAGATGGGATCTATGTGATTGAGAGCGGCGTCTTGCAAGCCAATTATGATTTCGCCGCGCACAGTGCCCCTGTTCAAGAGGTGAAGTTCTCTACCAGTATTATCCATAGACTTGAGCTGATGAGTGGCGTGCACGTAAAGTCCATGACAGCAGGAACATTAGCAGGAGAATTGTCGGCCTTGTCAGGAACCCCGAGAAACGCCACAGTGGTTGCAGAACGCCCTTCAGTCGTGTGGAAAATGAGTGCCGAAAGTTTTGAAAAACTGGAGCAGGAGCAGGGCGAGGTAGCCAAGGCGTTTGTAACGCTTGTATTGAAAGGTGTGTAGATCGACATTAAGCCAAGAGTCACTAGGGCTAGTTCTGATCCGACAATTTCCACTAGCGGCGAAACAAGACTATGACGTACTTTTGGCCGCTGTAAGTGTAGTGTTGGTCGATTTGAACCCACCATCTTATGTGTTTATTCAACAGCTTGCCACGCGCCATTGAGCCAGGAAGAAAAAGTTTCCTTTATTTATCTTCAAGGATCATCACATGTACCATTGTTTCGCTCAATAAAAGGAATGATTGGACTTAAACTTTAGCACGGAATGAAACAATCGCAATATCGCGGCGGCATCGCTAACTCGCCGCTTGGCAGTAACCGGCTGAGGGTGCGTCATTAATCATCGATGCGCGTGATGAGAAGATCCCTGATTCTTGGAATATCCATAACGACCCATCACGCGTCGGGTTCTATCATAAATTAGACACTCTCGGCTCCCCGGGTCCGTCGCCTTCTGAAGGTAATCTCTAAACGCGCAATGTGTGCTCGTAGCGAGCTGCCCCTGACGCTTATTGCGGGGAACTTGTTGCCAAGTCAGCACAACAAGTTCCGTGTCCCGAACACTTGCGAACTCGAGTATAAAAACTGGGGCTAAACGTCTGAGATGAAGCAAAAAATTGTGTCGTGTCTCCTCTGTCTCCGTCTGGTCCGGCTTTGCTCTTACACACTCGCTTTTCACATTCTCTTATCCCGTCCTTGCCTTTTCACCCATTCAGTCCGAACCCACACTTGACGTGTTAGAAAAATCGGCATGAAGTTCTCTGTTGTTGCCGCTGCTCTTGCGTCTACATCGGCTGTCTATGGCCACGCGAAATTCCAGTACGCCTGGAAGAATGGTATGACATCTCCCTTTTACTATCAACGTCGTGCCAGTAAGCTGACGGGTGTCCAGGTGTGGATCTTGGCGCCGGTATTGGGTCTTACATTCGGGGGCCAGCCAGCAATTCCCCAGTCAAGAACGTAAAATCTAGCGACATTATCTGCAATACCAATAACTCGCCTGTCCCCAAGACTATCGAGGTCTCAGCGGGCGACGTGCTTACGCTTGAATGTCAGCCTTTTTTCTCCTGCAACTGGTGTGCCATCTAACCTGACTGTAGGGCAACACGACAACCGTCGTGATGATATCATCGATCCCACTCACCAAGGACCGGTGCTGGTATACGTTGCCCCTACTGCCTCAAACGGTCAAGGTGCAGTTTGGCACAAGATTTTTGACCAGGGCTTCTCTGGTGGAAATTGGGTAAGCTTCTTGAGCTTTTATTTGATGCTAAGGAACATTGACCGAGGTTGCATATAGGCTACAGACAAGCTGATTGCTGCCAAGGGCACTGTTTCCATTACGGTCCCCAACCTTGCTGCTGGCGAGTACCTTATTCGCCCAGAAATCATTGCCCTCCACGAGGCAGATACCGATTTTGCTGTCAACCCTGCTCGCGGCGCTCAATTCTATATGGGATGCATGCAGATCAAAGTTGTTTCTTCCGGCTCTGTCAAACTGTCTTCGGGTATCAACTTCCAGACTGATTACAAGTCCGACGGGACGGGTATTCTTTTCAACGTGTATGGGACTCCTGGCTCCTCCTATGTCTCGCCTGGTGGACCGGTAGAGTCTTTTGCCGTCGCCGGTGCTGGTATTGGCCCTGTCCCGGCCGCTGGGTCTAAGCCTTCAACTACTCCGCCTGCTCCTGCCACGACGACCAGACCTGCGACAACTACAAAGCCGGCTTCCTCTGCTCTGCCTACTAGCAGGATGACTACTGTTACTATTCGTAGCTCCACCACAGCTCCCGTACCTACGAACCCCTCCGTAGCCGCTGTCGCAAAGTACGGTCAATGTGGAGGTATCGGGTACACCGGGTCGAAGGTCTGCGCCACCGGCTCAACCTGCAAGTATAGTAATGATTGGTATTCTCAGTGTCTGTAAGGGCATAGTGGATATGTGTCGTTTTGCGTTTAGTGTCGTTGGTCTGAGCCCCTGAGGGTGTTGTCAGCTCAACCTTGGCTAGCATTTGGATTTTCCTTTGTGTGTATCGTAGAGCGAATGCATACTTCTTGCCAGAATATTATTTTTCACTTATTGCTACAATATTCGCGTCATTGCATCAGCTGGTAGAGGTCTTAGCAATCTTTGATATTTGATATTTACGGTTTCTACTTGGGGAATTTGCAAACATTTCATACCAGAGCCCAAAGGCAATAGAACACTTGGGCCCTGGCACGCAGCAGGCCATTTTACCCTCGGAGCATCACATTAGGTGATCCGACTAATGCTGAGCCAAGTAGTATTGGGGAACGGTAGGCCACTTGTCAATCCCCTCCTAGTGAAATAGTGAGACAAGCCTGATGTTTATGTATCATGATTGGGCTCACCAGCAAGAGAACTGCCATTCCGACAGCCAGATGAGGATCTTCGAGGTAGGTGTAAGTAGTGATCAGCTGGAAATGTTCTGAAGCGCCAACTCACCAATATGACAATGCATAAATGTGGGACCTGGGTCAGAGGATTTGAACCGGAAAGCAATCCAGTTTTGGCCTCCCAGACCCGGGGGAGTCACGAAGGTATCACGGAACTGTGGATCCACCAGGTTAAGACCAGGCAGCCCTATGTATGCGGCTTTCAGTCATTGCCATGGTGTGCTCAAGATCTAAATCGCACCTGCTGCGGCTGCCTCGGCAACAGTATTGTACGGGAAACCTCCAGAACCCCAGCCAAGGAACCAGCCTTTGACCCCGTGCTTGTGGATTCTAAAAACCAGTGAGGAATTCTCCCTCTTGGTCGAACAGAACGAAAGCACTCACGGATGAGGTGGGTGTAATGAAGGATTACCGCTGGTGATAACCATAATCACGTCAACGTATTGCTAGTTACGGTTTCAGACGAAAACATGGCAGCCATACGACGTGAATTTACCTCGTCCAGGGTCGTAAACTTGAGCGCAGGATCCACAGAGTTTGCCTGTGATAGGTCAAACATCATAGGGACAGCTGAGTCGGAACGCTCCTATACTTTCGTCAGTGGTCTGGATACTAGAATGGATATAGCATGGTCTACCTGCCAAGTTTTATTGTTCAAGAACCAAACAAGCTCGGAGGTGCGCTGCGCATTCAGGCGGATAGTTACAACCTAACTCCGATGAATAGGACGCCGCAAAAGACTAGGGATGATACACACTTGACTGGGGGCGGGTTTTGGAGGCGGGTTTGCAGGGAAAGGCTTGATGTCAGCCGGATCGAGTTCACGAGCGGGTCCGATAGCTTGCCCAGCATAGTCGATGTATGGGTTTTTGGGACGAGGAGTAGTATAGACCGTACGTTTGACCTTCGTAGGCGCGTCGACTGTAGGAATATCGCGCTTGGTAGGAACCGCAGCGTTGGTGTTATATTGGAGTACCTGGTTATGTCTTGGCTTCACATCCCATCGCCCACAGCCAATTTTGGACGATCCACTTACGGCGAATCCACTGAGTCTCTGGGGTAATACCGATGCAGCAACACGGATGGTATAGTCTTTTGCTGGTTTATCAAGCTAGCGAAGACATTCAGTCATGCCAAGATTGAATAATATGCAAACGTAAGTAGCGCACCTTGATAAAAAACTGGAAACGTGCACCGATTGGAATTCCAATAAACTAGGCAGAAATTCCACCAACTAAGGAAGTGCACTAGGCTAAACTTTCAGCACATTACCTCTGACTGTATCGGCTGAATATAGGAACCATCCGCAGCGAATGTATACAAGGTATGATTATCGATTGAAACTGTATCCCATGTTAGATTAAAAGTGATCCACTATTGCAGTTCTCACCTCGGAGATCCCAAATACTAGCCGCGTTGACTGATTATAGCAAGAAGTAAGAACGAACATCAAAATGACGGGAAAACGATTTGACTAACCGACGTTGAAGGCCGCCCACTTTGCAGCCGGATTTACTTGGAATACTTCGAGCTCGGTGGTGGTATTCTGTGGCCAATCGCTTATAGGTTCTCAGTATATCCTAAGACAATGTATATCCGCACCTGGCAGGTGCAAAAGATCTCAGGTAGTACTTTAGTCGGATCTCCTCCATAAGGAAAAACTTTGGTATTGTTGGGGAAAGCACAGCTTAAATCTGTCTCAATAACGCATTTCGAGATGCAACCAGAACCTCGTACTCACCCTTTGTCTGTTGCTTTACCAACTGTGGGGTGAACTACTGGATCTAGGATAGCCCGGATCGGGCAGACCATTTGCCTACATCGAATGAGCACCAAGCCGCATACATTCTAAGTATTTTTACCCACCCCTTTCCGTTAATCAATATGCTATGGACGCAGTGAGTTGTTTTTTTCTTTGATTCGGTGACTTTGAGCCTACTCGTCAAGGCACAGAGGCTCTACAAGCGTGCGCTTCCACCTGTGCTGGAATCAGTATATTATTCTTTGGCGGGGTTAAGCATGTACGGACTCATTTATATAATCGTTGGCAGTTTTGTGTTTCCAGTCGTAGATAAACAGTCGATTCGGATTCCTCTCAGCTGCCTTCATTGCAGCAATGTCGGCTGCACTGCTCGAGATCAAGCTGAAAGGATTGATCCTGTCCGCTTTAGGACGAAAATAGATGTCACCACGAAGACCGTCATCAACTTGGAGCTGGTAGTGAGAATGAAACCAATGATATCCCATTTGGGTCGCCGTATAGTTGTAGACGAAGGTTTTGCCAATAGCGATGGGATATTGCGTGATTCCAGGAACTCCGTCAGACCTGTGAGGCTGAGTGAGCGCCCAGTCCGTCTAGTTCGTTCGATATTTTACGAACCAAGGAGTTTGATACTGTTCAATTCTTTATCGAAACGAGTGAGTATTGGTTTCATATCGGAGATTTGTACCAGACACATACCCATGCCAACTGCGAGTGAGAAGTCAGCGGATTGTGTCAAAGAGAAGTAAAGTAGGCTACTAACTGAATAGTAATAGGCTCATCACCATTATTGATCACCGTAATGCTCAGCTGGTCCCCTTCGTCTGCCACAATGGTTGGCCCCGGTGTTACACCTGTATTTCTTCGTTAGAACGATCTGCTTTGGTGAAGTCCAATCTAGCGCACCATTCACAAGCCATGCGCGCCTGGAGACGCCATCTGGAGCAATTGCGCCGTGAGTGATCTTGAGAGTATACTGGCGCAAAATGGCATGGACATCGACCACCAATAATGCGGTAAAGAGTAAGGCCGTACTAAACCTCATCTTGAACAGCACAAGGCTACTCTGAGGAGTTGGATGGGTTGGATTGAGCTGAATGATATGCATTGTCGAAGTAACTCCCTTTTTATAGTGGCCCGTTGCACTTCCCGGCCTAACGAAAAATCCCCCTTCCCCATTTTCAAAATGCTAACATTGGCAACAACCATGAAAAGGGTAACATAGTGAGACCGGGCGGCGTGAGACTAGGATAAAGGTCGGGCATGTGGTACCGGTGCGTGGATTCAGTCTCGGGCGCATACCGACGCAAGGAAGCCTGGCCAGCGTGAGTGGTTTGAGCTGGATAGCCTCACATCTCGGCTAATTCCAGCATACGTATTAGGCATATATGCAGGGGTCCAATAGAAGAGTGCTATGTTCGTTTGGTTTGACAGAGCTCTGGAGACGTACAGCGCCTTAATGTTGTCCCGTGTACGGCAATAAGCTTAGATGTAGCCATATGAGCGAAACGACTTCCATGATAGCCTACCCATGAATACCAAGCAAAGCTGCACTACATAGCCCACTAATACCAATCTCTAAGCCCGCAACACGCTTGACACGGGCGGGCAAAAGTGCCCGGTAGTTTTGCACGACGAGCAGCCGGGGAGAAAAGTTAGATATGACATGTTGACTCATTTCTGACAGCGAAGACACCGGACTCACGGTGTCCTAGACGCTGGAAAGAATGATTGTGTTGATGTTCTCATGAGAAGATCCTTGGACCGAGATGTCCGTGCCAAGCATGAAGATATTTCAGAATCTCATATATGCCGCTGATGCATCATGATGGCCGAAGAATTTACACCTACTGTTAATAGGGAATAGTGTTGACCTGCTGCCCAGACGAGATCTAGCACATTGCATTCCAACAGACCGCTATGGAGTTTGTTCGCCATTCGGAAACTACGGGATCTTCGAGAATCGGATACAATCAAGAGCCCTATACAGTTAGTATGGGGTAATTGACCTTGCCGTGAACTACGCATACATTACCGCATTCCCGATTAACCGTCCGGGGAAAAAGTAAGGCTAGGAAGGAATTCTTGCAACTGTTGTCTAAAGAAACCCTCTAAATTATAAATAAATTGTGGCGAAGTACGACCAGGCTGCAATGTAGGATACGTGAAGAAACCCGCCAGATGAACCTATTAGATACTGTGGACTCGGCTAGTTGGGATTGGGTGGTCAAAGTATACGGTTACACATGCACTCATCGGGCATAGTCTCTGTGAATCACAAATCGGCGAGAGATACCCGTCAATGACGCATTACTGTAAGTATAGAAAACATTCATTCGCATCCGGCTGTTGAACATCCGGTGATTTCCGAATGGCGAACAAACTCCACGGCGGTCTATTGGAATGCAACGTGCTTTCATGACCGATCGTAGGTGTCTAGGGGATGGGAATTGCAAGGGAGCCGGAATATCTGATCGAGAAGAACGGACGAGGACTTGTTCAGGCGGTCAGGCGTCTCGAAGCAGGTCACAAGCTGGAAATTGTCACGTAGGCAGCACTCGCCCAAAGATCAAGAAACGATATACCAAAAATCTGATAGCCGCAAGCTGAAGTGGTTCCGACGCCAATCCTATGCGAAAGTCCTCGGCCTAGGCAGATTGGATTTTGGTCTCATCAACGGTTTGGAACTTTTGACCCTGCCTGTGATCGAAACCGGAGCCGGGGAGAGACTAGATGGCGAAATGTATAATATTGATAATAGGAAGTACGATACACGATGGACACAGAACGCGGTGTGGTTGGGGGATCCGAGAGACGCCGAAGGCGGCTCAAGGATGTGTGGCCGGGCCGCCAGCCACGCGAGCGGGGCTCGAGGGCGGGCGGCAAATCGTGTCCGTCGGTAGCGGTGCGGTGGGCGGGACAAACATACTGTAAGTCTGGATAGGTATATACTACTAATAGATCGCGCACTTGCTATGACTGCGCGGTTCCGCGTGGCACCGTATTTCGTGTCATGCTACCTAAGAGTGGTGGAGAGGAGAGAAATGTCGATAACCGGGCACGTGATCGGTCCGGCTCCATCGACCTGCGGCAGAGTATCACGTCTCACGTCTCCCCAGGCTGCGATCTATGCGTGCACAGATCTGAGGGATCATGCTTAGGTGGATCCTTGAGCGCTGGCGTATTTTTTTAGACAACACATTAAAAATCAACTCCTGGCAAGTTCAAAATCTCCAGTACAATACATTATCAGTGCTGACCGAGGTAGTATGTTGGGACTATTGGCCACTTATCAATTCCTTCCTGTGGAAGGAGTCAGCAATCAAGTTCGCCTGTGGATGTGGCTTATTTACCATAAGCAGAACAGCCATCCCGACCGCGAGGTGAGGATCTACCAAGCTTGACTTCAATACTCATACAATTCCAGACTCTTAACGTTTCATACCAATATGGCAGTGGATGAAAGTTGGTCCAGGGTCGGACGATTTGAACCGGAAAGCTATCCAATTCTGACCGCCCAAGCCGGGAGGGGTCACGAAGGTGTCACGGTACTGGGGATCTACTAGGTTCAGACCCGGCAGTCCTACGGACGTACCCATTAGAATTGTTGCTGCGCCAGTCAAGTTTACTACATACCCGCAGCGGCCGCCTCGGCCACAGTATTATAAGGAAACCCGCCCGAGCCCCACCCTAGAAACCAGGCCTTGACCCCATGTTTGTGAATTCTATGGGGGACTTGCGGTAAGATTTTCCAGCAGGAGAGTTTAGAAATTAGGAAATTGCTTACGGGTGAGGAGGGTGAATGCCGGGGTTACCGCTCGTCACAACCATAATCACATCGACATATTGCTATGAGCATGTTAGTCTCTTTTTCAAAAAGGCCAAAGAATGATCCACTCGCCTCGTCAAATGTTGTGAACCTCAATGCTGGATCAATGCCGTTTGCTGCAGACATGTTGAACAGTACAGGGACCGCAGAATCAGGCAGCTCCTATTTTGGTTTGGGATTAGCTATTTCCCACAAAGGGTTTGAAAGCCTGCTTACGCTCCAAGTTTTTTGATTTAAAAACCAAGTCATCTCTGCTGTACGGGTAGCATTCAAACGGATTGTTTTTATCTGCTGGAAATTAGATTTTGAACGTATGCTCATGTTGTATTGGCGTACTTGACTTGGTGCAGGCTTCGGTGGGGGATTCGCTGGGTATGGTTTAATTTGGGATGTATCGACCTCGCGGGCCGACCCAATAGGTTGCCCCGCGTAGTCAATATACGGGTTCTTGGGCGTGGGCGTGGTATAAACAGCTCGTTTTATCACCTTGGTGGGAGTGTTGGCTCCATCCCGTTTGGTTGAAATGGGCGCTTTGGTATTGTATTGGAGAACCTAGGCAAAACCTGGCTCAGCAAAGCATTAACGCTTTGAGAAAAAGTCCTAACCGCATATCCACTCAATCTCTGGGGAAGGACCGAAGCTGCAACGCGCACGGTGTAGTCTGTGACCGGTTTGTCAAGCTGATCACCCCAAATGTGAGTCAATGTTATACTTAGATCTTATATGAAGACGGACCTTAATGAAAAACGTATAGCGTTCACCGATCGGAACGCCGATGAACTGGAATGACCGGCTCAACCCTCCTCTGTTGCAGCGTTTGAACAACTTACCTCTGACTGAATAGGCTGAATATAGGAGCCATCCGCGGCAAATGTATATAACGTGTGATTATCGATCGAAACTGGAACATAATTTATCAACCGTAACACATTTGTGGTTTGGGTCACCTACCTCGAAGATCCCAGACGCTCGCAGCATTAACTATCCAAGCGAAGAAGGTAAGTCCAAAAGGCGTTTCGATTACTTGTAGGTGCTTACCGACGTTGAAAGCCGCCCATTTCGCGGCTGGGTTTACTTGAAAAGTTTCAAGCTCGGTTGTAGTGTTCTGCACAAGTACATCATGTGTACAAGCTACTAGCACCGCAGAAGCTAGATCATTCTTACGTGACATGTATAAAATATCTCGGGCAAAACGGCTCCCGGGTTGCCGCCATAAGGAAAGACATTGGTATTATTCGGATATGCGCATCTATTAGGAAGAGTTAAGCCAACGATATTACGGAGAACTGCATTGAAATAGCAACTCACCCCTTATCTGTTGCTTTGCCGACCAAAGGATGTGTCACGGGGTCCAGTATTGCTCGACTGGGACACACCACCTGCCTACGCGGCACATTAGTCGCAATCCCATGAGCCAAGGTCACGTAACTAACCCTTTGCCGTTGATTAGGATGCTAGATCCGCATTTTAGCAGGGGTTTCAAGCTCACTACGAATATACGCACTTGTCCAGACAAAGCGGCTCGACTTGCGTCCGCTTCCACCTATGACCCCGAGTGAGATGACATGGTTGAGACTGAAACATGCAACTTACTCATTCATATACTCTACAGAAGTCTTATGCTTCCAATCATATATAAATAGCTTGAAGGGGTTCTTTTCTGCTGCCTTCATCGCCGAGATATCAGCAGAATTACTGGATATGTATCCGAACGGATTTGCGCGGTCTGCTTTGGGACGTATGTAAATGTCACCACGCAGGCCATCGTCGACTTGGATCTGGTGGTGCGAATGGTACCAGTAGTAACCCATCTGAGTCGCCGTCCAGTTATAGGTGAATGACTTTCCAACGCCGATTGGATACTGTGTGATACCAGGAACGCCATCCGACCTTCAATGACAAGTCAGTGAGTAGATGATGATTGAATCAAATCAAGCGCACCACATGGTACCAGTCTGTTCGATCCTGTTTAAGCGGGCTATGATCAGACAAAAAGTGCAGATCAAGAAAGAACATGCATACCCATGCCAACTGGAGAGAGTCAGCGACGAACCAATGACCCTAAATAACATTAGACTTACTGGATTGTAATCGGCTCGTCGCCTCTGTTGAGGACATTTATGCTGAGTTGGTCACCTTCATCAGCTGTGATAGACGGCCCAGGGGTGGTACCTTATCAAATAAATCAGAGAAAATAAAGCGAGTCGTAGTTAAGTATTGGCACACCATTGATGAGCCATGCATTGCGAGAGACTCCATCTGCGGCAACATTCCCGTGGGTAACTACGAGGGTGTATTGCCTCAGAATCGCATGAACATGAACCAGTAGTGATCCAAGTAGAAGTGAATATAAAGCACGTCCCATGTCTTATCAAGCGAGCTGTATTCGAGAGTGATGGTCTGAAAGTCCAAACGACTGAGGTTTTATATCCCACACAATCCATTCCGCGCCAAGGCTTGTTCCTGAGAAACATCACCATTGAGCCAACAATTATCCATACGTTAATGAGCTGGACTCTGGAATGCTGAGCAAAGAGTTGACTCTTTGACATGAACGCATGTATCGTACCAGTGGGCGGCATCACGCGCGTGTAATGGTAACGCGCGAATCAAGTGGTGATCTAGGCGGACTAAGCGGTAGACCGCACCGCATGCCCTGGTATCAAACCCGAGCCGAGCTATAGAGGAGCAATGTTTGCGCATCCAGGAGTGTGGATAATCTGAGATCGGGTGAAAATCCGGCGGGGATAAACGAGTAGGTCAGGGGATAAATCACGCCGGCAATAGTTAACCGAATGGCCACATGCCTGACTGCCGCGGTGTTGTAATAGAGTCCCCACCCATAGCGGGTGCAGTATCAGGATCGACTGCTAAAACGCCAAGCCTCAAACGCCCCCGACGTCCGAGCTTCTACCGAGACACTTGGCGAGAACTCAGCGAGTTGGTTTGAGTGTACATGGTCAATCAGACAAAAGAAAAAGCCCCGTAGAAGCAAGAGCAACGATAAAACGATTTAGGCAAGTTGTAAATATCAGAGAACTTGCTTGAATTCACCGCACGCAGCACGCCGAGCGAAGAGCTCTTCTGAATAGATAGTGCTTCACGCCAGTTCGCGTTAGAGCGGGCCGACGTAGCCACATAGAGCTGGATGCACAGGTTTGAACAACTTGTCGTTTCTATAGCGTCTACCCAGGCGTTGTTTGACGACTGATGGTCGACGCGCTGGATGCGATGCCTAAGCTCACGTGATTCACAGGAGTGGGGCGGCCGTTGAGCTATGCTGGTTAAATTGGCATTTTTTACCACGAATCATACAAACCTATGTACAGGCTCTTGGAAATTTCTGGAGTGCCAGAATCGAGTTCGATTTTTCGCGAGTCATGCCAATCAAGGCTATGACCGCATTCAATCAATGCTGACTCGAACCTGCGGAGCCTTGACGAATGAGGAAAACAGCTTTAGTTCTTCTGAGGAAGTTTATGTTGCCCACATGCTAGAGACAAGGCCGATTCAGACCGCAGCCCCGTATGACGGGGCCGACCCGATATGTGGTTGCGGTGTGGCCAACGTATCGCCAACGGCTGACGATCGACGGTGATACGACGTCAGTTGCGTCATTCATGCGCCCGTTAGTCCTCGAGATCGTGTTGGACTCATTCAATAGGAAAGGCACAACCTGAGCGCATACATTTTGCCTTGTTGGGTCAGCTGACGAACGGAGAACGCCACCAGCATAAGGTCCGTTACGTTTCATGATCTGTGTCCGGGGTCCCCATGTCAACTCACGTGCTGCGGGTGCAGGATTTCCATGGCGCGTGTTTGATGACCGGCCGCGTCGTCAGCGGCTTTGTTGCTATGGTGCGGGGTTTTGGGGCCAATCGAAATGGGGCCCACGTGGAGGTGGTGGAGGAGTACAGTATACCAAGTTGCACACTCACTATGCACATTGTTGGCCAATAGATTATGGTGGAAGGGAACGTACAGCGCAATTGTGCGAGCTCGCCGTTTGTGGAATAGGGGGTTGAGTGCGGGGACCGGTGGGAATGTATTTCGTAATGAAGAACCGCAGTTCGGTGGCATTCGGGCAGAGATAGGAGGCGGTCAAACTCATGCGACCTGTATGGTGAGAAACCAGCAACGGGAGGCATACCGATGAAGAGACGGGCTTACAGTTGATGGCAGGAGTATGGCAGCACGATCCCAGGGAACGACAAAATAGTGCAGATGAAAACGACAAAAAAGGCAGGTTATCAGGAGCAATCGATCGAGTTTGGAGAGTGCGACAATTCGGCTGGGGAACAAGCGATCGAGATGGGTAGCCGGATTGACAATGGCAGACGAGAGCGACGCCCCGGGATTGATCGAAGGCACGCATTCGAGTCAGCAGGACAAGTGGGCGAGGCTGCGCAGACGGCCAACAGAGCGGGCCCAGTGTGGCTGCGGTGAGGAGCTAGCCAGCCCGAGCGTGTCGAATCGGGGCGCCATCGCGGATAGCGTTGATAGGCGAGTGTGTGGCGACTGAGTATATGCATGACCCACTCAGCCCGCCACGTTGGGACATTGTTCGCGATAAGGAGTGCAAATGGTCGTGCGACTGGCACAGCCACCGACCGCCCCGGATATAATCCCGTGGCCCGCCCCCCCCAACCTGCACCCGCCCACGATGAAGTCCATTCGTGCCGCCGCCCTCCTCTCCATCGCATTCTTGGCCTCGGCCACCGCCCACGGCACCCGCAAGTCCCTCGGCTTTGGCGCCCGCCACCCCCACGCTCGCTTCGTCACTGAGCCACAGATCGCGTCGTCGTTTGCCACCCACACCGACCCGCTCAGCGTTGCACGTGCGTTCCTCCAGTCGTACACCGACTCGGACTACTACATCCGCGACGACTCGTACACCGACAAGGCCACCGGCGTCACCCACGTCTATGTCCGCCAGCGTGTTGACGGCCTCGAGGTCGCTGATGGCGACATCAACATGAACATTCGCGACGGCCGTGTGCTCAGCTTTGGTGACTCGGTAGGTCACTCCACATCGTATGTAGGCATTTCGCTGACATTGTCGCAGTTTTTCCGAGGCTCTGCGCCATCCTTTGGTGCCCGTCCTTCAGCATCGCACGCCACTCACTGCGCCGACTTTGCCAGCGAGAAGATGTCCCTTGCGGGTGGCGACCCCCAGTTTGTGCTGGCCGAGCTGTCCGAGACCCACGAGGACATGTACGCCCACAACTGCGCCCGTCCGCTCGCTGCCGTCCAAGAAGCCGCCACCGCAGACTCGCGCAAGGATACCCACGATCCCCGCCGCGCCGCTCTTTACTTTATGATCGCCGCTCACCCCGATGCCTCGGCCGTCGACGAACTGTCCCGCGATTTCGATGCTACCCTCGACCGTATGTCTGTAGCCTACGAGCATCATCTCGTCGGCCAGGATGCTCACCCCTCGGCCGTCATCTCGGGCCTCCCTGGCGCTGTCAACCCTGTCAAGGCCCGGGTCGTCTACGTCCAAACACCCACCGAGGACGGCCAGACCGAGCTTCACGCGACGTGGCGCCTCGAGGTCGAGATGGCCGACAACTGGTATGAGGCCTATGTCTCGGCCAACGACCCTTCAACCATTGTCTCTGCCATCGACTGGGCCTCGGACTCGCCGATGCCTCGCTCGGGCACCGAGCTCAATGCCCTCGAGGCCAAGATTACCATGGGCAAGCCTGTTCATTATACCGACGCTGGCTCGTACAAGGTCTGGAAGTGGGGCATCAACGATCCCGAGTGGGGGAAGCGCTCCGTCGAGTCGGCCTCGTACGACCAACTCGCATCGCCTCTTGGCTGGCACACCATCTCCAAGGCCAACAACCCTCACGGCTCGCCCGCGTGGGTCGGCAAGGGGTTGAAGGACGGCAAGTACCTCAACTTTACCACCACGTGGGGTAACAACGTGAGTGTCGGCTGAGCTTGCGAGAATCGCGCGCTGATTTCTTTTTGCACAGGTGTTTGCGCATGAGAACTGGGAAGGTCGAAACAACTGGATCTCCAACGGCCGTCCAGAGGGTGGAGAGTCGCTCAACTTTACCTTCAAGTACGGTGCCAAGGAGGGGTTGGAGAAGAACCCGAAAGACTACATCGATCTTGCGGTGACCCAACTCTTTTACACTAGCAACATGGTTCACGACTTGTACTATCGCTACGGATTCGACGAGCTCGCAGGCAACTTTCAACAAGACAACTATGGCCGCGGCGGTCGTGATGGCGACGCTGTTATCGCCAATGCCCAGGACGGCAGCGGCTATAACAACGCCAACTTTATGACTGTAAGTGGAGTGATCTGGCCACCGGAACTATTTAATGACAAGTCTCTAGCCCCCCGATGGTCAAAACGGACGTTGCCGAATGTACATCTGGAACACCGCCACGCCTTATCGCGACGGTGACCTCGAGGCCGGCATTGTCATTCACGAGCTCTCTCATGGTTTGTCGACACGTCTGACCGGCGGCCCCTCCAACTCGGGCTGCCTCGGCTGGGGTGAGAGCGGTGGCATGGGCGAAGGTTGGGGCGATTTCCTTGCCACGACTATCCGTTCGACAAAGAACTATACCGACTTTTCGATGGGAAGCTGGGCCAGCAACCAAGCCAAGGGTATTCGCAACTATGTCTACTCGACGGTAAGTAAATAGAAGTTTCACCTTGAATTTGACTAACATGTTTTATTAGAATATGACTGTGAACCCTTCGACGTACAAGACCCTCGACAAGCCCGGTTACTGGGGAGTGGTCAGTTGTTGTATCCTTTCTCTTGAATTGTCCTTAACTTGAATTATACAGCACGCCATCGGTGAGGTTTGGGCCGAAATCCTCTGGGTTGTGTCGCAAAAGTTTATCGAGAAGCACGGCTATTCGGAGACTTTGTTCCCTCCTCAACCTCTTGAGGACGGAACAATCCCTATCGGTGACTTTTACCGGCCCCAAGTCATGGGTAAACCACTTGTTCCGAAGCACGGCAACACTCTCTTCACTCAGTAAGTGCCTGAAACTGATTTTGTGTCATGCGCCTAATGTCTTTTTCAAGGCTCGTCATCTCCGGCATGAAACTCCAGCCCTGCCGTCCTTCATTCTTCCACGCTCGAGATGCAATCATCGAGGCAGACAAGATCCTCACCGGCGGTGAGAACTATTGCCTACTTTGGGAAGGATTCGGCTCTCGCGGTCTGGTAAGTTTGTTTAGTGCTGGATACCAGCCTTGACTGACATCTTGCTCACAGGGCAAAGACGCCGCTCTGGTTGGGGGTACGCCATGGGGTGGAGGAGTCCACACTGATGGGTTCAAGTTGCCAGAAGAGTGCCAGTAGACGAGCTATTTGTGACGGACGCTTGGATTTACGACGTATTGTACGATAGAATGACGAATCGTTTTCTTTGTCTATCTACGGTTATTTACATAATTTCGTACGAGGAATATCACGATATTTTAGTTTTGCGTGCCTAATTCCGACAAGCAAAAGTTTGATGCCAAGCGCCACTGCTCCTCAGATCAACGACATCTATTAGACGTTTGCAAGATTTCATATTCTCCAGCAGAAAAGGAGGCACGGAGCAAATTCCGCTCAGGCGATGCTGACGACGGGAAAGAGCCACATACGCCACTGATCACCTTGAAACAAGTCAACGCGGTGCTATGGACGTGTTTCTCTGGCCCCATGTACACCTTTGTCCCGATTTTTTGCACGTTCACTGTTATCATTATGTTCCCACTCAGCCCAACCATTCAGGCTGTGCTTATATTTCGTGCGTCGGTCATGCCTGCTTCTCTGAAGGCGGCGCTCGCGTTTCCCAATCTACCAAGACCCTAAGCTAGCATCGGCGATTGCATGATACATTTCAATGTCATACACGTTTCGTACGAATGATACTGAAGCGTCGGCTCTGGGAGCCAGTTGGACTGCAGGAACGAGTCCCAATTCTTCTTTGAAAGCAGGGGTATTTGCCCACGCTGATCCGGCAAGCGCACAGTCAGTCTGTTACGACCAGCCACACGGCCGTGACACCGAACCGCCCGGCGCTTAGCCACCTCGACCTCGTCCTCTCGTGCTCCCGCTCGTACCCGCTCTCCCCTCTGCCCTCTTGCATACCTACCGGTCCGAGCTCACTCCCGAGTATCGTACAAGTCACCATGCACATGCCGCGTTACCCCTGGCGGATGTATGCGCGAGTCCGACGACTACACGACTCGCCCTGCTTCGCTCTCGCCGACTATTGGCCCCTCGGGCTATCTCTTATATTTATGTCTCCTTTTCGTCTCTTATGTCTTTATCAGGATGTAACTGTCGTACCTATCTCGTATGTACTCCGCTCATCCACGCTCGCTTGTCTCTCATTCATGGCCCAATATTTGATACAGTATTTGTCCTACGGTTTATCTTATATACTTGCCTTATGCAATGCTGTGTATTCTCCATTGTATTCAACGCCAGTTATTTCTCCCATTCGCTCGTCTGCACTTCTCAGGCCTTGCTCGCTGTCCATCTGACCATCTGCGCTGTCTCGATCCCTCTCGACATCGCCAAGTCGCTCGGCACTTACTGCCTATCGCCTCGAGTCTAACACAATCCCTGTTGCTGACATATCATAAATAGGGGTATGGGCCACGAAATGTTCCTTCGTCCCCCACCACATCCACATCCTCATCTCATTACCTCCGTTTTCTCTTTTGCGCTGTGTTTGCCTTGCCTTGGTCCACACTGCATATTTCAGCACAGCATAATCAATAGTTGCAGCATCAATATGCTTGTCATTCCTGCCCCAATGCTTCCACCGTGGATCGCGTTGCCTGGCCTACACAATATACAGAATGATCCAACACCTGACAACCTGGTGGGGGCTATTTGACTGGGCATGGTGACCCTCAATGCGTACTATAAAATAGGTCAGTTGCATTTCTTCCATCAGTCTATTATTACGGCAGAGACCATGTGACTATTTAGGTCAGGGAGATGCTGCCCTAGGTTTCTTCAGCGAGCTCCTTGTATACCTGTCAGCAACCACTGGTATGAACCAAGTATTCTGTATTGCTACTTGCTCATGTTTGAACATTGTTTAGCAATGGGACCTCTTGCTGGTTTACAGTCTCAGGTGGTCAAGCTTCAGAAGGAGATAATTGCCCACATGAAGACCGTTGAATTGCAGCTTGCAGATATCAGGAAAGATATTTCTGGTTTCAAGGCCAAGCTCCAGAAAGATCTTTTTGGTTTCAAGAGCAAAATTAAAGGTGAACTCAAGGGTGCCCAGGACAAACTCAACAATGTCCAGGGCCAGCTTGAAGGCATTCAAGGCAAACTCAAAAGTGCTCAAGCCAAACTAAAAGACATTTGGTGGGATCTACATGGCGTTCACAATGAGCTGGAGGATGGTCAAAGCCAAATCACACAAATCAAGCTTGCCTCGCAGATAACACAGCTCTCACCCAAAAGGTAAGCAAGCGGCTTATGGAATCCGCATTCTGTGGCAATTTTTTCCCACAAAAATCCGCTGCAGAGCGCAGGTGCAGGAGCGGGAATGGCTGTGAGCACGCCGATATCCATGCAGGTAACCTGCCAAAATTGGCATATAAGCGCCGGGGTATCTGCACATATTTGCGCAGTGAAAGCAGCGTTGATAGCTGCAAAGGATAGTTGTGGTTAGACATAAGTTGCCACAAATGAGTGAAATTAGTACCATTGAATAGCCCAAAAATGTAGCTTTCAAATGAGATAAGATACATAAGGAACAAAAAATCATACAGGGGAATTGGTAACAGTCATTGAAAGAATATTGTTTCAGATGCACAAATTCTGCCAAGTTGTCACAAAATGCATTATTTGTATACATATTTATATCATTTGATGCGCAACAGCGCTCTGAGTACATTGAAAATGGTCTAAGCCTCAGGGGATGCACACAGAGCAAGTAGTAGGGGGAAAACTGAACTGTACCCCTGAAAGCACCACAAGCTCTAGTAAATCCAACTGCACAAATTGTCACGACCCTCGTCTGAAGGGTGTTTATCTTCTATTCTTGATACAACGGTAGCATTGTCAGATCTTAGCCTGATCCTTAGCCTGATGCGTGGCAGCCACCTGTGGCGGTTTGTAAGTGTCTTCTGAGGTTGATGCGTCGACGAGGCCTTGATGCGCGGCATCGAGCCTTCTAGTCTTAGGGTCTGAGTCCTCTATGCGTCTCGTGAGGATGTTCCAAAGGTCACCCGATCTGTCGGGGATCTGTGAGGGACTTGTGGCTGGAGTTGGTTCTTGTAGTAAATCACTTAAGATGTTGTCAACGTTGGTTGGGGTTAAAGGCCCAAAGAGACCGTCGATGTAAAGCCTGAGTGTCTTAGAGAAATATGCACCTGCCTCACTTAGAGGCTGTGTGTGACTTGTGGCTTGCAGTGTATTACTAAGTACCTAAGTGAATAGGACCGAGTATCCTAAGTGGTGAGTCTTAAGTGTGTAAGTCTTATGTGTGTATCACCCTTGAGGGGAGATCGATGAGGTAAAGCAAGCTGGTCTGAGAGCAGCTTGCACACCAAGTATTTATACTCATGGGTACATGGTCTGTGCGTACAGTTCCAAGAATACATGAGTTAAAGATAGTATGTGTTTCTAAAAGAAGGTATGTCTAAATAAAGGTGTTGCTAAGAATAGTCCAGAAGAAGATAAGGCGCACTAAAGATAGCTCTGATCAGTAAGCCACTTCAGATAAGGTGACTAATGCGCCAATCATCCTTAGTAAGAGGAAGAAAAGAAGTGGGTGGCTTATAAAGCATGTAAGCCACCTGACTAAGGCAAAGTCATGTGCACAGCTCATGACACAAATGTTGCTCCCCTGTGCGGAACATGTTCTATATGTATATTATATGCTATATACAAAGTTTCATTATATTTGGCACACTCCTGGTGCTGTTATGGGGCGATATGGCCCCCCTCATGACTGAAATCCCCCTACACACCTCATACATTGATGTTGAAGCCATTTGAGCCAATTATAGTGTTACAAGCAAGCTCAGCAAGTCTGAAACCCCTATTCTAATGAGCAGCATTATCCTACTTCATTGATTAAATCCTCTTGTACATGTCACACCTGGGGGGAATGCACTATTTCCCCCAGCCTAGTAAGACCCATGTTGAGTTCACATCAATGCCAGCCAATCCTAGAGATGTCACCCGGGAACCCGCACGGGGGTTACCCAGGGCATTCCCTACCCGCTTCCCTCCCTTCCCGCATCCCCAGAAGAGGTAGGGAAGAGGAATAGCCATGAGAAAACTTGCAGGAAGAGGGTACCTGCTGGGTACCCGGGGAATGGGGGAACAGGGGGGAATGGGGGAATGGATGACCACCAATGTCATCCAATCATCTTTGTACATAGCTCATTAAATGCGCAAATTCAGTACATTCCAGCGGTATATGTATCATATATGTTAGCACATCATACAACTGCATCGCAATCAAAATACCCCTGAGAAATATTCAGGGGAAAGTGCAGCCCATCCCCCCTTTCAGATTCTCACAGAAAGTAGCATATATACATATCAATCAATGCGCATCAGTGCGGCGAGTCCATTGCGCATGCTTACAAGGCTGTAGCTGCAATACCTGCAGAGATATAGGGGATATAGGGGGGCACTTACCCCTGATCAGACTAAAATGCACTAGTGAAACTAGCCATACAAATATCTGTCCCCTGTGCGCAATAGATGCGCACTATATATGGCATACTATATACAAAAAATCAGCTCGTTAGGAGCAGTATTAAGGGGTGAAATACAAGGGGAAACCCCCCTGAGTGAGTAAAAGTACCAAAATCATCGCCTAAACCCTTATCTAGAGGGCTGGCCCGGTCTTTACATCTGCTAGAATGTTCAAACAAGCATGTAGACACTGTTTCAGACAACAGAATGCAAAGTCCCCCCTTCCTGGCAGTCAGTTCACAGCAATGCAGGACATCTATGGACAAGACACATATGTACATAGGGGTTCTCAGGTGCCTAGAACTCGTTTGCATGCATGGAAAGAGCCAGAAATGAGTGCTTGAGGGTGAACCAGGGGGTGCGCACTCAGGGGGATTATTTTCAGACAAAGATTAGGCAGCGAAGTGGCCTTATTGATTTTTCCTGAGGAAGCCTAATTCACCGTTGAGATGCTGGGAATCATGCGCATTTTATGAGCTACTATACGAGTGTTTGTGGTGGGTTTTCAACTTTGTCATTTGCAAGGGGAATTTCTTCTGAGCAGAGAATTGGGTGCGACGGCGTCAATACTTAGTGTACGCGGGGCTGCTATATACCGTTGGAAAGCTGTGAATTTTGCGCATTTAATGGTATATACAGCGAATACATTAAATCTCTGTGTAGGATTTACTTATAAAACTCCCGGGAACCTGGCGGGTACCCTCTTCCTGCGCCCGGGAAGGGGCAGGGAAGCCGGGACAGCAAATTTTTCAGGGAACCCTGGCCCGGGAAGGGGTTCCCGGGTTTTTCCTGGGTGACATCACTAGCCAATCCTGAGCAAGTGACATATGTCTATAGGGGTTTTCAAGGTTGCTGTACTTGTTCATGGCATTGGATGCTTTCAAATGGGTGCCCTTGGGGCTGAACTCGAAGGTACACATTTTTACAATTATCTGTCTAACGTATTCTGACCATATCTTCTCCTGTAGATTTTTCCCTGTGGATCCAAGCACACAAATGAGAAGCTGGCACTTTTTTGCATATACTACATGTATATGAAGGTGATTGTGGTGGGCTTTCAGGAAGTGCCCCCTGATTGCTGACTTCTGTGCAAGATTGGACAGCCCATGTCTTCCCCCACAGACATTATCTCGGGAAGTGCAGAATGCTGTTTGAAAGGCCTCGGTTCTTTCTATCTATCTATGTATATTACATGTATCTACCGTACTTGACCCTGAAGTGGAACCAGCTTGGGTTTGGTTCTCGTGCTCCTGCGCAGCTTTATTAAAATCCAGCACTGTTTATTCAGTTAGTAGATGGTGCAAGCTGAGCTCAGTAAATTTTTGAGGAGTTTGAGTGGATGGTTGGCAAGGTTGACCAAACTAAGTTTTGGGGTGAAATAGAGCCAGCTGACTGGGAAGTGTAAGGATGTCAAGCGAGAATTTTGCCAAAAATCAGCACCTGCACACCAATATTGGCGCATCCTGGGCCACATCTGCACCCGCACCTGCACCTGCAGCTGGAACGCCAATACATCCACGATAATTGGCAGTTTTGCAAGAATCTGGCAATTTGTGGGAATACAATATGGAACATAGGTTGTATGCAAGATATAGTTACATTGTTAGATAGAGAAAAACGAGAGCTTTCAAACGGTGTATTACAGGTTTAGAACAGATGCCTGTAGGGAGAGATATTGGCCAGCCGACACTGTGTGGAAGTGAACAGGGGGGGAGAACTTGGTGAAAACCCATCAAAAATGTTGTTTGATAGCTCTGATATATGCAGAAAATTGTCCAGCTTTCCAATGGTATGCTTGGATTTGCTCAGAAAATTCAACAAAAAAATATATGAGCAAAATACTATAGAGGAATAATCGCAAAAATGCGTACCTTTGGGTTCAGCCTCAAGGCCACTGATTCAGACAAATCTAACACTGCGAATCAATGGAGCAAACTTGAAACCCCCAATAAGCATGTGCGCCCTACTCAGGGATGGGTGTTATCAGTATGAACTGTATACCTGTCTTACCTGGCAGGGGAAACAGTGCATTCCCCCCTGGGTGTAGCATGTACACTAAGATTTTCTCAATTAAACAGGCAATTGCTGATCATTATATTATGGTTCTGAGGGGCACTGAATCCATCTGTAGCATCAGAATGGCCTTGATCGGCTTCAAAACCGCTGGACAGGGGATCCAGGGGGGATTTCAGTCCCCAGGGGGAGTGTGTTGCCCCAAAACACCATCAGAATCCTTCCAAATGACTCAAAACTTCATCTATGGCATCTAAAGCATGTATAGCACATATTCCGCACAGGGGAGCAGCATTGTTGCGGTTAGAATCACTAGCACTTGTGGCGCTTTCAGGGGTATGGCGGAGTATTTCCCCTATTTCTCGTTCTGTGCGTATCCCCTGAAGCTAAAACCACTCCCAGTGTACTCAGCGCGCTGCTGCGCATCGAATCATATGTATATGCTCATGAATAACGCAAGTTCTGAGGACTTAGCAGAGTTTGCACATCTGAAACAATATTTTTTACAAGATTGTCGCCAATTCTCCCTGTGTAATTTTTTTGCTCCTATTGTGTTTTATATCAGTCAAAAGCTGGATTTTTGAGCTACTTAATGATACTAATTACATTCATTTGTTGCAACTTTTGTTGGACCACAACAGTCTGTCGCAGCTATCAACACTGCTTTCACATCAGGAAAACGAGCCCCGTCTTATGAGCTCTAAACAGCGTGTTGAGTTGGTCGAGGGCGCCAAAATGAAAGTTGGAATGCTTAGCGTTCTTGAGAGCTCATAAGAGCTTGACCGGCATGGGACAGCATCAGACTTCAATGTCAGTTAGTTGGAAATTGAGTGAGATCGGCTTACCCTGATAGATAACTCTGGGAGTGGCCATAAATGGAACATTTTGTAGACACAGTTTGTGCATGTGTGATATCACAGCCTCACCTGTCAACTGATTGATTGTGGCTGTGTGCACCCCCACTCGTCACACCTACCGACTGCACTTGTTTGCTAGGGTGGGGCCGATTTGATCCTTTAGCCTCAACATGGCCATTCTGCCCATGCAATGTCACTGCTGCATGTGGAGTCATCTGAACATCATGCAGGGGTAGTTTTGCTTTGCGCATCCACTGGCACCAAAATTGTTCAAAACACGCTGGTAGTTCAAGATATTGATGAGTAATGCAAATACGCGTATTCTAAGGATGTCGCGCGAGAATCCTAACGCCGGAATTCCGGCATTCCGCCGGTCATATTCCCGCATATTCCGGCGTGCGAGCGCCGGCGCCGGCGCCGGTATTGGCCAAACCTACTCGGATTCCGGGCGAGAATCCGCCGGATGCTCGCAAATAAGCGCCGCCGTACCGGCGCATTCCCGCACGCTGAGGAGGGGGCGAAAGCGCAGCGAAGGACTGTGCGAGGGAAAATGGGGTGACCCAAAACCCACCACAAATGCATGTATCATACATCATTAAATAGAGCAAAAATCAGGCTTTCCAACCATATAGAAATTATAGCGTTGAAAAATCATCCTCATGGAAATCGAAGGGAAATACCATACAGAAATAATCCCCTGAAAGCGCAGAGCACTGAGGAAAGTTCAAATTTACTAAAACTGGGATATATATACATCATTCGATGCGCGCTGATGCGCTGAGCCCGAATATATCATTCCCCTGTCTTCAATCGCTCAGGGGGAAGAGGTATGGCCGATATACAGGGGGATTTACCCCTGACAGGCTGAAATCTACTAGTGATTCCGACCGTGCAATGTCCGCTCCCCTGTGCAGAATCGATGCAAAATGGCTCAAATAGGCTATGTACAAAATCTCAGAATGATTGAGTGAGTTTGAGGGGATATATGAGGGGAAACCTCCCCCTGAATGACCAAAACTGTCTGAAACCCCTCTACAGAGCGACAGAGAGGTTTCTGGCTGTTCTAAATGAGCTAGATGGATTCATAGCACCAGATTACCCTATTGTACATGTGTAGAATATCATTAAAGTACTCATACATGCATGGAGTTCATGTGCTCAAAACCGGGGAGACTGAGCCCAGGTGTAGCTAGAGCAGCATCAGGTTCAGGTTCATGTATATACAGAGTATCTGTAGAAGAGATAAGTATGTTTCTGGGGGTTTTCAAGGTTTCTGAATCGATTCGCAGCGTTAGATTGACCTAAATCCTGCTCCATATGGCTGAATGCAGATGTGCGCATTTCAGGGGATTTTTTCCGGCTAAAGAATGGGCTCGATCTGGCGAACCAGATTTTTCTGAGGGAACCGAAATACATCATCGTGTAGCGGTGAATTTTCTGCATTTTACGAACTACTAAGTACTTGAATGTGGTGACTTTGAGTTTTGCTCCCCCCTTTGGGGATTTAGGCTTTTCGTCGATTCTGTTGTATCTCGCTCAAAACTCATTTGTTCTGGACATTTAATAGCTTATTCGAGAGCTGAAATCTATTCACAAATTATGGTATTTATTGGAGCAGCGGATGCGACGGAACTATATGCGGGAATCCCGCTGCCGCGAGAATCACGCAAAATGCGGGATTCCGCCGGTACTCCGGCATTCTCGCTGCAGGTGCGGGCGCGAGCGCCGGTAGAGGGCCTTACCCCTCGGATTCCGGGTGCGGGCGCCGGAATCCGGCAAAATTCTCGCGCGACATCTCTAGCGTATTCACTGCCACAAAACCACTAATAAGAGACTTCGACATGCATATATGAGCATCACCCAATTTCCAGATAACTGACATCGGAGTCCAATTCTGCCCCATGCCGGTCAAGCTCTTATGAGCTCTTGAGAATGCTAAACATTCTGACTTTCATTTCAGCGCCCTCAACCAGCTCAACGCACTGTTTAGAGCTAATAAGACGCAGCTTGTTTTCCTGACACACCATGCCAATATGTGCAGATACCCTGGCGCTTATATGCCAATTTTTGCAGGTTACCCAGGCAGATATCAGCGTGCCCAGGGCCATTCCCGCTCCTGCACCTGCGCTCTGCAGTGGATATTTGCGGGAATTTATTCCTGCAAAATGCGGATTTTTTTGCTGCAGAATTCTGGCGCGACATCCTCAGGGAAGTGGAATGTGCAGACATTTGCCTATCCCAGTACTCTGGATATATGTTGAAATAATTTATTGTCTCCCTGAAGGCTGTCTTGTGATCCTAGTGTATGTGCCTTGAGGATTGCTGGAAGAACTGGAAGAGAGGAGTGGTAATTCACATGCAAAGGGGGTAAAACTTGGACTTCACATTACAGCGATACCACCAGAAAAAAGCACTTTTATTGAGATCTATAGCTGTTATGCATGCTTATCAAAACTTAGGGACTCAATAAAGTGAATCACAGAGTTAGGAAAGTCACAGATGTGGATACGTGGTAGCGAGGGTGGATCAAATGACAATGCCTATGCACCATTGAAAAGAAGACACACATATATGTTCTCTGGATAAGAGCTATAGGGGCCAATAAATACCTAAACAGAAATATACTCTTGTCTGGCAGAGGTTTAGCTGGTAATCTGAAACTTCACTACTCCAATCAAACAACATAGTTGCCTATTTAGTCTCATTCTATGCAAATTCTGGCAGCAACTAGAATGCTTTTGCATAGAGATGTCACGCAAGAATTTTGCCGGATTCCGGCGCCTGCACCCGGAATCCAAGGGGTAAGGCCCTCTACCGGCGCTCGCGCCCGCACCTGCAGCGAGAATGCCGGAATACCGGCGGAATCCCGCATTTTGCGTGATTCTTGCAGCAGCAGGATTCCCGCATATAATTCCGTCGCACCCACTGCGTCCAATAAATATCATAATTCGTGAATAAATTTCAGCTCTCGAATGAGCTAGTAAACGTCCAGAACGAACGAGTTTTGAGTGAGATACAACAGAATCGACAAAAAGCCTAAATCCCCAAAGGGGGGGAGCAAAACTCAAAGTCACCACATTCAAATGCTTAGTAGCTCATAAAATGCAGGAAATTCACGGCTACACGATAAGGTATTTCGATCCTCTCAGAAAAATCTGGTTCGCCAGATAGAGCCCATTCTTTAGCATAGGAGGCTAAATATGATGGCCATACAGTGAAACTGTAATATTTTGCTCAAGTTAAATCACATTTATTCCAGCAGAGAACTGTTTGTTCCACTTGCCAGTCATGTTCCACTTCAGGGTCAGGTATGGTACAAGTCATTCTATTGCAGGTGTTCCTGCATATTGCCAGATTCCTGCATAAATGGAGGTTCTTGCAGATATACCTGCGTTCTAGCTGCAGGTCATCAGGAAACCCCGCAAGGCTATTTAGTCCACCCTGGCAAATAAGTGTGATATAGCCACCCCCGCATCAATTTAGCCCTCCTTAGGCACCTGGAGCCCAATTTAGTCCAGTATTGTCACAGGGTGCCAGGTTCTACAAGATATACGACCAGTAACGTGTGTTCCATGGTTTATCTTTATACTGCTACCTTAAAGACAGCACATGCATTAGTAAAACTCACAACACAATTGCCGGTAAACCGGTCAATCCTCAACTTCAGCAGCAGCCCAGCGCTTGAGTCAAATGGAAATACATGCCGTGTGGCCAGAGGAAATTTTTGTCTCCTCCACCACTGCAGCTCCGCACCAGCTCTACGTAACATCCTTGCACTAGATGCAAGTTTGGCCTTGAATTACAATCCTCAATGGTATGTATTGTAAGCTCTCAGGTTTGCCACCAACTGCTAAACCCTCGGTTCAAATGACTTCAACAGCACTGCACGTTGCGCCTGTAACGTGAGTATCATTTTATTCATCGATTCACAGTTCTGGCTCATTCTTCAAACTGATTATGCATAGCCTGACGCTCTTCCAAATCTCAACTAGATGGGTCCCCTAAAAGCTGCTGCCAACTACAAACTGGATTGTCAGCCTGAGCCACAAGTACTGCTACTTGACACTTGGGGATAAGGATGTCGGGCAAGAATTTTGCTGGATTCCAGTGCCTGCACCCAGAATCCAAGGTGTTAGGCCCTCTACCAGCACTTGCACCTGCACCTGCAGCGAGAATGCGGGAATACTGGCGGAATCCCGCATTTTCTATGATTCCGGCGGTAGCGGGATTTCCTGATGTAGAACCGTCACTTATACTCTTCTAATAAATATCATAATTCATAGATAAATTGTAGCTCCCGAATGATATATTACACGGCCCGAAACATTAAGACTTGAGAGCGCAGCAAGTGAATCAATGAAAAGCCTAAATCCCCAAAGGGGGGAGCAAAATTGAAAGTCATCACATTCGGGTGCTCAGTAGCTCATAAAATGCAGGAGGTTTGTGGCTTCACAATGATGCAGGTCAACTCCTTGGGAAAATTCTAGATCGCCGGCTCGAGACCATTCTTTACACATAAATATTCCCCTGAAATGCGCACATCTGCATCCAGACATACAGAGCAGAAATTAAGTGATTCTGATGCTGCAAATTCATTCTGGCGCCTTCAAAACCCCCATAAGCATGCATATCTATTCTACAGATACTCTGTACGTACATGAACCTGAACCTGATGCTGCTGTAGCTAGACTTAGGCTCAGTCTCCCCGGTTTTGAGCAGATGAACCCCATGAATGTATGAGTACTTTGATGATATTCTACACATGTAATATAATGTAATATGGTGCTCTGAATCCATCTAACTCATCTAGAAAAGCCAGAAACCCCTCTGTCGCTTTGCAGACGGGTTTCAGACAGTTTTGGTCATTCAGGGTTAAGTTTCCCTCATATATCCTCTCAAACTCACTCAATCGTTCTGAGATTTTGTACATAATCTCTTTGAGTCACCCCGCATCGATTCCACACAGGGGAGCGGACATTGCACAGTCGGAATTGCTAATGGATTTCAGGCTGTCAGGGGTAAATCCCCCTGTATATCGGCCATAACTCCTCCCCCTGAGCGATTAAAGACAGGGGAATGGTATATTCGGGCTCAGCGCATCAGCGTGCATCAAATGATGTATATATATGCTAGCTTTGGTAAATTTGAGCTTTCCTCAGTGCTCTGCGCTTTCAGGGGATTATTTCTGTATGGTATTTCCCTTCGACTTCCATGAAGATAAATTTTTAACGCTATGATTTCTATATGGTTGGAAAGCCTGATTTTTTCTCTACTTAATGATGTATGATACATGCATTTGTGGTGGGCTTTGGGTCACCCCATTTTCCCTCGCACAGTCCTTCGCTGCGACTTCGCCCCCTCCTCAGCGTGCGGGAATGCGCCAGTACGGCGGCGCTTATTTGCAAGCATCCGGCTGATTCTCGCCCGGAATCCGAGTGGTTTTGGCCAATACCGGCGCCAGCGCCAGCGCTCGCACGCCGGAATATGCGGGAATATGGCCGGCGGAATGCCGGAATTCTGGCGTTAGGATTCTTGCGCAACATCCTTACTTGGGGAGAGTAAGTGGAAATAGATCAGTCAGTGTTGTACTACATTCATGTAACCACAATAGGGAACTCATACGCCATAGCTGGCGGAGGTGTAGGACAGGTATTGAGCGATGGACTAGGGCCAACACAGCGGATAACTTATGTGAGACGCACACCCAAATACGACTCGCGCTCAACCACGATGCTATCACGGCAGCGCCCATCAGTGCGTATTGGTTTTCATCCCACCCAGTGCCCCTGCCACACACCACAGATGGTTTGCTCAGCGGAACCCTCTCGCCCCCAAGTAAGGATGTCGCGCCAGAATTCCGCAGTGGAGAAATCCGCATATCGCGGGAATAAATTCCCGCAAAAATCCGCTGCGGAGCGCAGGTGTGGGAGCGGGAATGGCCCTGAGCACGCCAATATCCGTGCAGATAACCCGCAAAAATTGGCATATAAGCGCCGGGTTATCCGCACATATCCGCGCGGTGAAAGCAGCGTCGATTGCTGCGAAGGACAGTTGTGGTCAGACAAATGTCGCCACAAATGGGTATAGTTAGTATCATTAAATAGCCCAAAAATCTAGCTTTCGAATGATATGAAACACATAAGGAACAAAAAATTATACAAGGGGGATTGGCGATAATCTTTGGAAAAATATTGTTTCAGATGCGCAAACTCTACCAAGTCGTTGCAAAATGTGTTATTCATTGGAATATTTATATCATTCGATGCGCAATGGCGTGCTGAGTACATTAAACATGGTCACAGAATCAGGGGATCCACACAGAGCAAGTAATAGGGGTAATACTGCGCCGTATCCCTGAAAGCGCCACAAGCGCTAGTGAATCCGACTGCGCAAATGTTGCTCCCCTGTGCAGAATTTCTTCTATATGTGTATTGTATGCTATATACAAAGTTTTATTATATTTGGCGCATTCCTGGTGGTGATATGGGGCGATATATCTTCCCTGGTGACTGAAATCCCCCCTACACCCCTTGTACAGCAGTGTTGAAGCACTTTGAGCCAATTCTAGTGTTACAGGCGAACTCAGCGGGCCTGAAAACCTTATTCTAATGAGTAGCACTATCCTACTTAATTGACAAAATCCTGCTGTACATGTCACACCCGGCGGGAATGCACTATTTCCCCCAGACTGGTAAGACACATGTCGAGTTCACATCAATGCCAGCCAATCCTGAGTAAGTGACATATGTTTATTGGGGTTTTCAAGGTCGCTGAACTCATTCGCAGCGTTGGATTTCTTTGAATCGGAGCCCTTGGGGCTGAACTCGAAGGTACGCATTTTTACGATTATCTGTCTAACGTATTTTGACTATATCTCCTTCTGTAGATTTTTCTCAGCGAATCCAAGCACCCCATTGGAAAGCTGAGAAATTTTCGCATATATCGGATGTATATGACACTGATTGTGGCGGGTTTTCATGAAGTGCCCCCCCCTTGCTGACTTCTGCGCAGCATCGCACGGCCAATATCTCCCCCCACAGACATTATTTCGGGACGTGCCATATACCATTCGAAAGCTCTCAGTTCGCTCAATCTACCTATGTATACTAGATGTATCTCAAAGTCATTATGTTGCAAGTATTCCCTCATATCGCCGAATTCCTGCCGAAATGCCGGTTCTTGCGGATATTCCTGCATTCCGGCTGCGGGTGCGGGCGCAGGTGCAAGAATGGCCCTCAATGCGCCAATAACTGCGTGCGGGTGCCAATTTTTGGCAAAATTCTCGCTCAACATCTCTACCCCTGAGTCACTCTTGCGGTCAGGAACCGGCCACGGATGCGTCGCCACCTTTGACGGCACCCATGTTTCCCCAGACCTGCTGGTAGCTGAGCCAACCATCAGGTCGTGCACATACACGCCATGACCCAGAGTCGGCCTACTGAGCCTGGTGTTCCTTGTAACCATGCCCAACTAATAATCTATGTATATAAATCACTTGAATTGATTGTTGGATCAAAATTGTACATATTGATTGATTTTACATGTGCTATGGTTTATCTAACCCTGTCCAGCATAAGGACAACTGACGTCCACATAACCCCTGAATTTCAGTTATTTAGGTGTCATTAGAACTTCCTGGTGACTAAGGAGGCCTAAAAAGTTGGGGACTTGTCAAAGGGGTCTAAGGGCCTAAATAGAGCTAAACAGACCTATTTAGGCAAGTCCGACCTGCCTGAAGGTGCAGGTGCGGGTGCAAGAATGGCCCTAAATGTGCCAATATCTGCGTGCAGGTGCCAATTGTTGGCAAAATTCTTGGTCAACATCTCTACATACGTTGAATTGACATGAGAAATGTCTGATTCACCAATCTTGTTGCTGGGCAAATAACATCATCCTCTTCAAATTCCAGAGGATGCTGAACACATCCCAGACAAGTGCAGCCACAGCTGAAGTATGCATTTCAGGGTCTGAAGCTGCTAAAGACTTTTGGGCAAAATACCACTTGGCTCACACATACAGTGCTCCACAAAACCATTCATAATACACTTCATGGAGTATTGTGACACCAGCTGATCATTCACACTATGCTTACATAAGATGCTGTTATCATGCATGATAGCCACATCTCTTAGCTACAAAATGCATGTTGTTTGTCCGTGTTTGGCTCACTTTTCTGCCAGTTATGAATGAAACAGTCAACTGGTTTTTATGGAAGGTTTTGTGGAGCCATGAGCAGTCCAGCTTGTTTCTGTCATAGCTTGAGAACCAACCACACAAACTACATTTGTTCATCAGTAGTGGTAGCATGACTAGAGTCCTCCATGATGTGCAAATTGCAGCTGCTAAGCAGATTCCCCATGATATAGTTGCAATATGCACCAGCGGTAATGTGTTGACTGCAGCCAGAGAACAATCCAGATCAGGCAGCCCCATGGAGCAAGTGTGCCAGAAGCAGTATTTGGACTCCTGGAACATGACTGAGCCACATTCAACACCACTGGATTGGCCTGCCAAGCTCCAGAGCCCATGCATGATATCAAGCCTGCTCCTACTGATCAAGGCTATATTTAGCTTATCAGATGGCTTCTGAAACTATCTTTAGCACTCAAGTGCAGATCTATCTCACTTGACCCACAAGCATGATGTAGTGTCTATTTATAGATGTATGCACAGACCATGTACATAGGGTATATATACAGAGCCATGAAGCAACTCCAGAGTCCCCAGATTGCTTCATATTGACAATCTCCCCACATCATAGGGGGGCAGGCTGGTTTCAACAGCCTCTCCCTTCACATCCACTATGCATCCATAAGCAAGCAAGTAGTGGGTTGTGACAGGTGGGAGCAGAAGAAACAGTCCAGTAAGGTACCAGTAGATACCCGCAGAAGTGGTAATCTTGCATGCAAATGGGGCTGCCTGATCTAGATTGTTCTCTGGCTGCAGTAAACACATTACTGCTGGTGCATGTTGCAACTATATCATGGGGACACACACATCTGCTTAGCAGCTGCAATTTGCACATCATGCAGGACTCTAGTCATGCTACCACTACTGATGAGCAAATGTAGTTTGTATGATTGGCTGTCAAGCTAGGACAGAAACACGCTGGACTGCTCATGGCTCCACAAAACCTTTCAACCTAACCATGCTAGAGATGTCACCCAGGTACCCAGTCAGGGGTTCCCTGGGGCATTCCCTAACCCCTCCCCTCCCCTACCATGTCCCCAGAAGAGGTAGGGAAGAGGAATAGCTGTGAAAAAAATTGTGGGAAGAGGGTACCTGCCAGGGGGAATGAGGGAACAGGGGGGAATGGGGGAATGGATGTCCACAAATGTTGTGCAAGCTTTTTTGTACATAGCTCATCAAATGTGTAAAAGTTCAGTGCATTCCAGCAATATAGGTATCATATATGTAAGCACATTATATCACTGAATCGCAATCAAAGTACTCCTGAGAAATATTCAGGGGAAAGCACACCCCATCTCACCTTTCAGATTCTCACACAAAGTAGCATATATGTATATCAATCAATGCGTCTCAGTGCGGCAAGTCCATTGCGCATATTTACAAGGCTGCAGCTGGATTGCCTACAGAGATATAGGGGATATAGGGGGTGCTTACCCCTGATCAAACTAAAATGCACTAGTGAAACCAGCCATATAAGTATCTGTCCCCTGTGCACAATAGATGTGCACTATATACGACATACTATACACAACATATCAGCTTGTTAGGAGCATTATTAGTGGGTGAAATACAAAGGAAAACCCTGCTGAGTGAGTATTTGTACCAAAATTATCAAGCACGAGTCTCAAGATGATGAGTAGAATATAAAAAAAACTTGAATAGATGGAGGAGATTGAGTTCTTGGTGAGGCACTGTTGAACTGGCCCCTGTTATATACACAGTCTGAGCCACATCCAAAACAGCACAACCATGCAGTGAGTCAGATCACATAATCAGATAGAAGCTGCTGCAGACTGCGGAATTTCACATCAAAGTTGAGATACATCTTTTTCAGCAAACTAGAACATTCCATGAGTCATGTGACACGTTGAACCCATATAAGGAACATGTTTCTGGAAAATGTTGCTGGAAAACATGATAAATCAAGAGAATATTATTTTATGATGAGGATCATGTCAAGTCATGACACTTCCCCCCTTGCTAAGTCCAAGGGGGCTTGGGCACCTGAGGATGATGCAACGCATTTGGGTGTTGCCTATGTAAATCAGCAATCATTTCTTTTGTGTCGGAAAGGTGTTCATATGGTAGAGATGTCGCACGAGAATTTTGCCGGATTCCGGCGCCTGCACCCGGAATCCAAGGGGTAAGGCCCTCTACTGGCGCTCGCGCCCGCACCTGCAGCGAGAATGCCGGAATACCAGCGGAATCCCGCATTTTGCGTGATTCTCGCAGCAGCAGGATTCCTGCATATATTTCCGTCGCACCCACTGCTCCAAAAAATATCATAATTTGTGAATAAGTTTCAGCTCTCGAATGAGCTAGTAAACGTCCAGAATAGAGATGTCACCCGGGAACCCGCACGGGGGTTACCCAGGGCATTCCCTACCCGCTTCCCTCCCTTCCTGCATCCCCAGAAGAGGTAGGGAACAGGAATAGCCATGAGAAAATTTGCGGGAAGAGGGTACCCACCGGGTACCCAGGGAATGGGGGAACAGGTAGAGATGTTGTGCGAGAATTTTGCCGGATTCCGGCGCCTGCACCCGGAATCCGAGGTGTTAGGCCCTCTACCGGCGCTCGCGCCCGCACCTGCAGCGAGAATGCGGGAATACCAGCGGAATCCCGCATTTTCCGTGATTCTCGCGGCAGCGGGATTCCCGTATATAGTTCCGTCGCACTCGCTGTTACAATAAATAGCATAATTCGTAATTAAATTCCAGCTCTCGGATGGGCTATTAAACGTCCAGAACAAACGAGTTCTGAGTGAGATACAACAGAATCGACGAAAAGCCCAGATCCCCAAAGGGGGGAGCAAAACTCAAAGTCACCACATTCAGATGCTGAGTGGCTCATAAAATGCAGGAAAATCATGACTACACGACGATGTATTTCGATCCTTTCAGAAAAATCTGGTTCGTCAGATCGTGCCCGTTCTTTAGCTGGAAAAAATCCCCTGAAATGCGCACATCTGCATTCGGCCATTTGGAGCAGGAATTAGGTAAATCTGACACTGCGAATCGATTCAGACACCTTGAAAACCCCCACAAACTCACTTATCTATTCTACTGATACTCTGTACATACATGAACCTGAACCAGCTGCTGCTGTAGCTTCACTTGGGCTCAGTCCCCCCGGTTTTGAGCAGATGAACTCCATGTATGTATGAGGACTTTAATGATATTCTACACATGTAACATAAGGTAATCTGGTGCTCTGAATCCATCTAGCACATCCAGAAAAGCCAGAAACCTCTCTATCGCTCTGTAGAGGGGTTTCAGACAGGTTTGGTCACTCAGGGGTAAGTTTCCCCTCATATATCCTCTCAAACCCAGTCAATCATTCTGAGATTTTGTACATAGCCTATTTGAGCCCCTTCGCATCGATTCTGCACAGGGGAGCGGACATTGCACGGTCGGAATCGCTAGTAGATTTCAGCCTGTCAGGGGTAAATCCCCCTGTGTATCGGCCATAACTCCTCCCCCTGAGCGATTGAAGACAAGGGAATGGTTTATTCGGGCTCAGCGCATCAGCGCGCATCGAATGATGTATATATATGCTAGCTTTGGTGAATTTGAACAATCCTCAGTGCCCTGCGCTTTCAGGGGATTATTTCTGTATGGAATTTCCCTTCGATTCCCATGAAGATAATTTTTCAGCGCTATGATTTTCATATGGTTGAAGAGCCTGATTTTCGCTCTATTTAACGGTGTATAATACATGTATTTGTGGTGGGTTTTGTGTCACCCCATATTCCCTCGCACAGTCCTTCGCTGCACTTTCGCCCCCTCCTCAGCGCGCGGGAATGCGCCGGTACGACGGCGCTTGTTTGCGAGAATCCGGCAGATTCTCGCCCGGAATCCAAGTGCTTTTGGCCAATACCGGCGCCGGCGCCGGCGCTCGCACGCCGGAATATGCGGGAATATGACTGGCGGAATGCCGGAATTCCGGCGTTAGGATTCTCGCGCGACATCCTTACAACAGAATGCAAAGTCCCCCCTTCCTGGCAGTCAGTTCACAGCAATGCAGGACACCCACGGACAAGACACATATGTACATAGGGGTTTTCAGGTGCCTAGAACTCATTCGCATGCATGGAAAGAGCCAGAAATGAGTGCTTGAGGGTGAACCAGGGGGTGCGCACTCAGGGGGATTATTTTCAGACAAAGATTAGGCAGCGAAGTGGCCTTATTGATTTTTCCTGAGGAAGCCTAATTCACCGTTGAGATGCTGGGAATCATGCGCATTTTATGAGCTACTATACGAGTGTTTGTGGTGGGTTTTCAACTTTGTCATTTGCAAGGGGAATTTCTTCTGAGCAGAGAATTGGGTGCGACGGCGTCAATACTTAGTGTATGCGGGCTGCTATATACCGTTGGAAAGCTGTGAATTTTGCGCATTTAATGGTATATACAGCGAATACATTAAATGTCTGTGTAGGATTCACTTATAAAACTCCCGGGAACCCGGCGGGTACCCTCTTCCCACGCCCGGGAAGGGGCAGGGAAGCCAGGACAGCAAATTTTTCAGGGAACCCTGGCCCGGGAAGGGGTTCCTGGGTTTTTCCCAGGTGACATCACTAGTTCTATGTGGGCTTCTTGTACTCTTTGCGTTCTTCTACATCAATTCATGTATATATGTTCACAAGTAAGCTATGTTCTTACTATGTCTTATAGTTTGCACTCTGGACTGAATATTTTTGAACAATTGTTGCCAATCCCTCCGTCAAGAATTTCTAATCAATATGATGTGTATATGAATTGACAGCTGAATTTTCAGGCTATTTTCAGGTACAATATGGAAGCATTTGCGATGGCATTCACATGATCGCAACATATCTTTGCAGCTACTGGCATTGGTTCCACACACAGATGTGCAGATATGCCAGTGCTTGTTTGCCAGCTGTTTCAGGTAAACCAACCCAAACTGGCTCTCTCAGGGCCATATCAGCACCTGCAATCATACTCTGCAGCTGATTCCACCAATATTTTAATCCGCAATTTGCAGATAAATCTGCAGCCAATAACATGTTCAGCATGCTTACTGTGCTCAAGGAACATATTGATGCCAAGCGGGCTAACAGGAAGATCTGCCCTAGCACATCCTCAGCTTGCACCCCTATGATGTTTGTCAAGAAATGTGATGGCCACTTTTAGTGGTTGATTATCAATGTCTCACCAGCATCACAATCAAAGATAGATATGCTCAGCCACAACAAGATGAGCTGATTGAAAAATCCTTACAATCCAGGATCTTCACCAAGCTAGATTTGCATTCAGGGTACCATGATGTGTGTATCAGGGGAGGAGACAAGTAGAAATGTGGTCTACAGTGCTCCACAAAACCTTTCATAAGAAACTTCATGGAGCATTGTGAACCCAGCTGATCATTCACACTATGCTTGCATAAGCTGCTGATATTATGTATGATAGCCACATCTCTTAGCTACAAAATGCATGTTGTTTGTCTATGTTTGGCTTGCTTTTCAGCAAGTTATCAGTGAAACAGTCAACTAGTTTTTATGAAAGTTTTTGTGGAGCCATGAGCTGTCCAGCTTGTTTGTGTCACAGCTTGACAACCAATCACACAAACTATATTTGCACATCAGTATTGGTAGCATGACTAGAGTCCTGCATGTTGTGCAAATTGCAGCTGCTAAGCAGATGTGTGTGTCCCCATGACATAGTTGCAACATGCACCAGCAGCAATGTGTTCAATGCAGCCAGAGAACAATCCAGATCAGGCAGTCCCATGGGGCAAGTGTGCCAGAAGCAGCATTTTGACTGCTGGAACATGACTGAGCCACATTCAATACCTCTGGATTGGCCTGCCAAGCTCCAGAGCACATGCATGATATCAATCCTGCTCCTGAAAACCACTATTTAGCTTGTGCAGCAGGTGGGAGCAGAAGAAGCAGTCCAGTAAGGTACCAGTAGATACCTGCAGACATGGTGATCTTGTGCGCAAAAAAATGGAGCCAAAATGGGTCTGTAGTCATAGTTATGTGCATAGAGATCTGGCCACAATATGGCCAGGGGAACCAATTCATGAACAGTAATTCAAATGTTTGGATCAAATGTGCATCTATTGTCATGATACTTGTTTCACCCAGTATGGCAGGTTGGCACACTGCCATGTGGGCTCACAAAAACCAACTACAACACTCAGGGGGACATCTACAGCACATATACATGTTGATCAGCCTCCTGGACAAAAAAGCTGTCAGATCTCTATGCACATAACTATGACTACAGACCCATTTTGGCTCCATTTTTTTGCGCACAAGATCACCATGTCTGCAGGTATCTACTGGTACCTTACTGGACTGCTTCTTCTGCTCCCACCTGCTGCACAAGCTAAATAGTGGTTTTCAGGAGCAGGATTGATATCATGCATGTGCTCTGGAGCTTGGCAGGCCAATCCAGAGGTATTGAATGTGGCTCAGTCATGTTCCAGCAGTCAAAATGCTGCTTCTGGCACACTTGCCCCATGGGACTGCCTGATCTGGATTGTTCTCTGGCTGCATTGAACACATTGCTGCTGGTGCATGTTGCAACTATGTCATGGGGACACACACATCTGCTTAGCAGCTGCAATTTGCACAACATGCAGGACTCTAGTCATGCTACCAATACTGATGTGCAAATATAGTTTGTGTGATTGGTTGTCAAGCTGTGACACAAACAAGCTGGACAGCTCATGGCTCCACAAAAACTTTCATAAAAACTAGTTGACTGTTTCACTGATAACTTGCTGAAAAGCAAGCCAAACATAGACAAACAACATGCATTTTGTAGCTAAGAGATGTGGCTATCATACATAATATCAGCAGCTTATGCAAGCATAGTGTGAATGATCAGCTGGGTTCACAATGCTCCATGAAGTTTCTTATGAAAGGTTTTGTGGAGCACTGTAGAAAATTTATAGAAAAGAACTTATTGTGATATGTTTTTGGGTGCAACAGAGGCCAACCCATTGCGCTTATTGGTTATAGAGATGTCACCTGGGAACCCGCACGGGGGTTACCCAGGGCATTCCCTACCCGCTTCCCTCCCTTCCTGCATCCCCAGAAGAGGTAGGGAAGAGGAATGGCCATGAGAAAATTTGCGGGAAGAGGGTACCCGCCGGGTACCCGGGGAATGGGGGAACAGGGGGGAATGGGGGAATGGATGACCACCAATGTCATCCAATCATCTTTGTACATAGCTCATTAAATGCGCAGAATTCAGCACATTCCAGCGATATATGTATTATATATGTAAGCGCATCATACAACTGCATCGCAATCAAAATACCCCTGAGAAATATTCAGGGGAAAGCGCAGCCCATCCCCCTTTTCAGATTCTCACAGAAAGTAGCATATATATATATCAATCGATGCGCATCAGTGCGGCGAGTCCATTGCGCAAGCTTACAAGGCTGTAGCTGCAATACCTGCAGAGATATAGGGGATATAGGGGGCGCTTACCCCTGATCAGACTAAAATGCACTAGTGAAACTAGCCATACAAATATCTGTCCCCTGTGCGCAATAGATGCGCACTGTATATAAGATACTATATACAAAAAATCAGCTCGTTAGGAGCAGTATTAAGGGGTGAAATACAAGAGAAAACCCCCCTGAGTGAGTAAAAGTACCAAAATCATCGCCTGCAGCTTCACCCATGGCTCCAGCAGTCTTTCCGATGCCACCAATGAGTTCAGAGACCTCAAAAACCCCTATCTAGAGGGCTGGGCCGGTCTTTACATCTGCTAGAATGTTCAAACAAGTATGTAGACACTGTTTCAGACAACAGAATGCAAAGTCCCCCCTTCCTGGCAGTCAGTTCACAGCAATGCAGGACATCTATGGACAAGACACATATGTACATAGGGGTTTTCAGGTGCCTAGAACTCGTTCGCATGCATGGAAAGAGCCAGAAATGAGTGCTTGAGGGTGAACCAGGGGGTGCGCACTCAGGGGGATTATTTTCAGACAAAGATTAGGCAGCGAAGTGGCCTTATTGATTTTTCCTGATGGAACCATATATACCATTGAGATGCTGAGAATTATGCGCATTTTATGAGCCATTTCACGAGTGTTTGTGGTGGGTTTTCAACTTTGTCATTTGCAAGGGGAATTTCTTCTTAGCAGCGATTTGGGTGCGACGGCGTCAATACTTAGTGTATGCGGTGCTGCTATATATCGTTGGAAAGCTGTGAATTTTGCGCATTTAATGGTATATACATCGAATACATTAAATGTCTGTGTAGGATTTACTTATAAAACTCCCGGGAACCCGGCGGGTACCCTCTTCCCGCGCCTGGGAAGGGGCAGGGAAGCCGGGACAGCAAATTTTTCAGGGAACCCTGGCCCGGGAAGGGGTTCCCGGGTTTTTCCCGGGTGACATCACTAATTGGTTATCAGAGAAAGAAGAAAAAAGAAAAGAAGAAATTTACACACAAATCAGTTGGTATTGAGTGTCAGCAAGGTGGGGAGCCACATTGTTGGCAAAGATTTTCAGGTTGTTGGTTGGTCAATGTGGTGTTCTTTGTCTGGTTGAAGAAAGACTTGCCAAAAAGTGTAAGTCTCAAGTGATGGTGTCTGTTGTGACCAATTGACTGAGAGCAGAGTGCTTGGTAGGCAGCACAATGTCCACTTGGATTGAAGAAAGAGGGGACAAGATATAGGGGATTATATAGGCACAGGCAGACAGAACGTGAAATAAGTAATCAAATGATCATGAGAATAACCAAGTTGTGCCTGGATGCGTTGTCCTGTTCTGGTGAGGCACGCTGCACCTAACGGATTCACACATTAGTCACCTTATCTGAAGTGGCTCAATGAGCGGAGCTATTGTTAGTGTGGTGTGCCTTATCTACTTACAGACTATTTTTAGCAACTTCATTACTTAGACACACCTTCTTTTAGAAACATGTACTATCTTCAGCCCATGTATTCTTGGTACCTTACACACAGACCATATACTCATGAGTATATGTACATGGCATGCAAGCTGCTCTCAAGCCAGCTTGTTCTACCTTGTCAATCTCCTCTCAAGGGTGATACACATATAAGACTTACACACTCAAGACACAACACTTGAGATACTCTGTCCTATTCATTGAGTTACTTAGTATTACACTGCAAGCCTAAAATTGCACACAGCCTCTTAGTGAGGTGGGTGCACACTTTGCTAAGACAGGTAGGTATTCCTTTGACTGTCTTATTGGACCTTCATTGCAACTCAACATCACCAACATCCCAAGAGAATACTTACACAAACCAACTCCAGCCACAAGTCCTTCACAGCTTCCACACAAAGCGGGTGACCTTTGGAATATCCTCACACAGTGTGTAGATGACTTTGACCATGCGAATAAGAGCCTTCATGCTGTGCTTCAAGGCCTGGTCAACAGTTGCACATCAGAAGACATATACAAACCGCCACAGGCAGCTGCCATACATCCGGCTAAGGATCAAGATAAAATCCAACAATGTTACTGTTTTATCAAGAACAGATGGTAAACACCCATCAGAGAAGGGTCTTGACAACAGTAGCAATTTCATTGGGAAAATGGTCCTAGGAGTACATGTTGCACCCAGGGGAATGAATCAACTACACCCCCCAGCCAGGTAAGACAGGTATTCGATTCATAGCTATGGCACATGCTCCTGAGTAAGATAAGTATGTTTTTGGGGGGTTTCAAGGCCACTGAGTCCATTTTCAGTGTAAATTTCATCTTAATCAAGGGTCTTTTAGCTGAACTCAAAGGTGTGCATCTTGGCAATTAATGATCTAATGCATTCTGCTTATATCTCTCTCCTCTTGTAGATGTTCTGCATCATTCCATGCACAGAAATGCAAACATGAAATTTTTTGGTATATAACAGATGTTCTTTGCAATGCTTGTGGTGGGGTTTCAGCAAGTGCTCCTACCCCCCTGTTAATGTTTGCACAGCATCAACTGGCTGGTATCTGTTACGGGTTGGAGTACAGTTGGATATCTGGAGCTTAAGCAATGTAGTTGGTTAGTACTCCAATAGTAAACAATACTTCTTAGGTTCAATAAGAAGGCTAATATAAGATCTCAGAGATTATCAGGTAACACTTAGATAGTCTTAACCTTTCACAGTGTAAACTGACTTAATATAATATATAAAGAGCAAGACTGCAACGGTCAGGTTCCCTTAGATATACTTATTATAGTTCAGCCCTAGTTGCTTGGACTATACTATTACTAAACTTAATCTATGCTTAAGCGATAGCTTAATATGGATGGATGGGATGCGCCTAATGCGTATATTTCCTCACACCAAATAGGTACTTAATTCCCACAACTGGCAGGTACTTAGTTACACGCTATGTTAAGCACAAATGTATATATTCAGACAATATCACACAGAGGTATCTAATCAGGTACTTGAGTTCCCACTTATTAGATACAGATAGATCACACAAGAGATAAGAGATAAGAGAAATACAAACCAAAGCACAAAAGACCGATCAGGTGGGTAAGTAAGAGGAGGTGGCTCTGCAAGGGTCTCCAGAAGGGTTCTTTTATACCCTGAGGGAAGCCTGGGTGAGCCAAATAGAGACAGTCATGCCAAGCCAATCTCTAAGGAGAGTTCTGGCTATATGGGGATCACCCTATCCCCATACAGGATGGTTTAGAGTAATGACTGGGTGCACATTGGTAGCATCACTGGATCATTGTATGCTATTGGTTGTTTGATATATTAATAATATGAACTATATACATGGAACGGAGCCAACATCTCAGTGAGTCATAGAGCCTTCTAATTAAGGGTAGCTGGGTCAATTGACTCAGTGAGTGAGTCAGATCAGAACTGATCAGTCAATCAGATCAGTTCGATCTTTGGCCTGTAACTCAGCGAGGAGTCCGGGGATCGGGCCAATCTTCGGTGAGAAGATACGCCCGAACCGTGGCTATTGATCAGGAATTTGATCGCATCGATAGCGTCAGCCGTTGTCGAGCTATAAGCGGAATATGTTAGTAATACCTCATATATGCTGTCGCTTGAACTTGTTTAATGAATATCTCGCCGAGTTCTTAAGCTGAAAATGCGAGATAAAGTGCGCAAAGAAGATAGAATTTAGTACAATTTATGGAGACATAAAATGGTACAAATTCGCGCATTCACAATTCATAAAATTCGGAAAATATTCATTTAGCGGCGCATACAAGTTGGCAAGGGCAGACTCTAGTAATAGAAGATGTTAGTATCCATAACAGTATCTCCTTCTACCACCATTAGTTTCAGATGTGCAATATATCATTCAGGAGCTGTAAAAATTGTCTGTTGAATGATATACTATAGGTTATCTGTGTATACAAGGTTGTTTTGTACCAGGAATTCCATACATCATGAAAAACCCAAGGATATGATTGATGGAAATAACATGTAATAACAGTGAATAAACCAGTTGTGAAGATTTCTGTCCCCCCCGTTTATTGCCCATCATAGTGGGGCCTCGATGACAGTGGATTATAGTGGATAAACCAGGATTATTGGAATGAAGGAATTTCGAATTGCCCCAAAGTCTTCCCAAAATACCTCCCAGTAGCAAGCCAGGTCTATAAAAGGTGGATTTATTACAAAATTCAATTGAATTGACTTTTATTCATAAACCCTTTATAAATTAAGAACCAGGTTTCTCCTGATGCACATTGCTGGATGCTCAGGGAAAAGTCAATTATTGCAGTTATGCTGGCATTCCAGCTGCAGGATCAGGCGCAGGTGCAAAAATGGCCTTGGAGGAACTGAGATCTCTGTGTGGGTGATGATATTGTTGAAGAGATTGACTAGTAGATCCTTATCTCACTTCATGTGTTAACTCATTAATGTCTCAATTCCTTAGCCGTATGCTTGTGCGTCTCTTAGATCCAACCACCACTCTATAGTATATAAACCTCTCATGTACTCTCATAGATACATCATCCAATTGATTACACTTCCACTGCATCTACTCACTAAGTCACAGCTATTGAAGACCTCCAATTCTGTCTTCAACGGGTTATGAGCCCCAGCTCAAACCTATAATTGTATGCACTTGTTAACTCTTGTCACCCAAACTGTGATTGCCATTGTCTGGTATTTGCACGCTGCCTCTGTCCCTGCAACCACCTACTGCGGACTTTTCATTTGGATTACAGCCTGATTTTGAAGATCCTGAACCTACTGGCTTTATCAATACAACACTACTCAGTGTTATCTTAGAATTAGAAGAACTTCCATCATTCCAGATCGACCAAGCACTGCTGAACAGCCCTGACACACTGGACTTCCTATGACAGTTACCAGGCCTTCTTACCAAGTTAGGTGGCACATTGTTATATCAAGAAGTAGAAGAGGCTATCCACACATTCAATCCATTGTTTTACAAACCGGACACTGGAATCTTGACCGACCTTTTTATATTTGCACAAGAAGCAGCAGACCGCCTCACAGCAGCTGCATTAGAGCTCAATCAAGACAATTTTGCTGAGCTGGCCAAAGATTATCCTAAACCACCTGACACCTCTTACACTGGCACATTCACTTCTTACATCCCCTGGAATTACGCCAATATGACTTCTGTTCAAACAATATCTGATAATACGTTCAAAATCCAGTCACTCAAAGGCTGTGAGAACTACGCTATATGGAAAGTTCAAATGGTCGACATGTTCAAAGAAACTGGCCTATATGCTATTGTCAACAGCACTACCCCTTGTGGCAAAACTGGCAACTCTATTCCACAACCAAATACTCTCGGTGGAACCCCTCAAGCCGCATTGACTGTATCTGAAAGCAACACTAATACATGGACAAAACAAAATCAACAAGCACTAGGAATGATACGTTGTCGCGTTGAAAGCTCAACTATGACTCATATTGCTCACTGCACAACTGCAAACAGTGCATGGATGGTACTCAAACGTGTCTATCAGACAATCAGGTCAGCTGAAATGACCTTTTATGCAACAAGTTCACTGCTTTGCGCATGCCCAAAGGAGACAATCTAGAAGAACATATTAAATCACTCCGACAAGTCTTTGATGAACTAAATGTTGCACTCATGGCTGAAGGTTCACACTCAATCATAGAGCTCAAGTACATATGACAACTCCTTGCCTCACTACCCGAATCCTGGCAGTATCTAGTTGCCCTGATTGACCAAACTCCTTGCACTGGCGATACAGACAGCATTCAACTCTCTGCCAACATAACTTTGCATCTACTTGCTGAATTTCATTGCCGAAAGGCTCAATCTAGCGAGAAGGCTTACTACAATTGCAATAGGAATAATAACCGTGGCTGTGGAAATCAACAATGCCCCATGGATTGACTAACAAGTACTTGCCATAACTGCGGAATCACCAGGCGCATTAAGCGTGATTGCCACAAGCCAGGAGGTGGAGGTTTCTGTGGAGGAAATAACCAAACTAGTAACCAAGGCAATCAAGGCCAAAGCAGCAATCAAGGTGGATATTGCAACCAAGGCAATTGAGGAAACAATAGCAATTGAAGCAATCAACCAAACAATAACAATTGAAATGATAACTGGAATCAGAACACAGACAATCAGGATAATAATGAGAACCAGCAAAGCAAACAAGCAAATTTTGCCAATCCTGATCAAACCAAAGTTGCATATACAGTCAAATTCCAAGATATTCCTGACTCAGATGATGAGATTGACATCCAAATGCTGCAAAACCTAGTTGAACAAGTATACAAAACTGTTGAGAACGCCAAAATCACTGGCCAAGCCATTGCTCAATTTGGATTTGCGCTCAACGACGCTTGGAAAATAGATTCTGGCACATCCTGTCATGTCACAAATTGTCGCAAACATCTGCATGATTTTATCAATTTTTGATTGACTGTACATGGCATTGGTGGAACTGAACAGATCACAGGTATGGGTAATCTTGCCCTGAACCTAGGCGTTGTACCTCCAGAGCTCAAGAACCAGAAAATCCAAGCCAGCAACACGTTTCCAAATCAGGTCGTACTAGAGAACGTTGCTCTGGTAAAGAGTTCCCCTGTCAACTTAATCTCCCTTTTGGTGTGGACTGATTGGTTCCCACATCACTCTATGCACATCCAAGGCAATATGATCAAATTCTGGAACAAAGAACAACAAATTGCACTAGGACAGAAAATTGGAGAACATTGAACCAGCAATTCTTGGTACCTTGCAGCTACTGTTGACAAACATCAACACACATACATCACCCGATCGCTCAAGGACTGGCATATCATTCTAGGTCACACAGATCCTCCAAATACCCTAAGGCTTAGCAATACATCTTTATCAAAATTGCTTACGCTCACTCAAGCTGAAACTCTCAACCCTCAATTTGACTGTGTTGGATGCATTCATGGCAAATCTGATGCTTGGCAATTTGGGAAAATGCCAATGGATTTAGCTCTAAAGATTGGTGACGTGGTCTATTCAGATGTCTGGGGTCCTGCACAAACAATAGCACTTCAAGGATATCAATATTCCATAACATTTACCAACACAGCTGCTCGGTTCACTTTTGCCTATTTCATGAAACAAAAGTCAGAAGCTGTCAACATGTACAAAATATTTGCAAACTGGCTCTGCACACAGAAATTGAAGGAGGTCAAACGCATTCACTTCGCCAATGGAAAGGAACTTGTCAATAATGAACTACAGAATTACTGTGCGCACTATGGAACCAAAATCACAACAACACAACAGTGGCTTATTCTAGTCATCAAAATGGTGTTGCTGAACAAATGAACCATACCCTGATCAAACGAGCACCCATTATGATACATGGGCATAGCAATACTTGAAACATGACATACCTTTGGAAGGAAGCCATTGAATACACTGGCATGATCAAGAATAACATGCCAACTATGATCAATGGCAAATGGAAGATCCCTCAGGTCTTACTCATGGGAAAAGAGACCAATATGGCCCACTTTCAACTTTTTGGCACAACCTGTCATGTATTGATCCAGCGCAAGGAACACAATAAGCTAGCTGTGAAAACTCAAACTGCTATATTCACCGGAATTTCTTGTGACTCAGGGGGAGCTTGGCGATATTTAGCGCTCCCAAATCGATCTATTCAGGAGTCTAGAAATGTTTTCTTTCCCCGTAGCCTGCCTGATCCTTCAGATTCAACTGAATCGCCACCTTTGGAACTATCCAAAGAAGCAGAACTGAAAGCAGGAGATCCATGGGCTCAACCAAAACCCAAAACTCCAGGGATGATGTCTGAGACTAGAGTAGCGCAAGTCAGGGTCTTGGCAGCACTTGGTAGAACTATGCTCATGCTACCGTGTGCTACCTAGAACCAACGCATTGCTGAGCGCTAATTGGAGTGCGTTGGCACCAGCTGGTCACTCCACTTGAGGACCACAGTGTAAATGACAATAAAACAAACAAAAGTGCTCAGCTGACATGTGGCAGCAAGATGTTTTGATGGTGAGAAACACACACACATATATATTTCAAGATGTAACATACAACATCAGAGTGAATAGCAGAAGAATATGCATAGTAGTCAGGGACACAAGAGGTAGTGGCGTCAGACTCGGTCCTTATGCTTGACATTTACCATGTCAAATGTGACTAAAAGGATTGTTGACTCACCTAGGCAGGCCACAACATACAGTGTATGTGAGCATAGCGCGAGTGTGCAAGTTTTGGTTATACATATGTCCATGGAATCTCAATTAGCCAGTCAATTTGCGTGGTCAGCACACAAACATGGGGTTCACCAAATGGCCAGTATACTTCCAAGTAAACAATGCTGGGTATCGGAGCGGTAAGATATATGCAAGATGTCATGTGTGAGGTCATAAGAGGCTTACCAGGAGTAGGTATTGTTTTGATGCCCGTCTTATCATGCTGTTTGCATCCTGCATGACTTTGACACATGGTTTGAGTGGTCCCAATTAGGTGGCAGTTCTTTGTACGTGCAGGTTTCAACCCATGGGTATGTCACAGTATCTCGATGCATGCCTGTAGATTCGCATAGGACACATTTACAAGTGTTAGATTATAGGTAATTTTCCATCCAGTGTGATAGTTAGGGTGAACACACATCAGCAAAAACTGACTGAAATTATCGTCGTTTGCAAAAGTGTTCATGGGCGCTAAGCGCCATTTTTTTTCGCTCGTGAGGCCAAAATGTATTTGTGCCATATCTCCGTCAATCCTTCGTGTAGACGGCCGTGTAGTATACCATTCGAATGAGAATTGAAGCGCGAACTAAATAGTGCTATCTGCGGGGTGTGAATAGAGGACAGGACAAATCGGCTGCTGGACCGCCTCCCTGCTCCAACTGCCGAACGAAAGCAGATAAAATTACAAAAAATTCAGATACATAATCTTTGACGTAGTATTGGACTATATAGCTCATATTTAGAGACGTCCTAACAGAACATGTGCATCGTTTCTGCTCAGATATACATCACATGACTGGTTTAGGACCTTTCGCTTTACCCAGCTCACCATGCCTCGCGGCCGTGCTTGGTCTAATGATGCACTTGATATATTGGGTCGCATGTCCAATGTTTTTGATGCCGCAGCTATATCTTTGATTACTGGAGTTAGCTTGACTGTTGTGGAGGCGACAATTCAACGCTATCACAAGACTGGGATTGCCTCTCGGCCTGCAACAAATCGAGCACTGATGGGACGTCCCCGGATCTTGACTTATGATCACGTTATGGTCGGCCACCTAATCTTCTTATACTCCACTAAAAAATCCAAATGAAAGACAGTTCATTATAGGCAGAGTTTGACAAAAACCAGACATTTTTCTGGATGAAGTCCGTGTCATGTTGTTTGACACATATGAGCTGCGTTGCTCAATTCCGACCATATGGAGGGCTCTTAAACAATGTGGATTCACAATGAAGAAGGTATGGTGTCTTTGAACAATATTGAACAGTACTAAGACCATGCACACTGCTAGATGTCAAAACAAGCGGCAGAACGTTCCGAAGAAAAACGCTATACTTTTTGGCTTCGGATTGGCTTGATTTATCAGCCCTTTCATCTTGTCTTTGTCGACAAGTCCTCTTGTGACCGTCGAACTACCTACCGTGGGCGTGCTTGGAGTTTGTCTGGTATGCAGGCATTTCGGCACACTTTTTTTGTGCGTGGTCGCCGGTGAGTAGCTGACCTATTGAGATTGGCTGTTACAAATTATCAAAATCTCTACATGCCACCTCATTAGCTATTCTATTCTACCAGCTATGTCACTTGATGGTATCCTCCATGTCAAGATTGTTGAGGGCTCATTCAATGGAGACCTATTTTCAGATTTTATTCAAGGGCTGCTTGACACCATGTCTCCATTTCCTGGCCCTAATTCTGTGATTGTGATGGATAATTGCTGTATCCATAAAGATCCCGATGTTTTAGATCAGATTGTTACCCGGTGCGTCTTTTACAGCTATGCTTTACCTCATCACTTTTATTGCTGATACTTCACAATAGTGGGATGATGTTTGAGTTCTTGCCACCATACTCACCTGATTTCAACCCTATTGAATCAGCATTTTCAGCAATTAAGTATGATATTCGCCGGAGAGGAGTGGATGGGCGAGAGGCAATGACTGAGGGCAATGTTTTTGAGTCTAAAATGTTTTTGATGGATTCAGTCTTTAGCGTAACTGCTAGGGATGCAGTGGGATGGTTTTGTAATTGTGGTTACATATAATAGATCATAAATTCAAATTTCTTTGAGCCATATACTTGGTCACTTAGGCAGCCAAACGAGCCTCCTTTACAATTTCTGATGCCAAACGGCAAAGAAGAATGATATCAACCAAATTTATCCCTGTGTCCTCCTTCATATCCTTTACTGAGAGTCCAGTTAAGACCAGATGATTTACGTTAGTATAGCCCTTAGCCTCAAGAGTTGTGACATGAGGTTTAAGGCGAGGATGGATGTCAGAAATGGTCTCAACCCAGTCTCGTATAGTTGGAAATTCAATGTTGTTGTCATTTTTGTCATCAGGTTGAGAGGCTTGTGCTGGCTCGGGCAGAGGAAGAGTCGGCGGGGCAGGTGGCTGTGCAACTGGGTTCTGAATCACTGCCACCAGATCATGAAAAATTGAAGCAATTGAGGCCAGATCAGAAGCTGGGGGCGCAGGCGCAGCCACTGGAGGAAGAGCAGGAGCAGGTGCCAGAGCAGGAGTCGCAGGGCGTAGGACTGGGCCAGGAGGTTGAGCAACAGGCATTCCACGCTGTTTGGGGGCTTGGTCGAGCCAGGAGAGCTTGAGGGCAGGGGGTGGCTGAGTTAGAGTAGCCCGTCCTTCCTCCTATATAAAATGTTAGTAGTACCAAGACATAAAATATTGAACACATACCACAGCCATAGACCAGACACTGAAATCACAAGTGGTAAGCTCATGGTGTATGTTACCAGGAAGGATGTAGCAGTGCGTATGGCCAGGATCACCACAAGGGTATTCAGCCTTGATTTTCCGAAGGTACATCCACACGTTATCACTTGACTTAGCTGTTTCTCCATCTGAGTTGGTAGAGCCCTTCGACTGATGGTTCCGTTTATTTGATCCCTTCCCGGTATTCTTCTGTATTTCACTAAGTCATTATAGAATATCTATGGCAAACATAGAACTTACAGATTTGGGAGGTTCAGGAGTTGGGTCGCGTTTTTTCACAAAAATTTTGATGGGAAGTGGACTCTTCTTGTTACCTTTAAGAGAAATAACCATATGAGAAACCTCCTGGACCATATGCTGATACTCCTCGAGCGTATCCAGGCATTGAGGCCGTTGAGTAGTTGGGCGGTTGTTGAGCTTGTAGCTAATTTCGACGTCGTCAAAGTCGGTGATATTGGCCTTCTGACTGACGAGTTTCTGGAATTTGACAAAGGAGACGGTGCTGGGGAGTTTGCAAGGAGTCGATGCAGTACTTCCTTCCTTGGGGATCAGGAAAAGCAGTTCGACCTCAGGGACAGGTTCTGGTTCTGGCGTTCATGGGTCAGAAGCCGTACAATTCACAAACGAAATGAATAGATTGCTTGAATTACCAGTAGAGTCTCTCTCGGCATGCTCTCCCTCCTCCAATTCTTCCTTGTCAGCATTGGGATCGGCAAGAAACTCTTCATGCTCGGCTTGATTGAAGTCGGTCATAGCATCTTCGTCTTCGTACCCAACCTCGACCGAGCCTGCAGGATCATCGAAAGGACCAGCTTCGAGCTCGTCCTCACTGACAGTAGTCGCTAGAATGGTATGCCCATTTTGTTTAGACAAGAATAATCAAAATTGACAAGATCTCACCCTTCTTCTGTCGCTTGATTGTCAGCAAAACTCGGTGTGGCTTGGAATCGTCATCGCGGGGGCGCTTTTTATGCTCCTTAGGCTTGGATCTCTTGCCCTTGTACTTATTTTTGGTCATTGCGTATACGTAGAATAGAGTGGTAGAGGTGCACAAAAATTGCCGTGGTGATCGAGAGAAACTAGGCACAGATCCAGGTTGTCACGACTTGACACGACTCTCATAATAAAACAATATTCTTTTGATTTAATATATTTTCCGAGAACATTTTCAAGATACACTTGCCTTATATGGGTTAAATGTGTCATGTGACTCATGGAATGTTCTAGTTTGCTGACGAAGATGTATTTCAACTTTGATGTGAAATTCCGCAGTCCGCAGCAGCTTCTATCTGATTATGTGATCTGACTCATTATACGGTTGTGTTGTTTTTGATGTGGCTCAGACCGTGTATATAATGAGGGCAAGTTCAACGGTGTCTCACCAAGAACTCGACCTCCTTCGTCAATTTGAGTTTCTTTTACTTTTACTCAACGTCTTGAGACTCGTGCCTGACACAGGTCATGCCACGGTCCAGGCATTAATTTAGCAATAGTGCGGGTAATCACTTGGCACACTTTTGCCACTTCGATCACCCAGATACTTGTATATATTTGAATTATGCTCGTGAATTTTTTGTAATTTTATCTGCTTTCGTTCGGCAGTTGGAGCAGGGAGGCGGTCCAGCAGCCAATTTGTCCTGTCCTTGATTCACACCCCGCAGATAGCACTATTTAGTTCGCGCTTCAATTCTCATTCGAATGGTATACTACACGGCCGTCTACACGAAGGATTGACGGAGATATGGCGCAAATACATTTTGGCCTCACGAGCGAAAAAAAATGGCGCTTAGCGCCCACGAACACTTTTGCAAACGACTGTAAGGTCAATTTAGAGTGAGTTTTTATTTCATTGGGTTGCTGCAGCCAATTTGAACCCACCTTGTGGCTGTGAAGCAGCCTTGACCAGTCTAAATTAAGTGCCTGAATTTTGGGCAATTTTGACTGGGTGGTTGAATTGATAGCAGCCAAAACTGGTTTTGACCCAAATAGGAAAGTTTGAGGCAGTTTAAACTGCTCAAGATCAAAGTTGCCTTTGTTGGGAATTGCCAAAAAAGGAAAGAGGTAGAGGGGAAAATTACAAAAATATCACTATTTTTCCATTTATGGAAATTACCAAAAAAGGCAACTTTGATCTGGGGCAGTTTAAACTGCCTCAAACTTTCCTATTTGGGTCAAAACCAGTTTTAACTGCTATCAATTCAACCACCCAGTCAAAATTGCCCAAAATTCAGGCGCTTAATTTAGACTAGTCAAGGCTGCTTCACAGCCATAAGGTGAGTTCAAATTGGCTGCAGCAACCCAATGAAATAAAAACTCATTCTAAACTGACCTAAATTTCAGTCAGTTTTTGCTGATGCAGGGTGTTTTACAGGAACATTCCACAACAACCAGATATGATAAATCAATGGGCTTACCTTGTTGGTCATTACAATCTGGAATATAGGAGACAGCAAGGGCGTAACACACAGAAAGGTCAACGTTTGAGTTGCTTAAGTGTGAATGCTAGAGCAAAGGTCAGCCAATGTAGCATAAGAAGAAGAATGGACCTACCTTTCAATGACTCCAACATGGTAGGGTGGGCTTGGGCATTTGCAAAACAAGGGTACTGATCATCAGGTGGGGCCTGTCACACTGAAGTTAGTGGTATGTCAAGGATGGGGTTCACCAATTGCCACTCGGGTTGCCATTCATGCACATGGAAACATTACCCATTGATACCAAGAGAGTGATCTGACTCACTCACAACATGATGACATCACCAGAAACGTGGCATATATGCGGTCATATCTATACCAATCGATGCGGAATCGTGCGCTGAGCACGAATACACTATTCACAGGTCAAGGGAATGATTATTACAGAAGTTATCAGCAAAATACAGGGGAGTGCCTCTGAAAGCGCCACATGTACTAGGGATTCCCATCGTCGCACACTGGTGTTCAATGGCTCATTAAATCAGGGAAATTCGCCGCTTTGCAATGATATCCTATGCATCCTTATAGAGGGTCAGCCGCCTGAGATATAAGCGAAATAACTACCAGAAATATTGCCAAATCTTCGCAGATCTGATTCATGGGTCAGGAGCACCGATTTGGGCATTTCTGATGCTGCAAATCGACTCAGGGACCTCAGGAACCCCCAGAAACATATATGGCTTGCGCATGAGGGTGCTGCATTGATATGAACTGCGCTCTGTGTCACTTGCATGGCAGGGAAACAGCATTGCACCCAAATGTAGCTGTATCCTACCAGTCTTTGAATGAAAATGCCTTCTCCACACAAATCTACAAGTGTTTTCAGGTTCTCTGAGCTTGTCTATGGTGTTGGCCAAGTCTCAAAGTCACTCACAGGGGCTGGAGAGGGGGTTACAGGGGGATTTGACACCACTGGAGGTTTAAATTGCTTGAGTACTTCCTTGGAACTCATCCAATCTCTTTGAGATTTTGACCAGAGCTACTTGTATATTATATCTATCTGTTTCTCACACTGGAGCAGATTTTGCAAGGCTAGATTCACTAGTGCATGTGGCGCTTTCAGGGGTACAATTTTGTATTTCACTCATATCTTCCGCTACAGTCATCTCCTGATTATGCAAGTGGTATATTCGGAATCAGCGGAACGGCGCGCATCGAATGGTATATATCATGGCATGTTTACCGCAAGTATGACTTTGTCATATGCCAGATCCAACTAACAGAAATGCCAGAATACCTCATTACTGGCACTTCCTGCACTGTGGCAGAATTCTGTGCAGTATCCTTCTACTGGCAGCCAGTGACAGTAACAGTAAAGTAATCAAGAAAGTGTGCCAGATTCCTGCTGCCAGTGGCAGTAACTGGCACTTTTCTGGCACGACATCTCTATGCCATATCTGCAATATATTCATTTCTGTTACCAGGTGGGCTCATCGATGCCAGGTGCAGAGGCAGATCACAAACCTGTCTTTTCTCCTTGGTACGTGCGTTCTTGTGCCTTTAGCATGTTTGTATGATAAGAAGTAACTCTTGATCAAAATTTTCACAGCAACCAACTAGGTAGGATACTTACAGTGCTTTGCAAAAGTACTTGCCAGTTTGGATTTCAAGCGCTGAAGGCGGAAGCAAAAAGCAAGTTGGGCAGAGGAGAAAAATGCGTGCAGCGCGGTAGGCCCACGTTTTTACGAAGATGTATACTCATATCCCAAATCTCGAAAGGATTGCTGATCGTTTGACGTACATATCATAGGAAAACATGGCGGTTGAAAAAACATCATCCAGAATGTAGAATTGCGTTTTTTGTGACGCAATGGAGTTCCAGGCCGACGTGAAGTTTGTAAAACAGGCTTTGAGACACTACAGAGTGCACTTGTAAATGAAACGGAGAGAAATGATGCGCATTAGGCTAAGATATTGAACATGGTCAAACAGGGGTGCAACCCCTGGAAAGCAACACCATGTTTCTCAGTATTGAGATATACATGTTATCTGATAATTTGCACAGAGATAGATGATACCATATAACTTAGAAGTACCAATTTATAGATATCCTTGAGTAGTAGAGTACATGGTATAGTAGCCGTTTGAGACGAGTCAGTTGCAGGCTCAAAACAACTCAGTTACCAGCCATACAAGGCTCAAACACAGCAAGGAGCTTTGTAGGCATTTCAGACTCACTTTGGTCAATCCTTGAGACATCTTGTTGCCTGTCTGCCGAGAAAAACGGTGCTACTTTCCAGGGGTTGCACCCCTGTTTGACCATGTTCAATATCTTAGCCTAATGCGCATCATTTCTCTCCGTTTCATTTACAAGTGCACTCTGTAGTGTCTCAAAGCCTGTTTTACAAACTTCACGTCGGCCTGGAACTCCATTGCGTCACAAAAAACGCAATTCTACATTCTGGATGATGTTTTTTCAACCGCCATGTTTTCCTATGATATGTACGTCAATCGATCAGCAATCCTTTCAAGATTTGGGATATGAGTATACATCTTCGTAAAAACGTGGGCCTACTGCGCTGCACATGTTTTTCTCCTCTGCCCAACTTGCTTTTTGCTTCTGCCTTCAGCGCTTGAAATCCGAACGGGCAAGTACTTTTGCAAAGCGCTACAATGTCCATAACATAAGTCTGCTAGCTGACGCGTGCCTGGTGCAGTGTGAACAACGTCCAGCCAGTGATCCACTCAGTACGTGTGTACTCTTCTGTTCAAAGTACTTGGATCTGGGGCTGAAGCCATGGAACACATACTTTTTAGCTTTCCAACCGAGTGGTTGTTTGTCAACCTAGCCAATCTAGCAGGTTTGCAGGCGCAATTGATGTGGTAAGGTATCTTTTCTCTGCTATGCTACTTTGTGGTCCCGCTGGTATTGCGGGTCAACCATAATTGTGCCATAGGTGGTGCCCATTGTGGCACTGCCATGTGTTCATGTCCCAATACCGGGGAAATACACATATTTCCCTCTGACGTTGTATGTTACATCTCAAAATATATATGTGTGTGTTTCTCGCCGTCAAAACATCTTGCTGGCACACCTACCAGCTGAGCATTTTTGTTTGTTTTATTGTTGTTTACACCATGGTCCTTGAGTGGAGCGACTGGCTGGTGCCAACGCACTCCAATTAGCGCTCGGCAATGTGTCAGTTCTTGGTAGCACAGGGTAGCACCAGCATGGTTCTACCAAGTGCTACCGAGACCCTGGCTGGCGCTACTCTAGTCTCAGACATCATCCCTGGAGTTTCAGGTTTTGTTTGAGGGAAGAGTTGGACGTACCGAGTGAGGGGGAGATAGGAATAGGTCTGAATGTCAAAATTGAATCAATTCTGGCCACTAGACAAGACACAGACCAAAAACCAGCTAAGGCCGAATCCAGTTCTACTTGGCGACTCCCACAGACAACTCGCTTGCATGATGTTATGCCAGATACAAATACTTGTTGTATCAGGCAGCCTCAAGTCATCCCTCCATTGACTCGAGTCACCCGCTCAATGTTGAGAATGCCCTCTATTTGTGCTCAGCAACTTCATACACTTCCCAATGCACTGTACACACCTCCACGCACTCGCATCGATCATCACGCCTGCAATCACCAACCGCCTGCTCAATGCAGACATGGACACAAAACAGTACACTGGGCTTGTGTTATGTCAAACATCCCGAACAATTATGCCACTCCAGTCCATGATCCCAAAGACATATTCCACTATGATGGTTGATACACAGGATCCAAATTTGATTCAGGCAAACTACCTGCACTTGTCCTATTGTTGCTACATACTCAGAGCCACTACAAAAGCCACCCTTTCTTTGATTTGTGGTTGCAGTTGAACTACACATCGCTTGACCATACCACTATAGGCAGAAGTACTGTACTAGGCAAAGATCCTTCCCCACCATGGTCTCAGGCAATTCAGGACCCTGTACACCGTCCACACTGGATGAAAGCTGGTCAAGACAAAATGAACCAACTCCAAGCAAACAACGTTTTTGAAGACTTCCCTCGAGATGAAGTACCTGATGATGTCAAGATTTTGGACTCCAAGTTTGTCACAAAGCTAAAGACCAATCAAGATCATGTTATTGAACGATACAGGGCGCGCTGCATCGTCCAAGGCAATCAACAGGTCCCTGGCAAAATGTTTTGGGAAACTACATCCAATATGCCATCTCTCGACTCTGTTCGTGTTGTCCTCAATATTGCTGCACACGCAGATCTAGACGTACACATGGTCAATGTTACTAGCGCATACTCTCATGCTGAACTCAACACAGTTCTTTATGTCAATTATACCAAAGGTTTTGGAAAGGATGTGATCATGAGGAAAGGCCGCAAGGCTCTGTATGGATCCAAAAAGCTTGTAACAAATGGCAACTCCTCCGTAATGGTGTGGTCGTTGACCAGGTAGGCTACCAGAAAAATCCTGCCGATGTTTCTGTTTTCATCTGCCGTCGACCCATTGAAAAACTCGCTATTCTTGTCTGCTATGTCAATGATTTTCTTTTATGCACAACACTTGGTCATATGGACGAAGCCAAAGCCAAACTCATCAACGCCTTTACATGCAGAGACCTGGGCAAAGCCAAATCATTTCTTGGTATCAAAATCACTCGTGATCGCCCCCGTTGTCGTCTTTCGCTCACTATGAAGTCATATATTGATAACATTGTCACACTTGATGATCTTGAGAATGCTTGGTTCGCGCACTCGCCTATGTCGCATACGCAATCGTTACTCGAACTGGCCCGACACCCAGATAGAAGCTACCCTTATGTTGCAATGATTGGTTGTCTACTTTGGCTTGCTCGCTGCGTTTGTCCCAATATCGCCTTTGCTGTTCACTTGCTAGCTCGCTTCACCACTCGATATGATTTGTCACATATATTGGCACTCAAGCGCATTTTTTGTTATATCACTGGGGCTTGAAATTGTTATCAGCTTTGACGGTGATCAATTGTTCCCCACGAGTGTGTTTTCACAGATGCCGACTACGGCTCACAGCATGGTCGCATATCCATTTCTGGCTGGGTTATCATGTTAGGGGGAGGTCCTGTCATTTGGCTTTCGAGGCAACAAAGCCCCGTCTTGCTCTCTACTATGGAAGCCGAGATCCAAGCGCTCGCTCATGCCGTCTCCGAACTACTCTGGCTCCGCGCTTTGGTTAAAGGACAAGAAGTCGATACTTCAAAGCCGTCATCAATAATGATCGAAAACCAATCTACTATTGACTTTATGGACAACCCAACCAACCGTTCTAGTGCTAAACACATCGACATCAAATATCATTTTGTTCGTGACTACAAGGAGAAGAAAGCATTTACTCTGGCATATGTTCCAACTTGCAACAACCTCGCCGACGCTTTTACCAAGGCATTACTGTATACTCAGCACTGGTATCTTGCAAATGATTACCTTGGTATTCATAACCAAGACCCGACTCGCGCTCTTGGTACTCATTTTCTATTCTCACTTTATATGGAGCATATGTCGAATCAACTTGCTTGTGTCTGCTTGTTGAGGGGGAGTGTTGAAGAGATAGATTAGTAGATCCGTATCTCACTTCATGTATCGACTCATGTAAAGTCTCAATTCCTTAGCCGTACACTGATGCGTCTCTTAGATCCGACCACCACTCTATAGTATATAAATAAACCTCTCATGTACTCTCGTCGATATATCGTCCAATCGATTACACTTCCACTGCATATACCCGCTAAGTCACAGCTATTGAAGACTTCCGATTCTGTCTTCAACAGATATCCAGCGAAATTATCACCCTACATCTTGACCTTGTTAAGACAAGCAGACCATGTCGCTTCTCAGCCAGAGCAACCTGTGATGCTTCCTGAGCACTGGTATTTGGGCTACTCCCCTAAGATTACCGCTCCACTCATAAGTATGGATCAAGAATGCTCTAGAGGATGACCCTAGCCTTCAACTGACCCTGGAAGCTGCTTCTAGCATCAGTACATTGCCTCACCCTGTCAAATTTGAATACCTTCTATATAACAAGGGAAATGTGGCTGGTTCAAGCCCAGGTTGTTGTTCCAGATGACCACAAGATCAAACAGGAGTTGCTTGCTCATTGCCATCATTGAACAATAACTGGCCATCAGGGAAGTGCCAAGAAACTTGAGTTGATAGCCTGACATTGCTACTGCCCAGCCATGAAGTATCGGATCACCAAGGCAAGGGGACATGTGAAGCACTATGCCGTGGAGCCCCCTTCTGGTGCCTGCTGGCCTTGGGATGCTTTATGTCCTATGATCTCATCGTCAAGCTACCCAAACTGAAGGTTATGACAGAACCCTGACTGCAGTGGGCTACTTCTCTGAGATAATTGACTTGACCCCTAGCAAGGACTTATCAAGTACTGAAAAAGTTGCACAAATGTTCCTGCAGCACGTTTGGCGCCTCCATGGCACTCAAAAAACCGCCAATCAGACTGAGGACAAGCTTTCTAGGCCAATTGTGTCAGGGCTTTGTACAAAGTGCTGCAAATGCACCGATGTATCTCCATCTTATATCATCTGCACACCAACGGACAGATTGAGATCAAAAGGAATGGGTAAAGAACTACTTGCATGCCTTTCTGAAACAACAGGAGACGGAGTGGGCTGACTGGCTGCCGTTGGCTGAATTTGCTAAAACAAATACTAGAATCGATGCAACTGGGAAATCCAAGGTGGAGATCGTCAATGGCCGTTCCGCTGGCATAGAAAGTGGTGAAACGCACTGGGAATTCTCTGGTGATGATTGGGCGCAAGAGCTCCATAAAGCAATACAAGAGATAACAGCAGCCCTTGACCGAAGCCCGGCGTGCTGCAAACAAGCTAAAGTGAGGAAATTACCGCCGGAAATTGCTGCTAGGGGTAGGGTTTGGCAACTCAGCATGCACATAGATCATGCGTCAGCGCCCTAAAAAAAAGCGGGATCACAAGCGATTTGGCCATGTCACAGTTGATAAGTGCATAAGCTCCCGTGCTTACAGGCTCAAGTTACACAACTCAATCATAATCCAGGATGTTTTCTCAGTGACCCTGCCTTCTGCTGTTGTCGAAGACAATGATTTCACTTCCACCTTTAAAAGTTCTATCTACTCCTTTGGTAATGACTGAGGCGGAGGGACATTATACGGTTGAGAAGTTCCTAGATGGGCATATTGTCACAATCCAGCGACTTGTAGGTGGAAAGGATCAGATTTGAAGACTTCAAAATGTATGCACCAAAGGAATGAAGGGTGAAACGACGAGGTGAAGCGTTCTGGAGTCCAGAAACGCTTGACAATTCGCGTAGATACTATGCTTAAGACAGATTACAAACTGTATAAGCAAACAAGGGAGAAACCAGCAAAATGAGCATGGTGCGACAACGCAAGGGAGTTAAAGCAAGTGCAAGCGAGTAATCGACGGAGAAACAACACAGATAGGAGAAATCATCATTGAAACGTCACAAACTGAAGCACAGACGGAATAGAACAGAACAACCGACAGTGTACAGCGAACAAGTTGAATGTCAAGAGCACGGCTCGTGATATTGCGTTCCTTCAATAGCCACAATCGCAGCGCAAGTGGGGGAGTCCTTGAGCTCCTCCAACATGCTTTTGAGCGTCATTTTTGTCATCCCTGTGAGCAAATTCAGCCATTGGGAGCCAATCCGCCCAATCTGTCTTCTAGTGATTGACAAAGGCACGCAAATACGATGCTACGCATTTGTTCCTGATCTCTTTTTTCCTATTATTCTGAGGATGATAGGACCTGGAGAACCAGTGCTAAATCTACATTCCCTTGTAAAACCCCCTCATGAATTTGGCATTGAAAGATGGACCTCTATGAGAGACTGTGCGCTTGGTGATGCCCTGGAAATACCATATGTATTAAAGGAACATGTGCGCCACGTCCTCCGCGCTAGAAGATTCCTTGCAAGGGATTAGATGAATCATCTTGGAGATGCGATCCACTATTGTGAAAAGGCTGTCAAAACCTCGGGATTTAGGTAGCTTGTACCTCTGGATTTAAATGGCTTGTCAGCACAATGGCATGACATGTGTCCCCAAGGATCGGCAGGAGCGGGTCAAGGCTTCAGGCTGTTATGCTTCTCATTCCCTTTTCTTCGTTGGCAAACTGCACATGGATCAAAATTTTGATTGCCTTGAAACTTCATTGCAGGCCAGCAGTGTATTGCACCACTAGAAACAGGTAAGATAGGCTGCATCAGGCTTGTCGCAATTCCACAAGGTCCTTCGAATCAAGCAAGCTGCCTACTTTGCCAGGAATCGATTTCGAGCGCTCATCTGGCCTCAATCTCGAGCCATTAATGCACTGCCCAAACTTGTGCGGCGCCTGCCAGCACTTAGGGCATTGTCCTGCCTTCCAGCGCTTCTGTCTGATCTCCACACTAACATAACCGGCCGATCGGCCGGTGGCAAGCTTGCTAGAGCTACTTGAGATGTTCTGAGATGATGTCTGCGCTTCCTTGCGCACTTCAAACAGAGTGTTGTCAAAGAGCAATGCAACATTGATTAGCTCGTGAAGTGAGGTAATGTTACGTCCAATAGTGCGTTCAATGAGCTTGCCGTGCATGAAGAAGGGTTTGAATCTGTGGTGGAATGCGGCCATCAGATCGTTGTCGGACCGCTACTTCACCCGCAATGACCCTGAATTCCGTTCTATAATCGCTTGCCGATTCATTTTGTTTCAGCTCAGTGGTCTGACGTTCGGCCACTTGCACGGCTGCAGGATCAGACTAGTCTGCCCCCACTGCTCGGGGGACCCCTCCTTCAAGTTCATCAAGGGACACATCATCCTTGCCTCGTCAGTGGTGAAGCTGGATGCGTTGGCAACAAAGTAGGTGTTGCAATCTAGCGCGAGCGACTGTGTAGCGTTCCCCCATTTTGCCGCTGAACCTTTCTGGCGCAGGATTTTTGCTCTCTGGGTTGGTTGGACCAGCGGTCTGCGTTGCTTCACGCACAGACTGTTCTAGAGAGCGGGAGAGCGCATGTTGATGCACGCTGGCAATATTGCGGATGGTGCGTAATTCTTCCTGCCCTTTTGTTTCTCGTGCAGGAGCAGGAGTACGACGCAGTTCCCCTAAGGCAATCGGGACTGATTCTGGCATATTTCTGTTAGGCATCGGGGTATTGGAGCCGGTTAGGGGTGCTGCTACTGTCGAAGTGCTCGCTGCAGCCTGCGTCCGTGTCGCTGCAACGCCACTCTTCCTCTGGCTGATGGCGTGGATGTGCGATATGGGTCAAACTCCACCAAAAGACGTCTGGCAAGGCTTGAAAGCCTAGCGAGGCGCCGGCTCTTATCCTCCTCGCTCGCCGTCTCTTCTTTTGGCTGAATGGACGCGGAGGGATCTTCTGATTCAAAGCGGGCGGGCGCCCCGTGGTCCTGCTTCATTCGCTCAGTTCCTAGCGTGGGATTGAGTGTCTCCTTATTTGCTGGAGCGGTCGCATGTGTTGGACTGGTCGGTGTCCGTTGTTGTGCTGACTGGGCACTTTTTTGGAACATTTTGGGCAACTGCGGACAGTATTCTTGACTCGGATGCTTGAACCTCTGCTAACAGGTCGCCTTGCAGACGTTTGAGGGCTCCATGGGAGGCTGGGACAGTCGTGCCATGGGCTGATGCCCCGATTGGATACGTGTACAGACGATATTGTTTTGTGAGGTCCTCTGGGCCACATCAGAATGCCCCGGCAGTGTCTGTCGTTTCCGTTGAGGAATTGGCTGGTAGAGGCGTGGGTCCCGTGAGGGAAGAGTTTTAGGTGGAGGGAACGGCAGAGATTCGGTGACGACTGGACATTTCTCCTAAAGCGTAGTACTGGTGCGATAAACTAGTTGCTGAGTTGATGATATACATATGTATGACAAGAATATGGTACAGTGCTTCAGCCGATGCGATGCTAGAAATAAATGTTGTTGGTGCAGCTGATGATGAAGTAGGTTGGGAGTGTTGAATCAGGCGATCATCTCAGAAGAACGCTTGATAATGTTTCAGATGTATGCACCAGATAGCTAATGGGTGAAACGACGAGGTGAAGAGTTCTGGAGTCTAAAAACGCTTCACAGTTCGCTGGGATACTAGTCTCAAGACTGATCACAGACTGTGCGAGCGAACAAGCGAGAAACCAGCGATATCACCGTGGTGCGACAACAGAAGCGAGTTGAGGCGAGTACAACCGAGCAATGGGCGGAGAAATAACTCAGATAGGAGAAAACATCATTGAATCCTCACACCTGAAGTGCAGACGGAACAGAATAGAACAACCGACAGCTTACAGCGAACAAGTCGAATGTCGACAGCATGGCTCTTGACACAAATCACAGACCAGGATCTACAGTACAGGGCGAGATGAAGGCGGTATGGTCATGTTGTGAACTTGTTGTGAACTAGCACAGGATTTGAAACACTTGGACGAGTATATAAGGGACTTCTAGGCCAGTATCCAAGAGCTGCTGGCCCTCAGTGACGCTGTGCATGTCCACACAGTGCCAGCAAATATAGAGGGGGCAGCAATGGGCTAACACAGCAAGCCGAAACGCTCTTGATTTGCGCTTCTTCCCACTGCTGTTGCCTCTCAAACTGGCTTGTCGATGTCCTCATTCAGCGCCGGCTGAACAATATGCATCTGCGCTGTTACAGGAACCATGTGGCAGACCCAGACAGGTGCGTAAGTGCTTTGCCGTATCTCCTGCTCACGCTGTAGCATAACCGGCACCCAAAACTTCATGGGCTGTCTCGTGAGCTGCCACATCCGCCACCAATGCAGCTGTGTTGCAAGGAACATGTCTCACCAGTGAGAATTCGAATCACTTGTTTTGGATTGACACAAACAGCCTCTCCAGCCCTCCTAAGCCTTGCAAATGAACAGCTTAATCCAGGCCGGCTCTTCTGTTCTCCATTCCGAGCTCTGTTGCGCTGTCTAAGGGCACTGCAACGGAATTGTCCACCAGTGTTCAACCACCCCAGGATCCGAACTTTGCAAACCTTTCTTTCACAAATGCTCAGTGTGCTTGTTCGGGTACCCAGCGCGAGAAGTCGTTTAGGACACACAGATGCATTGCAAGGAGCAGAGGTGCCACGTATGGAACTGTACACCACCACCAGAGAGATGGGAAGTGAAGGAGAGCATTGAGGCGATATATGCGGAATGTGCTATATATCTTGAGGATGCTAGTGACTTTCATACAATTCTGACCATGGAAGGAGGGCAACGTCATGAACCATACTCCTTGAACAGCATTGATCAATTGTCGTGCACCTGCTGCTTCCTTGCTGTGGTTGTCACATGCTTGATCTTGTGATGTGTCTATCCTGTTTTCTTCCCTGAATACAACTATTCATCACTTACTCGCCTGCACTCACTCGTACTAGCCTGTGTTATCTAACTTCGCATATGCCACTTTTGTTTGTTTGTTATTGATCATTTCGTTTGCTTCCTCATGCAGTTTGTCAACTTGTCTCTGAAACTATACATAAGACACTTATGAAGTGATTATGGTATTCAAAACGCTTGAACTGGTTGATTCACCTATTAACCTGATCCTTCAACAGAGTCCCTCACTGCGTAATCTTGATGCTGGAGGTTTCAAAGCCTGTTTGTTGTCTGGTATTGGAGTAGAACTTACCCTTGCTGGCAACGTTATATCATAATTCTGCCACCGGAAACTTCGGCTGTGAGTACAGGAAAGCTTTAGTGAGCACACCTCATCCGGAGGCACCAGGTGTTCAACAACCCAAGATTGCCTGAATGATGCTAGCTCACCGTAAATGTACGCGTCCAGGTTTGATAAACTTCCATACTTCCTAAACGGTACTTTGCAATTGTGTGGAGGGATCATCGAAATGTGTTGTTGCTTACATACAAGGCAATCCACTACACATGCCTAGTATACGCACCTCAGGGCTCAAGCATAGGCAATACAGGGGGAGCGGAGAGACTGCGATTGTCGCAATTGGCTCATACACAGCGATTTCATCTCAGAGCAATATACATGTTGGTTGGGGTTTTCCTGATGCTTGGTTCTGTTTGAGCGTAATTTAAGGTTTATATGTTGGCAGAACTCCTACGATAAGGAATGCTGTCAAACGTCTGAGTAAACATCTACGCTTTCCCAAGACTTCTTCTTGGTAAACACCCTGGCATATTCCCTAGGAAGAAGTCTTTGGCAGACGCAGGGAAGATGTGGCATGATTGGCTAACTATTTGCTTGCACGTCTCCACCGCTGCCCGCCTTTTGTCCTCTTTTCACTGGGACGTAAAATGTTGGGCATGATGGTCACTTCACTTCAGTTCCTCCCATATAACATACATGATGAAGGCAATACGTGCTGGACTGCTTCTTTATGAGTTAAGCCCATGCAAAGTCATCGCCAATTCCTCTGAACTTGTCCTAACCAGTAAATCACTGACGGCCAAGTGCTCCCTTAAGGTCTTGGCGAGGAGTAATGCTATCAGTTGCTTAGTTCTTTGACAGTAAATTTATCTCCGCAACAGATCTGAGATACATGAGGATATTAGAGCAGCCATCGGTAGATACATGTTATATGTAATACATTTTAAATGTCAGATACAGACGATAAGGGTCTTAGAGCCGAGCAATGGTGGACTATGACACCAAGACACAAGCAAACCTCTGGTGGATCGGGTAGAGCCAACAACAACATCTCATAACAGGCTGCCAATACTTGACAGCGAGCCAGCTGTTATACATACAATATATCCTGATTCGTTCAGCTGTTTCACAGTCTGTTGAGGTTTGTTGCAATATATAGCAATCTAGCGCATAGCTCATTGTACCCCTTCAGTCTGGCCTGTCACATTCCATTGTGTTTTACATTCTATTGCAATCCATAGTGTTTCACTGTGGTTTGGTAACACTCTTGGTTCAAGTCAATTAACTCAACGTCATATTGTGCTACACCATTTCGTGCAGTCTGTTGCGTTTGAATACAGTCGGGAAAGATCTGAAATTGACTCGATTGCCCCATTTCATCCTCATTGAGGCGTTTGAGCGCTGACACAACTCACAGCCAGTCGGTCTCATGAATATTGACATTTCTCATATCCAGAGCATTCAAACAAGTCTAATCATTCATTGCTCTCTGATTTAATGGGCATCTGATGTGTTCTATTTCATGTATGCCTGTGCTTGCCCTGTAACCCGTTCCGATGTGCGAGATCAATGTCTTTTTTTCACATCACGGATGATAACTGAGTATGTTACAGCACTTCTAAGTTTTAGCGCTTGTGGCTCCAACTTCACTGACTTGTGAGTATGTAATTCTCAGGCAACACTTGCGCTAGAGAGCTACTGGCCTCTTTTACTTGTCTGCTACGTGTCGTTTCCCTCCACTAGTCTGTGAAGACCACAAGGACAAGTGGCTCAATAGGATGCCTCCGCGTAGGCGCCACATCATTGACACCTATCTAATGGCTAACTATGCTTTCTGCGGCTACCTAGCGTCTGGGCAGACTCTAGCAATCCAGTAGGCATCCTCCAAGTGTCCTGTGCCGTGTCAATCCATGTATTTAGTATAAATATACATGTCAATATATGCATGAGCCAATGGTATCGCTAGCTAGCCACCAGTACATCTGCCACTCCTACTCACACTATCCTCAATATGGCTGGCAGACCATGTCTAGCAGTATACACCACTGCAGTGATTGGAATTCAGTGTACGTCTGTCTACTTATACCTGTACACCTGCAGGGTATGAGAGGGGTTGCTCCGAAGGCCTCCTCCCTTACCTCACATCACAACAGCCAGCTTAGCTTTGCCTTTGTCTATCATTTCTCTCATCTTTTGTGTGATCTGCGCCTGCAGTTGGATCTTCCGCAGTATCCGTCTATTGTGGAGATATAGTAACTATAAGACATCAGGAAATAAGGATCCTTCCGGCGCATACATTGTGTGATAAAACATTCAGCTAGATTGATGTGAATCAGGTAGTATCAGTTGGTTTTAGCAATAAGGGTTAAAACTATAAATCATATTTAACAAAGGGAAGCTGAGCGAAGTACTCTTGCTCTTCACGTTATCGATTCAAGACGATCTACACTGTGAAAGGGATTTAATTCAATCTTGACCGTTGTCCACTGTGAAACTCCTCGAATTAATTCCCTAGACCAATGAGGGAGTTACTTTAAGCACTTGTGTATGTATCTAAGTGCATCTATTCAATTGAAATTCCCCTACTCCGTAACAGTCAGCTCTGCTGTTTTGTCTCATATGCGCGATGCAGTTCTTATCTCACATATGCATTTTATCTTGGCCTCTACTCATGTGTATGAATGACTTGCATGTACCACTGTTCTGTACCCTCTATTTCTGAAATATGAGCGCATTGGCAAGTCATGTCCACACCCTCAAACTTGACTCCACTGTTTGTCTAGCCTCCACAGCACAATTCTGCAATTCTCACACCATCCTGTTCCACTTGTTGGGCAAAACTGATAGAAAAGGAGGTCAAAGCGTATAGCATACACGAAGCGGGATGAAAATAAGCATCATGGCCACCATTTCTTGTATTGGATCAAAAGGATTGGAGAGAGGGGAGCTGTGACTAAACGTGGGCAAACTCTGAGAAAAATGCAATTTCTTAGTCCTGCATTGACCTGTGGTCTTCTTCTTAGGCATTGTTGAGGCTCCCTGAAGGGGTAGCAGTTTTGGGGGAACATCAGTGTCTCTTCAGGCTGCTAACAGTTCTTCTCACATTAGGAATACCGCTGAAAACACAAGGAGACACCCTGGGAACCCTGGCATCCATCAAATGTTTTTAAGTGAGGTGAAATTAGAGCAGAATTTAGAATGCTTCTCCCATGCTCTGGATAATGATTGACCATCTGAAGATGGATATTTACACTATCTGCAAATTCTCTGGTATTTCGACACAAGGAAATGCAACATCCTACCTACAGTGACCTGATAATAGAAAATGAGCAACAGGGACTAACCACACGCTTGTTGTAGCTGGGAAACACAGCTACAATATCTCACATCCACAGCTCATATAAGCATAGTGGGAACAGTTGGCTGGCGTTTTACCTCTCCATGTGCATGGTTCCTAGTGCCTCGATATCTTTTGGGTACCAAAACAAGAACATAGTTCATCTGCATGTTGAGCAGCTAAACAAGACACTTATTCATAATGGCTTGCGTACCTGTCGGTGTACTGATTGAATGCCCGAGGCATTAGGACCAGGCAGTCCAGGTTCCCTAATCTGTTTGGTCCTGTTCCTTGGGACTTTGGAGGCTCCAACCGGCCTTGATTCTTCGACTGCTCTAATTGGCTTGTGGACAAGTTGTCCTTGAATGATGTGGTGGTGGCAATGACTGGTCTCGTCTGCCTATTCTATGGGTATTCTTGGGGTCTGGTTTCCCCTTCTAGAGTGCAAATCACTTCAACTTGTTGACATAAAGTGTTCTTGCATTGCTGGTACATTTGTTGAATCATAAAACTGTCAGGACTACCGTTGTCACGAGCTATGCTTTTGACATGCGACTTGTTCATTGTCAGTTGTTCTGTTCTATTCCATTGGCGCTTTGGTTGGTGACGTTTCAATGATATTTTCTCCTATCCGTGTTATTTTTCCGTCGCTTACTCGTTACTGCTCGCCTAAACTCGCTTGTGTTGTCGCATCACGCTTATCTCCCATTTTTAAAGCTTGTTCGCTTGTAGAGTTTGTAATCAGTCTTGAAAATAACATACAAGCGAATCGTGAAGCGTTTCTGGACTCCACAACGCTTCACCTCCTCGTTTCACCCTTCACATATCTGGTGCATACATATTAAAGCCTAAAATCTGCTCACTCCCGCCTACCAGTCGACTGGTTGTTGCAACTGTGTGTAATTCCTGTCAACCCCGTGTATCACAATCCCTTGATGGGCGTTGTCCACATTGATTCCACTGACCAGACTGGCAAAGGCTGTTACTGTGAACTAGTCTGGTACTTAGGGCATGATTATTTCGTCTTACAAGCACTGGGCACAGTTCAACGCGGCAACATCCCGTATGTGTCACAACCCGTCGACTTGTAGAGGGGGTGAACAGGATTTAAGCTTCAAAGTGAATACACCAGTGGTAGAACGGGTGAAATAACGAGGTGAAGCGTTCTGGACTCCAGAAACGCTTCACATCTCGCTTAAATACAATTCTATGGATGTATGACACATGCAACAAGCAACTAAGCGAGAACAAGCGATAGCAAACGGAGAACTAGACGAAGAAATCTTATGTCAGGAGAGTGGCTCATGACAATATGATATTGCAGAGTATGTTCAGTACTAGAGTACTGCCTGCATGACACCTGCTGTATTCTTAGTAACGTTACCTGCCTCATTGGCAGTGCACTGGGCAGGCGTATAGGCAAGCCTTGGAACTTGCCGATTGGTGTTGCTGGTTGTCATCCTGATAGTTTAACCCCACATCGGGGAAAACCCCAGGAAATCATCAATGGAAATAACATGTAATCGTAGTAAATAAACTAGTTGCAAGGATTTCTGTCCCCCCCTTTATTGCCTATTATAAGCCCTGGTGGGCCTTAATAACAGTGGATCATAGTCGATTATGGTGGATAAACCAGGATTATTGAAAAAATGGAATTTGAAATCCCCCAACGTCTTCCCAAAATGCTTTCTGTGAGCAAGCCATGTTTATAAACAGTGGATTCACGAAATTGCGTATAATTGGCTATAATCCATGAAACCCTGGTTTATAAAAAACCATTTTTTTGCGGATGCAGGGTGTTCCCTGAGTCCACCGCAAATATCGCTGCGAGCATTGTGATAGGCTATGCATTTGTCCAGTTGAATGGAAGGGAGCAAATCCAGACGACAAGGGCTGAGAGTGTGCATAGTGTTTTTATAGTAAAGGAGTACCTCAATGTACTGCGTCATTGAACTGAGTAGCTTGACTCATTGCTGACTCTTTTTGCTGCCTTCTTGTAGAGGTGAGACCCATTTGCATTTATATGTGAATGCTTTTTTGTTGTGTCTATCTCTAGAGATGCAGCTGGCTCTAGTGTGGCTAAATCTCCCTTCTCTCCTGTCTCTAACTGCATGTCCTCACTCAATTTGTCCTCCTCTAGATGATCTGTCCACACGAGCTCCATGCCCATGCGAATGCTTTGGGCTTCAAGGTTATTCAGGTGTGTCTGCTCCCTTGCAGCGTTACCAGCTCTTGCTGTTATGAATAATAGCATCTTTACTGAATAGAGGCTGTCCTTGCCAACTGTGAATGTGTCTTGAATGACTATTCCCTATTTTCTTATGAATCTGAATGTGCATATTTGTACAATTATAAGTCTCTATAAGTTGTATGAAGTCATATGAGTCTTTCTTGCGCACCTTGTTTCATTGATATCTCGCTGAGTTGCAAAAGTAGAAATATGAGACAAGTTTAAGCACCAGCGTATCCAAGGTATCAATAACATATTCCGCTTATCGCCCAGCAGCAGCTGACGCCATTGTTGTGATCAAACACCTGATCATTAGCCATGGTTTGGGCGTATCATCTCATCAAAGATCAGCCTGATTCCTGAACTCCTTGCAGACTCACAGGCTGAATATCACATTGATCTGAATGACTGATCAGTTCCAATCAGACCCACTGAGATGTTGGCTCTGCTCCATGTATATAGTCAATATCATCAATATATCAAACAACCCAATAGTATACCCTGATCCAGTTATGCCACCAATCCAGGACCAGTCATTGCTCTAAACCATCCTGTATGGCGATAGGTTGATCCCCATACCTCAGCAAAAAGCTGAAAATATTACTAGGGCCCACTATGGACTCACTATCCAATCAAGCTTTTTAGCGCCAAGTAGATTCTGGTAGCACTGGTAGCACATGCTACCCACAATCCAGTGGGAGCTAAAAAGCTTACTTAGACTTTTGGAGCTACTTTGTGCTAGCTAGATCTTCCGCTCTTGGTTGTGACTGTCCACAAAAATGACTAAGCACTGTCTGCAGTTCAAGGGGCTTCAATATAGCGCTTATTTTATGGTTTGTCCACTGTCCAAGGTGGGCCAGTGCCTAGACCCCTATAAATCAAATCATAAGTCACATGTGTTACGTCATATAGGCCACGACAAACAAACATCTCTCCTGCTGCCAACTCTCACCCTTGCCCTGTAACGTATCACTCCTGACTGCTGTTGGTGACACTGTTCCCCTAGTTATGTCACACCCAACAATATCATGTGTGGCTTGCAGCTTTTGTCAAGCACACTTCCATTGTGGGAAAAAATGAGATGTTGGGCAGTGCAACTGTCCAACATCCCCAGTGTCCCAACGCTAAGCACTGGGTGTGGACATGATTACATGGTATTACATAAGCAGCACCTAGTCATCTGCATGTACAGTATAGCCAGAACTCTCCTTAGAGATTAACTTACAATGACTGTCTCTATTTGGCCCAGCCAATCTTCCTCAGGGTATAAAAGAACCCTGCTGGAGACCCTTGCAGAGCCACCTCCTTTACCAATACCCACCGGATCCATCTTGCGCGCTATTGTGAGGTACGGGCATTCACTCAGATGCATTCTTGATTACACTTTCATTTACCTCTGTTTAATCTCAAACCCTTACTCTTGTTCACAACATATATAAACCTTGCTCTCCCATCCATATACCCCAGCAATTCTCAATTACACCAGCACTTGGCAAGTCACCTCCTCTTCCAATACTCAACCTCACCAACTCACCTGTCACTCAGCATCACTTGGTTCATACAAACCTAAACATTTTTGACTACTGTCTATCTCTGCTCAACAAATCAACCCCCCCCCAACAATGTCAAAGAGATTGCAGTCAACAAAATCAACATTTAACAATCAAATTCATCTTTTATTCACTCTATACCTATAACCGATAAAACTGGAGGGATTGATCACCCCAATGGACCAAAAACACAACTTGATTGCTTTTGGTAAGCCCAAAACCACACAAAATATTTCTGTTCCTATTTCCCCTCTCATCTATTGTTCTCTCTTAACCCCAGGTAATTACTAATCACAATATGGCCACTAAAAGCAGTAAGCAAAGGGTGTTGGCAGCTGTTGCTCCTAAACTTGCACCACTCCCCTCTTGTCCAATGTCAGCAGCTGCTGGGGCACATGCATACAAGGCTGTACAGATTGAGGAGATCTAAGATAGCAGCTCAGGACATGAGTGTGAAGGGTCAGCTGACTTGCCTGATCCAAGTCAGACCAAACCTGAGGTGGAACAACACATGGACAAAACTCTCCATCAGGATCCAAAGTAAAACACACAATGTTCAAGGGTAAAAGGCAGCATGATGCAGATGCTGAATACCTGCGCAATATTGTACAGAATGAAACCTGATTCCAGGAAGCCTGGAGTATGATTGAGCAGACTGTTCCTGGTGGCAGAGTCTTCTTGAGGTAATCCAGAGTGCAGCTCTAGAGACTGGTTATGAAGCAGTGTATGGAGAAAATGATCAATATTTCACCAAGAGTGATCTTGAGCATCTGTGTGCAGGATATCAGCCATGCAAAGAGGGCCTGCAGATGCCTGAAAGCTCCAAGGCTGGTGCATCATACTTCAATGAGGGGAAGCAGCTGGACAGCTCAGACTACAAAGCAAATCAGGAAGGAATCCATTGCTTCACAAAAAGCACAACACGCAGCTGAAATGATCCCTGAGCCATCCCCAAAGTCAACTAAGGAAAAGCCATGCAATGCGCCATTGTCACAGGGCATCTGTATCAATGAGATTCAGCCTGTTAGCGCCAAAGTAGTGCAACCCAAACCACACACCAGTCTGAGGAATAGCCTGGCTGCACTGCCTGGAGGTGGATGCTTTGCCACCAAAATGCACACTAAGGGCAAAGACTTGGCCAAACATGTCAAATAAGGTTAGGGCTAAGCAAAATGACTACCCACCAGATGACAGCGGACTGTCAAGCTCATACTCAGAAATATCCAATGAGTCATCTGACACCTCAGATAGTACAAGCAGCTCTGCTGAGTCATCCAGATGGCATAAGCACAAACATAAGAGCAATAATAGCCCAAGTTGGAAACTCGCAAAGGAGAAGTACAGTGATGCATATCAGAAGAAGTACAAGAAACTGCAAAAGCAGATACTTTGGGCAAACAGTCAAGTGCAAAGGTGAAGAAACCTAACCCATACCATGGACAGGCAAACTACAATGCCTGGGAGTTGTTTCATTACCAGTTTGACCACTGGGCAAAACAAGCCAGGGTTAGAAAGAAGTGGCTAGTAGTGGAGTACAGCACCTTGCTTGAGGGACAGGCAGGAAGGACAGTTGTTCATGGACAACATTGCACCACAACCTGAGAAATGGGACATCACCTCTCTAACAATGAGCTTGTATACCAATTTCTTCCTGCCTGACATGAAGGCTAGGATACAATATGAGCTCAAGCATGCAATGCTACAGCCAATTGAGAAGTTTTCAGACTACTTACGGAGACTGAAATGCCTACAATGGTGGATCAGGGACATCAATGACAAAAGAATCTGCTTTAAACTTTGGGATAGTCTCCACTAATACCTGAAAATCAATTGGATTGAGGCAGACATATACCCAGAAGACAGAAACCTTGAGCTCATGACTCACCTGGCATGTCACTTTGAGGCATCAGAATAGAGATGTTGTGCCAGAAAATGGCTGCCAGATCACACAGGAATACTGTCTCCATTACTGGCTTTTTCTGGCAGTGCCAGTGACAGTGACAGTGACAGTAATGACTGTGGGTGCCAGTAATACCCAGGAATTCTGTCAAATACTGGCACATGCCAGTATCTGGCATTGCTGGCCATTACTGGCATTGCTGGCCATTACTGGCACTGACAGGTCAAAGTCACTTGGTTTCACCACATGTTGACTGTCAACTAGTGCTCAGGAAGGCCTTAGAAAGACATAAGTATAGTGAGAACTCAATCAAGCTCATGGAAACATTACCCATTGATACTATGAGAGTGATCTGACTCACTCACAAGATGATGACATAACCAGAAACATGGCATATATGCGGTCACATGTATACCAATCAATGTGGAAACGTGCGCTGAGCACGAATATACCATTCACAGGTCAAGGGGATGATTATAACAGAAGTTACTGGCAAAATGCAGGGGTGTGCCCCTGAAAGCGCCACATGCACTAGTGATTCCCACTGCTGCACGCTGGTGTTCAATGGCTCATTAAATCAGGGAAAGTCGCTGCCTTGCAATGTTATCCTATGCATCCTTATAGGACGTCAGCCGCCTGAGATATAAGCAAAATACCTACCAAAAATATTCCCAAATCTTTGCAGATCTGATTCAAGGGTCAGGAGCACTGATGTGGGCATTTCTGATGCTGCAAACCAACTCAGGGACCTCAGAATCCCCCAGAAACATATATGGCTTGCGCATTAGGGTGCTGCATTGATATGAACTGCACTCTGTGTCACCTGCATGGCAGGGAAACAGCATTGCACCCAAATGTAGCTGTATCCCACCAGTCTTTGAATGAAAATGCCTTCTCCACACAAATCTACAAGTGTTTTCAGGTTCTCTGAGCTCGTCTATGGTGTTGGCCAAGTCTCAAAGTCACTCACAGGGGGATTTGAAACCCCTGAAGGTGTAAATCGCTTGATTACCCTCTTGGAACTCGTCCAATCTCTTTGAGATTTTGACCAGAGCTACCTTTATATGATATCTTTCAGTTTCTCACACAGGAGCGGAGTTTGCATGGCTAGATTCACTAGAGCATGTGGCGCTTTCAGGGGTACAATTCTGTATTTCACTCATATCTTCTGCTACAGTGATCTCCTGATTATGCAAGTGGTATATTCGGAATCAGCGGAACAACGCACATCGAATGGTATATATCATGGCATGTTTACCGCAAGTATGACTTTGTCATATGCCAGATCCAACTAACAGAAATGCCAGAATACCTCATTACTGGCACTTCCTGCACTGTGGCAGAATTCTGCGCAGTATCCTGCTACTGGCAGCCAGTGACAGTAACAGTGAAAGAATCAAGAAAGTGTGCCAGATTCCTGCTGCCAGTGGCAGTAACTGGCACTTTTCTGGCACGACATCTCTACATCAGAAGAGGTGCAAGGAGCAGTATGGAGGAGTATGCTTAGAAGCAGACTAAATCTGGGCTGTGCAACCAGCGCCACCAAGGAAGCAAGGGCAAGGCTGCCATGAACATGGGCAGCAAGCACCGGCACAGAGACCAAGCAGGTGCCAGTAAGAATTCTGATACAGAACGCATATATCCATCTAAACTTCTGTTTCCATACATGCTCAACCTCTATATCTCCCCCTTTTGCTGTTACACTCCCCTGTGACTTGCGGTCCACATGGACTGGCAGGTTCTATGCTTGGAAGCAATGCTTGTGCTGAGCTTATATAGGGATAGCACTTACATTTTGCTGTTTTATTGCCTTCACCCCCTTCAGTTTCAGTCATTTACACATTCACACATATACTCGAGTTAGTGTGTACATTTATTCAAGTCAATTTTTTCAATTGTTTGTTCAAGATGCTGCGCAAGAAGGGCATTAATATCCAACGCCTACAAAATCTTTCATCAAAAGGAGTGAGTTGAATTACATACATCCTGATTTGAGACCATGCTAATCACCAATTAGAGAGCAGGCCAGACAGCAGAGCAAGCAAATCCAGACGTGTCAAGCAACAAACCAATCAATTTGGGCAGCAACAATACATTACATCATGAGCAGCCCACCGCATATGGGCATATACCATCGTCCAATACCCCTGAAAGTCCCAATAAAATCACTGAAAACATGAACAACCTTACGCTTGAGGCTCAGCCAGGGGATGGTATTGTGCTAGAGGACCCACCTAACAATGACGAAGAAGACTCCCTAGACGCTCAGAATCCATTGAGTCTTGCAGAACCCGAGGGGGACGATGTGCCGGAGCTACACCTCTCCAATACCAAAGCACTTGAGGACGACATAGATGAACCTAGTAAGCATGCGTTATGAGAAGTAGAAGCATCAAATCAACTCACCATTTTGGAGGTGATCCAACAAAATGGAGGCTAATTCCTTGGGATGAGGCTAAGGTGATGTCAGACAAACCAAATGCATTCATGAAATCATCCTTCCACAGGCACAGGCCGGCACGTGTATACAGTCTTGGCAAAGTAGTACTCACTTGGGTACGGTTTATGGTGGGGACTTTGAACTTGATTGTGGGGATGGATATGACCCTGACCAACGCGTCTTTGACAGCGGCAGCGCTGTTTGGTTGAGGGAATGGGTAGTGCGACAAGTTTGCAAGTGGATCTGGGAGTACCAAAAAGAAGGTGGTCTGCCAACAAATGTATACAGCACTTGGAATGAGTCAGTTATGGAGGATGAAGACCTTTCAGCTGCAATACGGGACTGGATGAGAGATAAAGGGAAATACGTACAGGCCTGTGACATTATTGACTTCTTTGGAGTTGCCGGAGCAGAGCAATATTCTTGGCTTATTGATTGGGTGCCGTCTCTCTGTACAGCCCAGTGATGGATGCATAGAATGGGTTATAGCTGGATGAAAGAGCGTCACGGTCAGTTTGCGGATGGGCATGAGCGAGCCAATGTGAAACATTACCCAGAGCACGTTTATATCCCCAAGTGGACTAGACTTGAGTGGCGAATGCAAAGTTGGGATGCTGATGGAAAGGAGGTAGCTCTGGAGCTTGAAGAGGGGGAACGGCCCATTGTCGTATGGTTCCATGACGAGTCAACATTCTATGCACATGATTGGCAAACTACACAATGGCTGCATGAAGACAAAAGAGCTGGGATTTACAAGAAGGGGGAGGGTGTATTGCTAATGGTTGCAGACTTTGTATTTGCCGACTACAGCTTGCTTTGATCAAGGCCGGAGTCTCCTGGTGCTGCAGAAGGGGAAATATTGACGTAAACACTTCACATTCAATGTGAACTTGTTGTCTTACACAATTGAGTAGTGCACAAGTTGTATTTTACGCTGGGAAACAGCGCGATGGCTGGTTTGGGACAGTTCATGTCGTACAACAACTGTCGCGTGCAATGGCAATTGTCAAGAAGCAGTACCCAAATGAAGACCATGTCTTTGTCTTTGGAAATGCAACAATCCATACCAAGCTGCCTGAGAGTTCACCCAACATCAGTAAAATGACGCTTGGTCCATCCCAAAAGGTGGGAGGGGAAGAGATAGGTCCTTTGGGCAAGAAAATCAAGATCAACTTTGCACCTGCAACTCTGCCTGATGGAATGACTCAACAGCTGTATTACCCCTTAGACTACCCAATTGAAAAACTGAGGCGCCTTTAAAGGTGTGGCGATGATTCTGGAAGAGCGGAACGTCCTCAATGCTCAAAAACTTAAGCTTGTATGCGCGGCAACAGATGACAACAAGCAAGGGTGTCTGCCTGGCTTGACAAACTGCTGCGCTTGCCGTACAATGATGAACCAGCCTGATATGCTTGCCCAAGAATCAATTATTCAAACTCTAGCCAAAGCTGAAGGGTTTTTGGTTCTATATCTTCCAAAATACCACTGCAAACTGAACCCAATCAAACAATGCTGGGGTGCCGCAAAATGTGTGTATCAAGACTTGCCCTTCTCAAGCTTGGAGGCCAACCTCAAGCGAAACATGCTAACTGCACTGGACTTGGTAAAGTTAGAATCAATTAGATGGTATGTACATTTATTGCAATCTTTATTCGTATCTAAAAAAGTCCAAGGTTTGCTGCCCACTCCCAGCGGTTTGTTCATGCATATCTTGCAGGCCTCTTGGGCAGTCAGGCTGCTTGGGCTATGAAGAAATTTTGTGGCCACCAGATCATCCCACTAGTGTTGTTGCAGGAAATGGACAAATTTGATTGAGTCTTAGTCAGTTGCCCAATGCAATCTTAGCAGTTTTGATCACAGCATACACGCCTGATTTGGGAGCTGGCCTAATCTGGGACCCCAAACACTTGTTGTTGGTTGGTGCCGTTGCCAAGTGTCAACCAGCTGTCACCAGTTTTAGGCCGTATGATGGAATCTTGCCTGCGCACATGTAAGATACAATAAAATGTATGCATTTATCTCTTTCTACTCTAAATTATCTACAAAATGTTGGTTTTATTTTTCCAAAATTTGGCACCATTTGGGAGCTACAGGCGTTTTTCTGCCCAAACAACCCACAACAAACCCCTTGATCACCACCCTGAGGGCAGGTGGATGATCTTGGTTGACATGTACTTTATGAGTGAAACAGTCAACTAGTTTTTATGGAAGGTTTTGTGGAGCCATGAGCAGTCCAGCTTGTTTCTGTCACAGCTTGACAACCAATTGCACAAACTACATTTGCTCATCAGTAGTGGTAGTATGACTAGAGTCCTCCATGATGTGCAAATTGCAGCTGCTAAGCAGACATGTGTGTCTCCATGACATAGTTGCAACATGCACCAGCAGCAATGTGTTTACTGCAGCCAGAGAACAATTCAGATCAGGCAGCCCCATGGGGCAAGTGTGCCAGAAGCAGTATTTGGACTCCTGGAACATGACTGAGCCACATTCAACACCACTGGATTGCCCTGCCAAGCTCCAAAGCACATGCATAACATCAAGCCTACTCCTGAAAACCACTATTTGGCTTGTGCAGCAGGTGGGAGCAGAAGAAGCAGTCCGGTAAGCTACCAGTAGATACCTGCAGAAGTGGTGATCTTGCATGCAAATGGGGCTGCCTGATCTGGATTGTTCTCCAGCTGTAGTCAACACATTGCTGCTGGTGCATGTTGCAACTATGTCATGGAGACACACATGTCTGCTTAGCAGCTGCAATTTGCACATCATGGAGGACTCTAGTCATACTACCACTACTGATGAGCAAATGTAGTTTGTGCAATTGGTTGTCAAGCTGTGACAGAAACAAGCTGGACTGCTCATGGCTCCACAAAACCTTCCATAATACTCAGTTGACTGTTTCACTAATACCTGGCTGAAAAGTGAGCCAAACATGGACAAACAACATGCATTTTGTAGCTAAGAGATCTGGCTATCATACATAATATCAGCAGCTTATGTAAGTATAGTGTGAATGATCAGCTGGGGTCACAACACTCCATGAAGTGTATTGTGAAAGGTTCTTGTGCAGCACTGTGCAGTGTGCCTCAAAATTATTTTTAAAAACTTGTGACACTGATGTGATTTCTGTGAGTGCTCATCATATGCATGCTTACATAAACACATACTCACATTGGCTGCAGCACAGCATCTCAGCTTTCATATGCAAGTTGTTTTGTCCTGTTTTGCTAATTGGTTGCTGAGTTACGCATCCAACAGCCAGCTGCTTTTTACTAACAACATTGGAGCAGCCCAGCCCACAAGCCATTCATTCACTGGCAATGGTCAAGCTGTAAGGATGTCGCGCGAGAATCCTAACGCCGGAATTCCGGCATTCCGCCGGTCATATTCCCGCATATTCCGGCGTGCAAGCGCCGGCGCCGGCGCCGGTATTGGCCAAAAGCACTTGGATTCCGGGCGAGAATCCGCCAGATTCTCGCAAACAAGCGCCGTCGTACCGGCGCATTCCCGCGCGCTGAGGAGGGGGCGAAAGTGCAGCGAAGGACTGTGCGAGGGAATATGGGGTGACACAAAACCCACCACAAATACATGTATTATACACCGTTAAATAGAGCGAAAATCAGGCTCTTTAACCATATAAAAATCATAGCGCTGAAAAATTATCTTCATGGGAATCGAAGGGAAATTCCATACAGAAATAATCTCCTGAAAGCGCAGGGCACTGAGGATCGTTCAAATTCACCAAAGCTAGCATATATATACATCATTCGATGCGCGCTGATGCGCTGAGCCCGAATATACTCTTCCCTTGTCTTCAATCGCTCAGGGGGAGGAGTTATGGCCGATACACAGGGGGATTTACCCCTGACAGGCTGAAATCTACTAGCGATTCCGACCGTGCAATGTCCGCTCCCCTGTGCAGAATCGATGCGAAGGGGCTCAAATAGGCTATGTACAAAATCTCAGAATGATTGACTGGGTTTGAGAGGATATATGAGGGGAAACTTACCCCTGAGTGACCAAACCTGTCTGAAACCCCTCTACAGAGCGATAGAGAGGTTTCTGGCTTTTCTGGATGTGCTAGATGGATTCAGAGCACCAGATTACCTTATGTTACATGTGTAGAATATCATTAAAGTCATACATACATGGAGTTCATCTGCTCAAAACCGGGGGGACTGAGCCCAAGTGAAGCTACAGCAGCAGCAGGTTCAGGTTCATGTATGTACAGAGTATCAGTAGAATAGATAAGTGAGTTTGTGGGGGTTTTCAAGGTGTCTGAATAGATTCGCAGTGTCAGATTTACCTAATTCCTGCTCCAAATGGCCGAATGCAGATGTGCGCATTTCAGGGGATTTTTTCCAGCTAAAGAACGGGCACGATCTGACGAACCAGATTTTTCTGAAAGGATCGAAATACATCGTCGTGTAGCCATGATTTTCCTGCATTTTATGAGCCACTCAGCATCTGAATGTGGTGACTTTGAGTTTTGCTCCCCCCTTTGGGGATCTGGGCTTTTCGTCGATTCTGTTGTATCTCACTCAGAACTCGTTTGTTCTGGACGTTTAATAGCTCATCCGAGAGCTGGAATTTAGTTACGAATTATACTATTTATTGTAACAGCGAGTGCGACGGAACTATATACGGGAATCCCGCTGCCGCGAGAATCACGGAAAATGCGGGATTCCGCCGGTATTCCCGCATTCTCGCTGCAGGTGCGGGCGCGAGCGCCGGTAGAGGGCCTAACACCTCGGATTCCGGGTGCAGGCGCCGGAATCCGGCAAAATTCTCGCACGACATCTCTAGCAATGGAGAGAGTGCTGGAGCCATGGCTGAAGCTGCAGGCAATGATTTTGGTACTTTTACTCACTCAGGGGGGTTTCCCCTTGTATTTCACCCCTTAATACTGCTCCTAACGAGCTGATTTTTTGTATATAGTATGTCATATATAGTGCGCATCTATTGCGCACAGGGGACAGATATTTGTATGGCTAGTTTCACTAGTGCATTTTAGTCTGATCAGGGGTAAGCGCCCCCCTATATCCCCTATATCTCTGCAGGTATTGCAGCTACAGGCTTGTAAGCATGCGCAATGGACTCGCCGCACTGATGCGCATCGATTGATATGTATATATGCTACTTTCCGTGAGAATCTGAAAGGGGGGATGGGCTGCGCTTTCCCCTGAATATTTCTCAGGGGTATTTTGATTGCGATGCAGTTGTATAATGTGCTAACATATATGATACATATATTGCTGGAATGTACTGAATCTTGCGCATTTAATGAGCCATGTACAAAGATGATTGGATGACATTGGTGGTCATCCATTCCCCCATTCCCCCCTGTTCCCCCATTCCCCGGGTACCCAGCGGGTACCCTCTTCCCGCAAGTTTTCTCATGGCTATTCCTCTTCCCTACCTCTTCTGGGGATGCAGGAAGGGAGGGAAGCGGGTAGGAAATGCCCTGGGTAACCCCGTGCGGGTTCCCGGGTGACATCTCTACATAGAACATCAGTGGGTTAGCATAGCGCACTTGGCCAAAGGCCGATTTGCTAGTTAGAGCTAGTTAGAGCGCCGTGTCTAGCTAAGCTGAACGAGTGCCAGTAGCATGTGCTAATTTGAGCTACTGGGCGCTCGTTCAGCTTAGCTAGCACTAGGGTTCTAACTAGCAAATTGGCTTTTGGCCGAGCAAGAGAGGAGAAATACAGGGCCATACCCCTGAAAGCGCTACTTGTGCTAGTGAATACAGCTGTGCAAATGTCGCTCCTGTGTGCAGAATTGGTGCAAAGTACCAGTATAATGTTGTGTGCAAAGTTTCAGCTGTTTTGCCAAAGATTTTGTGCCACTTTGAACTGAGATACTGCCCTTGAGCAGCTGAAACACCCTTAAACAGCCAGTACTGCCATTGTGAGGTGGTTTGGGATGAATCAAAATGTACAACTGAACTCAACAATGCCAAAAACACTAGGAAACTTTAAAGAAGCACCATGATCAATTGAGAAATAATAGATGTACATGTCACACCCCTGGCAGGGGAATGGACAGTTAAACCCCCAGACATGATAGACCAGTGGTCAGTTTGTCTGTTTTGTGCACATCTATCAGCAAGATACACATGTTTTGGGGGTTCCTAGCGACGCTGAATCAATTTGCAGCCTTAGATTTTCCCAAATCTCTCTTCCTAGGGCTACATGCACACTTGCACTTTCTGAGCAGCGCTTTGGGACCCCTTTTGCTGCAATCTCATGAGATAAATTTCTGTGAGGCATGTAAGCTATATTGTTGGGACCCCACAATTCTTGTACACTTAATTGCTACTTCAAAGAACCTTGTCTTGGGTTTTTCAAAGGTTCCCCCTTCTACTGAGTCATGGGCAACTGTAATTTTTGCTTACCTCCAGATACACTTGTTTCTGAGCAGCATGCAATATATTGTTCAAGACTGGAGGTGCTCACTGTTGACCTATGCATACCACATGTGCCTATCTGCTCTACACAAAATGTCCAATCCCACATATTGCTGAACACCTGCATAAATGCTGATTATGGCTGGTTAATTTGCATATCAGCTGCATGTGTGGGTGCAGATGCCAATCTGGACTCCAGGTTGTTTACAATTGGAAGTGGGTAACAATTTTGGCAACAAACCAGCACAACATGCTTACTTCCCACAAGATATTCAGGATTTTCTAGAATATTGACCAAAGAAGAAATGTCCTCTCCCCCACATTGCCAGCTGTACATCACAATATTACACTCAAACCAGATGCAGTAGCATGCCATCACCCTGGCTACCTTCCAATATTCTATCAATAACATTTTCTGAGACATTTTGGATGTTTATGTTATTATGTAATTAAACAATATACTTGTGTTCTCAAAAAACAAGTAAGATCATGAAAAGCATGTCAGGGAGGTATTGACACACCCTCAGAAGCATAACCTATACCGCAATTTGGCCAAATGTTTCTTTAGTGTTGAGGGGATTGACTACCCAGGATTGAGATGTTGAGGGAAAATCTTGCTGGAAATTGGCACCCACACCCGCAGCCGCTGTTGAACATAGTGTAGCGCATTGATGATAAAACATGTAAAATATGAGTGTATTAAACAGTGACTGTATGACATGAGAAAGCAAGACTTCATATACAAGACAAGTCCACATATACATAAATGAGATAGTGCAAGCGCATACAAGCGAGTACAGGCAAGCATAGATCCGAATATGCAATACAGGCATGAAGAACTGATGACAGGAGTAAGCATACAATCAAGAATGCAAAAGAAAGGTCCATGTCATCATAATATAACCTGCATAAGCGCCAACACACTTGTAATCTCCAACACTCCCCCTCAAGTGTGACGTCCCATGACCTTACCAGCAAGATAATCAAAACAAGGTCAAGGTAATGCTTTGGTGAATAAATCTGCAAGGTTTTCATCTCCAGGAATATGAGATATTCAACCCTTCTGCTTGTGATATGTTTGGGCAAGAAATGGTGGTGCGCATCAATATGCTTTGATTGCACATGAAACTGGTGGTTGTTAGCCAGAGCGATCACGGCAGTATTGTCTCTGTAAATAGATAGTGGAGCCTCAAGCGGGAAACCAAGCTCCTCAAAGAACATACGGATCCAGAGAGCATGGCATACAGCCAGAGAGATGGCCATGTACTCGCCTTCCATAGAAGATATGGCGACAGTTGGTTGCTTCTTTGAGATCCAGCATATAGCCACACCAGTGTACATGAAGACAATGCAAGAGATCAACTTTTGATCAAGAATGTTCTGCACCCAATCTGCATATGAATAGCCAATAGGTTGAGATGGTCCAGTAAGTCCATTGTATGTGAGACTGTGGTCAAGGGTACCACTGAAATATCTAAAGAAAGACTTGAGGCTTGAGATGTGTTTGGGGCCGGGGTTTGAGCTGAACTGAGACAGATGCTGGTTGGCATAGGCGCCATCAGGCCAAGTAGCAAGCATGGCATAGGGGATCCTGCCAATGTGGTGCGCATAGAGGAAATCAACAGGAGTACCAGTATATTGTTCAAGCTGAGTACCAGCAGGGAGAGGCAGGGTGACTGCAGAGAGCCCAGCACAGTTGAGCAGGTTTTTGGGGTAGGCATCTTGACAGATAGAAATAGTATGCTTTGCCTGATTACGAGTGACCCAATAACCTAAAAAATGACCCAGTTCTCCCATATCCTGCATTTCAAATAGAGCCATGTGCTCCTTCTTGACCTCAGAAGCATAGCCTCTTGTTGCAAAGAGTGCAATGTCATTGACATAGACAGCCAAAATAGCAAGATTGCCATTGTCAGATCGACAGATGAAGCAGGAGGTTTTGGACTTGATAGGGGCAAAGCCAATTGCCTTTACCTCTTTGCCAAACGTCAAGATCCAGATACAGGGGGCTTGTTTCAGACCATAGAGGGAATCACGTAGGCATAAGACCTTTTTTGTCCCATCCTCATAGCCAGGTACTTGGAGCATATAAGTCTCCTCTTTGACTCATCCGTTCAAGAAAGCAGATATAACTTCAAGTTGATGAATATCCCAGTTGTGGATAGCCGCAAGCGCAATAAGAATGCGCCAGGAGTCAGCTTGTAAGACATGAGCAACTACTTTGTTGAAATTGATACCAAAGCATTGGCCACAACCTTTAACAACTAGTCGTGCTCGATGATGTGTAATCTCAAAATCCACGTTCTATTTGACTATGTTAACCCAACCAGGCTTAAGTGGTTTGAAGCCGTCAGTTAACTCAACAAGTTCAAAAGTCCCCATACGTTTGAATGCTACCATTTTCTCATCACATGGAATTGACCACTTGTCCGCATCCCAGCGGGACAGTGTCTGCTTGTAGGATGGATGATCGTCTTCCTCTCATCTTGTATTTGCCACATATACATACATGCGCCATTTGCATTTGAGCAATACATCCTCTTTGTTCTCTATATGTGCCACTCCCACTGGTTTCCTGTATTTTGGATACAAAGTGTTGTTGTCAGCAGTGGATTTTCTGACACTATCCAGATTGTCATGAGCCGCGCACATGACTTTGCTTTATCAGGTGGCTTACATGCTTTATAAGCCACCCACTTCCTTTCTTTCACTTACTAAGGCTGATTGGCGCATTAGTCACCTTATCTGAAGTGGCTTACTGATCCAAGCTATCTTTAGCTCACCTTAGCTCCTTACGGACTATTCTTAGTAACGTCTTATTTTAGACACACCCTCCTTTAGAAACACGTACTATCTTTAACTCATGTATTCTTGGAACTGTGTGCACAGACCATGTACTCATGAGTATAAATACCCGGTGTGCAAGCTGCTCTCAGACCAGCTTGCTCTACCTCGTCGATCTCCCCTCAAGGGTGATATACATATAAGACTTACACACTTAAGACTCAACACTTAAGATACTCGGTCCTATTCACTTAGGTACTTAGTAATACACTGCAAGCCACGAGTCATACACAACCTCCGAGTGAGGCGGGTGCATATTTCGCTAAGACACTAAGGCTATTCGTCGACCGTCTCATCGGGCCTTTAGCCCCAGTCGACATCGACGACATCCTAAGTGATTTACTACAAGAACCGACTCTAGCCACGAGTCCCTCACAGATCCCAGACGGATCGGGTGACCTTTGGAACATCCTCACGAGACGCGTAGAGGACTCAGACCCTAAGACCAGAAGGCTCGACGCTGCGCATCGAGGCCTCGTCGACGCATCGACCTCAGAAGACACTTACAAACCGCCACAGGCGGCTGCCACGCATCAGGCTAAGGATCAGGCTAAGATCCGACGACGCTACCGTCGTATCAAGAATAGAAGATAAACACCCTTCAGACAAGGGTCTTGACACAGATCCATGTAATTAAGCCAGGTTGTAGATGAGCTGCAAACTGGTTGTGACAGGCCAAGACCTCTACCTAGATGGTATGTGAGAGATCTGACCAGAGTTGGGATCCTACATGTTGGATTTGACAACAACTTGGGGATCATAAGGGGCCCCAGAGTGGGCTTCTTTTCTTCAGGTTTAGGTGCTGTAGGTTATAGAATAGTTGCTTTCGGAGGTGGGGTAAAGATACCAGGGGCTGGAGCCAGTTTCAACTGCTGTAATTGAGCTGAGTTTGGTTGTGAAGCTCCTGACTCCCCCTCAGCAGGTGAAACAGCAGGAGAGAGCTAATAGAGCTTGAGTACAGTCCAATCAACTCCCCCTGACTTTGGGTGGGGCAGAAAGATTGCATTGCACAATTTAAGGATTTAGCGTGATTCTTGTTTGTAGTAACGCCATGCAGTGGAATTGTTGGCAAAGCCTGTGAATTGATACTTTTTCAATTTTACATCAAGCTTTCTGTTAGAGCCACTTTGGTCTAACACCCAGCATTTGGCACCAAACACTTGAGGATTGCCAATATGAGGTTTACAGCCATAAAAGCGCTCATATGGAGGGATATCTACAAGTGTATGCATGGGAGATTGGTGATGGCACCTGGGAAAAATCTGGGAACCTCTTCCTGGGCCAGGGCTCCCTGGAAATTTGGCTCTCCCTGCTTCCCTGCCCCTTCCTGGGCACAGGGGGTTTCCCCTTGTATCTCACCCCTTAAGACTGCTCCTAACAAGCTGATTTTTTGTATATAGTATGTCATATTGAGTGCGCATTGATTGCGCACAAGGGACAGATATCTGTATGGCTAGTTTTACTAGTGCATTTGAGTCTGATCCAGGGTAAGCGCCCCCTATATCCCCTATATCTCTGCAGGTATTGCAGCTACAGCCTTGTAAGCATGCACAATGGACTCGCCGCACTGATGCGCATTGATTGATATATATATATATGCTATTTTCTGTGAGAATCTGAAAGTGGGGATGGGCTGCACTTTCTCCTGAATATTTCTCAGGGGTTTTTTCATTGCAATGCAGTTGTATGATGTGCTTACATACATAATACCTATATCGCTGGAAATTTGCTGATCTTTGCACATTTAATGAGCCATGTACAAAGATGATTGGATGACATTGGTGGTCATCCATTCCCCCATTCCCCCCTGTTCCCCCATTCCCTAGGTACCCGGGGGGTACCCTCTTCCCAGGAATTGTTCCACAGCTATTCCTCTTCCCTACCTCTTCTGGGGATGCGGGAAGGGAGGGAAGCAGGTAGGGAATGCCCTGGGTAACCCCTTTGCGGGTTCTCAGGTGACATCTCTAGGAAACGCAGTAGCTGTTGGGCAAATAGCTGTGCCCAAGCTCCTTCAACTAGTGTCTGATTCTTGTGTTCAGCAACTCTGTTTTGCGCAGATGAGTGCGGTGCAGTCTCCTCTAGGATAGTACCTTGCAAAGCAGCATAGTCTTTGAAAAGTTTATTGAAAAATTCTTTTCCATTGTTGGAACGGACCTGTAAGTTTCTTGCCAAACTGGTTGACTACTCAAGCCTTGTACACCTTGTAGTGCTCAAAGACTTCTTTGGTCAATTTCATAAAGGCGGCGATGGTGAAGCAGGAGTACATGCTGGTAAATGTGACAAAATACCAGTTCCCTTGTAGGGATTGAGTGTGAGCCAGTCCCCAGACGTTGGTGACAGTGAGATTGCCAATGGAGCTATATTTTGATTTTGATTCCTGAGGATAGGAGGCAATAGGATGCTTTGCCTGGACACACGCCATGCAGAAGTAATTGCATAGGTAGTTGTGATCAACTTTCATCCCATTCACCATGTTTTTGTTGAACAACTGTTCGAGAGTGTCTTGATTAATGTGACCCATGATTCAATGCCAGTCCTCAGGCTCCTAGGTTTTCATTCCTTCCATGTTGCCTTGAGCAACAGCTACTTGAGTAGTAGGGGTAATGACTGAGATGTCCATAAGGTAAAGACTAGCTTTCACTAAGTCTCCAATCTTCAGTCCAACACCTAAGATTCAGCCATTGGGTGCATATATAGTGCAGCGTTGTCCTTTGAAAAGACACACTTGTCATGACTTGACACAACTCTCATGATGAAATAAAATTCTTTTGATTTATTATAATTTCCAAGAACATTTTCAAGATACACTTTCCTTATATGGGTTAAATGTGTCATGTGACTTATGGAATGTTCTAGTTAGCTGACAAAGATGTATTTCAACTTTGATGTGAAATTCCGCAGTCCGCAGCAGCTTCTATCTGATTATGTGATAGAGATGTCGCGCAAGAATTTTGCCGGATTCCGGCGCCTGCACCCGGAATCCGAGGGGTAAGGCCCTCTACCAGCGCTCGCGCCCGCACCTGCAGCGAGAATGCCGGAATACCGGCGGAATCCCGCATTTTGCGCGATTCTTGCGGCAGCAGGATTCCTGCATATATTTCCGTCGCACCCACTGCTCCAATAATTATAATAATTCGTGAATAAATCTCAGCTCTCGAATGAGCTAGTAAACGTCCAGAACGAACGAGTTTTGAGTGAGATACAACAGAATCGACGAAAAGCCTGAATCCCCAAAGGGGGGAGCAAAACTTAAAGTCACCACATTCAAATGCTTAGTAGCTCATAAAATGCTGGAAATTCATGGCTACACGATGGTGTATTTTGATTCTCTCAGAAAAATCGGGTTCGCCAGATCGAGCCCATTCTTTAGCCGGAAAAAATCCCCTGAAATGCGCACATCTGCATTCAGCCATATGGAGCAGGAATTAGGTCAATCTAACGGTGCGAATCGATTCAGACACCTTGAAAACCCCCAGAAACATATCTATCTATTCTACAGATACTCTGTACATACATGAACCTGAACCTGATGCTGCTGTAGCTAGACTTAGGCTCAGTCTCCCCGGTTTTGAGCAGGTGAACTCCATGCATGTATGAGCACTTTAATGATATTCTACATATGTAATATGGGGTAATCTGGTGCTCTGAATCTATCTAGCTCATCTAGAAAAGCCAGAAACCTTTCTGTCGCTCTGTAGAGGGGTTTCAGACAGTTTTAGTCTTTCAGGGGTAAGTTTCCCCTCATATCTCCGCTGAAACTCACTCAATCGTTCTGAGATTTAGTAACTAGCCTATTTGAGCCACTTCGCATCGATTCCGCACAGGGGAGCGGCCATTGCACGGTCGGAATCACTAGTAGATTTCAGCCTGTCAGGGGTAAATCCCCCTGTATATCGGCCATACCTCCTTCCCCTGAGCGATTGAAGAGAGGAGAATGGTATATTCGGGCTCAGCGCGTCAGCGCGCATCGAATCATGTATATATATGCTAGTTTCAATAATTTTAAACTTTCCTCAGTGCTCTGCGCTTTCAGGGGATTATTTCTGTATGGTATTTCCCTTCGATTCCCATAAGCATAATTTTCTAACGCTACAGTTTTTATATGGTTAGAAAGATTGAATTTCGCTCTATTTAATGATGTATAATTCATGCATTTGTGATGGGTTTTGTGTCACCCCATTTTCCTTCGCACAGTCCTTCGCTGCGCTTTCGCCCCCTCCTCAGCGTGCGGGAATGCGCCGGTACGGCGGCGCTTATTTGCGAGAATCCGGCGGATTCTCGCCCGGAATCCGAGTGGTTTTGGCCAATACCGGCGCTCGCACGCCGGAATATGCGGGAATATGACTGGCGGAATGCCGGAATTCCGGCGTTAGGATTCTCGTGCGACATCCTTATTATGTGATCTGACTCATTGTATGGTTGTGTTGTTTTTGATGTGGCCTGGACTGTGTATATAATGAGGGCAAGTTCAATGGTGTCACAAGCCAACAGGCATTGTAGACATTAATCATGAATTATCATATTTTCTTGACTTATTATATAATAGTTTACATGTCATGTGACTCATGGAACTTTCTGGAATCTTTGTAATACGCTGATGTGTCTTCATTTGATATTGAAAGACCAATTGTAGTTTGCACTTGTGTATTCTTGGCTGTGTTTTGCCTAATATATAAACAGGGTCAAGTACAAAGAGGATCCCTCAAGAACTTGACCTCCTGTCATCTTGTTCATCATATTTCCTTTACTTAAGTTCTATCCTAGCTGTGACACTAGGTAAAGGTCTTAGGAACTGCAGGTAACTGGCTTGTTGTTGCCAACCACCCCCAGTTCACTCTCTCACACGCCATGCGTGTCTAAACCAGCTAATAAACCCTTTGCCTTCCAAAAATCCTACTCCACACATCCACAGTCATGCGCAGTTGTTGCCCTATTGTGTCACCGCACCCAGAACCTCAGTGTAGTGCTTCTCGGGCCTAGGCTGTGGCAGCTCCTGAGAACTAGGTTCTTGCACACATGAACAAGCCTTGGCTTGCTAATCTCGTCCTTCCACACGAGGTGGGGTCACCCTTTGCCCTTAAGTAATAGGGTAACAGAGGTCATTTCCTTTCCATCCAGCAATGTGGCATACGTTGCATTATCTCTATCTTCGCGTTACAAGGCAGCTACAAGAGCACCCATTTTATTCTAGCCAGTAAGTCCTCTGGCGCGGGCAAAGCATTATATTCATTTCCCTCTGGTGTTGTGGTATAACCTACTCCTTGAACCAGTCCTATACATTTACAAACTCATTTTATACTGCAACCCGATTGCCTCCATTGAATGAGAAGGCTACATTTGAGCCCTTGAACAGCAAGCCAATGACATCTGGGCTGCACAACAAGGATTCTACAACGAGTTAGTTTTCACTCGAGACCACGCACATCATAACTGCACCCCTTGCAAAACCATTGAGGTCATTGCTGATTATCACTTTGACTTTTTCCACCCAGGAATTCCGGACCTTTACTCCAGCTTATATATTGTCCATAATGACCCAGAACCTGAACGATCCGGCAAACTACCCCTGTTATATCCTGGATAAATCATGTCGCAGTGGGGCTCCCATATGTCTTATATTCCACCTCCTCTAGAACCCTCTGTAACCAAACCACCTGTAATGCATCCCTTACAACCTCATTTAACTGGGTTAACCAATTTTGGCCATGGGGTGGGGGACAAGATGTTCATGCAAAACACCCCAGTGGCTCTGTTCCCGCCAGAAACGGACAACCCTCTGATTCTATTAAACATGCTAATCAACAAGTTCTGCTCATGGAGGGATGAAATGAATGGCTGTATAACCCAAATTGAGAACCACATGCAAGCCATTTCTTTTAACATGGCCCACTTTAAGAGGTTACACACGGACCTTCAAACTATTTTGAACCAAATTCAAGCAATTCCTGTGACCCAACATCCCCAATTGACTGGTACAAAGCGCTAGCCACTGCCACCCCCAGCAGGGGCCACTGTCGCCCCACCAATTCAACCTGTATGCACTATGCAACCCACTGTTCCAGCTGTTTGGGTCAAACTCACAAAACCAGACAAATTTGACGGAAAAAAAGATAAATCAACTATGTTCAAAGTTGCTATCACTCAGTACCTGCGCACCACTTACCCAGGTATCTCAGATGATGATAAAATTGCATTTATTATCTTGTATCTGGATGGAAAAGCTTTGAAATGGATTGAGCCCCATATGGAACATGACGTATTACGTCAGGTGGTCCCTTGGTTGCCCAACATCAATTTGTTTTGGGCTAAATTCAAAAAACGGTTTGGAGAAATTGATCAGGCTACTAAAGCCCTTAAAAAGTTGAAACCCCTCAAACAGAAGTCCTCAGTTCAGGATTATGTTACTGAATTCCAATCCCTGGCAGCTTATGTCAACTATGACGACTTGGCCTTATGCAACATGTTCTACAAAGGCTTGAAGGACAAAATTAAAATGGCCATGCTATCCCAAATGTTTGATGTGAAAGATAACCCCACCACAGGACAAATGGTTGTTGACCGGGCCCTACTCATCAACCAACACTTGGAACAGTTCTCGGAACAGTCCATTTTCAAAAACAAAAACACATCCTTGTCTAGCAATTGAACCGCTGCCCCCCCCCCAACACGTCTTGTGAAAATTTGTCTTCTGGCAACACAGTATATATGATCAGTACCGACAGGCGTGCGGTAAGAGGAAAAATTGAGTCCATTGGTCGAAACAACCAAGGGCAAATGGTTCCTAATGTCAAATAGGCAGGTCAAAGTTCAACAGTACAAGTTACATTTCCTGCTCTTAAATAAGATGATCATCCTTACACTGGTATAAACCATGCCCCTCCATGCCCCCCAGCACTTGCAAAAGGCAAAGGACTGGGTCCTATGGAATTAGATGGCGAAAGGAGAAGTGGTGGTATAACCTGTTTGCGTTGCCAAGGCAAGGGCCACATGGCACGCAATTGCCCCTCTAAACCCATCTTGGGATTTGAAGCACAAATTGAGGAGGTGAAACAACTGGACTCGGATGATGAGTCGGTAAAAGAAAATGCTTGAACCTGGCAAGGGGGTCAGTTTTGGGCAAAATACTAAAAAATATGAGGAATGGCCAGGCTTAAACGCCACAACCCAGCCATCGACTGGGACAAAAATTGCTTGTCTTCTCATCCCAATATTGTTTGGAGTATTGCTTGTCTTCTCATCCCAATATTGTTTGGAGAATTGCTTACATACTTGTCCAATTGTTAAAAGTGGCAAACCTGATCTAGAAATCACTGCTACCTCCAAATTACCTGCCAGGTATTTCATTCCTGATATTTCAAAATAATTCTTCCTGAAATGTGACACATTGGACTTTGCCACTGGCGCAATACTGTTGCAGTTCTCAGAAGATGATCACCTTCATCCAGTTGCATTCTTATCCAAAGCCATGACCCCGGCTGAGTGCAACTATGATATCCATCACAAGGAACTTCTTGCAATAGTCAAGGAGCTCAAGGAATGGTGCCACTTGCTTGAAGGAACTGCTCTGCCAGTCCAGATCATCACGGACCATAAAAACTTAGAACCTTTCAAGGTCTCAAAGGACTTAAGAGGCTGCCTGGCACGTTGGGCAGGCTTCTTGTCCAAATTTAACTTCCAACTCAAGTATTGCCCTGGCAAAACAAATGGAAAAGCAGACATTTTGTCGAGGAAGGATGAACACCAACCTTTAGGGGGGGTGAGAGCTGAGCTCTACTCAACCCTGCCGTTTATATTGCTGCTATTGAGCCAGACAAAGTCCTGGATGACAGAATTCAAGACGCATGTCTACAGGACCACTGTCTAACACATATCATTGAGGCTCTACAACAAAGCAATAAGGTTAAAAACTGGCATTGGGACAACGGACTCCTAATTTTCAAAAACAAAATCTATGTACCAACTGACGATTCAATACACAGAGATATACTTGCAAGTTGCCATGATAATATGGCTGCAGGACACCCAGGACAATGTGTGAGGCGCGGAGCGCTCTCACGCGAACGCACAGCCTCCCGGCTGTGCCACCTTATCTTTCCCTCACTCGATACGGTCTTATCTCGTTACGTTTCACATCGATCCCTGACGGTCTCTCCTCGCATGTATATAAACGACTCGATTGTACTCTCGTCCTGTATCTACATTGCTCTCGAACACGAGTACTTGGCTAGTCATACGCTTCCTCCTAAGCCCCGACATCGCCAAACCACTCGTCGACGACAGCTCAGTCTACAGACCTCACATTTTTTGACTCAAGCCATCCCCTACTCGACAACTCGACACCTCTCGACACCGTCGTACCGACTCAGTACGACGTCTCCAGTACCCCGAATCTATCAAATTTTTTTCTGCTAGTCTCGTTACTCTAAACCCAAAACCCCGAGGGCCTGATCACCCCTAGGGACCCAAAAACATCTGATAAGTGCACAAAACCCCATACATCTTTTATTCTATTTTGCCCTTCACCAACCCCCTATCGACGTCGCGTTTCTTACTATTTTAAATCCGGATTTCCTGTTGTTTAGCTAACCTAGGTAGATACAGCGTCATGACGAATACACGAAGCCAGAGAAAGGCTCTAAGGGCCGCTGCCCCGAACCTCGCGTCCCTCCCCAACAACAGCAATGCGCCGGCCGCTGCCGGCAAGAGCAAGAGGAGCAAGGCGACCACGACCAAGAACCTGGATGGTACCCCAGGCTTCGAACGCGAGGGATCCGCAGACCTCGACATCCCCGGCTCATTCGCAGTGAGCCCGGCAAACAATCAAGGTAAGAGGTCTGACAGTCTAACATCGTCGCTCGACGAAGACGAGCTTGACGAACGCCTAACGGAGGCGCATATATCCGTTGTGGAGGCGTGCAACGACGACGAGTCGTTCCCCTCCGGGGAGAGCACTACCGAGGCCACGGCCAAGGAGCGCCCCCAGTTGGAGAGCATCGCAGGAGCGTGCCCCAACGCGGAGAGCACTGGCGAACAGCCGCGCCCCGCAACAAGCGATCGAGCGAACATGCTCTCGCAAAGTGTGAGTCAAACGGCACCAGCAGACGAACGCATGGACACACCATCGTTCCATGCGGAAGCGGAAGCGACGACGGTGAGTGAGATCGCCGCGTCCACCACACCATTCCAGACTCCTAGCCGCAAGGCCAAGAGTCGCTTGAATTCATCCCCAAGCGTCCGCACTGGCGGTGCAATGTATTTCAGGAATGATGTACTAGATACATATGACGTGAATTCTACGTACAACGAGCCAGAACAAAAGTCCGATGAGACCCTGAAGCAGGTCCCACGACCTAAGAGACGTAAGTCGGACAAGCAGCAGAGAGCCGAAGATCTGGCCTACCTGAGGCAGATCATTAAAGACAAGAACAGGCTCCTGAATGCAAAGCATGTGCTTGATACGGAGATCCTGAATACTAAATCGCTCCTCGAAGAGATCCGAGAAACGAGCGAGGAGTCAGGGTGCGAGTCGATCATGTGGGACGAGAACACGCACCCGATCGTAAGTGGCGCGCAGATCGATCCGATCACGATCGAACGCGTGGAGATTAGCTCGGGCGAAGAAAGCCCTCAGGCCGGCCCGTCGTATTTCGACAAGGGCAAGTGGGTTAAGGATTTGGATTACGAAGCCAACATGGCATACAAGCAGGCTCGAAAATCAGCTGCTGAGCCAGATCCGAAACAAAAAGAAAACGTACCTGAGAAGCCCAAAGCCCGAAGGGCGCGCCCATCCCTCGGACTCACCATTGATGAGGTGAGGCCAATCGAGCGGAAAGTTCCAGCTGAAACCCCGAACAAAACGTTCAACCTGGGAGCCAGTGTCGCGGCGCTCCCAGGCGGCGGATACCTCGCCAAAAAGATGCGCGCAAGCCTCTTATCTAGTCAGACAAAGAGACAAGATCGAAAGGAACGGTACAACCCACCGAGTAGTTCAAGCTCGAGCTCGAGCAGCTCAGAAAGCTCGGACAGTTCGGACAATTTGGATCCATCCGACAGTTCGGACGACTCAAGCGATTCTGACAGCTCGGACAGTTCATCGAGCTCGTCAAGCTCGGGTCGATCGAGAGGCAGGCGCAGTCGCAGGCATAGGCACCGACGTAAGAACCACAGCAGTCCAAGCTATAGACGTCGTCAATCACGCCAGCGAGAGCGACACCGCGAAGAAAGGCGAAAGCTGAAACGTGAGCTCCGAAAAGCCCGCCGTGCCCAGATCAAAATGAAAGAACCATCCCCGTATAACGGACGGCCAGACTACGATACCTTTGAAAGCTGGTGCTATAATATCACCAAATGGTTTAAGGCAGCCGGCTTTAGTAAGGATGTCGCGCCAGAATTCCGCAGCGGAAAAATCCGCATTCCGCGGGAATAAATTCCCGCAAAAATCCGCTGCGGAGCGCGGGTGCGAGAGCGGGAATGGCCCTGAGCGCGCCGATATCCGCGCGGATAACCCGCAAAAATCGGCATATAAGCGCCGGGTTATCCGCACATATCCGCGCGGTGAAAGCAGCGTCGATAGCTGCGAAGGACAGTTGTGGTCAGACAAAAGTCGCCACAAATCAATGCAATTGGTATCATTAAATAACCCAAAAATCCAGCTTTCGATTGATATAAAACATATAAGAAACAAAAAATTATAGGGGGGGGATCGGCGACAATCTGTGGAAAAATATTGTTTCAGATGCTCAAACTCTGCCAAGTCGTCGCAAAATGCGTTATTCATGGACATATTAATATCATTCGATGCGCAACGGTGCGCTGAGTACACCTAGAATGGTTTCAGCCTCAGGGGATGCTCACAGAGCGAGTAATAGGGGTAATACTGCGCCGTACCCCTGAAAGCGCCACAAGCGCTAGTGAATCCGACTGTGCAAATGTTGCTCCCCTGTGCGGAATATGTTCTATATGTGTATTATATGATATATAGAAAGTTTCATCATATTTGGCGCATTCCTGGTGGTGTTATGGGGCGATATATCCCCCCTGGTGACTGAAATCCCCCCTACGCCCCTTGTAGAGCAGTGTTGAAGCAGTTTGAGCCAATTCTAGTGTTACAGGCGAACTCAGCGGGCCTGAAAACCATATTCCAATGAGTAGCACTATCCTACTTAATTGACAAAATCCTGCTGTACATGTCACACCCGGGGGGAATGCACTATTTTCCCCAGCCTTGTAAGACACATGTCGAGTTCACATCAATGCCAGCCAATCCTGAGTAAGTGACATATGTTTATAGGGGTTTTCGAGGTCGCTGAACTCATTCGCAGCGTTGGATTCCTTCGAATCGGAGCCCTTGGGGCTGAACTCGAAGGTACGCATTTTTACGATTATCTGTCAAACGTATTTTGACTGTATCTCTTCCTGTAGATTTTTCTCAGCGAATCCAAGCACACCATTGGAAAGCTGAGAACTTTCCGCATATATTGAATATATAACAAAGTGATTGTGGTGGGTTTTCATGAAGTGCCCCCCCCTTGCTGACTCCTGCGCAGCATCGGACGGCCAATATCTCCCCCCACAGACATTATTTCGGGACGTGCAGGATACCATTCGAATGCTCTCAGTTCGCTCTATCTACCTATGTATACTACATGTATCTAAAACTCATTATGTTGCGAGTATTTCCGCATATCGCCTGATTCCTGCGGAAATGCCGGTTCTCGCGGATATTCCTGCATTCCGGCTGCGGGTGCGGGTGCGGGTGCGAGAATGGCCCTAAATGCGCCGATATCCGCGTGCGGGTGCCGATTTTCGGCAAAATTCTCGCTCGACATCTCTAGGCTTTAGCGATCGTAAAGCCGTCGAGTACCTACCAGCGTTCCTCGAAGGATCGGCCGGCCGATGGTTCATGGACACAGTAGCTATGAACCCGTCGAACTTCACACTGAAAGACGTGACAATGGGCTTGTTCGCCCAATTCTTTCCCCCGGACCTTAAAGCGCAACAACGGCGCCGGTTCACAAACGCTAGACAAGGGGAAATGAAATTTAATGAATATATTAGAGAATTACGGAGGTTACAGAGACGCATTCCAGACATCACGGATAGACAAATTTGCGTGAAACTCTGGGACACTGTCCAGCCGTACCTCAAAGTTAAATGGATCGAGGCAGGAGTCGACGCTGAAGTCGATACACTCGAGCACATGTGCGAAACCGCCGAGCGCTTCGAGGCAGCCGAGAACATTAGACGAAGGGCGCATGCACTGAACGAGCAGCACGAACACCATATGTTCAGATATATGAGTCAGCATGGCGGGTTGATATGGCAGAGAACAAACTCACCGTATACACTCACACATCAGCCGTCAAGCCCGCTGCTGCCGCACCAATCTATCACTCCCTTGTTCGAGTCAACCCGCCCGAACCCACCTAGCTTGTCCCAGAACACAAGCGAGGTAGAAACATCCCATAGCAATGGCTCAAGGAGCCAGGGACATCGGTCTAGCAAGCCGAAGATGTCCCAAGAAGAACGGAATGAGCTACGAGCGGCAAACAAATGTTTTGCATGCAAGGAGACCGGACATACCGCAAGGGACTGCCCCTCTCCCAAAATGGCCAAGACGTCGGAGACCTATATTGCAGCCCTCCAACCGGTCTATGACATGATCGAAGAGTTACGGAAGCAGCGAGAAATTGCGAATATACCTGTGGCAAGCATACGACCCATCGTCGCACATGAAACCGACACCAATACCGACACAGAGGACGAATCAGACGATTCGGAAACCCCCTACAGTATGTTGGATGTCGAGGTACCGCACGCCGGATTGCTGCTCAACGAAATCCTAGAGGAAATCACCCCATACGAGGAGATCGTAGTAACAAACAACGATCGATTCCGTATCACCTCGAACGACTTGGTCAGCATCGAAACGGCAGATGCAGAAATCACACAACAAGTGCGAGAGGCTTACCTAGCACAAGAACAGCCAAGCTGGCAGACTGAAACCGAGAATATTCAGGGACCCATGCCATCAACCGAGGCAGAAGAGTCGGTACTCACCGACAGCGATTGGGTTATACCACGGAGCGAGAGCGAAGACGAGGAGACTCAGAGGCCGATCGCAAGGCCCAACACTCGTCCAAACGCAGCCGATCTCGTTCCCGAGACATATGGGAACAACCTGTGTGCTCAGCTATATGCGCTACGCGTAGGAGGCAAAAAGCGCATCGAGCAGACCATGCAGGCGACTGAGCAGAACGCGGCTCGCCCAAGGGACGCCACCCAAAAGCTACCGAAGCCCGATATAGTCGAAGCATCGATAAACGGGGAGAAGGTAGGCGCCTTACTCGATAGTGGATCTCCTAGTGACTTTGTCTCCACGACAGTCGCCGACCAGCTCATGCCCAAGTGCCAGGCACTAGTAAAGCCGATTGGAATCCAGATGGCGGCTACGGGATCCAAAAGCTCAATCAACTATGTGGTTGAAGAGAGGTTTTCTTACCAGGGCATCGACGAGATGCTCCGGTTCAATGTCATTAACATTGACAATTACGATATGATACTTGGCAATTTATTTTTCTCTCAATACAAAGCCCTAGTATCCGTAAACCCACCAGCCATCCATATTGGCACAAATAAGGCACTCCCAATCCCTCGAGAGTTGACGGTCGTGATCGAATCGTTTGCTGCCGAGTTATTTGAAGAACAGATTGAGAAACAACGGCAGACACGCTGGATGGAGAATATCAGCGAGTTCGACATCGACGTAAAGTGCATACCGGGCAAACCGAATGTACTCGCTGATGCACTGTCGCGCGATTACAGCAACGAACCGGCGGGAGTGGTCAGGCACCCCACCGAGTATGCGACCGACCCCAATCACGATGTCCCGCATATACTAGTCGAATCGATCAGTCAGGACAATCGTTCGATAAAGCCTCTTACTGGGCCCCTATACGTTGGAAATGAGATCAAAGCCAAGCTCGAAGCTCGACAGGTAGAAGCCGACGCGCCAAGGCGAAGTCAGCGTGAGCAAGTTGAAAAATACTTGAATCAGCCACAGCGCCATAAGCCTCGAACGAAGATGGAATACATACCTGACGAAGGAGCGAAGGGCGAGCTCGATAAAACGATCGAATCGCCAGAAGTCGCGAAAATTGAGCCACAAGGGAAAGAAGAGATCGCCGAACCTGACGAGCAGGCTCAGAAACCGTCGCGACGAAAGCCCAAGACAGAGCTAGAGTTTGAATCGACTCTAACGTAATGCGTAACCAAATTTGCACTGCCAGGTAGCCTGAAAGACCGATACCTTGAAGACCCGGCGCTGAAGCATATAGCGAGGGAGACAAATCAGTATTGGAACTTTGAGTTGCGTGATGGAATTCTTTACCTACGTCGCGACGATGTACTGCTGCTATGTGTACCCGGCGTCAAAATAGGTAATAGATCGGTTAGAGAAGTTATTATAACGTACGCAAACTCTATCTTGGCTCACCTCGGAGCGAAAACGACACTTCATGGCTATGCACGCAGGTTTGGTGGAAAGCAATCGTCGAAGATGTCAAAGAATACTGCAGTTCGTGCACTATATGCGCGGCGAACAAGGCCGATACTAGACTACAGATGGGATTGCTACACGCAATGCCGATTCCATCGTACTCATGGCAGTCTATCGGAGTGGACTTCGTAGGTCCCTTGCCAGAGTCGGAGACACGATACGGAGCGTTTGACATGATAACAACTGTCACTGATAACCTAACCCGTATGGTACATCTCACTCCGACTAGACAGGACTACACGGCGAAGGACATAGCTGAAGTTATATTCGAACATGTATACAAACTGCATGGGATGCCCGAACACATAGTATCGGACCGAGATTCGTTATTCACGTCGACATTCTGGACGAGATTGAACGAACTCACCAAGACCAAATTACGAATGTCGTCGTCGTGCCATCCACAGACCGACGGTATCATCGAACGAGTACATCGTGCATATACGAGGCTGCTTCGTATATGCGTGGTTAAGCTGCAGAAAGAATGGGTAGTCGATCGTATCCTATCGCACAAGGGAAAGGGACGGAAAGCGACCCTTCAGCTAAAGTGGAAAGCAGGTGACGTAACTTGGGAACCATACCGAGTAGTTCGACACCTCGAGGCACTCGAGTCATATTTCGAGGTGCAGGGTGTTACCAGCGTAGGCAAGCTTGCTGGAGCGCAAGAGGACGCAGACGGAAGCGAGCCTGAGGACCTCGAGTTGAATTGCATAATGCTTGATCAGCATATATGCTATAAGAACGATAGCATCAAACGAACCACCCACCAGCCCACTCCACTCGATCCACATCCCCAGTTCAACTATACTCGGAGCCCAACGTCGTCTATTGCCATGAACCCCCACGAGCACTACCTGCATACGATACAGCTGATAACGGACGCACACAAGGCCGCATGCGCGACCCAGGAGCGCATGCACGAGCAGTCCCGGCAGTCGATGGTCCAGGCGATGGAAGTTGCAGGCCGAATCGCCACTCAGGCGGCACAGATGGCCCAGGCGGCCCAGGCGAATCGATCCAGACCCAAGAACAAACCGAAGAAGAAATCAAACAACTCACAGAAGAAAACCGGCAAGTCGGATTGCAGAGGTCGGTATCGCAAGGCGAAGGAAGCAAAGGCAAGGGCGGAGGCATCGAACGTCAACACTCACCACATGAACGATCCGAGCACCCACAATCAGAGCCCCCTAAACGACAGCATGCTCGGACTCGGACAGGCTGACTGGACGAACACGGCATTTACTACGCAAGACCTACTCACCGGTACCCAGGCCGACCAGTCCCCGCCTATCGTCATGCCCGCACCCGTCCCGGCACCCGCATACACCCCGACGGATGAAACCGCTACAGGCGTACCTGCCCACTCCACCCATATTCAGACAAGCGCCTCAGCCAATCCGTCCGAACCCAAGCCGAACGAGTCCTCTGCGAGCCAGTCAACCAGCGCAGCAGCGCATGAGAGTCATGAAGAGTCGACTATAGACTACGAAGACGAGACTATGGAAGACGCCGGAGACGCCGGCACTCACTAGACGGACCGCTTCGCGGCCCGGAAGGGCGAATGTGAGGTGCGGAGCGCTCTCACGCGAACGCACAGCCTCCCGGCTGTGCCACCTTATCTTTCCCTCACTCGATACGGTCTTATCTCGTTACGTTTCACATCGATCCCTGACGGTCTCTCCTTGCATGTATATAAACAACTCGATTGTACTCTCGTCCTGTATCTACATTGCTCTTGAACACGAGTACTTGGCTAGTCATACGCTTCCTCCTAAGCCCCGACATCGCCAAACCACTCGTCGACGACAGCTCGGTCTACGGACCTCACACAATGTAAGACACTGGAGTTAGTTAACCGTGAATATTACTGGAAATCCCTCAAGAGAACAGTGACTTCTTAGGTGTCCAACTGCAAGTCCTGCATTTGAAACAAACATTCCAATCAACTTCCCTCATGACCCTGAGACCATATCAATTACGACCTCATTATCGGCCTTCCCAAATCACAGGGGTTCAATGCTATCCTTACTGTTGTCGATTGAATGTCTTGTTTGGTGCACTTCATCCCCACTACCTCTTGCGCCTCAGCTGCTGATGTGGCCAATCTGTTCATAACCTACGTATGGAAACTTCACGGCCTACCATCCAAAACTATATCCAACCAGGGTCCGCAGTTTGATTCAGCCTTCTTGAAACAACTTTATAAAAGGCTCAATATCAAACCCTTGCTTTCTACTGCCTTCAGACCACAAACGGATGGGCTGGCCAAATGCTTAAACCAAGTAGTCGAGATCTATCTCCGCCATTATATGGCATACAAACAAGACAATTAGGTTGGAATCCTACCAATGGCCAAATTTGCATATAACAACAGTGTTAACGCATCTATCAACCAGACACTGTTCTTTGCATGTTATGGCTTCCACCTGAGGCTCTCTGTAGGACAACAGACCAACAAAGCAGTCCCACACGCTGATGAGAGGGCAGAACAGTTAAAACTACAAATGGAGGAACTCCAATCTTCAGTTAACCTGGCAAACAAAAAAATAAAACACTACTATGATCTCAAACACCGTTTGCCTGAAGACATCAAAGTTGGAGACAAAGTATGGCTAGACATGCACAATATCAAAACAATGGCCCATCACCAAACTATCTGCCAAAAAGATTGGTCCATATACAGTGGTAAAGAAGGAAGGGACTCGTGTGTTTAAATTGGAATTCCTGCATACACTCAAAGTCCACCCTGTTTTCCATACGGCCCTGGTGTCTCTCAAGAAGGAAGATTTGTTTGGTCATAAACCACCTCAACCTCCTGCTGAAGTCACTCCTGACAGTGAAGAAGAGTACAAGGTTGAAAGGATTTTGTATTCATGAAAACTTCGCAATCAAGTACAATATTTAGTTCATTGGAAAGGTTACAGTCCTGAGTCAAATACCTGGGAACCACTGGAGCACTTGGATACTGCCATGGGAGCAGTACGCAAGTTTCATCAAGAAAACCCAAAGGCCCTCTGTCATCCAGACCTTGAGGAGGGGGTAGTGTCATGAGCCAACAGGCGTCATAGACATTAATCATGAATTATCATATTTTCTCTGACTTAGTATATTATAGTTTACATGTCATGTGACTCATGGAACTTTCTGGAATCTTTGTAATACACTGACGCGTCTTCATTTGATATCAAAAGGCCAATTGTAGTTTGCACTCATGTATTTGTGGCTGTGTTTTGCCTAATATATATAAATAGGGTCAAGTTCAAAGAGGATCCCTCAAGAACTTGACCTCCTGTCGTCTTGTTCATCATATTTCCTTTACTTAAGTTCTATCCTAGCCGTGACAGGTGGTGTCTCACCAAGAACTCAACCTGCTCTGTCAATTTGAGTCTCTATTATCTTTTACTCATTGTCATGAGACTTGTGCCTGACAACACTTCTCCAGTAAAATTGATTACTTTGCACAACAGTAAGTTGCTGGCAAACAAGGGGACATGTGTTGGTGTTACAGGTTGCAAACACTCCTGATGACAAAGAGATTTGGCTTGCACCCATCGTTGTCATGTGGCTGTGCAGGCAACAATCACTTCTGTGTGTATCCCATTGTTGTCCTTCGCTTGTTTGACATTGCTTAATAGCCTATTTTGCTTTGTTCATTGACAGACCCTCCCAGACATTTTCTGACACTTTGTAGTTGGATCTTATTGTACTCATTTGTATTTATTCTGCATGTTATTCATTTGTCAAGGGCGGACCCCTTTGACCTTCCAGCATATCTCAACAACATGAGCAACATTTCGGAGCAAGAGTTCTGTTGATTTATTCCTGTTGCGTATGATAGCACGAATGGTACCTTGGCCTACTCAGGGTACATCGCCGCCAATGCCTTGGACAAACTCTGAGGCATGTTCATAGGTGCTGAAATAGGCACAATTACTGACTATATGCAAGCCAGCTCCAGAGTCAGCGATCCATTCATGCAAAGAAAAGGATGTAGGAGCTTTTGCCACAATGACAACTGCTCCTCCTTGGTCTGATTGGTTTTGATTGCCTTGTTCTCTGGTACCAGCTATATGTGCTGATTCTTTCTTATTCTCTTGGTTAGCCTGTTTTTTTTGACACCCCCTCTCCCAATGTCACTTCTTGTGGCAGTAGTTACACTTGCCCTCTTGTTTTCCTTGTCCTCCCAATTCTCTGCCAGTGTTCTTTCCATTTGATCCATTGAACGTGGCTGCTGCCACGGTATCCCTCTTTACTAGTAGTCCTGCCTTGACACTCCCCTGTTCATTCCGCTGTCCTTCAGCCATAACTGAGCTGGTGACTCGCCTCACCATGTCTGACTAGTTTGTTTTGTCCTGAGGGGTGAGAAGCAGCTGCAGTGTTTGGATATACACATCCCATGAGAGGGGAAGTGAGGCAATGAGGTCAATAGCCTAGTTGAAGTCAGTAGCAAGGTTGGCATCAATAGTGTGGAGCTGATTGTACCAGGAGCACATGGTGCAAACATGGTTGTCAATGCGTGTTTCGTTGAGCATGCAATGTGAGAAGAAATTTTGATGTAATTCAATAATGGCAATGGTATCAGCCACTTTGTATAGCTCTTTGAGATGATTCCAAACGTTGGAAGATGTCTTGCAAGCAAGGATATTGGTCATGATGATCTCGTCAATGCAAAGGTCAAAATGCCTCTGGTCAACACCCTGTTTTCTAAAACCACTTTTAAAGGGTTGGGATCCCAGGTGCTTTTGCTGATGTAATCACTGTAAATTTACCCCCTACTTGTGTGAGAACACAAAATTACCCTGAGTTGACAATATATTTCTAAAAGTATACAAAGAACATAAAAATCACATCCAGCCACAATGTTGAAACCAGCTGGCTGACTTCTCTGGTGTCACTGACAGGCATGCAGCTTGCAGCAACGCAGTTGGTCCCAGATACGTCAATGGATCACCACTGTGTTGGCAAAGATAGGCCTTGATTGAGGAGAATGCCTCTTCAATTGGATTCAAATCGGGCAAATAGGGCAGAAGGTAAAGCAGTTTGCAAACCAGGGAGCAATTTAGATAGCTACACACATGTAAAGACTCGGTACTTACAACACTCAACCTCAACCAGGTATCTAACTGGTTCAATGTGGTGGCTTCGGCAGTTATCCAACACAATAACTGAGTTTGGGCCTGGGTAGTGATGTCACCCGGGAAAAACCTGGGAACCCCTTCCTGGGCCAGGGCTCCCTGAAAAATTTGCTGTCCCGGCTTCCCTGCCCCTTCCCGGGCGCGGGAAGAGGGTACCCGCCAGGTTCCCGGGAGTTTTATAAGTGAATCCTACACAGACATTTAATGTATTCGCTGTATATACCATTGAATGCGCAAAATTCACAGCTTTCCAACGGTATATAGCAGCCCCGCGTACACTAAGTATTGACGCCATCGCACCCAATTCTCTGCTCAGAAGAAATTCCCCTTGCAAATGACAAAGTTGAAAACCCACCACAAACACTCGTATAGTAGCTCATAAAATGCGCATGATTCCCAGCATCTCAACGGTGAATTAGGCTTCCTCAGGAAAAATCAATAAGGCCACTTCGCTGCCTAATCTTTGTCTGAAAATAATCCCCCTGAGTGCGCACCCCCTGGTTCACCCTCAAGCACTCATTTCTGGCTCTTTCCATGCATGCGAACGAGTTCTAGGCACCTGAGAACCTCTATATACATATGTGTCTTGTCCATAGATGTCCTGCATTGCTGTGAACTGACTGCCAGGAAGGGGGGACTTTGCATTCTGTTGTCTGAAACAGTGTCTACATACTTGTTTGAACATTCTAGCAGATGTAAAGACCAGCCCAACCCTGTATATGGGGGTTTTTGAGGTCTCTGAACTCATTGGTAGCATCGGAGAGACTGCTGGAGCCATGGGTGAAGCTGCAGGCGATGATTTTGGTACTTTTACTCACTCAGGGGGGTTTCCCCTTGTATTTCACCCCTTAATACTGCTCCTAACGAGCTGATTTTTTGTATATAGTATCTTATATGCAGTGCGCATTTATTGCGCACAGGGGACAGATATTTATATGGCTAGTTTCACTAGTGCATTTTAGTCTGATGAGGGGTAAGCGCCCCCTATATCCCCTATATTTCTGCAGGTATTGCAGCTACAGCCTTGTAAACATGCGCAATGGACTCCCCACACTGATGCGCATCGATTGATATATATATATGCTACTTTCTGTGAGAATCTGAAAGGGGGGATGGGCTGCGCTTTCCCCTGAATATTTCTTAGGGGTATTTTAATTGCAATGCAGTTGTATGATGCGCTTACATATATGATACCTATATCGCTGGAATGTACTGAATTTTGCGCATTTAATGAGCCATGTACAAAGATGATTGGATGACATTGGTGGTCATCCATTCCCCCATTCCCCCCTGTTCCCCCATTCCCCCCTGTTCCCCCATTCCCCCCTGTTCCCCCATTCCCTGGGTACCCGGCGGGTACCCTCTTCCCGCAAATTTTCTCATGGCTATTCCTCTTCCCTACCTCTTCTTGGGATGCGGGAAGGGAGGGAAGCGGGTAGGGAATGCCCTGGGTAACCCCCGTGCAGGTTCCCTGGTGACATCTCTAGGCCTGGGTATGGGTTAGTTATTGGCATCTGGTGTGATGTTAGTCAACTGCAGAGTTGATGTGTTAGACCTTACAATGAAATTGTGCAAAAACTGCAAAAATCAATCACCTGTTAAAGATCCATTGTAGACCTCACACCCAATGATTCTGTTGACATTCAAACCTGCCAGAAGTGTCAATCTTGTCCTGCAAACAAATGTTGTGCTCACATTGCAGTCAGCACTGCAAGCAGACCAGCCTTGGGGGCGCTGGATTGTTTTATTGTCCTTCAATGTTTTGTCCAGGAAAATCAGCTGGTCAGGGCGTTGGATGATGGTACCAGCCAGATTTGTAAATCCAGCATGAAATAGACGGTTTTGCTCAGCAGTGGCCTTGGATATTTGCTTGTATGAGTATCCACGTTTTGAGAGTGTGTGGCTGAGCGTGGGGATCAAAACCAATTGTCCAGATTCATGGCAAATCAGAGTTTGCAGCTTGTCTAGATATATGCATGGATTATTTTTGATGCTGGAGGCAATAAACCCCATGTCACTCTGGCTAAGTACGCATTTGTGTCCATGAATTTGAGCATATGGGTTGTAGGTAGTCCCAACAGTATCAGCCGTTGTACCCACATCAGCAAAAACCACCTGGGATCCCAACCCTTTGAAAGTGGTTTTGGAAAACTGGGTGTTGACCAGCGGTGTTTTGACCTTCCCCCTAAATTTTAGCTAGTTTTGACCACCCCCCCAGGATCCCATGGAGTCAAAACCAGTTTGGATCCGGGGGTGGATTTTGACCAGTCAAAACCCAGTCCGCTTACCATACTAGGAAATAATGTTGCCAAGACTTGCCTTTCTTGGAAGGTGGCCAAAAAGGAAAGAGGATTCTGGGAAAATAACAAAAATTTTATTATTTTCATTTCCTTTTTTGGTAACTTCCAAAAAAGGCAAGTCTTGGCAACATTATTTCCTTGTATGGTAAGTGGACTGGGTTTTGACTGGTCAAAATCCACCCCCCGGATCCAAACTGGTTTTGACTCCATGGGATCCTGGGGGGGTGGTCAAAACTAGCTAAAATTCAGGGGGAAGGTCAAAACACCTCTGGTCAACACCCAGTTTTCCAAAACCACTTTCAAAGGGTTGGGATCCCAGGTGGTTTTTGCTAATGCAGGACATCACCAGTCTCTTCAGCAGAAAATCCATATACATTAAATAGAACAGGCACCCGCTGACGCAGAGGAAAAGCAAGCAACCAAGGCACTATTGGTTGTAAGCACACAGTTTGGCGCTTGGCCAACAGGCGCTTGGAGCCAGGCGCCCAGAAGCAAGTGAAAAAAATTGCTCACTTGCAAACAATGTGAAACTACCTGTAAGACACATTCAGAGTTGGCAAGGGCAGACTCTATTAAGTAAAGATGTTAGTATCCATAAATGGAATGTCAAACTTGGGATTTGTGTGTTTAGTGTCATTGTCAAATTGGCTGCTAGCAAACAGTTGTTCAGTCAAATGGGGTGAAATCACAACAAATATCAAAGTCAGCTTGGACTTGATTTGGTGCAAAACATGGTTTTTTATCAGTATGAAGACAAGAAGGCTTGTATTAACTCACTCAAGCAAAAAGAGTGCAAATTCAATACACAAGATGCACAAGAAAATGTTCAGAAACATTGTATCAATGCCAGTTCAATTGACAACCATGAAGATGATGAATCAGTCATGGGCTACAAAGACCTTGTCAACATGGAGCCCAATGGAATACCCTTTGACTTGGAGGGTTTCTTTGCCAAGCTTTCTCAGTGTTTGATCAAGGAGCTCAACAAAGACACAGTGGCTACTGCTGATTTGGAAGGACCACTTCCAGAAGGGAACTAGGGTTTGGCTACTAAGCGCTATGTTTGTAACATGTGTTTTTAACAACACATTTTCAACATGTTTAAAACTACTTTTGGAATTTGTCTCAAATTGGCTTGTTAGAAACAAATCTGACTACTTGATGTGTCAGCTGTTGTCCAGCTGAGAGCGGCTTGAATGCGCCACTTGAGCTGTGTGAGTTAGCATTGTATTTCAATTTGAACAATTTCTTCCCATGTAAAAGGCAGCTTCAGCATGAGGATAACCATATGACTGTGTCAACTGGTACTCATTTGTATTTTGTACAAGCAGATTGGATAGAACACCCTCTTCATAAACTCAGGTGGGGAGGCATATTATGTATTTCACTAAGTGGCCTTGAGAGCGTCTGTTCAAAAGGATATCAGCAGAATCAATTTTGATTCACCCCTTTAGTCATTGTATAAAGTGCATACATTTGATTGTGTTAGTTATATGATATTGTATCTTAATAAGTCATCTTAATAACTCTGTGTTAGAAACTCGTGAGAAACTCTTTGAGGGTTCATAACTGAACCCTAAAGGGAACAACGTCAGTACGCTATTCCAGGCAGGCACATTTGGTTGCCCAACTTGAATCACTATTACCAAAATCTTCAACTTCAAGGCATCCGTTAGTCTACCTTCAGAAAACAAGCAAGTCCTCCGAGGCTCGACGGAGGCAAATCAATTCCTAGCTACAGGTGTGGACAGGTACTAGAAGGCAGGGATGGGATCTTCAAGCCGGGTTGCGATTGCTTGCACAATTGCAATCGAATTTTGTGGCCTTAAGTAGTGCCAATAATTAGACACGCATCTGTCTATTGTTTATACTTATTCTGTATTATGTCATTTGATCCACCGTTCACTCGAGTTTTGACAATTCGAGTCTTGTTATGACCAATTTGAAATCAAGTCATGCCGCTGTCAAATCAATACTGTTGTGGCTTGCGAAGTGGCGCTGGTCGCTTGTTCAGAATGTGCGCATCACGTGCCTGATGGACGGTTGCCGCTTTTCTTGCACAACCACCCAGCATGTTAGAGTTCATGGTGATCCTCATGCTCGCCTTGTTTGGGTCAACTACGGCCCAGCTTTCCATATTGCCGAGGTTATTGCTTTATATCCCACCATCTCTCTGCTTACTGACGTTCTGTAGCCTATCACAGCCATGTAACCAGGCTTTGGGGCAGCTATTTACGCCTGGTAGTCCGGCGGCCAACTGCCTCAACACTGTTGGTCTTCTCAATATTTTGACCACGTCTAGTGGGCAGAGCTATGTCCCTTCTTGTGATGCCTATCTAAAGGCGGTTTGTGCATAAACGTTGATATGATTATCCCTAGCTGATACGAGTCTAGACTTGCAGCCAACCCGCCTGCACCACAGAGACGGCCAATGCCATAATCAACTCGATAACAGAGGGGTGCAGCTCGGATTTGCTCGCTAGAAACTGGTCACCAGAACAACTCAACTCGGTACGGACACGCCATACGACTCTACAGCAGCCGCTGACGTTCTCGCCAGCTCTTGCAAGACAAGTTCAAGTACTATAATGCTACGCGTCAGGTCTTCTGCCTTCGCGAGTAAGAAGTAGTCGTTACACACCCGACACATCCGAGTTGACTCGAGTTTTAGCACCACAAGCAACCAACTTTGCATCACAACGACCATGAGCATGATTGAGCAAATGAAAGGCGAGCCACTCAACGCGGGTACAGTTGTGTCGGAGATTCCCCAAGTCTTGCGCAGTTCGTATCCTAGATTTTCATTTTTGCCTGACCTAACCACCCAGGCCAGACCATAACATAACTGTTCCCAAGAACATATCATGCACGCAGTGCACCCAGGCTGCCTATACTATCGCTCGAGCCAACCTTCCCTCTGAATCATCTGTCAAATCGTGGGACACGTTTTGGATCAACCAGTGCGGCGACAACTTTATCAGTAAGCACCTTCTGCTTTCTTCGTGTCTGCGAGTCCTCATTGCCGGTATAGGTGAAAACATTCCGACAAGTATTGCTCAGACGGCCAATCAGACTACCGAAAGTCCTGTACCCTCCAACGCCTTGCCTACGATTGCTGTTCCCCCCCTTGGCATGTTATTCGGGTCCTTGGCGCTTACTTTGGTTTCCATGTTGTCGATTGTTACACGTGGATAAACCGCGACTCTTGTTTTGCTTTTATGTTACACCATAGGACACTTTCGATTATCTGTGACATATCCACGTACTCATAATACCACACTCCCTATCTACAATGTGCTAGGCTCACAACTGGCGGGAAAACAAGTAAGGATAGATATAAAGCAAGTCAAAAGATCGAGGAAATATTGTTTCTCCTAGAAAGCAAAACGGGAAAGACTAAACATCAGGGTATCAAACATCGTCGTCCTCCTCCTCCATCACATTATGCAATGGCGCTCCATGTACATATCTCGACGGGCTGGCACGACCAGGCTCGAGGGCAGGCGGGACGGGTGGAGCTACCAGGGCCTCCTCCGGTGTTTGCGCCTTGGAAGTTGTCCGAACCGGCAGCCGGGATGGCTTGAGGGCCACCGCTTGGGATTGGGCATCTCGTTCTGCGTACATGTCAATCAACGAGCTGACTCCGTTTGCTGGTCGGCGAGGCATCAGTTTCGGCGAGATAGGTTGGCCAAGACTGCTAGTAGTGGGGTCATCTTCCTTGTATCCGCTGTCCGATATGGCAAACGACCGAGTCGTCATGTCCTCTTCTCGACCATGATGGTCGTCACTCGTCGGCTCAAAATCGCTCTCGGGTTCGTACTCTTCTGGATCATCCTCGTAACGCGTTTCTTGTGACGGACGTCCAGGTATAGCAGGCTCGGCGGGTTCAGGTTGGACATAGATATGTGCGGCTGGGTCCGGAGACGGCTCTCGGGGAACCGGCATAACCTCCTCGTCCGAAGACCTATACTCGGCAGGGGGAGTAACAGGGACAGGTGCAGTTCCCATCGTGTAGTCCTCTTCTTCGTCATCATAGGTCATCCGGTGCTGCTGGTGTTGCTGCTGGATATCGGGATCCGAAGTGGCTCTACCCCGGCGTAGGGTACTAGACGAGCCGGTAGGGAAAGCGATTCCCGCACCACGAGTAAAAGTCGCGTCCTGGTTCCTCATTCGTCTCCCCTGGTCCGCAACCAGAATGTCTACCCAAGCATCATCCTTGCTCTGTTTCCTGCCATGCTTTCCTGGCGAGCCCAGGCCGGCCAAGCCAAACGAGCGCTCTGGGTGGGATTGGTCGGGAGAGTCGGAGCCCTCGCTGGCGGTGCGAGTCTCAAAGTCGAGATTGGGATCGTATTCAGACCCAATGTTGCCGCGCTTGGCGCTCCCGATTCTGAACCTCGACGATAATCCCCCAGACTTGGTCGCTGATCCTGTCATCCCGCGTGGGGACGGGGACGGGCGCTTTGGTGTGGTCGGCGTAGGAGTTAAAGAATGTGTCTGAATGGGAGGCGCGTACGTTGGGGTGGAGATGGTCAGGTCACCGTTGATCCCGGGCGGGTTGGAATGCCACGAGTCTGTGTTGTCTTCCCCGGCGCTGATCTTGCGCGTGACGCCCCGAGAGTTTTTGAGCATCGTGTCAAAGTCGGTCGTCGCAAAACCAGGACTGTGCGGTGCCATGCCGCTCGTGTAGGGTTTCCCATTGAGTGTCGTCGCCGGCTTCCATTGTTTTGGCTTTACGGAAAACCCCAACGCGTTTCGCTTCTTCTTGGGGTTGGTGAGTTGATCACGATACTCGCGCGGGACGAATTCCTCGAACACAAACCATTGATTCGAGGTGCGGGGATCTGAGGACTGGGTGAACATATTGATCGAGTTGGAGTGCGATGGTAGTGCTTTAAAGTCGATCTAGACGCCCTTGTTATTGAATGTGCGAACGGTAACAACGCAGGTACTTACCAAGGCCCAGTTGCTATCTCGATGCGTCCTCTCTTCCCGTTCGCACCAACCCGAGCTCCAGATCAGATCTGCCCAACAGTCCAAAAACGCCTCTTCGACAACCCATTCCTGTCCTGCAACCGGAGTTGTCTCCCATCCGAAAGTCGGTAGCACCTGTTGCGAGACTGAGTTTTTGTTGTTCGACGCATGGAATGTGACATACCTTTTGCTGCTTTTTGAGTTTTCGGTGAATGTCTTCCGACGTGGTAGGCCAGGTCTGGATCGTGCTTTGTAATGGCGCGGAAAATTGCAAAGTCTCGCTGAGCGGAGTGTCGTCGCGCAAGAACCCAGCACTTGAGAAATCGTTCCAAGTCATGGTCGTGCGCTTCTCCAGCCGTGTCTTTTTCGCGTTGATCAAGATGTGGATAAACAATGATGATCACTAATCTCACCTGCCTCGCGCTCTCCGTCAAGTCAAACTCGAGCCTCTTTCCTTCAGCTTCCAGACCTCCGAATCCGAGCGCCTCGAATTCACCCCAGCGCATGTCCGTCAGACTGCTGTACTTGGCATCCTCGGTTCCGGTGGTGGGGGCAGTCAAGCTGCTAGTCTCGCTCGAGAGCCAGCCGCCATGACCATTGTCGCTCGAGGGGCCGCGCGAATCGGGCGCAGGAACGGAAATGTCCAGACGTTTGCGGTACGAGTCGGTATACTTGGCCTGGAGTCCACTGTGTTTGGGCACGACCCGAAGCCATTCGGCTCGCCCGGAAAGGTCGCCTTCACCAGCCCAGGTTGCAGCGCTCTGCACCAGGTCGGGGCTGTAGAGTCTGACGTTCCTCCGAACACTAGCCACGCGAACGGTACGCGCGCCACGGCGCATGCGCTCGAGATCAGCCTCGCCCGAGCGCGGCAACATGGCAGGGTAACCGCGAATCCAATCCTTGAGACGAGACGGAAGACCGCCTGTGCCTGGGGTCTTGCGGCGCTGGACATCGTCGTCCCAGCGGATGTGGGCCAGAAGCAGGTGCTCGGTTGCGTGCGCGGTACGGTGAAAGGTGGTGAGCGTATTGGAAAAGGTCGCGCTAGAAGCCGGGACAAGCCCAAAGATCAAAGGGCCAAAGTATCCGGCAAGCGTTGATGGAGTTAAGCCCGATGCGGTTGAATAGGCAACGAGGCGGGAAAGCAGAGTGAATAGAGAAGTGAATATGGGACGAGCGGGAGGTGGGATGCTGGGCAGGATGGAAACAAAATGGTCAGGCGGGAATCGTTTGGCTGGAAAAAGGCATCATGAGCGTCAGATTGTGGGCGATAACCCGAGTACACACATTCTTCGCTGAATCTCCAGGCGCGATAAACCTCAAAATCCAAAAAGCCGTGTGTTTCGAGGCCGTTGACCATGCGCACGATGCGGGCAAGTCCCCAGCTGGACAGGGATCAGCCAGGGCCGGAACATGGATAAAATCCAACGCACCGAATAGTCATCGCGAGCTCATGGGGGCCGGCGAAGCGGGCTTCTTCGCGGAAACGAGCATCGCCAGAGCGGGAGACTGGATCAGAACAAGTGCCGAGAAACGCGCGGATCAGGTTCCGGACACGAGGCGCAGACACATCGAGGGCCTGGGTGGAAAAGAGGAGGGGGGTCGAGAGGCCTGCGGACGGTGAGTGGGAGCCAGAGGGGGCGTTGGGATGGCATACCTCGGAGGGTGAGCTCTTCGCCGAGGACGGTGAGCAGCCGGTGCACGTCTTCGAGCGAGAGGATGACGTCCTTTTCGGTGTGGAGATAGCCATATGGCTGGCGGGCGGGATCTTCGCGCTCGCTGGTCGATGGCGCCGAGGGGATGTAGCGCGGGAGGAAGCCGCCGGCCTGGAGCGGGGGGAGCTGCTGTGCTGTGGTGGGGCGTCAGAGGGGGGGCAACACGGGATGGTGGGCATACCTGGGAGGTCTGGCTCGGGCGAGTTTGTGCGGAGAAAGCTGGGGCGGCTGTCCTTGGGGATGCTGATGGTGCGTTGGCGCTTGGACTTGTCCTTCTTGTCCTTGTCCTTGTCTTTGTCCTTGTGTTTGGGGGGCAGGGGCGGGAGGGTGTCGGCTTTGGCGGCGGGGGCGCGGCCAAACTCGTCGGCGGTGGGGGCCTGGGAGGTGCGGGCCGACTGGGAGGTCGTGCGTGCGCGGGAGAAGAGAGAGTGCATGGGTATAGCAGAGCCGAGTGGCCAGACGTCGGGTCAGCAAACAAGTACTACGGCCAGCGAGCAGATCGAATGTCGAATGTCGAATGTGTTCACAAAACAAACTCGCGCTCTGCTTCCGCCGCGCCAACCCATCCGATATTGCCAAGGGTCCCCCATCAGGGCCTGACAACCGCTCAGACGCGCGTCATTAGAGTTGTCTCCTGTTGCCAAGACACATGCTTTCTATCTATTTCCATCTAAATTACTGGTTGCTCTCCTCCTGCCACAGTGCCACAATCCCGTTCACGCCCACCCCGAGCAACACTCTTGGATCCAGCGGATTCATGACTGCCCGCAATATCTCAAACTCGCTCCCTTTGGAGCTGTCGCCGACCTTGACCCTCCAGTGAGGCACGTCCGCTGCACCACACTCATCAGCGCCGGCTCGATGCTCGATCCTCGTACATACCAATGCTTGCAGAGTTGTCCCCATGCCGAGTCCTCGACTTGCGTACCCTTCGATCGCTCAGTATTCGCTTTCTCGCCACCAGAGCCTTGGGCTTGCACAGGTGCTGATACATGTTGACTATATGCACCACCTCGGTCTCGTTTGCGATCACCAGGTCCGGCCATGCTGGGCACACGTCCAATTTCCACTCTGATTCGTTTGTATCCGATTCGTGTTCAAGCGTCAAGTCTGATATCTTGACGTACGAACCTGGCAAGCTATCAGAAAACGCACGTCAACCCATGAGCAATGTAAACTGACGACTTTCGTTGTAATCCTTCAGGATCATCGTCAGGCCTTGCACGCATACAGGTACTATTCTCCGCTCACATGGTAGCTGGGCATCACCTGCTGCTCAGTTGGCTCGTACCCGTCCGGTGCAAAACGCTTGAGATCGAGCCACCGCCACCACGCAATCGTTGCGTAATAGTCGGCCTGGTGCGTAGACGCCGTTCTAGATTTGCTTATGAGCGTGTCCTCGTTTATCCTGCAGACATCAGCCTCGTATTCTGTCCCACTTGGACTATCCTACCATCGAACGAATTCCACCGCGCCCGTATGGAGATGCGTTGTACTAAACAACGGCAGTTCTACAACGTCAAACTTGACGCCGTAATCCAGCTGGGTGTCCAGAGTTGGAAAGTCTGGAACCCGCCAAATCTTGATTGCTCGGTCCGCCTAGGGTACGCGTGTGAGGCATAGTTATCCATAAGATTTTCACACTTACCCCACCGGTCGCAACAAACGGTTTTGTAGGGTGAAAATCCTGGTAAATCGAGCGGTAAACCTTCTCTACTTCTCTCATGACACCCAAACCTACTGCACACATGACCCAAGTCCGATGTCCGCCAAGGCTGGCAGCCGTGCCTTTGAAAACTGCCACGCACACCCCTTTGCCGTGTCCACCCATCTTGGAGTCGGGAACGCTACCAGCTGGCCCCGTCTGGGTCCTGAGCGCATGTGGGGGCAGCTCTCGTCCAGCGGAATCCTTCAAATTCAACTAGGATGGGTTTTAGTAATCATGCAAGTCCTGCAAAGGATTTCCCACCTGGCCCAAATCAATGTCTTCAACCGACAATACGTTCCTCGTATGCCGGGCCTTCATGCGTGCGGGAGCCGTATGTGCCGTCGACAATGTTTGGCCAGGCCAATACGACGGCCTGGCGATCGTGTCGACCGGGTCGGCTAAACTCCACATGCGAGCCGTCCAGTCGTGTGATGTCGAGAGTATATAGTCGGGTCGCACAGGATGGGTGGCCACATGCGTGATAGGCTGCCCCCCGAATTGATATAGGCAAAACTGAAATAATGACATGGTCGACTCACACCACCGTGTCCAGTGAGAGCACCAGTTCGCTCCCAGCTCTCCACGTCTATCACCCTAATCGTAGCGCTTTGCCCCGCGAATACCACCAGAGGATGTAGTGTGTCGAAATCCAAGGCCCATGTCACCGTTTGAATGTCGTCCTGAACAAGCTCTTTTAATGCGGTGTCCTAGTCGCCAAGCAGACTTACCGCAGAGCTTTTGATATGGCGTACTGTTGTAAGAGCCTGATCCCTTGTCTGGACGAGCCTCAACTAGTGTGGCGCCACGTTACAGTGATCACTGCGAGGCACGTACTCGATACTCACCTCTTTTCCTGCACAAATTGCCGCGCATCCCATCCATTTTCTTACAGTTTTTGTCCAAACCTCTTGGACACTTGCAGACTCTCCAACCGGCAACGTCCCCAGAACCGGTCTTCGCCTGGCTTCCGCCGTTTCAGCCCAGGTTGTGACGCGCTTGCCTCCCCAAAGCGTCTGCAGACTTGCTTGGTGCCATGGGAAAAAGACAGCGTTGGTAAGATCTGGAGCGTGCTTCTTATCGCTGGGTAAGGTATGGTCCTACCATCACGGAGGCATTCAGATAGCAAACAGATGGAAGATTCAAATTTCGCGATGGACGAACCTGGAGAATGCTTTTCAATTTGTAGCAATGTGGTAGGTCCACATCCGGCCCGTATGGATCGGACAGCTCAGACCTAATCGCAAACTAAGCTAAGCATAGATCTGACCCAAGAGCGCTGCACAGACATTGAGGCGAAGAGGCAAGAATGTATCACGAGCCTCGGGGGAACAGCTGGTCGACAAAGAAGCGCCTCAACTGTATTCAAATAAGCAAGCGAGTTGTTCGAATAAACTGAGTACCAGTCGAATACGGCTTTTAGATGCCCCGGTGGTGGACAGGTTATAAGACGGCCTCGTGACGGGATTCTCATTTGTGTACTGATTTGGCCTCATACCCAAGCTTGGGGCTGTTAAACTAACAAGTATATATCCTAGCTTTGTTTCTCAGTGTTTCGGGATTGTTCCAAGCAACTCGATCAAGCGACATAGCTATCCCTTCATCCGATTCAACCAATATTGTCCATCATGGGTCTCGACTGACTACGAGAGACAGATGTCATCGGGTTTACGAATTGCTTAAGGATAAACATCGTCAAGTATTACATTACGGAACAGGATATCGGACAGATCGGACGTTATGACATGCCAAGCTGCTACAAAGTGTGGGTATGTGTCGTGTTTGTAGACCATGGATGATGTGAACAACAGCCGCGCATCAAGCGTGTTCTTTGGATGGCGGGGGATGATTGGGAGGAGTGTAGCCTGGGGGTGGCGGACCAGCGGGCTGCATTCATCTCGTCAGCTGAGGGAAGGCTCAAAACAACCGACCGTGACTTACGGGAGCGTACTGAGACTGCTGATTCATAGGGTAGCTGTTCATAGGCGCTCTGCAAGGCAGGAATCAGTTGAAGTGTCTGTGTGTTCCCGAGCCCGGGCTCACCCAGAGTTCCAAGCGCCGGCCTGGTTGTGGTGGTTTGGCTGAGCGTACTACGGTATGCAATAAGTATTGGGTGTAAGATAACAAAATCACTTGTACGCACGGATGGATCATAGGATGGCTGTGGCTGGTACTGCCCTTGCTGCGGATATGGCTGATATTCCTGCTGGTACCGGCCGGTGTTGGGGTGAGCGATGAATGCTTCATTTGCTCGGCGAATGCGACGGCGGCGAAGCATGATGAGGAAGAAGAGGGTGAGGATAGAAAGGGCAGCTGGGACGATGGTTAGCGGGGGTTGTTGATGTCAGTGGGGCACATACCTATGCCAATGCCGATGCCAAGGCGGGCAGCGTTGGAGAGTCCAGAGCATCGGTAGCGGCCGTAACTGGGGGAGCATAAGTCAAGGTCGCCGGCCGAGCGCTGTACTCACAAGTCGTAACCGCAGGTGCGGGCAGCGGAGGCGCCTTGCACCGCAACAAGGAGTACTAGTGCAATCATGGTGGTCGTTAGATTGGTCGTAGCGCAGATCCGGTGAGGTGAGGTCAGCTTACGTTATGGCGCTGTGGCAGCACACGTGACTCTTGACACGTGACTCTCCTCCTCGACAACAACAATCATCAATGGCGACCGACCAGCCGGTGGCGGACGTGGCCATGGACGAAGACGCAAACCAGGCCAAGAGGTATCTTGCCTCGCAGACGCATGACATTATTATCCCCTCGTACAGCGTCTGGTTCGACATGGCCTCCATTCACAGCGTCGAAAAGCGCGCGCTCCCCGAGTTTTTCAACTCGCGAAACCGCAGCAAGACTCCGACAATATACAAGGATTATCGTGACTTTATGATTAATGCGTATCGCATGCGCCCCGCCGAGTACCTTACTGTCACGGCCTGCCGCCGCAATCTGGCTGGAGACGTGTGCGCCATCATGCGTGTTCACGCTTTTCTGGAGCAATGGGGACTCATCAACTACCAGGCATGTCCCGCTTGGATCCTACTTTTTGAGATCATTCTGACCTGGGGTAACAACAGGTCGATCCAGAAACCCGCCCTTCCGCCCTCGTTCCTCCGTTCACTGGCCACTTCCGCGTTACGGTCGACACACCCAAGGGACTGCAGCCTCACCACCCTGGCCACCGGCCTCCACTCCCTCAGCAGATGAATAATGCAGGCTCTTCTGCGTCTGGTCCTGCCTCGCTCGAGCTTCGCAAATCCATTTACATGACTACACCAAAATCCACAACTGGGCGCGCTCTCACACCCACCCAAGCCGCTCAGCTTGCCCAACAAGCAGATGCCCCTTCGCAGAATCTCCGGATCAGCTATGCCTGCGACACGTGTGGTGCCGACTGCACCCAGCTTCGCTATCACTCTCTCACTCGCAAAAACTTTGAGCTTTGTGCTTCATGCTACGCCGATGCTCGGTTTCCCAGTAGCATGTTGTCCGGCGACTTTGTTCGACTCACCGCCGACTCGATCGTGCAGGCAACTGGGACCGAGGTTCCTTGGTCAGACCAAGAGACGCTACGCCTCCTTGAAGCCATCGAGATACACGATGATGATTGGGGCGCTGTGGCAGACCAAGTGGGAACTCGGACCCGTGAACAGTGTATCCAACATTTCCTTCAGCTGCCCATCGAGGACCCGTATTTGGATGACGGCTCTGTCGCTATGGCCGGTCGTGTTGGCAGCGAAGGCAGTCTTGGTCCATTGCGGTTTGCGCGTATGCCGTTTGATCAAGCAGAGAATCCTGTGATGAGCGTTGTGGCGTTTTTGGCGAGCGCGGTAGGACCCGGGGTCGCTGCAGCTGCTAGCGGTCGAGCAATCGATGAGATGAAGAAGCAGGCGGAAAAGGCGGCCGAGAAGGAAAGGCTCAAGGAGAAGGAGAAGGAATCCCAGGCCGAGGGCGAAAAGGAAAAATCCTCTGAAAAGGACGTGGAAAAGGACAAGGCTGATGGCTCTCCCAAAGAAGACACCAAACCTGAGGTCCAACAACAAGAAAAGGACAAGTCCATGGATGTGGACACTTCCCCTACATCTCCCAAAGGCGGTCTCTCGGCCACCCAGACGGCCCACTTGGCGTCCGTCGCGCTTTCCTCGTCTGCTGCAACAGCATCGCATATCTCGGCTACGTCGCTGGCCTCGATTCATTCTCTCACTGCCCAGCTCCTTCAAACACAGGTGACGAAACTTGATCTTAAACTTGCCGCCTTTAGCAAGCTAGAGGAACTTGTGGCCGCTGAGCGCGAGGCTGTTCGAAGGGAGAAGCGGGATATCGCCAAAGAGAAGCGGGATGTGGTTCGTGAGAAACGCGAAATCGAAAAGGCCGCCCAGGAGGTTCGACGTGCGGGGGCCGAAGTTCAGCGAGCGCGCGAGGAGGTCCAAGCCGCTTCTCGGCGACTCGCGCAGCAACCGCAGCACCACCAAGCTCCGGAAAGCATGCAGCCGCCACCTGAAATGGAGATGGGGGATTTTGCCATGAATATAGATATGAGCGGAATGGACTTTTCCATGATGGGCGTAGACGGGATGAACGTGCAGGACGTCGACTTGACGATGGGCGGTTTTGGGGAGGGCGATCCAACGGGGATGCACGCCGATGGTTTCGCAAACCTACGATAGGTACTTTGTTATATCGCGATTTATGTATTACTCTGCAACCCGTTTTTGGCACATGGCGTTTTGGCTTGGCAAAAGAAAGTATATATAAGACGCGCCCGTTGTTGACAACATAAACAAAACGCAGGAACAAAAACAAGTGAGAACGAGAGAATAGTTGAGACGTGGGTTTGATGATGAGATTACGAGAACTTCCACCTAAGATGATATGGCAATTAGCATCAGTCAAGCGACGGAAAAGATTATTCGTACTTGTTTCCACAAACAGTGCAACTAAACAAGATTCAGGTGTCAATGCTGCTCTGCCAATTGGTTGCATAAACACGTACGTTACAAACGTCTGCAATGCTTAAGTGTCAGTACGCACAGACGATGCTACCAATGAGAAACATACCGTCATAGGTTCATCAGCCGAACGAGTCTGAGCTTGCCTATACCTCGTTTTGAACTGCCGTGAGTCAGTCAGTGATCAGTGATATCGATCAGCCATATGGGAATCTTACATTCTTGCACCTGCCACACTGGAACGCATCGGTCTCTGCCTCGGGCTCGCCCGCCCCGAGTGCATTGTGTACGTTCTGTTGATTGATGGCGTTATTTTGCTGCTTTCGCTCCTCACTCGCCATTTCCTTGAACACTATGATGAGTACGCCTTCCTGAAACCGATGGAGCAACATACCTCCGGGCTCATCTTTACAAATCGATCAACCTTGATATCTCCGCTTACTACTGCAGCTCGCAACCCAGGGTTCTTCTTGTCTTTCAAGTTGAGGCAGAGCCGGCGCATCTTTTGGTTGTACTCTTTGTTAACCCCGTCGAATTCGGAATACACAGAGTACTCGATGGCTTCGGCCCGTTTGAGAATTTGTTCAGTCGCTGAGAAGACATTTATTGCACAGGAATCTGCGTTGAAGTGAAGTACTCACGAGCCCCTGAATCCATTGCCATTGCGTCGTACAATAGCTCAAGACACTTGTCTCGTACCTTGTCGCCTTTGGAAGAGATTTTTACTGCATCGGTCTTGACTGTACGAACGGCATTTGGGTCCGATGGAACGACTGGAGTGACTGGGGTTTGAGGTGCTTTGGCAGCGGGTGCAGCGGAAGATGTTGTAACCGACAACTTGCGCGGGGGAGGCTCGAGTGGGGGTAGAGATGGCGCCGAGGGTTGCGGCGATGACGTGTTGGACTTGCCAACCAAGGTTGAAGGTTGTTTTTTTACTGAGGAACATAACGTTATAAGATATAGTTGGGACACTTCCACTGGACATACCAGGTGGCTTGGCTGCGTCGGTTGCAGCAGGAGCGACTGATCCGCCCGTCTTGGCCTTTTTCGCAGCCTCTACCGCCTCTTTCCATTTCTTGACGAGTTCTTTGGCAAGATCTGCAATCTCCTTACGGCTGTGGGACCTCAGCTTGCCGATAGCCAGACCAGCCTTGGTTTCCTGTAGGCCAAGGCGTTTAGTGGAGAGCATGTTGGATCGACGCGGCCGGAATGGACTCACCCTGAGCAGATCTTCCGTAGCCACGACATCCTTCTTCAGCGTCTTGAGAATGGTGATGGCATCCTGCGTGCTGACTGTCAGACGGGTCGGAAGAACAAACGTGGATGACTTGCCTCGGGTTTGCCAGAGGTGGTGGCGGTCTGCAGCTCTTTGATAAGCTTTTTGACTTCTGTTGCATCCATTGGTTCACGCTATGGTTATGACTTGGTGCGCTGAACAGTGTATACGGGTCAGTACGTCCCTGTTTGTACTACTACAGGGACTTTCTATACTATGTAGTCTGCCAACGACGCACACAACAGGCCTGCCAGGCGCTTGTTCCGCCTGCACAAAATCGACCAACAGCTTATGTCACTGGCGCTTAGCTCGACGGGAATCCAAAACGGTACTTCCCCCGCCGTCCCCTGATTTCTGTGTGGGTATCCGACTCTGTTCTGAGCTAGCCTCTATCGACATACTTTGAAACGGACCCAAGTCACCTGCTCGCTAGTGTCGTCAGACTATGCTCTCTGGTGACCTCCTCAATCCTTCTATAGGCATGGAGCGTCTTCCGTGGGAACTCCAGTTCTCCTTCATTCGGCTACCATCAACCTCCACCTGCCCTCTGGACCTATGAATACACGTAAACAGTGCTAATCTCTATCACGTTTGAAATCCGGAACTCTGCCGTATTCCCATTGTAGGCAGCGCTCACAACGAGCGTGTTATGGGCCGTCGTTCGGAGCACCAATTCCGGTGGAAGAGAACGAGTTTATCTCGCATTTCGTCTGCCCGTCTGAGGGGGCGTCATTTCGCTTCGATAGCAGGGGGGGGGGGTTGATGCCGGAACGATCAGCCAAAATTGAATAAATGCCTCGACCTGCTGCGCCAGATTCCGCTAGCTCTCAGGATCACTTCTCGTCATGGCTCCCCCTGTTTCTACCGACTCATTCCCAGTGACCTATCCTGATTCTGAGCCTTCCTCTCCAATTGTCGACTCTCACAAGTCGCTTCCCGCTCAGTGGTACCGTGATGAAAGGTATGATAGTTCAATACTTCTTTCATCATCACAGCCCAGCTAAGCATTCCTCCTTCAGAATTTACCATATCGAGCGCCGCGCAATCTTTTCCAAGCTATGGATTCTCTCGACACATGTTTCTCGTTTTCAAAAGCCTGGTGACTATATTAAACTAGAGCTTGCGGGTTACAGTTACTTTGTGATCATGACGAAGGAGGGGAACTACGTTAGTCTCGTTATCCTTACTCTCCAGCACCCGTTCTCACGTACCCTTTTGTCTAGAACGCCTTTCACGTACGCTGTTATCATCGCATATTTATGTTGCGCTTAGCACTCACTTGGGCCTCCGTCATTGCAGAACGTTTGTCGCCATCGCGCATTCCCACTCGTTCACAAAGACACAGGCTCAAGCACCGTCATCGGATGCAAGTACCACGGTTGGTCTTACTCCCCATCGACTGGTGCCCTGATCAAAGCACCGAAATTCAACACGGTTCCCACTTTCAAACCAGCTGAAAACTCACTTTTCCGAATTCGTACCCATGTTACCTCGGTCGGGTTCATCTTCATCAACTTTGCAGCCAACATTGATAATGACGAAGGCGTGCCGCCCGTCCCAACGGAAACCGACATGCCACTGAGGAGCGACCCTTCGCGCATTCCGCCCGGTGTGGGCGATTTAACATTTGAAGATCATTTCGGTGATTTAGTCAATGAGTGGAGTCAATTCAAACCTCTGGACTATGAATACGCATACAGTTGGTATGCGCCGCACTGTCTAATGTTACTTATCACTGAATCATATTCCAGGACAGTTGACGGTGCATACAACTGGAAGGTTTGCCTATTTCGCGGGACAATCGCAGCCGTTTATTAACTGTACCTGTGTCGCAGACACTTATGGATGGATACCAAGAATGTTATCATTGCGCGATCGCACATCCTGGTCCGTCTCATTGCTCTGTTTTTCGGCAGCATCTCTTGCTAAAGACATTGTTCATTCAGGTTTTGCCAAATCTCTTGCGCTTGATACTTACAAGGTCACCCCAAAGTCCAATTTTGCCCGCCACACTGCAGACAACAATTCAAAGTCAAATGCAGTTCAGCCTAAAGGTGCTGGCGCAGACGATGCCCCTCCAACGTTTACGTTTGTATTCCCCTCGTGTGGAGTAACTGTTACCGACGTAATGTGGTATATGTAAGTGCTCGTTGATCGGCCATTTCCCACCTCAGCTAAACCGCATGATGATTTTCACAGGATGCGGGTGATACCGCTTAGCGCAACACAAACACGAATGGAGTATGACGTTTTCAAACGCAAGAGTGTGTCGATGGAACAATTGAAAGAATACATGCAGTTCTATGAACAGGTTTTTCCATTTGTCAATATGACCTACCTATCTATTGACGAGTCCCTGATGTTAGGTGGAGGAAGAGGACTACCTCCTCTGTGTTGCAACTCAACGGAATCTCAATACCGGTATATATAGTCGCGGGGCTTTACACCCAGATAGAGAGGTATAATTGTCGTTAGCTCGGTGATGTAACCCTGTATGCTGACCAGACATCCCATCTAGAATGGAGTTTTATATTACCAGAGTCGTGTCAAGTCATACGTGGAGGAACATCTTGCTCTCGAGAAGCAGCTTGGATATGAGTGGAACCCGGCGCAACCCCAGTCGCAATGTGAAAATAACGGGATTAAAGGCTGCGGGGCTCGACAACTTGACTCGGTTTGTTCAGTGGGTCCAGAGTTCTATCTCATCTCATAGGCCGCCAGCTAACCAGGATCTTCTAGAGCCTGGGCCCGGAAATGACATGGTGAATACAAACACAAACCAAATTAGCTATAGTGTCATTTCATACGCTGAGCTTATGATTCTTATATGACTATGATTGCTTGCATAAGTCTGCCCAGTGACTGAGAACAACGCTGAGGTCACAAAAAGACTTAAATAAGTGTAACGACAATGCGGCCGAAGATGTGAATACGCACATGATGTCGGATTTGCATACACCCTAGGGTATGTGTTTGGCAGTTTCAGCCCGACTCTGAATCATAAGGCATACACTTACGGACAAAAGAATTGACTCACCCCGTGTTTCCACCCTGTGCAACATGTATGAAGCTGTTCCGGGATTGATATGTATATATCTTACCGGATGTAGGATAGCTATCTGCATGCAAAAAAGGAGATCGAAATTCAAAGTTCTGGCAGCTCTGCAGCGGGGAACCCGAGGAGGGCCCAGGAGGCAAAATTGTACTACTCTGAGGAGATACCAAGCACAGAAAATAAGTATACTAATGAATAGAGACGCCAAAAAGAAGGTGATTCAAGCTTGGATCGTTCAAAACAAATCAGCGGTTGCCGAGCTATGGCCCTCCCAAAATCGGTCTTTTCATCGTAATTTAGCCAAACAAGTCATAATCTTGATGAAAAGGCCGATTTTGGGAGGGCCATAGCTCGGCAACCGCTGATTTGTTTTGAACGATCCAAGCTTGAATCACCTTCTTTTTGGCGTCTCTATTCATTAGTATACTTATTTTCTGTGCTTGGTATCTCCTCAGAGTAGTACAATTTTGCCTCCTGGGCCCTCCTCGGGTTCCCCGCTGCAGAGCTGCCAGAACTTTGAATTTCGATCTCCTTTTTTGCATGCAGATAGCTATCCTACATCCGGTAAGATATATACATATCAATCCCGGAACAGCTTCATACATGTTGCACAGGGTGGAAACACGGGGTGAGTCAATTCTTTTGTCCGTAAGTGTATGTCCCTCTGTGTATGACAATGAAAACGCCTATCGAATTATCGATAAATGAGATTATATTGATATGAAGCAGCTACAAGCTTATGGCGTTTATAACTCGTGTCCAGAGGGAGCTATCGCCCCAATATAGGCAATAGGTGGTCAATTTAGGATATGACGTATATCTCAGATTGTGGATAAGCCATCAACGCAACGCTCAGTGTGGAGCTATATCCATGATGGAATATACCTTAGGTCGCCCGTACCTAACTATGTGATTTCGTCTTCACATGCTCAAGGACGTACCTTTTTTGACTGAAAGTCGGACTGAAACTGGCATTTACATAACCCGGTGTAGTAATGTGCAAACGCGCGCCTCATCGAGACACCGGCATATATCTATTCAATATCTATTCTCTTTTGTTGTCGTGTGCTTATCAAAACACTATTCGTGCGTTTGGCGTCATGCTTTGTCGCCAGACGGACTTATGGAATAGCCATGACTTCTCACCTTTTCACCTGGCATTTGTTACCGTTCAACTTCTTTGGGCAATCCCAACCCTCGGAAGATCTCCTTGGTCGAACACAACATACACATGCTTTAGGAAGACCTGGTGCATTGTTCGACAGTCTGTAAATTCAAGCAGTATACGACATCACTCACGTCCCCGAGTATATCTTGCGGGTTTTGTCCCCTACTTTGTACAGCCCCGTATACCATGCCAGCACCAGCCCCCGAAAATGCAAGATCACCACTTGGGACGGTAAACAGCCAATGTCCTACGCAAAATGCAAGCGCAGGTAGCCTTGCATTGGTAGGAAAAATATAGCCTCCTGGACCGAGAATGTATATGGTCAAGTATTAACCCGAATACCAAAGAAAATCATACCCTGGTTTTGGTCCAATCGGGCACCTGGAACCTTGGAATATAGCTTTGCTACTGTTTCATCATCCAGAAGGATCAAAGTAGTTCCCGTATCCTGTCGAACACTAAGTGCGATAACCTTCAACAACATTATGGCCTACTATTATGGCTGTATTGTTCCAACCTCTGTCATATATATCCGAGCCAATTTTGATGTAGGCCGATGGAACTGCGAGTCGAAAACCAGGTAAAGCAGCGAACATGTTTGGACGTTTGTCCGTACCTTCCCACCAATCCGTATCTTGAACGAGCGGCTGCCAGTACAATTTACTTGCATGAACCGTCTCGTCGATATACCCAAATGTGTAAAACCCTCTAGAGTCATGTTTGTCTAATTTAACTGTAAAAATAGGCTGTAAAGGTTTAGACACAAGAAGACGAGGTATACAGATGACGCACATCCTTAACAAGCCCCTGTTCAATCATGTTTTGTATAGGCGTCTTCTGTCTGTGTGGCTTGACAGTGTTCAGTCTTGGGACTTGTCACTTGGAGTCAGTGAATTCCGTGCATGGCTACGCAACTCACAGGCCAGCCCCAGTAGCCCGTCGCTCCCTCCTCGAACGAACTCACTGCTGAGCTGTTGTGCGACTTCGACCGCTTGACGTTTGATCTCAATATCCCCGATTACAACTGTGTCCAAATGGACATCACCCGAAGCATGCGACCCGTCTCCGTAGCTGATCTGCCAAGTCTCTCCGGGTAGCAATTCGCTGGTGCTGCTTTTCTTTGGGTTGTAGATGCTATGTCCCTGGAGGTCAGAGCAGCTTGCCCGATACTCGGATGACCACACCCAAAGGTCAGACGAGCCTGTACTAAAATCGACGCGCACATGTGAATATTCATAGCGCCGGGGACAAATAGCCACTAACTCGAAATCTAGGAGAAGGGTAATACCTGTAGCATCTTACAATATGAGACTTGCTCTTGCTATTCACAAACCTCTCCTTACCAGGTGTACCAATCGTGACTGGACAAGCATATTCAGTGTCTGGGATCCAACTTCAGCACCCTGCACAATGAAACGTAATTCTCTTACCGACCATTCTGAATGTCGTTGGCCGTCACAACCGCCATCCCATCGTCGGGATCCTGATTCACAGCTGGAACCTGTCCAGCGGCGGGTTGCCTCTTGGGATCAGCTAACCGTACATGGCCACCCAAATCAAGCCCTAGGGCGCTGGTGAGCGCTGCCATGTTTTGCTCATGCTGTTCCCTTATGTATCGCCTCAGGCATGAGGCTTTAGGATCGAAGAAGAATGGCGTCAACGAAGTTGGCGCAATCCGATACTTTCGAATGCATTTAGCGTACTGCAAGGAACCTCCGTTTAGTTAGGATACGGTTAAAAATTCGGACTTACATCTTTGGGCCCATTGCGTATATAACCAGCTGTTCTTGCTGTACGAACGGAAAACCCTTTGTCCGTTCGTCTAAATAACCCTTGACGAGCATAAAAATCGGGAGTGTTCAACATGGCAGGAATGAGAGTCCGCAGCCTGGTAGATTCGTACTCTTGATGTTACGTGTGAGCTGCCTAAGGTTTCCATTTTAGAGACATCCGATGCTCATCCGACATCGAACGGAGATGGCGAGGGAGGGCAGATCTCATCGCCAGGTCCACCCCACAAACACCAGCACACAATAACGCCACTTGGCTTCGAGTATTGATGGGACATGGTTGGTTGGCGGTCTATCTCATCTTGCGTTCAGAGAGTACGTCGATTGGACCCTTCTATCAGTACACCCCTGTCCACTTGTATAGCCGGTTAATTTCTAGCCCACCTTGACGGTCATCCACGGCCTAGTAGAATAAACAGCTTGACTCGACAACATGTCAGACTCAGTCCGGAAAGAATATGGTCAACGAGACTAGTGATTATGGGCCGCTATGCTCCGTAGAGTGCTTGGGCGGTAATTCGCGTCACGATTAATCAACAAAGGCTGATGGCTCCTCTTCAACTCCTCTGTGCGACCCCTACCCTTGGGAGCTCCCCTTGGTCAAACACAACATAGACATGCTTTAAGAAAACCTAGTGGCCGAGTGGGTGTTTCAAATACAGGTTTTATATGATGTTTTACTCACGTCTCCTAGTATATCCTGTGGGTTTTGTCCTTTACTTTGTACCGCACCATAAGACATGCCATTGCCGGCGCCTGAAAATATAAGCTCTTCGCTCGGAACGGTGAACAACCAGTGCCCCACGCAAAATGCAATTGCAGGCAACTTGGCGTCGGTAGGAAAGATGTATCCCCCTGTTAAGTGTGCATATGCATAAATATCGGCAATGGGCAAGGAAAAAGGCTGACCATAGTCTTCATCCAACCTGGAACCCGGGACCTTGGAATAAAGCCTTTCGACCGTGTCATCATCTAATAAAATCAAGGTAGTTCCTGTATCCTATTAATAGTCAGCAAACTAAACGCTAGCAACCTTTGAGCTTACGATTATAGCAGTGTTATTCCAGCCCCTATCATAAATATCCGAGCCTATTTTGATGTACGCCGAAGGAACTATTATCCAAGGAGCAGATAAAGTATGATCAAACAGTGAACGACTTTTCTCGTACCTTCCCACCAATCTGTATCTTCGACAAGGGGCTGCCAGTAAAGCTTACTTGAGTGGACTGTGTCGTCAATATAGCCAAATGTGTAGAATCCCTTCGAATCGCGTTTGTCCAGCTTCACTGTGAAAACGGGCTAGGAGGGCTCAAACACAGAACGACAGCGCTGCAAGAATCACTGACATCGTTGACAAGGCCTTCCTCAATCATATTCTGCATGGGAGTCTTTTGCCGATTCGGCTTGACCGTGTTCAACCTTGGGACTTGTCGTGTTATGCCAGTAAGCCAAGTTAAGTAAAGATCAACTCGAAAATTCAAACTCACAAGCCAGTCCCAGTAACCCATCACTCCCGCTCTCGATAAACTCGCTGCTGAGCTGGTGTGCCACTTCAACCGCTTGGCGCTTGATCTCAATATCCCCGATCACGACGGTGTCCAAGTAGACATCGCCTGACGCATGTGACCCGTCTCCGTAGCTGATCTGCCAAGTCTCCCCCGGTAGCGACTCGCTAGTGCTACTTTTCTTTGGATTGTAGATGCTATGTCCCTGGAGGTCAGAGCAGCTTGCCCGATACTCGGATGACCAGACCCAAAGATCGGACGAGCCTGTACTACGGCCCACACAAGAGAGTCAGTTGTAAGAAACAGTGAGACGAGTGTGCACCGACTCAAAGTCTAGGCTAAGTGTTACACCTACGATGGTTTATGATGTCAGATCAGCATCTGGGGCTAGTAAAAATACTTCACACCTGGTGTGCCGATAGTCACAGGACAGATATATTCGACGCCTAAACCAGGTGAAATTACCGCATATAATGCACTTCGCCTGATCGCCTCCTCAACTCACCATTCTGCACGTCGTCGGCTTTAACAACGGTCATTCCATCATCAGGGTCCTGGTTCACGGCTGGTACATCTTCGTCTGCGGTAGAACGCTGGTTGGTGCCCACGACTCGAACATTGCCACTGCCCAGGTCGATCCCCAAGGCGCTACCCAAGGCGGCTATGTTCTGTTCGTGCCGCCTTTTTATGCGTTTTTTGAGACATGAGTTCTTAGAGTCGAAGAATAATGGTGTCAATCGGGTCGGGGCGATCCTATATTTCCGAATGCATTTGGCATACTATGAACATCGCCCTCCTCGGTTAGCGATGGGATTATCCCAGAACCTGAGCTTACATCTTTCGGTCCATCTCTTCTGTATCTAGTGTTCTTCCCCGTATGCACAGAAAATCCCTTTTCATTACGCTTAAACAATCCCTGTCGGACATAAAAGTCGGGGTTGTTGGACATTGTGGTGGCGAGCACTCACGGGGGGATAAGTGTGCATTATCACGCACTTGCTCAACCTTACGTGCTATGTGCCGGCATCGCACGACAGCAGGTTACGTTTGAAACTCGAGGGATTGAATGACCAGCTGAAATTCGATGAAGCCGGAAATGGATAGGATCAGACATGATATCCAACCGACAGCCAGCTGACCACGTACCTCCCCCCCCCCTCCCCAGCAACTGTAGCCCGAGCACATTGTTCTAACTGGATACCTCTCGGCGTATGATTTCGCACCAGCTGGATTAATCTGTGGGCTATATATCACGTCTGTAATATTATTTGTTATTTTGTAAAAATCTGATCTTTTGAATCAAGCATACCATCATAACAGAACCTTTTGGAGACCGGTCTTGGCATCTCTGAGAAAGACAACAATGTAAGAAAAAGAGAGCAAGGCAGCGTGACTAAGCGCCGAAACGTGGTCACATCGTAGTGAGCTCCAGCCTTGCATTGGTATAGATAGTCTTGTTATTATTTTGGATACAACTAGCATGAAGGTATGATAAAACAGCTGCCACAGGCGTTTAGTTTGATCACCCTCCGAAAACATTGCATCCAATCATGAGGGCCCTAGACTCCCGTAGGGGTGTCTACTCCACTGTCCTCATGTTCTTTCTATGGTATGACCGTATACGTACTACAAATCCACATTGTTCCTCATCTGACTGAGTGATCGAGGACAATTCTAGTTATTGCTAGGCCCTGAGCAGCCTAGATCCCTCACCGAGCATAAAGACCTGCATACATAATACATAAAATACCATCCGCTCACTTAAACGCGGACACCCTTTCTACCAAACGAGGCCCAGCGACTCAGATTGACTTCGCTCTGGTGTGACGGACTGGACACCACGACAGTCAATACCGCAACACTCTTGTTGGTCAGACAAATCTGCTCACCTAATTTTGATAACGTACCCCCTCTCACGCTCTACCAGGAAACCCTTATGGCTCGATATTGCACTGGTCCTTGAAGCGACGACTCGCGATGGAATAATGATTCGCTGCCTCCAAAGCGCAACCCACCGCTTGTCAGATGCGAGCCGAAAGACGTACAGTAGAACCGATACGGCCGGATCACTGGTACGTATTTGAGCCATACTTGCATCTCTGATAAGAAAAGTTCGATTTGCTTACTTGGCCAAGACGTCTTGTTGAAGGAGTTTATCACGAGTCATTTGAGTGTCCCTGAACGTCACCCAATCGACCGCAAGCTGCTCTGTACCCGCAGTGTAACTAGCATTGCAAAATAGCGCGCCTCGCTCCGTCTGCAGATATCTGTCCACCTAATACGGATCAAGTTCAGTTTTCTCCGTTATTTCGGTTGCTTCGAGTCTCACCCCAATTCGAGCCAGATCTTCTTGTACTCCACTCCTCCCGATTCTTGCCAGCACTTCCATCACCCTCTCATCGTGCTCCGATGGCAGGGACCATATGATTCGTGTCCATACCGCTCGCCTACTATCAATAAATGCTTCCTGTGCATCTGCGAGGGCCGCGCCACCGCTCTCTACCACGTTCAACGCACGCCCCGGTCGCCAAGCCATTGGTGGGGGAGAATCCCTTGTCTCCCAGCTCGACGCCCTTTGGGGCTGAGTCCTGTTTCTCGTTCTGCGGGAGAAACTAGACATGATGGAAGTAAAGGACCGTTTGAGCGAGGGCCGGCTCCGGGAAGGCGTTGGCGGAAGTGGTTTGCTCGGCTTGTGTGATGCCATTTTCCAGTTCGTAATCTCGTAGTGGTTCACAAGACCTGGATCCGATATCAAGTGGTGAGTGAGAGTAGTACTACTCGAGAGATGGTAAACCGATGGCACAGAGTACACGCGACATCCAGGTGGCCGTCACGCATACATTCTAGTTCTATATCTGGAAGGCATCAGCAACCGCGAGTGAATGGTCTGTACGCCACCGAGGAGCCCTAGTAGTTGTAACCATCGAAAGACGTCCAGATGGCGGTATTGCTTGGATGCGTAGAATCATTCGCAAAACAAATCTCAATTTTCTGTCTAGGTCGCTGGATGTCTGGACGACACCCAATCAAGTAATCTTAATCCTGGCAGTAGCCCAATGTGGTCATATTGATTAGCATTCGAGCGACTTGTACACAGTAGATAATGACAATTCCGCTTCGCGAACGCACAATCCGTCGCCTCCTTCGTCGTGACATACGATCTGTTTGCGAAAGTCCTAGGGCTTGAAAGCGTAGCATGCCCGCAAGAATCAAAGCTATCATGACAGCGCGCCCGGATCTATTTTATAGGTGTTGAGCAGGGTCTTCTACACCGCGGCTCCTCGGTAGCAGATTTTGTGAATGGCCGAACGGGGAAAATAGACAAAGAAGCACGCACATTTTGCGAGATATCTCCAGCAGGGCTCGGGAGGGGGGGTTATCGTCCAGTGACGTCTCATACAGTTAGCTTATCAGTAGAGAATACGAGAACGTCCGCACTTCGTGATGGACGCCTCCTGACCAAGGCACAGCGAAGGACGTGATCAGCCTGCCAGCGAGTTCGTTCAGGCCCCGGAGGGAGAGGGGGGAGGTGTTCACGAACAGGCCAACGGTCCAAAGGCAGAAACTCCAGGGATCGGGAACGAAGCTTGGGCGGTTCTGAAAATAAAGGTCCAGCACGAGGGACGAAAGGCCGGTGACGATATTCTGCGTGATGCTTTGACCATATGGTTTGCATCCCATCCCACGCCATCGTCAACTCCAATCACAGCAAGACCCCCTATCTTCATCTCTAATTATCCGTATCCACGTCCAAAATACTAGTCGGGGATAGATACCCCACAGCGTCAGAGGTACGCAGAGCCACGGAAGCACATGCTGTCCCCCGAGATAGGTCTTGACTATTCTAATCACTCTTGCCGTGTGGTGCGTCTTGCCGGGATCGTGGCTTGGCGCGGCGTGCTTGCCGTCGTTCGGGATGCCGCTGCTTCGCTCGGGGGTGCATCCATGGCAGGTCGCGTGCCGAGAGGCGGACCGCATTGAAGGAACCCCGTGCAAGGCGTAGAGAGAGAGAAGTCGAAGCCTCGAACTCGGGATAAAGCCTAAGTTTGTGCTGGGTGTTTTGCGTTCTAGCGCAGAGCCGACGTATATGCGTAGCTGATGAACAAAGAGAATACGACATGGCGCATGTATCAGAGTTACGAGGAATAGAGTCCCCGATATCTCCGGGGACGGGTACCCGACCTTGTGTTCAATCGGCCACCCATATGGAGTCGATCCCCATGCAACAGGGCCTGGCCGCCGTCACCAGCTTGGGGAGTATGGAACAAAGCAACTCACCTCATCAGCTGGACGTCATCAAGTCAGTCGTCTGGCTGCATTGGAGCAAGATAGGATAGAAAGTTTACGCCTGGAGCGATCACTGTCGGGTAGAGTCCCCTTTCGGGGCCGGGTAATTGCCGGTCAAAGGTCGTGTGCTCGAACCTAAATCGCCCGACATGGTGCAATTGCCATCCGAGCCTGAACTGCCTGGGGCACGACTTATCGGAAGATATTATTTGTCCATGACGAATAGACATTCCGCAGCACATGGGCTTCGTTGTACGAGGCATGGGGTTGGATAATTGCTCTTCCTTGTGCATGCGGTGCTTCTCCAGGCACGACAGCGAGGAAGCCTGGATCACGCGGAGGCAGATTGAGGACGTGTTTAGCGTCGGAGGTGTACTCTTGGGTAGCGGGCTATTCTTAGCGGGGAGCCAGACGATAAGGGGTGGGTTGATTGCGTCAACGGAGTCACGCAAGATATGGGCATATCTGGGTTCGAGATTAGAGGGGCGAGTTGGAGCTGTGACAGAGGCGAGTCGGGAGTCGGCCGGAGCTCGCAAAGACGAGAGGAACCGAGTCTAGGTCTGGGATATCACAGGCAAGGGCGATACAGGGCCGAGAGCATGGACGACCAGGTGGCAAGCGCCGCCAGCACGTGCAGCGCTTGGGATGCGTGGCACATTCACGCTGATCCGGATGGCGGGGATTCGAAGCTCAAACGACCACCGGTTCAGGAAGCAGTTTGGCCACCGCCGGCAGTGTACACGAATTGCCCCGAGTTTGCACGGGACAGAACACGCAAATCACACTGCACAAACACGCGATTGCTACTCCATGTGCAGGATGCGCTTGGCATCAGGGTCATTATTGGACATCGCTTGGGACAGCAGCGGGTGTTGAGCTGGTTGATACACACCATGTGGATGTTGGAGAAGTCGGTAGCTGTCTGCACCAGTTGTACGCTGTCCCGTGTCTGTCGCACGACGTAGTCCGAGGGCAACACGGGCGTAGCGAACACGCGTGCTTCGCTGTTCTAGGTGAGCATCCCTGTCACTGGCTCCTGACGTCGGACCATAAGAAGACTGATCTGCAAGAACCTTGTTCGCGATGGCAGGTGCGAGACCGTCGGCGACACCAGCGACGGCGGCGGCGAGACTCGCGTCGGTGTGGCCGGCAGTGGCAGCCGGCGTTATCAGGCCAAGCCCGGTGGAGTCGCCAAGGGTCGCTGAGAATAGGAACCCGAGTCGCTTGTCGGATGCAAGAATAGCGACCCACATCCGGAAAGAAGCAAGCTGTAGCATGTGCTGCGTGTCCAGCCTGGAGCGAGCATACGGACAACTGATAGCGTTCTCCATCCATCTCCACATCCGCACCACTTAAATGCACCCGCCCGCCTCATCCCATCCTCACGGCCTGCCTCTATCTCCCCCTGCTCCCTCACGGTCGAGCGCTGCAGCTGCCCACCTCCTCCTCCGCCATGGCTGACATCAACGAGAAAATCCATCGCTCCGACTCCTCCTTCGACCGCAAGGACCCCGAGGTCGGTCACAAGGTCGACCCCGCCAACGGTATGTCCCTTCATTTCGGTCCTACGCATCCACTAATCCCCCCACAGAAGAGACCATCGCTGAAGTGGCCGGCGCCCAGTTCGATGACCCGAACCTCGACCGCACCCACCTCGGCGACCTCGAGGAGGACTCGCCCTACCCCGAGGTCCGCTCTGCCGTCGCCAACACCGACGACCCGGACATGCCCGTCAACACTTTCCGGTATGTGTTTGTCTCGCGTTAATTATACCCCACACTCACCATTTGCAGTGCTTGGCTCCTCGGTATCATCTGGGCCATCCTCCTCCCCGGCCTCAACCAGTTCTTCTTCTTCCGCTACCCCTCCGTCACCATCGGCAACCTCGTGGCGCAGCTCATCTCCTACCCCATGGGCCGCTTCCTCGCATGGGTCCTCCCCCGCCGCCGTATCTTTGGCATGGACCTCAACCCCGGCCCGTTCTCGATCAAGGAGCACGTTTTGATCACCGTCATGGCCACTGTCGGTGCCGGCTCAGCCTATGCTACCGATATCGTCGCCGTCCAGCGTGTATACTACAACCAGACTTGGAACTTTAGCTACCAGTGGATGGTCGTCATGAGCACCCAGCTCATCGGCTTCTCCATTGGTGGTATCGCCCGTCGCTTCCTCGTCGCCCCGCCAAGTATGATCTGGCCTGCCAACTTGGTCTACTGCGCGCTGTTCAACACCCTCCATAGCCAACAGTACGCCGGCGCTGGTAACCGCGGCGGTATCAGCCGTGAGCGCTTCTTCATCTACGTCTTTATTGGCGGCTTCTTCTGGTACTTCCTCCCCGGATACCTCTTCACCGCTCTTTCCTACTTCTCCTGGGTCTGCTGGATCGCCCCCAACAACGTCAAGGTCAACCAGATGTTCGGTGTCATCCACGGGATGGGTATGTCGCTCATCACCTTTGACTGGTCCCAGATTGCATACATTGGCTCGCCCCTTGCCACTCCTTGGTGGGCCGAGGCCAACGTTATCGCTGGCTTCTTCTTTTTCTTCTGGTTCCTCACGCCGATCCTGTACTACACCAACACTTGGTACGCCCAGTACATGACTATCTCCGGCCGCACCTCCTACGACAACCACAAGAAGGCCTACGACGTCCAGCGCATCCTCAACCCGGACGCCACTCTCAACATGGAGGCCTACAAGGCGTACTCGCCCCTCTTCTTGTCCACCACCTTTGCGCTGTCCTACGGTCTCTCGTTTGCATCGATCACCTCCACGATCGTCCATGCGATTCTCTACTTCCGCAAGCAGATCTGGGTCCAGGCTCGTCGTTCGTTGCACGAGCAGCCGGATATCCACGCTCGCCTCATGAGCCGCTACAAGCAGGTCCCCGAGTGGTGGTACGCTCTCATCTTCAGTAAGTCTCGTTGGTCTTTTCTGGCGTTCAATTACTTATCATCCTTCCAGTTCCCTCGTTGATCTTTGGTATCGTGTCGATCGAGGTCTGGCCCACGCAGATGCCGGTCTGGGCGTTCTTCCTCGCGCTCATCATTGCCTTTGTGTACATCATTCCCATCGGCATGATTCAGGCCATCACCAATCAGCAAGTCGGTTTGAACGTCATCACCGAGCTCATCATCGGCTACGCCCTCCCTGGCCGCCCAATCGCCATGATGATGTTCAAGACCTGGGGTTACATCACCATGGCCCAGGCTCTCCAGTTCACCTCTGACTTCAAGCTTGGCCACTACATGAAGGTCCCCCCTCGCCCGATGTTCCTCGCTCAAGTCATTGCAACTGTCATCGCTGGCACGACCCAGCTCGGTGTCCAGGCCTGGATGTTCACCAACATTCGCGGCATGTGCACGGAGGACCAGCCCGACGGCTTCATCTGCCCGTCGACCGAAGTGTTCGGCACTGCGTCCATCATCTGGGGTGTGATCGGCCCGGCTCTTCAGTTCTCCAAGGGCCAGATCTACTACGGCTTGTCGTTCTTCTTCCTCATCGGTGCCGTCGCTCCTGTCATCCCGTACCTCATCTCGCGCAAGTACCCGAACTCGTTCGTCAAGTACATCAACTTCCCGGTCATCTTCAACGGTACTGGCCTCATCCCGCCCGCGTCTGCCATCAACTATGTTCCTTGGGCAATCGTCGGGTTCATCTTCCAGTACGTTATCCGTCGCCGTCACTTCCAGTGGTGGGTCAAGTACAACTGTGAGTCGCCTCGTTGGTTGTTGTCCATCTCCAGTCACTAATCTACATTCTTCTCTAGATGTCTTGTCCGCTGCCCTCGACTCGGGTGTCGCCATCTCGATCGTCGTCATCTTCTTCTGCTTGCAGTACCCGAAGAACGGCACGATCGGTGCAGACAACGTCCTCACCTGGTGGGGCAACACCGTCTACACTACCACTGCCGACGCCCTCGGCACTCCGCTCCGAGTCCTCCAGCCCGGCGAGACCTTTGGCCCGTCGTCGTGGTAAACGGTCGAGTCTGGCGTGTGAAAGTGGATGTTCTCTCCGCTCGATTCTGTAATACTTGTTTGTTTATTGGTATCATTTGGAGGGCGCGTTGATGTATGTTATGAGATTTGAATGCATGTGATGACCAGAATTTGGGCGTGAACTCGCAGGCACGTTTGCGACTGCCGCACTTGACATGATTGACCTGGCGACTGTTATGGGTTTGAGATGATTACCGCTTGGCCAACCTCAACTTAAAATCTCCCAAGATTATTAATAACCGAGAACACCTGTTATAAATTATCACGCGATGTCTTACGCCGAGCGGCATCCATGCCAAACACCCACAAACACAGACCGACCCTGTATACAACTGTCTGTGAAGCCTAGAGTACTCTGAGGCTCCAGTGGTAGTTGCAGAGACACACAAAATCACTAGAAATTCTAGCCGGTACGTCTATTGTGCGAAGCAGCGCGTTCAGTTGTAAACCAAGGAATCCGAGCCCTAGTAAATCTATCGCAGTGTATCGCGCCACCATTCAAACATCAATCCTTTGTTGAAGACCAGGCGCTTAGAGTGACAATATATGCAACATCTCGCATAACGCACTATTACAACCAAGAAAGACCATGGTTCGTGCATATAACGTCTGATCGATCTTCATCGCGTTTTCCCGATTACTGACCCTTACCCCGACACGGTTCATAGCCTCCTCCTCAACTCATTTATCATTTGAGTGATATAATCAAGTGTCCACATATTATAGTCTGGAGGGGTTGGGTACGTGATTGCATGGATGTTTGGCCAAAGGGATAATATAAATCTAATGCACGAGTTGCGGTTATTCCAAAACGGCGCGATGTACTTATGGCTGACCTACCTTGCGTATTTATGTATTCCGTCTGGTTGGCTTACTACACTGGTACCCCGACATGCTTCTAATGTATGGAGCTTTGCACCACCGGGCCGATGGTCGGTGACAGGGGATCCGGCGAAATATAGTATGCAGGCTAATCGTTCGAGATTCGGAAGCCCAGTCAAATAGCGGAGCTGTGTGAGCGGAACAAGTTGCTGTGGCATAGCCAAGCACCTGACGTACAACCACGTCGATTTGAGCCCTAAGAACGGGTTACTTAAAGAAGTTGTGAATCGAATACCGCTTAGGTTGATGGTTTCCAATTTCATTAATGCTATTGCGCGGAAAACGCCGTGCCCCATGCTCAATGGCAAGCGACCGTCTATGGCCGTCACTACCGTCTATGTTGAGGTGTTGTAGGCTGGACAAGGTACTCAGCATGGGGAAAAGGGTAGACGCTGTCCAAGATGGCAGTTGGGCCATGCTCATGCGTATGTCGAGCGATGCAAGCCGAGGGAGTATGACGGCTAAACGGAGCAAGCTTTCCACCTCCTCAGTCTCCCTCAGTTGAATATCCAACATTTCCAGTAAAGGAAATGGTCTAGAGTTCAACCTTACCTCCCAGTCAGGCGGAGAAGCGGGCACAGCTGACCGGGTATTGGAGAAAACCAATAGATGATGAAGTCGAGGTAGCTGAGATAAGATTTCAAAATAATGAACAAGCATAGTCCAGTTACAAGCCAGATAGTTGAGCTCTCGGAAAGTGACAAGAACCTGAAAGGGGCGTCCGCTAGGTGGCGTATCCACTAGTACAACCGGCTCAGTCGGCCGCGGTGCGAGTGCAAGTAGTATGCTACCGTGCCGGGGCATATCCTGTTGTTCAACAAACAAAGATAGTTTTTGGATGTTGGGTGATGCGGTAGTTAGGAAATCCACCATGTTACTCAAATCTTTGTGGTAGATCTCTACTCCGCCGGCCTGAGAGTTTGCTGCGGTATGGATTTCGATCAGGCTGCTGCACGCAAACAGTCTAATCCAGAGCGGTTGATAAACCAAAGAAGTAGGCCGAGTTGTCGTCATATCAAGACACCTAAGATCCGGTGGTAGAGTTTGAGATTGCAGACGTAAAACTAGAGCCCGCCAATCAGAGACTCGGTACTCTTGAACAAACCGGGTATAAAATTGTATTGAAACGATCGATCTTGTATATAGTTCCAAGCGTGCTTGCTGATCTTTAGATATATGACTGGATGACACTGTCTATAAAGTGATAAAAGTAAAGTCTGTCATTTCACTCTAGGCAGGTGTAAATGCAAATAGAACGCACCAAACTGACCCACTTTTTTCTACCTCTCCTTTTACCTCCTGGCTCAACCATAGTGATTCCAGGTACAAGGCAAAGATAATGGTGCGCGCCCTTAAGGTGTTTCCAGACAAAAGGTGCTGTGGCACAGAATGTGGTTTGGCAAACCGAAGTTAACTGCACATGGTCGACCATGTCACAGTATCCTGCAATATGGGCCACGATGTCATGTACGTGAAATATGTTACGCGTATCTGGTCGAGCCACGAACATATGTGTTGAGCGGGGAAACAATCAAGAAGCACTGGGCCATGCGATACCTCACGTGAGCTGTGATTTTTTTTAAATACATATTTAACGAGCTACATGAACACTAGGTCAAACCGCTCGGAGGGAGAACAGAAAGGCAGGCGAGAAGAGGGAAGAGAAAAGGAGAAAGGGCGGCGGGAAGGCGGCAGGCAAGCGAGGAGAGAAATAAGACAAGAGCAGAAGGACCAACGTAGGACAGAAAACAAATAAGATTATATTTTCATGAAGGCGTTGGAGTGAGAAAGGAAAAAGATAATGGCGGACAGGCCTTTCTTCGAATTGAAGAGGCGCGGGAAAGAGAAATACGAGCTCACCCGATGGAGCACGCCCCGAACCTCACTAAAAAGGCGACAATCAACGAGAACATGTCTAATCGTCTGAATAGGGGCCTCACCGCACGGGCACGTGGGGTCTACATCACGCAAGAAGCGCTCATAGTACTCGCCGACGAACCCGTGACCAAGGATGAGTTGATTAAGACGAGCTTGGATGGAGCGTGGCGCACCAATTTTGAGACCAGCATGCGGTCGGAGGGACGGCAGTCTGGGGAGAGTGTTCTGGACGTGTTCGGAACGGTGACCGTTAAGCCATCGCTGGCCCCAATCTTTGACCGCGAGACGTTTGGAGCGAGCGCGTGCCCAAGTGATCGAGTGGTGGAACAGAGGCGAAGGTTGGATAGAACCCCCCTGCACAGCGAGCTTGTCTGCGAGCTCGTTGCCAGCGGTGCCCGAATGGCCCTTGACCCAATAAATCTCGACCCTCGAGCCGGGGTGCTTGGCGAGGAAGTCGTCGACTGCCTTGCGGAATATAATCGAAGCGCCTTGTGCAGCGCGACGAGAGAGAGTGGGAATGGTTTGTGCTGCGGCGATGTTGTCTGTAACGAAAACGAGAGTAATTGGTGGGCACTGGGACAAAGACATATTGTTTCACGTGAGCTGTGATTCCTTTATCAACCACATGCCGAAGCAGTGTAAGTGTTGATAAGACTATAAGAGGGCCGTCTTGTTCCACTGGCGCGTGTCCAGCATAGTAGCAGATGAGCTCACCAAAGGAGGCCGGAGGTACTGCATCATGTATGATCGTCTCAAGATATCCATCCAAAGTGGGGGTTGTATTGTATGCATACTTTTTCGTGCCAAGTGGCAGTCTTACTCGTTTCAAGTACTAGTCTCCTAAACACAAATTTTACGCATGGTCTAAGTACAGGGTTCCTGGAGAGCCGCCACTCGCTCATTCAGCAGTCGCACCAAGTTTAGTTCACTGTCGACATAATGTTTCGTAGGCCATACTATTCGACTTATGTTTGGCCACAGAGATAGGATAAACCTTTCAGTCTCAATGAGCCCAAAGGTTCGTGTGGATAGTCAATTTGAACATACCTCGCAGTGGTATCCATCTCTTCTGGCTTCAAGCTAATTCTACTATCGATGCTACCTTCCAGCACCTGAAAAGCAACCGCAATAGGCTTATCAAAATGATGTTCGGAACCAAAATGATTAGATATGGCAAGCATGACGACCAAATGCTCTAGATTTGGGAGTGCAGCAAAGCAACACAACTGATGAATAGAAATAGGCTGCATAGGCATGTACAAATAAGTCACATGAGTCCAACGAGACTTCAGGTCTGGGAAAGGTTCAACTAGGTCCAAGCTCGGAAGCATAAACATAGCCCAATCTAGGCGGATCGTTTTGAGGGACATTGAAGCAAGCGAATCCACAACGATTTGGTCTCCAAAATTGAGGATGAGTGGACTTTCGTGTTTGGCCCCGCTTGGATTGATATAAAAATGCTGAATAGAAGAAAGGCGACTGAGTAGAGGGAAGAACGTGGTAAAAGCCCAAGCATCCTCCGTAAAGACCCATTGAGTCAGGTCTATGTACATCTCGAGAGTATCAAGTCTAGGAAAGGCAGATGCCCATCTCAGGAGTGCTTCAACTTCAACTTGGGACTGCAAATATAGAGTTAGATGCGACAAAGCTGAGAAGGATTCACTCGGCGGGACCACGTCTCCAAAAGCTCCATGCATTTGCCTAGTGTTGCACACTGTCAGGTGTTCTAACTGGGGGAGGCTCCCGATAATACCTAAAGTATAACGGAGCATATACGAGTTACAGGTCAAGTCACGTAGACGTGAGAATGATGCAAGAGGCTGAAAGATCTGCTCTGCAATATTCGTCCCGTCACCTGGGTAGCTTTGATCGGCTGGCGACAAAGATGCTACAACTGGGTTCCAGGCGGCTAATCTCCTAACAAACCAGGGGAAAAGTGACAGTTTGCGGATGTCAGGCGACTTGCGAGATAAGAGTTCGACAGTTTCAACAAGGTCGCGGTAGTTGATTTCGCAGCCTACCCTCCTAGAATTCACAGCTGCATGCACTTCGACTAAGGAGTTACACGCAAACATTTTGATCCAGAGAGGTTGATAGATATCGTTTCTTCGACCCCCGTGTGTCAGATCAAGCTCCTGTAACTTGGGTGGTAACGAGTGGGACCAAACGCGTGAAATCAAAGCTTTCCAATCCATGACTTGGTAGTATTGTGCACGTTCTGTGTAGATCTTGATGCGTCTGATTGATGAAATGTAAAGCCGAGAACGACTCTTTTGAGATGGAGTGATGTTGCGAGCTGACAAGATCTCGAGTGCGTATTAGAAGCGCGATATGTATTGCAGCTTGCTAGACACTCACCAGACCGATGGTCTCGTAGGAATCACTTGCTACCCTGATGTCAGGCAGGAGGCAGAGGAAATTATGGACACCTTCCACACTTTTCCACACGACCGGAGCAGCAGCGTAGAACATGACCTGTGAGACGCGAGTCAATCGAGCGCAGTCTGATATCGCGCAATGGCTCGCTATATGTCCTGCGACATCTTGGATACAAAACACATTACGCAAGTGTGGTACGGACATGACGACGTGATCCAGGGGCGATTCAAGTGGCGGAGCATGTCACATGACCTATCACGTGACAGAGTAACCACCTCTGCCGACTCTTGACCTTGTCCCCACCCACTGAGCCGAACCATGTCTGAGGAACGCCCCGAGGGAGCCGAGATCGCCGCTAGGGGCGACAACGACCCAATCTCCGTCAAGGCAAGTACCGGCCACATGTGTTCATTCATGGCGCTCATTTGCTGGGCATAGGTCGTCGCGTCTACCGGAGAAGAGGTCTACTTCAAGATCAAGCGCAACACAAAGCTCAAAAAGCTGCAGGGCGCGTATGCTGCCAAAGTCGGCAAAGACATAAGCACGATTCGGTATGCGCTTGTGAAACCCATGTTATCTCTTGTCGCCCCAATTGACCCTTGTCGCTTGCATCAGATTCCTGTATGACGGGAACAGGATCAACGATGAAGATACACCCGCTAGTCTGGAGATGGAGAATGATGATACGATTGATGTCATGGTCGAACGTAAGTCCGCATATGGTGGCGAACAACCTGGACCTATCAGGTCGCTCATCCTTTGATTTTTGCAGAGGTCGGAGGGGCGATATAAGTGGGCCAGATATGTTCGTTGCAACCAGAGGATTGATTCCGTTCTATTCTGTTCTCTATCCTACCCTTGGTTGTCAGATCAGGAGGAATGGCGGACGATGTTGTGGTGGTGGCGCCATTCATTCCGTTTCTATCTCTGGGCTTGCTTTTCCGTCTTCTTGCACTGTATCGCATTCTCGTTTTAAATCGTATTCTTGCTCGGCCCAATCGAAAAGAGTGGTGGATTGGTTGTTCACGTCTCAAAAGGAATACTGCGTCAAGGAAAGTCGAAAGCGGATCGTACGGCCGAAAAAAAGTACACTTATTATAATCGTGTGTAGGATTCACTATGCTCATCCCAAAATATCACATATAACATGATTTTTTGACCAGAAAAATCCCAGCCACTTCACTAATCTCTCCCGTCTTAATACATCGGTCCTTGCATGCCCGCACCCATCAAGGCCAGTTCTCCCGCCATATCAGGATAATTCTTTGAGAATTCTAGCTGCGCACGAGACGCCTAAATTTCATCCTGTTAGTGACTTGGGTGTGTATTCGGTCAGGCATTTTACTCACATTCTCATAGCTCAGCGCTTGCACCAACTCGGCCTCGGTCCTCGCGATACTCGCATGTCGACCAAACATCTCAATTGCCTCTTCGACTAGGCCTTGCTGGAGACTCAGTTGGGCAAGAGTAGCGACTGCTGCATCGCATTCCTTGTCGAGGCTTAGTGCGTCCCGACAGAGCTCTGCTGCGCCAGGCAAATCTTGCTTCCACTGGTAGAGCGCAAGAGCCTTGTTGACAAGCGGCAAGGGATTAGGGAGTACTTTTCTGTAAATCATTGCTTTCAACAACACGAGAAAGCTAAAAGATGATGCCACTCACTTTCTTTTCTCAATCTCAATCGCACGGTCAAACTTTTCAATGGCATCTTGGTATCTCTGCTGATCTAGGAGCAATTCACCGCTGGCAAAGCCAACTGGTGAGTACAAAATCTATACCGAGCCAGTGATGCCTACTAGTAGTTGTACGGCTCTCCTCGATCTGGGAAGGCCATGAGCGACTCCCTAAACGATGCCATGCTTCCTTCTAGGTCCTGCATCTTGTACTGTGCAACCGCTAACTGAATCCGTGAAAACACAAATGCCGGGTCTAGATCGCTCGACCGCTTGTAATCCTCTGCGGCCCTTTCAAAATCGCTCAGGATAAAGAACACTGACCGCTAGTCAAAAGCTGCCCAAGCACAAAGATGATCCGAAACTCACCTTGGCCTCGATGATAATAAATATCCGCATTATCGGCGTCCCGCTCCATGGCGCTTTCAAATGACGCAAACGCTGCTTCTGGATCGCCGAGCTCCATGTGCACGCTTGCAATCTTGACCCAGCTCTGGATCAGAGTTGGCATGGCGTTGGTACTGGCCACCAAATCTTCCTTGGCCCCCGCAGCATCGCCGATCAGGAATTTAAATGTCCCACGCAAGTTGAGTGCCTCGGCCTGTCCTTCGCGCCAGGATGGTGTCAATCCGGCGCTGAACGCAGCGTTGACCAACTCGTGCGATTTCGTGAATTGCGACTCGGCGAGTGCTTCTTGTGCCTTGAGCAGATTCCTGTCTCCTATCGTCGGGTTGTGTGGGAGGCTGACAGGCGGGCGAGGCCTAAACGCCGCAAAGTATGCGCTAATAAATGTTACGCTCGGTAACCGGGGCGCACGGGTGGACATGATCTCCTGGGCCTGTTTTGTGGAGAGTTTGGCGAGCACGCGCTCGACCGAGGCCGAGGCTGTATCACTTTTGAAGCGCTCGAGGATCGCGAGGGCTGTAAAGTCTCGGAGCGACTCTTCAAGTCGGCCCAGGGCTTCGAGCGCCGTCCCACGTCGGTTCAGAGCCTTGGCGTATTTGGGGTCGAGGGCGAGTGCAGAGGTGCAGTCCTCGATGACATGTTCGTACTCTGGCGGTTTGTAGTTTGTGTAGCCTGCATACAGCGAGTGATAAGTCTCAAATTCAAATCCCATGCGCCAACACAAATTGGTCGATCATCCCAGATAAACTGAGACTCACATGCAGCTCGGTTCGAGTAGAAGACGGCCTCTGGCTTGGGGGACATCGCGATGGCCTGGCTGTAGAGATCGACAGCAAGCTCAAACTTGCGTTGGGTGTATGCCGAGTTTCCGCGGGTCTTGAGCTCGCCGGCGCGGGCCAGGCGCTCCTCGACCGGCAGCGCCTGGATCTGAGCCTTATTTAGGCCCGAGTCTATTCAGATGATATCGACCGATCCAGGTGCGAAAAAAAATTCGTGCAAAAACAGGGATATTGTAGAGCACGGTAAGCAAACGCAGGACACGACGGTCAGATGCTCACCCTCGTCGCTGCCGACTTCCTCCAGAAGCGGACCATCTGGTTGATCGACCCGCCGGCCGCCCTTTCCCTTCTTTGCACCCTTCTTGTCCTTTCGCGAATCTTTGAGCGCCTTCTTGCCGCTTCCCTTGTCCCCGCCCCCGCGGGAAGACGCATAGACGGCGATTCCGATGCCGACTGCGGCAACGACGGCAGCGCCAAGCACAACCTTCTTGTTCTCTTCGACAAATGTCTGAACCTTTGCGACGACCGAGTCGGCGTCGTTTGTAGGGGTAGGAGCCATTGTCGGATAGGGGGATCGCACGGGGCAGCAAGTTTAGGACTCGTCAGGATTTTTGCCGGACTGACGCACTCCGTGCGGGGTGGCGGTGTTCCCGTGTTTGTCCGTCACGTGCAGAAATCATATCTATTTATTTGCTTTATACAAAATGTCGCATCAGGCTCTCTGCAAACACAGGCGGCACCCGTTTATTCAGCCACGGGTGCAGCAATGCGCGCTGGGCTATTTCTCTGCGTCAGCACACGGCTAATCCCGATATACCCGCTCGGCACTTGCCTGAGAGCCGATATTGTGGCCAATAAATAAAGCATTGCTACGTGGGCCGAGTCAGCCAACATCTAGACCGACACGGCTGTGCACCTACTATCACCAAGTCTAACGCCTCTATGGGAAGATGCGGGATGATGTCGATCATACTCTTGGGTTGAAGCACCTCGAACGCCGGATCCCACTTGGGCATCATCGACACACCCGGCCACAACGACTCGGTTGGGGCCCCAAGCACAGAAAAGATCGCGCACAACTGGCCAGGGTCATCTTTTGCGGCAAACATCGGCCTACCCGCCCTGGCCATCTCGGAGATGATACACCCGACACTCCAGATGTCGATCGTTTTGGTGTAATTCACTTCGCCGAGCAGCAATTCAGGCGCTCGGTACCATCTCGTCGTCACCTGCAGCCCGGATCGGATGTGAAATATCAGCATATAATCACCGTGAGTGCATTGCGTAACAAAATAGGATAAAGATAGAGTTGTAGAACAAACCTTGGTTGTAAAGCACTGTGAGCGATCGTAAAGTTCAAAGGCTACACTCTGCCCAAAATCTGCAATCTTCAGTCTCTGTTGCACATCGATTAAGAGATTCCCGGGTTTGAGGTCCCGGTGAAGTATGCGATGAGAATGACAATAGGCGAGTCCTTTCATCAGGTGACGTGTGAACCTCTGAAGTAGATATAATTCCGCACAAGCACATCGAGGAGTGGGGTCAGAATTCGAGCCACCGCCAAGCTATCGGGATAGGGGCTTACTTGTATAACAGGTACCGGCAGGGCGGCCGAATCGTGGTTCTTCCTCACGAGTGCCATGTACCTACCCATATATGTCAGCCCCATGCTCATATCCGAGGAGATCGGGCGCCGACCTGCGCAGATCGATCTCCAGATGCTCCAGTACAAGGTATAGCACCCGCTCTTTCCGCTCCGTGAAATCATGGATAATATCGAGGATGCTTTAAAATCATTTTAAATCTCCTGCTAACTAGGAAGAGAGGAGCACACTTACCGAACCACATGTTTATGTTTTAGCTCCTTCATGATACTAATCTCTTTCATCACGCATCCCGGGATACCATCCTTTTGGAGATCGAATTTCATCTGTTTGAGCGCCACTGCCCGTCCACCGATTTTCTCCCTTGCCTTGAATACTTTTCCAAATGTACCTAATATGGAAAGGCTGTACGTGAGTGATAGACAAGATAACCCGGATGAGTGGACATCGATAATACCTTCACCTAGCAGTTTCGTCTTGTCAACGATGTAGTTCTCCATCGTCGAGAAGAGCAGGTTGCTACGCCTCGAGAACAAGCCATGTTTATGTGGACACCAACAATGGGCGAGAGGCTTGGGCCGTTGGAGTTTGGCTGAAATTCAGGTCCGGAGCGGGCAGCCACGTGGTTAGTTGATCACCACCATCTCGGTCCAAACCGAGCCAGCGCACTGATCTTCACCATGCGGATCCCCTCTCGGTGGCACGCTTTATCAGCCACTCGTTAACGGTTAGCAATATCCTCGATAGGAAAAGCCCCGTTCAACCGGGCACTGTCGATGCCAGCTGTGGTGAAATGTGCTCGAGCTAAGCGGGTGAATTGGGCAAAGTACGCGCTAGTTTGCAGATACTCTCTAGAGAATGGTACCGATGTCTGTGAAGGAGGCAGATGAGCGCCTGATTAGGGGAGTTATAAGGCTGGGGAGGGGAGGCAGAGTGCTGCATCGGCACTCACAATGCGTATCCTATCCTTCCTGCCTCCGCTCAGCCTCTTCTCTTCCTCCCCGATAAATCAATTTATCGAGGCTCAGTACCCCATTGCCAAACAAGGAATCTTCGATAACATTGGGAGTCAAGGCGCTTACGCCAAAGAAGCGAGCCCTGGGGTTGTAGTGTCTGCTGGAGGAACGACCAGGCCAGAGTATCGGATCACGTATGTCTTTAGGGTATGTCTTGTGTTCACTACAACTGACTATGTATCATCTTCACAGATGGATTCGTGATAGCTCATTGGTGAGTACATCGATTCGACACAATATCTTGGCTCACCACCCAGTAGATATTCAAGACTCTAGTCGACATTTGGGCCGCCGGACGAGATGATAGTCTACTACCCGGAATATTCGATTGGGTAGCCTCTCAAAATCGTCTTCAAAAAACGCCAAATCTCACCGGGAATCTCACTACCGGTGGGCTGGGCGAATGCGGTTTCAATCTTGATGAATCGGTCTATACTGGTGAGCGCCACTTGCCTCTTGAATGTTCTCATTGCACGCACTAATATCCAATAACAGGCCCTGCCGGGCGCCCACAGCATGATAACGCTGCGCTCCGTGCTTCAACCATGCTCGATTTCGCCAATGGTCTGCTGGCACGCAAAGGTGCAAAAGGCTACGACTATGTGGTCAATACCATTTGGCCGATTGTCAAGCTTGATTTGGACTATGTTGCTTATCATTGGAATGTTACCGGGTTCAATCTTTGGGAAGAGGCAAGTAGGAATTATCCAGCACACCAACGTTCACTGACTTTAGCTACATACAGGTGATAGGATCATGCCATTTCACCCTCGCTGCTCAAATCCGAGGTCTCAAACAGGGTGCTACGCTGGCAAGGACTCTGGGCCAGGATTCATCCCACGAGTTCTGGACTACGCAGGCCGAGAATGCTCTCTGCTTCTTCCAAGTCAGTTGAACCATGGGGATGCATTACAATTGTCATTTGCTCACCCTCGTGGCACTTTTGAAATAGGATTTTTGGAATCCCGAGCAGTCGGTTATTATATCGAATCTCAACTGCGACTGGGAGTGCCGTAACACGGTGGATATCGGGTCTGTGTTCACTGCCATCCGTAACTTTGACCCGGAAGCCGAATGCGACAATGCGACATTTCAACCATGTTCGGAACAGGTGAGCAGGTGTGTTGTGAACGGAATCAATGTTCACCGTTAGTATAGGCTCTGCGTAACCTCAAGGAGGTTGTTGATTCTATGCGCGGCTCGTACACAATCAACAACCATCGCTCGAACACATCCGCAATTGCTATCGGCCGTTTTGAGAACGATACATATGTGGGCGGCAACGTAAGCGGTCTCTGTTTACGATCCGGAATGTGATGGGCTTACTAGGGTATGCATTCAGCCGTGGTACATTGCTACATTTGCAGCAGCCGAGCAGCTTTATGACGCAGTGTACCAGTGGAATCGAATTGGGAAAATAACAGTCACTTCTCTATCACTTCCTTTCTTCCAGCAAATTCAGCCTGCAGCCCGGACTGGCACTTTCAAACGTGACCAAGAGACTTTCAAAAAGCTTGTCTCGAGTGTATTGAGGTATGCTGACGAATTTTCCCTTATCAACAAGGAGTATATCCCTGCAGACGGCTCCATGTCGGAGGTACGTGCTTCGCCATAAACCCAATCATATTACACGCAAGCTCATATTGGCTGGTACCAATACAGCAATTCGACAGGGAGACGGGTGAACCTGCTTCAGCTTTCCGGCTGTCTGCTTCGTGAGTACTCACACAGACAGTGGTGTTGTAGCTCAATTCAACTGAGTGTGGGTTGTAGATATGCCAGCGCGATAGCCGCATTTGACCGTCGTCGGGGATACGTGCCCGCGTCATGGGGAGCTGCCGAGATGAGCATACCAAGGAAGTGCAAATCTGGGCCTTCACCTACATAGAAGAGTCAGGTCCATGTGGAGCGAGGGCAAACGATAGCTGAAATTTACTTGAAACGAGGATCAAACTTCTCTGTGATGTATTCAACGGAATATATACCATCTCTTCATTCCCTTATACCAGAGCTACACTTTCCATATGCGCTCGTACCCGTATTTGAACCTCGGCTGATGAAGGAAGCAGAGTCTATGCGTTCAAGGAGAGCGCTTATTTGTCCCGATGGTGATCACGTGAAAAGGGTCCTGCGCCAAACAAAGCAGCTGCGGTCAAACTTGCTGTCTCTCGTCGCTCTCACGTCCTTGGTGCCTGCACTAGAAACAAGATGAGTGTGGATGACGAGGATCTCAGTTTGGGAGACGTGTTCCAGGTATATTATATGCCAGATTTTGGCAAATCTTTTACCGACCAGTGCGATTCATGCGCGCTGTTTCAAGGAACCACCTCGACCGGCGACGCCTCCTCCGACGGTCACAATCTATCACCGCAAGAACACTCTATCACAGTCTTCTCACCGTAGTTGGACATCAATAGAGCTTCAGCTTGTGGGCCATCACGTACTCTGGGCGCAACACCTGTTGGTTCATTCATTCGATCCTGATGCCCAGTGCCCGTCAACTGAGCCCCAGCACATAGCTGGAATGCATCGGTCGTCCTCGCCGACTTCCTAGACAGCCACTCAACCGATTTGTGCACGGATAAATCCGTGCTGGAACTTGGCGCAGGCGGAGCGTTGCCTAGTTTAGTTGCTGCATTGTGTGGCGCACAAAAGGTTGGTTCTAAGCTTGCCAGCCACAGGCTTAGAAGATCATGATTCGGATACGTTGACAAGGGTGTGTACGATAGGTGGTAATAACGGACTATCCCGATGCGCCACTCGTCGAGAATATTACGCATAATGTGGATCGTAATATCGATGGAGATAAGCGCGCCGCAATCAAAGTTGAGGTGGGCAAGGCGAACAACAGGCCATAGGTCCAGACAACTTATCTAGGGCTCGTAGGGATACGTATGGGGGACGGACCCCAAACGGCTCCTTGGTCCGCTTTCATCTGACAACAGACACGCGTGCGCTCCTGACAGCGAGGCAAATCGCACGGACGATGGCTTCGACGTAATCATCCTAAGCGATCTCATATTCAACCATTCACAAGTAAGCCCAGATCGTTAAATTTTACTTCGGAGAGGCTCGCATGACTAAGCCGATCTGTCCTCTTGGCAGCATGCAGCCCTGCTCGACACATGCGAGGCGGCACTTCGGCCATCGACTCGTTCCTCGCCGTACACAAAGAAGCAGACAAGTATGCCTTATTTCGTGACGGCATTCCCGATTCTGGCGCTGATTTCATTGAAGTGGCTGATGTGAATTTTCGAGATGAAAGGGACTCTGGGCTCGAGGATTCTGTTTCCCTGGATGAGGCTCTGACCTGCCCTTGCGTGCTGGTCTTCTTTTCTCACCACCGGCCTCAATACGCGGCCCGGGATCTCGAGTTCTTCGCCCTTGCACAGCGCCGAGGCTGGATGTGCAAGAAGGTGCTGGAAACAAAGATGCCCGTGAGTGGAGATTCAGGGCGTTATCCTCATTTCCCCGAAGAAAGAACTGACTTCATTTGAATTCAGGCAATGTTTCCCAACGATCCAGGCGACGAGGAAGTGCGATCTACAGTGCACGGTTGGATCCTACGACAGTCTGTCCAACGTTGAATTCAACTAGAACCTCAATAAATTCATGCTTGACTCTTGCGCGCTGGGATCGGTGTCGTCATCGACCAGCTGTCAAACGGCGGGAGTATTTGATTCACTCTAGGTGTTGGTTGACGTCAATGGCTATCATCCACGGACGGCACCGAGGTCTCATTCAGGGTTCGGGCCCAGAGCACCCTTCCGAAATGAGCAGAAGATGAGCTTAAGAAAGCTGGCCCTGCCCACGCCAGACGCTAGGTTTCAGCCCGACTACCGATATCGGCAGCTGTTTGTTTGGTTTATCAAGCACGAGCGTCTGAACTCCCACATTTCCCCACTTCTTTGTTATCACATATATTCGACCCCGCGTTATTATGCTGGATTTTCCTGTTGCCACGCCGTTGCCTACACATTCCTCGGCCACACCCTACGCTATTTGATCGACCCGAAAGACTTCTCTGGCACGAACAGCGTGGACGGGCTGTGACCGTCGTACTGGTACTCGCCTCTATCGCCTCCATTTAAGACAGCTCGGTTCAAGCTTTGATGTATCGGACGTTCCTGTTCGCCCCCTCCTCTCGACAGCGCGGTAGGTCTCCTTCAGCTTGTTGTATAATTAGGCCCTTTAGTTCCTAGGTACGTCTGATTTCAAGCCTTCCAGTGTCCCTTATTAAACATATCATCAGCCATGCGCCCTACTTTTGTTGTCAGCTTGACCCTCGCTTTAGCGTCCACGGCGGTCGCGACTTTTAGCGAGGCGTGTCCACCTCTGGGAACCCTCACATACGAGCCGATTTTTAACAAGTGTGTATGTTTAGTGGGACTAAAGAAGGTATGATGCATTGTATGCTTACTCCAGGAGTACGTACTAACTTGCCATGGTTGTCTATAGTCGGATCCCAAGCCTGAATGCAAGGTTGTCATCAAAAAGGACTTGCTTGGCATCCTCAAATGGTGTGAGGTATGCGTGTACCACAACCCCATGTCTGTTCCCAATGTATTGACAATACACCATAGGCCACCTGTCCTGCTCCTCCCCATCCTTCGCACAAGCCCAAGCCCAAGAGAAATCAACCCATTCTGATGCCCGATGGCACGATTTCACGCTGCCCTTCAGCAATGACTGCCTGCCCGCTCGAGGCTCCTCCGAGCTTGAACGGTGAACGGGCCACTGCCACGGTGTGAGTATACGTGATTTCTCGTTAGATGAATCATTTGATGAATCTATTTTCAGCTCGATGAACGACCCGTACGAGTGCGTCAAACCCGAGGAGGATCTGTACAATTGTGGCGGTTGCACCATGCTGGGCAAGGGCACGAACTGCAACGCCATCACTGGGGTTCGTGGGACGAGCTGCAATGACGGGAAATGCATGATTTGTGAGTGCATGCCTTCGCCCCAAAGCCCCACCATATCTGACTCGATCTCTCGCACAGACACTTGCCAAAAGGGTTACACGCTCACCGTCAACGAGGACGGCGACCAGGAATGCGTGCGTAAGACCCCACGCCGCGTGTAACCCCCTCGAACAATCCACGCATACATACGAGCCCTTGACGTCATCCGACGATCTCCATGCGCTTTCTTTTTGGACACTCGCCCCCCTGAACGTTTCTGTATTGAAAACCTTTTTCTTATTCGGTCGCCGTACCTGAAGCTCATCCCACTCGTGCTCTGGCTCAATCGCGGGTGTTTGGCATGAGCTTCTTTGTATGCTTTGGATTGGCGCTTTCTATAGACTTGGCCACAATTTTGGATGAAATGATGCGCAGGACGTTGATGTATGTAGATAGCTCCGCTCTGTATTGCATCCCATATGGTAGCACGTAAGGTTGGGAACAGCACAAACACATGGGCTCCGGGTTACTGGACTCTGGATCATTGTCTACGGTGCCTGACCCGTAGTATGATACAAAGATAACCGAATCTGTTCTCATTTCTCCGGAGGCGGAAGCTTGAGCGCCTCCTGGCGAGCCTTGGCCCTCCCACCCATCATCAGTGTGACATAGTCGGCGTCTCCTAATACGTAGCCATCCTCTCCTTTTGGCGGACGCTTGGATTTGAGTTTGGACTTGTCGGCCTTCTTTTTGCTATCCGAGACCTTGTCCACCTGGACTGGTGCGTGGGCCACAGATGGGTTGGATTGCGACTTGGATTGGGCAGCAAAGGAGCTTGTGGATTTGCCCTACAAATCAAGCCGCGAGTCAGTAGTCAGCGATAGAAGTGCGGCCAGGAATATCACCTTGCGCTTGTGTAGCTTGGCACTCTTTCCCATCGGGCCGCGGTCGTCGTCCAAACGGGGCTGGCCCAAAATTTGGGATGGGTGGCTGGCACTGCCCCAATCTAATCTTATCAGCAACCTCTCGGATAGCGAAATTCGACATCGCACACACACAGATATGCGAGGAGTCGTGCTAGGTTTGCCAGAATACGATATCCTCTTAATGCTACCCGCTGTCGAGTGCCTGATCTACATTACCGGTGGCATCGATCCAGCAGTCACGCGTCGGTCACATGACTCTGCGCGGTCTCCATCTCCGCGTCTGCCACCACAATGCCGACTCCCCCGTCGCCTCCCCTGTCTGCTGTGGACACTGAAATATTGGCTCCTCCTCCTGTAGTAGAGCCTCTTCCTCTAATAAAGCCGGCTGGCGTAATCAATCATAATCCGAGCCCGCCTTTTTCCAAATTGGCAGCTCTTTATGAGGCCCTAAGGTCAGAAAGAAAGCCCGAGAAGAGAAAGACAATGCTGTTGAGATGGTTTGGGGTATATCATATTCTAGGCATCCTTATTCCGTCTAACCCCGCGTAATGTAGAACTGGCGTGAAAAGGTCGGCACAGACTTGTACCCCGCACTCCGCTTGATTCTTCCAGAGGTATGTATTTACACTGATGCCATAGAGCGGTGCTCATCTTAGGCCATATATTGAAGAAAGACCGCGAACGCGCCGTATATGGACTCAAGGAGATCACACTTGCCAAGTGCTTTCTTGCTTCGATGGGTATCGACCCCAAGTCTTCTGATGGAAAGCGTGTTCTTAATTGGAAGAAGCCCACACCAGACAATGTTAGCATCCTGGAATCGCCGCGGCTTATTCAGAAAAGTACTCATCTTGCGACTTTTAGCCGACTGTCGGAGATTTCCCAACAACGCTTTACGAGGTTCTCGCGCCTCGATGCCCCAACACGCATGGCACACTCACAGTCGATCGACTCAATGAGCTATTGGATGATCTCACCAAATCAGCTAGGAACCTGTGAGTCGAGTGTATACCTTTCATCACGGGACTAGAACTTGGCTGTTCAGTGAGATGCAAATGAGAGTCATTCGGAAAATATGTGATGCTTGCACAGCAACTGAGCAGGGTTGGATTGTACGAATTATTCTCAAGGGTATGACACGGTATATGTTTTGGTATAATTAACTCATCGACCTGAAATTTCAGACCTTGCTATACAGGTTCGAGAAACCACCGTGCTCAGTGCGTTTCATCCCGACGCAAGGGATCTATTCAATACTTGTAGTGACCTCAAGCGCGTTGCATGGGAGCTTTGGAATCCCACTCGATCTTTGAGAGATGACGTGAGCCTCGCGTATGTTTCTTGAGTTTTAACTTATGTGCTTGTGGGCAGGAACGATCCATAACTCTTTGGACTCCATTCCAACCCATGCTTTGCAAGAGAACCAAGACATTAGTCGAAGCAGTGAAACTCATACAGGGCCACATGGCCATTACCAAACAGCAAAAGGACACAACCTCGAACAACCAGTTTGTTATTGAAGAAAAGTTGGATGGCGAACGAATGCAGCTTCATAAACGAGGAAATGCGTATTTCTATTCGTCTCGGTAAGTTCATATGGCCTCAAATATCTGGGGTGGCTGCTGAATTTAACTCAGTAAAGGGAAGGATTACACTTACTTGTACGGTGCCCATGTTGGAGAAGGGAGCTTGACTCCTCATATTCACACTGCGTTTGATGAAAGAATCGAAGAGTACGTCGGATACCGTGACTCAACCTATCTTCAAGATCACAGCGCTGACTCTGTAGAAAAATATAGTTGTATACTCGATGGAGAAATGATGGTTTGGGACCCGGCTTTGGATAAATACTTGGGTTTTGGTACACTCAAGACCGCTGCTATAGGTATGGACCCTTTGCCTAGTTTTTGCGAACTATTGGAGCGACTTTTGCTTTGTATATTCTTTGGACAGATCAGTTGGGGAGAGTCAACGCTAGAGATGACGACAGTCCTCGGCCATGCTGTACGTCCAGCAATTGATACTAATTTATACTGACGTCTTCGCAGTCAAAGTGTTTGATATCCTTCTCATAAGAAATCCCGCTAGCCCTGTCCCAACGATACTATCGAATACGGCATTGTCTAAACGAAGAAAAGTTCTCAACAAGGTGTGTATATGCGTTATTGCTTCTATATGATTCCATTTCGTCAGTTCTGTTTGTATACTCAATCAGCTTAATCCATCATATAGGCATTCAAACAAGTGCCAGGCCGCTTTGAGTTGGCGACTCAAGGTTTCGGAGAGAGCGTCCGCGATGTAGAAACAGCTCTGGAAAAGATCGTTGAGGAGCGGTAAGTAAACCGTCTCAACAACAGCTCGTTGTTAAGTTATTGCTCATAGCGGGGAAGGTCTCGTTTTGAAAACGCCCGAATCTCCATATGTACTGGCTGGACGAGAGCCCTTCTGGGTCAAAGTGAGTTTCCGTGGATTTGTTCTGCGCATTCTAAAAATTCATTGGCGTGCAGGTCAAACCAGAATATGTCGACTCCATATCCGATTCTGTCGACCTGTTGGTCGTGGCTGGCACATGGGGATCTGGTCGTCGCGGAGGAAAGGTCTCTGCGTTAGTCTGTGCCGTTAGAGATGACTATTCCAGGGCGGGTGTAAGCGAAACCGGGATGAACGTGTAGGCCTTCTGGTTTCTGTTCTGCATTGAACAGAATACTGATACATCCAAACGGGTAGGTATGTTACATTTTGTCGAATTGGTACTGGGATGACCATCGATGATTACGATTGGATAAACAAGAAGAAATGGACACGAGTTGACAAAAAATCTCTGCCAACTCATATCAAGGCATCCCCTTCCAACAAACGGGAAGACAAGGGCGACGTATATCTCGACCCTGAAGAGTAAGTACGAATATCCTAAATCTTGCACACCTTCGGACTAATTGAGCATTGCATTCTAGCTGGTTCGTCGTTAGCGTGAAAGGGGCATCTATTGATGCATCAGGTGCGTGGCATGGTACTCGCGAAGCATGGCATTTACCACTCTGCTACCCAACAGATGAGTTCGGAACCGGTCTGACCATGCGCTTCCCGAGATGCAAGGCCATTCGGCGTGACTTGTCGGTGGATGATTGTCTTACGTGGAGCGGTATAGACATTGATATTGCAGCTGCACTGGTATGTGTTAATAAATGGTTTGCAGAGTTACGCGAGCTACACGGAGGAGGGAAGCGAAAGACCAACCAAGAAAACGGGTCAGTTTTTGGGTTGTCGTGGATTGTTAGTATTACTAACTCATATTATAGAGGTGGAGCAAAGAAACGAAAAGTGACAACGCGCAAAGTAGGCTACCAGATAGGTTTTACCATATGGTCTCTGGCTAATCAGTCCAAGAAAACGACCCTCTCTCTATCATATCAAACCAGTGATAACGCTGACGTAGAGATTGTCTCAAAACTGTTTGAGGATATGCGATTTTGTGCGTCTCGCTGGTTTGGCGGAAGCTGGGAGGCACTGAGCCATGTTTAGATGTAATAGAGGACCCGGCAAGGAAACAAGTGGTCTCGAAGAAAGTGATTGAAGAACTGTACGCACCATTGCCTCCTTGCCCGACCAGTATTTTCATTCATATGTTTAATCAGGATCGCTGCGAACGGAGGCGATTATACACCATTATTGCAAGGGGATCACTCCCTAACCGTTATATATGGAGGGACAAAAATGGGTTAGTGTGTCATCTACTCATAACTCGGCATTTGATAAACCTTGAATAGTCCCACAGGTCAAGCGGGTAATAAAGCAAGAGGACATGGATATAATCAAGCCGCAATGGATTACTGACTCCATTGAAAAGGGCCACTTGGTCCCCTTGCAGTCCAAGTGAGTTTATTCGATTTGTCACTATTTTTTATGCAGGCTCAGTATATTGCGACGCCAGATATTACTTCTTTGCCACGCAAGATGCCATGGACGACCCAGCATATAACCTCGATGATGATGAGGCCGCCTTGAGTCAGCGCAAATCATCTCCTGACAGGTCTCGGGACCGACAACGGAATTACACTCCTTCACCCGAACCTGATGAGTTGTCTGAATACCTGCAACCCATCTCACTAGATGAGGACGCAGCACGTATACCCGACGATCCGAGTGCTAGCGAGACAGAATCCGAGCCGGAAGACTTGGCAGGCGATCTAAGTGACGGGGATTGGACAGAAATAGCTGCTACGACTGCAAGTGCCGCAAGCAGCAAAAACATTCACTCTGTGAGTATACATCTCATCGTATATGCGTCTGTTTATACCTTGTCTAGAATCAGCTACCAGCCCCGCCTATACCAGAACCAGGAAATGTGGAGATAATCTTAGTGTAATATTTTGTGGTGATGTGCTGAAATACCCCTGCAGGCTCCACCAGCGATCTCTTCTGCACGAAGCGAGATAAGTTCGGCGAATGGTAAAGTCGATCAGAATATGTTTTTCCTCAGACTGTAAGTGATTGATACCCTGGTTGCACCAAAAGTCATGACACAGTGACGTTCTCTCAATAGTTGTTTCTATCTGGACACACCTGAAAATGCTAGGAATGAAGACTTCTTCGTCACAACTCCCCACGAAGCGAAGATAAAGCAGAGGTGTGTACTCATCATGTTGCCATCAATTCGAGTGCTCAAAAAGCTACAGTATGGACCGTGCGCGAAGAGATATTCTCGTTCATGGGGGGTCTATAGCCACGGAGCTTTCGGATCCACGTCTGACTCACATCGTGATTCACGAATTGGATAAATCGCGCCGCACTGAACTCAATCGGCGAACCGCCAGGTAAGATAGATTCTGTGAACTAAACTATTTTCTGAGAGTATTTTTATAGGCCCAAGCGTCGCCATATGGTTCTAACTGCTTTCATTAGCGCATGCGTTTCAGAGAATACGCTGCTTGATGAGGACGCATTTATGCCTTGATACAGAAGTAGTTTTTAGTCATTCGGGCTTGAACCGGAGTCACAATAGATGGCAACTACTACTATTGATGTTATAATTAAATGACCAGATATCCTGGTCTTTGTGCGAATACTATGTATGGGTTCGATTTCTGGTTAACTGGTAGTCGATTTTTATAACATCGAGAACAAATGCAAAACACAAATGATGAAACCGAGCTTGCATGTATAATAAACAACGTTAATCTAATATCATGGTCAATCGAATCCTTGTAGGCTCGTGCGTGGTGGAACTAAACCATTGGTAGCCCGGATTGCTTCATTATGGGATCGAGTCACCAAAAAACTTCACACCCATCCTTTCAGAACGGACCACTAAACGGGTGTTCTCCCTCGCGCAGCCAAGATTCAAGCTGGCTAACATCATCTAAATCCTGGCTCACAGCTCTGACTCTGTGCATGTCAAACCCAGGCCCTCTGGATTCTGCGAACCTAGCCAAGGCTGTTCGTGAGCGTGCGAGAACCGGTGGTGGCGAAACGATATCGATAAAGCATTTCCGATTACCGTTGGCCTGTAAATCCGGATTCAACAGCTCATTCAGGTAGACACCGACATGAGAAAAGTCGCTGTCTGGCCGGTCCAATTCGATGACCACCCGCGAAGGATTTGACATGAAGTATTTAAGGGCGAGGGCCTCCCCACCCTGCGGACGTCCTCTCATACGAAATGATACTGGTTTCAGCGTAGCATAACTCCCATGATCCCAAGGAGCTGTCCTGTAGACCCAATTCACCGGAAGTGCCAAGTGCTGAATAGTGTCGGGAATGGGACAGGCAAAGTTCGTCCAGGAACCCATAAGGTCAATCGACACATAGAGACGCTGTAGGTTTGGTGTCCCGCTCAACACGTGGGCTATGGAGCGTAGGCAATCACCCTCCACTGATTGATGATCGAGATTCTCGACGAGAGCCATATCCGTAGACCCGACCCAGAGGTTGAAAATGAACGAACCAAGATGTGGTGAAGCATCGAAAGCATTTGCAAAGCCCCGGATCGCGCATACATCCCAAAGGATCACTGTTTTGTAAATGTCCTTGATCAACGTCTCACGTATTTTGCGAGTGAGAAGTAGCAGCGAGGCGCGTAGCTGGTGATCTGCGGGGCTTGGGGGTACCGAGGTTGGGTTTGCAAGCGTGTGCCTGAGTATCATGAGAATAAGCTCGGGCGGAATACGAGCGCCAGAGTATGTAAAAGGTGGCATCGAATTTGAGTAGGTGATTGTGTTTGAGTACAGACGCAGAAAATATAGGATTTATGCAAAAATCAATTCGTTGATATGAGCACAGAATGACGATTTACAGTGTGCAACTACGTAATGCCCCACCATTAAGTGAGATGATATCGCGACCACCAACCAATATGAGAATCTTCGCAAAAGGTTGTCGGAGAGGCCAGAGCCACCCTGAGGCTCTGAGGCTCTGATGCTTGGCCACTTCTAGACAAATAATACCAGAGATAGTCCAACTTGCATTGCGGCACCAATACAGCGCGTTAATAAATAAAGATGACAACAAGAGTCGGTGTACACATTAGCAGGCATAGCTGCACGAACCGGTTTTACATGCGAAAGCGATCGTCCTATCCGTCTAAAATGTTTTATGAGAGACTAGGACAAGAAAAGGAATGGGAAAGACATAAACAGCGACGGGCAAGAAAAAAGGTCCCGAACAAGGAGTGTGTCGATTTTGTACGCAACGTTACAGAACGAACCTGGCTGTCTACTTAGGTTGGGCGCGGGCTGGGTACTGGTGCTGGATCCTCGTGTTGCCTTATATCGGCAGTCCCGGGTATAGGTGTTGGTACGGTTGGGACGGGGCTGGGCCTTGAGCCAGAAGGGACAGGATCAGGAGTGGCTGCTGAACTATACGCTGGCGGAAGTTGTGGCAAGAGCACCGGGCCGGCATCCCTTTATGCCACGACAAGGATGATCAGCAACTCTCAAACAAACACAAGTCATTCTCACCTGTCCCGAAGAGATTCCTCGTCAAACTGTTGTTCTTGGCGTATCGTCGGGCCTGAATGCCGAATCTCCTTGCCACCTGGGCGTGACCATCCGCCTCCCATGGCCGTCCCAGCGCTCGAACTTCCTGCTGCACTTGCCAGCCCAGCCGCATGATCAAAGCTCCCACGAGAACTCATGCCTGGTGACCTAGGAACCGACTGGTACATGCTCATGCCGCTCTGCGTATAATCATCTCCCGCTGTGAGTTTGCTCTCCCTATAAGAGGAGGCAGTGTTGGCTGGCGGAAGGACAAAGGGTGTGGTGCTGAGGAAACCAGGCTCCGGAGCGGGTTGAATTACATCGGCATCCTCGGCCCGTTGCTTGGCTCGTCGGCGGCGGAAAAACCAGAGTATAAAGAGCAACACAGCAGCCAGCCCCACTACGCCACCGACAACTCCACCAGCAATAGCCCCAGTATGTGTGGGGGGTGAGCTAGAGTTTGCACTGGGGGTACCATTGGGGTCGCTGGTCCAGATGATGGGTGTTGCTTTTCCTATAGCGAGAGAAGTAAACCCTCCGCCGCGGTTGGTCACAACCAGCGTATGGTTGCCCGAAGCCAAGTTATCCTCACGAAACTATCCATACGAAACATAGTGAGAGGGCGTCAACCAGCACGGGAACACAAAAACGTACGAGAAGGGTAGTGTGTGTTTGTTGACTTTGAGCGTTAAGCTGACGAGAAGGATTGTTGTCTACCTGTGCGCTATCAGAGCACGGTGAGGGTTTGGTAGAGTGTGGCAGTACGACAGGCTCACCTGAAAGCGCCATACGGCAGCCCAGTTTTCCCCTGCAACTCAATGCCATTGCCTTTTCGTCTGTGAGAATATTATTTGAATGACGAAGTTTCAGCTAGATACCTTGAAAGTTGATGGTTACACTCGCGCCGTCTGTTGTGGTGATCCTGTAAATCAAGGTCTAGCTTGGCTTGGCTATGCAAGCACAAGGAAATTCTCTCACATAGTTGGCTCACTGTCACTGTCTGCTTTCCATGCAGCCATAGAGCTATATGTCATATTCGAAACGCCAATAGATGTTGTCTCGACCTCCGTCAAGCTAGATTGTGGATGATTATTTGTCATCCTGAGCTCGGACGTGGAAAAGCACTTACGAAGCATCCATAGATGTTGTCCAAGTGATATAGTCCACCTCCATGTAAGTTTTATTGCTCGGGTCATTGTTGGTACAAGTGAGAGTATGAATGCCGGGATTAAGGCCGCTGACACCGTACATGAGCTGTTTGTAAACTGAGGCATTGGACTGGAACGTTCCGTTGTAGACTTGTTTGCCGTCTAGTTGAATGGAGTATGCACCCTGTGAAGATGTAAGAAGCTGTGAAACGGAATATCGAATTGGTTTACATGTTGAAATCGTTTGGCACTAGAGGACAGGTGAATACCCACACAGGGATTAGCCAAACTATTGCGCTCACGCATAAATATAAACGGCGATCCCGTCAAACTGGAAAGTTGCAGAGGCCCCGTACTGGATCGCGGAGTGGTAGGTACTGTCGTAGTAACTACCCAGGCCCGAATCACTTGTGGGCGAGTCTTTCCACACGTCGCCCAAGGGAGCATACTGGATTAGTGCTGATATATCGTCGATCGTCACGTTCTGTAGAGGCATGATAGGGGATAGGCGTGAATGAGGGAAGAAGGATGAGCACTGGATGAGACTATCTACGCCTGCCAGCACAGCCTCTGTTGACGCGCAAACACACCCATGGCCGAACTGCCTGGGCGCGGCCAATTCGGACCACGGGCGCTTGTTGCTGCTCATTTGCATCACGTGGCATTGTGATGGCTTGGCTCTCGGGTTTGACGACATATCCGAGGCCACATGTATGCGTGCTGGGCCTTATCTATGAGATTATCAAAGGGCCATAGCGGTGCGTGGAGCAAAACATGTATATGGTTCTGATTCATAGCGAGGGTTTCAAGAGCAATCGCAGCAGGAGGGCAATATCAAAGCTAAACCCAATAATCAACAGGCTAATGGGCGCTGTCGGAGGTTTTACGGAAGTTCAGACCTTCCCAGACACAGACAATACGTGTGGAAATAGATATTCCCAAATCATAAGACACTCAACCAAATTTCCTTAGATCTTTCTGGCAAGCTAAACAACGAAACGTACGAATAAATACAAACTTGATCCTGTCCATTGCTTCCCCAGAAGCCAACAAGACAAAAAGGGAAAGCCGCTCCTTGCCCTCGGTTGGCCAAATGTAACTCGAACCTACCATGGGTAGATCATAGTCGCCGTTGTGTGATATCCTGGTTCAAAGCGCGAAAGAAATCTTGGTGTTCCTTCGATCTACTAGGCCAGCCGTCCGCCCATCTAATCTGATGCAGGCTCGGGAACAGTATTAGCAAAAACCTGTAACGCCAGGTATGGTTATCTTCAGGCTATATCCATACTTGTTAGCTGAGATACGTACTCTGATGTCAAGGTTACAAGTCCCTCAGAAGGCTGCTCCTCCAAACCCTCACCACTGCATTCCAGAGTATGTAGCGGACTCATAGAGCCTGCTTCCGGTACTCGCCCAACAGCCACGAATCGTACATTGAGCAAAAGGTGTTGTAGCCTGGGAAGCTGCGCGAAACAGATCAAGGCGTCGAGAGTAGTCACTTGGTCTTCGATTGAGATACTAGTCGTATCTGACCAAACCGTGCCTAGTGTATTGAGGTTGCAGGCCCACCTACCCACATGTGCACCTTGGAGAGTAATCTTCTCGAGCTCAAGTTTTGAAAAGGTCTTCAAAAGGTCCCGGTGTCCAATATCGTACGGGTCTTCGATAACTCCGTTCAGGTCAATCAGAAGCTCAAAGCTTCGGAGGCTAGTTGTGTTTCTAAGCCCATCCAAGAGTGTAGATGCGATATATCCGGCTCGGTCCTGGATTCCAGCCAGCTCAAAGTCTTCTGGCCGATAATTAATTCGAAGATTTATAAGATTCTTGACAAGAGAGTGTGTGCCAAGGATGGATATGATAGTCGCTGAGCCCAGTTCACAAACGTGAAGCTCCCGAAGAGCAGGAAAGGATCCTGGGGGAACCTTATCAGGCTCTATCCCAACATGGGCATACGATCCATTGATACGAAGGCGGCGAAGGTTTGGTAATGCACCTACAGTCAAGAATGACCGAGGTTCGAGCATGATCGTGCTGCAACCAAGATCCACCAAGTTTGTCATATTTTGAATGGATCGAGGGCAAAATTCCCTCCAACCTCTCCGGAGAAGTATATCAGCTAACTCTGAATGCATTATGTCCACGGTCCTAGATGGGTATATTGATAGATACGTCAATTCCGGGCAGTTCTCAACTATCGTACCCAGAACTATATCAGCCGCAGAAGAGGATATCTCTGGAGCCTCGATCATATCTTCGACGGAACCATGTTGGATGATTTTCAACGACGGAGTAGCCAGTAGTTTAGTCCACAACGGAAAATCTATCCATATGTCCGACTCTAAAGTGAGGACAACGAGGTTTGGAAGAAGCGCCTTTTGTTCCCTACGAAATACGAGATGTTCCCAGCCGTCGAAGCTGTAATGGAAACAATTGGGGCTACGCCCATAAACATCGAGGGTGTGGACAAGCGGCCCATAGATATCGAATCTCGAAAAATCAACTTGAGGAACGTCTCTGACCGAGATGTTCTGTTGATGGCTCAGAGTTATCTACCAAACGACATAGACGAAAAACCTACCATTTCGTTCCTCCCGTATCTATTGACGGTCGTGACTGTGACTGCCCCAATTAGACGTAAAAGGTATTGAGCACTATCCAGGTGCCTCCATACTGGCTTGCTGGCCACTTCGAATGCCGTTTTGCAGGTTTGCAGTAGTCGGGCACGGTCTGACGTGCTCATAAAGTCGCAGACGCAATTCAGGAGGTCAGAGTCTCCTAGCACACGTTGAGACGCAAGTTCAGCTGAAAACGGTTGAATCAAGTTCATCTTGGAAGTGGTCAAGTAGGAGGGAGAGGATGATGGACGTAATGAACCGCCCACAAAATTCACGCTTTCCTGTTCGACCCTGTGATTGTGTAGGACGTCAAAATATGTCCGAAAAAAAGGGATCACATGCCACCCGCTCTGAATAGGGGTATAATCTCGTTTGACTTGGCCAAGGCCTTTCAAACCGCTTCAGTATACGGAGAGCTAAAACATATATCCCTGCGCATTTGAATACGATATTTGGATAAAGCAGTCCTTTTGAGGCTGTAGTTGGATAATAATATGTGATAGACGAATCCAGTGGCTTATAAACCTTATATCCGAGCTTAGCTGTCACTGGCATGTGTGGACGTATTCAAGAACACCATGTAGGTATCTCGAACAACAGGAAGACAGTTTACACGGCGAGTATAAATACTGTTCTCAAGTGAGTGATGGTGAAATACTGAGACTGATTGAAGAAACTACCCCTGCTCCAACGTTTTGGTTGTTACATCATCACTTGAGCCCCTCGCATAGATTTGACGAATTGGTCTATAGAAACAATCAGCTTCCTCTCCTCGAAGCGGTCTTCATCATACGGGTATCCTATCCGACACAGTTTGGGAAACAGTGTTAACAGATATCTAGGATGTTATGCAACTTAGCCCCCGTTCGGCAGGATCATTTATAATAAGATTTGGATACTAACCTACCGAAGTACGATACTTGGTCCACGTCATATTGTTTATATCGATAGGCGGAGCATTCCAAAGTTTGAAGAGGGGAGATAGGTATGGCTGCCGGGGTTTCAGAGGCAGTCTCAAACTGAACCGCTAGTAATAGAAACTCAAGCTTCGGTAAATGCGTGAAACACCACAGCGAATCGAGGGGAGTTTTTTGGTCCCATAAAGAGACCTTGACCATATTTGACCAGGCTACACTTAGAGCGTCCGAATCGCGCATCCAGCTGCCGATATGCGCACCTCGCATTACAATAGTATGAAGTGGTAGGGCAGCGAATATCTCCACTAGACTTTGGTGTCCGACATCATAGGGACCATTATCATCAATACTAGCACCATCATAGTTGACGTAGAAATCCAGAACGGAGAGACAGCGGGCATTCTTGAGAGGTGGGAGTACCTCGGACACAATGTGTTCTGCATGGTTCTCAATATCTCCCCCGTCTTCAAAATCCCCAGTGGTGTACGCCAGTTCAAGACGAGTGATTTTTTCGACAAGCGGAAGTATATTCAAAATCTGAATCGTTTCAAACGGTGTCAGTGTATCGGCAAGGCAAAGTTCTTGGAGTTTAGGAAAGGATCCTGGTGAGATCACGTCCGGTTCCAGGTCGCCACTGTCACTCTTTGCATTGATACAAAGCCGACGAAGACCTGGCAAAGAACCGATTGCGACAAAAGACTGCCGCTTTAGCAAGGTCAAAGGGCATGTCAGTTCCGAAAGTGCTGTGAATTCTCTTAGCAACTGATGATGTGCACACCCAGTCATCGGCTTAATCAGTCCGTGAGGTGGGTCCAGCTCCTCCTCGTTAGCATCATAGGTAGGAAATATAGCTAGCCGGAACAAACGGGGACACTCTTCAGCCAAAATATCTAAAACAATGTCTGCCATGGAAACCGTAATCCATGGTTGATCAGGTTCGGAGTAATGATCAATAAGGATGCTAGTCAACGAAGGAGAAACAAATAGTCTGATCCACAAGGGATAGTTGAATCCACGACTCGAGTGGCTGAAAATTAGGGACGAAAGGTTTGGTAGCAGCGTTTGGTGTTGAGCGTACGGCATGAGCCGTTCCCAGTCATGAATTTGATAATGAGAATATTCCGTTTCTGGAGGTCCCCAGATATGAAGCATATGAACGAGTGGTCCGTAGAGGTTGAGACGTGTAAAGTCACCGAAAGCAAGGTCCAGAGACGGTACAGTTATTATCTGATGCAAGATTTTAGCAACCTTCTTTAGTACCATGACCGCACAACTCTTACGGGCTCTGGACCATAAAAATTTTCGATTTTCATGGTGTACGTAGCTCCAATGAGGGACAGGATGTTTTTTACACCTTCAACTTCCCTCCACACAAATGGGACTGCGATTTCGAAAGCGGCTTTGGAAGTACGCGATAAACGAGCACAGTCTGAGACATCAGCAAAGCTACAAATCAAGTCAAGAAGCTCAGGCATCTCTATGACACGAGTAGAAATTAACGCATCCTGAGTTTTTTGTGTTATGGAAGCCATGTTTAAGAGGCGTGGTAGTGGTGAATCTCACAAACGTACATTAGGCCCCCTCAGAGCCGGAGGCTCGGAAGACTTGGAACTCTCGGAAAGCTCTGAAAGCTCTGAACACAAGCCGGCGCTAAGATTTATCAGCACAATGACCGAGCCCGAAAATGGCCGCTACTTCCCGTCCACTCCCACCCTCGCCCTCGTACTCATGCCAAAGCTCAAAAATCGGCGTCAGAGCATACATGAACGCTTAAATGGGCACAAGATGAGATATCGGCCCTTATTTTGCTGAGTCTCGGACTGAAAACCATGCGACCGATCTGGTATGGTGGCTATTTGCATAATCTTTGTATCGTAACATGCTTACCAAGGCACCTTGTTCAGAGCCTTCAGAGAGTTCCGAGCGTTCCGGGCATTCCGAGCCTCCGGCTCTGAGGGTGCCTATTGTACCACGTGGCTTTTCAGACTGTGACTTCTGAATAGGTAGTTATTGCTGTTTACCTTCGAACGATTTGACATTCTCAGCGGCACAGAGTCCCTTTAAGTGGTATAAAGTTAAGGTGTTTGGATGCAGGAGCATCTGATATATCCTACTGTATGTTGTTTTTTATATTCCTTCCCCTAGTGGTTGCGCTATGAGGCCTGGCCTCCGAGAGAGTATAGCATGTGCACAATTCAAAAGAACACTGATACGACAACGTATTTCGCGTGCTGCATTACTGTTGTTTTTAATACACATTTTCATTTTACTGTAACAGGCTTGTTCCTTTATCATACTGCGTACATGATCGAACACCTATTTGGTTAGCCACCAAGGCGGAATCGGTACCTTCGGTTCCCAGAATGGGTAACCAAGAGCTCGGGACCTAATGTAATTCACCATTGGTATAGTCAATGGTAAGTTTTACTGCTGATAGCGGGTTTGTTTATATGAACGAAATGAACTACACATCAGAAAATACACTGCACGAGTCCTAGTGTTGAAGATGCCCTGAAAACGGTGGGCTGATCGGAATTACAAGAAAATGGATACCAGCTACGCAGGGTGTTGAGTGCCTGATATCTAGTAGTAATTTGTTGATGACATCGTGCTGGGGTGTGGCACCAGCAAGGTTCGTAATCAGTTTTCAGAATGGTATCCTGAATCGTGTCTTCAAGTCCTCAAGTTCCCGCTTCATGGAGAGATGATGGTTGAGAAAGCCGATGAATCTTTGTTGGGATAATGCCTCAGCGTTATCTCCGGTGGTATCTGCCGGCCAAATAACTTTGCGTAGGTTTGGAAATAACGCCAGAAGAAACCTACAAGCCCATGCGCATTTAGTCTCATTATCATAACGAAAGACATCCTGCTTGCCTGCTGGTATAGTCTAGTTGATCCGGCTCGCATACACTCGAACCTCCCGGACTAGATTCCAACGAATGCAGCGGACACAGCGATGGAACTTTGGGGCATTCTATGAAATCCTCCAGAAATATATTGAGCATTAAATGGTGTAGTTGAGGGAGCTGCGCAAAACAGGACAAGACTGTTGGTGAGGCAAACTGATCCCGCATTCGCAGCACGGTGACATTGGGCCACACCGTTTTCAGGCTGCCAGTGTAGGCCCAGTCCCCGATGTGCACACCGCTCATAGTAACATTGGCGAGCGGAAGTTTCGAAAAGATATCCATGAGATCCTGATGACCTATATCGTATGGTTGTGCATTGGTTCGACCAGGGTCTAGGTCAAGGTCCAGAGACGCAAGGCGAGGGGAGAGCTTAAGGTGTGAAAGTAATTCAGATGCGATCCATTCTTCTCGCTCCTCTTCATCCTCGTTGTCTAAAAAGCCGACCCGAAACTTGAGTTCAAGTAGATTCAAGCCGCTCATTATTGAGGGTATACTAAGGATGGAAATGACTTCGTATGAGTCCAGTCCCCTTATGTGTAGCTGAGACAACGCAGGGAACGACTGTCTTGGTAGTTTTGGGGGGCGTAGGACAACACTGGTGCCACTCGTAAGGATAACGAGTCGGAGTAGGCAAGGCATTGAGCTGATCACCAGAAGCGGGTCCTTCTCCAGCATCATCGTACTGCATGTCAATTCCACTAGCGTTGGTAAAGCACGAAGGGATTCGTAGTATGGATGCCTTCGAAGATACCCGAGCAGGTTGTTCTCCTCGTACTTTGTCGCCCGACTTGGGAAAAAAGACAACTTCAATGCCCGAGGGCAGCTCTGTGCGATCGTGTCTATCATCACGTCAGCCATGAGTGGCGTGATGTAGGGGGGCGAATTGAATGAAGAAGGGATGGCCTGGATCTTGATGAGCGAGGGGGAAATAAATGTCTTGACCCAGATGACTTGGTCTGGCCCATGCCCATCGCATGCGGATTGTAATATGATCGACAACAAATTCGGAAGCAGCGGTCGTTGTCGTTGTAAAGCACGCGAAATGAGATGGTTCCAGCCGTCGACCTCGTAATACTGGCTTGCCGCCCCGGACCCATATACACTCAGTATACGCACGTGTGGGGCATAGATGTCAAATCTTGAAAAGTCGACTTGCGATGATGAGGCTAGGCCAATTACCTGTGGGAGACCGTGGCGTCAATTACTTCGATCAAGGGACTCAGTCGTAAGAACGTACAATCTTGCGGTGCCCCGGCGATTTCGGATTTTTTATTGTACGAGTCCCGCCAATGAGAGATAGCAGATTTTGTCCTCCGTCAACATGGGTCCAGACAAACGCCGTTGGAATCTTGAATAACGATTTGCAAGTACGTGCCAGCCGTGCGCAGTCCGAGGTTCGAATGAAGCTACAAATCAGTCTCAAAAGTTCAGGGACCTCAAATATACGTGGCAACTCTGAATGTACGTCCGTGGTGTGTATCGAAAGCATGAGAGCGGGGAGAAGCCGAGTACGAGGGATGCGGAGTGGAAGAACGATAGCCCGTCACGTCACGTGATCTGATCGCACCCCCACATTGGTGCCTGGACGGTCACAATATTCCTCTTTTAGTATACAGAGAGATCATTACGAATGAAAGTCATTGGCTATACAAAGGTGTATCAATAAGCCTAACTATACGCAAAGCGAATCCGTTCTATGAATTCGCCATCTGCGTATCAACCCCCTTCCGCCCTGCACATCGCTCGCCTCCTTGCCTCTCCTCATTGAATTTAACCCGTTTCTCCATCCAACTCGCCCAAACTTCAGCCTCCAGTGTATCCTGGGCATCCTCCATAGCTGAAATCACTTCTGGCCCGCCCTCACAGCACCACTTGGACACGGCTGCCATGAACTCCTTTCGATCCTCTGCTGGGCGCATTTGGGACTGTACCACTTCTCCAACCCACCTCCCCAACAAATTCGAAGAAGCTGCTTGAGAAAGCGGCACAAGGTCTTCGGTGTCGCTCACATCCGTGAGCTCAGCCGCTCGCCAAACAAATGGGGCGAGTTCGGGAATATCCATGCATTCCATAAGGAGTCGCCGTACGTGGGTTGCTAGTGCTGGGAGCATGCGAGCGTTGGCGGCGATAAGCAGCTCACACAACGTCTCTCCTGCACGGGCCGCGTATTTGGACTCGATTGAGATGGTAGATGATGCTTCTTCTGACCACATCGCACTTGGGCTCTCGAGCCAATTTGGGAGGACACCAGTATATATCCAATAGCACATCGCATATGCGGCTGCGTATCCTTCGTCAACTCTCGCCTCGCCAGTTCGAGTCTCGTTGAAGCCAGAGGAGAACAGAGTATTGAAGTACGAAGACCGGGAGAATAAAATGTTACGATGGACTGCGAGTGGGGGAGCATCGGGGGTGGAGCTATGGATCAAGAAATCTGCGAAGGGCGGTTGAGTTGAGGACAGGTAAGATTTAGGTGACACAGCAGGTGTTGTGCCATCCCACAGTGGAGGAAGAAGACCACACAGGCTATTTGTCGCAGTAGAATCCGCCGCGTTCACAGATCCTGACCGGTATAAGCCCAAGCCGCTGAGTAAGACTGGAACCAAGCATATACGTCCTTCCGCTTGATATACCATCAGCAGTAAATCCTCTTCTCTGCCAGTCGCAGTTCCCCATCCTGAATTTATCACGCCGCACCAGAGCCACGACGACTTTGCAGGAATAATACTCGGCACTGGAGCAGGAGTAGGAGCCGGCATCTGAAATGATGGGGCCACAGGCGGCTGGAGCAGTCGGTTCGACGTTTCGACAGAAGCTTGGGTGGCAAGCTCAGCGATGCTGAGCGCCGCAATTTCGGCTTTTTGAGCTGCTCTCCGAACTTTCCGAAGCTCGCGAAATGACACCGATCCGCCTGAGAAGGATAAGGACCACCCAGAATATGAGCCGTATGAATCGCTCCGGTATGATGGGTTTGGTTGTTCGGAAGGCCGAGTTCTGGATTCTGTCCGACTATCTCTGCTACGAGAGGAGCGCCGACTCAAAGAAATTGGCTGGGAATGCGTGAGGGGAGCTGACCGGTCAAGGGCTGCGAATATGACGACGGAATCGCCGTAAGGCACCAAATGGCAGTCCCCATTGTACGGGCCCAGGGGTTGAACGGCACCAGCGAGCCAAGACCAGTACATCCCTTGACCGTAATCTTCGGGTGTTGGTTTATTCAACATTGGGGCTATCGGACCAAAGTCAGCCGCTAAATGCGCTAAAGTCGTAAGAAAGAACTGACACAAGTACTTCAGAGATTGGAAGGCAGCATAGACGTCAATGACGAATGTTTCTTTCGACAGACCACCTGTTATGTCTCTACCTCCTACGATCATGAGTTTGAGGTCACGACCTGAGGACGGGACCAATACGGCGCTATGACGGTATCGACCTGGGACGTATACTGGCTGGGTCCACCTTCGCTGCCGGAGATTGTAGAATCGTAGCTCAGGCAGTACCAAAGCCCCTAAACTCCTCGTGAAGAAGATCCTATATTTATAGAGGATGAAAGCACATACTGCGACCAACTATTGTAGGAACTGGGACGTTTGTTACCAAGGTCCTGTCACTAAATATCCCTCCAACGACAGCGAGGTGCGGCTCATGATCAATGTCGACCAAAGTCGCAGAATGAAACAATCGAGGCGTGAGTTGTTCGACGCCTACTTGAGAATCGGCTGACGGCGGGGTGGGAAGCCAAAGTCGTTTTTTGATGTTGTAAATGTGAACATCTGGAAATGGCGGATTCGGATCTTCCGGCGAGTTGGCTGAACCACCTGATTTCGAAATTGTTGAGACAATCGTCCAAGGCGTGTGACAAACGTACCAAGTATAGCTATGAACGATTCACCACGTAGTGAGAAATACGTGGCAGTATGTGCATGTCGGACTCCTGGGGCGTCCGAACTACTAATCTGTCAGATTGCACCTTGGATCAGCCCCAGCTCTCTGTCGTGTAGACTGGGCGCACCGATTCAATGACCCGCCATCGTCTGGATCTCCAGTCTAGTACCACCCAATTTGAGTTTTGGCCAGTACATCCCCAGACATATAGCTCCGTCTCTCGGCCAGGCACTGCTGTTATTGAACCCCGATACAGGCCGGAAACGAGATGATCATCTACCTTGGTATGGCATTAGAATATGCTATTTGAGGTTGAAATCACACACCTTTTGTATCTAGAACAGACTCTGAGCTTGAGTTATTTGTGAGCCTCTTGTGGAAATGGGTAAACATTCGGGCGACCGCGGCGGTTGGGAAAATGCCCAGCGGAGCTTAATCACCACGTGAGTAGCTGGCTAAATATGTATGCCAAAAAAAAAAAAAATTAATCACCACGTGACTTCGGCGCCACAGTCAGCCACTTCTAGCGCTTGTCCACTGTCGTACCCTCTCTCCCGGCCCCGAAAGAGTTCTCAGGTACAACACTCATTGCACTAATCTTCGGTCATTTCTGTGGCCTATTCAATGTACTCCTGATCTTCAACACATGTCTTTGTTTCCGGCTCACTTGCATGAGGCCAGCATAATTAATGGAGAGCACCAACTTCTCCTATTTCTATATCAGGACCCAAGTAAGTATTAAAGTTTCACAAACACATCTAATTAATTAGCTCATCAATGGCTATTATATGGAGCCACAGTACGCCTCTGCAGCGTGTACTCAAATTAAAGGGCTGAAAGTTAATTGCGCCACCACGCCACCAAATAATGTCAAATTGATTCACTCACAAAGAAACGCCACTCTTGATCTAGCCACGACCACTCTTCTCGATGTCATCAAGCATAAATCGAGTTTTTGGTATAAGAGAGCTTGCGGAAATAATCTGCAGACTTTCTGACAAGTCGGATTGCTCTCGTATGTGTAGGGTAAATAAAGCGCTATTCCAGATTGTGGCGCCCATCGTGTGGGAGCATGTTGAAGGCGTACATACCCTGTTAAGCCTTTTTCCGAACGTTATAATTACAAAGGGGAACCATAGTATTGTTATCGTGAGTAAATGTTTAGCGCTTTAGGATTAATTTAAATCTGTATACAGGAGATACCAAACTCCGCCCTCCAAGACGTGGCCCGATTCAACTCTTACGCCCCCTTCGTGAAGAGTATTGAAGTATATGATAAAGGGGAGCCCTACTACAGTCTCAATAATTGGAGCTCTTTACTTGTCCTCTCGGCTCAGCGAAAATTATTCCCGAATCTCACATCACTCTCAATGACGACTGACCACGATTCATGGCATTTCGTCTTATGGGTACGAATGTTTGCTGGAGAGGCTCTAGTCAACGTATTCTGTACCTCGCGCCACGGGCTACACTTTAGTGTCTCGCCCATTGCGTCCTCCATCGCTCTAAAATGGCTCGTCGATCACTGTCCACGGCTTCGACATCTCACGCTATTCCCAACCGATCCAACCGCAGACGAACACCCCGATGGAGAGAACATCTTGCTACACTTCCTCTACGAAAAGCCATTTCAGAGCTACTTGAATTGCCTTCAAGAACTTCGAGAATTGACCTGTACTTCAGCTGTGCTCGAAGGAGAAGGTTTGAAGACATTGGGACAGCTCCCGTTTCTGGAACGTTTGATCGTATACTCAGGACGCATGAGCCCAGCAGTACGTTCTGCATACGAGGAGCTATCGGATGATTTGTTTTCTTCTCTACGATATCTTCGTTGGACTTCGGACGGCCCAGACTCAAGTATAGACTGGACTGATGGTCTCCGGGTGATGCTACGGAAGGTCACGACATGCGAGCTTGAAATCAACGACTGCGATTCTGCAGCGACCTGGACGAGTGGTAAATTCTTCCCGATAATTCCCTGCGCCCCCTTTTTAGAGACCTTTTCGGTGGAATACAACCCCCATTGCGCTTGTAGCACATACAGGCTAGCCGATCTATCTCGTTTAATACCTTTTGGCCAACTCTCACTCCAGTCGGTGTCATTTTCTAAAATGAGAATACCACTTAAAGGACCAGAAGCCTCAAAAATACTAGGAAGCGCATGGTCCAAAGTTACCTATCTAAACCTTTCATCTACCATAGCCTCTCTTGGTGATCTTTTGGCGTTTGTTCATCTCCCTCGCCTAGAGCATCTAGTTATCCATCTTGTCATAACAGTGGATGGCATACCAGAAGGCAACGTCGAGCCCGATTTCGGTTTGTCACTGCACACCCTGGAGGCTAGTCCGAATAGTTCTGCACCATCAAGTATTCACTGGCGTCAAGTTCGCTCCATTTCGCGGTGAGTTGTCGCCGTTGATAATATAGCAAGGTTACCTACTAAAACGATCGATCTAACAGGTTTATGTTATCAGTGTGGCCAAATCTTCGTTGCATTACTAGTTCCAAACCGTCGAAGGATTATCAATCTTTGGTCAAACGTCTTAACAAGGAACTGACACTAGCACAAGGTTCATGAAACATATCTAATTAACTAGGACTTACGCCGAGGCACTATCAAAGATGCAACGATGCACTGGTCCGTAGGAGTATAAAACATTTCTTTTTATATGCTGTCTGTGTTCGTTATGTGAGGGGTCGATTTGTTACAAGAGTAGCGTACAACAATCAAATACAACAAAAGTAGTCAATCCTTCTAGTGAGCGCATACACGAACAAAACCCAGAATGGACCTTTCCTACGGCACCAACGCATTACCAAGAGGAGGGTCCAAACTTCTCCCCATCAGCCAAAATCCTCAACGGAGTGCCGAGAGAATCTGCCGTATTAGTGTAAACGGTATTCCCCCACCAAGTCGCGATGTTGGTCGCACCAATCGTCCCGTTCTTGGGATATTGGAGGCAGAAAAAGATAACCACAATCGAAATTGCGACACCCGAGTCAAGCGCAGCGGACAAGACGTCTGATAGTGCCAAACGTTTGCATGAGCTACGCAATTCGCATGTATTTCGAGAAAAGTACTTACAGTTGTACTTGGCCCACCATTGGAAGTGACGACGTCTGATGATAAATTGGAAGATAAACCCGACAATCGCCCAAGGAACGTAGTTGATAGCAGACGCAGGCGGGATGAGACCCGTCCCGTTGAAAATGACCGGGAAGTTGATGTACTTGACAAAAGATGTCGGATACCTCTTCGCAATCAACCAAGGGATAACTGGGGCAACTGCGCCCGCGAGGAAGAAGTACACCAGTCCGTAGTAGATCTGGCCTTTGCTGAATTGCAATCCGGGACCAATAACGCCCCATATGATCGAAGCAGTACCAAACACCTCGGTTGAAGGGCAAATGAACCCATCACGCTGGTCCGGGGTACACATGCCGGAGACATTCGTCCACATCCAAGACTGCACACCAAGCTGAACGGTACCAGCAATCATCGTGGCGATTACTTGCGCAAGGAACATGGGGCGAGGTGGGATTTTCATGTAGTGACCGAGCTTGAAATCGGACGTAAATTGCAACGCCTGAGCCATGCTGATGTAGCCCCAAGTCTTGAACATCATCATCGCAATAGGATGGCCAGGCAGAGCGTAGCCGATGATGAGCTCGGTGACGACATTGAGACCGACTTGCTGGTTGGTAATAGCCTGAATCATACCAATCGGGATGATATAGACAAAGGCGATGACGAGCGCAAGGAAAAGAGCCCAAACTGGCATTTGAGTTGGCCAGACCTCGATACAAACAATACCGAAGATCAGTGACGGGACTGAAAAGGGGTAATTAGTATAAGCTAGAGACTTAATGTGAAATACTCACTGAAAATGAGACCGTACCACCACTCGGGGACCTGCTTGTAGCGGCTCATGAGACGAGCGTGGATATCCGGCTGCTCGTGCAACGAACGACGAGCCTGGACCCAGATCTGCTTGCGGAAGTAGAGAATCGCATGGACAATCGTGGAAGTGATCGAGGCAAACGAGAGACCGTAGGAGAGCGCAAAGGTAGTAGAGAGGAAGAGGGGCGAGTATGCTTTGTAGGCCTCCCGGTCCAAGGTCGCTTCAGGTGTCAAGATCCGGGTGACATTGTACTGCTGGTTCTGGTTGTCATACGAAGTTCGGCTTGAGATCGACATGTACTGCGAATACCAAGTGTTGGTGTAGTACAAGATCGGCGTGAGGAACCAGAAGAAAAAGAAGAAACCGCCGATAACATTCGCTTCGGCCCACCAAGGAGTGGCAAGGGGCGAGCCAATGTACGCAATCTGGGACCAGTCAAAGGTGATGAGCGACATACCCATCCCATGGACGACGCCGAACATCTGGTTGACCTTGACGTTGTTGGGGGCGATCCAGCAGACCCAGGAGAAGTAGGAAAGAGCGGTGAAGAGGTAACCGGGGAGGAAGTACCAGCAGAAACTGCCGATAAACCCATACAAAAAGAAGCGTTCGCGACTGATACCACCACGAGTGCCGGCACCGGCGTACTGCTGGCTATGAAGAGTATTGAACAGCGCGCAGTAGACCAAGTTGGCGGGCCAGATCATACTCGGCGGGGCGACGAGGAAGCGACGGGCAATACCGCCGATGGAGAAGCCGATGAGCTGGGTGCTCATGACCATCATCCACTGGTAGCTGAAGTTCCAGACCTGGCCGTAGTAGATGCGTTGCACGTTCATGATATCGGTCGCGTAGGCCGGGCCAGCGCCGACGGTGGCCATGACGGTGATCAAGACGTGCTCCTTGATTGTGAACGGACCGGGGTTGAGGGAGAAGCCGAAGAAGCGGCGCTTGGGGAGCACCAAGGCAAGGAAACGACCCATCGGATATGAGAGCAGCTGGGCGACGAGGTTGCCGATTGTAACCGAGGGATACCTAAAATAAAAGAACTGGTTCAGGCCGGGGAGCACCATTGCCCAAATGAGTCCCAGAAACCAGGCTCTGCGGGGATGTCAGGTATGAAAATCACAGCCTGGTCATTATACCGACCTGAATGTGCTGCATGGCATCTCGAAATCATCGGTGTTGGCCACGGCTGAGCGGACTTCGGGATACGGCGAGTCATCCTCGATGTCCCCAAGGTTGGCGCGGTCGAGGTTCGGATCATCAAACTCGGCACCCGCGACCTGCTTGATTAGGTCATCTAGAGATTACACACCCGTCAGTTTCAGCCAACCAGCATTCAAATAAGGAGACTCACCCGACACGGGGTCGACCGAATGGCCCACCTCTGGGTCTTTGCGGTCAAAGGATGACGCAGACTGAAGCTCGGGTTTTTCCTGTACTTCGGACATGATGGCCGTTGCGGAGGAGAAAGGCAACTGCGACGCTCAACCGTAAAGGGAGCAGGGGGGATAGGGGCAGGCCGTAAGCGATGGGGAGGCTGGTGAGCGAGCCAGGAGAGTGCTGCTTTAAATCGACGAGCCCGGCGGAAGCACATGTCTTACGGGACGCCTCCATGTGGATTCTTGGAGCACGGAACCAGACTTTGACGCATTTCAAACCCTCTGAATGTTGAATGGCCAGGTTCTCCGCGCCCAACGATTACGACGATGTAAAAACGACTTGGACCTCTGAGCTCCACCAGTCAGCATGCCCAAGCCTTGTGAGTATCCACGACGGTTGCAGAGCCCAATGACCTTCAGCACACCCAGTTGTGCCGTTGGGAACCCAGTGACGTTCGCATGTGAAGCCGGTCCGTAAATAAACGGCCGCGAATGGCCGCCTTACCATGTGGTCTTCGACTGTATTTTTAGAACCCCCACCTGTTAGTGGTTGACGATCAAGTGGCGTTTCGGGAAGCATTCTATCTTGGGGGAGTCTATTTGTGTTCGATTGATATTGAAATTCGAGCGTGTGCTTGCAACCACACCTGATAGATATGATAGGGGCCAGGCATGAAGTAGGATACTTGGTTTGACACGAGCTTACATCGCGAGCGTTAGGCTACGAGGAAGATCATCGATCCTAGTGGAAGTCAACGGGCATCGGCTTGACAACTCCGCCAACTTCCCTGGTGGAAATAGCCACCAGTTCAGAGTGGCCAGGTGCTGTAACCGACGCCGGCATATCCCAGAAGTAACTTCAAGCTCACGAGAAATACAAATTTTTGTGTAATATCTGAAGGCCTTACAATGTCATGCAATATAGTGCCTTGTATTTGCTATACTAGGAAGAGTATTAGTCGGGGATCCGCGTGGGGATGAATGTCAACTAACACAACTGGAGCTCGATATTCTAGCTGCATCCTGAAACATGCTAAACTCAACCCAGTTTTTGCTCAAGTTTTGAGACAGATCCAACCGCTGCTACTAATATGGCACTGTGCGGATTGTCGCCCATGAACGACAACGTTTCGATACGTGATCCAGGCTCGATCAATGAGTTATTCCCTTGGCGCGCGGTAGATGGTAGGGTTTTCATCCATATTCACCCTGGTGCTTTTACTTAAGTTCAACCTCCAGTTTGGACGGTTCTATACCACCAATCTCGCATCATACACTTCCAAAATATATAAACCCACTTGCCGCATGCTTTCCTAAGGGCTGTACATAGCGCATCGGACTGGGAGCCACTACGGATTTAGCCGAACCCAAAATGGTGACGGAATTGACTCGCAGCGAGCTAGATTCTAGGCCATCCGTACGATCACTTCCACATCATAGCGGGCGCTTTTTTTCCTGGGGTCCCCTTACTCCCGTAGTGTTTGCGTGATCGTGTTTACACCGTCCCACAACACGCAATTTCCCCCTATCTCTGAATTTTGAACCAAGACGCTTTGCATAACCTACCGTCCGCTCCACTCAAATCCAATGAACCCGTTAAGCGAGTATGACAATCGTATTCGAATTGTACTCGATGATGGCTATGAGATAGTCGACCCTGCTGAAACGACACACGACCAAGCTTCGAATCCAGATCTCGCTATGTTCTCCGATTCGAGCAGCAGCTATGATACCATGAATACAATTCACAGCGATGAAGTTGCGAGTGAGTCTCCGTCTTCCTTCGGTTAGTGTGTATCACACAAAAAGGCCTACAAACGCGACGTTCCATGATATTCACTCCTGCTGCCTCTCTCGATATCACCAGTGCAAAATCACGATAAAATTTGACTAACCTCCGGCGAATAGGTTACTTCCGGTCTGTTCATGGCTCCCTGTTTCCGTCGGACGAAAACGCGCCGCCTATAATCCCTACGGGTGTAACTGCAGACCGACTCGATCTTCTTCTGCATATCATAATCCGCCTTTCTCGAAGAGGAAAAAACGTGCCAGACGTGGTCGATAAGATGTTGCGAGATGGGGGTATAGACGAGGAAGGATCGGGTGCTAGGGTATTAGACGTGGTGACAAACAGCGGTGCTTGGTATGTTGTCTCATGGTAAACGAACAAGTTTATGCAGTCCTAAAACACAAAACAACTAGGGTGAACGAAACGGCTGAGATATACCCCACCGCTACATTCACTTCAATTGACTTCAAGCCCCTCGTTCCACATGTGCCACATCCAAGGATCGACTTTCAGGTCTACAATTTTCAGGCTGGGATCATGGAACCGGATAACACCTTTGACCTTGTACATATTCGACAAGGCGTGATTGTAGTGAGTTATCCATGAGGCATGCTTAGGGCTAACAGGTACCTTTAAGCCTCATGAATATTTCATTAACTCAAATTTATGTAGACAAATCAATTCAACTTCCTACTCCGTGAACTCCATCGCGTTCTCAAACCAAACGGCTACATTGTGATAACTGAATTCCCTTTTGATGTGTACGAAGGTAATCACTCTAGACAAGCTATAGAATTGACACTGAGACTCTCGATCCACCCACACCTCCTTAGGGAATGACCCTTCGACGCCCCTTCGCCCTTCCCACTATTACGCACAAATGGTGAAACTGGGACTTGAAACCTGCAAGGCCGAAAGTGTCGATATTGCGGCCTGGCAAGACATGTCCGCCCGGCTTGAACCCAGCCACTCACTATGGCAGGATCAGCCGGCCAAAGAGCAACATATTCTCGATTCTAATAAAGCATCCGTAAACACTCAGTCTCTGCGAGGGTTCTACGGCATCAGTATGCATCGAGAACCAATTCCCCTTGGAGCTTGGCACCCAGATGAGTATCGAAAAACTTTGGGCACTTTGCTGCAGTCATATACATTTCAAAATGTCTGTTCCAGTCTACCAGTTACTACCGAAAGGGTTCGTAGTGGTATGGGCGAGAGCCAGCCTCATGAATTTGTTGAAAAGCTTTTGGAGGAATTACGTGACATAGCAAATTATCAAGCTTTCGCAATGTTACATACATGGTTGGCTAGAAAGCTAGCCTAAGCATATTGGAATTGTAAATTAAACTTTCGGATTTGGCAATATTGCTTGAAATCGTTGGGATGAAGCACCCTCGTAGGCAAGACAAGGCGTCACCAAGGGCACTCCTCCCGGCTGGAGCTATTTATTAAACAGATTTCATTTTGAAATGTGGCTTGGACAATCTATTATGGGGAGTCCAAGTATCGAGGACGTTGTTTAGATTGTCGTTGAATATCATAATTGATGGGTTTCCTATCGGACCCAGTACCGTAGTCGACCGGGAAACGGCCGGATTTCAGCCTCTAGGCAGTATTTTGAAAACATAGAGTAGAGATTCTCCTCCTTCAAATTATACAGTTTCGTGCCATTCTGATGAGTGGCTGCCGAGGAGTGAGAGAACTACGATCGTGTAGGATTTTGGTCAAATACCGGGAAGTCGGCCACGTGGTACCGCCCAGTGCTTCACCTTGGGAGCAAGGACAATGTATACATAAACTATCGGGATTGGCCTCTTGTGAACACATGAGACTGTTGTGGAGTCGTAAATTGATCTTAATCATCCATTAGTGTACTGTTTGAACCGCAAACAGGAAGGCGTTTAGCGAAGGCAGTTGTATGGTATAGGGTAAACGAATAGGTAACCAAGGCCCAGGGAGAGCTGGAAATCATTCTATTGCTGTTAGAGGCCCTCCGAGTAACTTATTGCTCATCTATAGGGGTGTAAGGTATCCGTGGGTTATCAAATCCACCATAGGCTGGACGCACACACATCATAAAACGTCGCAAACAAGCGAGGCCCGGCGCATATAAGCAAATGTATAGTCCACAGCTGAGGAGAACTCTGCTCTGAGCGCTATACCTTGCTACTAATGCTCTGAGTCGTCTATACCGGAACCTGTTTCGGAGCGCTGAAATTTCCGACCCGGATTTTGCTCCCGGCCAGCTTTGTGCGCACGTATATCTGGGTATAGCCGCACGTTTGGTGCCTATTCGCGGGTGTGTATACTTCAGATATAGGAGATCATTTATACGCAGAACCATACTAATCCATTCAGATATGCGGTAGAAAACGCCCAGTGGCCGGTATCCGGGCCGGCTACGGTACCATACCGTTTATCAATGATTCAGACCTATCTCAAGGATTAATTGGCGTAAAACTATACCAATTACACTTCGAATCATTCTCCATATTAGGGTGGAGACGTTTTTCATTGGACTGAAACTACGTGCGTAATCAATTGAGACTCTGATACTGTTGGATCTACTGATGCTCGTTGAGCTTGTGGGTGCGAGCCATCTAAGGTACGAACCATAATGCAGAATCGGTATGGCGGGGGATTCCTCAAAACACATATACTAATAGACGTAATCGCTGGTCCCTCAGTAGCTAAAAGCTGTACCTACTATAAGAGAAGCTGTGTCAATACACGCCCGACTTACTTCCAGGCGTTACGCGATATGTCGAGTGTTCAAAAGAACCCATAGTGCGTTCACCCAGGTGAGCGGTGGCCCAATCGCTAGATCAATACCGACAACGAAATAGAACTACCCTTTTGGGCGAGCAAACTTGCTATTGCCGCTTTCTGCCGAATAATGTGCGCGTGACCACGTGATATCGTGATGTTATAAGTAAAGTTTGTCTAACACTGACTAATCGTTCTGCTCGGCGACTAGTCTCTGTGTAGTTTCCCTCCCATCCATGCTTTTATTCAAATAAATTCAGCATACTATTTAATCCGTTACAGTACAATGGCTCCGTTTAGCGAGTATGACCATCGTATTCGTATTGTAGTGGATGATACCTATGAGATGGTCGAGCCTGTTGAAGAACTATCTGACCAAACATCAAACTCACACGGCATTGTCTTCTCTGATTCTGGTAGTAGCTATGATACTCTGAGTACGATCCAAAGTAACGAGGTTGCTGGTGAGTCCACATTCTCCAGCCAAGGTGCATCTCGCGTTACGATCCACACACGCGCAACACCCCTATGCGATATTGTGGCCACTGCCACAGGATCTTTGGGTATCGAATCGTATTCCAGATATGTTTCAGCTAATTTCCAGGTATTATAGGATATTTCCGCTCTGTTCATGGCTCCATGTTTCCTTCAGACGAAAACACACCGCTTGTACTTCCTACGGATGTAACTGCAGATCGGCTCGATATACTTCTCCATATGATTGTTCGTCTTTGCCGAGGAGGCAAAAACGTTCCAGATTCCGTTGACGAGATGTTGCGAAATGGTGGGGTAGGCGGGGATGGAATGGGTGCTAGGGTACTGGACGCAGTTACAAATAGTGGTATATGGTGAGTCGGTCTATAATAATTTCACAAGCCCCTGTAGTCCTGAAACTATGAAAATGCTAGGGTCAATGAGATGGCTGAGATATACTCAAATACCAGTTTCACCTCACTCGATATTAAACCACTTGTACCCCATACTCCACATCCAAGAATCGATTTTCAGGTTTATGACTTCCAAACAGGGATCATGCAGCCCGATAACACGTTTGACCTGGTACACCTCTGGCAAGGCGTCCTTACAGTAAGTTATTCATAGTCTGCGCTGAAAGCCGCCAGATGCTTGCACGTCCTTTTTTCGTTGAGTTAACCGGAGCTTGATTATCTCAACAGACAAAAAACTTCAACTTGCTGCTTCAGGAACTCCATCGCGTTCTGAAACCAAACGGATACATTCTGATAACCGAGGTCCCGTTTGATGTGTACGAAGGTACACTTTTCAAACGATGGCATATGATATTTACTGAAACTCTGAGTCCGGTTACCTGCCCCTTAGGGAATGATACCTTATTGCCTCTTCATTCTTCCCCCTGCTTTGCCCAGGCGCTCAAATTTGGGCTGAGTGTGTGCGAGGCCGAAGGCGTTGATGTTGCCGCCTGGCACGACATATCGGCTCGGCTCGATCCAAGCCATTTATTGTGGGAGAATCAGCCGGATGAGGGACGAACTATTCACACTACTGAGAAAAGATCGACACAGGCTCGACGTCTGCGAGGATTCAATGACATCAGTTTTCATCAGCAGCCGATTCCATTTGGCACTTGGCACCCAGATGAAAATCAAAAAATCTTGGGCAACTTGATGCGGTCGTATGCCTTGAATGTTACTTGCGCCAGCATGCCAGTAGGGACCGAAAGGCTTCAGAAAGGGGCGAACGAGGCTCAACCCCACGAATTCTTTGAGAAATTGTTGCAGGAGTTGAATGATATAGACAAGTGCCAAGCCACCCAAATGTGCCACACGTGGCTAGCTAGGAAGATAAGCTAATCTCAAACTTTGTACGCGCCAGGCCGCTAAAACGACTGTGTGTAGCTCCGATATTGAGCTTTTATATCTTACGAGCGGATATATGCATCATATAAGCCAAATACCGATGTGGGAGTGGGGGGTCGGTGGGTCTGGTCTAGTTCAAAGATGTGATAAGGGGTTGGGTGGGACGAAAAGACCAAGCCGCAGGCGAGGTAATAGGCAAATACTCTAGGATGAAGGCGATTGGGACATAGAAGGAAGAACGGGCTCGAGACCTGCAACTTACGCCCCAGACATGCTTGTGCGCTTGCCGCAAGTTCCGGCGCCTGTGCTCACTAATGTATGAATTCATAGGATTTTTAGAGTTAGCAGAGCGTTCGAAGGCTTCCAAGATAGCATTGCCTTACATTTGAGGCCAGATATTACCAAAGGTCTCCTATCGTGCTTCGTGCTTACAAAAATTCTGTAAGTCCGATCATGCAGCTACGTCCCCGACACTTATCTCAGTTGGCAAAAGATGAGACTCGCCAAAACACAGTTTTTAATATCTCAGCGGCTATTACTCTGTGTGAGCTAGATTACCTGTTTTATAGATGGTCCCTTTTGGGTACTTTTGGCGTGTTTAGTAGGATGTACCGACCCGTTAATCTGAGCCGGGTGCGTGACCACCTATTTTTATAGACTGTTTGCTAAGCGCCAAGTGGTCGCTTTTGACCAAAAATCACGCGTTTTGTCAAAAGTGAGCCATAAAAATAGGACGGCCACCTAATAAATAAGCATTCTGGCCGCCATAGAGTTACTTTCCAATCGACAGGTGCTTTAGCCACCCTGGCTACATGAGCCCAAACAAAGGGTAAGGTTGTACAACCCCCGCATAAATAACTGAATACTTTGTTTTAATAGCATATTGCTTCAATTTCATAGGCATCCTACCACTTTGGTTGCCAGTAGTGTTGGTGTCGCGGGCTATATGCGGTGGAATTCCGAATAAAACCACAACTCTGTATCGCACCTACAGCAAGGCACCCTCTCAGCTAGAGTCGATTCGGATGGCTAGCATTAGCTAGAGCGCCGATTCGACCAGGCCGAAAGAGGGCCAGTAGTATGTCCTAGGTTTCTAACCATTTTTAATACATATTTAATGACCTAAGCAACGACGTCCATCACGAGGAAAGCACAAGGTCTACAATAGTAAACGTGGCGCACAGTACGTGAACGAGGCACCAGACAGGTTACAAAATGGGCCAGTAATCAAAGCAGGTTCGAGAGAGACACGCGAAAAGCAAGAGACAAAAGGTCGACATTAGAAAATCTAATAACAAAAGGACACAAATGTCTCAATTAAAAATTTACCTAAAGCCAGAAGTTAGTTGCCAAATGTGGCTGGCGGTTCAATAGAGATTGTCACATTGCATAGGTGATGACGTGCGACGCTGTAGCGCGCGCATACACATGCTAGTTTTACATTGTGAGTGCTCATTTAGCTTTGCTGGGACTAGAGTTCTATAAAGAGCTTTTGGGCAGATAGGTGTAGGCACCTTTTAGAGTTTCTGCTAGCTATGCAGCGTTCTATAAATATAGCTTAACAAACTACACGTCCACTGCCTGGGTTGAAACCCAAAATGGTCGCGGAATCTTTTCGGAGCGAGTAAGGATCCAGGCCATACGTACCCACTCCTCGTGGTTGGCGCATGTTCTTGTCGGCCCCACAGCCTCTGCTGCGTTTAATTTACAGTCTACCTCTGATCTATACTTGGTACTTTAATAGATCTTTCACATAATGACCCCATGGCACGAACATGATGACGATCGTCATATTGTTGTAGAAGACAACCATGAAATAGTTGACATTTTTGAAGTGACGGCTGACCAAACCTCGAATCCTTATGCCATGATGTTCTCCGATTCTGGCAGTAGTAATGACACCATGAGCACAATCCAGAGCGATGAATTGGCGGGTGAGTCTGCATCCTAGAGTCGGTGTATATCGCACATTTGTGCATGTCGTGTTGCAAAATATGTATTGCAAAGGCATTCTTCCCTCGTCGTGCCGCAGTGACTACAATCACCCGCTTCTCTCAGTATAATAACACACACATTGTTCTGATATTTCTCTGCTAACCTTCAATGGCTATAGGATATTTCCGTTCAGTTCACGGCTCCATGTTTCCTTCGGACGAAAGCATACCACTCCTATTCCCCACGGACGCGAGTGCCGACAGACTTGATATCCTTCAGCATATCATTGTCCGTCTTTGTCGAGGAGGCAAAAACATCCCAGATTCCGTCGATGAGATGTTGCGCAATGGGGGTGTAGCTAGGAAAGGAACGGGTGCCAGGGTATTGGACGCGGTTACGAACAGTGGTACATGGTACGTTCGTCTGCGATGATTCTACAGTCACCGTAATCCTGAAACCACAAAAATGCTAGGGTCAATGAGATGGCGGAAACCTATCCGACTGCAACCTTTACCTCGCTAGACATAAAGCCACTTGTCCCCCACGTTCCGCATACAAGAATCGATTTTCATGTCTATAATTTCCCTGCTGGAATCTTGGAGCCGGATAACACATTTGACCTTGTACACCTTCGACAAGGCGTCCTTGCAGTAAGTAGCTGACCCTCAATGCTATTGGAACCTGCACGTTCCGCCTAACAGCATGCTAACCGAGAGTTTGTCATCGAAACAGACAAAAGACTTCAACCTCCTGCTTCGCGAACTTCATCGCGTGCTCAAACCAGGCGGCTACATCATGATAACCGAGCTTCCCTTTGACGCGTATGAAGGTATGTATCCCAAGCGATAGTCTGAGACTTATTCTAAAACCCAAGACAACCTGTCCGTTGCTTAGGGAATCCCCCAATCCCTCTTCGTCCTTCGCTCTGTCTCTCCCAAACAATCAAAATGGGGTATGAAACCTGCAAGGCCGAAGGCGCCGATATTGCCGCTTGGCAAGACATGTCCACTCGGCTCGACCCTGGTCACCCGCTCTGGGAGAACCAGCAGCCCGTGCTCGACTCGAAGGAACCATGCTTAGAGATTGGCCCACCCAGAGGGTTCGATAGTATCATCTTTCATCAGAAGCCAATTCCACTTGGGACTTGGCATCCGGATGAGGGCCAAAAACTCTTGGGGAATTTGATGCAGTCGTATGCGCTGAACGGTGTTTGTTCTAGTTTACCAGTGACAACTCATAAGGTCGAGGAAGTATTGAACGAAACTCAACCTCATGATTTTATTGAGAAACTACTACGTGAACTCAACGATATAGACAAGTACAAAGCTACTATAATGTGTCATACATGGTTGGCTAGGAAAATAGAGTAGTCGTAGGGAAATGTATATAACTTTTGGGACCGGTAGTCCGATATCTGCGTCTTCTCAGCACGAGGACGCTCTTGCATTTATGTCAAGGCATCACTAGGAGTGTAATCCATAAAATCCTCATCGAAGGAATGTCGGTCTTAAATTTGATCAAACAATTTGGCACGGCAATGGTCAGCATATCAAGAGCCATCTCCGGATCGCCGTTTCAACGAAAGTTCTCAATGACAGTACTCCTTCTCAATCCCATGAGTATACGATCTTTGCTCTTTTTCCAGGCCAGACTGACACGAATTCACGGTGGCTGGCTATTCAAGAAACTGGATTTCAGTTCTCGAAAAATAGGCACAAGTTGTTTGGAGTATATACCCCATATTCTGCTTGTGCTCGTCAAATTTACCGACCAAAAATATAGCCATTAATTCAGAGAACTTCTACATGTTCACAGTCCTTCCAGTCGTGCTCGGCTTTGAATATCAGTGACTAGCAAGGGCACGCATCCTACATGAGATAGCTCAGGGTGCAACATATCCAACAGCCTCGGCCAGAGAAGGCGCAGAGCCAACTATAAGTTCTCCAGGGACCAACTATTCGCTCAGTAGTCTGTGCCATCGTCCACCGACACCCTCGTCTGCTTTTGGTAAATCACCTGAACCAAACATCAACCGCCACATTCCATGTGACACAGGCGCCCATCATCCATCCCTGACGTCAGCTGTCAAGCCGCGCCGAGGCCCCAGCCTCCAGATTCCGATTCACGGAGCAGTGCACCGGACGCTTTCAAACTTGGCAACCACCACCACCACTCTCCTCCCTCCCAAACTCCTCGCTATGGCAAACTGGTGATGTTTCCACGCATACCTTGTGAATTCCGTGCTAGTACTCATGCGCAATGTTTTGGTCGTGTCTAGGTTCGATGTCGTGTCACTTGTTCTGGTGAGTCTGCTTGATTCAGTGGATGGGGATAAGAGTTGAGAATAGTGCCTGCGAGTATAGGTCTTTGGAATGTTTGGAGGAGCGATATGTGAGTACCCGTGTTCGAGTCGGACGATCGTGGCAGTTGCTCATACGCCGATCTATCTTTAGACGTCGCCATGCTACTCAAGGAACAATTCTCTGGCGCAGTCGAGTATGTTCTTGTTGTCATCATAGCCGTTTTCTGCGTTAAATTTTGATTTCTTTCCTCTCACACTCCAGCTCAACCAAAGACAGGTCAGTGTAACTCGGCGATAGGGACAGGTAGTTGTTGACTGATCGGCGGTCGTACAGCCTCAAGAAGCGAGGGCTGGACATCACCGAAAACGGGCTGAGCGTCAAGACTGAAAAGAGGCTGGACAGGACAGATTATATCGGTGCGACGCAAAAGTGAGTTTTGATTTTGACTATTCATTTCAGACGATATCTGACTGGACCTTCTACCATTCAATCCATCACTCACCCCGAAAAAAACTTGGAACACTCTCGTCACTGCAACATTCTCGTCGCTGCGCAACTGCCGATGCTCTCGTCACCGCGCCTACTTTCTCGTCACGAACCCTGATTCATTTCAACTCGTGTGCGAATGGATACATGTGTACAGAAACATGGTCGACGCACTGAAAGCTGCATCGTTTGGTTCTCCTGAGAACCAAAAGTCGGCTGTGCCAGACACTCTCGGACAGGGATACGCTGCGCCCGGTACGAAGCATAGGGGTAGCCTTAGCAAGAAGAAGTAGATGAGAGGGTGCAAGGTCAGGACGAATGCTGTGGGTGGATGATAGAGGATGGAAAGGGCTGGTGGGCATAGTAATGGGAGGAAGGATGTGCGTGTAAGGATAAGAGTGTATCAGCCTGACACCTGTATTCCACATGGACGCTGTCTTTTTTACCCTTTTGTTGTTGTAATTGGCTTATTTCTTGGAATGCTAGTTTCGGGTTTATGCAGGTCGAGTGCGAGGATGGGAATGAAGATCCGATAGGCGGTGATGATCATTTATCCGGTCCAAATGAAACTGGATGGGGAGGGATGAGGTGTTGCCGGCCCGAATGCGAGCGGCGTGTTGGACGAAATCATGAGGCTGAACAGGAAGATGAGGATGTATATGGCAGTCTTGAGTCCTAATGGGGTGGGAATCTGTTGGTGAATTGGTATTGTCGAGCATTTATGCGTTTTTGGTAGGGGATCATCACGGTCAGAAGACCAGGTACAGTGAAATAGATAGGTATGACCGCACACGTTCGAGGCCGATGCGGTCAGGTCTGCACACGCTTAGGCGTGCAATTACAGATGTCAGAGCTAATAGCGCGTCCTGGGAACGTCGCGGTAGAGGCACTTGCTTCCCAATCTCAGCTGGATTGGGCAAGCGCCGGGCTGAGTCAGCGGACGATCGGGTCGATGACATGGTGGCGCTGGATCGGGAGCGAAGACAACGGCGATGGGGCACTCGGCCGGAGCTTGTGTGCTGGGTAAGATCCGCTGGAAAACATTTATCCGGAATAAATACAGGATTAAGTGGGATATAAAGAGCGGGAGGACGGACCCAGTGATACACACGGTCCTTGCGTGAGACCGAGGCGCTCGCTCACCGCACTCGCTGCCGCCGGATCAGGAAAGCACACCTCCCGCGCCCATACCGCACCCCATGTACTCAAAAGTCGAGCGGCGGTCTGTGAGTGTCGGCATTCTCTCACTTAGATCTTCTCACTCTTCTCTTCGCCATGTCCTCCACCCAGTTCGACACCATCCGCGGCATCAACGGCATGCCTGTCCGCCCACTTGCCGAGGCCGACGCGTCCGTCAACGCCGCCAATGCCCAGGTAAGCGCAACCCCGCATTCCATAATTAAGCGCCGGTGCTGACGCTCCCTAAGTCCGAGGTCCTCTTCCAGGGCCGCAAGACCTCCAACCCCCTCAACATTGTCGTCGTCGGATGCGGTCTCGGCGGTCTCGCTGCTGCCTTCTGCCTCGCCAAGGCCGGCCACAAGATCACCCTCTTCGAGGCTGCCCCCGCGATCGGTGAAGTCGGTGCTGGTATCCAGGTCACCCCCAACGTGTCCCGTCTGCTCATCCGCTGGGGTCTTGGCGAGCAGCTCGAGAACATTGCTGTTCGTCCCGAGGGCATCGTCTTCCGTCGCTGTATGTCTTTATCTACAGTCGTCTGATTAAAGCTAACGTCGCACAGGGAACACGGGCGAAAAGGTCGGCGAGACCAAGTGGGGTGGCGACTTTGCCCAAGAGCACGGTGCTCCTTACTACCACATTCACGTGCGTATTCCCCACCGTCTTATTCGACACCAAATCTAAACTCGACCACAGCGCGCCGACTTCCACAAGCTCCTCTATGACATCACCGTTCCGCTCATCAACCTCCGCCTCAACTCGCTCGTCACCTCGATCGACCCCGACGCGCCCTCGGTCACACTCAAGTCGGGCGAGACCTTCAAATGTGACCTGATCGTCGGCGCAGACGGTGTCAAGTCGGCCATTCGTGAAGTCGTCGTCGGCCACGTTGATCGCCCAGTCGACACGGGCGATGCCGCTTACCGCGCGATCGTCCCGACCGACAAGCTCCTCGCCGACCCTGAACTCCGCTCGCTCGTCGAGCACCCCGAAATGACCGGCTGGATGGGTCCCGGACGTCACATCATGGGATACTGCATTCGTGCCAAGAAAGAGTACAATATGGTCTTGTTGCACCCTGATGATGGTGCGACCGAGTCTTGGAGCGCCGAGGGCAGCGGTGATGCCATGCGCAAGGACTTTGAGGGATGGGAGCCTCGGTGAGTCTATTTCCCCCGATCAAATCGAGTCCAACTAAATCAAGGGGATGATAGCGTCGAGAAACTCTTGGCGATGGTCCCGTCCACCCTCAAATGGGCACTCCGTGACCGCCTCCCGCTCGACACCTGGATCCACAAATCCAACAAGGTCGTCCTCCTCGGCGATGCCTGCCACCCGATGTTGCCGTACCGCGCCCAAGGAGCCGCCATGGCCATCGAAGACGGATGCGTGCTCGGCAACCTGTTCTCGCGCGTCAACTCGACCGACGAAATCGCCTACTATCTCCGCGCGTACGAGACCCTCCGTCTGGCGCGCACGGCCAACACCCAGGCCCAGTCCCGCCTTAACCAAAAGATCTTCCACTACCCCGACGGACCCGAGCAAGAAGAGCGCGACGCAAGCATGCGTGCTGCCATGGCCGGCAAGACGGAAGGTTCGGCCAACCAGTGGGCTGACAAGACCAAGAACAAGATCCAGTTTTCGTACGACGCTGACGAGGCTGCTGAAGAGTGGTGGAGGGATGTCGGGAGCAAGGAGCAGGGTGTTTCCAAGCTCTAGACTTTTTGAATAGTTTTGGGGATTTTTCTTTATTCGAATTGTTCCGTAATCATTTTTTGTATGATTGTACTCGTGTCTTTGTAGTTGCAATCAACGCTGTCCATGAATCCTAGATCCAAGTTGGCCCGGTCTTGAGTATGTCCGGATTTTGACTCCAAAGAATGTGAAGGCAGAAACGTTCTACACTCGGGCGCGCCTCAAGTTACCATATATCTCATGCATTAGCTTCGAAAGTCCCACTCTCGAATGTAGCTTCTGCTCGGGTGGCTACGCGTGGCTTTCATAACAAGACCCTGAAAAGTACACTAATCACACAGCATTGCCCCTCGCAACGACAAACGGCGGGCCATCGGCCAGGCCATTTCCTTTGTAGGCATAGTTTTCGGGGACCCACAATGCGCACACTGTTTGAGGGCCAACGGAGGTCATTTTTCTCACAGGGTCGCCGCCCACCACGAGGCTCGACGCAAGGCGATTGGGTAGCCACCTCGTTTTGTCCGCCCATAAGAAAGTTCCGAACAACGTGCCGGCGTTTGAGCTCGGTCTAGAGGCCAATCAAGACAGATTTGGACAGGGTGGCAACAATAGGCGTTTGTTTGGTCTTTTTTTTGTGCACCGCTTGCGCTTTTTTCTTGTTCGCCGAGTGGCTACTCGTCATGTCAGGAGGGTATATAACGACGTGCGACGGACGATCTGTCAACATCCGTCATACACACTTTTATTTCTCGCACACTACTTTTTTCTTGGAAAGATGCTTGCTCTCAACGCTGGTGCTCGTGTCGCGTCGGTTGGTTTGAGGCGCCCAGTGGCTACTCCGGCTCCGCCTGCTTTGGCCGTGCGCCACAAGTCGAAACTTTTTGCTCCCGTTCCCCGCGCTGCTCCTGTCAAGAAGGAGATTGCGGTTATTGAAACGGCGCATATAGGACCCAAACTACAGAATGTACGTACTCATTTAGTTGAAAACCATGGCATGTGGCTAAGCCACCCCTTTAGATCAACAGCCCGCTCGACTGTTGGGTCGACGTTGCCACGAGCAAAAGTCTCATCGCTGTTGTATTTGGACCATACTACCAAACCTTTCAGTTAAAACCCAACTGGCAAGCGTCCGGACGCGACGCCAACTGGGCCGAAACCGTCGCCATCGAGCTCTTGACCCGCGCTCTCGTCGCACACGGGTACACCGGACCTTCCATATCCGTTCGCTCCGATTCGGCCACCGCTCTTCGTGTTCTCAACGGAGGCAAATGCAGCGTCAAGGATATTGAGGAATGTGGCGCTCGGTTACGCTACGTGAAAGAGGTTTTGCCGTTTAAGATCGAAGGGCTAAAGGTTCCTGGCAAGCACAACGTCGCTGATGCTATTTCGAGGGGAAAGAAAGCTAAAAAGGGCTTTACCGAAGTCAAGTGCCCGGTCATCATCCCAGAGGCTTTGACTCCCTATGTGGCCCCGGCGTAGACCAAGGTTCAAGGACTGTGTTTTGTGCCCTTTTTGAGCTTTTATTACTATTTTAGACTCTTTCGCTCATTGTATTCTGCGATATGGATTGGAACTGCATATAGGATCTACATATACTCAAGGAAACATGGAGACAGTGAGAAAATGAACGTCTACAACAGTAATGGTGCATATATGCTCAATCGTTGTGAAGCTTTTTGATTAATGCGGGCCCCCAAGCTAGCATTTGAATATGTAGGTCGCATTGTGCTTAAGAACTCTTATCTCTTATGCCATCAACTGTCCCACTCACAGACACAAAATCTAATGATACTTTTGTCTCTCGTACTGGCTACGCCCACACTGCTCAAAGTGCCTGTGGTAAACCACACTAAAAGAACCCATAAAAACCTCTCGCAGTTCTGCACCTGATCCCTCCGTTTGTAAGCAAACGAAACAAGGGGAATAATACCCCCTGCGTGGTTGCTTGTGTGCAATAGATACCTACCTATAAACCAGCTTCCAAAGAACGCGAATATATTCTAGTGGCAAACCTTATTATCCACACGCACCCCGTTTGGTGGAATCGGCCAGGTAGGTGCTTGACTCCATAATACCATAGATCAACAAAAAGTCTTGCAGCAATATCGATCTATGATATTGATATATATCCCCTAAGTTCCTCATTTCATTACGTTCGGAGTTTGTACATCGGCAGGAAGTTATAAGATGTGCGTATTTCGATCATGTATTTAGGGTTATAAATCGATACACGGCCGATCAGAGCCAAGTCCGTCACACGCAGCATAGAACTTGCAAAAAGTGTAACTCCCAAGTAAGTTACTCTTCAATGTTCCCACGCTCTATAGTTGGTACAAAGCTGCCAGAAATTGCACCCGCACTAGTACATGCTCGCTTGTTTGTTGGGGCGACGGTGCTTTGACCGAAACTATGCGGTTTTGCCCCTCACAGTTACTTAGATGCCTGCCCTCGAGCCTCTTTCTTACGCTTCGAATGAGCTGATGAGATTTCACATATAAGGGCCAGCCTGTCGTGCGCGATGCGTACAATGGTTGGCCTTATGGCTGTTTTCATAAGTCCGTTCCGATCGAAAAAATAAACGCCGAGGGTACAAAATGGTAATCCGACGATTTCTTCGCAACGAGCAGGGCGGTAAGGATTCTGAAAGCATATTCGGATTTGCCTTGCCGAGGCGCATATTTCCATGTATATACGGTTTTGATACGATGAGTTTCAGTTATGAGCGAAGGAAAGGGGGGTGTACCCCTGAGTGCACGACAACTAGGGACGCTATCAAAAAGTGTGTTTGCGAAAGCACGGATAGAGGTCTCAGCTATACGTTAGTCAATTCTCGCGTTGATAGCCTTCCTCAGCGGCGAGATATGACTAATCATTGGCCGGAACTGCCCCGGTCAAGGAATGGTATGATTCATTTCTCTTCGGGCAGAGCGACTATCAACGCGAGAATTGACTAACATATAGCTGAGACCTCTATCCGTGCTTTCGCAAACACACTTTTTGATAGCGTCCCTAGTTGTCGTGCACTCAGGGGTACACCCCCCTTTCCTTCGCTCATAACTGAAACTCATCGTATCAAAACCGTATATACATGGAAATATGCGCCTCGGCAAGGCAAATCCGAATATGCTTTCAGAATCCTTACCGCCCTGCTCGTTGCGAAGAAATCGTCGGATTACCATTTTGTACCCTCGGCGTTTATTTTTTCGATCGGAACGGACTTATGAAAACAGCCATAAACGGCTTGGTTCACGGGGCCGCGTGAATAGTATAGGAAAAAAAAAACCTGTGACTCGTTTGGTTTGTTAGTGAACGCACTTGCGTTCATGATTTCTTCCTAGTACGATTATTACCTTGCCTAAGCGAGGTCTCTGGCGGCCACAATGATACCCCTAAAATTACAAAAAATTATACTTATTTACTAGATAGCCTATCGCGGTATGACATCTTGCGCTATGATGTCATATCATACGTTTATCGCTACTTTGAGCTCCAACCAAGCTCCAACGGACGCCGTATCCACAGGTTCTAGACCTTCATGCCTATTTAATCGACATTTGTAAGTGTCGATTAGTCATGGGTATCGTGTCTCCTCTACGCGGCGACTCGGACTGAGCGAGGACCTGCACGGCGCGCACATGCTTGCTCACTGAATGCGCCAGGCCGGGATGAGTGAGCGCGATGAACATTGTTGATAGTTAAATGCAAGCGCGAATATACGGTATGAGTGGATCAAGAAGGACTATCACCATTCAAGCAGAACAGATTGGGCGACTGGAGCGAAGCGACGGGGCCAAACTTGGCGCCAGGACACGAGCAAACTAGCACATTAGGTGACCAATTGAGAAGGGATAGTGGGTGAGTACAGGGACACTGGGGGGCGGATGTTTGGGTACGACGAGTGGCAGACGAGAATATGAGCGAGGACGGCAGGTGGCCCTGTTAAGGCAGGACGGTCCCTAAAAAGTAAAAGATAAGCCAACTCGCACTGAACGGGTACGCCGGTAGGTAGACGAATTTCGGGGATCTTGCCATTGGCGTGTAATCAAACTGAGTAAGCACATTATATAGACCTGTGCTGATATCTACAAGTCTCCAGGCCCATATCCTGGTGAGATAGATAGCTCCAATCTCCCCCTTACACTGCTACAGAGTGAAACGAAACGCCGGATGAACGACCTTTTGGGAGAAAAATACAAGAGACGGGAGTGGGGTAGATGTGGCAGGAACAAGACGTCAGGCTGGATAAAAATCAGTGAATAACCGCGACAGCATTGTAAAATCGATTGAAATAAGGGGATCCTCCTAAAGGATTTGAATAAAGGGGACTCCTGGGACATTAGTGAATCTGCAAATTAAAAGGCTTTTCCCTGGGCTAGAACTAGCCACGTAGGTCGACTGAAGCGACACAGACAGCAAAACAGAGCTAACCGGCCTGATATCGCATATAAGGGAAGTCGAATAGAACAAGATTTTGACAGGACTGTGACATAGGATTTGTAGAAAAGCGGGATCCTAGAAACCACATGCAGCCAAGCCGGCCCAGAAGGTTCACAGGCGTGTTGAAAAATCGGAAATATCATAAAACCACGAGCTAGAGGCTTGGGCGTCCATTGAGATTTGAGTATAACACCGTATAAGATAAAATTGGCGAGTACGCATATAAACGCTCGAGCAGCAGCCAGCTACACAAACGGGGTAGCTGGGCGATCCTCGAGTTCAACAGCGAAACTGGCGGAAGCATGGCGTATACAGATATTGCAGAGCGGGGCATACAGTGTCCCAGCTGCTGGCCAGATCAAACAGCGGCTCAGAAGAGCGGCGAGTCAACGCAACGACTATGGTCGAGACGGGTAGGAGGCAAAAAACGAGGGCCTCAGCTACAATCAAAGATATAGAATAATAACATATGCTGATGGGGTAGTAAAGGGGCAACGTCATAGACTCGGGCTAGTGGCTAGCGGTAGTCGGGCAACAGTATAAGTAAAACAAGTAGAATAAACAATTTAGCTATAGTAGAAAGCAAAGAGGAGCGAGCAGGAACAAACCGCGCAGGGCTCATAGCCTATTGAAGCTAAAGGTGGCTTCATAGCGTTGAGAAGCGGTTGCTCAGGCTCGCGCTCTCAGCTTGTGTGCTAAATCGTAAATGCTGCGATAGAATAGATGATAATATGGTATCGGTTCAATGTATATAAATGAATTACGGAACTAGATATGAGGATACTCGGAAACGTGGGTACATGCGCTGGAATATCGGACAGGGCGGTATCTTGTCTAACAGGTGCTCATGGCATTTCGAAGCAATACACAACATCGTAATCGATCAGATGCGAGCGTTTGAAGATACTTGAATGCTGGTTTGATTTCAAGCATCATCCACAAGCTCATACAAATGATGCGTCTCCACATATAGGGTGATTTTGCTATCTGGCAAGGTATGTGCCGCAGGGCGGCGCTCGTGCATTTAATGGCTTCGGGCAGAATTGGTAACCCATCAGGCGCCTGCGTGCTGACAAACCGTAGCTAACTTTACATCCATTCTCGGTGCCCTAATAGCTCATTCAGAATCACTGAAAGTTCAGCCAAGTCTACAGCCTATAGTAATCTACCAACGACTTCGTCTATACGCTCGCATAACTTTTGCTAGAACGTTCTCCTTGAAAAACATCGAGAGAGCTTCCTGCTTCGATCTTGGGCCTCTGCTAGACCAGATATTTAGTTGATTTTTAAAGATGTCCCAACTAGTTCAAACGCGCGACTTCAATGATAAAGTCAGATCAGCCACTCTTTCTAATGATGGTACTCAGCTATGGGTCAATTCTGGAGGCTCAAATTTGATATGGGATTTAGGGGCTGGCGTCATGGTGCTGAGACCCTTACAAGATCACACAGGAGGGCTAGAGTGCGGAGCTTTCTCGCCAGATGGCCAAATGGTTGCATCTCGTTCAAATGAGAAAGACATACGCGTCTGGGATACAAAAAGTGGCAACCTAGTCGGACATATACCCGGATTGCCTTATATGACATGGCCACCCGTACCAACAATTCAGCACGACCCGACGAAGGGACATATTGGTGCCATAAACTCCTTGGTGTTCTCTAGTGACGGTCGCCTGCTTATATCTGGGTCTAGCGACAACACAATTCGCCTGTGGGACACACATACTTGGAGGTCAGCTGCTCATCCCATACGTATCAACCGAGCATCTTCGGCAGCTCTATCCCCCGACAATGAAAAAATCGCTGGCGGAAAATCGTACCTTGTCATCGAAACGTACGCTACAGCTACAGGTGTCAAGTTGTTTGAGTGCACAGGGCATACGGGATTTATCTCTTCCGTAGTGTTTTCGCCAGATGGGTCTAAAATCATTTCAGCATCTAGTGACCACACGGTCCGAATATGGAATGCCATGACGGGTGAAGCTATAGGCAATTATCTAGAAGGTCATACGAGTTATGTTCAATCGGTAGACTGCTCCCCTGACGGCAGATATATTGCATCTGCGAGTAACGACAACACTATCCGGATATGGAGTGCGCAAACCGGCACTTTAAGAGACACCATACATCTCGGGTCGATGCCCTGGACTGCTTTCTTCACTCCTGACGGCAATCTTCTCATGTCCTATACTGACCAAAACATTGGGATTTGGGATGTGCGGGCAGTTGGCACGCAAATAGGCACTCTTGATCAGTCTTATCAGGGCTCCTCAATAGAAGCTGAAATCCCTCAGGTAGAGATTACCAGTTCGGCGGTATGTCACTAGTACTCAATACCACTTCACTTGATTTACTATATATGCTTGTCCATCAGACACCCGCCCAGATAGTCGCTCACCTGGCCGCGCGAGGCTGCCCAGATATTACGTTTCAAATTGACCTGGAGACTCGCACACACCGTCCTATCTCAGCTGGGGGTTTCGGCGACATATATCGATGCAAGCTCAAAGATGGAACTGACGTGGCTATGAAGTTGCTCAGGGTGGACATGGGATCTGATGAGAAATCTCAGAAGCATATGAAGGTAATACGGCGATTGTTTTGAATCTGCTCGAGGCTCAATGCTACATAGCATGCGGCGCATGAACTTTATACATGGTCGAAGTGCCAACATTTGAACGTGCAAGCTCTGTTAGGGGTGGTGATGATTGAGGATCAGCTGGGGATGATCACAAAATGGGAACCAAACGGGAGCTTACCCCAGTATCTCGAGCGACACCCAGACGCTGACCGTTGCCTGCTGGTGAGTGGGCGTGATTAATATCTGATATGAGCAGATTTTCATCAACTCTAGGAGTAGAGTACTCAGATTGTACAAGGCCTGTGCTATCTTCATGAGTCAGGAATAGTACGTCCGGCTTTGGACTTGTGAACAACGGAATTAACTTGATGGGCTCACAGGTTCATGGTGATCTTAAAGGTGTATGTATGCAGTCCCGTATACTTTTGTAGGACTGAGGGAATAGCATTAAACAGGCAAACGTGCTAATATCGAGTGATGGTGTTGCTCAGCTTGCGGACTTTGGAAATGCAATGCTGCACGAGTACACACTGCAGTTCACGGGGACTTTGAACAAGGAAGCCCTCTCACCGCGATGGGCGGTTAGTAAATTTATTATAGGCTCGTTAGTTTTAATTGAGCATTCTTTGATTCTAGGCTCCAGAACTGTTCAAAGGGGGACGTGTAACACGCAGTCGGACATATATGCACTGGGAATGGTCAGCCTGGCTCTTTTTGTCTCGACTCACGTTCGCAGCTTACCATAGCTATAAGACGATATTGGTGCAAGCTATTTCGCATAATTCGAGATATACTGTTAGCTTATTTCGTGGAGTAGAAAATATTACGGGCGAAGTTCCTTGGGTTGGTAAAAGTGACCATACGGTGATGTTCGCTGTGGTATTAGAGAGGTCCAGGCCAGAACGCCCAGAGGAGCATATTCCAAGGTACTCTGAGCATGGAGATACCCTGTGGTCGCTGTTGGAGTGGTGCTGGCGGTTTGAGCCAGAGGCACGCCCAACAGTAGCCTCGGTTAACCTGACGGTGCGTTCATCGCGACGGCCTAGCCAACGTTGAATGACTCTATTTATAGATAAGGCGAATCACGCGGGACGGTCTGCGCAGTAGAGAGTTCGAGATGAGCGATGTGTAAACTGGTTAGGCTCCCGAAATCGCTCACATCATACTCACAATATTGTTGTGGATGCCACAACCCACTGTCGTGACTGGGATTGGCTGTATCTGTTTGTAGTCGGGCATAAGCGTACCTACGTGCAGAGTGAATGTATAGCATCCTGCAGCGGTCAACGCTTAGGCTACGCTAAACTCGACGGTTCGAACACAGGATTGGCAATATTACAAAATGGGTTAAGTGAACGTTAATAAGTCGTGACATTTTCAAGACTCTAGAAGAGCCATTAAGGCCAGGGTGTCAAGTGGCATATTTTGCTACGAGTAATAGATTGATTCACGCATATATTGATCTATTAGAAATATTATTTTCCCCTCGGATGACTTCAGGAACGAACTCAAACGATTCCCCAAACGAGGGATATGCCGCCCGCCCTCGAGCCCCGCTCACGTGGCTGGCGGCCCGGCCACACATCCTCGAGCCGTCTTTGGCGTCTCTCAGATCCCCCATCACACCGCGACCCGTGTCCGTCGTGTAACGTATTTACTGTTCGCAATATATGCTTTGCCCTTTTATTCTCCCTCGGAATCGAATTCTATCAAAGGCAGAGTCAGACCGTTGGATACTGTATGCTATGAAGGGCGCACCGCACTGCACTTGCGAACTATTCCATGACGAAAATCCCGTCGGTTAATTATTGATTTCTCCGATCTTTGCTTATGGATCACCTCCACCTACCCACGTTCAATTCATATCTGAGTTTCGTCATTGCTGCCAAATTTGATTTGCGGGGGTTATAAAAGGGCACTATATGACGATGATCGCGCTGAATGAGATTCGAGCTTCAAGCTAATGCCTCCCCTTACACAACATTTGGTAGTCGGTGCCAATCGGGGCATCGGCCTAGAGTTCACCCATCAACTGGTATTCCGATTCACATATAGCGCGAATAGAACTAATCTCCATTTAGTTAAAAAATGCTAACAACGGCGTAGTCGCAACATATCGCGACCCTAACACATGCCAAAACCTCAATAGTCTAGCTGCAGAAGAGACCAATGCCGGAAGGTTGATTCTGGTCCGCATGGATATGACTGACACGGAAAGCTGTAGGGTTTGTGCAACTATCGGTTACCGCTTCGGTTCATTCTAGCTTATTATTATTTTTTGAATAGGCAGCAGCGGAAGAGGTTAAATCTAAAATAGGACGTTTGGACGTATTGATTGTGAATGCTGGCGTATTCATTGGCAATAAACCGCTTCTCAGCCAGTAAGCTTACCTCAGATTCGTGGGAGGTGTATTGGCGGCTACTTAATTGGCTTCTTACAGAAACATTGACGAGGTTGCTGGAATTTTTGATACTAACGTAATCGGGCCCTTGCGTATCTGTCAAGCCTTCACGCCCTTATTCAAGGGCCGGTCGGCGCAAGCCAAGTTGGTCCTGATAACCTCGGAGTGTGCTTCCATGACTGTCCAAAAGAGCGGACAATCACCATCGTATTGCATTAGCAAAGCAAGTATCAATGATCAGCCGATTTCTATACGGGGTCAAACGCATTTCTATATAGGCTGGACTTAATATGATGGGACGTAAACTTGCACATGAGCTCGAGCAAGAGAACGTTGCAGTTGGACTTTTTGATCCAGGCTGGGTTCAGGTACTTGGCAACATATGTCGTATATTGCCATCCACTGACTAGTCATGTAGACGGATATGGGTGGTTCCAACGCAGCGATTACACCGCAAGTCAGCGTCAGAGGAATGCTGGGGCTTCTTGAGAATCTGGGCATGCATAACTCAGGGGGGTATTGGAACTATTCAGGCAAGGAACACGCCTGGTAGAAGAATTCACTTTGTATGCGCTTAATCCATGGTGTAGTCCACTGTAAGTTTCATGGAACCCGGTGCGAGGCTTAATTCGACATTATTTCGATTGAACACGGGTGTCGGCGTCTTGGCCGCTGAATTCTAAACCCTTGCAAGATTCTCCTACGGTTATTTTCAGGGGAAAGTCTATTTCCTCCCCAGAGTGAGACACACTGGATTCCTGTGCTTTACATTATAATATCTGTTACTAAACGCTACTAGACAGATATCCCTCGAAATACCAGCCTAGTTGGTAAAAGCGGTCTCGCTCTTGGCTCGCAACCAGGAACCTCAAATGCGTCCCAGCTTGGGGGATACATAACTCATATACTCCGTTTACTTCCGTTCGCTCAGCCAGCCGCAGAGACCCGGGACCTGGGAAGATGTTTGCCTGTGATAAAGATATAAAAGGTCACTAAGCCTACCTCTCGGATCGCCCTGGAAATGATACCTGAGCGCGAAGCTCCACGGCCAGAACTCAGGTACAGTAGTTTCAGTCATGCGAGAACAAGCGGTGGCTCCACCATCTTAGCATAAATTATGTAGTGAGATGACAAGGATCTTATCGAATTACACAGAAGTAGGAAAGTGACAAGAAAAAAAAACAAAAAAGCTGTCATGATATCGTATCATGACCGAGTCTTAAAACGTGCTACTTACTCAACATCACGCTGTTCGTTTCCCAGTTAATTCAGTCCAAATCCTATCGAACTAAAAGTTCCACTCACCAGGTTTTTTGTCCCCTATCATACGAGCCATCAGTCCACCCCCAGGTCGGGTTGTAGATTCTCGGTCTCTGTTTTGGTAACCTGGCTTCGGTCTATGTTCGTCCTGAATGCGATTGACCAGCGATTGCGATCTTTCTCCAGAGTTGACGCCCAGACGGGCGGCTAGATAGGCATTCCCACCAGAAGTCGATCGTTGTCCTACGTTGTAGGAGCCTCTGCCCTGGGGATAGGTTTCGGATGATGCCAGACGCTCCGCCAACCTGGGCTGTTCGCGATCTCCAGTCATGCGAGCGTACAAGGTCGAAGTCACTTCAGTAGCAGGAACGAATCCAGGATACTGATCGACACGATCTTGGAGTCGGGTTGGGCCCGGATTGTGAACTTCAGGAGGTGGGCTAGGTGTTCCCATCTCCATAGACTGCTCGAAGTTGCCATGATTGGCAGAAATTAGAATCGGTTTATTCGAAAGTCCGAAGCTAGGGTTGGAATTCATGGCCGAAGGCTGGCTAGGTATAGAAGTAGCGTGAAAAGGTTCGTTAGAGAATCCGAGTGGAGGATCAGGACCACGGGGATTTTGAGGATACCCGTTTGAGTAGCTTTGGTAGATCGGCTCTGTTGCCTGCGCGCCTGAATAGGAGAATTAGTCAAAAGACATATGCAGAAGATAAGTACGCTACCATATGGCGCATGTTCATCCGCGTAGGGATTTCCAGATGGCGGCACCGGTGAACGATGGCCACTTGCTCCACTTGACCTTGATACACCGGCTTCGGGTGGGTAGTAAGGAGCACGGTTGTTATAATTATATGCACTTGTCGCAGCGGAATTCGCTACGGCAAGTCTGGAGTCCAAGGCAGGCGGACCTTCGCGGCTACGGTCATCAGTGCTAGGTCGGCGATCAGCAATGTGAGGTCTAGGTGAGAGTGCTCTTGGAGACCGGCCACCTGATGGCCGGCCGACATCGCGTGGTGAATTATCTCTTCGATACAATAGCCTTCCGCCTCGAGGTGGCGATACAGGGCTGCGGTACCTAGTGTTGCGCTCTGGACTCGGGCTCCGAGAGTAAGAGCTAGAGCGCCTATATGGTCGAGAATAGCGGGCACCATAGCGAGGAGAAGTTGACCGCCTGGGCGAGTATGCTCGATCTCGAGCATACGAGCGAGGTCCATCGTTGTATCTTCGGGGAGAATATGACCGAGAGCGGGACCTGGAGCTGGACCGAGAAAATGAGCGACCTCTGGAACGGGGTGAATAACGGCTATAAACTGGGGATCGACCTCTTGAGCGTGGTGGCGGTGGCGAACGCGAAGCGGATGTCCTGTTGTAGGGGCGGTAGGTATCGGCGAAATTACCACCCCGGCCGGTATGTTTGATTGGGGGATCCTGGATCCTATTCAAGAGTTCACGGCGATCGCGTGTATCCAGCATTCTGGAGTCGCGAGAGGGAGGACGATGCGGAGCGACTGCAGGTCGAGGGGCAATATCCTTGTTGGGAGCAGGATGAACAGGGGTAGGTGGAATCACAACTGTGGACAAAACTGGAGCTGGAGCGGCCGTTACAGGTGCTGATGTCGGCGCAGAAGCTGGTGCTGGTGGAAGTTCCGAAGTAAAGTTCGCAGGTGCAGCAGGAACCTCTTTAGGAGCAGGATTTTTTGCAGCCTGCCCTAGAGGTTGAGGGGCAGTAGCAACTGCGGCTTCAGTTTGAGAAACCCCGGAGCCCGAAACTAATTCCGGAGGCAGAATCGGCCCGTATTCCACTGAAGTGTTTGGAGCCCCACCAGCCATTTCCACATCATCGTCCGCCAAATCACGTATTGTAACTTCTTCCTCTTTAACCTGTCTGGATACAACAGGCGGAAGAGGAGCACGAGTTTTGATGACTTGCTTTAATGTCTTGGGCCCAGGACTTTCTTGTTCGATCTTGACAGCGGCGGCTTCGGGTATCTTCTGTTGTTTCGCGGTCGAGGCCGTTTTCGCAATATCCTCGTTCGCAACGGCGTTAGTTGGGTTTGCAGGTTGCTGGACGCCAGCAATCGACGACGGGGGATTCGGTTTGGGTACATTGGTCGAAGCCAAAGGCGCTGGCGCTGGCGTTGGTACCGTTCCATTCGCACCAGATTCTGCGGCCCGAGTTGCTCGAGTAGATTTGGCAGCCGCAGTGCGTTCATGCCTGAATGGACACTCAGTACCACGGTTGCATCCCTTGGCCGTATTGAAAAATCGGCAGGGAGGCGTCGCGGGTTTGTCCACACTTGAAAGCGGCCGCGGCGGGAGTCCGCTCGGGGCAACCCGATTAGGCGCCGAGGCTGGAGGAGCTGACGCTGAAGGGACCTGTGAAGGCCCGCGAGCTGGGGGCTGCGACACTGAGTTGTTGGGAGCTGGCTGTTCAGTTGGGGCCGGAGCGGGAGGTGGACGAGAAACGGTGGAGGTATTTGGCAAAGTATTCGGTGTAGGAGTAGCCGCAGGGGCAGGAGTCGTGGATCCGGTATTACCTTCCGAACCATTACCCCCGAAACCGATAGAAAAGCCAGAAGCAGTAGAGGCTGCAAGAGACGTGGCTGATAACGGTTTCTGCAAAGGCCCCTCATGCAAATCCGGACACTCCTCCTTACGTACACACACTCGACCAGGCGGCCGGTTATAGAACCGACAAGGTTTTCTCCCTGTCTGGGCGTCAGTTGCTGGCGAGGGAGTCTGGATCGGAGACGACGTCAACTGAGATGTCGTTGGAACAGTAATCTGGAGCTGCGACACAGTTGTCCCTGGAAGAATAGAACCATTCGATGCATTCACGTTTACGGTGGTGGACGCGATAGGAGCAGTGGCGCGATCGACAGAAGCGCGGAGTGGAGGTGGAACACCGGTGCGAGGTTGCTCAGGGGCGGATGTTTGATCGACGGTTTGGGAATTGTCGTCAACAGTGCTATATTTCCGTTTAGCCGGGGTGCTACGAGTAGATTCAGGAGAAAACGGTGGCTTGGTAGTGCTTGAAGGGCCAGCTCCACTAGAACTAAACGCCGATTGAGTCCGGTGCGGGACGATGTTGAACAATCCTTGCGGTTCTGATACCCGAGGCGGGGCGCTCGTTGCGATTGACGTAGAGGGTTGTGCAGTCGTCAATGACGGAGCAGGTCTGGAAGAAGCTCGAGACTTAGTACGGTTGATATCAGACTTGGCTTGCACAGTTGGTCGAGAGATGGGAGAAACATGGTCGTACACATGAAGCTCTACGTCTGAGGAATCAGTATCCGAGTCTAGGTCAACAGGGCGGTTCATGAGAGAACCAGATGGTTGCTGGGAAATGTTTGTCTCAATCACCATCGAGGGTCGTGAGGTTGAGCGAGCACGTTTCACTTGGCTCTCAGCTTTGGGGGAACTAGGGACCGGACGCCCAAGATCTTTGCGGACTTGTTCCCATTCTGATTGTTCTCGAGTTGTCTCTAGTATCAACACGTCCAGAGGATCCAATCGTGGGGATAGAGGCGGCGCTCGTGGCAGATGCGCGAACAAGCTAGCCGGGGTGTAGAGTGGATGGCTCTCATCGATTCGAAGCGGAGGCGAGCGCGGGTAGGGCAATGCTGCAGGTGGCGCCACGAGGTAATGATCGGAGGGCAGATTTCGGTATGTTTCTGGAATATGAGAGCGAGGGCGAGGCATCTCGAGAAGATCTGGGCTATCTGGACCATCAACGTCCATAGCCGAACCCGATGCGGGAGGTGGTGTGGACTGAAAATTGGGGTTTCCCAGAACTGAAGTGGACGACCCAAAAGCGGGGCCACCCTCCAAACGTGGAGGTGGAGTCACCGAATCAAGCGTCGAGGAATTCGCAGTCGGGATCGTGACCAAATTTGGCACAGAGGTATCATCTGCCGACGAAATGGCCGGTGCGTCTAGGGCTGGCTCGGCCGCGGAAGTCACCGACTCCTCCGTCGACGACGCGGCGGCCTGAGGGGCAATGTTGAGACGGGCGAAAATCGAGCGCCGGGGACCGATAGACATGAAGGAAAAATCGTCAAAGGAGGGGGCGGGCTGTATATGTGGTCTGGGCGGGCTCGCTCCGGGCATGTGGTGGTCGTCAGATGAATACCCAAGGGGCATTTGTTTTCCATTGAATGAGGGCGCGGCGCTAAACGTACATATCACGTAAACATATACAAACCCGGATCCACTTACTCCAGCTTCAACTACAGCCAGCGCGCAATGGGCTCTAGCGACGAAGTCTTTGGAATCCTCTGTATTACCTTCTTGATATGTGAAATTTCGGAACCGGCTTCCACAGTTTTTCCGTGTCAATCGAAACATGTTTTCTGTCGTTTCCCCTACGCTTTGGGAACGTATCCAAGGTATCTTCTTGTTAATGGACCCCACTCTGGGACCGGCCATGGCTACACAACATAACACAAATAACAACCACCTAAGCTATACTCGGCTCCACATATACCCTCTAATGCCGCCTCCAGGAAGAACCGGCTAACAAGAGTTCATCAAGTGTGAACCGGTTCGCTATATGAGACGTTATCAGAATTGTCTGTCTTTGACAACCACAGGCAGCAGAGGACAATTCGCCCGGTCAGCTGAAATTTAACTGATAAGATGCAGATAGATCCTGGTCAACTGAAAGAGAGTAGCTGATGAACAGGAGCTGAGTTTGGTTCGAGCCCTTGGTCTAGAGGTGTTGACTGGCGAGTAGTAAGATTTTGAACTGTGCAACGTCAGGCGATTCATTCAATATCCTAGCTTCGCCGTAGTCTCTTATTGTCAAAAATTCTTGATTCTAGCTCTCCCTAGCGCTATCATCTCTACTGACGCTACTGAACGAGTGCAAGGGTGCGCGCTATACTCGGGATTGGGCAGGTGAGCAGCCCATCTATGAAGCGGCCGTTTCGTCGATCGACCTAATATCTTTTGATAGCGCAAATCAAAAATTCTCTCCGTTTATACTTTGAGATCGTCCGTACCCTCGAACCGTTTATCGAGTACTAGTTAGGACAGGCGATAAATACGCTCTTCGCAAGCCAGGTGAGGTTCGGCCTTTGACAGGTGAGTGCTCAATGCAAATCTCGGTGCTGAGTTCTGATTAGGATTGTGATTCTGACACGGAAACAACAACCAATCCCGGCCCGCCCCGTCCGACTTCCCATATACCCAATCTCAACTCTCGAACGCACGGATCGATCCTCAGAGAGCGAGGTTGAAATTCTTGGAGGACACAATGATCGAGTGGGCGCCAAGATGAAAGTAGGATGCAGAGGCTCTGGCGGGCCAAGTTTCGGTGAGCCGCAACTGATCAGGCTTTCTCAATGTCTGAATTTGCCTCGCTTGCAGTGAAATTTCGAAGAACAATGATGTAAAGTATTTAATATATATATATCTGTTCAAGTATTTCGTAAAGTTGCGGCGCATGATCCTCTCCATCGGCCCTTGGAATCCAGCCTTGACGTATCCGTCCAGTGGCTTCGGCCATATTTTACGCTCCACAAAGTATGTGTTGTTGCATAATGGGTGTTTTTCTAATCTAGGAGATTTCACGCCTTTAGATCAAATCGTAGTTTCGGCAGTGCGCTCAGTATAATCTGAATAGTTTGCGTCGGTGGACCTCGGTCTCTTGGGCCTTAATATTACATCAACTCCAAAGAGGTGCATACCTCTTCTCCAGCAATCCCTTCGACCTGGATTCGATGAGGAAAGGGAAACAAACCGGGTCGCATGTTCAGACGCGAATCAGGGCACGCTGGTAACTTGTCATACTTGGTACGATACTCTTCCCACTTCGTTCCCTCGACGCTGGCCCTCCTTGTGCCTGCTCCCTAGGGTCTTCACTAGACCTCGAACGATTAGTCACCTGGGATTTCCTTGGGTTTACGGCTCGTGTTTGTCTCTCTGCTTACCTACGGCCTTTGATAGGAGGTGGGGGAACCTATAAAGTCACGCTGGGGGTAACACTGCTCTCTACACTGAACCTCGTTCATCCCCCGACTGTCACTTCACCGTCACCGTCGTTGAACCCGCGTCCAGTTTCTTGTCACCATCGCGTAACGCTATGTGTATCTTCCTTATCCCCCTCCTGTTCCTGCTCGTCACCGGTCACCTGGCCGTGGCGGACATCCTGCCCCTATTCATCATCCTCCCGTTCTTGATCCCCTCCGCCGTCATTGTTTGTGGCCATGTGTATGCTTACTCTTTCCAGTTTACGCGCGACGTTGTCGCTTTGTACGAGCGCTACGAGACAATGAAGTGAGTAGCTCCTATGCTCGGTGTTGCCACCGATCCTAGTCCAAGGCTGACGGCGCACTCTAGCTTCTACCAGCCCGGGTACAAGGTTCTTGACGAGCGCTACTCGGTTGCTTGTTATCAGATCGCGGTAGAAGAGCTCGTCCTCAAGCTCCGCTACTGGTATCAGGGGCTGAGTGAAGGTGAGTCTTGTGGACGTATGCTGCTGAAAATGTTCGAAGGAGGGTTTATCCCGAATTCCTCTGTCAATTCCTTTATTCCTGTTTTTCTCTCGTGTTTCTTGCTGGTCGTCTCGGTTGTTGGTTGTGCGTTCTCGGCTGCGTTCCGTGTTCTGGTCTTTGAGGTTGTGAAGCTGGTCTTCTATCCTCTCGCAGCGACCATCTCTACATTGGTACTTGTTTCGATTTTTGTTCTTATTTTTGTATCAGGCTCGGTCGGCTTGTGTCGGGCGATGAATATCGGTAAGTGGAAGCTTGTTTTGATTTTCTATAACGCTAACATTGTTGCTGGGGAACAGGTTTGTCCGATGTCGTTGCTCACGTTGTGCATTTGTCATTCGACGAACGCGCCCCATCTCCTCAGGCTTGCATCTCCTCTGTGTGCGGTGTTTATCTTGCAGTCCGACTCGTACGTCATGCAGCCACTTGGTCACCCAGAACCTGGACTGCTGCTCTCGCTTGTGCGCTGGTAGCCGCTACTTTTCTTTGGGTGTACCCTAATCGAGGCCGGTTGTTGAGGTGTTTGATCAAGATGATCGGTGAGTGACGGGTCGCTTCTTTGATCGATGACATGTGGGGTTGACGTGATCGTCGATTGACAGCATCCATTGGGCGATCAGGCGGCTGTGAGATGTACGACCAAGAGTACGACTGGCCGGTCGACCCGACATTGGTGACTCCGACTGGACATGGCCTTGAGAGCGAAGAGGACAGGTTGCCGGAGTGTCGTGAGGAAGTATCTCGCGTAGCTGAAATGGTATTTCTTTCTTTTTGGTCGAGTTCACGTCCTTGACAATGCGATTGTAGCGTCCTCGCAAGCATATAGGCTGCGGAAGGTTTAGCGCTGGGTTTGGATACGTGGTTGGGTTCAGGTCAGAAGTTCACTCGGTAAGTTAAGCTTTGGTTTCAGCTTGTTCGGTATATGACAACTTATGTACAGCTCGAATCTCGTGTCAAGCCAGTAACTCCTCGTGGCCATAATGGACTGTCGTCGCGTGCCAAGTTCCATCCTCGACCCACTTGTAACTCGTCGCCCATTTCGTCCCCCTCAGCCTCTTGCCTCATCGAGTCTCCAACGACCAAGGCAACCTCTGAGCCGTCAAACCTTGCTCAGGCCATGGACATGCACCCCGATTCCGAACAATGTGGATCACTCCAGGCCCCTGTCGTCTCAACCTCTCCAGCTTTTTTGAACGAGTCTCTCCCCGATCTAGTTTATAACTCGTCGGTCTCCAGCGGTAGCTCGTCCCAAGCTAGCACTCCTGTTCAGGGCTCTGGACTTGTTGCGTTACACCGCCCTGTCACCTCTCGCATCAGTTTGCTATGCTCCTCACATAAACACGCCGGCCGCGGTCAGCCCAGGTTCTCACCTCTAGACTCCCCCAAACCCGTCGTCGAGGCGCGCGCGGCCACTGGAGAGAGCAAGGCCATTGCGCTCTCCGTATAACTAGAACATCCATATTATTTAGATCTCGATCCAAATTAAATGGAATCTGGGCGTATGACCCAAAAAGCGGCCCACCTGACGTCACCAAATGTCATAAAAAAAGTGGGACCGGATCTGAGCCAAGAGCTCCAGCACCGGATGAACAATCCATATTTTGTCGCTCCACCACAATATCGGGCTGGGGCCGCCATATAGAACTGAATGAAACGTCAGCAAAGTGGCCCTTCTGAGGGTCCAGATTATTTGGACGAATACATTGTATAGAGGCTGTTGCATAGGTCCGAGTGGAAGCAGACGGTCAAGCGTCAAAGGTCGAGCAATCTCGTCTACGGAACTCGGGGATCGAGCATGGATCTGGTAGACTCGCCTATGGATGATGTTGTCGAGATTGTTGAGCCTGAGGTCGTGCTCGAGTCTGTCTCGACCCAGCAATGGATGCAAGGTGAGGTCGTACTAGACTCACCATTCCATCCAGCCCCTGTCGACGTGTTTCCGCGTTCTTCGCCAATGGGCTCGCCATTGGAAGACCTAGATGCTCAGGATGATGCGGCACCGGTTGAACCAGTCGGGACCCGTGTGATCAAGCCAATACCTCGTCTGCGTCGTCGTATGCAGGCAGCTCGTTCCAGTGGAACTGATGCGCCGCTGATGACCAATGGGGTGTGCGCTGCATCCCTCGGGACCTCGACTGGTTCTAGTCTACCGCCGAAGAGTACAGGTCTTAAGGATTCTATGTCCTTGAGGAGCGACCAAGACAGGCTCAGAAGTGGGTCAGCTAGTGATTTGTGCGTCATTCCCCCTCTCCCGTCCTCGATTCCAATCGTCACTCCGGCCGCTGAGTGGGTACGAGCACGTCGGGCGTGCACGGCTGCGGTAACCCAACCCGAGCCCACGGAGAATCTGGATCCGAACCTCGACTCGTCGTTGAATTTGGCGTCTATCAATGGCCTCGATATACTTGCTGCACTTGCAACGGCTGCTCGCCCCGCTACTCCGGTCACAGAAATTCTAGCCCCCGAAGATCTTTCTCTAGCGATAGACCCCAGCCTCGACAACAATCTCGCATGTACCGTATCGAATATTCCCGCCCTCCAAACTAGTCCTCCGGATATTACCGTGCCTTCGTCGAACCCCCTTGACTTGCTCGCATCGCTAGCTGCTGCCGCTGCTTCGCCGGATGCGACTGTGATGACGCCAAAAAGCCTCCACGCCAACATGAACACGAATACGACTCGAACAGGGATCCCAAAGGCTCGAATGGAGCCTATCTACACCTGGCTGATGGTCAACGGCATACAGCGGGTCATGAAAAAAGGCGAATACATTCCTCCACGCGCCCATTATACGATCAAGGACAAAAAGGGAACCCGGATGATGACCGTTGGGTTGAAACCACTCAAGGTTTAAATTGTACCAGCTTGCGCCTGAATTTATTTTATTATTAAGTTTATTTTTTTGTTTCTATGAATGAACTTGTTCAAATCTCTCGCTTTCTCTCTCTCTCTCTCTCTCTCTCTCTCTCTCTCTCTTCCTCCTCTCTTTCTCTCGCTCTTCGTGCTCTTGTTCCCCCCCTCTCTCTTTCTCTCGGCCTTGCGTTCCTTGCTCTTGTACTGTGCATTTACGTTTCGTTTATTGCCATATGTGCTTAATAAAACGTCTTGAGTTGATTTTGCTGTCGCTCACTTGGAGTTGAGAAGGCCCTTTCGGCGGGAAAATTTGTAAAGTAGGACCCAAGGTAGGGCCTGTATCCCGTAACCTGCTGAAGCATACAGGCTAGTCTTGTACCGAAGTTATTGCTGCCAAAACTTATCTTAAACTGCGGCCGCTTGAAGTGTCAGTAAGCGTGTGTCTGTGTAGAGGGGTGAATGCGTCGGATCAGGGACGGCGAACGCAGAATGTAATGAACCATGTATATACAAGCGTAATACGAATATGAACGTGTAAATGATGCAAGGGATTACCGCCGCCGAACCGGAAGAGGCCGGGGGAGAAACCGGGGCGCCGAGACGCGAGCGAACTTGCGGGTCGGGCGGCCAAAGGGCGACGGTACTCGATCGAAAAGGGATGGTGTGCGGGACAAAAGACTGAGGGGCGGGCGTTCAAGCACGACTAGATGTGGTCGGGGGGCAAAGAACGGGCGGCACGTGGCTATCTTAAGGCAAGAAATGTGACGCGCCCCTGTGGCACAGCGTCCTGCGTCCAATACTGGGCTGTATGCCTCTGCAAGCTATTTCATACAGCCTCTAAGCATGGGGTTCATTTATCCCACCGTCTCTGTTGCTCTTGCCCAATATGCATTTATTCGGAAGTTATGGGGTTAAAGTGAGCAATCTTGGATTGTGTTGCTGAACCTCTATGTACATTGCATATGAACAAATATAATATTCATGCGCATGCCCTTACCGAAAACCAAATATATGCTTGGCCTGCGTATACTATGTTTCGGCGCTTGACGAGCTCGGACTGAATCTGCCCGCTCCGATTGGTCCGTCTGGGTCAACCTAGATTGCCTCACATGTCGCATATACCTTACGAGAGACCACCCAATACCTGACAGCAAGGTGTTGCCCGCGCCAGTGAGCATTTCTAGTGGGAAATTTCTTCCAATTTCATAGAATAATGCGCCCATTTTCACTCAATAGCGTGTCCGTGATAAAACTGGTTCCAAAAAACCCCGACTACATACGGCATGCATGTATGCCCTCGTTTGATTCATCCCTATTTATAGGCATGGGTCAGCTTGTCTAATCCCGATTGCCCCTCACACTTGTATTCATCGGCCAGTATTTAACCATGCCGGTGGACATAATTCAATACTAAAGAGCATATCTATTTATCACCATTTCCGTACGTTAACACGCAAAGAGAGCGCCAAACTGGACGATGAGACACGTATGGCGCTTCTGCCCAATATAGTGCATCACCTCAACAAACAAAAACCGCATTCGCATAGAAGGAGCAGGATCTATATGACATCTGCCCCGTCGTAGCGCATGAATTTTCCAGAATCGGAGAGCGTGACATTTTGCAACAATTGGACCATTTCGCTCGCGACATGACCGGGTTCAAGTGGAGCTTTGTCGGTTCCCATGTCTAAACAGTGTTATAGTCATTATTTCTGTGTCTGGAGACATTATTCGCACCAGTCTTGATCCAGGCGGGGTGAACCGCGACCACAATCATCTCGGGGCAGGTTTTGGCTTGTTTGTAAGTCTAAACAACATTCGGTCAAGCTATCCTCAAATACAATGGGTAACACATACAAGCATATTCAAGGCGGCCTTGCTGATACTATAGCTAGTTGATCGTGCTCCAAAGTCTTTTGGTATCGATGCCAGTCCCGAAGTGAGATTTGCGATTACAGGTCGGAAACTCTTGGCCAAATGCGGGTGCATGTGTTTCATGATCAGAGCTGGGCCTAGGACGTTTGTGGACATGATGTCATTAAACGACGAGGCTTCGAGCGTGAGCGAGTTGTCCCCATCTCCCTAGCAGAGCATCTTCAGGTTACTTTCACCACAATGGTACAATGGTGCCCGCTGCTTACCGGGAGTGTCTATAATCAAATTCAACAAGTCAGCCATACCTCGTCAGCACACATCTCGATGAGATCGATCGAGCTGCATACGATGGCAGCGTTCTGAATCAAATAATCTAATCCCGCCGCTCCAGGAATTTGTCCCACTTGATTTAGAATTTCCCCTACTTGCTTCGCTGTCAGCATGATCGAGGCTTCATCAGTCACATCCAAAGATAGCACATGCAACCTCCCCGCTGTCGAAGATGTCAGCGAATTTAGCCTCGACGCGGAGTCTAGATTTCGACAAGTGGCGAATACGACATTATTCGGGTTTTGCACCAGCTGTGTCACAAGTTCAAGGCCTAATCCTCGCGAACATCTAAAACCGGTCATGTCAATTTGTTATTTGTGGCAGGCAGGACAAATGGAAACGATCAGAGGACTGATTGACCACCTACCCGGTTATTAACCAGGTGACGGGCAGCATCGTGGAGCTTGATTACAAGTTTTAATTTCCTTGGGTTAGGTTCTGGGGCCCGGGGCAGATGTTGATCGAGGTCGAACGTGAAAATGCCACATTATGGATTTTGATCTCCTGCTGAGTCAGCCATGATTCTGCCTCAGTCTGGTGTTCCTTGCGTTTCAGAGCGCATATATGCAGTCCATGGTCAGAGTATCGGGCGAACGGAAAGTCAAAGAACGTGTATTAGGTATGTAAGACAACATCATGCGATTTTTGGCGCGACACCCGGCTGTTGCCAGTAGTAAGTCCCGAAAAATTCTCGGCAGTCGGCGATAAAGTCATCCGCTGAGCCAATTGCACCCTAGTAGACGAAGCAACTTCAGCATGTCGTATCTTAGGATGAAAATGGCTAGTACTCACGAAGTGACCACCTCGGGTGTGGTCTGTTGATACCGGGTAGTGCGGAGTTAGTTGGGGTACAGCTTGATTTGCAAATGCACGTACACTTGTGCCAAACAAGAGGACCTTGCGCGGCGATCCACGATTTGGGACTCAGGTAAAATTCACCTTCGAAATGGTGAATTCCAAATGGAGCTTGGCCTGCTGGGTTTTCAGCGAACGCGTTGAAAATGTACTTGTCCCCGTTGAGCTTGTACATAGCCATGCCGGTGTGGATGGTGTTCGTATATTGCTGATAGAGCACCACCGTCAACAGATCTACCAAAGTAAATATCAGCATACACGTCGACCCACGGAGATATGTCTGCTTTACCATCCAAGAAGGCCGAGTTAACTTCGGCGGTGAAGTTCGACCAGTTCTGGATCATAACATACTTCTCGCCTGTTACAGGTTAAATTCGGATGCTGTAGATCATGCGTTGGATACGCACCAAGGTAGCTTAGGAAGCCTTGCGGATGATCATACAAGGTTAAGCCAATTGTTGAGACCTTCGTCGTCTGTTCTACGAGGTATCCCGTTCCGACGGCTTGAAAATAAGCTATGAGCTCTAGAAGATGTTTCTCGTATGGAGGAAGCTGAGAATCATCGGTGGCGCCGGCTGGTCGTGGTGCAGGGAATCCTTCAAACAGACTACGGGCATCTCGGAACTTAGCGATAGAAGATATCCGGATGGACTGTATGCTTACGCTAGCTTCATAGTCTTGGCGTACTTTGTCTGGATCTGTCGCAAGTTGATCGCACCAAAATCTCCACCTTGAGCAACGTAAGTCTTGTATCCAAGGACTTTTGTGACTAGAGTATCAAAAATTCGCGCATTGTCTTCAACGGTTGCGTTGATCTTTTGGACAACTTGCGAGTACCCGATCCCTGGTAGAGACGGCGCGATCACATGGAAGGCCTGCTGACCAGATGGAGGGTTGACCAACGGCTTGATGACCTTGTTGAATTCAGAGACGGTACTGCCCCAGCCATGCAACAGCAGAAGTGGGATGGCGTTCTTGGCAGAGCTCTTCTCATGAATAAAGTGAATTGTTGTGTCCTCGACGTTCACCGTATATTGTTTGAAGCTAGAAAGAATTCGACATGAGCGGATGATCCTGAGTACTATTACTGGTGGAAACCTACGAGTTGAGCGTAGCTTCAGCAGCCCTCCAATCAAACTTCGTGAGAGCATCTTTGGCCGTCTTCATCCATGACAGTCTGTTAGGGGTATTCAATAGGTGGCGCACCAAACTTCAAAGGCTAACTCACTCGGTACCGTAACCAAAATCAGCCCCAGGAACAATGACCTTGCTTGGGAGACGCTGGCTATTCAACAAGGCCTTCGTACGCTTAATCTCCGCATCGGGAACAGAAACCTTGAACGCCTTAGGGGAGGCTATCGCGGCAGTCGATTCGGCCCAAGCTGTGCTCGTGAAGCCGAGCGACAATGCGAAGAGGAGCAACCGTGCGAGGCCAGGCATTGGGAGGAAATGAAAGGGAAAAGAACGAGGTTCGCTATCCAAACTTGCCCGCAAGATTTTATAGAATGTTTTTGCCAACGCCCCCGCCAGAAGGTCGCAATGGGCGTGAATAACCGGGCCACCATGCGGTGGCCAATCAGGTACACCACGCAACGCCGTGCCTCGAACAAGCCCTTCTACTGGTTTGGTTTCGTATGTGACGACCGAACCCGCCTAACTGCTAGGCTGAAAAGGCTCGTAGCTGAGAACGAAACTGCTCGAAATGTGATGCTGACCTTGTAACCAGCCCATGCCTAAACTCGACATGCCAAGGGTGGGGTAAGTGAGATTTCATCATTTTGGCCTAGCACACCTATAACATCCACGGCCGTACGCAATATGACCTTGCTATAAAAGGCGCAATTCATGTGAAAGTCGTTGGGAACCAAACTGTGCGATCGTTGGATCGTCCCCACCAAGCTTCCATCAGGGCCAGGTTTGTCAGTTGCAATCACCCGAGTGAGCCCGTGCCAGTTGCATTTTCAGTGCCCGAAGCAATTGACCGTTCTCTGGTTCAAGGCACGACTCGGGCAGAAGTAGATGGGGGTTGGATGTGCAATGTGGGGCAGACCGTTTTGAGCTGGGGCTGTTACGTCATCACATCTGAGCCTACACTTGGCAGTAGTGGCCGCCGAATCAGGTTTTCAAGCCTGTGGCGCTAATCCGGACCAGGCAGGTGGCAATCCGAAGCGATGCATGATCTTCGCGTAAATAGTAGACCCGCCTCGGGTCGGCAGAATGATACCTGGCCCGGCTTTGCCACATACCCCGGCCAAGACAACTTGATATTTACGCTTATTGGCCCGGATGACTAGCGCCCCTCAATCTCAGGGATGATCCAGTTCCCAAGACAAATTCCGAGGTCGCAAATATTTTCGGCCCCGTACCTTCATTCGTACACTGCCCTATGTCGTTGTGGTTTAGGCGGAACAGAAAAAAATGACACCCAATCATCGTTCTGCGCTCCTTGATGGACGATCAACCGCATCATGGGGCCAACTTGACTTCCCGACAGGTTCTGATGTCTCCCGTCCTGCCAAATTGGGTCAAGCTTGGTGGCACCCAACCCACGCAAAACTCATCCTTCTCCATATTATCTACGTAAAACCCTATTCGTTTGGGTTCATCTCACGCTGGCCAGCCTTGAAAAACCGGATCCTCACGAAGTACTCTGGGAGCCAAGGTAACTCTCCCCGTTGAAGACTCTGCCTAGTACACCCCCATCTCCTCGCCGGCACCATGGGCGCACCTTCTTTAGACGAGCTGAATGCGATTGCTGGCCCCTATTTATCCCCCGATAAATCGTTAAATCTTGGTGTAAGCACTAAATTTTGATCGATCTCGACACAATACTAATGCTTTATGTTAGCCCTTTATCATCGCCATGGGCCTCGACGCGGTCTTGGGAGGTATTCTGGTCATGCAGTGTGGCTCGTACAAGTCTCTGGCGCAGTTTGACCCCTACTGGGTCAAGTCCATGGTGTTATACGTGCTCGTGATGAATGTGTGAGTACGAATGCATGGCCAGTGAAGGCTAGTGTTCATAGCAGACTTGGCAGGGCGATTACGTTTTATACCTGGGCATGGATTTACGATCTTTTTGTTTACAACTTTGGTACATACGTAAGATATGCCCCCAATACCTAGATTTCAAGGGCTGACCGTTGTATCTAGGGGATGTTCCTGTCGGTTAAATATGTGCGTCCTATTGTCCCTGTTGCGAAGTTGCTGCCACAGTTAAGCTTACTATGCGTACAAACAGCTCGCTTGGTATTATGTATTGGACTCTGCAACCGTAATCGTCGTTCAAGGATTCTTCGCCGTTAGGGCATGGCGTGTGAGTCATCTCGACCACCCTTGCCCCTTTCCTTGCTGACGCAAGTTGTCTTTCTATCCCCAATTAGCTTGTAAACAACAATCTACTGGTTCTGTTCGTGATTGGTGCTTTTGCGCTTGCAGCGTTTGGAGGTGGTATCACGGTCAAAATCATGTTCACGGCGTATGGATCTACCTTGCACGCTGGAGACGTCAAAGTTCCCGCGTACATTTGGCTCTTCTGTACTGTTGTGGCTGATCTAACAATCACGGTCATTAGTAAGTTTTCTCTAATGTCCTAGCCTACCGATTGCCTCATCAGCACTTCACATAGTCCTCTACTTCCTCTTTAAAAATCGGACAGGATGGCGGGCCACGGATGATATTCTTAGCCGTCTCACTCGTATCACGTTTGAGTCCCAACTGCCTCCAACGCTGATCGCTACTGGACTGGCTATCGAATACTCGATCAAGGTTTGTATGCTCCACCGGTCTCGAGATTTCTACGCTGATGCACCGGCCGCCAGTACGATAGCTTTATCGCGATCCCATTCATTTGCGTTCAAGCCAAATTCTACGGAATCAGCTTGATGCACACGCTTAACGGGTATGGCTATCTATCGCGCGAAACTAGTTCCTATTAGTCTAATCATCGACAACAGGCGTTTGAATGTTAAACGGAACGACCCAACAAGCGAGGGGAGTGGTAGTCGAAGCCTTCCTCAGAAGGCGAGTCGTCCCTACTTTTGCTCCTGTGCACTGTGCTAACATATATATCGAACACAGAGTTCTAGTAATAACGCATATCTCGCAAGCTCTTCGGCCAAACGAAGTTATCCACATCACATCCAAGTCGAAACTACGGTTGTCCAAGATACCGCTAGCCACCAAATGCAGCTTACACAAGGCCCTCAAAGCATTGCGTTAGAGAACATGTCTCCTGGTGCTGGACAAAAGCTCAAGAGGCAACCCAGTGATGACGGATTGTCTCTTGACTCGTCGACTTACAAAGTTGCCCAGGATGACGTCGAGAAGGGAGGAGCAGGGGAATATACCCTCGAAAATCTTGCTGGCGGCGGGAGGAGGAAGGAGGTTTGGGATGATCATTCACGCAGTCAGCTTCCTCTGTAGGGTACACCTTGTTAGACACTGTTGGGTATTTTTTGTCGCTCTTTAAATTAGCTATCGAATGTTTGATATATGCTCATTCTCTTTTGGTCATCTTTGCTGCCGTTTGATTCTGCTCATCGTCGTTTATATCTGTCTTCCGTGAACATTATGCATTAAATCCGTTTAGACGGCTAGACCACTTTCCAAGTTAGGGAACTTATTGTTCAGTTTCAGCATACGCACGTAGTGGAGACTCATGTGTTTATAGGTGCCGATTCTTTATCCATATATTTTAGGTTGCCACAACTCGATTGTTACTATCAAGGCGTTCAAAGTTCCTTTTTTGGGCCAACCCTCTAACCGGCCTAAATGACGCTTGATTTGACAAGGAAAGCACGAAAGGGGTCTAATAATTTATAGGCTCAATATGTGTTGGAAGTATCGGTCGATTAGCGCTTACGGCGCCTACGAGTGGCTGGCTATACAGTACCAACCGCATACAGTGCGGGCGAAGTTCTTCATGTATCTTTACTCTCATACTCGAATATTACTCATTGCTTGGACTTTTTGTGACTTACAAAAATATGGATTATGAAGTTTACCCTCCAGTATTCTGACCAAGTCAAAATCGTATTCTGCAGTGCGCTGTGCTAGGCTATCTCAGCCTCTATGCTTCAAGTCTCCTGTTTGGCAATAATATTCATCCAGACGGATTCTCTCAAGTTACATCCGGTGCGAGATGCTAGCAAGTTTTCCAAAATCCAAATTCACAGTCTCTCCAAAGACTGATTGAGAGCCCGAACAAGCTCAATGCCTTGTTCGGAGCATTTTTGCCACAAGACCTTCTTAATCCCTGGCCAGAAAGATTGTATGAACCTGACAATCGTAAGATCTTCAGTTTTCGTGTAAGTGACAACGCCAAAACATAACCAACGCACCGAACAATTTTAGGTGCATCTTTCTTCTCATAACGTAAAGTACTTCCACAGCTGCCCTCTAGTGTGTGTAGCCGTTCGCCTGTATGTGCTATGGGGATATTGTCACCAAGGGACGTTATGTCCAAGGTCAAGCGGACTGTGAGGTGGCGAAGCGCCGGGAGAAGCGCAAACACAGGCAAATCACCAAGCACAACGTCAGTCCCTGGAAGACGCAGGTCTGTAATGCGAGACCACATGGAGTTCAAATACTCGGGAAGAACTGCGAAATCTAGGACTAGATGCGAAATGTAAAGGTTCTCGAGCCGAAGCTGGTGAAAGGCCGCATGGAGCTTTTTATGGTCGTCAATCACCTGAGAACACGAATCATAAGGACTCCAGGAGAACTTTATGACCAGATGCCCGAGACAAGGGAGGCCTGAGAGCAATGAAATAAACCCATGCTTCATTAAAGGTTTGCGCTTCTCATCATTAAAGATATTGAGCTCTAGGTATACTATGTTTCTTGAGAGAGAGCGCTGCTCCAAAGTTAGGATTATGTGCTCATCGAAATCAGCATATATAGATAAGGAGCGCAAGGCGGAGAACGCATCTAACGGCAATGGCGTTTGAGATAAGACTGCTTCACTCCCCTCGGATGAGTCATGATCGTCGTAATAGGATTGGTGGTACACAATTAGACGTTCCAGTCGCGATAACTTTCCCATAGCCACAAGAGTATTGCAACTTTCCAATACATCCCAACTGCACGCGATTTCCCGAATCATCAGATCGGGAGTCAGATAGGCATCGAATTCTTTTCTCCGATAGACTCTAGGCAGTCGAATAATGTGCCCAGTGCTTCCGGTGCATTGAAATCCTCGGTCGGGAAAAAGTGATATGCTCTGAAGGCGGGGGCAATGCTCCAAAAGCCACTGTAGAATAAGGTCGAACGCATTAAGAGATATTCGTGGAGTACAAATAGTATCTGAGGGAATAGTCCAGGCATGTATCAATGATTCAGAAGCAAAGAGTCGAACCCAGAGGACCATATCCCAGTTGCAATTGTAGCATTTGGAGTCTTGGCTCAGCGAGCTAAGGTTGGGTAGTAATACACATTGACGTGATAGATTGAGCAAAGTGTCACAATTTTCGACCTGGTAATGTCCACCCGCCTTGAGACTCTTGACAAATGGAGCATAGAGTTTGAACCGATCTGCAACCAAAATATCGATTTCCGGTACATGCTACCTGTACGTGAGCGATCTTCATAGACTGAATCAAAGGTAGGCATACAATTTTGATAAAACCGACACTACGGTTGACGAATCGCGAAACCGACACCCCCGGTAAAAGAGCAAGCACATTATGTACGCCTCGCACGTGTTTCCAGACGAGTGGCGCGGCGGCGCTGAATGTTGTTCTATTCACTCGGCACATATTCACACATGTAGATTGGCCAGCGTGTTGACACGCGAGCGCGACGAGTTCTGGGATGGTAAAGAATCGAGACATCGAAGAGGGTGTGGTGGTCGTCTGGGTCATTGCCTCGGCCAAAACAGTTCAGCTATTTAGGACTTGCTAAAGCGCCCGCGACACGTGGGAGTTTGATCTGTTAGGTGTTCCTTCAGCTCAACGAGAGCAAGAGCTCCAATGATTGGATCGGATTTTGACCAATCAGCGAAGGAACGTATTTGATGTTACTAAGAGACACGGAATGGCGGAATGGCATACTGTAGAATTCGATTGGGTTGGCTAAACGCCGGGAGCATCGAAAAGGCCTTGCACTTGAATGCTACATGATTGGCCGTAATATAGAGACGAGCAAGGACTCGCGGTTCGGCCACATAGATGTGGCCGAATAATAGATGAAGTTATCTAGGAGGCTGTCCAGGTGAAGAGATCCATGGCCAAAAGGATGGCATGGGCAAAAACGGGCCCGAGTGCCGACTTTCCACCTTTGCTCCAAAACTCTTCAATTTCCTGTTTCATTATAGGTATTCCGGGACTCTACACTAAGTAAGACCCACACGATTTGGGAAGGAGGGAACCAGTAGTCTGCTGTCAAACTAAAGACCAAATCCGAGCAATTGCCGACATGGAGTCCGCGCTATGCAAACATAGATCCACACAGGTTTACATTGGGGCGCTGAATATGTGAGACACGCGTATTGAAAAGCGGAACTGGTTCGCATACGTCAACATGCACGAACGGAGAGCAAGAATCAATGAAGGGACAATCTATTCCTACTCGATATCGATGCGCATACACCCCATTTTCATATTATCATTGATCGATGCCAATGTATTGCGTCACATACCTTTGTTCCTGCTCGCGTGGCGATCGATAGACTTTAGCTGGGTCCCACATATCCGCACTCGGAAAGAACTCCCAATAAAAGCTGATTGTACCTTTTGAGTAAACGATAATCGCGAAGTCTGATGGGTTCTCGAACATGGATCATGCGGGGTGGCGAGTGTGGAAGCGGCTGCCGAGAGCATGAATCACATGTCAACGTCTGTTTTGTGTGATGTGATTTATACCACGACAAATATGTAGCGTGCTATGATATAAAAGGAAATTTCGGTCATAAAGAAAAGCGGCTGTTTGATATTCCCATGTGCGGTTTCGCCGGATCCATGAGAGGATATGCCGACCATGTGCAGCGTCCGAGTCGGAATAGGGACGCAACAATGCAAGACGCATAATTAAATGTTCGAGTATCGTCACCGGCGTACACCACTCCTTGCTCCGTTTTGCTTGTTGTTCAGCCGGCCGGCGCTTCGGACTCCCGTTGTTCGTTGTCAAGCATACAGCGACCCTTATTTATTCTCGTAGTCCATTCATCGCCTTGAACACACACCCAAAAAACAGACGACCATCCTCGCCCGTTCAGTCGAGCGCATCGATCCCCAACCAGAACCGAACAACCCACCGCACGCGAACCGTGAGGACAAACACGTGACACGGAAGCATTCTTGTGTTTATTCAGGGCAGAGTTTCCTTTTGCGACACAGCACGCGGCGGGCGGTGGATCATCACTCACGTTTCCCTCACCTGGTCCCAACATCAACCTGCGTCATGGCCACGGCCACACCGCAGCGGGCAGCGAGCGCGAGCACATCGACGCCCTCGACCGCAGGAAGAGCAGGAGTCCCGTACTCGCCCCAGACGCCAACGACGTTTGCGTACGGCGGACCAGCCCGCGCGAGTTCAACTGTTCTCCCACCCGGACCGGACGATTCGCTTTCTCCCCAGTCCCGGTCTCGATGGACGGAACACATCGAGGACACGATCGTCGAAGGCGAGGGCGGCGAAGAGGAGGAAGACACCACCATGCCATTGCCGCCTGCAGCCGCCGCGTCTTTGGCTCGCTTGCAACGGTCGTCTTTGCCTATGCCATTCGAGCTCACGGATCCCGCAGATCATGATCACGAACAAGACGACACCGTCCGGCCCGGCTTGGGACGGGTGGCTACGACGCGCTCGGTGCGCATTATGCAACCCGCCTCTGGCTCTTCACCTCAGCCTCAGCCGCAACAGCAGCTGTTACAGGTCCCACGGCAGTCCTACCTTGCGCCCGAGTCCAGAGGCACAACGCCCATGCCCATTCGACCAGCCTCGCAGCTCGGACTAGTCACATATGGAGGCGGCGGTCGTGTTCGCTCACCTCGCTTCAACGCGCCCGGCTTTGACCTCAAGCTCACGCGCGAACCAGGCATATGGGCTCGACTAAAATGGAGGATCGGTCTCCCGTTTCTAGTCTTTGGGCCAGTGATCGTACAGCTGTTTTTCGATTTTTGTGCGGTCTACACAGTTGTCCAGTAAGTCTGCTTCTTTCATTCAGTCTTCCATCAAAGCTGAATGACCGGTTTACTAGGGCCGCTGCGGAACCAACATTTGGCCAGACGTCTTCTCGCCGAAACTGGTCGCTGGCTGCTGCTGCTTACAGCGCGTGCGTGCTCATTTGGGTGATCGGCGTCCTTATTATATACGAAGCAGTCTATTCCTTCTGGAGACGCTGGCGAGTTAGTACGTGCTTACTCTTACTCCTTCCATCTTCCATGCTGACAACTCAAGCAGAGCGCCCACTAATCGTCCCAATCTACCTCTCGACACCAGCCCGACACCTGGCATCCATATCCTCATTCGATGTTTACTGCTTTTTTCAACACATCAGACGAACAGCCTGGGATGCCGAAGACGAGGCGTACGAAGACGACCAGGTGATGGACCGAAACGGCGCCAAAGGTCGGATCGGCAACCGAAGCAGGGATAGGCTGAGCGAGATGTGGGGCCACTCGAGGGAGCCGTCTGGAGGATATGGTCAGGCTCATTCCAGCGCCTACGGACACTCGAGGGAGCCTTCTAGAGACAAGGACCATCGACGGAGCGACTCGGGCGGAATGCTCATGCAACCCCGCGAATCTGAGGACTGGAAGAACAACAACAACGGCGGACGGGAGAGTGGGATGCGCCGACGATCGGTCGGCCGAACGGGTGGGGACGAAGTTCGGGCTTCGCTCCAGGACGTCGATTCCCCCAAAGACTCGCCTGCTTCGAACAAGCCTTCACCAACAGATAGCAAGGGACATCGCCGAACACCATCAAACCAGACCCGTTTCCAGGAGCTTGTGCATGGTCCGACTCATCCGGCGACCTTTCGGGACAAGAAACACCGACGATCCATGAGTGGTCGGACGTCGTCGGAAGTCGAGCGCCAGCTGGACATTCATCTCGAGACTCGACGAGTCAGCGCAAGTAGTTCGTCGAGCGCTGCTGTCGGCCGGGTCGTCAGCTGGGTCAAGGCGTTTGGCGGGCACGGGCATCATGTTCATCCACACGCCGAGAAACGGTCCGACTCGTCGAGTGTCCGAACCGGAGCGACGAGATGGACAACCGACGGTTTGGCAGAATGGTTCTATGCTCGTGTTCAGTCTGGACCGACGGTGTCCACGCTTGTTCCGCGAGCGGGTATCAGCGCTGCTGCGTTGTTTGCTTTTTGGGCGCCTCAGGCGGGGACAAGTGCGACGGGGATGAGAGATGGAGCGTTTTTTCGGTCAAACGGAACTTTGACTGGGTTTGCACGGGGTGTGCTGATTGCGAATGTTGCGTGGATACTGGCGAGGATTTTGCTTTTATTGGTTTCCCTGTGAGTGTCCAGTCTCGTTTGTTTGCTCTGGTACTGATTTTGTCGACTAGAATCGGTTTGTGGATCCTATCCGGTCAAATGTGTGCTGGGCTGTGCGGACCTCGGTATAGATGGGAGGAACCTCTGGACGAAGGCGAATGGGACGGCGAAAAGGACGAGTTCTGGGGTGAACCGCGCGACAAACTCAACTGGGAATGGCGCCTTGCGGCCCGACGACGTGTCCAGGACGCGTACGAGTTGTGCATGGTTCGAAGGCGGAGCACGTCTTGGCGCACTGGCCCTCCTCCGCCTTCTGCGCCTGGCACACCTGGCCCGAGGCTCGAGGGTCTGGACAAGGGCAAGGGACGGGAAACGCCTGGCACGTTTGGTTCGACGCTCGGTGCTGCGATCGTTCGTGAGCGAAACTCGGATCAGGAGCTTGCGCTTAGCGGACTACGGGATGAGCGAGATGTGCCTCTCGTCGAGGTGACGGAACATGAAGGAGCGAGGAGAGGGATCTTGTCGGCCGAGATGTTCACTGCTCCACCTGCGACGGCCTCCATACCAGCCATCGTTCCTCTTGTTCCCCCTTTGACTCCGTCTGCAACCACTTCAGTACTACCGTTCCCGCTTCAGGCCATTCCTACTGGCACTGTGCTCCCATCTCCGCGAGTGGAGGCAGTACGAAAGGGATCCGAGCCTTCTGCCGGACGCCTCACTCCGCCTGCCACGTCTACTTCTGGGAGTCGATCGACACCCCCTGCGCCTGGCTCCGCGCCTGGTACATCTATGAGTGGGTCGACACCGAGGGGACCGAGCACTGCGACGCTTGTTCCGATGTTGACGCCTCGAGCCGGTGCTGCGCGCTTGGAAAGCCTGTCAGGGTCTAGTGTACAAGAGACTGAGGAAGAACACGGGGAAGAGCAAGAGCCGTCGTTCATCCAGTCGGGAGACCACTCGCTGGGATACTCGGGCGAGCGAGAGCATTCGTTTGTTCAGTCTGGAGAGCACTCGTTTAGCCAGTCTGGCGAAGGTTATTCAGGAGAACACTCGTTTGCGCAGTCCGGACCTGGAGATCGGTCGCATGACTCTTACGCCGAACGGTTCTCGCTCGACGACTATGCAGATTCGCAAGATGGGGTCGAGAGTGTGCGAATCCGGGCGCCTGCTGCTGGAAGTGAGGCCGACACGAGCGGGTCGTACTCTGAGAACATCGATGTGGACACCAGTGCTTCACTCTCGAGTCTGGGTCAGCCGATATCTTCTCGATTCTTCCCGATCTCCATCTCTCGACCTGGCGATCGCTCGTCTGGATCTGGCGGTCACCGAGAGTCCGGCTCTGGGTCAGGGGGGAACGAGCAATCGCCCATATCGTCCAACAACCGATCGTCTAGTCAAGGCGCGAACACGAGTGGACGACGGCGACAGCCCTCACTTTTATCTTCGCATGACGATTCGATCTTGTCGCATAATCGAGATTCGATCATCTCCCATCTTCCACAAACTCCCGCATCGACACTTTCCCGCGCTACTCGCGAGTCGATCCTCTCACGCGGCGCTCAAGAGTCGATCATCTCATCGCCATCTCCGAGCGTCCGATCTGGTCTCATCCCGCCTCCGCCACCCAATCCTAACCGCCGCCGTCGGATGACCTCTCCTTCGGCTGCGAGCAGTTCGATCGATAGTTTAGGCGTCGTTCGCCGTCGTGTCGGTTCGCACACGTTTGGACCAGGCGAGTTTGGTGAACAAGAAGGGTTCGAGGCCGAGGGAGAGGACAGTGTGGGGCGACTGAGCACGCCGTCAAGCCGGAAAAACTCGCTGGCCCCTGTGGCGGCTCGGCGTGGTCGAGTGAGTTCGGGATCTGGCTCTGGCTCTGGCGGGGCTGGGTCCCAAGCTGGGTCGGCTGGCAGTCGGGCTGTGAGCGCGAGCTATTCGATCTCGGTCTCTGGGTCCGGGTCAGCTTCTGGAGGCTCGGTTAGGCGAGGGTCACATTCGGTGCAAGGCGGTGATGAGGAGCGAGACTATACATTCGGGATTGCGCCACCTGTCTGGAGGACAAGCACGGTGTTGGCTCAGCCAGAGGAAGAGGCTCCACCGACTGCTGCTCAGGCCGAAGGACGGGAAGGGCGGGAGACCGAACAACGGTAACACGAACCGACACGATCACGCTACTCTCATGTGGATCGATGATGATTAATCTGGGCGACGACATCCTCGCACCACGACTCACCCCCACGAACGCTTGTTCCTGAAACACCCAACGACTGCTCAATCTGTCCACAACGTCATCACAAAAGAAACGAATTGTACACAATGTCTATCAGCACCTTTATTCTCCACCCACCCCGCGTCCGTTGCATTTTGCATTAGTTCCACTTTTGACATTGTACATGCCGTTCCATCTTGTTTCTGGGCCTCTAGCATCTGTTTGTTCGTCGTTGTTCTTGTTTATTGACACTTATCTTATTTGGCTGCGGTAGTTTCGTTTTTCCCCAGTTGCATAGTTTTAGTTTGCATTCTTACGTTACGTACGCTGCTCTTTTGTTCGTTCGGGGTTGATGCGACTCGATAGAGAATATAATGTTATTGACGTTTACACGCAACTTACATGTCTGACCATGCTCTATCACTTCTGCCATGAGGTAGGGTCGTATGACAACACTGGCCGTCAGAATGACAGCGCCGAAGGAACATAGACAAACCGAGTAACAGCGTTTCAATCAAGACTAATATTTGAGAAGCACACTGGCAAATCGCCATTTCTGAGCGCTTCCTGAGCGCGGCAATTGGTCAGACACTCACGAAGGTTGACCGATTTTCCCGCAAAAATCCCAAAATCCAGCTAGCACGCAGTGGAACCTTGGGCTCTGACAACGTTCTGGAGGGCTCACTAGATACTGACAACGCCAGTAACGCATGCTAACTTGGATATGGTGATAGCTCCAAAGCCTGGATAGGCGTGCAGAGGTGCTAGGTACCGACTAGTTTTTGGCTTTTTGTCGAGATTCTCAGCCAAAAGCCGAGAGTCTGGCTAGCACAAGGTAGCTCCACACGTCTAACTAAGCTTTTTAGCGCTCACTATCCCCTGGGTAGCACGACCTACTGGCGCTACCAGGATCTCGTGCGTGCTAAAAAGCTTCGTTAGACAGTGAGGTCATAGTCCGCGCTAGTCAGACATTCGGCTTTTTACTGAGTTGGCGGTGATCGTCGTCAAGAATAGTCTGCATATATTCGTGTCCATGGAAGGATAAACCCATTATTCATGTTTTTCTACGCTCGTAGTTTGATCCCAAGAATATCGGACTTCTTCTGCATGTGCACATTCAAATAACTCAACCCGTAATAATAAAAAGTAATGAACTGAGTATTAATTGGGATAATCAATCATTACGTAACATTCTGTCCACATATTGACACGCATACCCTATCCTAACCACCACATCCCCCTCCAGCGTCTATCGAGGTGGAGACAGTCAAACATGTCAGAAACAAAAAGAAGAGATACATATCAAGGTGTGAACATACTCGTTTTAGGTAGGCCATATCTTTCAACCGAGAGTATATGCTCAGCAAGCGACTGTTTCTCGGCCGATAGAAGGGGGAGGCGCACGCGGATTGTCCTCGCTCATGATACTCAACGAGATAATGGGCCGACTACAGCATGCCCGGGGGCTGGACAATTTGCCGCGTGTGCAGGATTGCTTCGATGTTGTCGCAGGAACAGGCACCGGAGCGTGAGTCGACGTCTAGATGCCGGTTGTGTACTATCTCATATCATGTAAAGCGTGATAGCATGTATGGTTGGACGATTAGGCATACCGGTGGACCAAGCGATCGAGCACTACTCCAAGCTCGCCGAGGTGTTCTCGGAGCGAAAGCTCATCGGCGCGACAGCGTATAAAACCACAAAACTGCAGAACGTGGTCAGGAACATCGTGCGGGATGCCACCGGAAACGAGAATACCGGGTTGATGGACACCAGCACTGACGCAGTGCCATGTAAAACGTGAGTGGTCGCTTGAAATCTGGTTGGTATGACTTACATCTAGGCGCACGTAGTATGGTTTTTGCGATGTCAAAACATAACATGGAGGCTGGCATACCTAGGGTCTTTCGATCATACTCGGTGGTAGCCAATCGCATGCCTGACTGCGCGATATGGGAGGCTGTATGTGCATCCATGGCACACCCGGAGCTGTTCAAGGCGGTCGAGATAGGCCAAGGGCCTTCCCGGGAGTCGTTCGTCGATGGTGGCCTGCGATGTACAAATCCCGTGGCTCATGTGCTGACCGAAGCCAAGGCCCTTTTCCCGAATCGCAAGCTGTCGGCGTTAGTGTGCCTAGGAGCGGGACACCCGTCGACTATCGCAGTCCCCGACGGAAGGTGGTTCGACAGCTTCGTAGCAAGAAGCCTGCTCGCGATGATGAAGCAGATCTCGTCGGATGCGGAACAGACGGCGCAAGACATGTCGATACGGTTTAGGTCCGCACCTGGAGTGTACTTTCGATTCAGCGTAGATCAGGACATGCAGAGTGTTGGGTCGGCCGACTGGGAGAAACTTAGCCATGTAACAGCTCACACACGAGCGTACACGCAAAGGAACGGAACAAGCTCGGAACTAGACAGGGCTGTGTGTGCTTTAGCAGAAAGAAACGGACAGGTTTCTATGACGCATATTGGTGCGTACACATCCTTCCCTCTTGAACCATAAGTTTAGCCACTGGCTGGCAGATGGAGAGATCAACACGATGGCTACTCAGCGGCCGGTTGGCGTCAAGTCGTGCCCTGACCCGACCCCAGTGTTCACTGGTCGTCAGGATACCATAGACCAGGTCGTAGCGTGTATATCTATGGGCGATATACAGCGTTGCGTTTTTGTACTCCATGGCCTCGGCGGATCCGGCAAAACGCAGCTGGCGCTCAAGACAGTGGAACAGACCCGAGAAATTTGGTCGGACGTGGTGTTCGTCGACGCCACAACCCACGAGACGGCAAACAAAGCATTGAGTGACTTCGCAAAAGAGAAGGACATTGGCGAGTCGCACGAGAGTGCGGTCAAGTGGCTGGGTAATCAGCGCGAGAGGTGGCTGATGGTGATCGACAACGCGGACGACCCAAAAGTCGATATCAGGCGATACTTTCCGTCTGGACGCATAGGCAGCATTCTAGTGACGACACGCATCGACCACTATGCTCTATTGGCACAGGGACCGAACTCTGATCATAGGGTAGCTAGCATGAGACTGGAGGAAGCGATGCAACTGCTGGTCAAGACAGCGAGAATGGATTTGGACAGCCTACCAAGTACCGAACGTGAAGCGGGTGTTCAGTTACTCGAAGTGGGTTGTTTTATGAGTTTCACCTCCGAAAAACTGAACAAAAACTCTGGATACGGTACTTAGAGCGTTGGTTGTTTGGCACTCGCCATCGTGCAGGCAGGCGCATACATCTTCAGCTCGAAGCGTACGATCTCGCAGTATCTCGAGATGTTTATCGAGCATCGACAGGACGCTCTCGAAAAGTACAACCAGCTGCTAGTTCGAGTGGACGACTACCAAAAGAGTGTATACACGACCTGGCATATGAGCTATGTACTTCTGAGTAGTGACGCGCAGGTTCTGCTACACCTGATGGCATACATGCATCATAGCGACATCTTGGAGGACATATTTCGGCTTGCGGCCATTAGTCTATCGACATATGATGTGGCGATACAGGATACTGAAGCTGAGGCTGAAACGAGAACGCACCTTACGCAGCACTTACGTCGATACCTCGACTCGAGCGGCGCCTGGAACTCAGGCGCTTTTCTGGAGACGATGACTGGACTATTGTCATATTCACTCATTAGCTACGATCAAGCGAACAGGGCGTATACACTCCACGTACTCGTACACGACTGGGCTATGTCCGTGACAAACCCGACTATAAGCGTAACGATAGACCATGCAGCTCTCTTGTTGGCATTTTCGATTGATTACGACGACCGCATTGAGAATCTAGAGTACAAGCGCAAGGTTGAAGCCCATGTGAACCGAGTAGTAGAGAAGCAGCCGAACCAGACCGCAAACAACGCGGCTCGATTCCAGGACGTCTACTGGTGCACAGGCCAATGGGGACGGAAGTTGATGATGGACCAGATAGTACTAAGTGGAAGACGACAAGCTCTAGGAGAAGAAAACGATGGCACGTTGAATAGCATGGCCCACCTTGCCTACTCATACCGGTCGCTAGGTCAATACGAGGACGCAGTGGAGATACAGAAGCATGTTGTAGCATTAAGGGACCGTCTGCATGGTAGTGAGCACAGGGATACACTCATAGATATGCGTAACCTTGCCCGGACGTACTACGAACTTGGTCGATACAAGGACACACAATCCCTTCAGACACTCATCCTCGACACATCCGTCCGAGTCTATGGCCATGATGACCCTGACACACTGGTCAGCATGCACGATCTTGCAGTCACACACCAAGTCCAAGGTCGATATGACGAAGCAGAAGTACTCCTTATCAAGGTCCTAAACGCCAAAAAGCGATTCAAAGGCGACGAGCACCCCGAGACCTTGGCTTCGATGAATGCACTCGCATCTACATACAACCGTCAGGGTCGACACGATGAGGCAGAGTCGATGCAAGAGCATCTGTTGAAAGTGTTGAACGCAGTGAATGTAAAACAAGTGTATTCACCACGCTGTCGAGCGTGTACAATCGATAGGACTATATATACATGTAAAGAGCAAGGTTTCGACTGGAAGTACATAGATAAGCGTCAAAGACGCGTATATGCGACAATATAAGCGACAAGCGATGGCAGTCGGCTAGCCATCGGTTAGGTTACACGATCAGCCAGTGAGCGCTGACACTTGTAACTTCCAACACTCCCCCTCAAGTGTGATAGCGCGAAACTGTAATATATGAAACAACGTAGTGCATCTGAGAATGCAGAAGGTTCGGCCATGGGCGGGCAAAGTGCGCAAAATAAATCAAAAAACGAAAAAACCTCCCCCTGAGCGCAAACACCAGAATGGTCACTGTGCGAGCATGTGTCGGCTTATTCAGCACTCATTAGGTTTCGCCGTAGCAGGCGGAGACGGCATGAACTGGCACGGCAGAGTGCCAACGGGTGTCTGGTTGTGAGCCAGAGCGGTCCTCAGCGTAGCAGCTGGATATCGGCCATGTAACAGCGTTGAGTCGACCAAAGTGGATCCTAGAGCAAGGCGGGCGTGGCGTAGACAAATAGAACAGATAAGATAGCCCCCAAGCGTAATCCTGATGGTTGTATGCAAGTGCTGTCGACTCGCATCTCTCGTTCTCTCCCCCTCAGCACGGCATACAACCGTATGAGCGATCTGGAGTGGAACCAGTATCCTTGGTTAGTGTATATGGGCTAGGTCGGCAGTAGAGATGCCGTTTCAACGCGGCTGTCGAGCATGGACTCGATAGTCCAAAGCGAGTGGACGGTCTCGGCTAGTCTTTCGAGATAAGACCTAGCGGACCAAGGCGATTAGACCCGAAGGTCCTAAGCGAGCAGATGGAGCCAGTTGATCCTAGAGCGTAGATCCAACGGTCCTAATTGTGTAGCGGGCGCGTCAGCCCGTAGCACACATGTCCCGGCCGGTATCTGGAGCATGGACCCAGTGGTCCTTGTAGAGTGGTCCATCTGTTGTGGACCCGGCGGTCCAGGGTAAGTCAACCCAGCCGGTTCTGTAGTGAGGACGCAACTGTCCTCAGCACATGAGGACCTTGCAATCCTCAGAGTGCGGGGACCCGGCCACCACCTCTGGCGAGGGTATGGCCCGGACATAGGGCGGAGAGCATGCTGGTGCGTGAGACTGGACTCGGAAGTGTAGAGCAGGTATGGGCGATGTATGCAGGACCAAGTGTGTCCCAGCAATCCCCAATTTAGCGTCTGTTGATTCCGAGCAGTGCTAACACCATTTCTCCCCCTCAATGCTAGGAATCGACACAGGAGCGATGCCACCGTCTGGTGCAATCCTCCCGTATCCTGAGCATATGATTTGGCGCATACCAGGCGTGTTTAGGTAGTGCGAGTCCCAGCTGTTCTTCTAGGCTAATGGCTGTTGGCGTAAAGTGGGTACAGGCGATGTACATGCATATGAGTGCATCGTAGCATCCCAGTAAGCTATATGCGTAGTGAACGCGCTGCTTACTCCCAAATCTCCCCCTCAGCGCGTGAACTCGGCATTAAGAGCAACACGGCTACCAGCCAACATGCTCCCTATCCGTTCAGAGGCGCTAGGCGGGTTCGATCAACCAACTAGCCTAGGATAAAAAAGACGACTACTTGTCGGGGCGGACCAAGCAGTCAGAGACCTGGCAAGCGAGCGAGAGCGGCTCCTTCCAGTCCAATGTGCACAGTATGAGCCAGCAGATGACAGGTGCAGCAACGCGAGGGGTTCTGCGAGTTGTCGATCTCCGGCAGTCAGGGAATGCGCAGGGGTGCGCGACGGTTGCGCGATTGGTACGCCGAGAGCATGGCAGGCAAGAGTTCAATGGCGACGTAGGTTCTGTGTGACCAGGTGTCAACACCCTGTGAGTCCCAGATCTTCCTCCAGCGTGTGCGGTACCAGTGGCTATAGTCCAAGCGACATGCTCGGGGCTCATAACCTGTTGAACGCAGTGAATGTAAAACAAGTGTATTCACCACGCTGTCGAGCGTGTACAATTGATAGGACTATATATACATGTAAAGAGCAAGGTTTCGACTGGAAGTACATAGATAAGCGTCAAAGACGCGTATATGCGACAATATAAGCGACAAGCAATGGCAGTCGGCTAGCCATCGGTTAGGTTACACGATCAGCCAGTGAGCGCTGACACTTGTAACTTCCAACAGAAAGTGAGGAAACTCAGCCCGGTATGTGAGTGCCAGGTCGTTCATCGTGCCCAACGTATCAGGATGATCGTCTCCTTGTCTAAGGGTCGATATGGCGAGGCAGAGCAGCTGCAGGTGAAGGTACACTAGCTCGAATAAGTCTTGCCTCACGTGATGCGCTAGCACCGTTCATCGGCTCTTGGGTGGGAAACAGCGATTTGGGCTTTCCTGTACTAATAAGATATATTCAAGATGATCTCGCGCACATGTGAAAAAAATAAGAGCAGAGATCGATTGAGGAACGGCGGAGAAAATGTACTTAGAAGTACGTATGTCTGATGCAAGACTTATGCGGCTGTGCGACCTCAAGCCTGCACAGACAACCACTCGGCTCGTGGGTCGTTTTCTGCCGTTCAAATTGTATGCGGGCACTATATACATACAAAATGGTCACCTTGCTCGATTTGAACACTGATTGTGTGCAAGAAAACAGATCAAATTGGGGTTTAGTTTAGAGACAAGCAAGGGGGGGGTATCCCCCTTGTCGTGTATGTTGTATTGGTTTTTTAGGACGACATTTTTGGCGCTACGTAAGATTTTGAAGTACTCAAATTGTCCAGACTTGACGAAGGCTGGTTGATCAGCGGATAAATTGGATGGAGGGGGTATTGCATGTGAGCGCATATTCCCCCTTTTGTTAAACTCATTGTGCTTGCGGTGTAGCGGACATGACTGGTATTTTTATGATCAATATCGGCTCTATAGTAGGTCTAGTACCTCCACACAAAAATTGGTGGCAATCGGTTGAGTACCAACCAAGATATATAGCATACATTGTGGCTGCATGGGGAAGACCGTCATTTTCATAGTAAAATCATCGCTACAGCAAAGACCGATGGCTGTATGCTATATATCTTGGTTGGTACTCAACCGATTGCCACCAATTTTTGTGTGGAGGTACTAGACCTACTATAGAGCCGATATTGATCATAAAAATACCAGTCATGTCCGCTACACCGCAAGCACAATGAGTTTAACAAAAGGGGGGAATATGCGCTCACATGCAATACCCCCTCCATCCAATTTATCCGCTGATCAACCAGCCTTCGTCAAGTCTGGACAATTTGAGTACTTCAAAATCTTACGTAGCGCCAAAAATGTCGTCCTAAAAAACCAATACAACATACACGACAAGGGGGATACCCCCCCCCTTGCTTGTCTCTAAACTAAACCCCAATTTGATCTGTTTTCTTGCACACAATCAGTGTTCAAATCGAGCAAGGTGACCATTTTGTATGTATATAGTGCCCGCATACAATTTGAACGGCAGAAAACGACCCACGAGCCGAGTGGTTGTCTGTGCAGGCTTGAGGTCGCACAGCCGCATAAGTCTTGCATCAGACATACGTACTTCTAAGTACATTTTCTCCGCCGTTCCTCAATCGATCTCTGCTCTTATTTTTTCACATGTGCGCGAGATCATCTTGAATATATCTTATTAGTACAGGAAAGCCCAAATCGCTGTTTCCCACCCAAGAGCCGATGAACGGTGCTAGCGCATCACGTGAGGCAAGACTTATTTGAGCTACAGTATGGGACGAAACCTCTTACAGAAATTTGCAATTACACTTAAAACGCTCATAACTTGGGATCTAAAGCAGGGACACGCATGTACATACAACTGTCAGATAGTACATAAAGTAAGCTACAAAACGAATATAAGTACATGATTCTTCGCACAGAGCTGAGAGAGTTATAGCTAAAACAAGTCACATGGAAGGTGTAAGAGGTTCTGTCCCCAGGAAACATGAAATTCGAGCCACTTACGATCAGAGCCTAATTACGTTTCCTTTATTCTTTATGACCTTAGCCATGCGTCCGGGCATGCCCTCTATAAGTTTCTGACAGTATTCCTCCCCAAATCCGGCCCAAACACTCTTTATGCGATCCCATAATTCCAATATTCCACCCGGGGGAGTATCATATTCTCCCAGGCGTCGTTTCAACTCCGCCCAAAGAGTTTCAATTGGGTTAAGGTCTGGAGACATTGCTGGCCACTCCATAAGCTCGATACCGTGTTCCTGAAACCAATCAAGGCATATATGCGCTTTGTGAGCGCTAGCATTATCTTGCTGATAGATCACCTCCCCGGGTTCAAGTCCTAAATCATGCAAACTCTGCGAAAATTCATGCTCCAAAATGCGCACATAGTCCTCCTTGGTTAAAGGCTGAAGTAACCGACACCCTCTCCCCGCTCCTGGCCAGCCAAAACACCCCCAAAACATGATAGATCCGCCACCAAAGTTTGCGGTTGGGATCATCAATCTATCGCTTAGTTCCTCCCCCTTGCGCTTCCATGCCCAGTGAACGCCATCTGACCCCAGACGATTGATTTTGGTCTCATCCGACCAAAGAACCCGCCTCCAGTCCTCAATTGTCCAATATTGGTGAGCACGAGCGAAGGCGAGTCGAGCGTCCTTATGCTGGCGGCTAAGCTTCGGCTTTTTCACCTTTTTTACAGGGGTTAAACCAGCGCTTTTTAGGGCGCGTCTCACTGTTTTAGGATGGATAGATTGCTGCGTAAGTTCGCACAGTGTCTGTGTGGCCTGTCAAGTAGAAACACAGTTGCTATTGGTGACTAGACGGACAGCGTATCGGGTGGCGGCTGGGTTCAACTTCCGAGGACGCCCACCAGAGGACCTCGGGAGGTCTGGACGATGTTTTTTTGTGATTTTGGTGATCATTCCCGATGTAACGGTTACTCTGCCCATGATTTCCGCATGGGTGTGCCCAGAGTCTAGAAGTGAAAGGACAGAATTGAGTGTTTCGTTAGATATTGCTGCGGGCATAACCAGAAGATTTTTGAATGGCCTTAGAGTCGCACCAGTGACTTGCTTATATAGCTAAAATACACTCCATAATATCGTATAGACTCATACATGCAAACATGAAATACATGAGGCCAAACCAGTGAAGTGTGAAACAGGAGACAAAACATCTTACAGAAAGACTCTGCCGAGTTCCAAGAAATCTCCGCTGTTTAGCACTCACATGTCAGATGTTTATATTCGTTGGAAAGCTGCAATCTTAGGCTATCAAACGGTGGTGTTCATACGCGTCTCCGTGCTTTAGATCCTAAGTTATGAGCGTTTCAAGTGTAATTGGAAATTTCTGTAAGAGGTTTCGTCCCATACTGTAGTGTACTAGACGCCAGGAAGCAAACATACGGCGAAGAGCATCCAGCGACGTTGACCAACATGAACAACCTCGCACTTACATACCGCGATCTAGGTCGGTACGAAGAGGCAGAGGAGCTTGGAAAGCGAGTAGTAGACGAGGGGGAGTATTCGCTTGGGGCTGGGCATCCAGATAGGCTTCATCACATGCGCAATCTTCTGGACGTATACGAAGCCATGGGTGAAAGGCGCCGCCAAGAGTATGAAACACTGCGACAGCAGATACGAGAGCTCGAGGGGATTGAAGGCTGATACTTTGCTCTGATCTCGCTTTCTGGGTGCGCATCCAAAAGCCTCGCCTTTGTTTAGCAGAGTAGCATATATTCTAGGTCAATGTCGTTCAGTGCCAGTACCTGATTGTTCTTTTCTTCTTTCTGGAAACTTGTATGGGGTGTCGATTGTGTATAGTGAATAAGCAACATATTTTCGCGAATCCTAGAGTATCACCTACCTTTCCAAAGCCTAAGATACTGTATATCGTTTTATGCTGGCTTTTTGGTGGACTATTTGGGGCTTATGCGTCGTATATATATATGGCTTGAATGGATAGAATACATGACATCACTGTGCAAATTCCAGCATCACTAAGGAGTGGGAGGTGGCTTAGGAGTATGAGTGGGATGAGGGGGTGGTGGGGGCGGGGGCGGTGGACTAGCACTAGCAGTAGGCTTGGAAGTAGAAGTGGGCTTAGCCGTAGCGCTTTGAGATATGGACGAGGCATAGTAATCAGGTATGCAAGTAGAATCCCCTGTGTATAAAGTAGGTTATGCCCTTAAAGTCGGAATTTTTAAATTTTCTGCTCACAATCATTCCAGTATTGGCAAACCCATCCAGTGTTACAGGTCGTTGGCCCCGTCCTATAAATCGAATGTTCAATTATGGTTACATGGTGCTATTATAGAGACACTCACCAGCCAATGCCGCCGCACATACCCCAGTTCTGCTGCTGAGCCAAGGCAGTAGTCGCTAAAACGGCAGCAACAACGGAAAAGGCAGATGTAAGACGCATCTCAGAGGTCAACGGATGCTTTTGTCAGGTTCAGTTAGACATCCCACCTTTTAAAATGGAGGCTGTAGGCCGACATCCCCTCAAATCAAGTAGATCACCCCGGATTAACCGGGCACTCTCCTTCTCGCAAGATCATCGGCGTAGCAGGATTTCGGGCACACCGGCCTCGGCAGCGACTCGGACTCGCGAACAGCTGAGCGAATCCTGGATTTCAGCAAAATGTTCCGGAAGATTATGTTTTGATAAATAGGTATTTCGATGATTCGCCATTTGGATTTTGCGTTGAATGTCATGTCAGCGTGTTTGAATCAACTCCAATATGGCCATCTTGGGACAGACAAGTTACGTGTGATTTGTCAAAACATTTTCCCAAATACAAATAAACTCTTTTACATTTAGTTAACATTCGCCCATGAGATTGTTATAGCTTATATGTTCGTGCGCATTGTGAGTCTTGTTGTCGTGCAGCTTCTAGCTGGGAAGCCCCTCCCCCCCGGCCCGGAAGTACAGACTACCGTCGTCACAAACAATAAAAGTATTGGTCCCGCTGATGGCCAGGCCTCCATCTCATATAGAAATGGCACTCCCAGCCGACTTTGCAAGTTGCGTCCAGTGTCCTAGAAGTTCGCCCGTTTGAATATGCAACCTATCAGCATATGATACACGTATCAACCAGGCCCTCTGCATTGGCCGCATATCAACAACAGCTAATACGCCAGTTAGCGCAACATTAAGTAATAAAACGGAATTGGGCAGTAAATGCGCCATGCACTGGGTTAGATTCTATATTACGATCAAATGTCTATCAGCCTGGTACATAAATATTACGGCACCCTATAGCCCCATGTCTCTTAATTCTCCACAGGTGAGAGGTAGGCGTGGATATACCCGCCAAATCATCGGTTAGCCAAGAGGCAAGATAGTCGACTGGCAGCCATATGGGTCAGTGATGCTTTACGGACCTTGGCCTCGCGTACAGCTGATCAAGTAAGAGGCAGTTGTTCAAGGGTGCTCACGCCTTGCTTGATAGTCAGAACCGGGCTACACTCTTCGAGCATGGATCACACGGAAGGCTTGGCAAACGCCAGGATGTCGGAAAGTAGAACGGGTAGTAGACTCGATTGAGACAACTGCCCCGTATGGCAAGATGGTATAGAGCTGAATATAATATATTATTTACCGTAATCAGGACGATTGAAAGAGCCCTATACGCGAGTCATACTAGGGATTAAGGTTAGTTTGAGGCCGGGAGGTAGTATTCAGGCGCGACAGATTCAAAAATACAAAAGGAACTAGTGCATGAGAATGGCAAGGCCTAGAGAGGATGATATTGTGGAGATCACTGGCAGTGATTGATGAGAGCGCAGCCTATTCGTCGGCTGGATTTCGGAGCCAACGATTCGCGTGTGCCTCGGTCCGAAGCCGCAACTAATGGTGCATTCAGTTAATAAACATTAGCAAGCAGAGTATCAGAACCGAGGGAAAAGTATATGGAAGGTGGCCAAGCTAGCATGATAACCGCTACATAGTGGGTTGAGCATGACGCTGCCCTTTGTGTCGCGTCAAGCGAGTCATGTATCGATAAAATTATGTCATAGATTACCGTACAATTGACCGCTGCGTGAAAACTGGACCTCCAAAAAGGCCACATTGAGCGAAAAGGTTTCACTGAGCGAGTCGAGAGCGATAGCCAGTCGTTGGTCAATGGTTTGGCCAATACGAGAGTCTGAACGAAGCACAGATATGGTCGACTCAAGTACGTATTCATTATGCCGACGCGAGCAACACTGGCCTGCTGTGGAGGCCGAGGGGGAACGAGATACTGTGAGGAGTAAATTCAAACTTATTAATACGTATGAGGTGATACCTTATGAGTGATAGCTTGCTCCGGTAACGCAGGCGTCTGACTCGGTACATTAGGCACATTCTGCATAAGTGATTTTCGATAGACGGTTGTACCATATAACCGGGTGTTATTTCACAAAACAAAAAGAGGGTATTGAAAGACCCGCGGTGGTCGCGCTATTGAACCGGGAAGGATAGGGAGTATGGATATACGCGTCGAGCGAGCGAAGCGAGCGTCTCAGCGAAGCTGAATAGATAAACGATTGTATATATTAGATAGAGTATATAAATGCGACAAATAAATGAGAGGAATGGTGGTGGGAGAGTCCCGAAAACATGTGTCCTGATGGACGTAATAACCAGTCGCATGGTGGCTAGAGACCGTGGCTACGAACCAGGTAAATGTGCGAATACATGCCCGGCCTTCGGCCGGGCGTTACAGTATAAGGGAGCTAAAGGTTGTGATTTATGCTTCATATCACGCTCAATGAGGCTGGGAGTACGGCTGTCAGCAGGTTTGTTTAAGCGATTCTGGATAAGAGATTTACGCAAAATCGCTTATGAAGAAGGTACCTACTGAGTCAAGGTGTCAACTGGCTAAATTCTCTCATTCAAACTGAGGTATGGATCTATACCCTACACTTTGCTATAGGGATGTCGCACTGCAAATGTATTGCATATACTGCACGTTCAGCACTCGATTCGATTGCATGAATCGTTTTATAGCTTCTTATAGTAGGCACAAGCACTTTGGCGCCTTTTAGGCGCCGTAGCTTAAAAAGAGAGAGTACATCCGAGATCAAGTACTAGCGAGTATCTAGGAGCAACTGGATACAGTAGCTCTGTCTACTCAGAAGCCTCGATTGCGTAACAGGACACTGGGTATGTCTAATTAGTGATGAATGTTGCGGGGCGGTAGTGAGCGCGACCGCGCGCCCTCGTTGGCTCAGAACACGACGGTCGGGGGAAGAATCCCCCCGAACCCGGATGCATACAACTGGGACTAAATACATATCCGGGACACACGTGATACGACCGCATCGGGCGGCTCCGCCGCCCAACAATGAAGACCAGGATGGAAGGGCCCATAGTAGTGAACGAGTCCGGTAAAATTGTCTTACATTGACGCACAGTACACACTACTTAGTAGGCCTTCGGCCAGAAATAGCTCATATCCTTCATCCTGCTATGCTCTCGCTAGCGTCGATATTTGATTCATCCATACACAAGCTAAGCTAATCAAGAGATCTGAAATATAAAGTATCTCACGATGGATATTTTTATTCTCGAGCGTCGCCTTCGGCAACATTAAGCTTGCTCGGCTTTTGTCAACGGTTCTAAAAGAATAAAAATCCTATCGAGTCCTATGTGATGAATGTATATAGGGAAGCGATTTTGCACGTAACATTAGATGGACAAATAACATTTGAATGTACGTGAGGCTGCTTTTAATTGCCTGGTAGGCGCCTCGGTATTGCCTATCTCTGAGATATTCTGCTTTGAAGGCAGGATAAAGGAGTAAGCGGTGGGGAATTGTCACTGGTTGGTTTCTGGTAACAATAGTATACACGTATCGTTATCGTCCACTAGAAACTTGATTTGTTTGCACATCATCCCTCAATTACATGTATTGTAATTGGGTAGTGCGGTTCCGAGTACTATATAAACTGCGTCCAGAAAGATTTATTCAATGACGGAGTCACAGGGTTGTATCCAACTTGCTAGCGCTCCCTTGGGACCGCTGCATTCAAGAGGATCTTTCTGAGTAGATACTTGTCTTTTCAGCCACTTACTTATTATTCCTTCGAGCTCGCTTTATCGTTCGTTCCGGTTTTCGTTCCGTCTCAGGATTGCGGTTGTATATAAGCCCCACCTCTTGTGTGTTCCATCTCATCTCGTCTTCATTCGTACTGAGGTATGCCATTGTGTCTCGTTCTTCGAGGCTGTTTTGTGCTCGGGTAGAACTCTCGTACGTCAGAGCTTGAATCCAATCACGCCCAGTTTTTCTTTCGTGTTTTAGCCTCGCACTGCGTGTTCTCGCTTGAAGCTTTACGTTGAACGTGCGCCGGCTCAATCAGCACTCGAGTTTAACACTCATGATATGCAGAACATAATTGTTCTTTGTAGTTCACATCTATGCGATGGCTAGGATTAGCGTTCTCCTAAGGCAGTCTTCGGGTCACAATGCTTTATATCCTCGCATCTTCATTTCTATCGTATATTTAGGTATCTTACTGACTGGAATAAGATACTGGATTTCTCTACCGGCATTTCGCAATTAGTCCGAAGAATGAGCGAGGTGTTGCACGCATTGCTCGGAGGTGGGTTAGGGGGGGAGATGTATTGCTCGTTTTTCGAGTCTGGAAGTGCCATTTGAGGTGAGGATTGTTCGGATATTGTGGGACTTCAGCGAGATCTTCTTACGAATCAATATTTTGCTTCATGTATGCTGTGGAAATCATCCAAGAGACCTATTTTCTTTGGATTGTAAGTCGGATTATGTCGAGTGAGTGGCGGGTAGTGGTAGCCGAGGTATTTCAAAAGAACCTCAAATACAAACAAGCCCAGACTTTGAGCCACCGGAGTAAATAGTTGTATACAATGGTGGGGGAAGTCTATTGTGACATTTTCCGCCGTGTAGAACCTTGCATGAGCAAGGTAATCCGAGCAAGGCCTACGCGTGAGACTCGGCTCACGTACATGGAGAGGCGTTTGTCTTTTTATGGCAACTATTCCTTAGCTTACGTGATGACCCCTTACATAAGCATAGCCTACGCATTGACGCCCGCTCCAGCAAACCCTTCCACTATCTCTATCCTTACAACGCATCAACTTAGGGCTAACCTGCCATGTCAGAGAAAATGATGGTATCGCGGGCCGTGAACATACTCGTGTTGGGTGAGTTTTATGTTGGTTCACCGATTGTGTGCAAACGATTTATCTAAAGACCGGAAGAGGGAGGTGGAGCACGAGGCCTGTCGTCACTAATTATTCTCGACGAGCTCATGACCAGGCTGCAGCACAAGCTTGAGTTAAGCGCCCAACCTAGAGTGCGAGACTATTTTGACGTCGTCGCTGGCACTGGCACTGGAGCGTGAGTCGATGTTTGGGCAATTAAAGGTACTTCCGCACTTACATTCCTGTGAATAGGGTCATAGCGTGCATGGTTGGGCGGCTTGGGGTCTCGATAAAAAATGCGATCGACTACTACGTCAAACTTGCCGAGGTGTTTGCCGACCGAAAATGGGTCGGGGCAACAGCATACAAAACGACGAAACTACAAGATGCACTGAAGGCAATAGTAAGAGATATAACAGGCGATACAAACACACGCATGATGGATCCAAATACAGACGGGACCGTATGCCGAATGTGAGCGCTATTTGTTAAAAATGATAACATCACGCACACTTAATCAAACGTTTACAACCATAGAATGGTATTTGCGATGTCCGCGCACAACATGAATGCCGGACTACCTTGCATCTTCAGGTCATATCAGGGAGTTTCAAACCAAATGCCCGACTGTGCGATCTGGCAGGCTCTTAGCGCGAGCATGGCGCACCCCGAGATGTTCAAGCAAGTAGATATCGGATCGGGCGAGCTGCGTCAGTCTTTTGTTGACGGTGGACTAGGATGCAACAATCCCACGTCACACGTGCTCGCGGAAGTCAAGGCGATATTCCCAGATCGATATGCTTCGAGTGTAGTGTGCATAGGCACGGGACATCCAAATACGATCCACTTTCAGCAACGCACGCCTTTCAGCCGACTAATGCCAACGAACGTGTTATCTTTGACTAGAGGGATAGCACTTGATGCGGAGCGAGTGGCGCAAGAGATGGAATCTCGGTTTCGGTCAACCACGGGGTTCTACTTCCGATTCAGCGTCGGCCAGGGGATGCAGAATATAGAGCTGAGCGAGTGGGAGAAGTTGGACCTGGTATTGGCCAACGCACAAGCATATATGCGTGGAGTGAAAGTGAGCAAAGAGTTGACCGATGCGGTTGTCGCAGTCGAAGGCCGGGAAGCCGCTGTGGAAACTAGCAGGATAGGCGAGTGTGATCTTTATGTTTAGTTGCTTCATGCTTATATGTACACTCGTCTTAGACGGTGAAATACCAGCAAAGGCTAAAAACCAAGTCACAGGCTACAAGGCGTGCCCAGCTCCGACTTCGGTCTTCACGGGTCGTCAGGCTATAATCAGGCAGATAACAGACTGCATATCCAATGGAGATACTCAGCGCTGTGTTTTCGTCATCCACGGGCTTGGCGGTGCAGGCAAGACACAGACGGCGCTCAAGGCCGTCGAGCTGACACGAGATATGTGGACAGACGTCGTGTTTGTCGACGCTACGTCAACCGAAACGGCTGAGAGCGCGCTTGCAGGATTTGCCAAAGAAAAGGGGATTGGCGAGTCCCATCAAAGCGCCAAATACTGGTTGGAACATCAATGTCAACGTTGGCTCTTGGTAATCGACAACGTGGATAACCCATCAATCGATCTCGGCAGCCTCTTTCCTAGTGGCAACCACGGCAGTATACTTATCACTACTCGCATACCTGAGCTAGCTATGCTTGGTCGAGGACTTAGACCAGAATGTCGAGTGGGGAGCATGGATGAGGACGATGGACTAGCGTTGTTTAGGAAGGCCATAGGTGTAGAAGATACGGTCCTACCGCAAGACGAGCAGGACGCCGCTGTAGAGCTGTTAAGGGCAAGTGGTTTGAGTGTATCATTGGCTCCCTGGAGCACTCATCAACGGCAGAAAACAGGGCTTTGGATATTTAGCACTTGCAGTCGTGCAAGCTGGCGCATATATTCGATGCTCGCAGTGTACGATCCGTCGATACCATGACATGTTCATGAGGCATCATCAATCTACTCTAGAAAAACACGTACCGGTACTCACTAAAATCGACAACTATCAGAAGACTGTGTACACCACGTGGCACATGAGCTATGTCCTACTGGGAACTAACGCTCGGCGCCTGCTCCAGTTGATGGCCTTTCTGCATAACACCAACATATACGAAGACACCTTCCGGCGGGCGGCTATCGGACTACGGACATACAAGCCCGAGATCCCGTTCACTGAGTCTGAAACCGGGATACGCTCGTACCTTGAGATCTGTTTGAATCCATACCTTGACCCCTCTGGGGCCTGGGATTTGGACACTTTCCTTGATACTACGAGGCAATTGCTGTCATACTCGCTCATCAGCTACGATCGGCGAAATAATACATACGATCTACATGTGCTCGTACAGGACTGGGCTAGCACAGTGACTGAGCGGCCAGCAGATATGGCCAAGGAAGATACGGCGCTACTTCTTGGCTTGTCGATAGATTATGACGATACTATAGAAAGTCTTGCGTACAAACTGAAAGTCGAACTTCACGTGAGCAGACTTCTGGAAAGGCAAAAGAAACCTAGCGCGAACAACGCACGCCGCTTCGGAGAGGTTTACATGGCTAGCGGAAAGTGGAAGCAAAAAGAACAAATGGACCTAATAGGGCTAGAGAGTTGCAAGCAACACCTAGGGGAAAGGCACGAAGAGACCCTGTCCAGGATGAGCGGCCTCGCGTTGACCTATCAGCATCAAGGGAGATATAAAGAGGCAATGGAACTACATGAGCAACTGTTGGAAGTCTTCAAGGAGGCAGCAGGAGTTGAACATCAATTCACATTTATAGAGATGCGAAACCTGGCAAGAACGTACTACGTCCTAGGCCGATACAACGACGCACGGTCGCTCCAGTCAAGCATGCTCGACACATCCAGTCGAGTCCATGGACATGATCACCCCAACACACTGGACAGTATGCATGAGCTTGCACTCACGTGCCGAGCCCAGGGCCGACACGACCAAACAGAGACGCTTCTCGTCAAGGTGGTAAATGTTAGGAAGCGAGTCAAAGGCGACGAGCATCCAGACACCCTGGCTTCGATCGATGCACTCGCGTACACATGCTACTGTATGGGTCGATATGATGAGGCAGAGTCGATGCAAGAACATGTCCTGGAAGTGAGGAAACGCAGGCAGGGTGACGAACATCCTGATATGCTATGCACTATGAATGACCTGGCACTCACCTACAAGGCTAAGGGTCGATATAGCGAGGCAGAGGAGCTACAGGTGAAGGTGCTAGACGCTTGGAAGCGAGCATACGGCGATGGCCACCCGTCGTTGTTAATCAACATGAATAACCTCGCACTCACATACCGTGATCTGGGTCGATACGAGGAGGCAGAGGGGCTCGGAAAGCAAGTAGTAGATGGGGAGGAGCGTGCACTGGGGGCTGGACATCCAAGGACTCTTGTCTCCATGCGAAATCTTCTGGAAACATACAAAGTGATGGGTGAAAGGCGTAGTCAGGAGTATGAGGCACTTCGAGAGCAGATACGAGAGCTCGAGGCTAGGGCGCCCTGACCCCACATGGTGGTGCCGCTCCCCATGTGTGTATTAATTTTATGTCGTTAGCGAGACGAGTCAAATCTAGAACTGGGTTCTCTATTAGGGAGGTTGCGATCCAATGGCTATTTGCTTAACTTCTTTGCAATTTGCGCAGCTTTTTCTAAACCTTTCTCTGGCATCCTTGACTCGAATATCACCTTGCTCCAAGGTCACTCCCCCCACCCATAATTTGTCTTAGGGTTTCAGCAAGTTTATGTATATTTATTCCCCAAGCTCTATATGATTGGGAGGTGTAGCGAGCACGAAAGAGCAAAGTAAAATCACACGCCCAAGACTAGCATAGTCTACTAGTATGTCGGACATCGAAATACGAAGTGTATGACAAACTCTTTAGCTTTGGCCAGAGGTTTTTCAGGAAGACAAATCAGCGAGGCCGAGTATGTGAGGGCGTTTTCCGAGCGGAATATGGCTCGTGTAGACTTCAGCCGGGAGGAAGCTGCCACAAATATGAATGTATAGTATCGTCCCCGCTCTAGTTGTGCGAGCTCTTTTTTATAGATTTAATTTCAATACTATGATTCTTTATTCCTGTCCGGGTCGGGGTTGCATTCTCTGGGGCGCCTGGTGGTCAGACGTTTGAGCACATATGCATATATCCACTTAGTCTCTTAGCAGGCTCGAGCAGCGACAACGACCCGTTGAATTTTGCGTGCCTGTTAAAATGTCACCGAGCGAATCATTAGGCAAGCAAGCGGTGGAGTCAATTCGGGGTTTGCGGGGCATATCTGCAGTAGAATGGCGTTGTGAATCGAAGAATTTAGGGGATCAATTAGGCAGCCGTCAGTCCCTACCTGCCATCGAATCCTACTTTCTTACTAGGAATGCGTACGCCTTTTGGTTAAATATTTCGATTAGTGCAAAAGGATACATTCTCAGCAAACTGAAAGAGCAAGGCGCAGTGCTCGCGCCGGTGGGCGTTTCTAGTTGAATCCGCATGTGATCGCAGAACACCGCGATACACAAAACGGGTAGGCTTTTAAATTCTCGGGCTGAAAAGACCGCTTACGCGGGTCGAGCGTGTGAGAGTGGAAGCCATGTAAACGCGGACCAGCCAATCTCAGAATACACCACTGTCACTAATAACTTACTCTCATAGAATATATATAACATGCCCCCGAGGGCCTCTGAGTTTGCTGTACTGAATGAGAGTTAGAATGTGGGGCTGCGTGTTCAAGTTTGTGAACTGTTTGATCTCAATACAGGCATTGGCTGACGTTTTCTATCGCCGTGGGTGCGGGGGTTGATTGTGAAATATGGATTCAACTCACCCTCTCCAAGACCGCGAAAAACCTCTCACTGAGGGGTTGAAGAGGGATGCGTTCAAGGTGTGGTTCCAACTCCACTCCGTTGCACTGCAAAGAGGGGGGTCGCGGACAGGCAGGTAAGCGCCTGTTTGCGCCTGTTTTGCCCACGAATACCAGCACAGACAGAGCCTGTCTGCGAATCGTGGACCGGCACTGACAGTCACTGTCCGGGTCAGTCCTGACGCGGCTGACAACCGCGCACGATCAAAGTCCGTGACTGGCTTCGGGGCATATACGTGGGCTTACCCACACGTACCTTAGCAGTCTGGGACATGCATACCTGGCCGTCTGCGTCTGTCTGCGTCTGTCTGCGGGGGGTGGACCGGCACCCACTCTCGATTAACTTTCTGTCCGTACATAGCGGACTAGCATTCGTATGTAGCTAATATATTCGTTAAAAGCCTATAATGTAACCGCTTTGACCATAATGATTTCTCAAATAGCTCGAATCGCGGGCGGGATATTCAGGTACATGCAATAGATGGGCGTTTATTATTACGGCACAGTGTATATACATCGTTGGTAGCGTGGATATGAGAGAAAATCGGATAACGAGAACAGAGAACAAAAGAGTCGGATGTTGCACGATCGGCGATGGTCGGACTCTGATTGAGCGGCGCTGAGCTGGCGACAACGTCGTCAGTTTCGAGTAATCAAAATGAACTCAAACACACGTACCACAATTCAGATGAGCAACTTAGAACCGAAACTTGGAGCATAATGTTAGAGTTACGCCTTTCTATGGATGCAGCTCCAGGACTTACCTGTGTCGATGGTCGTGGTGGGGGTGAAGAGCAATCGCAAGTTCCTCTCCTTGTTAAATAGACCTATCCGCATCCGCCATTGCGATCCGGTGATCACATCGTTTCTATTGTGGTCATGCGCTTGCGATCGAGCCCGGTAATTTCTGCGTCAGTATTCACTGAGACATGCATGTAATTGTCTGTAGAGTAGCATATAATCAGCTCTGCGCTTGTCTTCGAGCTCGCGCCGATCTTTCTCTCCATCTCATTTCGTCGATCGGCCAATACATACCGTACCAACATGTCACATACCGGACCAAATGAACACTTGGCTGGCACTATTCTAGCGACCCCAGAGGCGTTCGCTACGGCTATCGTCAACCAGCTCGGCGCGCAAGTTGTTCAGTCTTTCGAGGGTCGATTTCAAGCCCAAGAAGAACGGTTCAACCAGTTCGCAAGTAGCATGTATGGATCGCAATTGCTTTTCGACTGACCCTGATCCAAATCGATACAGTGGTACATGGCGGTATACTGTTTTGCGGGAATCACGACGTCTAGTAGCTTTCTGGTATGTTATTGGCTTTCCACATTTCTTACAGTGATGGGGGCGATCTAGTTCCAGGAGTGATATTTCTTGTAGTGTTTGACATCCAAAATCCGGGCACATAGCATATACCGTAATGACGTTGGATGGTTCGCTTGCCTGTCGCTGTAGTGTTTCTAGCGTTGCCGGCAGCCTATGTGCTTAGTTCAAACCGCTTTTAGACTTGAATGTAACGCAGATGAGAAGCATAAAGCTCACCAGGATTTGCATCAGGGCCGCATCGGAGCAGATCCCGCTCTAAGCACATATTGAACGTCTTGAGAAGCGACTCCGACGCTTGGACCGTTAGGTCCCCATCGCTCGGAAGTTTGAGTATTAGCTCCTGGAACGCACGCAATGCATCAGGCAGTCGAACATTGTTTTTTGGTGGTTCTGTAATGGGCTGCGCATCATCTGACATTGCAATGTCGACTGAAGGATCAACTGGAGCCTGCTTCAATGTTAATCAGAGGATACAATACACTAATGATTTGTTGCGTAGAACTCACCTGAGTCTCAAAAGTCGATATTCCCCCTACAACCAAATTTCCAGGTGCAGGGGAAATGGCACGAGAGGTCGCAGGGGACATAGATAGCAAGTCGTCAAGCTCTGCATATAGTTCGTTGTCGGTTTCAATGTCCGCTTCTGAACCAGACGAGTAGCCGGCTTCTGTATCCAAGTCCAGCTCTGGATCGGGGCACGGAGTCCAAGGTCCTGTCGCACACTCTGCACCGGGCAGCCAAGGTGACGCTATCGGCCAGTCGTCGTCGTCGTCACATTCCTCGTTTTGAGTTCCGTATTCAAAAATCTCGTCAGGTATACTCCATGTTGGCATAGTCGTATCGTTTTCAATATCTTCGAGTTCGTTTTGAGGAGGTGGGGGTTCAAGCTCGGCATCAAGTTCGTCAATTAATCCAAGGTTCATTGCTCTAGTAGTTCCCTGCAAAGGCGGTACTTGAATAGACACCCCAGCCGTGTATTCTGAAACGTCGCTCTGCGAGAGCGTGGCTTGTAATAAACGATCCATTTCGATGCGCTCACTGCACCGCTGCCGAGTACGCGGATTAACAGGCTCACCCCGCCCATGCATAGTACAATCGGGGTGACAGTACTAGTCGCCCCGCTACATTTCAATACTCAGTTTAACAGGTCAGCAGGACTCATGGATAGATCGACGTACCACGGTATCATTGAATGTCCTGCCCATTCTCTCTCAGATACCCAAAGATCTGCGCAAACAGAGAGATAGAGCAGACAATAGGGATAAACCGGGATTTATTGAAAGTTTTTGCAGTACAAAGTAGGGTGAATAGTTCGACAAACAAGATTGTCGGTAGAGGACGTTCGAGGATAGACCCTTCGGCGGCCATACTGTTAGACGCTTCATATGCTTACTAATTAGAGGTGATACATGGAAATATGTATGGGTATGTGACCGTATGTGATGTGCAGACAGGCTCCCAGCGTCTGTGTGAGTTTGTCGTTGCCTGGATGACACAGACGGGTGTGGACAAGTGCGGACCGACAGTGCTGTCCGCCCGGCGCTTACCACTAAGGTCTGTGCCTGTCCGTGGGTTCTGTCCGCGATCCCCCTCTTTGCAGTGTTGCTCCGTAGTAGTTTTATTTATTTGATCTCGTTTTAGGTTAGCTGATCTACCACCGGAGTTGTTTTGATATAGAATGCAATTTACAATTGATCAACGTGACCGATCGCCTGGTTCAGGCTCCGATCGAGGATGCTTGCGGAGCGATCGGTATAAACAAGTGATTAGCCCATCCATGTGCTGCGTTATGACTGTCTCAATTTTGAGATTTTTTATGAGACTTCTCGTGGATTGATAGGAGAAGGTACGATAAACATGCTGGGACTATTTACCATATATGAGCAATTAGAGTGATAAGGCAGACGACTGCGGCTGGTCCATATCCTGGGGCGCTACGGTATATCATCCATAAATGCAATGTATTAGTATCCCAGCAGAACATCGACTACTGTACTCAGTTGTACAAGTCTTTAAATGTGGTGCATGTTAAGCGCTCCTGGGCGGCAATGTTTGCAGGGTAATTGTGCACCTTGTGAAAACGCTGGCTATAAATTGTGTGACACAAATGCAGCCGATCAGATACGCGGAAGAGCGTTCATATGGGTATATATCAGGCTGCGGACATGGGCATTTATCTGCTAAAACGGACGAATGACAGATCGCGTGGTTGAACAGAAAGATGGTCCAGGCTGACCGGGGTCCTTTCATTCGGTCCCGGCAGATCTCGTCCACCACCACAGTCTCCTCCTGGGCGCATCAGTTTGCTGTTCTCCTGCCCGGACTGGACAACTCGCTCTGAACCTAGCCCCGCCTCTGGTGTACGTAACATCTTGAGCATACGATCCTAGACTGCCAAGGTGAAGAGGAACCAGGCAAGGCCAAGGCGTGGTCACCCTCAGCTGCCTTATCACTCGTTCGTACGCAATGCTCACCTCTGCTGATGTCGTTTGAGCTCACGCGTATTGCAAATTGTAGTCACGACCGAGACAACAACCCTCGACCTCGCCTAAGGCGGATGGCTATGACGCGCTCGGTACGTGGTGTGCAACCTACCTCGAGCTTCCTCAGCTCACGCCAAGCCACGATGGTAGACGTTACCCGTCCTGCGACTGTCATATCTTGCGTCTCAGTATCGAGGAACAACATTCATGCCGATCCGACTAACTCGAGCTCAGATTGGTTATGTATAGGACGGTGATCATCTGCACTCATCTCATCCCAACGCGCCTAGCTTTGATCCCAAGCTCACGGCGAACTGGTAACATGAACTCGAGTCAAATGAAACACCGGCATGCTGTTGTTAACGTTCGGACCAGTGGTTATACGCCCGTTTTTCCGGCTGTTTGTGTTGTAGGCAGTTTTTTGGTGAGTCATTTTCTGTAATTCAGGCGGTTGTGAAAGCTGAACCATTGGGTTGCTAGGCCACTATGGGAGCAACTTATGACCGGACTTCTCCCTGCCGATGTCGATTGCCGGCTGCTGTTGCGGATATCGCATACGTGCTCATTCGGGTCACCGGCATCCTCGTGATATAAGAAGCGGTCTAGTGGCTCTGAAGGCGATGGCGAGTCAGTAGGCGTCTATGTCCATTTACCCCACATTCCGAGCTAACAGCCCAAGCAGAGCGTTCACCCATCATTCCGATCTACATCCGGCCTCCTCACTAGCACCTTACGCTCAAAACCTCGTTCGATTTCAATTATTTTTTCGGCACAACAGACGAACAGCATCGGATACCGAATATGAAGTGCATGAAGACGACTGGATGTTGGACTGGAATGGAGCCCAAGATTGGATCGGGAACCGGAGACAGGACAGGTTGAGAGAGTTATGGGGTTTTTCGAGGACGACATCTGAGGATTGGATAAGCTCGGTCTAGTACGCGTGGAAAATTCGAGAGCCTTTGGGGGACGAAGGGTACCAACGGGGCGACTCCGGTGGAATTCAACTTTGCGAAGTTGAGGGCCGGAAGGACAACTGCGGACAGAAGAATGGCACGCGCTAGTGATTGGTCGGTCGAACGAGTGGGGACGAAGTGCGGGCTCGACCCAAAGAGTCACCTACAGATAGCTAGGAGCTTCACCAAGGCCGTCGAATCCGACCCAACTCCAAGAGCTTGTGCGTGGTCCAGGCCTCCTGCGGCGTTTCGGGATCCGGAATACCCCCGATCGACGAGTGGATGTACGTTGTCCAAAGTTGAGCACTGGCGCAGGTCGGGGCGACGGTTAGGTCAAGATGTTTGGCGAGCCCAGCTATCATGGTCACCCTAATGTGGAGAAGCGGTCCAATTTGCGACGAGATAGATGAGGGACGATCTAGCTGGGTGATCCTATGCCCGTATGTCGTCTAGTCCGACAGAATATTCTCTCGTTCCACGAGCCAGGATCAGGGCTACTGCTTTGTTCGTTTTCTTGGCTGTCTCGGATTGGGATGAGAGATAGAACTTTTTTTCTCGTTGAATGGGGGATTGACTGGGTTTGCACGGGCTGTGTTGATTGCGAACTTTGCGGTGATAACGGCGAGCGCTATCTTTTCAATGGGGTTTCGGTGAGTTTGCCATATGCGGTCTTTGCTCGGGGGTTGAGAGAGTCGTTTAGATTTTGCTTGCTGGTCGTCTAACGTCAAATATACCCTGAGGGTTTCAGGTCACGTCATACATGGGGGGAGGACCTCCGGATGAAGGCGTCGGGAGGGGGGCGAAAAGGCGCGTTTGGGGGTGGGCCATAAGCCAAATCCAGATGTATGACTATCATTGCATCCAAGATACCAAACTTTATTGACAGAATGAGATAGCTTTGATGAGCGTTCACATCACGATTAGATAATGATGGCGCCTGAGTCACGCCTTGGAATTCAGCTTGGCCTCGAATGAACGCCCGGTCAGATATGGCGAGGCGCGGCCCACTCCGGTCGAGCACACGAGCTTGCATGCCAGATACAAACATTCGATTCAGCCGATGCGGTTCTTGTGCATGTTATGGGGGTTTCAATTATCTCGAGCATGGAAAAGTAAGTCATCTCGAAGTATACGTTTTTTTGTGCCTCACTATCGTTGTGCCCCCTCTTGAGGGTCCGAAGTGCCGGGGGGGGGGGGTCGTGAAACACGCACACATCAAATCTTCACCCAACGTAAAATAGATGAACTGTGTATTACTGTAAGCGAAAGGTCAGACATTCGGGCAAATCCCTTTTGATCATTCCCACTGTCCCAGAACCAGTTCATGCGCCCTGGGGACTCAGACGCATACACCCAGGTTTGCGATTTTTTTCTCGAATTCGACTATTGCTTGTGAATATTAGATTCGGTTTCTGTATATCGAAGAAGCCAAGCTAGCTCGGCCCCTTTGTACCCACCTACATGGTGTGTACAACTTTACTGTTGAGGAAGATTGACCTATCTCCGACCAGCCCGTTTGACCGCTATCCGATACCAGGAGGCAGTTCTGATCGAATATCTAAGGTTGCTGATGTGCCGCTCCCATCCGTTCTGCATGATAGCCGCCTCGCTTCTAGAGCTGTTCGCATATGTATCTATGAAGTCCACATCACTTCTGCGGATGCTACAATTTGTATATAAACTGCTGTACATGAGCTCTGCACTGTATTGGTCTCCGCTACGGACTCGATCTATTTACCGGCTATATACAGTCTTCCTGAGCTTGAAGAAGTCCAGGAACCGATACCAATCACTCCCATCTCAACATATATCGGCCTTGACAGTGGTCATTTTGTAAGCCAAATAGCTCCAAGCGTCCAAGCACTACCTATCACGTTCACGGTACGTCTAGTCGTGTGCGCAGCTAGGACATTCGCATAACCCAAGAGCACGGCTACTTAACTAATTTCTAGGCTCCTCCACTAGAGTAGGACCGGCCACGTTTGCTGCACGCGAGTCTTGGGGCGGAGTGACTTCAACGAGCAAGGTCACTATTCACAAATCAAAACTGCACTTGCATATGAATATCCACAGCGAACTTCTGTACGGATAATTTAGGAGGCAACAGGTGCAATACATGACCAAATGATTATGTCACATGTTTCAACTAACCATTGTTTGAGTTGTATACTCGCTTGTCATATACCAGCCTAGTATGTCGGACAAACATAATGTCTCTCGTGGCCTGAATGTGCTCGTCCTAGGTCAGAAGCTTACTCATCAAACCATGCCTGCTGAAGTCTGAACAGTGAACAGAGGGAGGAGGCGCCCGAGGCCTGTCCTTACTCATCATTCTCGACGAGATGATGAAAAGGATGCAGCATGAGATGAAACTGGAGCGTGTGCCGAGCGTACGTGACTACTTTGACGTTGTAGCTGGTACCGGGACCGGAGCGTGAGTCATGCTTGTATGTGAAGACGCGGATGATGATCAGGGGCTTGCGTACAGGGTAATAGCATGTCTCGTAGGTCGCCTGGGGATGCCAGTAGATCGAGCAATCCAGTACTATCTGAGTTTGACGGGCGTATTCTCGCACCGAAAGCTGCTTGGGACGACCATGTATAAGACAACCAAGTTACGAGACGTCCTGAAAACGATAGTGAAGGATGCGACTGGAGATGAGAATACTTGTATGATGGCCGGGAGCGCCGATGGGGAACAAACCAAGACGTGAGTATAAATAGAGCGCTGTGTTGACATTGCTTACATCCAACATAATAAAGTATGATCTTTGCGAGGTCGAAACACAACATGAATGCGGGCACGCCTCGCATCTTTCGCTCCTACCAAGCCGCCGTCAACCAGATGCCGGACTGTAGATTATGGGAGGCAACTTCAGCCTCAATGGCACATCCAGAGCTGTTCAAGGCGGTGGATATTGGTGATACATTCACACAAGAGTCGTTTGTCGATGGCGGGTTGGGATGCACAAACCCAACCGCGCATGTGCTAGTCGAAGTCAAGGCGCTGTTTCCGAATAGGCATCTGTCAGCTCTGGTATGCATCGGGGCCGGTCACTCATCGACAATCGAGATTCCGGAGGTCAGTTGGTTCAAGAATCTCATGCCTAACCCCGTGCTTCAGGCGACGAAGCGAATCGCAGAGGACGCGGAACAAGTGGCCCATAACATCGCTATGCGCTTCAGATCTACGTCTGGAGTGTATTTTCGGTTCAGCGTCGACCAAGGGATGCAGAGTCTTGCGTCTAGCGACTGGGAAAAGCTGAAAATGGTGACGGCGCATACGAGAGCATATTTGCATCAAGCAAGAACGAACCTGGAGATGAACCAGGCGGTGCGAGTCATTGGCGCCAGAAGGGGTGTGATACAAATGAAGTACGTAGGTGAGTATGTGCAAATCACAAAGTGGTATCTTAGTCATGTCTTTGCTTTCAGATGGAGAGATACGTGGTTCGGAAAGAGACACGGCAAACAGTGTCAAGCTGTGCCCCACACCAACTCCCGTGTTCACCGGCCGGGAAGATACGATCAGCCAGATAGTAGAGTGTATATCTCATGGCGACAAGAGGCGCTGCGTGTTTGTACTCTATGGACTCGGTGGATCTGGCAAGACCCAGCTGGCGCTCAAGACCGTAGAAATAACGCAGAATATGTGGTCGGATATCATTTTCGTCGACGCAACGACCAACGAAACGGCCATGGCGTCATTGACCTCGTTTGCAAAGCAAAAGAAAATCGGCGACTCGTACGAAAATGCGCTGAACTGGCTGAGTAGTCGTCATGAGAGATGGCTGATGGTCATCGATAATGCCGACGACCCGTCAGTCGATATCAACCAATACCTCCCAGAGGGGATCACCGGAAGCATACTCATCACCACTCGAGTTGAGCAGTATGCATTGCTGGCACGCGGTCAGAACTCTGACTGTCGCGTTGCCAAAATGAGGCCAGAAGAGGGACTCTCACTGTTGCTGAAGCTGGCTAGGTTGGAGAATGAGATATCTGAAGAGGAGCGCGCAGCGGCCGTACAGTTACTTGAGGTGAGCAATGACTCTGTATCCCTCCTTGTTTGACACTCATTGCTAGTCTGTTTATAAGAGCGTGGGATACCTTGCCCTGGCAATTGTGCAGGCGGGTGCATATATCTTCGTATCCAAACGATCGATTAAAAATTATCTGGATATGCTTATTCAACACCGGGAAGAAACACTAGAGAAGTATAAGCGACTACCTGCGAGAATGGATAGCTATCACAGAACCGTCTATACTACCTGGCACATGAGCTATGTTCTACTTGGCCAAAGTGCGCAGCAGCTGCTACATCTCATGGCATTCATGCACCACACTGGTATCAAGGAAGATACCTTCCGTCGGGCGGCAATCAGTCTCGCATCCTTGAAGCCTCAGATACCAGCAACAAACTTCGAGATCAAAGTCCAAGAGCACCTCGCCGAGTGCTTGCGGCCTTACCTTCATGCAAATGGCTCGTGGAACTCAAGTGTATTCATAGACTCGATGACTGAGCTTCTATCCTACTCGCTCATGAGTTATGACAAAGTGAACGACGAGTATACTCTGCACGTGCTGGTGCATGACTGGGCAAGGACTCTGACCAATTACCACTCAGATATCACAATAGAGCATACTGCGCTACTTCTTGCAACGTCGATCGACTACGAAGAGACCATGGAAAGTCTGACATACAAACGCATGATCGAGGTGCATGTGAACAGGTTACTAGAAAAACACGTGCAACCAACTGCCAATGTAGCTGCGCTGTTCAGTCAGGTATACGAATGCACCGGTAAATATGCAGCCAAGTTGATACTTGACCGGCTCACATTAGACGGAAGGCTGCAAGCTCTGGGGGAGGAGCATTGTGCAACGCTTATCAGCAAGAAGGATGTAGCCTATGATTATCTGCAATTGGGCCGATACACGGAGGCGGTAGCCTTGCTTCAGCAAGTGGTAGAGATCCGGAAGCGGGTATCAGGAGATGGGCACCGCGAAACTCTCAAGGCCATGCAAAAACTTGCAGACACGTACTATTGTCTAGCCCGATATGCCGATGCACAGTCTTTCCAGGCATGCATCTTCGACACATCCAGTCGAGTCTATGGCGAAGATCATCCCAACACACTCGACAGCATGCACTCGCTTGCACTCACGTACCAAGCTCAGGGTCAATACGACCGGGCAGAAGCATTGCTTCTAAAGGTGGTAGATGACTACAAGCGAGTCAAAGGCGAAGAGCATCCCCATACTATGGATTCTATGCACGGACTCGCATCCACGTACTACCATCAGGGTCGATACAGTGAAGCGGAGTCAATGCAGGAGCATGTGCTGGCGGTGAGGAAACGCGGGCAAGGTGACGAGCATCCTAATACGCTGATTGCGATGAACGAGTTAGCACTCGCATACAGTGCTAAGGGACGATATGGCGAGGCGGAAGAGCTGCAGCTGAAGGTTCTGAATATCAGGAAGCGAGCGTACGGCAAAAATCATCCAGAGACTTTGACCAGCATGAGCAACCTCGCATGCACGTACCGTGATCAAGGTCGATACGAAGAGGCAGAGGAGCTTGGAAAGCAAGTAGTGGATACCGGGGAGCACGTTTTTGGCTCCAGACATCCACTCCGACTCCGTCATATGCGCAATCTCCTCGAGACGTATGAAGCGATGATTGACAGGCGTCGAGAAGAGTATGATATACTGCAAGAGCAGATGAAAGAATGGGAGGCTAGCGGTTGAACTTATAAAGTTGAGGAGGGTAGATCGGATCGAGGTCATGCCGCGAACGGGATCTAGGTCATATTTTGTCGGTGTCCCGATTCTTCTGTATGATAGCGTAAGAAGTTGAATGTATGATATTGGCTATCAACAAATTTTATTGAATCTTGTTATATGTGGTGGCTCTGTAAAGCCCGTAAAATATGAAAGCTGGATATATTTCTCATCGTAGATTGGGAGCAAGTCAGGCCTTTCATAAAGCGGAATAGACGTTTACCACATAAAAATACATAACGGCGAGCTCCAGCGTTTGCATGCCCCAAAATGTAATAACTGCGACTTAGCGCGGAGCGTACAGTAGAATTGAATGATGCTGCATGACAGATTCGATGCTATTTGATGATGTGCAGATAACATTCATTTACATATTGTGTGGGATGAACGAATGGCGCATGTATATAATGAAAGGTGAAGTGAGACATCGGGCCAAAATGAGATCTGAGCCTATGAACTCTAACGATCTAGCAGAACATGTAAAATCCGCTCATGTATGCTCGAAATTGCTAGAAGAATGAGTCAGTAACCGAGTCAAGTGAGTGCCAATCACGTATGACTCGGAGCGATTTTGTGGGCATAAATAGAGGCCCTCTGGACGCCATCTCTTCACTCACTCACACACTCTCTTCTCTAACGCTTTATATACACTTAATATACATATTTGATTTCTACAGAACAATCTGGACGTGGACGATGTATTTCGCAGATTCTGATTTTCTATATTCTTCCTAAGGTTGCGACCAGTCATCTGAGTTAGGTATATGGACATCGTAACACCCTTCCAAGGAAAGCGTTTGGATTTTTTGGGTCGATAAAATCCGCTCAAAATAAGCATTCTCAATTCCGCATGACACGAGACGCAGGTTACGAAGTTGTGGCCAGAGAACTGATGAAGAACTAACTGGACTCGGGTTCACATAACTTCCGGCTGCATGCGAAAAATGACAGCGGCCTAGAGATAGGGTATGCACATTGGGCAGAGGTTTAAGCTGAGACGCAAACCAGGTACTGTTTGACTCAGCCCGTGCCTCTAGAATCGTTATGTGTGCTCGGCCGAAAAACGAGTACAACTCGTGCATATTATGCGGGAACTTGGAATTCTCGGGTAGAAGAATACTCATATGAAGCGGAAGTTGTCCAGGAAGGATGATGGAAAGAATGCTTTCGAGTTCTTCACTTCCCGATAGCGATTCTCCAGTGCACTGTACACTCAGAAACTGAAGTTGGCTGAGCACAACACGTTGCAATTCGCCTTCCTGCGAGTAGTCACGAATGTGAATACTATGTAGCACTAAATGCTCGAGTCTGGGAAACGCAGACAAGTTGTATGCTAGTCCTCTGAGCGTAATCCGTGAGAGATAGTCGGATGGACCATTCCCTTCGAGCTCCAGTCGGACAAGATTGGTAAGTCCTACGATCACGCCCCCGCTTGGGTGGACATTGCGTAAGCTCAAGCTTTTCAGGCTAGCAAATATGGCTCGGAACTCTTCTTTTTCTAGTTCTTCGTTCTTGAAACGCATAGGAAAACCAGTTCTGTCGTAGACAAGCCGCATGGCGTTGAGCTGTAGGCAGGTGCGATCAGCAGCCTTTAAGCAACGTGCGAGCTCGACAAGGAGACTAGGACAGTGGCGTGAGTAGATTATCTCAAGACTGCGCGTGAACGGAATGAGAGGCGTCAAAAATTTGATCAAGCGTGGGATTATTGTGTCCGTGTCATTCGATTCGCTAACTTTGGCTCTGGAGAGTTCGTCGTCATCCAACTCTTGGTCACCTGGATGGTCACCGTGGTGAGCAGATTCTTCAGGTGGATTGAAGAGACTAGTTGAGGCAAGTAGACTAAATCCACAGTGTCGAATGTGGATATGCAGTGCGTCACCCTCTAAGTATCGTAGCCATGATCCGATCGGGGGGAAGTGGCATAGTCTGGCCTCGCGAATTATGATATCTAAGTGAACCCAGAGCGAGCGGCAAGCCAAGACGATGTTTCTCCATAATCTGCACACGGTAGACAATATCACGGGGGTGGAATGACGTCGCGGAGGTTTGGATTCATCGTGCCCACAGTGGCATATTGTTCGGCGAAAGATACGAGTCCAAATCTCCGGAGGAAGCAAGTAGGGGTGTTGGATAGACTTATGTATTCTTAGCTCAGCTACGCTGTGTCTTGGATGAGAGATAACATACCGAAACCATCGAAGATGGTCTAGATCAAAGCGGACGATGTGGGGGTCAGTCACCTTCTTCTTGCAAGTCTTCTCCCAGCTGTACTGAAGCCGATCGACTAGCTAGGAGTATTGACGGGATCTGGTAGCAAGGGACCGGCCAAGGAGGCGCCACTCAGATGGCAGTTCGTTGGCAGAGGCACAGCCACCGCTTTACGGAATCACAGCCCATTTTCCCTGTCTCGTCGAGGGGTACTCATGCTCGCTCGGCCAAAGGCCGATTTGCTAGTTAGAGCTAGTTAGAGCGCCGTGTCTAGCTAAGCTGAACGAGCGCCGGTAGCACGTGCTAATTTGAGCTGGGCGCTCGTTCAGCTTAGCTAGCACTAGGGTTCTAACTAGCAAATCGGCTTTTGGCCGAGCGCATACCCTCTCTCGTCCAACCTCAGCTCCTGTATGCGCATGTTTTCACAAATAACTGTCAAGATATCCCTCATTCGGTGCATGCGAGTTTGCTGAATGTTTATTTTGGATTGTTGTACTGTGACTTTGGACGATTTCACCGCCCAATCTATCGATTCAGTGTATTTAATTATCATTAGTTCTTGAACTCTTGGCGGGGTTGAGTAAAGTGCATAGATTATATAGCAAGATGATTCGATTGGACTTTCGTCCGCTAAGCCCAAATGCTTACAAGGAGATTCTATTCGCTAATTCTGCTACACATCATTTTATGCTGGTTTTTTGGTCGATTCTTTGAGGTTTATGCGTTTTAACACGTACGGCTTTACTGGATAGAATACATGACATCGCTGTGCAAATTGCAGCACCACTAAGGAGTAGGAGGGGGCTTAGGAGTATGAGTGGAATGAGGCGGCGGCGGTGGTGGTGGTGGCGGCGGCGGCGGCGGGGTAGCAATAGAAGTGGGATTAGCAGAAGAAGTGGGAGTAGTAGTAGAAGTGGGTTTGGTCGTGCTTTGATATGTGGACGAAGCCTCGGGTAAGCACTGAGAATGCCCTATATAACACGTAAGTTATACCCCATGAATTGGAAGGTTTTCGGCTCACAAGCATTCAAGTATTGGCAAACCCATCCAGTGTTACAGATCGTTGGCCCCGTCCTATAAATTGAATACTCAATTATGGTTACTTGATGCTATTGTAGAGACACTCACCAGCCAATACCGCCGCACTGACCCCAGTTCTGCTGCTGAGCCAAGGCGGTAGTGGCTATAACAGCAGCGACAACAGAAAACACAGATGTAAAGCGCATCGTGGAGGTCAACAGATGCTTTTGTCAAGGTCCGTCAGACATCTCCCCTTTTAAGCTGGAGGCTATAGTATAGGCCAACATCCCTTTCAATCAATTAGATCACCATAGATTAGCCGGGTACCATCTCGCGCGCAATATCCACGGCTTAGCAAGTGGTCGGGCACACCGGTCTCGGCAATCACTCGGAATCGCTAACTGGCAGCTGAGCAAAACGAGCTTTCAACTAGTTATTCCGAGAGACCAGATTGCGATAACGAGGGATTATACCAATCCGCTGTTTTGTTTTGTTTTGAGTGAAGTGATAGCTTGTTTGAATCAACCTCCAATATCGCCATCTTGGGACACATTATTTACACAACATTTATATATGAAACCCCCCAAATACAACCATATCTTCGCATCTAGCCGACATTCGGCCATTGAATTGTGACAGCTTATATGTCCGTGCGTATTGTGAGTCTTGTTGTCGTGCAGTTTCCAGCTGGGAAGTCTTTTCCAGTCTGGAAGTACAGACTACCGTCGTCGCAGGCGATAAAAGTATTGTTTCCGTTGATGGTCAGACTGCCATCTCCTCCATAACTCCAATTATCCGTCTTTGCGATACCTTCGAACGCGAGCCTATAAACGAGTCACTACTTAACGTAGAGTAGGACACCGCATATACAAACACTCACGGCTTGTAAGATGTGGCTGCAGTTTGGACGTTAAGGCTCGGGTACTGCGAGATACAGATGCCAGAAATCAAACGACTAGAGTGGATCATTTAGCTTAAAGCGTCGGATCGTGCTGGCTGTTTCACTAACATGGTGCTTCCAGTGAAAAACCATCCTTTGGAGATAGCAGGTCCCAGAATAGCAGCGCTCGCTACAAAAAGATTAAAAGCGAGTTCACAAACCATGAGCTAAAAACTCACTCTTTTTAGAGCTCTGGAGCCAGGTGTTTTTGGCCCATCCATCGAGAGCATGAATCGGAGGTCCAGTACTCCTTGGCTACGGTCGTAGAGCTGAGTTATAAGATTTAAACGAATCTGGAACTCAATAACTCATTAACCCACCATGAGCGCCCTGATACATGTGGTATAAGTAGGTGTGGCTGTAGTAACAGTTGGGGTTGGAATCGGTGATGTTGTTGGAGGAAGTGAAGACGTAGACTTCGTCGTCAAGACAGCCGGGATGCACTGGCTCCAATCTGGAGGTAGGATAAGCCAACGCTTCGAAGTACGGAATTGGTCACTTACATTCATTATAGAACTGGCACTCCCAGCCGACGTTGCAAGTCGTGTCCAGTGTCCTAAAAGTCTACCCGTTTGAATATACAATATATCTGTCGGTAGATGATACACGTACCAACTAGCCCCTCCGCATTGGCCGTAGTTATCTACAACAGCTAATACGCGAGTTGACGCAACAGCAAGCAACAAAACAGAATTGAGCAGGAAATGCATCACGAAATGGGTTAGGCTCTGTATTGCGATCCAATTGCTATAAGCTTGCTTTATGAATGCGGTACGCTATAGCCCTCTGTCCGTCAATTCTCCCAGGTGACAGGTAGACGTGCACGTGCTCGTAGATTTATCGGTTCGCCAAGAGGCGGGGTAGTCGACTGACAGTCCTATGAGTCAACGATGGTGCACAGGGCTTAGTTTCGCTGGCAGCTGATCAATTAGGGTGTAGCGGTTCAGGGGTACTCGCTCCTTGCTTGATAGCCGGGACTGGGTTATAAGAATCACAAATCATGGGTCACGCCAAGGCTTGGCGAACGCCAGGATGTCGGAAAATAGAACGGATACCCCGGTCTAGTAGACTCAATTGAGACGATTGCTCCATATGGTGAGATGACGTGGAGATGAATACAATGCATTATTGACTGGAACTAGGCCCATTGAAAAAGCTCTACGCGTGAATAATGCTCGAGATTAAGGTTAGCTTGAGGCCCAGAGGTTTGAATATTTAGGTGCGACAGATATAATAATAATAAAAAACACAAAAGAAAACAGGTGCACGGGAATGGCAAGGCCTGGGGAGGATGACATTGAGAAGATCAGTGACTTGAGGAGAGCGCGGCACGTTCATCGGCTGGATTTCGGAGCGAGCGGTTCGCGTGTGCCTTGGGCCACAGCCGCAACTGATGATCCATTGAGTTACACCAAATCTCAAAACGATAGGCAAAACTTTTGCTCGGGTTCAATCAGTGATCCTCTCGGGATCAAGGTTGCGCCCACCGTATTTGGTCCCCCCAGGCCAGGTGATCGTCAAGACTCGGGTCACCCACAAGCAGACGAATTGAGTTTTATAAGTACACCATGAGCGTCCTAGTTTGTAGAAATCATATTTGTACATAAATATAGAATCGTGTAGTTTGTGCTGGAACAACCGTACGCCCAAAGGCATTAAAAGGACACCGACAGAGGACGCTCATGCGTTCTCTATCATTCTACAGTATCCATGCATATAGGCCCATTTGTGTATGAAAGGGGCGCCTTCGGCCTCGTAGCTAGTCACCCATTGAATTCCTTTCACCGGTAATTTACTCACGCGCCCTTGGCGTCATCTTAGGCACGCTGCGTCGCATTAGGTACAATGATGCAAACGGCCTGCGCGAGTGCTTGGTCCCATGTATGCGTACGACCCGGCGGCTGGCTCAGCTACCAGCAAGACCCGGGAGACGCAGGCGCCGCCGAAGGCGGCGACGCGTGCGTGGCCGGCTCCCGACCGCGAGAACGACTCGCCCCAAACAAAGCGAGTGCGCTGTCCCGGCAAGATCACATTGTTTAGAGGGTGCACTCGCAGGAACGTCGCGGGCGGGCAGCCTGGTCACCTCGAGCCACGCAGTGAGCTCGGGCGTCCAAATGGCGGCCATAGTTGGCCAAAGGTCGGATATGGACGCCAGTGGCCGTGTCGGACGAGGCGCGAGCCGGGGCCATAAGTAGGTACCGGATATAGACGAACGGTCGTGTGATTGAGGTCAAACGATGCACGGACAGGGATAAAAATCCCGCGGGGATGAGCGAAGGCTGATGCGACCCGTAGGAGGGATCGTACTTAAACCGATAGATAGAGTGAGGGGGATGCGAAGGTATTTCGACCTGCAGAGCAGGTACGAACCCCTTGGCTATATGTATTCATCCATAGCATACAATCGAAGCACAATACATAAGCGTAACTGTACATAAGAGGAAATCACAAGGGAATGATATAAGCAGTATTATTCCGGGGTAAGGCCGTTTACTCTGGCTCACGACAAAGGCGGCCATGGAGGCATGCCTCATACCACATGGCTGGGATCCGTTTTATTTTCATTTTAGTTAGCCACACCGCTCTGAATATATGCTCAATGTGTGCCTCCCTTAGAGCCGCATCCGATTGTTTCCAAAAGCCCATGCGCAGAAGTTCTATAAAAGCTCACGCCCTGTTTTGTACTTGCTCGTTCGTTTGCTCGTCTCGGTTCGCCTTGTTTTGCTTCACCAGTCATTGGATACACCGAAAATGTTCCCCAACTCCCTATGGACCCCTTGTTTTTGCCGGTTCGATGTATTCGGGGTTGTCTTTGGGAGGTAGAGGCGGTGGGGATCGTGTGAATAGGGACCCCGAAGGATTATTCAGCACTAGAGCAAGAGAACTAGCCATTGGTCCACATATATAGTTCAGAAACCGGTATATCATGTTCTCAGGTGTGCATATAAGATATTTTAATTAGTTATCAATACGGAGTGAGAGGCAGGAAATCGCACAGCGAACAGGGCCTAACCACCGGAGTCGCGAAGAGCCCAGCGCTTAGTGCTCGCATGAGCCTCTCACTCTGGTTCTGATGCAAATCTCGCTCGGATCTCGCGCAAAAAAGGACATAACTGCAATGTATTGAGCAATTAATATAATCGTGCGAATCAATAGGCTCGAAGTCGCTCTACAATACTGACTACTACCACGAGTCGTAAATCCCAACGCCCACGCCACACTTGCAGCCACAAGTTACCCTAGATTGCCTAGGCAAAAAGTTCCAAGCTCTAGTTCGAGTGGCTAAGAGAGAAAAAGGCGAACTCTGCATAGCTTACATTGACGACATTACTTTCCTGGTCACTGGGCCGTCGGCTGAGGACAATAACGAGCAACTTAAGCGAATCATGACTAGGAAAGGGGGCGCGCTAGACTGGTCTCGCACGCATAACTCGACGTTTGAACTAGATAAGACTGGCCTCGTACATTTTTCTAGGAAGACTAAGCTGAACAGACCCTCTCTGACTCTCCGCGAACAAGTCATCAACCCGACCCCCTTTCACACGCTCCTAGGGGTCATTTTAGACCAAACTCTAAGGTTCAAGGAACAATGCAACAAAGCTCTAGCCAAAGGCCTTCTCTGGACGTCTCAGCTGGGTAGACTAGCTCGAATGTCGACCGGCGCCCCTCCCCGTATCATCCGTAAACTATACCTGAGCATAGCCGTCCCCAGATTCACTTATGCCGCCGACATCTGGTTCACGCCCATCTCTCCCCCTAGTGACGGGAGAAGCAGGGCATCGGGATCTACGGGTTTTGCGGATAAACTCGCCGTCATCCAGTCCTCGGCTGCTAGGATTATACTCGGAGCTCTGAGATCTACACCTTTAGTCCACCTAGACACGTTCTCCTCCCTCCTCCCGATGCGATACCTCCTCAATGAAGCATGCCAGCGTTCCGCCATCAGGCTCGCAACCGTCCCCGACAAGCACCCACTCTATAAGGACGTCTCGCGTATACTCAGAATCAGTCGTAAACACCATGCGTCTCCACTTCACAACATACTCAGATACATTCGAAATTTTCCGTTCGAATTGGAGCAGTGGTCGTTCCGGCAGTGCCCAATTCCCCCGCTCACGATCCCTCGGAACCTCTTCCCAAGCGCCAGCGATGCCCTATGGGAAATCAGAGTCGACCACGCTAGAACCAAAGTGTATGCGGACGGGGCAGGAAATAGCGCAGGGGTAGGGGCGGGAGCCGTGCTCCAGATTCATGGGCGAATGAGGGCTTGGACAGGTGCCAGACTGGGCGGGAGAGACGAGGCATCTATTCTAGAGGCCGAACTAGCGGGAATATGGCTCGCGCTACATCTTCTCCACCGACTTAGGTACATAGAGGACGCAGTACTATACAGCGATTCGCAGCTCGCCATTGCGTGTATCGAAGGACACACCTCAGGCGCCCCCAAATCCCTAGTGAACCCGATCCGCAGACTACTCGCAAAAATCAGAGACCGATCAGACTGCACTAGCCTCAGCGTGAAATGGTGCCCGGCGCACAAGGACATTCTAGGCAACGTCCTGGCCGACAAGGAGGCGAAGCTAGCGGCGAAAGAGGAGAAGTACGCTCATGACTTGGTGCCGTTGGGGCTGGCGAACTACCGCAGACGGATCACGAAACATTTAGCCAAGGAATGGACCAAGCTTGCTAATAAGGAGTACGCGAATCAGGGATGGAAACTCACCACTGCCGGCGCGAAACTCTTAGCCAAGTTCCCTCTAGTCGAACCCAGCAAATTCTTGCAGAATACGAGACACTTAAACCGCTCCCAGGCTACGCTTATTTTCCGCATCATCACCGGCCATGTACAGCTCAATGCACACCTCCACATCCTCCGCCTTGTCGATTCGCCTATCTGTCAGGCCTGCGGCGAAGCTAGGGAAACCGTCTCGCATTTCGTGCTCTTCTGCCCGAAATACACTGCCATCAGGCAGCACGTCTTGACCTCCCGTGGAAGGGATTTCCTCTCGCTTTCTTTTCTTTTCTCGTCTAACTCAGGTATTACGGCGCTTCTGGAATATGTCCGGCGCACCTCTCGTCTCTCTAGCTACCTACGTTGATCCTATACTATTTTACTACCCGGTTCGCGCCCAGTTCTACATACTCTAGTTACCGTACATTTAGTCTAGCGCTTAGTGTTTAGCGGCAGTAGCACCTCTTGTCTCTCCCCTGCTCATGTTTCGTGTTCGTTGTTGTTTTTCCGTAGAAGTCGCACCATGAGGCCTAGCCTCCGAACGACTATAATATACATGATTTAAAAAAAAAAAAAAAAAAAAAAAGTTCCAAGCTCTCGGTGAAGTCTCTGCTTCGCCGCCAAACAACGTGCCAAACATATGACACATTGCCGAGAGCTTGGACCCTGGTAAATGGTAGAGATAGAGCGAACGCGACGGTTGTATGTCACATGTGGCTAGGAGGAAACGCATGACCCCTTACACTACGCCCCGGACATTCATGTGGCCCTCTGCCCGCTACAGTGTTCAATTTCGCGCCCTATGGTGGAGTAAGAGAATCTTTGGCGGTCTCTGGGGGACAAATATATGACGCATTGAAACCGGCCGGCCTGCGATCTGGTTCCGAGTCTGAAAGTTGCCTATCGTTTTGAGATTGGCGATAAGGTTAGTAAGCAGATTGTTCTGATCCAGATTCGTGCACTGCAGTATCAGTGCATCAAATATCCTCATTTGCACGGCCAATGTTATTACGACCATGTCCATTCGAGGAGGCAGGTTCAATGAGGTCGATCAAACCTTATAAACTGCCACTGTCAGGGGTCCCGAATGCTTGGCCCGTATAGATCTGGTCCGCCACTCCTCGTCCCGGCTCTCCCTCCAGCAGCATGAGTAGTTCCATACACGCCCAAACATCAACGATGACTGTATATGGCCACACCTCACACAAAAGCTTCTTTGTTCTTTCGCTTGGACTGGACCGCTCGCTCCAGCCGCAATAGTATTCTCAATGAACTAAACACAATCGTGCAGGGCGGGAATATCAAACGGGAATACACTGCTGTGTCATTCTTATCTGTAGCCACCGTATCGCTCGTTTATGTGCGTCCCTCGTTTTTGCCCATGCCGTTTGAGCTCACGTATTTGCAGATTGATTACGACCAGCAAAGTATTGTTCAACCCGGTTCGAGGCGGGGCGACTACGACGCGCTTGGTACGGATTATGCGATCTGCCTCACGCTCTTCATATCAGCCTCATCCGTCTTAGGACCTGCTGGATGTTTCGCAGCACATGTTTATCCTATCAGTCTCGCAACTTGGACCAATCGTGGATAGAGGCGGCAGCCGCGTTCTTTCGTCTTGTTTCAAAGCGTCCGGCTTCATACGCAGACTTATGTATTGACGGGGCACACGAACTCGATTCGATTGACGGATCAGGCTGACACTGCCGGCAACAATGCCACTGTTTTCGATTTTTATATAGTGCGTCGATCTGGATCCTTGGCATCCTGGTCGCTTTGGGAGCCGCGTATCCGTTCTGGAGACCATGGCAAGTCAGTACGTGCTGAATTCCATTCACTTACCTCTTTCGGGCTAATGACTGAACCAAAGTGTCTACCCATCGTTCCTATCTACCTCCCACCCGCTCATCGCCTCACGTCTATAGCCTTTTTTGACGTTTACTGTTTTTTTTTAGCACGTCAGACGAATACCTTGAGGCCACGAGGACGAGGATAACTAAGTGATGAACCGGATAGTTTCTTAAGTTCGGATCGGAGCTGGAGCAGGGACAAGCTGAATGGGATGCAGAGTCATCCCAGGAAGCCGTTCAAGGGATTCGTCGAGACGGATACGAACTTTATGCGGTCAACTCTGAGAAAACCGAACGTCTCTCAATTGTTCTCAATCTCAATCTCTCAGCCCAGCGATCACCCGTCCAGATTCGACAACCACGACAAAGCCAATTTCGCGCCAGGCCAGAGCGAGTAGCTACTAGCATTGTTTAGTAGCCTGTCGTCTAGCCAAGGCATGAGCATGAATGAGCCACGAAGATGGTTGTCACTAACATCCTATGCCGATTCGAACGTCTTACAGCTTCCGCATCCTCTCCAATCGATACTTCCTGATTGTCACCGCCGAATGGCTGGCCTCTCGATTGCAAATAATTCGATCAACGGCTGGGGAGGGGGTTTCCTTGTTTTTACGTGGATCGACTACGGTGGTGCATCTTGTCAACCGAACCCCACAACCTTTGGTTCCTGGAACACCCGCGGCTTTTCCATGATTTACAGCGATGGTCGTATTCGTAGTCCGCTTGCACAGGGTAAGTTTACAGGGTCTTATTTGGACAAACTATGGTGTAAGCAGTGGAGTGGGACAGTTGCCTGGAACCAAGCCTGTGGATCAGACCCTTACCGCCATCGGCTTCCCAGAAGGCTTGGTGCATATGGGTGTACTAGGGGGGGGTCAGATGCGTGCAGACGATGGCGACCTGGGAGGAGGTTTTTGTCTTTCAACAACGTAGTAAATGTTGTAGAGGGACATCGAAAGTACCGATTGCGCACTTTTAAACGACGGAAAATGACGGTTTTAGGGACACTAAATGCGACGCGCGAGGGCACGATTTTACTAGGGAAAAGTGAATTTCCAATCCATCAAACGCTAAGCGCCGTGGCGGACCTGCCTTGTACGACCAGTATCTGACTTGCTTGCAGGCTTTCTGGGTTGTTAAACTACCTAGAGTCGCGCCGTAATATCGAAGCATACAAACTATACTCGGATTGTCAACTAATATTGACATTATGGACCCGGGTTCGTCACCCTCGCCTCCTCCTGGAGAACCCCTCGATCTTGGAGTCGTGCGCGCTCGGATGGAGGAAGAATGCGAGAAAAGGACTGGATTTAGTGCTCGAAAGTGGCAGTTGGACATGGCGATTGATCTGTTAGCTGGAAAAGACACGCTTACGATTGCTCCGACTGGCTCTGGAAAGTCGCTCACCTTTGCACTCATCCCATTCGTTGTCAAGTCGATTGTCTGGGTTGTCGCGCCGCTAAATGTTATACAAGAGCAGCAGATGGCGACGTTCAATAAATGGAACGTAAAGACCCTGTGTGTCAATGCGAGTACGAACCTGGGCGTCGAGTCAGAGGTTAGTCCCGAGTGCATACATTCAGCCAGTACTCACTTTTACCAAAAGAAAATCAAGCGGGGTGAATACCAAATCGTTATATCGTCCCCCGAGTCGTACTTTGCCACAAACAAGCTTCGGAATGTGGTGACTTCTGAAAAGCTGGCGGATCGTCGACATTTTGTGATTGTCGACGAAGCGCATGTCATCTGGGCGTGGGGGGGAGCATTTCGAAAGGAATACGCGAACCTTGGGAATCTACGCAGTATTCTCTTCAACCTGTCGTTTGCCGCTGTGACTGCCACTGCGACGCGGGCCGTAAAGGAGTCGATTGTTCAAGCCTTGCACCTTGGATCAACCCGAGAACTGGAAATACGGAATCTGGGAAACTATCGAGACAATGTCCGATACAGAGTACACGTCATGAAGGGCGGACTCACCTCGTTTGGGGAGATCAACCAGTTCTTCAAGTCTGCGGACAAAGTCAAGCCTTCGTTTGTGTTTGCTGATTCGGTTGCCGACACCGTGAGGATAGCCGATACTCTGCGAAGGCACCTAAAGTGGGAAGGTGAGAATGCACAAAAGATTATACCGTACCATGCGCTCCGAACGGAAGCAGCAAAGAGGGACGCCATAGAGGCGTTTAAGCGAGGGGATTGTCTAACATTGGTCGCCACCGAAGCACTCACCATGGTACGTATCATATATTCGTGTATGCTCTCACTGATGCGTACTTAGGGCGCCGACTTTAGAGGTGCAGCGCTGAGCGTACAGCTGGGGGCGACGGACACAGTTGTTACGCACGCACAGCGTTCTGGGCGGCTCGCTCGAGGAGGCGTCGACATGGCCGAGTCAATTATGATGGTGACACCGGATCAGCATAAAAAGGCGCTCAATATATGCGCTGGAGTTCAAGACGTCAAGCCAGACGACTTTGTCGATGTCAAGGAAGAAGATGATCTAGGAGGTCTCGAGGATGACCTAGGTGATATGCTAGTTGAAGATGGAGAGCTCGAAGACGAACCTCAAGAGGACACTGGAATCAAAAAGACTTACAAGTCTCGACGGATGGACCTGGACGTTGCTCGCTTCATCACAACCAAGATGTGCCGAACCAAGGTACTAGACGAGGCGTTTGAGAACCCAGCTCACGAATCGTGCTATACCAAGGGTACATGCGACCTCTGTGTGGCTCGACGTGCTCGAGATGAGGCCGCTGCAGAGCCAGACGCACGCCTATCGCAGCGAGGAGCTCATCGTGAAGAACTGCAGATTATATTCGACGAGGTTGACCTACCGCATAAAAAATCCAAGACGTCACGGCGGATCGGCGACGAATTCAATCACTGTCGGTCTCGTCTTGTCTCCTGGCGGGAGGACACATTTATTATAGAGTCGGATACATGCTATCTTGGGCTTGAGGATGTCATGACTGACGCTGCACTGGACGCTATTGCTCGATCAAAGAATGTCGACAATTTGGACTCGTTCGACTTGCTGAAACCTGCTTGGGCACAGCGTCGTCGCTGGGGCGCTGAATTGCTGGAAGTTTTGGGCGGCATTAAGAACGACTGGGCGCAGGCAAAGCAAGACAAGGAAGAACGGACAAAAGCGGCGAAAACCAAGAAAAAAGCCAAGGAGAAAAAGGCGAGGGAGGAGGAGCAAAAGGAGGAAGAGAGAAATGCAGAGATTGCAAGGCAAGTAGAACAGGAGATGGCTGAAGCCTCCCAGACTGCAAGGAGAGAGGCCGAAATCGAAGGCAGGCGGCGAGCGGATGAAATAGTGCAGCAGACAGAAGCACGGGCAAGGCGTTTTTACTCACAGGTACTCAACGCAACACTCTAGCAACCCTATTCGCCTCCTTCAATCACACCCCCGTGTCCTCGTCCTTCTATTCCTAAACAACAGGCGGCACCTTCCCGCCCTATGCACTCTGTTCAGTTTAACCGCCCCCTGGTACAAAATCTTGCTGAAAATCGACGACAGCAAGTGGCCGGTCCATCCTCGCCGCTCCGACTGGCTGTTCCTGCCCATTCAGGCCCTCGTGTTGAGCAATCCGCACCCAGTGCGACCATCTCAAGAGCCGAAGCTTTGCATATCATATCAGGGGACACGTCAGTGAACCGGGAGGCAATCCTTGGAGCTGCAAAAAGTATGGGAAACAAGGTTCGCGTGAGTGAATAAAATTTTCACAAAGGAGAAACATACTAATAGTAATCAACTGATTCACGCCTGGTGCATACAGCCACTCCAGTCGACACAACCAGCCTCGCAGTCCTATCCTCCCAACACACCTCAAGCGCCATCTGATTCTTATCCTAGTCCATCCGTCATTGGCACCTCAAGGGCATTTTTAACGCCCTCACATGCCTCCAACCGAATGGCTACTTATATGCCGGTTACGCCAGTAAACCAGCAGCCAATTGGTACTCACCCAATGCCGCCTTACCCCTACCCCTCTCCTCAAACTGAAACACCGTACCGTGGCACATATCCTGTGCCAACCCAGCCTCACGCCCAGTACGGCTATAATCCATACCCTACCCCGGTTCCTTCACAAACAAACCAACGACATATGCCAGCCCCATATCCCAACACTCCAGGCCCGTCTCAAGGTTCTCCAACACTCGCACATACCAGTCAACCCAGCATTTATTACGGTTATCCTAGTCCATACAACCAAGCGCGCATTCCAGCGCCATCGTTCCCACAACCGTTCCATCGTAATCCAAACATCCCAACTTATTCCAACGAATCCAACAGAGGCTCGACTGGAGGCTCAGGTTGGGAAGGGGGTTCTGGTGGTTCAGAGGCGGGCCATGGTGGTGGTTGGAGGTAGGGGCTAAAGTCATTTGTTGTGACACGTGACCTGAAGAACGGCTCGCGCTGAGCTGCATACTTGTCCAGTGCATTTGTATTTTGTAGTTTGTTCGAACCCATTTTGAAGTAGTCTTTGCATTTTGTTGGTGCGCCAGGTTCCATGCGGTCAGGATCGTGAATCATAACTCGAGTGAGGGAATGATCGTGCATAAGGACATTGAGATCCTTCTCCCAGGCGGGATCTTTGTGAATGTGGGACCGTCGTATACCAGTAACCTAGTTAAATGTCAGCCATGGTAATACAGACTGATTTCACATCATACCGAGCCCTCTACGTGCTTGACAACATCCATCAAAAATGGAATAAGCGGCGACGCTTTAGCCATGTCGTCCCAAGTCGCCCCAGATTGTGGTGCGGGACCATGACTCTGGAGTAAATGTCAGAATAGAAAGGTACCAGAGTTATATGCATACCCGTAGTCCCCCGTTGTTCAATTCTTGACGTTTGTCGATAGGATAAAACCCGTCATGACGGCCAGTCATGTTTACTAGCCAGCAGTGCTCTCGAATGCCAACCCTAAGTTACTGATGAGATTATATGCATATACCTTTTGATATACACACCTCATTGCTGGAGTAGACTCGCAATGCAGCGTTTGTAAGAGTTCGTACATTTGGCGGGCATAATTGCTGTTCCCGCTGCCCGTAAAGTAAACCAAAAGGTCTGGTACCATATCCTCCATATGCCCGACGTCCCCATGCCTTATGGCATGGCACATGTCCCAGTAGGTTTCCAAATCGCGATACTTGAGCAGAGTTTCAGAGAAAACAGGATCGATCTTTCCCCCTGAACGTCGTGTTTTAGCCTCGTACAAGGGCAGAGCCTGGCGAGACAGTCGAGTCGTCTGTATGCGCTTTCCAATGTTGAATATTTCATCGACGGTTCGGTTTGGACTTGATAGCCAAGTTCGGAGCTCCTCTAGGCTTTTAGTCCCAGTTGCATCGAGCCAGAGATCACGTACGCCAGCCTCAAACTCGTGCATGAGAGACTCCTTTACCGTATGATAATCTGGGCGACTCTTGCGCATGTTCTTGGTAAATCCAGTTCGCTGTAGAGTGTGCACCGTCCGAGCGAGTCCAAATCCAGCCACAGTGCCTCGGTGGTTTTCGAAAATACTAAAGGCAAGGCACATCATCGCATGGAACCATCCAAAGATGAGCAGGAATGGATCCAATCGATCGTACGCATTCTTTTCTTCCTGCCGAAGCCAGATGAGCATTCGAAGCCTGGCTATTGTCAGTTCGTCGCCAATCCATGGTACAATTCGCTCCAGAGCCAGTTTGACCAATGGATCGCCGGTATCAAATCCCAGTTGCCGCATAACCTCCTGCATAACCATAAGATTGCCAGAATACGAAGACTCGTCGATGGGTCGCGTGCCAAGCATGAACATTTCGGTTATATGCTCTGGGCCCGACTTGAGCTGATGCCAGCTGGGCGGCCGTTGGAGTCGAGGATCAGAAAGAATTTCCAGGCCTTTAAGACAAGGAACGGCTCGAAGTATATCGAATATGTGGTACAATTTGTGTGCTAGGACCTTCAATTGACGAGCGGGATCCAAAAGATCTTCAACTTTGATTCGTAGAGGGGTTCCAAGTGCGCGCTGTCGCTCGATATGCGAGCGAAGTGCTCGCACGTCTTCGGGACATTCCCAGGCCGCTCGAGCAGACTCGGGCAGTATCAAAACCGTCATCGCAGTTCCATTGTCGGTGACAGTCTGGTTACCGATTCGCTGAGAACGAACCGCCTTTTTTGCTCGAAAATTGTCGTGAACGCCGACAAACGGCCTCGATTGAACAGCCTCGATTGTTGCTTTTTGAATCGCCTGGCTGAGGTCGTTGGCAGTATTGCTAGTAGAGCGATAGCTCATGCATAGATTCAGACGCGAGAGCAGCTCCACGACGCCTTTGGGAACTTGCTTCGCCTTGAAGTAGTATCCAAGCATGCGCTGGAACGCATTATTCGCGCTCGAGAGCTGATAAGACATACAGCATACCATCATGACCGCAAACTAGAGCCGGAATGAGTGCAAGATTTGACAGAAAGCCAATACATACAAAATTAGCGTCGCTGTTGTTGCTTTCCCAATGGTGGCGCCGGTAGATACAAGTCGAAAGCATATAAACTAACCGAAAGATACTGGGGCAACATCCATGTACAAGCGACTCGATATAGTCAAAGTCCATCGATTTGAGGAAATCGCGCTGCGAGAAAGCCTTTGGCTGGACCGATTCATAAAGAGATTCAAAAGTCCGCATTTCCTCACGAAGCTGCAACCCAGTGAGTGCAAATGCATAGTTGTCTATCAATTCCTTCCCTTTCTCCACCCTTTCACCTTTGGCCGCAGTACGAGGGGGGCTCCGGATGTTCTGGAGCGTTGAAACAAGGTAGTTTTCTCTGAAATCCTTTCGAGCATATCTCATTGTCGGTGGAGCTCGAGAGGCGTTGTTTCCATAGTTAACCGCCCAGACAAACTTGCCAAACGATATACCAGACTCCTTGAGACTCTGCAAGACCTCCATGCATTTGTCGTGCAGCGCTCTGTCGTCTATGAGTTCGGCCGGCTCCTCGTGCTTTAGCCAAGTAAAGTCCGAGCCATCCAGAGGAGTCGAATCGGCCGGATTTTGGTTGCCAGAAGTCCTAGACTCGTTCCCAGTATCATCAGACCCACTCTTCTTACGCTTGTTCTGATACGCTGTGCGTGTCTAAACAACAACGAAAGACTCAGCGCGATACAGAAGAATCGGGCTCTGTATTGTATCGTACCTAAACAACAACGAAAGACTACGATACAATGTGAACGAACGACATCAAGGAGAGACAATGGAAACATACCTCAGCGCGATACAGAAGAATCGGGCTGAGGGAACAAAGAGAACACGGGCCCATATATATATGGGGAGTCCGTGGGAGAATGTACGGGAAACAGATATGACCGAATGAATAATAAGCCGAACCAAATAACGCCACATCGCGCATCCTCCTGGATGCGGCGATCCTCCACAGCCACCTCCGCCGAGCGGAGATTAGCTCCGGTGGCTCCGCCACCCAACATGTTCTTGCCCATTTTGTCCCAAACTAGCAATAGTCGTCGGCGTGAGAGCAATCCGAGTTAAGCGCCGGGACCCTGAGACTAGTGAAACAGGCTCATCCTCGAGCCCTCGGCCGCGTAGTCAAACAGTCGTTTTTCTGTTCGATAAAGAGCTCAAAATGTAGCCAAAAATCATTTATAAATGTTATAATAGTAAATTGAATTGAGCGGACAACCTGACATGGAGCTATCGCCTGCACGAATCTGACCCCCTCCTAGTACACCCATATGCACCAAGCCCTCGTGGGACGATCGGCGGTCAGGGTCCAAGCGAGGGTTTGGTTCCAGGCAAGTGGGACAGCAGGCCGCTCTTCTGTCCAAATTTGGACTGTTCGAGATACCTGTTGTAACATTTCCTAGACTTTTGGGCGTTTTCTTGTTGAGTAGTTTGTGAGGACTCAAATAGTTGGTTATCGTCTCTGAGACAATCGCCGCATTTGTGAGATGATTTAAAATTCACCGTGTGTTCATATCATCTGTGCACCCCAGTACTCCTCTCGCTTAGGACAGAGTGAATGATGTCTATGTCGAAGATAGATCTCACGCTCGGATCTCGTGATGATCCGATATCTCAGTCTACCTGCCGTGCATATACGCGTCTGTTCATCCTACGTGTATGTAAGACTCTATTGTACATCGTTGAATATCAGTGTTCTGTAGTATCCATTCGCTTCCCTGCATGCGACACGCTAAGTCAATAGCTATTAAAGACTTTGGTCTTTAACAGTCTAAAGACATACGGTCATCATACAAGAGCTTGTTTGTGGGTCGAGCCCAATATGAGTTGAACTTACATATCCGCCTTTAACCGTTTCGCTCTGTTGGCAAACTGCTGGCTACGCCAATCCGCTACTCAACCCGACATAATATATGCATTATCATCCTTTGGCGGCATGACCCTATGTGGAATTAATATGTATAACACATGATATGGATATATGCCGGCGTGATACCAAGCCCCAGCCCAACCGTTTGTCTGGAGCTTGCCCAAACAGGACCCTGTATACTTACCCTGTACAAGCGGACTACGAATACGACCATCGCTGTATTTACAAAAGAAACGAATCGCACATGATGTACCACGGCTCCACCCTTTCATCACCTGTCACTCATCGATACGTAGCCAAAATCATATGATATTTAAACTAATGAGCGGTATCTTAATTAGCGTAGTTGGTGCTAATCACCTCGTGTGCCTACAAACAACCAATCATGTGTCTCTTCTCTTTCGTTTTTGTCCAGAATTCGAATATCAGTAACAGTGTGCGAAAGCAGCTCCCGGATTCTACGATTGAAGCTATGCTGTTTAGCTTCGTTCGGACAAAACTTGTCACAGCAATCGTGAAGGGAGAGTTGTTCGATAGGATGTGAGGCCAAGATCTGATGAAGATGCGACGGCTGTGTGAAACAGTCGGACATGTACAGCTTCCGAAGACGGGGCCAAGGTGCGAACGATAGATCTACCGCACTTGGGTTGACATGGACTGTAGATTCTCCAGTCGATGGAACTACGGATGTATACTCATCCGCGAAATAGAAGTCTTTGAGGGCAAGAGTGTGAACGTGGGGTAGCGGATTGATTTGTGAGGCAAACCAAAACCGACCAGGCGAAACATTCTCTGCATACAGAACTGTGACGTTGGCGCGACCAATAAACGATGTGAAGCCAGACAAAAAATCGGGACGGGTTGCAGCATGAGACGGGACAGAAATGCTCATGTGTAATGGGCGAGTTCCTGGGTTGATCAGAGATAATACAAAATCTGGCTGATGTGTACCATAATCATAGGAGCACCGTAGACTCAGGGTCTGCAGGTCGGGAAGATGAATTCGGCGGGGGGTTGTGTCGGAACGCGTTATAGCTGGGTTGAACAACATGAAAGAGCGGAGTTTAGGACATGAAGCAAGGACGTCTGCAACCTGTTTTTGTGTAACTTGGAGCCGATCATGTACACGTGGGCTTTCAAGTCGGAGCTCAACCAAGTGAGGGAGGCGCATATGCAGCCAGGGTGCGTATGCGTTCCGCAATACCAGAGTCGACAAAGAATGGAAGAAGGCTTGGTAGTCATCAGGCGCTGAGGGAGAGAACAGCGGGTTTGCGGCTTCCAGATAAAATGCGTCCTGCATCCAACCGTGAGTGACCTTGACAGATTTCATCGCCCGAGTTTTACCAGCATCTATCAGACGGCGAAATAAAGGGGTAAGAAAATCGTCAAAGTCGGAATAGCAACAGAACTCCACAGTGTCCATGTGTAAAGCAAGTGGTACCAAAAAGCGAAACAGCTGCGAAGTGGCATGCTCCACGACCCGATCCCGAACCTCGTCGCTGTCCTCAGAGTCATAGCCATAGAGATTTCGCGCGTTCTCAGGACTTTCTTCGATAGAAAATCTGACTTGTTGAACATGGAGCTGGAGTGGAGACTCCTTCAGATTGCGCTCCCAAATCTCGCTTGATGGATAGTACCGCCTGTGGCTCGTGCTTCCGTCAATAACAATATCAAGATGGCTCCAAAGTGAACGACAATCAGCGGCCGTAGTTCTCCATAGCCTGCAAACGGCAGATAGAGTCACTGGATTAGCCGGGAAGAAATCAGGAAGTTGGTCATCATCATGCGTACGATGGCATGCAGCTTCCAAAAAAATGCGCGACAAAACTTCGCAGGGAAGAGAGTAGATAGGGGCAGTCATCTTGGATCGATTCCGAGCATCTACTAGTATTTGACGCGCTCGAAATATCTTCTCGACTTGTTCGTCAATAGCTGAAACTTCTGCATCGATTGTATATAAAGCCGATTCGTAGGCATGTTGACTCGAGGGGTCGGGTCGCCTTGCACAGGCAGTTGCAATATCACGACAAGCCATCAAGTGATCGTCTAGGATGTGAGAGGTCTGCGCACTAATCGAGGATAGACGTTGGCGAGTGTCGTCATAAGGTGCTGATTGGTCGATATATGAGTTTCGAGAATATAACCTCCTATGTTTGCGGACAACCGAGTCTGGAGCAGCCTATAAACAAAGGGTTATTGATGTGCGAACCGATCCCTAGGATAGTCTGGATGTACTTGAGTTATCGTTTCCATGATACCCTGATGACTTTGTTTACTAGGTGTGGCTTTGTGGTTGAAATCGTCACCCAGGTTGGATTGGGTTTCGGTAAACAAATCGCTGTTAGATACAAGCTAGAGTAAACAACGTGACACGCCTCATCGGAAATGCTTTAGCCGCGGTCAGCTTGGAACACTCACTATATGTCAAAATAAAAGGTATCATGAACCTACTTCTCAGGCAGGAAAAGGTGGTGTGCCGCACGCTTAGACTCAAGCGTGGGGCTGCTAACTTCACCTTGGTTTCTGGAGAGATCCAAGCCAAGATGCACTGAGTACGCCCAAGCTTGGTAGTATTTATGCATGGTTGACGACTTTGGAGGTGCAGAAAAAACATCCATTCGATGTTTTTTTTCCTCTCGTAGGCGTCACGCCGTACTTCCTAGGAGCGCTATTTATTGACTCCCCGTGTTTACGCTCAACGGGTCCTGTATAAATGGAACGCGATGTACTAGTACACAAGACCCCCTCGGTCCTCTGACCATTTGATATCTGGACAATCTCTATAAACCTTCCCCCCTAAGACGCGTCAATAATATGATGGCTGATTCGATATCAAGCTTCAGTTCTAACAAGCAATACTCTTAGTCACGGTGCTTCAGTGATGTATAGAATATCTTTATTATCATGTAATTAACAACAAACTAGGTAGATTGAATATGAGTAAACTAAGCGGACTTTTACAGGATGTAAACACCTTTGGATATTCTAGTGCGCTATTAGGTAAATGGGCTACGATGAGTCCCCCACCCCCCGATCGCTGGCCAGCATATATGCGCGCTTACACTAGTTACGTGTACATATGGTCCCTCGAACTTTTTCATAGCCTGAATCAATAGGTAGCACTATCAATTCGATTCAGCTGCTATGCTTCCTTTGCTTGTATATGAATAGGTTTGTTTATATTCTACGTGTAGATAACAAAATCCTTACACAGGATACTGTACGCAACAGAACTCAACGTCGGTCACAGGACCCCAGGACCCCACATGCGCCAGTCAGCTGCCAGACTTTATTAGATAAACCCTGCCGAGATTTGGCAGACACATTCAGATCGTCATTCTCAATTTAAACATTAAATCTTGGCCACTGTGGCAAGCGGGAAACAAGAGTTTTACGGTGCTCGTTGGTGCCGCTTTCGGTGTCCGAAGTCCCGTGACGACGTTGAGTTCTGTTGCGTACAGTAGGCGCACTGTTACGTAATCATCTCACCCAAGCATAGCCCTTACCACCATATTCAACGTTGTGGTCTATTGACGCAAGGAAGTCCATAATGTCGGAAAGTGGGGACGTGACCAACGGTGTGAAGATTCTTGTAATAGGTAAGTAATCAGCTACTGTATCGGGTTCATACGAGCAATCTATTGAGAGATTAAAAGAGGGCGGTGGTGCCCGAGGCTTGTCCTCGCTCATTGTTCTCGACGAGCTTATGACAAGACTTCAGTTCAAGATGAAACTGAACAGACAACCTACTGTCCGGGACCACTTCGATATCGTGGCTGGAACTGGCACCGGAGCGTGAGTTGTACTAGTAAAGACACTCGTATTCGAACAGGATACTGATCTTGCGTATCCTGGAAAGAGTAATCGCCTGTATGGTCGGACGTCTTGGTATGCCTATCCAAAAAGCTATACAACACTACGTGAAGCTTGCCGAGATTTTTTCTGAAAGAAAATGGATAGGGGTGACAACATACAAGACAACTAAGTTACAGGATGCGCTAAAAGGGATGATACGCGAGGTAACGGGAGATGAAGGCACGCAAATGATGGACACCAGCGCAGATGGAGATAAATGTAGAACGTAAGTGAATGATTATTATCCTATAGCCCAAATTTTACATAAAAATACTGGCAGGATGGTGTTTGCGATGTCGGCTCATAACATGAACGCCAGCCTTCCCTGTATTTTTCGCTCATATCATGGTGTCTCAAATCAGATGCCGGACAGTCCACTCTGGAAGGTACTCAGCGCAACCATGGCACATCCTGAGATGTTCAAACCAATCGAAATCGGGCCAGACTATCTTCGCCAAACATTTGTAGATGGTGGGCTTGGGTGCAACAACCCCACAGCACACGTACTCGCAGAGGTCAATGCGATTATGCCCTACAGAAGCCTTTCGACCATTCTGTGCATCGGAACCGGACACCCCAATACGATCCAACTGCCGCAACGCACAACCTTCTCGAAACTAATGCCAAGCAGCGTGCTAGCTCTGACCAAAAATATCGCCCTAGACGCGGAAAGAGTAGCACAGGAGATGGAAGTGCGATTCCATTCAGCCGAAGACGTGTACTTTAGGTTCAGCGTCGACCAGGGAATGCAAAGCGTGGAGGCAGGAGAGTGGGAAAAGCTACCCCAGGTAGCAGCGAACGCACAAGCGTACCTACGGGGGCCGAGAGTAAGCAAAAGCGTTGACAAGGCAGTCGCTTCGATCGAAAGACGCGATGCAAAAATCGTCGACAAAGCAGGTGCGCATAGAGCTACCTAAATGATCCCAGACGTCGGGTTGATTGTTTTAGATAGATAGTGCAATACGTAATGTATTCCCCAATCCTACGACCAGGTACAAAGCTTGTCCTGCGCCAACTCCAGTGTTCACCGGACGTCAAGACACAATTGACCAGATCGTGGAATGTATCTGCAAAGGAGATACCCAACGCTGTGTGTTCGTCCTGTACGGCCTAGGTGGGTCCGGGAAGACGCAACTTGCGCTCAAGGCAGTCCAACAGACCCACGACAAGTGGACCGACATTGTATTCGTTGACGCAACCACTCACGAGACTGCCGCTGCGGCTTTGGCTGAGTTCGCCAAGCAAAAGAAGATTGGCGAGTCGCACGAAGAGGGCCTCCAATGGCTTGGAAACCGACGCGAAAGGTGGTTGATGATCATCGACAACGCAGACGACCCCAAGGTAGATATCCGACAGTACTTTCCAACCGGAGATACGGGTAGTATCCTGGTGACAACCCGAATCGATCAATATGCGTTGTTGTCGCAGGGTCCGAAATCCGAACATATGGTGTCAAGTATGCGGCCAGATGAAGCGATGGAGCTACTCCTGAGGACTGCAAAGATAGAGGCACATGATCTTACCACTGAGGTACATGAGGCGGCGGTTCGCTTGCTTGAGGTGGGATCTGGTTTGAAATTGCTCATAATCTTGAGCACCGAAAGAACTGACTGTAACATAGAGCTTAGGCTACCTCGCACTGGCAATCGTTCAAGCAGGCGCATATATGTTTAGTTCCAAGCGTACGATTGTGGAATACCTGGACATGTTCACCCACCACAGGCAGCAAACGCTAGAAAAGTACAACCAGTTGCTTGTTCGAGTGGACAACTACCAAAAAAGCGTCTACACAACTTGGCATATGAGCTACATTTTGCTGAGCATTCATGCACAGCGTCTACTACATCTGATGGCGTTCATGCACCATACCGATATTTCGGAGGATACGTTTCGACGTGCGGCTACCACCCTAAAAACATACAAGCCTATAGTCCCTGAGACTGAAAGAGAGAGTGAGGCAAGAGCATACCTCACAAGTTGTTTGCAGCCGTATCTTGACTCGAGCAATGCCTGGAATTCGAGCGTGTTCTTGGATACCATGGCTGGACTTTTATCGTACTCGCTCATCAGCTATGACCATGTGAACAAAACATACCACCTACATGTACTGGTACATGACTGGGCGGGTACTGTGGCTGGTGATGCCATAGATATCGCCGTCGAACGTACTTCGCTTCTGCTTGCTCTGTCGGTCGGTTACGAAGATACAATAGCGAGTCTAGAGTACCGACGCAGGGTGGAACCGCATATAAACAGACTCCTCGGACGACAAGAGAGGCCAAGCGCAAACAATGCATCCCGATTTGAAACTGTTTACCATCACACTGGGAATTGGCAACAGCAGGAGTCAATGCTACTCGTAGCGCTCACCGGGAGGCGAGAGGCGCTCGGAGAAGGCAATGACGCCACTCTGACTACCATGAATAATCTCGCGAATGTATACGGCCAGCAAGGAAGGTACCAAGAAGCAGTATCACTACTGCAGAAAGTGGTAGAAATTCGCAAGCGAGTATCAGGAGATGAGTATCGCCCTACGCTCACAGCCATGCGTAACCTTGCCCGCACATATTACGACCTTGCTCAATTCGAAGATGCACAATCGCTCAATTTACATATCCTCGAGACATGCAACCGAGCTTATGGCGACAATCATGCTGACACACTCAGCAGTATGCACCAGCTGGCACTCAACTATCAAGCCCAGAAGCGACATGACGAAGCAGAGGCGTTGCTCACCAAAGTGGTAGATGGCAGGAAGCGAGTCAAAGGGGACGAGCATCCTGATACCTTGACTTCGATGCATGTACTTGCATCTACATACTGCGATCAGGGACGGTACGGCGAAGCAGAGGCTATGCAGAAATATGTGCTACAAGTGAAGAAGCGCAGGCTTGGGGACGAGCATCCTTATACGCTGAGCACGATGAACAACTTGGCACTCACATACAGGCTCATGGGGCGACACGATGAGGCGGAGAGACTGCAGGTGGAGGTCCTAGATGCTAGGAGGCGAGCGTACGGGGAAAATCATCCGAAAACGTTGATCAATATGGGCAACCTGGCCTGTACGTACCGTGATCAAGGTCGATACGACGAAGCGGAAGAGCTGGCAAAGAGAGTAGTAGATGCAAGGAAACATGTCTTTGGGGCTGGGCATCCAAGCACGCTTGCTTCCATGCGAAGTCTTCTAAAGACATACAAATTAATGGGTGACAGGCGCCGCCAAGAACATGGAGCGCTGCAAGATCAGATACGAGAACTTGAAGCCGGCAGGAGTTGATGTCATATACCAATGTTACTCCTTACATGTGTATCCAAGTTCATATTGTTGACGAAGGTATCTCAGATGCGGAGGGCTCGGTTTGAAGTGTGGCTCAAAGTGCGACGTAGTCTCTGAACGCCAACAAACCATTCTGCTGCGAAGTCTAAGTGTTATGTGTCCAAGAGTGGTCCCTTTACTATAGAACATTACATATATTCACCTATTTATTTATCATAGCCTCTTTATACGCAATACAGCGAGATTAGTGATTATTTTGTGTCAAAAAAACAGTACTTAAAGTAGGCGGCGCGGTGGCCCCAGATTTGTCCGATGTGGCGGGGTTACGGTCACGTGCTCTTCTGGAGACGCGACTTGTTTGTACTTGACCACACCCCTTCCAGGCACGCTCCACGATCGTCGTCCCAACGCCATTCTACCAAATCATATAAAACGCGGAGATGAGGATAGAGGAGCTAATTATTGAAGGTATGTATTGTCCTACTTGTGCTAATCTGTAGTTGACGCTAACCTCTGCCCAGGCTTCAAGTCCTACCCAGTTCGCACGTCAATCACCGGGTGGGATCCCTCGTTCAATGCTATCACCGGCCTCAATGGGACTGGAAAATCCAACATCCTTGACGCAATATCGTTTGTATTAGGAATCACTGATTATAAGGAGGTACGAGTGGGTAGCCTGACTTGTATATCGTCTGCTAACATACCTCTATTCTCTGCTGCATTTCGTTGGTTGGTCCTTTAGCTCCGAGCCTCTAACCAGCAAGAGCTTATTTACAAAAAAGGTGCAGCCGGCATTCTGAAGGCTAGTGTTACAGTTGTTTTCGACAACTCCGATCCCGCCAACAGTCCTAGTGGATATGCGGCATACAAGCAAATCACTATCACCCGACAGGTACACAGTCCACCCGTTTCTTATGTCCCTACCACTTATACTCTGGATACAGATAGCAGTGCCGAACAAATCCAAGTACCTTATCAACGGCCATGTGACGCAACAACAGCAGATCCACAACGTCTTGCAGTCGGTTCAACTCAACATCAACAACCCAAACTTTGTCATCCGTCAAGGGAAGATTACCAAAGTATGTTGATTCACGAACGTTGCCTCGGCTAGTACTCACCTTGCCCTAGGTTTTGAACATGGGTCCGCGCGAGATATTGGGTCTCATCGAGGAAGCGGCGGGCACGCGTATGTATGAGGAAAAGAAGGAAAAGGCACTCCGCACGATAAGCAAAAAAGAGAAAAAAGTCGAGGAAATCACTTCGGTATGATGTCTTGAACGTTGTCTCGAATACCCACTCACGTCCGACCAGCTGTTAGCAGACGAGATCGACCCCAAACTCGCCAAGCTTCGGAAAGAAAAAGAATCTTATCTTGCTTACACTAAAGCTTCCTCTGATGCTGAGCGCCTGGGTCGTATCGTGGCGGCTTTCTCGTACACCGACTACAAACAACGAATTGTCGAACGCGAGGCCGATATCGAAAATGCTCATGCAAAGGTAGTCGACATGGAGAAACAAAAGAAGGATCAGTTGAACCAAAAGAAATTGGCCATCGCGGAACAAAAGGAGGTTACGAAGCGGAGGGACGCCGAGATGCAAAAAGACGGAAAGCTCAAAGGGTTGGAGGAGGAAATGAGCCAATATGAGAAGGAGGCCGCCAAGGTACAAGCCCAAGTCGAGATTATCGAAGGAACGATCAAGGAAAGCAGGGCTCAGGCCAAGGATGCGCAACTCGCGTTGGAGAATGTGAGTGGCTTATCAGCTTTCTCCTGGCGCGTCCAACTTAATGGTGCTATAGCTACAAGGGTCCCTCGAAGAGGCACGGAATGTCGTGGCAAATACCAATGTTGCCTTTACGAGCGCCAAAGAAGCACATGATTCAGCCCAGCAGTCTCTCGCCTCTGCGGAGGAGCTCCAGCAAACTCTTATTACCGGTCTTTCTTCGTCCGCTAACAAGTCTACTGGAGGATACCTGGGTGGAATATCCGAAGCTCGTTCTCGTGCCGCGGCTGCTGGAACCGAAGCCGAACAGGCCAAGGTCAAACTCGGAATGGCACAGACGGAGATGAAGGAAAAGGAGGCTCGCGCTCGAAAGATGGAAACCGAGGGTCAGCAGGGCCAGCAGGCGTTGGAGAAAGGACGTCAAGAGGTTGCGCAGTTACAGGCCAAACTCGAAAAATGTGGATGGAACCGACAGCTGAAAGAAGATATGGAAGGACGCATGCGGGCAGCAAAAGGGACCATGAGCAAAGCTCGAGATGTGAGTCACTAATCATAATGTTCGCTTTCTACGACACTCATCGCACTCTTTTAGGCGGCGGATCGAATTCGGGCCACTCTAAGCAGTCTCGACTTTTCATATACCGATCCTACTCCAAACTTCGATCATTCTTCCGTTCTTGGATATGTCGCGAATCTTACCCGCCTAACCCCAGAAGTGGCCGACAAGTGGAGCACGGCGCTCGAAATGTGTGCTGGCGGCAAACTCTACAACGTCGTCGTCCGAGACGAACGAGTCGGGTCTCTGCTCCTTAAACAAGGCCAATTGCGCAAACGCGTAACCCTCATCCCTCTCAACAAAATCTCCCCTCCGCGCGCCTCTGCCGCAGCGATCGCGAACGCCAAAAAACTCGCTCCTGGCAAGGTGTTCTTGGCGATCGAGTTGGTGCAATATCCTCCGGAAGCCAAGGCTGCGCTCGAATTCGTGTTTGGGGACACCTTGATCTGCGAAGACGACGAGACGGCCAAGAAGGTTACGTTTGACAATAGCGTCAGGATGCGAAGTGTTACTGCCACTGGGAGCGTATACGACCCGAGTGGAACGCTTAGTGGTGGAAGTGCGCCTTCGAGTGGTGGGATCCTGAAGCGGGTCCAGGAAGCTTTGGCTATGGAGGCTCAGGAGCAAGAGGCGAGAGGAATTGTGGAAAAATTGCGCATGGAAGAGGATCGGAAGCGAGGGGAGATTGAGAGCTGGCAGAGATTGACTAGTGATCTCGAACTGAAGACCCATCAAGTTGGAGTGTTGGAAGCTCAGGTCGGAGGTAGTGATTCGGCGAGGGTGAGTTTTGTTCTTTTCGTAGCCTCGAGGGTAGCTTACAAGTCATCCGTCATAGGTTGTTCGAGAGATAGAAGAGTTGAAACGAAACATAACTCAACTTGAAGCCACGATCGCAAATGCAAAGGAGCGAAAGAAGGAGGCCGAGGTTGAAGCTACGAAACTCGAGAAAGATATGAAAGAGTTTGGGCAGAATAAAGACTCGAAGCTCAAAGAGTTGAAAGTATGGCTTCTTGTCGCTTCCACTCATGATGCTCGTTGAACTATTTTTTGTAGGCCGACATAGTCAAGAAGCGAGCAGACGTCGCGAAAAAGGCCGGAAAGTTCAAGGAGCTCCAAAAGGAACATCAGGTGGCTCAGATGGAGCTTGGTATGATCATTATTGGTATCAGAATCATTTTTCTGACCCTCGGTTGTTAGAACAAATGGAGACCGACATCGTCAAGGCCGAAGAAGAAACAAAGGCTGCTGGCTCGGCAATCGTGGATAGCGAGAGACAAACTAAGGAACTGGAAGCAAAACTGGAAAAAATTGAGGTACGCTGCCGTCCACAGACTTATTTACCCTAAGCGTATTAAACGTTGATTTTATATGTATAGGTCGCCCGCGCAAAAGTATCCGAGAAGCTTGAAAACGAACGGGCGGCGCTCAAGGCGTATCAATCCAAATTGGATCAGCTCGCCACCACAATCTCGTTGCACGACCAAACCATTGCGGACCTCGACCTCAATGTCAAGGCAGTTGAGCATGAAATTACTGGGATCCAAAAAGAGAAAGCCGGCTTGGATAGTCGGGTTGCAGAGCTAGTGAAGCTAAATACCTGGTTCAAGGATGAGCAACGGTACGCATATATGCTCCAGCCTCGTAAGCAAAACAAGTGATATTGAACTCTTCCTCAGAAAATTCGGCGTCGAGGGAGGGGAGTACGATTTTTCCAGGATGGACATGAGGGATATCAAAGAGCAGGCGAAAAGGGCGGAAGAGCAGACTAAAGGGATGAAACGAAAAGTCAATTCCAAAGTTATGCATATGATTGAGGGGTACGCCAATCACTCGCTAACTATTTACCAAAGGCTCACTAATTCGAGCCTAGAGTGGAGAAAAAAGACAAGGAGTTGCAGGAGCGAATAGCGATGGTGCAAAAAGATAAAGTCAAAATCGAAACCACAATCCAGGAGTTGGATAGGGAGAAGATGGCAGCCTTGGAAAGGACGTTTGTGAAAGTCAACGAGTGCGTTGTATCATTACCTCCCTACTCCGCATTCTAACCTCCTTTTTAGGCAATTTGGCCAGATCTTCGCAGAGCTCCTGCCAAGCAACTTTGCGAAGCTTCAGCCTCCTGAGGGTAAAGAGCTCGCAGAAGGCTTGGAGGTCAAAGTTCGACTCGGGCAGGTTTGGAAGCAAAGTTTAACGGAGCTCAGCGGCGGGCAACGGTTTGTTTTTCATCCTTCCTTCTACTATAGAAGCTTATCATCTCTTCCTTTCGTCAGCTCACTCATTGCGCTCTCTCTCATTATGGCTCTGCTTCAGTTTAAACCTGCGCCCATGTACATCCTCGACGAAATCGATGCGGCACTCGACTTGTCTCACACACAGCACATTGGGACCCTTTTCCGAAACCGTTTCCGAGGCAGCCAATTCATAGTTGTTAGCTTGAAGGAGGGCTTATTCACGAACGCAAACGTGCTATTCCGGACAAGGTTCCGGGACAACACTAGTATCGTTGAAGTTAGTCGATTTTCATCTAGGTTGGAGGTTTGACAGGAAGCTGACGGTCTCTTGCAGCGGACTGCGCAAAGATCTACGTCTGCCATGTACAACGGGCAAGCACAAGGAGAAACTAGCGGACGTTCACGAGGGGCTCGGGCTGTCGCTGGACAGGCTTAATTTTATTATTTGGTCGCTTTGTTATGTATTTGTATCCTTTTAGCCCCAGATATAACTATCTCATCAAACCAATATCTCGCGAACGAGCCTTGTTTGGTCATAGCCTCGGCGATGTGCCCCATCCACACTAAAAGTGTTACTACCAGTTAGAATGGACCATTGGAACAACCCCGCGACATTGTCTCTCCAGACCAATTCAGGTTCAGTCCACGCTATTAGTAACTCGAGCAAAATAAGGAGAACTAGACTTACAAAGACCAACGTTATGTCAAGTACCATTTGACGGGTTGCGAGCGGTATACACATAATAGATTTCATCATCATCGTCCTCTCTCCATCAACATTCGCTTATGGTATTCAAGTCACAACAATACACATGACGTCGCATGCAAGAATATCTAGCTCCACTGACTCCAAATCTAGTAATTAAACACAGGCCAACCAGGCTGTATGGTGCCTTTCTTCATATTGTCCGTACTCTCCTTCCGGTATGCCTGTAGTGACTCGTTGAACCATTCGAGTGTTTTGGGGTCTGAGAGGTCAAATACCGGGGCTCCCCGCGCCAGGGCCTCCATCTGCGATCCCGCAGCAGCGCTGAGGATGCCGAAGTCGTTGAGGGGAAGCTTGATGTTGGTCGATCCGGGAGTGATGCCTGAAATGATGTCGGAAGCAAGATATGGGTCAGAACAGGCGGGGCGACCAATGCCGACTCCAACACAGCTCCCGGAGCGGATCGCTTCAGCCATGCCAGCAGCAGTACGGAAGCCGCCAGTAATATAAGGAACGGTTTTTGTGAGCAAGGGCGTAATTTTCTCGGCAAACTAGTTTTCAAGGCTAATCATGAAACTGTGCACAAATGATGTTAAAATCGCACCTACCTCGGCGAAGAATGCTTCGCGTCTTGTAGAAGTTTTTCTGTTTACTGAAGTATCATGATGAAATACGAGGCGATCATAGGTTCCACCACTAAGTTCGACGAAATCCATCTTAATTGCTTCCAGCTCTTGACATAACTCGGCAGACTCATGAGGCTTTTAACTGATATATGAGTATATGCGTACGCTAGGATCTCTGGGGACGCACCTGCAACCCATCCTCCTGGAACTCGACACTATTGATTTTAACTCCGATGATAAAGCCTGGGTCTGTCACTTTTTCACGGATTCCATCTGCTATCTCTCGAAAAATGCGTGCACGCTACGAATCCAGTATGGAAGAATATCGTTATCCGAGCCTTGGGTAAACTTACGTTTACAATTGAGCCACCATAATCATCAGTCCGGTTGTTAGTTGTGGGAGACAAAAATTGAGAGAGAAGATATCCATGGGCTCCGTTAAGCTGTATACCATCATATCTAAAGGCATAAAATCATGTCCTGTTACCACCCTCTACTGGATATCAGAGCCCTTACCCAGTGCGTCTCGCCACTTCTGCAGCGTAGACAAACTGTGCTACAATGTCCCGAATTCCGTCCTTGGTCAAAGGAGTAGGCTTATTAAACGACATCCCCATGCTGGTACACACCCCAATGTCATGAATCCAGATAACACCAAGCTATATTGACTAACCGATCGTCCAGCCGGACATCCCCGGAACTAACCGGGGTAGGATTAATAAAACTCGGGGTCTGACGTCCAGGATGCATAATCTGCATCAAAACCAAGCTGCCATTAGCTTTGGCCGCATTTGCTATTTTTCGGAACTGTTCAAGTCGTTCGGGGGTTTCATGCGGGGCGTACAAGATCGAGTTTCCTGGTGCCTCGAGTTGTTCAGGATGAAGCATGACATTACCGGTCACAATTATTCCATAGCCCCCCTTTCCCCATTCCTCATAAAGTCTAACGAGACGGTCCGAAGGAATACCACGCTTTGTGTAATCATTCTGATCCCAGGATGCCATGCGTTCTGTAAGAGCTATCGGATGCGTAAGCGATACCGAATTTTGGATCAAAAGGGTGAGCCTGTTCACCCGCTTTAAGAAAGCGAGATTTGGCAATCCTTCCAGAGAAAGGTAGAGCTATACTCTCTCCCAGAATTTGAGAGTCCTCTGCAGATATATGGGTGCCTAATCTTTCGACCACCATTACAACTGAAGTTGAGATGTAAGCGAGAGACGCCGTGAAGGGATGAATCTGCAACCCCCCAAACCCACCAGCTTTCAAGCTTATATGTGTCCAAATATTAACGTAATAGATAACCTCCACCCCGGGCGTCTTGCTATCAGTTGCGTTGAAAATCACACGCTCGGATCTCTTGTTAATCCGATGTCTCAGCTTACCTGCTGTGTTATCATCCTGCAGATGAAGAAAGGCTACTGCACATTGCTTTACATCATTGTATCGAATTGGCCTATTACACCGTTTGTACTGCATGCCCCCCACCTGACCATACCTATCTAAGACGACAAATTTCAACGGGTTGTGGAACCTGAAGCATTTCTGGGCCAGAATAGGAATATCATGGTAGTTCCAGGCGTTTACCTACCCCAAGTTCTATCTTCAAGAAGCGTGCTTATCCTTATCCACAGGCCTGAGTGAGTCGCAAGAATTCCTTCAACATCCACCATTAGGAAAACAACATCCACCAGCTAGGCTCCAATAGACGCGTTGAGGCAAACTGGGCGAGTCGAAAAGGTCCCCCTACAGGTAGGATCAGCGAGTGCTTGATGTTGCTCAGGGAACAGCTAGTTTATTGGCACATTTAAGGGTGGCTTTCCCGATACAGAACGCCGTGAGACCACGAAAGAAGTAGAGATGAGCGCCGAGTACAGGGAATAAAAAAGGGTGTGTAAACCTGGGTGAATGAACGAACCAGCGCCTTCTCGTAGGATCGGTTTTTATAGATTTTTGAGCATATTTTATAGTAGCCGCACTCCCCAAGATTCTAGTACGAAAAGCGAACGAATGCGTAAGGGTATTAAACTTCGTCTAGAATCAAGGCGTTGTGTCGTGTTTGGCGGCTTCAATGATATAGCGTGGAGCATAATCCCGACCGGCGAAAAACAGGGTGAAGATGGTCTGGGAGACGAATCGGCTGTAGTTTGTGCCCCAGATCATGGCCGGGCTAAAGCCAGCTACCGGCGCCTAAATACACCCAGCGCCATAAATGTCTACTTTGGGCTTCTGGCTCCATCAGATATTTGAGAGCATTGAGGTTGGGTCCGTCATTTCATCCATTGGAGTATCAATTATGTATGTAATAATGCATGAGATCATGGGGAGCAAACTGAAAGGAGAAAAGTACACATAAAATGCGATAACGCTAAAGCGAGACGAAATTAATTCAATTCACAAAACACTTGGTAACAAAGCGGGGTCGTAAACGTCTGTAATCGATGGGGAAGGTTTGCTCCATTTGTCAGGGCACGCCAGGAAATACCGCTCCATTGCTTTGACGAAGCGGTCCTGGTACTCGACAGGAGGCACTACGGTAACTTCTCGACTCTGCAAGTTCGTCTTTGCCTTATTCTCGAGGGTTTTGGCAAAAGTATAGCTCCCTATGGCGCGAATTATTAAAGAGCATTGACGCCGAATGCTAATTGACGTACCAATGGTGTCCACCAGGCCACAAGCAATCTCGCTGTGCTCCTGATCTACGCCCAACAATAACCTGCGTAGCGATTAAGGTGAACTCGGGTTCTTGGCACGTGATATAAGGCTTACGAATAGTCCATTATGTTCGATTTCGCCAAAAACTCTGCGTCGTACTTCACGGCCTCTTGCAGGATTAACTTTGAGTGTGGCCTCACGAGCAGCAAAGCGCGGGACGCTCCCTCGATCCACTCGCCGTCAAATTGAGTCGTGCCCTTGCCCTTGCCTCCAGCTTTGACTCGTCGACCTTTGATTCCTTTGAGGTCAAAGGTCTGTGTGATTGTTCGTCCAAACATCAGATTCTCCATCACAAGCACGTCGGCTCGAGTTTGCGTCGTGCCGGTCTCGAGGTTCTTGATCTCTATGGTGTAAAAACCGAGCATTTTGGCGAGTACCGAGGCCTTATCGTGAGTCGAATCGATGTATCGAAAGTAGGAAGGTGCCATCTCGATGAGAATTTGACTGTAAGCAAAGTAAGTGGAAAATTAAGAACGATGCAATCACTTGAAACATACAGATCTGCCACGTTCCACGCGTTGACGAGCGATTTGATGATATATCGATCATCACTCGTTTTGAAGAAATTAGCCTTTGATTTTCCTCCTTCGGCTAGCCAGTTTGCGCTCTCTGCCAAGCTTCGGGTAAATCCTTCAGCAACACCGCATCGTCGGCGCAGCGCGTCAAACTGTCTGGCAAAATAAGCTGTAAAGCGTCAGCTACAGGGTACCGCATTTATTCACGTTAAAACAGACCTGTGCAGCTAAACCTAAGTCTGTTCCCAACAGTCCAATCGTACCTAAACAACAATGTATTAAGGATCAACTCAGATTGCTCTAGACCACGCATATACTCACTTTATATGTGGACGCTCATCAATAGGCCCATACGCAGCGTTTGGATCAACCGCCATAAGTCCAACGTGGTGCACCGGTAATGGACGATCGACCAGTGGATTCAACACATACTTCATCGCCGAAGCAAAGACAGACGTCAATGTCCCTTGGTCTGTCTGCTTGCCCGACATAGACGAAGGCGTGGGCGCAGAATCTTTGGTCGGTGGAGCTGGCGCTCCCGTTTCACCTTCATCCGACGACTCTTCCAGATCCACCTCGAGCAAGGATGAAGTGTCCTGTGTCGCCTGTCGAGTTGCAGCCCGAGTTTGGGTAGCTGTCACGGAAGAGGTTTCCGACGAACCGAGCGCCTTTCCGTAGTGTTCCGTAAGCAACTTGCGGACCTCGTCGTCTGTCGTTGATACCTGTCCATCCGCAAATTGATTCGAAATCTCCACCGCAGGTTTCGACCATGCCGAGGGGGGTACGCCAGACACAGGTCGGCTCGGCCCACCTCCCAGACTCGCAAACTTGGACGGAATCGTCAAAACTGAGTCAGTAGTTCGTTTTTGTCGTAGGACATCGCGCAAGCTAAGCAGTGCCGACAAGTCGCGAGGATGTTCCTTTCGGGTGATGACCGTCGAATACGGCTCAGCTTCGCCCCAGACCAAAGCGTCCTCGCCATCGGGATCGGGAGTGGGTGGTGTGCTCTTTATGGGTCCTGGTGCAGGCGTGCTCGATCTCGAGGGTAGACCAGGCAGAGTCGGAACCGGTTTTATCAACTTGGATGGAGTTGGGGTTTGTCCTTCGTCAATGGAATCGGCCAAACTCGTCATTCGATGATTTCGAAGGTTATCCAACTCGGCCGCATAGTCCGCCGAACTAGGCGAATACCTCATGAGTTCTCATATAATCTCAAGACTCGGATAAACTCACCTCAAAGTGAAAGCAATAATACTACCCAAGTCTCCCTCTCGTACCACTACGTCACTCCCAGGAACGACATGTGCATCTTTGCTCCACCAACTCGGCTCCACGCATTTCATCTCCTTGAGCCCCTTGGCCTCGGGTAAATGCTTCTGTTCCCATGCCTTGATTCGCTTTATGGCTCCTCGACCCTGGGCAACAAACTCTCGCCTGACATCATTCAGTGCCCCAGGACCAGCTTTTGCGAGTGAGTCATATAACGCTCGTTCGTGCGCCACGAGTTGGGTCTTTAGCTTTTCAAGCAGCGCACGGTCTACAGCCGAGGGAGGGAACAAGGCACTTGTGCCTGACAGAGCGGTTGGAGGAGGCGCAGCCGGGCCTGGGGTAAGCGTTGTGATCGACGAGGACAACGTGCTGCTTTTTCTTGGCGGTGGAGGTGGAGTATCCGACAGTGGCGCTTCCAATCCGGGAGAACGCAATGGTCCAGGTTTAGGTGAAATCATTGACGCACTCCTCGTCAAGCCCGGCATGCGCTGAATCTGGGAAACCCGCTGGATCGTCGGCTGAGACGACTTTCTCGACAGTGCCGAGCCTTTTCGAGGCACACGCGGCTTTTCCTCAGACTCTGGATCTGACGCAGGGGGCGTGGTGGGTAGGCGCTTATGCGCTGTTTCGGGTGACGTATCTCGTGTTTCGAGGTAGGAGTCCTATGATCTCATCAGTCCAAATGCGCTGGAAAAGCCCTAGACATGCTCACAAGCTCATCCAAGTAATCTTTGATACCCTTCCAAAACGCGGTGATCTCCAACCTCAAATTGATCCGAGCCTTTTCGTCTATAGCAGGATGATCGACCTTTTTGATCGTGCGGAGCATCCGGACTTTGGGCACCTTGACTTCGTATACATCTGGCACCGCAGAACTCTCGAATGCAACCGTCCAGCCAGAATGCGAAAAGTGTCGTATGATTGCATGTTTTGAGGATGTGGTGTGTGCGCAGAGGGGTGGGTCGAGAGAAGCGATGGTAGAAGAATAGATGAGGAGTTCAAGGAACTTGGCGAGCGAGAATAGACTGTATGAAATCGATTATTAGTTTAATGAATGTGGGAAAAGAGGGAGTAACGCACAACCCGCCGTTCCCCAGATCATGCTTTTCAGTCTTTTCGCCACAAACGGCGCAAGACACCCAAGTCCGCACGCCCACTTTATCATCTTGCTCGACCGGACTCACACCGATATCCACCCACTCGTCGTCTTCGGCAATCGACAACATGATTCGCACCTGGTTATGTATCCAGCTCATCTAAAGTCCGGATCAGTCTTGTTCCAGCCATGATGACGACATTAACTCACCCGATGCTTGGACACATCCTCTCCACACCCAGGCTCATGACACACATCATCCCGATCCGCAGCCGCACACAACCGAATCACAAACATCCCAAGAGGCTCGTCCAACACAAACTCGCTCCCATCCTCGTTCTTCTTCTCTTCCTTTTCTTTCTTAACCATCTTGCTACTCGCCACATGCGTCCTCGAACTCATCGGGGAATTACCCGGCACAGTCGACGTCGAATCGCGCTTCACAGGCGTGCTATCCTTTTTCGACGAGACCGAATCGCGTTTGCTCCCGCCTGCCTCCTTGTCTCCAACATCCTCGCCGATATTCGAATCGACTTTACCTACACCCTCTCCACCAACTGCACCATCCTCCTCCTCCTGCTCGATCCCACATTTCCGATACCTGAAATACCGATACGTCCGCCAATGCGCCTGAACACAAATCTTCGGAGCCGGGATACTCGACTTGGTACTCCGCTTCGTTGGCTGCTTCTCCTTGACCTCTTTCTCCTTTTCCTTGATACTGGACGGCCTGGACCCATCCTCCATCGGCTTGGGCTCCGAAACCACCTCTCCGCCCGTGACGTTCACAGCCGTCGTCGGCGGCGACACCGTATCCTCTTTCCACCCACCCCCATCCAACGCACCCAACACATCCACATACTCGGCATACAACAGCGTCAAACCCTGGTGTCGCACAAACCCGGCAATCCCACACATCCCGCGGCCTTTCCACTCTTTTCCCATTTTGCCTTTACCACGTCGTCGAACGACACTTTGACCGCCCGGCGCATCGGCAGATGCAGATCCGAATATGCTCCCGGCGCGTAATAAGCCTCTGTCCCCGACTCCGAATATGCTGTTGGCTCGCCATTGCGCACGAAGATCCACACCGGGTCCTGGACCAGGTCCGAAATCGGCTGAAGAGCCCGTATTGCCTTTCCACCCCAACACAGACGCCAATCCAGCTTTTTCGTCCCCCGTCGGACGACGCAGATGCGCCGGTGTAGGAGCATGCGTCCTGTTCGGATTCGAATGGGGCTGATGCAACGTCAGAGACGTTTCAGGCGATTGCGTGAGCGTATCAAACAGCGGTTGGTGCTGTGCTTGTATCCTCGACCTCGCGCCGTTTCCAAAGGGCGTACTCGTCCCGCTCCCGTGCGGGACCAAGAACTCGTTTCCTTCTTCGTCCGGGTCGAGTTCCTTTTCGGCCAACCGAACCATTAATGCCGGCGCGTCAAACGAAATCCCGGGACTCGTGGACAGCACACCCGCTTCGGACTGGAGCGTCTCGACCAGAGCCGCGAATCCGCCTGGGGTAGCCCGAGGGCGGCTAGGTGAGGTTGGAGAAGTGGTCGGAAAGAGAAATACGCCTGGGGTCGACGCTTGGGTCGGTTTAGGTGGAGATTTAGAGATGGGCGGAGGGGATTCGTTTAGTAGGGCTGTTTTGGGAGGTGGAGCGGGTGCACGGGATTTAGAAGGTACAGGTGGCTTGAAGCTCGAGCTTGATAATGGTCCGCTCGAGGGAAAGACTTTGCCTATATCCAGTGATGGTCTCGATGGCCGTTCGCTCGCGTGGTGACTGGCCCGTGGTCTCGGCAGATCCAGGCTCGATCGTCCGCTGGCAGGGATAGGAGGAAGAGGAGCGTCGTCTTTATGTAATGGCGAGCGTCGAGGGTGGTGGCTCGAGCTGGTATGAAGTCCTTGGACAAGTTCGGAAGTTTTGGCCAAGAAACCCCATAGGCCGTGTTTCTTGCTGTCTGAGGGCGTGGAAGGTGTGGGAATGTCGTTGGATGCGGGTTGAGGGGTGGGTTGTCGAGGAGGTGCGGGGTATACGAGTTTGACATGAAGATCACGGAGGAGGCATAATTCGAGGTGAATAGCGAGATGGACGTAAACCTATTGTGAATTCTGAGCTTCGACGCCAAGAAAGCAAAGATGGGCTAGACGTACAGCGATACGCATGACACGACATAGCGATTCGTAAATGGCAGGTGACTTGACGCCTCGGACCGCAAAAGTTCCGCCGACGATTCGCGCAGGGGGACTATCTTCGGGGCCTAGGGGTCTGTTAGCTACCGTACCACAAGATGGCATGCGATATGGAACGTACCTAGTGTCCATTCGGCTAATCCGAGCACAACTTCTCCACCGTGACCGAGCACCTTGCCCTCGTGCTCAAACCTCGGCAACGTCCAACTGCCCGCCTGGAACTTGCAGTCGTACCGGTTCGCCACCCGAGCACCTGATGCGTCACGAATGGTCGGAACAAACGTGCTGGGCGAGGACAGAGTGAGGACCATGCGCTCCGGACCGAGCCCATCCGTCTTGGTCGACGCCAATATCGCGCGATTAATATCAGCCAACTTGGACTCGTGGTCCCATCGCCCGTCGAGCTCGTCGTGGTCCCTCTCTCGAGCCTTTCGGATACCCTCCAACCAGCCCCTGTCCTCGATCGTCTGGCTGAGCTCGGCGAGAGCACCCTCGAGGCAGCGGGCCCAGTCTTCGGCGAGGCCTTCTTCGCGCAGGATGTGGAGGAGGATGGCGTGTTCGTGCTCGATGGCATCAGTCGTAAACGTAAACGACCTCCCGGCCATGGTCGTGGCGGGCGTAGAGCTTAATTATGGCATCTGCCTCCCCCATGACGCATGGCGCGACCCTGATCGGCAGCAGCCGGGCGCTTCAATGAATTCATGTGGCGCGTGGCGACAATAACTGTGGTGTCAAGGCGTGCCACACTCACAACATAACGTTTCGATCACAAATCATACGGCTGTTGATACTGATTAGTACTCTTGCGCTGCCTTGACATGGAGTCGGAGCGAGTAACAACGAGTCTCTATCACATGGCATTTATTTAGAATACACACTTCACATTCTGTACGAACCAGACAGAAAGAAACAATCCAACGGAAAAAAAAGTGGAGCTGCGAGAGGAGCAAGGAAAACGCAAGGGCTGCAAAGTTGAGCACGTTGTACAACGGAAAAAGCAGAATATAGGTTACGAAAAGGGCCATTAGTCAAAGGGGCACGTGGCATTTTCCAGCCCTCACCCAGCTGACACACGCCACCATATTTCAACCGATTCCCCGGGTTTAAACGAGCAAACGCCTGGACATGAATACTGTACGATCCATCCATATTGAAACAACCTAGTCGATCTCATAGTTCCCTAGGATACACCTAGCATCAGTTCGGAGATATCTGCACCTCAGCCCTGTGATGCCACTGCGATTACACTTGATCGCGCCCGCCAGAACCTAATCTCTGCCAGAGCGCAGCTCTCAAGTTCTATCGAAGAATACACATCTGCATGCCGCCGAATCGCGTCCGCCTGTGCCCAGTATCGAAACTCGGCACCCACTCAATCGCAAACCCTCGCCCTCTCGGCAATGGACTCAGAGATCGCCAGCATTAAACATGAGAAGATTAACTTAGAAAATGCGCGAAGCGTTCTCATACATGGGCGCAACCAGTCCAAGATGACCGCAAGGATATACTCTCTCCCAACAGAGACCCTCGCACGTATTTTTCAAGAAGCGATATGTCATCACGGTCATGACGAAACCCTCTGGCCTATTCCACTTTTTTCCAGCCCGATCACTTTGGCTTCTGTATGCAGGTTGTGGAGATCCATAGCTACGGGTTCACGTTCGCTTTGGGCCCATCTAGACATCCTAATGGAACCATCATCTCGCTATCCATCCAGCGCGATATGGCTTCGCTATCTACAAGACTCCCCTATACAGGTGCACATCCGGCAGCGTGCTTTGCCGCCATTTTATAGTACAGCACCCCTCGATCAACCTAGTAAACCTGAAGATCCCGCTCCACAGGAGCCGTATTTTTGGTATTCATTAGACCAAAACATACCGAGACTGATGACCTTCTTGAACCCCTTGATGCAAAGGGCCAGCCGGCTAGAAATCATCGCCGGCGAGGATCTCCGAGACTTGCTAACTTGGGTCTCCGATGTAATAGCAGACCTGCCGAAACAGTCGAACCTACCCAAGGAACTGGTCATCATATACGCTGAAGATTTTGGACTCCTCCGTTTCAATTCTCTTGTTTTTCAGCGATCGGCTCCATCTCAGAGTGTTGAGAGATTTTTTGCTTCGCTAACAAAGCTGGACTTGCGGGGCGTCATAGTCGATTGGGGTTACATATCTAATCTTCCTAACCTTATTGACTTACGGCTTGAAAAGCCAAACGGCGAGACGGACGATTGGCCGATCACACAAGACCAACTCATCAAAACACTCTCTTCCTGTCCAAAATTACGCTCATTGATACTGTTCAACATTCAGATAAAGCCACACCAGTCTGAAACCGAGCCTCAGCCGGTAGTTCTTCCCGAGCTGAGAGTTCTAAGTGTCCGATGCATGGTTTACTCTCGGGAGATGGAACTAGTGATATCCGCCATTACTCCTGGACCCCATCCACTTCATATGAGTGTTGAACTCTGCGAAGAAGACGAACTCATCGACTCGTGCCTGGTCGAACTACGTTCATTCATCAGCCGGTCAAATGTCACGATCCTTGACGTGCACTCCAGGAGCTTCTACAGATGGTTCGCAACTCAACTCGGCCCACTACCAAATGTGCACACACTTGCCTTGCATTACATCCATTTCTCCGATAAACCAGGTTCCGCTCCAAGCCGACGGGTCAATCCTGAACCGATGGACCACCGGCGGGTAATCTGGCCCCAGGTTCGAACGTTGCATCTGGCGTCGTGTGGCCTAGAAGAGCGCCATTTTCGACCTTTGGTTTCGATGCATTCTATTGAAACCTTGTATCTCCACAGATGTTTCGATGATACCTTGTCCGAACTCGCATATAACCAGCACGCTATGTTGACGTTTCAGGAGCATTTCAAAACTGTCATGAGCGATCTTATACCTAATATTATAACAACACTACCCACAGCACGCAACGAGACAGCGGATTGGTTGTTCGTGGGGAGCCCAATGTAATTAGTGATCTATGCATTCATACCAGATGAGAGTTATAGATTCTGGATATCTATGCAGAGCAAACAGAGAGGCATGATTGGTGACTTCCAGACTCTATTGTTCAAATCATTCATGTATTTGAGAGGCCTTCGGTCCATGTTTCTATCAAAGAGTAACGGAGTTCGGAGCAGGCCCTTGATAGAATCCTCCAGCACCAAGGACAACACACTTATGCTCAACTATTCCTACCACAATTGTATAATAACAACCTGTGACTATGGTTCTAGCTTTTGATAAGTAGGATATCTTAACTTCTCCAAGGGTGTTAACTCCGATTGATGAGGCCGGGCGCTTGTTCAAAGGTATTATCAGGTGGCTGGTGGCGGTGTGAGCAGTCGACCCAACCCAACTTGTCTCTTTTTACGTAATTTTGTTATTATCATGGATAATGGATATCAATATAAAAGATATTATGAACCAGTATGATGATACTGTCTCGCGCTTACGGAGCTAAATTAACGAAGCTGGGTATTTTCAGATTTAGACCGCTGGGAGGCCCCAACAACTCGACTCGCATACCTCATCTTGATACTTGGAGAAGCTAAAAGAATGGTCTGTGATGGCATATTATGTCATTGTCCTGTAACCAGTTCATCTGAATGCTTATAGTGCGCTAGAACTGGCTCAAAGCAGGCCCCGCTGTGTGGCTTGGGTTGCCTACGACCACCTATTCAAATAGATTATTTGCCAAGTGCTGAATAGCCCCTTTCAGCTTAACCAAAAATCATCCATATTGTCAAAAATGACCTGCAAAGACAGTATCAATTCGGCCCAAAACAATAAGATATCTTACTTCATAGACTTAAATTCAATCAATGACGCAATACTCCCCCACCCAAGAGTCCGATATAGGTACCATCAAACTCCAGAAATTTATTGGATCTATTAACTGGCCACGAAAAGCCCTCCTATACGGTTCAGGACTACTTGCCTGCCCACCTGCTTGTTTCATCCATAAGTTGTAGCAAGAACCGACACTCGATGGCACCTTGTCAAACGCAGGCTCTTGCATTCGCTACTATCAACACCAAAATCCTTGGCATGGATAACGAAGTACAGCATATATAATACGTTCAGCGGGTAAGCAGACTTGACTTATGTCGAATCCAGAATTCGCGTTACGGGCAGTCATTCAATGATAAGCGATAAGATCCATATCACGTGGCGTTTTCCAGCCTGGCGAACGCCGCCACATTTCAACCAAATCTCTGGATTCAAACCCGTAAACGCGTTACAATGAGCCGGGTAGGAACCACATATGATAGACTACATTATTTAATTTCCTACCTTTATAGGACTCAGTCACAACTGGTTTGGGCACACTCCTTCCTGAACCATTAGCTACCACCGTCATCACACCCGATCAAGCTCGCGAACATCTCGTCTCTGTCCGAGCTCGGCTCTCGGACACAATTGAAGACTACATGTCTGCATGCCATCTTCTTGTGTCTACTTGTACCCAACGTCGAAAGCTGGTGCCCGCCGAATCGCAAACGCTCGCGCTCTCGGCAATCGACTTGGAGATCTCTAGTATCATAAATAATATAAATAGGATAGAGGAAGCACGAAAAACTCTGATAGAGGGGCGCATCCAATCTATGATAACTTCGCCAATCTATGATAACTTCGCCAATCTATTCCCTCCCGACAGAAATCCTCGCGCGTATTTTCCAAGAATCGATTTGTCACCAGGGCCACGACGAGACCCGCCACCCCGTCCGACGCTTCTCGAGTCCTGTAACTCTGGCTGGTGTTTGCAAGTCATGGAGATCGACAGCTACGGGGTCGCCTTCACTTTGGGCCCATCTGGACATTATCCTGGACAGGACTGTGCAAAGGTCTGGCTACCCGCCCAACGATCTCTGGCTTCGTTATTTACAGGGAGCCCCAGTACAAATTCACATTCGCCAACATCCTTTTCCACTAGTTGTCGGCACAAGTGCCTTTGATGAACCTTCCACTCGTCTGGGAGAATCTGGTGACGTGGATAGTATTTCTCACTCGGGGCAACGCCCTCAGCTCCCAGTACCCTATCCAATCCCGGAACTAATGGCTTTCTTGAGGCCACTCGTATCACACTTCAACCGCCTTGAGATCATAGCCAGTAAAGATCTTCAAGATCTCCTGAGTCGGGTTTCCTCTATAATCGCAGACCTACCAAAACAATCTAGCCAGACCAAGGAATTGAAGATCATATATTCTGAAGAATGCGGTCTTCTTCAATTTAAGCCCCTAGATCCTCGACAATCGTCTCCTGTCCAAGCTGCCGAGAGTTTCTTCACTTCGCTCACAAAGCTCTACCTGCACAGCGTCAAAGTAGACTGGAAGTATCTTGCTAATCTTCCAAATCTTGTTGAATTGCGGCTGGAAAAGCCAAGCGTATCAAGCACCTGGCCAATCTCCCAAGATCAGCTCGTCAGAACTCTCTCTTCGTGTCCAAATATACGCTCGTTAATGCTTTTCAATATCCACATCACACCCTGCGAGTCTCCAACCCCCCAAACTGTCCTGCTTTCCAATTTAAGAGTCCTGAGCCTGCGGTGCATGGCCTGGTATCAAGAGATGGAACTAACGATATCCGTCATCACCCCTGGGCCACAACCTCTCCACATGAGTTTCGAACTTTCAGAACAATACGAGCCATCCTGCATCGCCGCACTACGCTCATTCATCCAACGATCGAACGTCACGATCTTGGACATACGTGCGGTTGTATATAACACATGGTTCGCGACAGAGCTTGGCATGCTTCCCAACGCCCACACGCTTTCATTGCACACCTTACATTTTTCGGATAAACCAGCTTCTATTCACAATGATCGAGGGAATCCCGAACCAGTTGATTCTTTGCGCATGATATGGCCCCAAGTTCGTATCCTGCACCTGGTCTCGTGCGGTATAGAAAAATCCCATCTTCGCCGTATATTGTCGATGCACGATATCAAAACCTTGTACCTGCATCGATGTTTTGATGATACATTATTCGAAGAGGTTTCCGAAGAGGGAATGATGGCATTTCAAGACGAGTGTAGAGGGTTCATGGAGGACTGTGTGCCCAATATCATCACACTTGCACCAAGAGCACAGGACGTGACTGGCGAATGGTTGTTCGTAGGGAACCCGATGTAATTATATCCACCACATATACACTGGAGTTTTATTATCTGACTACGTACCACCAATCAAATGGAGAGACACGAGGACGCAATTGAGAATCCTGCTACTAGGATAATATGTACCCAAGAGGAATTTGATCACTGGTTTGCATCAAAACATCATCTAAGGTCAGGGAGATGCAGACGCCCAGCCGGCTCCCGACCGCGAGAGCGACTCGTTGGGACGGCACATCCCCTTTGTTCAGGGCATTACTATGTTGTTGGAAGGGTGTGCTCGTAGAAGCGTCGTGGGAGTGCTACCCGACTATTTCCAGTGGCCCACTGAGCTCGGGCATCCAGATTGCGGCCGTGTCTGACGAGGGGCGAGTCGGGGTCCTAATTGGGTACACTTGTCGAGGAGGGGTGAACTAGCGACTGTAAAGCTTCTAAAGAAAACAGCCTACCGATAAACATACAGTGGCGCTCAAAAAGATTGTAACACGTGGCCGCCTGTTGGTGTGAAAGCCGTAGAGCCTCAGCAAGCGGATATAAGCTGTATATGTGTTAATAGAAACTAGAGCTTATACTACCAGGAGAACACGTGCGATTTATGAAGCCGATTGAATCACGCTAGCGCCGTGTACTGTAAAATTAGACATCAAGATTGTTACAATCTTTTTGAGCGCTTACACACCAACCGCCAAATTACAAGAAACCGAAGCAATTCAGGTAGTGAACAAGCGATGAAATTTGGGGGCAGGACGATTAACCACGCGCCCATTGGTTCTGTATTGCTTGCTTGGAGAAATATGTGCATATAGCGCGCTGGTACGATGCATACATTGGGCCATATTACAAAAGAGGTTTCCCCCTGGAACTCTGGATAGGTGAATCCAACCGATCTAGTTTTACCATGGAAGACTTCTATAGCATATATGAGTCTCTACATAAAGTATAGTCGCGATATATCCATCTTAGAGCATACTAGGGGCGATTTACCAAATGTGTAAAACAACGCCCTGGGATCGCACCTTGAGGGAGAGCTTGCATACAGCTTACACGGAGGTAAAACTAGCGCTAATAGATTGACAGGATGATAACGTATCTACATTTAAGGCATGGGAAAGATTGGATAGGTTCTCAGGTAGTTTGGCAGGAAACACTCACCATATCTGTTCCTTTGCTATTAAATTTCGCTATAGACCAGGTATCCGTTGGTGTTTCCTGCCAAACTACCTGAGAACCTATCCAATCTTTCCCATGCCTTAAATGTAGATACGTTATCATCCTGTCAATCTATTAGCGCTAGTTTTACCTCCGTGTAAGCTGTATGCAAGCTCTCCCTCAAGGTGCGATCCCAGGGCGTTGTTTTACACATTTGGTAAATCGCCCCTAGTATGCTCTAAGATGGATATATCGCGACTATACTTTATGTAGAGACTCATATATGCTATAGAAGTCTTCCATGGTAAAACTAGATCGGTTGGATTCACCTATCCAGAGTTCCAGGGGGAAACCTCTTTTGTAATATGGCCCAATGTATGCATCGTACCAGCGCGCTATATGCACATATTTCTCCAAGCAAGCAATACAGAACCAATGGGCGCGTGGTTAATCGTCCTGCCCCCAAATTTCATCGCTTGTTCACTACCTGAATTGCTTCGGTTTCTTGTAATTTGGCGGTTGGTGTGTAAGCGCTCAAAAAGATTGTAACAATCTTGATGTCTAATTTTACAGTACACGGCGCTAGCGTGATTCAATCGGCTTCATAAATCGCACGTGTTCTCCTGGTAGTATAAGCTCTAGTTTCTATTAACACATATACAGCTTATATCCGCTTGCTGAGGCTCTACGGCTTTCACACCAACAGGCGGCCACGTGTTACAATCTTTTTGAGCGCCACTGTAAATAGCCGGGTGTTCAAGGTCAAATAATACCTAATCAGGGATAAAAACCCACGCGGGAGTGAATGAGGTACACTTCATACCCCCTAGGGGCTGGGGTCGATATGAACGGCTGTAGGAATGTAACAGGAGCAGCCGCATATACATTCTTCAGTCAGCCTAAGGACCGGTATAAAGCGCCGCGGGAACATATGTAAGCATGAAACAGCCAAGGGCGCGCTTTAGTTAGCATCCCGCAGGCAGTGCTACGATGATAAGGCCGTGGGGCTCGGTTTTAATTAACGTGACCAAGGCGTTTTCTACCGCTGGCACGGGATATATCTTATGATGGTGCGGGATTTCGGATGTCTCATTTGTTATTTCAGCCGAAGCAGTATGTTCTCTACTCTCCCACTCGCCGACGCAGGGGGAAGACACAGCAAACAGCAGCCAGCGACACGAAGCGCCCATCGCTTCTACGTAAGCGAAGTTAATCTCATCACTCTACGGTATTCTTAGCCCGACACATAGGACTCATCTCTTGTCTGACAAGAAAGGTACCTATAACAAGTTACAATGAATCCTTTATTGATGTGCCATGCAGGTTGTTCCATAATCTTATTGAAAACTACTCAGGATTTAGCCAGAATGGGTTCGGTCAATGATTCGGAGACATCTCCCACCGAACCTCTCGACCTTGCTCAGCTTTCAACAGACGAGTTACTGGATTATATGGCATCGACTCGTACCAGGATCTCGCGTGATATCCGAAGCTACTTGTCTTCTTGCCTTTTCCTCGCATCTAATCCGGCCCAGAGCCGGGACTCGGTTCCGCACCAGCAATCACAAATACCCTCAACTATAGCCTTCGAGCTCTCTAGCATTGAAGAAGAGATAGATAACATTGATCGTATACGACAAATACTCATAGATGCTCGCAACAAGGCCCGGATGACCGCTCCAGTCTACTCGCTTCCTGTAGAACTCTTGACGCGCATTTTCCAGGAAACAACATGCCATAACGGACACGACAAAACGCAGTGGCCATGTCGGCATCACTCAAGCCCTGTCGTGCTCTCAGCTGTGTGTAATTTGTGGAGAGAGACAGCCATGAAATGTCGCCCATTATGGGCACACCTTGATATATTGGTTGGATCGGCCTCACTTAAAACATACTATCCGTCGAGCCAGTTGTGGACTCGTTGCTTACAAGGAAATACGCTACAGTTGCACGTCCGTCAGAGCGATTTCCCTGTCGTCCGCAGCACCAATCCATTTGATCAGTCCAATCCCTACGAAGAAGAAGACTATGCGAGCGACTCTAGTAACGATATCGTCCATGCTCAGATGAGACAGAAGTCGAGTTTTTTTAGAGATGAAATCTCGAATCTGGTCGACTTCTTAGAACCGCTTATGGAACAAGTCGACCACATAGAGATTATTGCCTCTCAAGAGCTTGAAAATCTATTTATTCTAGTCTCTCGCTTGATAGTAGACTTTCCTGCACGGTCCACTTTACCCAAACAGCTGAGACTTATCTATAGCGGAGTACACCGGGTCCATCGGTTTCAGCCCATGCCCTCCCGACAATCATCTCAGTCTCAAGTTATCAAAAGGTACTTTAATTCACTCACAAAACTTGAACTTCGAAACACGTGGGTAAACTGGCATAATCTTTCGAGACTCGCCAACCTCGTTGAACTAACGCTTGAGAAACCAAGCGTCACGACCATATGGCCTATCACGCAAGACCAACTTGCTGTCACTCTTGCGTCGTGCCCAAAACTTCGCTCTCTAATGCTGCTGGATATTGAAATCAGACCCCACCAGCTTCCAGAGAATCCACAGCCGGTGGTACTCCACGATCTACGTGTCTTAAGCTTCCGCAGTATGGCCTGGGGCCGCAGGATGGAGCTGGCGATGGCCTTAATCACCCCTGGATCCCATTCGCTGCACATGAGCATTGAACTTCCACAAGACTACGAGGACTCATTTATCAAAGAACTACAAATGTTCATTAGTCGATCAAATGTCACGATCCTAAACGCACGCGCGGTTTCATTTGATGCATGGTTCGCATCTCAAGTCGGGGTGCTACCTAGTGTCCACACCCTTGCTCTTCACGCTTGTATTCTTTCTAATCCCTCAGATGCTAGCCATAACGCTAATTTAAATAACCCCCCGGATGTACTCTGGCCCAGGCTCCGTGAGCTGCACCTGATTTCATGCCGGGTAGAGCAGGGATATCTACACCGCCTCTTGTCTCGACACAACGTCGAGACTCTGTATCTGCATAGATGTTATGACGAGAACGTAGCAGGCGATAAATACGATACGCATGATACTGCCGCTTATCAAGAGGAATTCAAGGCGCTACTGGAAGATTGCGTAGCAAATGTTATTGCCTTGCCACCAAGAGCTAAGAATGAGACTGCAGATTGGCTTTTTGTCGGAAGCCCTGTGTAAAAAGATACGAGATTTGCTTGGTATGGTGTGTAATAATTTGTTGAAAAATCAAGAACATCAGTTTTTCCAGAAGTATTCTAACGTTGCGGTACATTAAGAATCTAAGAAAGATTCGACCACCTTTGCACATCTCTCCCACCCATCGTCCCTCATCAAATTATGCCCTGCCCCAGGCGCAGTGATCTCGGCGAACCATACTTCCCTCTTGCTCGCTTCGCCGGAATTTTGTGCCTTAGATATGAGCTCGTACTGAAGCTTGGACACATCCCTAAACTTGAAGTTGTAGCCGATTCCAACGCCGGCCGAAGCGTACATGTTTGTCATACGTTTCATAAGTGGATCCCGCATCAGCATGTCTTGAGCGCCAGATATGACAAGTAAAGGCACATGTGACTTGGAACCACTTGCGGGCTGGGAAGAAGTTGCTAGAAGGTTGGACAACACTCGAGCGCACGAGACGAATGGTAACATCATGCCGCTAGGCCATGACATTGACTCATACGGTGCCATTTCTACTTCAAAGGCACGAACCTTGAAGTAATTTCATAAGTTCAGTCTAGGTATTTAAATTGCGAAAGAAGCTTACTTTTTCTATCGAATAGGTTGGAGAAAAAAACGCGCGATGGACTAACTGTGTACTCGATAGCGGCGACCGCATATGGTACAGGCTTAATATTTTAGGCTTCAGTAACATGTTTGAATTTAGTTAGAGTTAACCCACTCTTTCAGAATCCGAATGGGAAACCAAGGGTCGTTCTTGAACCAGTTCCAATATACTCTCCACCTACAACTCACCCGGGTCAGTCGAGACGTCAGAAGCAATGAAAAACATAGCCATACCCTCCAAAGCATGGAAACCCAGCAATGATTACTAGCTTTCCAACTCCAGTCCCCTTTCCGCTTTCGATGACATGTTGAGACAAGCCTCCGCCAGCCGAGTGCCCGACAAGAGTTATTGAACTAGCATTCGGGTGGTGACTTTTAATGAGTCTTAATGCGGCGGCGACATCGTTCGCTAGTTCGCTCTTAGAAGTAAAGGCCATATCCCAGTACCCAGGGTACCAGGAGCACCCATGTCCCCGAAGGGATAATGAATAGGAAGGATACCCACGAGCTGCAAACCAACTATGTAGATATTTATTTAATGAGTTCTTCTCATGTAATTCAGGATACGCACGGCAGAAAGTTTGAGTAGCAGTTGGCTGAACCGAATCCTCCATGCTGAAACAAAATTGGGTCCTTCCAGGAGTGGTCGACTGGCAAATCTATGGTTCTATCTTCGGGAAGCGCATATAACAGCTCCAGTGATCCAAGAGAGGTCGGCAAGTACAGTCTATGAGTGCCTGGAGGAGCCAGAGGTAACCTAGGGCTATCAGGATCAGGACTTGAGTCGAGTATCCGGTTAGCAGGTACGCTCCAAGCGAGATTCGCGTATTCGTTGTATCCGCGAGTCATTGTGAGATGTTGGGACAGCCAAAGATCTCCCACTATTTAACCAAGTGTCTTTGAGGGAGGCTATACAACGATTCATGGACGATTGGTTCCTGTGCCCTATCCCCGCGCGCTAGTCCGTTTTGATTGGCTCGTGAGGAGCTGTGGCTATGCTGGCAGGTGGATGTGACGGACGGGGTCGTATTGGACACAGTTCATGCCAGATACGGTCGAACATGGCAGATATTGTAGAAGAGTGGACGGGCTATACGTCCTAACCAGAAGTTGAGATCTAATTGTGGCGACTATTTCGCTGCTACCTACACGAGACTCCATATAGATTCACCACCACTCATCCCTACAAATATTCTTGACTTATAACACCCAACAGTCTAACAGATCGCACCCCGTACAATGCGCATTTTTCATAAATATTACTCGGACATGTCTCTCACTAGAGCTGGTCTGGTGTGATAAATCTTCCCACAAGGGAGAGCTATATTTCAGAAGATAAGCGCCCGGGTTCATGTATCTGCTTCCGTTGTTGTTTGGGGCACAAACATACTTCACATTTGACCACAATATATCTATCGCATCCATGAACCTAGACGAGTGCCACAATTAACCTTGTTTCATCAACTCTCTTGGATGATGCTGTCTTCTGTTTCAGTAACAAATGAATCCTCTCGAGTATTTGACGTTGCCGAGATCGTTAGCCTCATCTCTTATTGGAGCGACCTGCGAGAGCGCGTTCAACTTTCACGTACTTGTCGAACATTTTTTAAAGCAGCCGCTCCCCACGTGTGGGAGTATGTTCCGGGTATTCGATATTTATTATGCCTCATTGATGGCGTGGTAATTGAACCTATTACCGATGATTCCGGGGCGTACGAAGCTATTGTGAGCAACCTACATATCTAACAAAATCCGGCAATATTCTCATTAGTAATTTACTAGAACCTGAATCGTAGCCGATCAGTCAGCCAACCGTTCGCTAGGTTTGACCTGTACGCGCGGTTTGTTAAAGAGTTGGACCTATATGGCCAGACTCCAGTGTATATTGCAATTTCTGGATGGTGGACTCTCATATCTCGCAACCGACAATGCGGATTACTTCCGAACCTCCATACACTAGTCCTCCTGCACACTCGTCATAAAAACGGTCCAGACCAGCCCATGTGGATCCAGGCACTCGGGTCACCATCATTGGTAACGATTTTTGTTGGCCCTGGGGGGCTTGACGGGCACTCGAGTATATCGCACCCGATGACTTCGCTCGTCCTGAAGTCTGTCCTCGAATTGTGTCCAAAGGTTCGGTGGCTAAGCTTGTTTCCGGATGCCAGTCTCGGCAACACTGGAGAGGAGAGTGAAAGCCAGTTTCTTACGCTTCTATCTCCTGAGCCATTCTACACCTATCTTTCCGGTATGCGCCACCTGGAACAAGTGAACGGCTCGGTCGACTGGCTCGAGAAAGGACCAATTGGAATGTTAGGCCAAATCCCGAACCTCACCATTCTTATTATCTATGGGCGCCGAGGACAGCGATTCATGTTTATGGAAGATTGGGTATCCTCTGAATCGTTCCTCAACCTAAGAAAACTCACGCTGCAATCGCTCCATCCCTACGATGCATCTCGAATTTTGATGGCGAAAAACTTTGTGCGCCGATTGGATTCAATTAAACTAGATTTCGACATCAGGTTGCTCGATCAGCCTATCAATAGGCAAGAATGGCTCTACCGGAAGATCGTCCTCCCTCTACAACACGTGAAGGGCCTCGTCAAATTCGTTATTGAGGCGAACCCATGCGACGCCCCAGTTGACCTCATAGAGATTGGTTCGGAAGTGTTGGCCGTCTTTTCGCAACTTCCTCTCCAAGTGCTGTGTCTCACGAATGTCAGATTCAACGATCTTTGCTTAAATCGTAGCCTGGGAAACACCCTCCCTAATGTCTCCGTGCTTGAATTACCAATGCAAAGGGTATCGCTGTCGAAGCTCCATTGCTTTACCTCGATGCCGAAACTACAAGATCTGCTCGTCTCATTAGACTTGAGACCAGAAACTCAATCTGATAAACATATCGTGCCAGCTTGGTCTGCCTTCAATTTAAAGGCTAGCCATCGCAGCCCGAATGCCATATGCTCGGGGGCTATGGAGCTCGATCGTGTAGCACGGTAAGCAATGTATTCTCCACCATGTGCCTAAGCTTGATATGTGTCTGAATTTATATAGGACTCTACTGTGCATGTGGCCGAACCTTGTCATGGTGGGGTGGCCTGCGCCTGCTGGTCTAGCCATATCCCCTCAAGAAGCATCGACACTTGACCGCTTACTTTTCTTAAACGGCTATATTTCAACGCTTCGAGAGCTCCAAGTTCTCAGAAACGTTACTAGGGCGTCCAACAGGGCGCTTGATTGGACAGTCAGTCCTCCATCTTAGATGTGCATGTGTTCGAGTTTTGAAACGACAACGTTGCTGGACATGTCTGAGTTTCCCACACCTGCTATTTCCACTGAGTTGATGTCCTATTTCCCCTTTGGTACGATTTTAATTTATTTGAAAATTGCCCTCCAAATGAAACATGGCGATCTATCTGCAAACCAGCCGGTTGCTGTATCGTGTTGTTTGGCTGCTCAATGGATGACAAATCACAACATGTGGAAGTGCCTAACTTCCTTTGCAAAACCATAACATCCGCGCGCTCATCCCACCTCTTATTCGGAGTTAATGGTATAATTTTATATATCGTTTGATGCTCTAAATGTCCATGATTCATACTTGCCCATCTCTAACATCGCACGAAAAGAGTCTTCCCCTTTCATGATGTCATCTCTGCGCTTGACCCGTACAAACGGTTGCTCTCGCGTCTTCTGTATACCTGAGTTAGTATCACTGATAGCTAGGTTCACCGAATTCCGAGATTGTGTTCAGTTCTTGTGTACCTGCGAGAACATTTTCAAGGCCGTCATACCTCACATTTGGGACCACGTCTCTGGAGTTCGGTTCCTGTTGGCTTTGATTGATGGGGTAACATTTGAGGCTGCAGGCGATCTCGAGGCTGTAGTGAGTAAGTCTAAATACACTGTTAGCCATGGGTCTGACAGGCTGCAGAACCTCCCAAGTAGCTTCGGCACCAGACAACTATTTGGTCGCTTTGATATCTACGCGCCTCTCGTCAAGTCCATAGCCATGTACGACACCTCTGGCAAGCAACTTAAAATCCAAGGATGGTGGACTTTGATATCTCGCAACCGTCAACACACTCTCCTCCCGAATCTTAGACGTGTAACATTCCAGTCAAAAACTAACCACGGACCCGACATAGCCATGTGGGTCCAGGCATTTGGCTCGCATTCCATCACATCTATTATGTCTGAACACGATACGTTTAGTTATCCCGTGCCAGTTGTTTCGTATCCTATGACCTCCTTTCTCCTGAAGTCGATTTCCGAAACCTGCCCAAACATCCAACGTCTAAGTTGCTTTCCGGATGCCCGTATCGGTGGAGTCGGGCAAGATGGCGAGAACTATATGCTCCCCCTTTTGTCTCCCGAACCGTTTTTCAATTATCTAGCCGGCTTTTACCAACTGGAGCAACTTGACACTACTACTGCCTGGCTTCGTGCGGACTCAGTCCTTGCTTTGGGCCAACTCCCACGACTTAGAACTCTTGCCATCAACGGAAGGCCACACGACGAGATAGCCATACTCGAAGACTGGTTCCCCCCCAATGCGTTTCCGGCTCTACAAACTCTATCTTTGACCAGAATCCACCCAGAGGATCTCTCAAATATCCTCCTTATGGGGCCCCTCATAGGTCGGCTTAATTCGCTCGAGCTCGAGTTTGATTCAAGCTTAATCGAAGAACTCAGAGTTGATATAGACGAGCGCGAATGGCTATACCGACATATCATCCACCCTCTTCATGTAATCAACACTCTTACCGACCTCACTATAGATGCCGACGTATCTTGTCAATCCGTGATTCAAGAACTCGGTGCAGAGTCTTTACTCATTTTCCAACATCTCTCTCTCGAGACTATTCATCTCAATGGCTTCAAAATCAGCGATGATATTTTAAACCCCGGTCTCGGACTGGCGTGGCAAAACATTACCGTGCTTCGAATGCAAAAACAATGTGCAAAGCTCTCAACTTTGGTTTCATTCGCTTCGCTCCCGGCTCTTCGAGAACTCGAGGTGATACTGGACTTGAAGTTGGATGAATTATTACCTGTTCTTCTTCCGGGGGAGCCCGTTTTCTCGATGACCGTGCTAAAAGCCAGCACTCTTGGTCATGGGGAGAATCGCATATGCTCAGGTTTCACAGAGCTCGATCATGTTTCACGGTAAGCTTTACTACTTCGTCTTTCCGCATATATACTAAGCGGGACCTTATAGCATCCTGCTTCGACTCTGGCCAAATCTCAAAGAGGTACAATGGAGCAAGCCTTTCCGACGCGCGTCAACACCCGAAGAGCTGGCAACGCTCGATCGAGTGAACTTCTTGAACAGTTACCTTCAAACCTTGCGCGAATTACAATCTCTTCGGAACGTCGTTGGAGCACCGTTTGGAATCCCACATCCTTTTCAGTTGTTGCCCTTTGACTTCAAGTGTTGGGATTGAGCCTCTTTGCCCAAAATGTATCCAGTTACAAACTTCATGTCAAGGTGCTATTATGTCTTTTTAATGGAGGTATTAACTTATTGCCAGTCCCGGCGTGGTTTTAAATGCTTTCAAAGGATAAATCGTCGATGGGAAGACATGACAAGCTGCTACTCGTTGGGCCAAGCACTAGCTGCATTTTCAACCTGCTCTGGTGCTCGGAGCAATCGGGGCACAACTGTATGCACGTACTTTAGTAGCCGAATTCCGGCGTACAGTACGTTCACAGGTTTGAGGTTATACGTAATTGCGCACTAGTCTGTAGGATGGCTTTCCTCGAACGAATACAAGAGAGTACTTGAACAAGTCCACTGGACGATATCGCGGTCCCCGCGTTTAGATATCACTGGTCGGATAGAACGGAATGGTGTGCAGATTTCATATGTCCCCCTGTAGGATAGAGCGAGCTTTGAAGAGAGTCAATTTACTACTATACGAGGGCGGGCAGCCCATTTGCAATTGGTTCTCAGAGTGCTGGTTTAACACTTGGTCACGAAGCGTCAGGTCCCTGAGCATTTCTATGACTCCCTCCGCTCACCACCATTGCGTCCTGTTTATGCTGTCTCAGCAGCTCAATCTACACTCCTATCCTACGGCCTCAAAATAACCAGCTGTTTTCACCGGTGGCAATTTCAATCTCCTAATGACGACTGATTCTCTGGCCAGCTCCCAAGTCTTTTCTGTGCCAGAACTTGTGGCTCTGATTTCCGGATTTCTGCAGTCTCGGGATCTTGTTCATATACTATGCACGTCTAAGACTACTTTTATAGCAGTTGTACCTCGAGTGTGGGAAGCTCTTCCTGGTATACGACACTTGTTGAGCATCATCGGTGGCGCAGTACTGAACCCCAACGGAACTATTGACGGAAATGAAGCAATTGTAAGCCTCAATTCTGATTTATATATAAGTACTAATTTTCTTAGACAGGACCTTACCCCTAGCTTAACAACTAAACAACCATTTTCCGGATTTCACGTATACTCCCGATTTGTGAAAGAGCTGATACTATATGGTCCCAACGATCAATACATTGGAATATTAGGGTGGGGAGCTCTGATAGATCATAACCGGGTATCCCCTCTTCTTCCAAATCTCCGCCGGTTGAACACTCAAGCATCGTCCGGCCATGGATCTGACCTGCCACTATGGATCGATGCGATAGGTTCACCTCGTCTCACCCATATCTGGGGGGACAGTTTCTGGACCTGCAAAATGCCAATTGTGTCTTATCCCATAGCTTCGTCTGCCCTAGAATCTATTGTCACGAAATGTCCTAATATCGAACGCCTCTCTCTGTTTCCCGACCAGAGCACGGGCGAGGTCAACATGAACGAGGAGGGCAGCCTATCAATACTTGTATCTTCGGAGCCATTTTATAATCATCTCCTTCAGTTACCAAAACTTCAGACCCTAGTTGGTTCGACCGCTTGGCTACGGAAGGATGCCCTTGGCATTATTGCCCAAATGCCAGAACTCAGAAGCCTCACTATTCACGGGCTTGATGGCGAACGCATACAAATCATGGAAGAATGGTTTACTGGTATGCCTTTATTCCAGTTGGAAGAATTAGGCCTCAAACGGCTCCATCCTCACGACATCGCAAGACTCTTGACGATCGATTCCCTAGTTCTCGGATTAAACTCGCTCGAGCTCACATTTGACGCACGGTTAATCAATGCTGGTTTCGATGATGATGAATGGTTTCATCAGCATATGATCCTACCTCTGCAACCCTTGAAATATCTCTACGAGTTTTCCGTAGATGCGGACGTCACTTGCGAGTCGTACCTAATCTTGGAGCTTGGCTCAACGTCTCTGGACGTATTTTCACGGCTCCCCCTCGAAACCGTGTTTCTCAACAATATCGATATCGACAATAACTGTTTGATGGACTTGGGAAGAGCGTGGCCCAAGGTGACTGACCTTCAAATGCCCACCCAGCGCGTTGGCCTCGCTACCTTGACTTGCTTTGCGTCCCTTCCGGTTCTACAGGAGCTGGAGCTACTACTAGATATGAAACCGGAAGCGATACCCACCGCTGACGGTATCCACCCTGTCCCTTCTTTAAGAATACTAAAGGCCAGTAACCTCTACTCGAGTGAGAACAGGATCGCCATGGGTTCTGTAGATCTTGTACACTTTGCACAGTGAGTTTTGCTATCTAAAATCAGACTAATAGAGTTTAATTTATGCTTGCAGGGCCTTACACAAGCTGTGGCCCAACCTTCGAGAGATTTTTTGGCCAAAGCAGTCAAGTTCGCCTACGGACACCCCTGAAGATATCGCGAATAGGGATCGTGTTGGATTTTTGAATGGCCATCTTGCAGCTTTACGAAAACCGCACGCCGAGGGCGTCGTTCATCTTTCTTGGCCCATGCCTACCATTTTTGAGTTCTGTGATCATGATGATTCGATCTGAGCTCCGACCTGCTTTGTGCGTTTAATGATGGCCAACCAGATTTGTATGGTTTTTGTAGAATCAATTGTTCCTGCCCTCCAATGTCCACGATCGGTTGAACGTGAGAATCGAAAATCTCAGCCTGGCCAATCACGAATGCCCAGTATTACTTTTTGATTCGTTCCTTTCTGCACCTACGCCGTAATGTTTTCATATAACATCCACGGGCTGTGACGCCGAGATCAAAAAAGTCAAGTTGTGACCCATCTTTAAGGACTTATGATTCAGGCTGTAGCGGAGAATGAATCTATACACCTAGATATACAAATCTTCAGTTCGCCGTGTTGTTGCGGTTGGAGAAGCGCACCCCTGACGATCCTTGTTCTATGCGTTCCACATACCAGATGAATATGGATTTCGATGATTATTCATCTATGCTACAGAAAGATCACCTTGTACTACAAACACCCTCATGTAGCCCACGACTTTGGACTTATGCGGGCGCGAAGCGGAAACAGACCGGTAGGCAAAACACCTTGTTACCTACCAAAGCATATCGAAGTCCTTCGCGAATATGATCAAGAATTTGAGGGCCCAGGCTACATCGTTACGGCTGTATGCGCGCCAGTAGGAATGGCTGCCCTACCGTTGAAATGAATATAAATCCAGATCAATACATACGCTCATCTGTATCAGAACTTGGCGATTGATATTGATAAAGCCATTCACTTATCAGAAGCAGAACAGGGGTGTATGGAGAGGGGGCGTAGGTGATATAGCCCACTCATGGCCCTGCCTTCCCTCGTCCCTTGCCCTACGCCTTATCCAAGCTCCGCCCTATAGAATTGCATATGCCTCACATTCGCAAAGAGGCGGCCGCCGCCTTGCATTCCGGGTCCCCCGCGGGGCACGCCGAGATGAATCGAGATCGTACTAATTGGTTGAGCGCAATTACCAACACCACGTTCCTGTCGCTGGTCAATGGAAGTGGGGCCCATACCTACGATCCGACGAACACCGAAGCAACCCAAGTATCCTCGTTCTGTAGAGAACATAGGATATCCAAATGAAACGGGGATACGGGCTATTCGCCGTTCCGACAGGCTCAACGTTCACCATTCCGCCGGCGAGTCGAGGGAAACATAAATGTGGCAGGGGGATCGTCATCAGTGCGAGGTAAAAACGATCATATGATATGTCTCCCCTCGTTTCGGACGTTCGACCCAGTGCTCGCTTTTGCCCACCATTCTGCCCTCGTCCATACGCCTGTCCGTGCTCGGCTGTGATGATACACGAACTTGGGCCAAACGAGTTTATTTCGACGATGCGGAAGCGGTCAGCCTCTCGACTATCCAACACGAATCTCGCGTTTACCGCACTCGGTTCTCCAACTCTCCCTTCTCCAGGATATCTGAACGCCCAGGGGGGATTCGATGCCTACCCGCCTAGGTCTCCCACCCACAGTCCACCGCGGTCAAGACGAACAAGTCGAGCGTCGAGCCCGTCCGGGATGAACAGACGGCCGACACTGTCCACCACAGGCCGGTCGTGTCCAGCGAGTCCGAGCGCATCGTTCAAACCACTGGGGTACCCTTCTTCCCACCGCCCACCGACGCGCACCCGCTCGAACACGCATACGCCCACACCACCGGACCCGTCCTCACTTCCGACAACAATTTGCATCCGCTCTCGGTCCTCGTCCCATCCACATCTCCCGACGTTCGGCTCGCCTGTATTCGTCCAACCCCAGTCGTATAGTCGACGAAACAGTCGCGAGCACCTCATCGGCCCGCAAAAATCTTACTTCGCGACTCAGACGGTCGGTCCGTATTTCAACCAAGCGCCGCCGAGTGTGTCCGCGACGTACATGGACGACAGCGATGGCGAACAAAACCCGCTCGTGTTTGGCCGACAGCAAGTCCACTCTAGCTCGACTTCCATCGGACGCGTACGGTCTAGAACACAAGTTTCGAGACTCCAGCCGGCCGAGAGGGGGAACGTGACAGAGACCGAGACGGAGCGCGAAGGTCCGGTGAGTAGTTTGCGTTTATATATCTGCTCCGGGTGTATGGGGCGAGCGAACAGAAGCTGACCCCAACGATCAAATTTTTGATACGATAGCCCCGTGTGTTGCCGACCGCGCGCGGTCCGGCGCATCACCAGCCGTTGGAGACGCCGTTGATGACGCGACTTATTCCGTTGTTGATGTTGTCATTCCGGCTATTGGCCATTGTCCCGGCTACCATTGGCACCATCGTACACGTTCACAACGTCGTTCACCCGCCTGAACAGACGCCACATACCAAAATTGACTATGCTGTCGCTGCATGCTGGGTGAGTCTGGTGAAGCAATACTTGATGATGAAAGGCTGACGAGATGAATGACGACAGAGTGTTCTAACAGGCTTCCAATGCTGGTTCCTCACTTGCGGCCTCTTGCAACGATGGATAGCCTATTACCCACTCTTATCTACCCTAGTTCGCCTACTCGCGCTTCAAGCCATCTGCTGGCCGGCTACACATATCACACTTTCTGTTCTCAACTCGTCCAAACGACCCGTCGTATGCTGGGCCGTCGTCGGAACAACCACATGCATCAGCCGTGCTATCCAACTATGGGCGACATCCAACCTCGGACCGATGGAACGTGGTCAACGAGTGATCTACGGCCGGAAATGGGACTGGGGAGATGTCGCTTTGAAATGTGGGTTACCGCTTGCGTTGGTGTATTTCGTCATGGCGTGGGGAGCGGTATGGAATCGTGAGCTGGGATTATGTTGAGTCTTTCTTTCCTTAGACTTGGGTTTTGTTTATGCTGTCGCGCATGTTTGTGTGTATCATCTGGCCCACATGTACCCATAAATTATGTATTTTTGTCCCGTTTCGGTAGGAATATCAGTAGGCTTATGTCATCAGTATACAGCCCGTTCCCTTGCTCCTGTCTGCTCTCCAAAAACCGAGGGTCTAATAAAACCAAGGAAAGGATCACAGTGCGGGACGGTTCCAGATGGTCCACTCGGCCGCTGCCAAACTCGTTCTGCCTGAAGGAAACTCAAAACTTATGCAAGATTATGAGCATACATACATACGAGCCATGAAAGCTTTGAGCGGGTTCTAGCTGGAGTACCCATGAGTTACCTTGCTACTCACCATACTGTTTGTATTTCGGATTTGTGTACATATTATGTGTCTGGGACGCAAGTGTTCCCGGTGATACAATATCCGCTGACATCGGGAAATACAAGACCATGTCAAAATGCACCCATCCGGCCGTTGGGAGCACTGTGGACCAATGGATTTTAGCCGTGATTGGCAGCTGTTCCTTGCGGCACGCAAACTAATGGACCATCATCCGCTCGCAACTATTTTGCATGTTCATCCAGATTGAGTACCAACAGAGACTATCTGCAATGTATACCAGCAGATTCTCGACTCAAGGCAGGTTCTAGCAATTCTACAGGGGGTCGTACGCGCAAGACTCTCTAATTATACCCACGAACGAACTCCGATTATGATCATTGCTTTAGCCCCGATCGACATGGTAAATCAGAATTCATGGCACTTCGAGCAAACGCCCCCTATGACTCCCAACGGTCCAAGCGTACGTAACTAACATTAGCCTGGTTAGTAAAGAGTGTACTTGAGGTCCAGATATCAACTGTCGGTGAGACATTTCGAAATACAAAAGCCTGAGAAAGAGTAACGAAGAATATCTTGAGCTGCATAATCTGGGGATAATTTAAGGACATTGGTAAAAATGTTTGAGTACTTATGGGTTTCTACGTACCGCGAGACGCTGCCCAAAGCAAGCACGGTGTCCTACTCCAAATGGGTTTCCGCTGGGCCCAGCGTTGCGGTTGAATGACCCATCGGGCCGGAGCCATCTGCTAGGGCGCCATTGTTTGGCATCAGGTCCCCATGCAGCCTCGCTCAGGCCAAGAAGTCCGTTGAGGGTCAATATATCAGTCCCTGTTCTATCGTTTGTATGCTGCATGTATTAATGCTATATTAAAGACTCACCTTTTGGTGCAAGTCGGCCCATAATGATTTCGTCGTCAATTACTCCATACGATAAAAGTTATTCTAGCCGTGATACTGATCTATGCAGAAAGAGCTCACATTGACGCCTGCTTCCTGCTCCTACCAACGCGCAACGAAGAGTTTCGGCGAGGACAGCTTCGAGGATCGGGGTTTTTTCAGAGTCGTCGAGAACGTCGAAAGGAATGGAAGAAGTGTCGGTCAGGCTACTTCCGAATACTTCGCGAGTTTCTTCATGTAGACGGCGCTGGATATCAAAGTCAAGTGCTATGAACTTGACAAACCACGCTAGGGCAGCGGTTGTTGTCTCCTGTCCGGCTCTGTAGGTATAATAATGAGTAATCTTGATAAATTTCAACTTGAAATCTACCCACAAGATGAAAACGGTGAGTTCGTCCAACATTTCTTGCTTACTGAACGGCTCCGATCCTTCTCGAGTCTCCTGTTGGATCAACATATCGATCACACACTCTGCGTCTGTCAAGAGCTCCCCCGATTTAGCGAGGATGTCTTCGCGTTTCCTTGCTTCTTCGATGACGCTCCAAAGGTGTGTGCGGATTAATTTGTATCCTTCGCGCCACTTTCTGCTGAAAAATATGTAGACAGGGAATAGTATCGAGGAGAATGGAAGTTGAAACGCAAGGCCAACCGAGGCAATGATTGTGTCGACTGCGTGAGAGATGGGTGGCAATTCGCAGCCGGAAAATTTGGTTATGCTGGGTTGGGCAGAGGTATCTTTGACAATGGAACCGAGTGCCCTAGCCAAACACCCAAAAGGTTGGCCTGTGATGAAAGCGCCTGTAAACAATAGGTTGAATGGCAGCCTGAACCAAGAGAGCGAGAGAAAATATTACTAATGCTATCCTAAACCATCATGGCAACAATTGATTGAGTAGAACGCGTTCGAGTGATGCCACAAAACTCACCATTGTAGCTAGTTTGATATCAGAAGCTGCCTCAAACGACTTGCTGTCGGCTAGATCTAATTTGAGGTTCCAAAGTTGTACCAGTCGGTTTGATGATGCAGAGAAATGATGAGCCATGCGTGAGAGATATCGACGATGCATTGTTGGACCCATGATTCGACGGTGGCGCCTCCACATCTCGTCTTCCAAACAACTAGATCAACCCAAAGTACTTTAGAGTGGTAGACTCGCTACATACTCGAAGGTAATGCATTTTGGCCGGTGGGTATTATATTTCGGAAGCTAAGCCGTCATAATAAATCAACTCAACAGGGGGGTAAATAGAGTTCACTAACGCTGCTATAAGATCTTGTGAGGCGTCGACATTCTTCCCTCGCACGCAAAGGCGTTCTATTTCATCGTGATCAGCAATGAGCAACGTAACCTTGTTTCCCATACACATCTAAATTCCGGGCGTCAATGATGTCCTAATAGTTTATTTAGATCAAGCTGTCACTTTCCTGTACGACTGGGCCATGCCGATTGACGAGTAGCTCCAAGTAGTCTAGTACGGATATGCGCTCATTTTTTATGAGTCGTGCGAGTTCAGGTATATCGCCCAGTACATTGGTGATGGGATTATGAGGAAAATTGGATAACGGTTTTGGCTTTAGCCATCGATGTATCAGCCATGAGATAATAGTAACAGTCACCGCGCCAGCCGCGAGTTGTGGGTTGACGAAGTCGGTCATTTCCAGGGTGGTGGGCTCGCACAAGGGAGTGTAAGTTTACGACGCCCCAGAGCATGCCCTTTATCCTCAACGCCCCTCGTACTTCTGGATCAGAGAAGTCAGATTCCTGCGTGGTCCAGCTTGGCCGGCGCCAATAGCCCTGATTTTTCGCTATGAGATTTGAGTGTCCCCGACGGGCGTTTTTCTCCTTGGAATAACCTCGAGCAGAATACTATAGAAGTCGGGCTGCGGCTGTGCAGATGGGGATCTCGGCTGAAATCCAAATTCCTAGGCAGAGCTTGTTACATAAAACCCGGGTTCTACCCGAGCAGAATAAACGCTGGTGGCGTGTGTTCAGCTGAGCTACCCGGACGTTAATTCTGCTTAGGTAGAACCGCGGCTCTATCCAACCCTAACTAGCAAATTCGCTCTTGTCCAAGGCGACACGAGACATAACACGCTAGCAGACAGAACATGAGGTCTTTTGTGACTCACCGTAACATCGAGCTCGCTGTTGTGGACGTAGGCATCAAACACTGGTCTAAAATCTATAGCTGATACTTTGAAAAGAGGAAACGATGGGCTACTACATAATGTCATCACGTCAGCATGAGGCGTAGGCTGATCTGTCTCACACTGCTCCAATTAGAAGCGAGCGGGCTAAGAGGTCGACGATTGGACCAGTTGTCCCTTACACCTTGTATGTGCTGTATTAACTGTCTCACATACCCTCAGGCTGAGCGGGAATAATAAAGCGGAATCCAAAAAGTACTACGAAAGCACAAACTCAGGGGTACTAGGAAATGGCCCTCCGTTATCAAGGGCACGTCCTGAGCCATGGATTGCTGGGTCCAGCTATCTCGGAGCCTAAATCATATTATGTAAGGCTCGTTATGAGCTAGGGTAGACGAAATTATCCGGGAATGTCCCAGCCATGGTCACGAATAATGGCGATCCCAAACTCGTATATTGCATGGCGAGAGCGCTAGCTCTTCTAGATGTAAAAAAAAAGTCCATAGATAAGGTGTAGTTCGACCGGATTTCCATAGTCGAGTCGTTGGCGCTCTCAGATGAAATCACTTAAGCCTGCAATTTCTAAGACTGTAACTGACTAAGGCGAAGGCATAGGCTATCTTAAATATTCTTCGTTTCATAAGATATATGCAAGTGCTTCAATTCAGAATAATTGTATTGGCACGAAGAACTCGTAAGCTTGGTCCTATAGAATAACCGCAAGCTGGCCCGCTTAGTTGGACGAAGGACGAAGTTCCGAACACAATCATGTCAAACAGCTTCTCCTATGACTCGTGACGATCCAAACGGACATAGCTGACATTGGCCTGGTTTGAAACAAGTGTGGTCGATGTCCATACATCAACCGCCGGCGCTACACTCCTAAAGATGAATGCACGTGAAAGGGTGACGATGAATATCTTGAGCTGCATAACCTGCCGGGGTGGATTATTTGAGATACCAGTGCATACATACATGTGTGGAAATCTTTACGTACCGCGAGACGCTGTCCAAAGCACGCGCGATGTCCGATTCCAAACGGGTTTCCACTAGGCCCAGCATTGCGGTTAAATGAACCGTCAGGTCGAAGCCACCTAGCGGGGCGCCATCGCTTGGCGTCAGGTCCCCATGCAGCTTCACTCAGACCCAGAAGTCCATTAAGTGCTAGAATATCAGTTCCTGATCCATTGTAAGCATGATATATCTATTTCATCACGTAAATAAACTCTTGCCTTTTGGAGCATGGCGGCCCATAATTATCTCATCCTCCACCACTACATGCAGCAGAAATCAGCTCGGCTTGGATAGCGATATAAACGAAAAAGCTTACGTTGGCGTTTGCTCCCGGAGCCTACCAATGCGCAACGAAGTGTCTCCGCCAGGACAGCTTCGAGGACTGGCGTCTTCTCGGAGTCATCGAGAATTTCCAGAGTGATTGACGAGGTGTCAGTCAGACTGGTTCCGAATACTTCGCAAACCTCTTCGTGTAGACGTCGTTGGATATCAAGGTCGAGCGCCATGAACTTGACGAACCATGCCAGAGCAGCGGTTGTCGTCTCTTGCCCCGCTCTGCAGACGTAAAATGAGTGACCCTGTTGTTATTGTAAAAAGCGAGAATATACATACAAGATAAAAACCGTAAGCTCGTCCAACATTTCTTGCTTGCTAAAGGGCTCAGAGCCTACTCGCGCCTCTTGTTGGATTAGCATGTCAATTACACAGTCCGCGTCTGTCAAAAGATCACCCGACTGAGTGAGCGTATCCTCGCGCTTCTTTGCTTCCTCGACACAGTTCCACAGATGCGTACGGATCAAGTTGTAGTCCCGACGCCACTTTCTGCTAAAGAAAATGTAGATGGGAAATAGTAGCGAGGTAAATGGAAGTTGAAAAGCGAAGCCAACTGAGGCAATTACGGTTTCAACTGCATGGGAGATAGGTGGTAATTCGCAACCGGAAAACTCAGCTAGGGCGGGTTCGGCAGAGGTACTCTTGACAGTAGAAGCGAGTGCTCGGGCTAAACACCCGAAAGATTGACCGGTTATGAAGGAGCCTAGATTCAAACCCATTAGCTCTGTAACCAAACCACGATAGTGAAACTGGCGTAACTGATGCTATCCTGAATCAGAATATCAATGAACTGACACAACTTGCTTATATCGCATAACAGAACTCACCATCGTAGCCAGTTTAATGTCGGAAGCTGCTTCAAACGACTTGCCACCAGCAAGGTCCAACTTTAGGCTCCAAAGCTCGACCAGTTGATTGGCAGATGCCGAGAAATGGTGGGCCATTCGCGAAAGATACCGGCGATGCATTGACGGGCCCATGATTCGACGGTGACGCTTCCACATGTCATCTATCAACCGAATCTGAGTGCAAGAACTTTCCTTTTGGAGGTCTTTATTACGCACTCGAGATCAAAGCATTTTGACCCGTAGGTATTATGGGTTGAAAGCTAGGTTTAACATAAAAAATTAGATCGATAGGAAAGTCAATAAGAGCTCGCTCACGCTGAAATAAGATCTTGTGACGTGTCGACACTCTTTCCTCGCACATAAAGCCGCTCTATTTCGTCCTGGTCGGCAATCAGCAACGTGACCTTTTTTCCCATACACATCTGGCGGCTAAGCGTCAGCCGTGACCAAACAAAAACATAAAACGATATTTTTGCTCACCTGTACGACCGGACCGTGTCTCTTGACTAGCAATTCCAGATAGTCGAGCACGCATATATGGTCGTTTTTTATTAGTCGTACGAGCTCGGGTATGTCTCCCAGGATGTTAGTGATGGGATTATGAGGGAAATCACGCAGCGGCCTTGGCTTCAGGCACTGATATATCACCCATGGGACCACAGTGATTGCTAGCATGCCAGTTGCTAACTGAGGGTTGGTGAAAGAAATCATCACTATGGTTGTAACTCGGTCGAGGGAGGGTGGAATCAATATCACTCCGTACTGTGTCCTTTATGCTTAAGTGCCCTTGGTTTTTCGCATCACAACCCCCATGATTCTCTTGGTAGGATCCCTGGCGTTTGACCAGAAGATCTGAGCATCCCCGACGGGCGCTTCTCCCAAGATCAGCCCCAAGCCGGGTTGTGGCTGTACAGAAGGCGATACGAGCTATATCAAGCTAGCGTTTCGACAAGCAAAAGCTGTCACGACTAACTTCAGCGCCGCCTGCCTAAACGTGACTGATTACACTATTGGGGGACTCTAGACCGCCTGTAATTTAAGAATGCTAGTAATAAAGATCGCGAAAACGGACCTTCAACAACTTTGCTTGACCCACAGCGGCGGCGCGTGTGACTCCGCCAGCGCTAAGCATGACTAAAGTCAATCACTCAACGTAAACTAACACATGCCACTGGCGCTCGTTCAGCAAAAACTAGGCTGTATGCGCTATTACATCGTACCCACGCTTATATTCGTTATGAAAACAAGAGGAGTGCTCATGAGGGTATTCTATAAGGCTCTATTTATGCCAGATTTTTAGATTATCCCAGTCCCACGGAAATCTTGGGTTGGCCGCAAGTCGGTCCAGAATCGGACCGGCCAAAATACGGTCTCCCTGGTGATGTACTATTTGGTCTTACGCGAAACCTCAGGTGCCCACGTGCTTCGTTGACTTGGTTGTGTGGGGGCATGGAACACGTATGCTCAGGATGTTTGTTCACGCGAGATTAATAGCCCCCCAGGGGGCAATGACTTAATGAATCCAAGACAAAGTACAAGTACAAACGAAGTGGAGAAAATCCGAAGCGGGAGGAGGGGGGGAAGTCTTATAAAAGCAATAGAACGATCAGAAGGATAGAGGAACAGAAACTTTTAGTATCAGAATAGGAGGGGAGTAGAGCAAGTGTAACAAGGCGGAAGGATAACAGAAATAATTAGAGCAAGAACGAGGCCGAGAGCAAGTGGAAGATCGAATACAGAAATAGGAAACAGAATAAGAGATAAGGACTATAGAACGAAAAAGAAACAAGAGTGAGAAATACATAGCTTATGATATGGTCGCACATCATGATTTTCCTTCGAGTCGTAGCAGGGTTTGGCCATACTATACGACTAGATTTTGTATTGAAGGGGCGTATTTGATAATGGTAGATTGAGTCGGCGAGAGCGAGAGCGAAGGGACGAGGAGGGTGCACACGACAATGACTGTGGTTGATAACCTAATGACAACCTGGGGATTTGACAGAGCAAGTAAAACTTCCGGCTACCGACCCTTCTGTTCCCCAGTACTGCCTTTCAGCTACGACGTTGCCCGCCCCCGCACTGTCTGGGGCCAGCAGACAGCGGGTGGCCCTGGGCGGACAACGTCGCGCAGACGCACGTACTGGTTCACTTCTGGAGTTGGCCGGGCTTGGGTCATGCTCGAGTCGGGTTGGATATGATGTCGGGTGGGTGAGTTGTCTGGTCGTTGCCGCTCGCTTCGTAGTTCCTTCTCTCCCATCTCAGTTCTCCTTCACTCCTTCCCTCAATTGCCCCTTCTTCATCCTTTCCTTCCCTTCGTCACCTGCCTTCCCATCCCCCCAGAGCTCGAGCTCGTGTGCTCCACAGGAGCCAGCGCAAAAGAGCGTCGCGGCGTCCGCCTCACCACTGTTGTCCACCCTCCTCCATCATCCTCATCACCAGGGGTATCCAATGGCCCCACAACAGGAGCGGACGTGCCATGATAATCGCTCGAGGGCCTTGCGGACTCATCCTTGCCCTCCTCGTTTGATGAGAAAACACCAGCGACGTCGACAGTTGAAGAGGGGTTAGGTATGCCGACTAAGGGTTCGAGAGACGCAGCAGAAGCGGAGGGTGGAGTCGCCGGCTCGGGCACCGCAGTGAGGATAGGAGACGATGTTGCGGGCTCGGACACTGGCTCTGTCTCCCACGGCTCGTCGTCTTCCGGCAAGGGAATACTTGCCGGGTCAAACCTGACCCTTTTCGCAGACCTCTCCTTGTGTCGCACGGGCTCAGAAGGAGTGGTCTGAGCGACGATGTCGAGAGTAGAGGGTGCGACAGGGGCGGGCTCGGGATCGAGAGCGGAGTCGAGGGCGGGGGTGGGATGGATCGACTCAGCGGACAAAGGGAGGTCGTCAGGGGGGCAGGGAGAACCGGCGGCTTGTTCGGTGTTGTCTGTTCTAGTAGGAATATTGACAGACAAACGACCTGGAGCCTTGTAAGCAAAGCGCCAAGTCCAAAACGCCGACCAACTCACCGCATACATCCATGACAAAAGCCGTGAGTGTCTTGCACTGACTCACAACCCGCCGAGAGACGAACACAAGGATAGCTGAATCAGCAAAAGATAAGTGTGAGGTTACAGTCTCATATCCGGGCTTCGCAATTACTCACTGAATAGGATGTAACAAATGCACCACATTGGTCGGCAAACCTCGAGGCAGACCCACAAAACTACGAAGCAAACAAAAAGCGATAATAAGCACAAAAAACATCAGCCATGGAATACTGCAACGACGTACCGAACCAAATATGGCAACACAAGAAAATGACCTCGTAAATGGAGAGGTATTTCCCAACCACTACCTCGGACGGCTTGACGAATACGACCAACACACAGGTACCTTCCGTGCACGGTGGAAACTCGTACACAACGAGCTCCTTCGAAACCATTTCGGGCTCCAACTGGTCCAAAATCCTCTTCGCATGAAGATCGATCTTGGGCGTCGACTCGTCCGGAACATCGGTCGCGAGCGTAGTCTCCACCTGAGCGGGAAGCACGCGGTAAGGCGTGCACTGCCCGAGGCTAATGGCTGCCGATAACGGCGCTCGATAGCCTGCGGACGACGGCTCGAAAGGTGGGAGACGGCTCGACAACTGAAGGCCGTACAAGTCTTCGAGATCGATGGCGTTCGAAGGGGCGACGGAGGTGGACCGGTTGGAGGACGGGAGCGGTTGAGCAGGATGGCGAATTCGTGCCGAGAGGGAAGGCGGGAAATGGTCGTGGATGTAGCCATAAGTCCGATTATCGTAAGGATATCCAACGGGGTTTGGTTGTCTCTTCGTCAGACCCGACTCAGGTTGGATATTAATCAGGAGATCAGCATAGCATTCGTAAGCCTGGACGAGGGTACGGCGGGTGGAGGAGATGATCGTTGAGTCGACGACGACGACATGGGGCACTGCCGCCAACAGCGTATTAAACGCCTCGACGGTAGGACGCCATGACGCGGCGGCGACGGGTGTTACATACAATACGATATCGGACGAGGTGACTGGCCTCGGTGGCGGGAAGAATGAACCAACTGGCAGCTCGAGGCCAGCGCGGCTCAGGCCAACGTACCTAAAAAGGAAATTGTTAGTTCGGGATGTCGGAGGATGAGGCGGTCATGGACTTACGTTGCCAAGTGGGCACTACGGAGGCTAATATCGGCAGCGGCGATGGTAATGTAGGACGAGAAGTCATCAAGGCTGAGAACCGTGAAGAGGATGGTTCTCAGGATAGCGGCGAGGGGAAAAGGCTGGAGGAGATACATCTTGAACCAACCGTTGAGGCAAAAAATGTCCCCCCATCGCAGGTTTTATAGGCCAGCATGGGCCCACTCAAACGGGGGTGCATTCTACCCGCAGCGCCAAGATTTCTAAAGATAATTCGTTTTTTGGACCGTCCGTTTGGGGGGTCTGGGACGGCAACTGCTCTGCCTCCGTCGTCAGTCATGTGACATTCTACTGAACTCACAACCAACCCCCGCCAAGAGAGTGCCGGGTTAATTTTCGGGTTTTTCATTGCGGCCAAAGTGCGGATACGGGATACACTGCACAACAGACAATCTATTCGACTCGTCTCGTAGTCGGTGGAGGATCTTTAATCACGTGAGGTATCTTTGGTCTTATTTTTCCGGGCTCGGAGCACGCTTGGCTGACTCTATTCTGGACTTGTGCTAGTGGACCGTGAGTGGACCACTGGGGGATGTGGTTTGGCCGACAATCGGCAAAGATGACTTCTTCTCTTGGCGGGTCTTTCTCCGTTTCACCGCCGTTTGGCCTCGAACATAGAAGCCTAGATTATATATTTCCTTTTTTGCTTGCCTCCCGTCCAGTGCTGGGGGCCTGATTGTATGCGTGAGTAGATCAACGCCGAGCTGCCGAATATAACCATAATAGTTGCTGTTTTAGATGAAGTGTGTAGATTCCACCCCAAGATAGGCTGTTCATTACGAGCTCGGTAGAGGGGAGCAAAGCTAGGTTTGGCTTGACATTATGTTTATCTTACTCGGACAGGCTCGTCAAAAGTTCTTTTTGCGCCTCAGATCGACCTCACGAATCAGTAGTGGATACGTGTAGAGATAGGCTTTATAAGATAGAGATTGTAGGCTGTTCATGTTGCCAGAAGCAAAAGCCCGTTGGATACGATGGGGGTTCGCTCTGTGGAGGCCAGATGGCTCTTTTTTGGGTCAACGACCTGTTTTACAGATGATATTTCGTTGAAAGGGATCGTTTGGTACCCATCGAGAAGCCTATAAAGGCAGGCCAACACTAACACCAGCATTAGTTAATACATCGTTAATATCCATAAGTAGGCTAAACAGGCTCGAAGGAGGGCCCCAAGAAATGGGAAAACTAGGATATAAAGGCCATACCGTAAATCACACCCTCCCCACGCGTGACTGGCCTCAGATGTCTTACTGGTCAAGACTCATATGCTCATGTAGCAGGGGAACAATTACATAAGACTCCCTCTTCCCAGCAAAAAGAAAGAGCAAAAAATTAGCACACGCCTTGAGAAAAGGGCCGCCCTTCATAAAGCTCAAGTGTTTTAATATAAAACTAATCTAGAAACCAAGGGACTGTTGGTAGGCAGCTGCGAGCTGGTTTTACATGATTGACTTGGTGACAGCATATAATTGAAAGCGATTCGGAAGCTTCAAGTATCAGCTTACAACCCCGGCCCTCAGTGGGACCATTATTGCCAAACATGACGTTGTCTGGTTCTATGTGAAGATAAACGTGCTTACGTCACTTGTGTGAGATCCTGACCCATGCAAGCGCCCGAGTTCAACACGTGCAGGACCCACACCTGCCGACCACCGCGTGCTTCCTCTTTCCGCTCGTTCGATCCAACGAGGGCATCCCTTCGTCTCATCACCCACAATGGCAACGGCAGCATCTCCCATCACCCAAGTTTCCCAGACCCCGGCCGGGGGACTCAACCTGGCCGGCCAACCCCAACTCCTCGCGCGCCTCCAACTCGACTTGCGCGGCGTCAGGTTCTCGGTCGATAGAGAGAAGATCATGAACCTCCCCGAGTCGGTCTTGTTATGTTTGTTCCCGAATGGATTGGTGTTGAGTCGTCAGAGTGTTGCTGGGAGTGCGAGCGGGTATGAAGAAGAGGAGGGAGAGGATGTGTATATTGTTGATGTGAGTTTTTGTGTCATTTTCCTAGGATATCCGGTGTGCTGATATGGGACACAGTTTGATCCCGCCTGTTTCGACTTTGTACTGGAGTTCTTCCGAGTTTCTCAAGATCGTTTCTACGGAACGGCTACAACACCCGGTCTTCTTGCCTCTCAACAATCTCTGCTTGATGGTGCGAGCCCGACTTCTGGCCCGATCGATTTTGGATCTCCTTCTCAAAATCCGCTCTTGACCAAGCAAGCGATCATCGTCTTGAGGGAAGAGTTGGAGTACTTCGTAATCCCGCCTGATGATGGCGGAAAGAGCGGCGCAGGCACAGACGAGCATGGGATCGCGAACGATATCTTGTTGGATATGAAGCGCGAGAGTGGTGCCCAACTGTTGGAGAAAAAGCATATTTTCACGGCCTTGCAGGTTTGTCATTTCCCACTCCCTTGTTATGTCTCAGATGTTGATCGAGTGTTGGATGGGTTCAGAGGAACGTAAACAAAGAAAACAACGTTGCGGAACAACATTTGATCGACATGCTCTGCATGAGCGGTTTCAATCGAGACGATACGTGGGGCTATCGCGCGCTCGAGCCTAACCGCTGCTGCATCTCATCGATTGCACTCGTGTTGCTCAAGACCGGGATCAACCATCCTGCTGGTGCGTCCCTGTCGTCTTCCTTTATTCTATCAATTTTCTCATTTTTGGTGGTTTGGCAGATGGCGGTCAAGCAACGATTGACAATCAACAGATGGCCACGGCCCAAAAACTCTTGTTGTTCTGGCGCAAACCAGCTGTACGTGCTCTTCCGTTCTTTACCTTTTCTTTCTACATGGCTTACGCGGGGTAACAGCGCAAATGCTGGTGGGATGGTGCCGAAGCGCTCTTACCACCCACCAAGACTTCGCCGCAACATTTGGTCAAGCTTTGGGCTCGACGGGTGTGGACGCTCGAGTTGAGCTTGGTGCGTCTATTTATTAGGGCTGCGTCTTCATTCTTGCTGATTTTGACTGGGCCGGTAGATTTAAACGGACGATACGATACGACACGATACGATTATCTTTTTTTCATGCTATTTCATGCTGTACTGTACGCTTATCACACGTACATATCTTGCGCCTGTTGTCTTGTTTCTTGGTATTTGATGGATGTTGATACCCATTGGCCTGTGTTAAGCGTGCGACGCTCTTCAGTGGCACCAATCGGCGCGGCATCACGCCCTTCGTCTGGCTATCGTTCCATAGCCATTTTCCGTTGCAAGTACAGCTGATAATGCGTTGTCTGTTCACTCCGCTTGCACAGCCGGTCCCAATCACCCAAGAGTCCAGCCCCTATATTGGCCGAAATGACATAATCGCGTTGACACGTGTTTCTTTTTGGGCTGCTCTGTCTCGACCACCTCGAGCCTCGGTACAAAGCTCGACTGAAAAGCAAAAACTCGACCAAAAAAGTGGGCGGGATTAACGGTTGATCCTCCCTCCCTCCCCTATCCTGTTCTCCCCTACCACCTCCCCCGCTTCTGAAAACCTGTTCACCACGCACACCTCTGTCGCCCGGATCTCGATCTGCTGTTCACCTCGAGGCCGTTTCATCCCGGGCCATTGCCTGTCTAGAAGAAAAACAAGGGGTCATATTCAACGATTCGCCCGGCGCTCGGCTAATCCGAGGCTGTTCTCTTTACCCCCGCAACCCCCTATGTCATAGGTCCCTGGTCGAGTCTATAAAAACTGCGCCTCTAAACGCTCCCCCAATTTCGTGTCTGTTTTTCCCCCAATGGCAGCTTGTATATCCTCTCGCCCGCGCCATACGGCCGAAACACTCGCATTCGACCGGTCTTGGGCAGACATCAAACCGAGCGGGACGTGTGTCCATGCCGCAGACGTCGCCACACGTCCTCACCAACCTTATCCGTCGTCTTCCTCGGCTTCGTCCAGCACCCTCTCCGAATCGATCGAGCCTGGCCGACTGAACGATCGCACGTCGTGGTTTAGCGCCAAAACGGCCGTTTGGGATCCTCGTGTGCTGCTCAATGCTGTGAGAGTACAGGGTCCGGACGAGAGTTTGTTGCACAAGGCTGTAGAGTGGGGTATGAAGTGTCATTCTGATTTGTGAGTGTGTTTGTCGGATGGAGGTGGTTGTGGCTTATTGGACGGGTGTACAGGTCGGACGAGGAACAGGTGGACAACGTTTTACTATTCCTTGCACATGCGATTGGACTCCGCACAACAATTGACACCAACACAAACTATTCCTCACAAAGCTCACATTCCCGCTCCGACTCGGCCTGGTCGAGCCTATCTGAAGCGTCACTATCGACCTCGCCCTGCTCGGACACTGAATCCCTAGTCGACTTTCGATGTGAGACCCCGATGAATTCATCTCGTCCCTCGGTTTCACCGAGCCCGTCTATTCGATCATACTGTATGGCCGAGCCGGATGAAGAGCCTGGATCGATTCAGTCGAGCGTGGTGTTTCCAGAAATACCGAGCCTCGGGAGCTCAATGTGTTACTCCGAGGCCTCTGAAAAGGACCGGGCGATGGACGAGTTGCGGGATATCGTTCGGAGGGCGATTATAGAGGCCGAAGAGGATAGTTGCGGGCCACTCGGATTCGCAGAAATTCATGCCGCAGCTCGGGATATGTCGTATGCACGATACTCGAGTACTCCATCCGTCAAAATCCAAACCACTTCGCCTAGAAAAACAACGCCTTCACCAGCGGCCCACCCCCTTACAATGGGCTTAGCAGATTCGGTTATCCTTACCCCCTTAGTTCGGGCAACGCCCGCTCCCGGTCTCTCTCCGCCCGTATCTGAACACCCTCTTCCTGCTCCACCCACGCCCCGCTCGAAGCCCGGCAAGCTACACAAACCTCGGCCGGTTCTCGCAAGCGACCCCATCCCGCTTCAGACATTCAATGCCGGTCCAGAGGTGCCGTCGACCCCGAGCCCGAGGAGTCAAACGCCGCGTGCACCCGAATCACCGGCATGGTCGCACAGCTTGCTCAAGCCGTTTGGACTTCGACTAGATGTCCATATGCTCACGGATGCGATCTCTGGGCTTGGGATCCGGAAACCCATCTCCCCGACCACACGAGACTCGTCCCCGCCTGCTACCACTGCCAGTCCGAGCTGTTCACCGAAGCTCAAGATCCCGAGCCATATGGACTTGCCCAATATCCCGAGTCCAGTCGATTCGCCTATCGAGCCACAGTGGCCGAGTGCGATAATGAAGAGACATGGGAGTGCTGGAGGCGAGTGGCAGTATCTGCGTAAACAGAGTGGGGATACGGACGATACACCCGTGCTAGCCACACCGATCGACGAGTGGTATGTTCCACAATTCACGCCTGCCAAGGAATGCGCCGAGTGGGAGGCGGGCGTTGGATCGAAATAACCGAGGTTTGGGGTTTGATATATTTTCTTAGAACTTGGGCTCAATTCGGGGATAGACGCTGTTTTTCTGTTTTCGAGATTGGAATTCGGGCTTTGTCAAATGATGTATCCATGCTATCCCACCTGTATCACCTATGCACGCTTTGTTGGAATGTTACACGCGATCGAATTAGAACGACGTACTCTAATATACATAATGAGTCATGCGCGAGTCTCGACGAGGTTCACAACAGCCGGCTCGTCGTTCAAGGTCAAGTTCTCGAGAGCGTCCTCAAACTTTTCGTCCTTGCCCTCGTCTTCGCTGGAATCATCCTCTTCTTCCTCCCCTGGATCTCCGTCCTCTTCCTCCGGATCATCATCCTCAAAGTCCAGCTAGAGAAACTACTTAGCCTACCCCATCCCTGAGAGAACTCGAGTAAAATACGACTTACCGGATCATATATAACCCGTATGATCAAACTACAGCTCGGGCATGTCGCCACATCTTCATAATTCGCCAGCTGCTGCCTCGAAATCTCAAATCGGTCACCGCATGGACATGGGTAATGGTACACCCCCTTGGCCTCATCCCAGACCATGTCTTCGATTTCGACTTCGTCGTAGTACGAGATACCCATGGTTTGATCGAAAGTGAGATGTCGGTGGTGGTCAGGAGAAAATGCGGGGAGCAGGTAAATTGTTTATCAAATTGGGCACGTGTGCTATTACTGTAGGCGCAAGAGAACAACGTCGCTTACATAAAAGCGACGGGCGCCTATCATTGTTTGGTCTTACTTGGTATACCTGTCCCGCTGCGTCGTACCCGCCCGGGACGTGGGACAACCCTATAGCTGCGTCAGTGGCTATGTCATTCCTTGCGAGCTCTGAGGAATTAATCAATGCTGCTCATCCGTAGCAATGAAATAGCTATCATTCCTATCATTCTTGTAAATTTATGAGCGGCTCTTACAGGTTTCGGGTGTAACATGTCCCGGCTGTATGCTCTAATGTATTCCAATAACGCAGTACTTTTCAACAGTTGTTCCTTCAGAGGTGTAATAAAATTCATTCTCATGCGTCTTGGGCGTATCTGTAACTTTTCTAGACGCTGACGCCGTTCAGGACGCTCTACAGCTTGCGAACGGTATAGCAGATTGGGAAACCGAGGTTGGAGGAAGAGTCCGAGTCCTCCATCGAACAGCATCTCTACGACTTGAGGCAGATATCTACGCCGGTCATTTCATGGCGCAAACGCTCGATGAAGAACCAATCACACATAGACTAGTATACATGTTTTTCCTATTTTAACGAAATTCGGTTAAATTAGATATTATGTGACGTCATCTTATCACGCATTGTCCCACCGCGTCGATAGATCCTGGGACATGGGACATTGGAAATTCTGAACGTCGCGTCAGAGTCAGGTGGGACCGGGACCGACGTTCTTCTCTTGCGCCTACAGTAGTTGCTTATTTAAGTATATTGGTTTGTTCGTGCCCCAGCTGCTACAACTGCTATTTACAGTTAATATTACTCTTCTAAATCACTCTGTATAATAGTACGATCCCGGTTAGCTGCTACTCGCGGCCAGGGCTGCCCGAGCTGCGTTGAGCTTGGCGTTGAGCTGGTCAACAAGCCGCAAGGTTACTTCGTCCTCTGTGTCCCATTCAATACGCTTCAAATTAGGCCAGTGGACCAAAAGGCCGCTGAGAAAGGCCTGTTAGGATGCATTTTGTCCACGACAAAACTGCTTACTTTGCAGCCATATCCAGCCGTTCGGCTGTTGAGCACATGTGGCCACCTGCGCTGGACTTGATCACTTCAAGAGATGGATTCACTGGCATTTGTTCTCTGTGTCCGAGTGATGGCTTGCATGGGCTCCTAAAGTCCAACTGGAACTCGATTTGGCGAAGCCTAGGAATCAAGGCATATTCGTAGAGCTCTCCGAATGTGATGGAGCAATCGAATGCTCGTAACTCGATCATATCTGGCCAGGTGACGTCCATCTCCTCTGTCGCGAGCTCCCAGTCTTCCATATTGACACCGCGAAGGATCAGAATCTCTAGAGGGAGCTCGAGCAATTGCCAAAGGATATACTGGTCGAGCGGAAGGAGTATGTCTGGTTCGTAAACGGTCACCTCCAGGTGCTTAAGGTTTGTAAGATGCTCAAACAGCCTGGGAATGCTAGATTCTTCTGTTTCCCAAATACCGTGTATGTTGTCAAACCCGAAATTTTCGTCTTCGACGCCCAGTCGTAGAGTGGTGATTCGTTTTACAAAACGCTCGTTGAACATCACTGACAAGACGTCCATAACATGAACTCGCTCAAACGTAAGCTCACGCAGGGATGGGAATGAGTTGTCAGAAAGTAGCGAATCAAGGTCGTCTTCGCCAGCAGGTTCTTCCGAGTATATCAATATGCTTTGGAGACGAGGGAGACGGCTCAAAATTTGGAAGGGCTTCTTCTCGAACCACTCAAATGTACCACTCAGATGAACGAGAGAGTTGAAATTACCCAGGTATTCAGAGAATTTTAGGGTCTTGCCAGGTAAAAACGGCCGTAGTATACTTCCTCCGTCTCCAATATGGCTTTCGGCTTCTTCAGAGGGGAACAAGTCCAGCCTTTGAAGCTTGGGGCCGTGATGTGCGAGAAATTGCATCATGTAGGCAGCAGCACGGCGTGGGACAAGAGGAGCCGAAGCGAAATGGGGAGGCGGCGGTATTGATACTTCTATGAGAGAAGGAGAAGCGAACGTAGCAATCCAAAGTGGTTGATCGGCACCGCGAAGGAGATTCGGTACGTCTATGACCAAGCGCTGCAAGTTCGGAAGAAGCACTTGCTGTCGGGCCCGCGAAAGGAGAACAGGCCAGCCAGTGAGTGTTGTGTTTGATGCGCGACTTCCGTATATCATGAGCTCTTTGACATGCGGGGCGTAAAAGTCAAATCGCAAGAAGGTGTTAGGCGTTTTCTCTTTCTCCCTTAGAGTCTTCGAGTACAATTTCGTAAGTACTCTAACGCAACAATTTATTGCACTCACAATTTTTGAGGATTTGTCCAGTGAATATGTAGCGCCCAACAAAGAAAGGAGGTTTTCTACACCATCTACCCGTTCCCAGATAAGTGGGGTTGTAATATCAAATAGTGTACGAGACATGCGAGAAAGCCGAGCACATGATGGCACATCAGTAAAGCTACAAATGAGGATCGCTAATTCGGGTATTCCTAACAAGGACATAGTGGTTGAGCTATTCAAGAACCAAGTGGTGATGGTGTAAAAGTACCAGAGTCAACGGTACGTCATGGCACCGAAGCGCTGTGTTTCCGTTACGTAATATAATAGGAATGCTCCAGGTACTGTACATAACCATTGTTTAATTTTAAGATACACCGTCGATTAACGTTGACGAGTCAAACAAATCAATTACACGTGATTTAGGCTGAATTTAAGCTTCCGGACTGCCGAGATGCATCAAGCTTCTCGTTGAGCTGCTTGTAGAGAGCTAACGTTGATTCGTCTTTTGTGTCCACCTCCCACTCAATTCGCTTCAATCCAGGCCATACCGTTAAGAGGGAGCTATACGAGCTGGTAAGCTTCAAAATAGATGTTCAGTATGTGACTAGCTTACCGTATGACAAGGTCCATGTCTTTCTGAGAGGAGCACATGTAGGATGCTCTTGCACTTGACCTTATCACCTCTAACGAATTGACCGGGGTTAGGCGACGGGTGTGTTTTAGCTCTTGAGGCGAGCGCAGGTTCAAGGCCAGCTCGATGTAAGAAAGATTTGGTATCAGAGCATATATGGATATGTCCGCTAGATCGATAAGGCAATCAGGTATTATGAGTTCGGTGAGCTCTGGCCATAGAACGCTCATTTCCTCGGTTGCGACATGGAGATCCTGTATCTCTACTCCATGAAGAGCCAGGGTTTGTAGAGGAAGATTTAAAAGATTTCCTATTACAGCGCTGTCTAACGGGAGCAATACAGCTGGCTTGTGAACAGCAATCTCAAGGTGTTTTAGGTTACTGAGGTTTTCCCACAGCGAGGAAAAGCTATACTCCTCTAGTTCCCAAACGCCATGAATACTGTCAAATCCAAAATATTCATCCAGAATACCAAGGATCAAGGTATTCAGTCGCTTGACAAAGTTCTGATTGACTAGAACTCCGAGCAGTTGGTCAATGAAAGGTCTATCTATTTTGAGTTCATCCAAGAAAGGGAACGAGTCCTCCGATATGAGAGAATCGAGGTCAGGATATGGACCAGTAGTATCTTCATCCATATAGAGATGAATGCTTCTGAGGTGAGGTAGACGTCCAAGTTCAGGGAATGGCTCTTTCTCGAACCACCCGAGAGTGCCGTTCACGTGCGTAATCGAATCAAACTGAGGTAAATACTCGTAGTAATCTTTAGTTTTGCCAGGTAAGAACTGCCTTAGTATGTTCTCGCGATCACTAGTGTATTTGTAGGCTTCGCGGGATGGGAACAAGTCTAGATGCTCAACCCTGGCGCGAGAATGGGCGAGAAACTGCATCATATATGCGGCTGCGCGATGCGATATCAGCGGAGACAAAGATGAGCAAGGAGGCGGCAAGATCGAAACAAGTGTCAGGGATCGACAGGCGAACGCGGCTATCCATAACGGTTGATCACCTCCTTGCGAATAGCTCTGCAAGTTCAACGTCAAGTACTTCAGATTAGGCAAAAGCGGGTGCTTCTGAGCTTGAGACAGTAGGACCGGCCAGCCAGAAATCGAGAGATTTGACGCGTCGAGCCCATATACTTCTAGGCTTTTGACATGTGGCGAGTAAAGCTCGAAGCGCAAGAAAGCGTCGGGCTTACTGCCCTTGCCATGAAGCACCTTCCAAATTTGTCAATACCTTATCCCAAGATGCCTCAAAACGGGGTTATGATGCTTACGATATTGGTGGGTTCGGGAAGCGAGTAGATCGGGTCTAAGAGCCTAAGGAGGTTCTTGACCCCGGGCACATGCTCCCAAATAAACGGTAGCGTGATATCGAACAATGCACGAGACGTTCGTGAAAGACGAGCACAGTCTGATCTACTGCTAAATCTGCAGATCATGGTAGCCAATTCGTGTATGTGTAGCATGCACATGATGACCGGGGCTTCTGATGGGCAAGGGGTGGTGGTCGAGGTTGAGAGATCACGAACCACTTTTATGATGACCTCATATCAAAGCAAGCGTAATTCCCGATTAAACCATCCATTTTCAGCAACCCGAACCGAAGATGAACCACAATCTGGCCTAACTCCCTGGCCGACTAGGATTCGTTTGGTCAATACATCCATGCGAAGGGTTCGACCATTTCTACTCCAGGAGCCGATTTCACTACCAAAAGCCGATCAAACGAAAGGTATCGCGATCACCAGGGCGTAATTGTGGCGGAATTCGGCAGGATATCAGTGTTAGTGTTACCAAATCCGCCAGGGATCACGCGCGCCGAGCGCTTCTGAATGATAAACCAGGTGTCACCCAGAAGCACGTGGTGTTCTCGTGAGCAAGGGCGATTTGAACCTGAATGAAACAGCAATGAAAGGGCACATAAAATATTGAAAGATAGCAGAGAGCATGTCTAACATGCACGCAAAGTATGTTCATGCTCATTCGGGCTAGGCAGACCATGGCGACCTTTTCATCACTCGTCAAGCGGCACTCTATTATAGTCCAACTCGTCCGAAGGTTCAAGCTCTTCGTTTATCAAATCCAGCATGTCTAGAATTGATGAAATTGGAAATGCTCTCCACTCGATGCGCTTGAGATTTGGCCAGCAGAGCTTCAGGTTGCTGAAATATTCATAGTTTAGACTGTATGCGCTGCCAGGTTGGTGCCATTTCCTTACCGAGCAATTAGGTGTGCCTGCGATTTTTTCTTGCACATCTCGCCACCTTCTCTGCTGCCCTCTATACATTCGATGGGTGCACTTGAAACAGCACATTCTGACACAGCGACGGGTTTAGAGAAATCCAGCTTGAGTTCCAGATGGCGAAGATTCGGCATCCTACCAAATTCAAGGAGCTGCGAAAGGGTGACTTCTTGGTGCAACAACCGCAATTCGGTTAATTTAGGCAAGGCGGCTATCATATCCTGTATCGTTGCATCAGTACCCGTATCTTCGTCAAATGCCACTCCGCCTAGGATCAGAGTTTGCAGAGGAAGTTTTGATAGCACGTTTAACATGTTCTTGTTAATAGGAAACAGGAACGTTAGGCAAGTGAGTAGTATTTCAAGTGATTTCAAGTGCGGGGTGTGTGCGATTGCATTGCAAAAGATCTCTGGCCATGGTGTCCAGAAATGATCATGTATCGTGAGGTTACGAGATTCAAAAGCGAGGGACAATGACGTAAGTCGTTTGACAAGGTTGGGAGTGCTCATGAATGTGATAGCGCGGTCGCAGAATGGGGTATCAATAATGAGTCGGCGTAAAGCAGGGAATGAATTATCGGATAGCAAGGAGTTCATGTCAGGATGCGGGGTTTCAGAGTTGATATGGAGATCGATTGTTTCAAGGACCGGTAGCTGGCTAAGAATAACCAGCGGCTCCTCTTGGAACCAGGCGCAAGTCCCACAGAGGTGTCGTAAAGTGTGCACATTATTTATGTGTCGATAGAACAGTTCTGTTGGTATCAAGGCTAGGAGGAACGATTCCCCATCATCATCGTTTGCGCCTACTTCTTGGGCAGCATATAAATCGAGCCTTTGAAGACTAGGTTGATGTCGCATGACAGCTGCCAATACGAGTGATGCGACCTTGTATGACATGAAAATAGGTGGACTGGTAGATATATCGGATTCGACTATTATATGAGTAAGGGAGGGTGAAGATAGCGCTATAATCCACATGAAGTAGTCGGGAGGGTGCTCTCGCGGAAGCTCGATACGAATAGACCGCAGATTAGGGAGCAGTGGGGAATGTCGTGCTCGAGATAGAAGGTTCGACCATCCCTCGACGTGACATCTTGGCCGTCCATTGTAGTTCATCCCGTAAACACAAAGAGCCTTGACATATGCCGCATATGTGTCAAAGCGCGAGAAGGATTGATCCATCGTGTGTGTTGCTGTAAGAGCCTGTAGCCATTATTCAGCTGAGGGTGTATGTGCCCGTACCGCAGAAACTCGGCCTCACAATTTTAACTTTCACGTTGCTATAATCAAACTCGGATTTTTTAAACTCTGCGTGCTCGAGTAATGCAAGTAGGTACCCCACATCGCTGACATATGCCCATACAACGGGGGCGGCGGCCTTGAACAGTGCGCGTGATACGCGAGCAATTCGAGTACAATCACCTTGTGAGCTAAATTTGCAAACAAGTGAGGCGATTTCAGGCAAGGATAACACTGTTTTTTGCGTCATGGTGGAAGTCAAGTTTGGGATCTCTTTGGTATTTGGGTTTGATGACTAAACCTGTTCAAACAAGCGCCCCGATCTCTGCTGACTGACCGAATCCCTCGACGGCATGTGAACCTCCGAGGCTTGTCTTATTCTCCCACATTCGCCTTCCCCTGCAGGATGGCCCCTCCCAACGACGTTGAGAACGGGGAGCGCCCAATACACGGCGTTGAGCCTACCGTTTCCGATGAGCGCACTCCGCTCCTTCAGCCTGATGATGCCACCGCAGCACATGACGCCGAGCAGAAGCCACGTACATGGGGGTGGTACGCCTGGAGGGCGTTCTGGGCTGTCTTAGCTGCTGTTGTTCTTGGTATTTTCATTAAAGGTTGGATTGATGCAGATGACGTCGAGGTGTGTGTCCCGAATTAATAACTAGCTAAAACGAGGCTAATGGCCCGCTGTAGTTTGATCTCAAAGGTGCTTTGAAAAAGGCACTTGGTGGTGGATTGAGTGGTGCAGCCGGTAAGCAGATTCGCGTGTGAACTCGACGCATCCTGATCACGACCAACAACAGCGATGGTACTGCAAGTTCTGACATTGATGGTACGAATCACGTCATTTGCCTACTTGATTCGTAACTCATAAGATTTTGGCTAGCCGTTACGTACGGTTATGAACTACCAGTATCGTTTTGGAACCTCCTTTACTACGGCTGGACGCACGCTGTATCAGGACGGCGGACTGAGCCGTTACTACCGGGGTCTTGGCCCTGCCTTGATTCAAGGCATGTTCTAACTTCATCGTTTGTAATGGATTCTAACTGATATTTTATAGGTCCGGTCTCGAGATTTGGTGATACTGCCGCCAATGCTGGTATCCTTGCGCTGCTTCAGTCCAACTCGTACCTCGCCAAGCTGCCTGCGCCGATCAAGACCATATTCGCCTCCGCTTGGTAAGTTGTTCAGTTCGACGATACAAACCAATTTATTGACCTTGAATTATAGTGCTGCTGGTTTCCGAATTCTTCTCACTCCAATCGACACGCTCAAGACGACCCTTCAAGCCCAAGGAGCCCGGGGAACTGCCCTGCTTCGTCAGCGTATCAAGACGGACGGCATAACTTCGTTGTGGTGGGGCGCGCTTGCCACTGCAGCTGCTACCTTTGTCGGACATTATCCGTGGTTTGCTACTGTGAGTATTGTTACACTAAATTAGTAAAGCGATTGTGTTTAACTGGACCCCAATAGTACAACTATCTGTCAGAAATCATCACTGAACCTCCCAAACATCCTCTCCTCCCTTGGCTCCTTCGCTTGGCCTTTATCGGCTTTTGTGCGTCTGTCGTCTCGGACTCGATATCCAACTCGCTCCGAGTGGTCAAGACATATCGCCAAGTAAATGATACCCGTATCTCGTATTGTGCGTGCCTTCAACCAATCTGTCTCCTGTGCTGTACTAATTCATATTATGTAGCCGAAGCTGCTCGTGCTGTAGTCCTTACAGATGGAATCGCAGGACTGTTTGGACGTGGTCTTAAGACTAGGATTCTGGCCAACGGTCTTCAAGGACTCATGTTCTCAGTTTTGTGGAAGCTCTTTTTGGATCTGTGAGTGTGCTATCCTGGAATGACCCAGCTATAGCTAACGACCGTTGCAGCTGGGACAAGAAGACTAAATCTTGAGTAAGTTTTCGAGGCTGGCTGGACGGAGCCCAGTCAATCAGCTACTGTTTCTTGGAGTCTATTCTTGGATGGACCTTGCGAACATATTCAGAGAATTTAGAACATATAGAGACCGACTTGTTCTACCTTGGTTTTAATGTACATTCATAAATGAATTGAGGTTTATACAGCGTTTTGTATCAAACCTAGGACATGTTTTCGCTTGCTTTCGGGGGCGAAACTGAACCACAAAGTGATAACCACCTATGACGCGGAGCCGCTGGCGCCACGTTTGCATAAGGCTGAGTCAGCCGATCGCGGCAAACAAGATACGTGGCTCGAGCGGTCCACTGCGCTTGACTACCACTCCTCGTAAGATTACTGCCAAAGAGGTATGGCATCTATTATTTAGCAGATTTAAATCAACTAAAGTGCCTTACTCCATAGACCCTTTACTCTATGGCCACCAAAAATCCGGTTGCGGCTCTCCAAGTCGGAATCGAGAATAAGCTCGGGTTCATTTCCACCGAGCCCATCAATTGGCAGGGACTCGTTCTTGCTTTCTCATGGAGCGTTTGGGCTTTCGAGACGTACCTCGTGTAAGTTTCCCTCTCGGCACACGACTCGGTCTGACGCACATTTCACGCTAGCTTCCGTCAATACCCAAACTATTCGCGTCCTCATCCCCCAACGGCTCTCAAGGAGCACTTTACCGATGAGGTTTTCAAGAAGTCTCAGCGTTACGGGCGCGACAAGGCTCGTTTTGCCGTCGTGTCAAAGCTGTACTCGCAGCTCTTGGAGACCGGGATGATTGTTTTCGGTGCCTTTCCTTGGGCTTGGACGACTTCTGGAAACATTTTGGCCAAGTTTGGATATGGTCCAGAATATGAGGTGCGTTTGTCATGCCACAAGAGGAGCCGGGTAACTGACGGCTCATGTAGATCACACAATCCATCGTATTCGGAACCATTTTGTTCTTGCTTACGTCGATCCCGAACATCCCAGTCAGCTACTATAGCACGTTTGTTCTTGAAGAGAAACATGGTTTCAACAAGTCGACTCCTGGGCTATTCATCGCGGATACCCTCAAGGGCTGGGGCATTGGTTTTGTGATCGGCGCGCCATTTATGGCTGGATTCCTGAAGATCGTTGACTGGGCTGGTTCGAGCTTCATTCCCTGGTTGATGACGTTCTTGTGAGTTTCCTTGCGCCGTCCAAATGACCTCACACTGAGTCCTGCCTATGATTTATTTAGCATCGCGTTCCAGTTGATCATGGTAGTACTGTATCCGACGGTCATCCAACCACTGTTCAACAAGCTTTCGCCTTTGGAGACCGGGTTGCTTCGTACCAGGATTGAAGCGCTCGCTGAGCGACTCAAATTCCCGCTCACGGATCTTTACGTGATCGATGGGTCGAAGAGGAGCTCCCATTCGAATGCTTATTTCTATGGTCTGCCGTGGGTGAGTCACTATCCGTGTTCGCGCTGGTAAATGTGCATCTGAAACCTTTATGCGTTCAACAGAGCAAACATATTGTACTCTTCGACACACTCATTAAGAAGGCTGAGCCCTCTGAGCTTGAGGCCGTTCTCGCACACGAGCTCGGGCACTGGCAATACTCGCATCCTATGAAGCTCATGGCTGTCTCGCAACTGCATCTGCTTGCCCTCTTTTCGCTTTTCCCTCCATTTATGCGCTCGTGGCCTTTGCTCGCGAGCTTTGGTTTCCCGATCGGCACTGCGTGAGTGCTTGTGTATCCTTTCATACCTTGAAATAACTAACGATATGTGCAGAGCCAAACCCCCGGTTCTCATTTCATTCCTTCTCTACCAAATGGTCATCACACCCGTTGAATCAGTTATGAGCTTCCTCATGAACGCTGTATCCCGCCGATTTGAGTACCAGGCTGACGAGTTTGCGTGTGAACTGGATGCCCGGGGTCTTGCTGGTGAAAAAGAGCAAGGGAAGAGCGATGAAGAATCCACGATGAGGGCGAGGTTGAGCCGAGCGCTTGTCGGGTTGCATGTGGAAAATCTATCGACCGTGTGGGTTGATTGGATGTGAGTCAATGACCTTTCTTCTATGCATGAACGAATGTTAATTGAAGGGTTTAGGTATTCGGCGTACCACCATTCGCATCCGACGCTGACCGAGAGGTTGAGGGCGATGGAGGTCTTTGCTAGCACTGAGAAAGGTCGACCCAAGGTGAGTTTGGGTTTATGCTGTGCACATAGTGGTGGCTCATTGCATGATCTAGACGTCTTGAAACAGATGAAAATGTGGTGGTCGATTGATCTTTAATATTAATACACTTTGCCTCGACCGCTTTGTTATTATACCGTATAGATCAATATCAATACATGATTGGACACCACAAGATGCATGTTTGAGTTGAACAGCCCATACGAAGGGGATGGCCCAGTAAACCTATTGAGTAGGCCTGGGTAGTACATAAATGCTATGCGGATCAACATAGGATCGCCAACTCCAGAGAACCTTTTGAATAATGCGAAGCGCGGGCACGAGGCGTGAGCCGGAATGCAAGACGTCGTCGGTAAAGATGAATATCAACGCGTGGGCAATGGAATATTGGTGCTTCGTGTTCCCTTTGACTCTGTATTTGACTGTCGTGTTCACTTGGCGGGCATCTCATGAGCACGAGAAAATTGACATTCCTCGCAGCAGATTCTCAGGAGAATGATCACGTATCATAGAAGTATGCAAGAGTTCTAAAACGCAAAACACTTGAGTACAACGAATACAAGCGCATTGGAGCCGACGTCACGTGCAGCACAGGAGAGCCTCACCTGACGACATCCTTTGTAATGGACATGCTCCAAGCCTCGCTCGGCTATGATAACGACACATAATACACATGTCTGCCACGCCTCGTAGCGAATATTTCACAGTGCCAAGTCTCCATATGCTATGATTAGCACACGGCTCGCTTCTCTCGACATCCACATGCTGCGCCTCGAGCTTCCAACCTCACTTCTGTCGGGGGTCATGCTGAGAGCGGGACTGGCCGGGTTCGCCGCGCGTGGTCAACTTGCTTCTTGCGTAGATTAAGCGGCCTTCAATGCGCGGTCCAAAGTCTGGGTCCGCGCGGGGCCATGGAAGGATGAGCGGGCCTTTTGCCTCATCCGAACACTATAACTAGTCGAGCCCTCTCTCTCCAAAAGCAAACACATTCATTTCGGTCTACGAGATGTACGTCTTGTCGCTATTTGCCCTTGCGGCCCTCGCCTCTGCAACCGACTTCACCACTCGCCATGCGCTGCGGGAGGTCCCGGCCGGTTGGACTCCCATTGCTCGTGCTCCCGCCGAGCATTTGATCGATATGAAGATTGGTTTGAAGCAGGCGAGGATGACGGAGCTCTTGGCCACGCTCCATGAAATCAGTGATCCCGCGAATGCGCGATACGGAAAGCATCTTTCGAAAGAGTATGTCTGATTACTTGTTTAGATTGAGTGACCAGACTAATGATGGGCTACTATTTCGCAGTGAGGTCGATGCACTTGTTGCCCCGCGTAGCGAGACCGTAAAGACCGTCGAAAAATGGCTCGACTCGCACGGTGTCAAGGTTACCAGCCGTTCGCTGTCTGGAGATTGGGTCCACGTTACTGTTCCCGTCTCTCGCGCCGAGAAGATGTTGAACACCCGTGTACGTAACCCAATTATCCTGTCCAGATTCATCCTAAACATTTCATTCTCTAATTTAGTACAACGTTTATCGTCACACCTCCGGTAATCATATCGTCCGCTCCGAGTCCTATGCTCTTCCTCGTTCCTTGGATACGCATGTCGACCTCATACAGCCTACAACTTTCTTCGGCAAGATCCATGAAGGCGGGCTCCAGAAGCGTGCATCGACATCATTTATCATGCCCAGCACTGGCAAGCCAGTCGAAGATGCTGCCGCTCCAAAGGAGGCCGCCGCGGTTCCTTCGAGCTGCGCTTCGACGATCACACCGAGCTGCCTGAGGACATTGTATAACACCGCCTCATATACCCCTAAAGCAACCACCAAGAACTCCCTTGGGATCACGGGATACCTCAGTGAGTACTAAACAAAATATTACAGCTATTTGGTGCTAATCTCACAACTATAGATCAATATGCCAGCACCTCTGACCTTGCTACGTTCTATTCGAAGTACCAGAGTGCTTCTTCCGGAAAAACTTTCACCGTCGAGCTCATCAATGGCGGCAAAAACACACAATCAAGCCCCGGAATCGAGGCCAATCTTGATGTACAGGTATGGTACTTCTTGGTGTTCAAGTGCTCGAGATACTGATATCTGCGCGACCCTAGTATGGCGGCGCAGTCTCTTATGGTACCCCCAACATCTTTTACTCGACCGGGGGATCTCCGCCATACAAACCAGATTCGAACACTCCAACTAACACAAATGAGGTGGGTTAGATCATCACCTGACGCAGTACATGCGATCTGAACTTTTTTCGGAATGTGTAGCCATACCTCGATTGGGTCAGTTACATGCTCAACAAGACCACATTGCCATACACGATCAGCACCAGTTATGGAGATGATGGTGAGAGCATACGGGACGGTCGACTGAAATCGGACTGATGGGTTTCCAGAGCAAACTGTCCCTCTTGATTATGCGACCCGCGTTTGCAATGACTTTGCAACACTTGGTGCCCGTGGAGTTAGTATTTTGTTCTCTTCTGGTACGTATGTCTTCATTCTCGCGCTTCTTGTATTCTTAGTCCGACCCGTATAGGCGATGGTGGTGTCGGATCGGGCACCTGCAAGACAAATGACGGATCCAACCGCACACGATTCCAGCCCATTTTCCCCGCTTCGTGTCCATACGTGACCGCCGTCGGAGGTACATACAGGGTGTCTCCTGAAGTCGGTGTCTCGTTCTCCCAAGGTGGATTTTCAGATTATTTTGCGCGCCCGAGCTGGCAAAGCACGGCTGTGAGCGGGTTCCTGGGTAGCCTTGGGTCGACTTATAGTGGGCTGTACAACACGACTGGACGAGGGTTCCCGGATGTTGCTGCTCAGGGACAAGGGTACGTCCACGTCTGTTTCAGTCTCATGAGCAAAACGCCTAATACTTTTATAGATTCCAGGTCGTCTTGAGCGGCAGAACCACTTCTGTTGGGGGCACATCTGCATCCTGCCCCACATTCGCTGGTGTTGTTGCCCTGCTCAACGACTATAGGATCTCGAACGGCAAATCATCGCTCGGCTGGCTGAACCCTTGGTTGTACGCCAACGCGACGAGTGCGTTGAATGATATCACGTCGGGAAGCAATCCTGGTTGCGGTACCAACGGATTCACTGCTCGTGCTGGTTGGGATCCTGTTACCGGTTTGGGAACTCCTGATTTTGTGAAGCTTCAAGCAGTTGTTTAGGACATTTGACGAGCGAGGGTCAATGTATTCTAGTGTTACGGGATTTGCTATGTCAGATTAGCTACTAAAATCAATCAGACGAACGTATCTTTTAGGCGCCTCTTCGGGCTCATAGATATGAAATGAAATACTGGGATTACAGGTGCTCGTGTATGCGTTCCGGAAACCTTGCGGTGGTTAAAAACAAGTGAAGTCTCGGCTTATGGGCAACCAGGGTTGTTGGACAATATACGCGATGCCCCGGGGCCCGTTTATATCTCGAAGCTTCAATACTAGAATCTAAACAGATAGACACTCCCGGTTTGCTATTAGACTAGTGTGAATACGCAGCTCGCAAGCTCGCTGCCGTATTCACCCACGCGCCTGCAGCGGGCTTGCTTCGCAGCTTCAGTACCATGTAGTCGTTATGCAAATGGGGTGATTGGTGGTTCTGTCGAACTTGCAAGCTTGTTACTAACGTTGTAAAGTGATGTATGCACATCAGCACCACTTTTGTTTATCTGTATTAGCCCTCCGGCCTCTTAAAGTCGCGCTCCTATTTTCTATGCTGGCTCAGTTGGCCACATCCACTGAGCCGGTATGTTCATTGTTTCTGTCTATATGCTCTTGTATCTCACCCATCCTGTAGCGTCATTGCGCTCGCTGTTCTGTTTGTCAGGTCTGATCCACCCCCTCCTCGTGCTCGTCTCACCACATTGCCGTCTCCACACGTGTGCCTTTAACGATTAAGATTCAAGCTACACGCACTCTATCAAAATATTCTATAAACCCACTAAGTTGTTTACGGTCTACTCGGATGTGTTGATAGTGTTTGGTAGTTTGGCATTCAATCGCTAACACACTGAGGCGCATATACACTGGACATATCAGCCAGAAACTTCTGAAATGGTGAGAGCTTTTGCAAGAGCTCTTGACCGAGTCAATCAGGTGAAAACTCACCCAAATAGCATTTTTCTTACATGATGTTATCACTATTCTGGTCGTTCCTTGATACCTTAACGTGGTCCTCATCCTCTGTATCGATTCCTATGTATTTTAAGCGTATTTACATCGCGCGGTTTGGTTAGAAAAAGTGGCGTGTCGACGATTTCGGGCCCAGCGACCTCTCCCAGAGGTCTGGTGCTTAATCTTAAACCCTGAGTGTCTTAGACCCTATACTGGTATTTAGGTATGCTTCCCACGGTCGTTCTCTCATTGTATTATAAATAAATAAATAAAAATAAATAAATAGACATTTCGAAACCGAGCACCCTCAAGACCTCCATCGTTCGGGCTTAGGATGAACTCTACAGCAAGTGGTGCTAATTAGAGCGCGGGCGTAGGCAGTCGTTATACATCTACATTTTCAATGGGTATCTGAGACTTAGATCCTATTATACAAGATATAGAGGTAGATAAAGAAGAGGTTATATGCGTACGACGGGACTGAAAACTAGAGATAGCAAAGTACAGCGTTGTATAGTGCAGCAATCACGTCGTCTTCACTCGGTGTCGGGCTGCCCGCATCTGCCACGGTCACTATGTGGCCCCACGGAACGATCTTGGCAATATATTCACCACTGGTCGCAATCATGGCCTCGATATGGAACGAGCCATAAGTCGATGACTTTCCATCACCGTGAGTTCTATCCCACTTCCCAAAGTTCCAGTACGCTCGGAACCCTGTCCCGATACCGTTCAAATACGTTTTCAGGTTCTGAATTTCGGACTCAAATCAATTATACCTACAGTACCATGCAAAAAGAATACCCCACGTGACCTGCAGACACCAAGCTTCGCCCAGCCGCCAAACGCCAGAAGTTTTACCCATGTAGCTAGTATATTACAATAGGAGATAAGCACGCGATATCAGCGAAACAACAAGCGCGAAAATTGATTAGGAAAATAGGTAGATACAAGCAAAAGTATAGCCGGATATGGGGCAATCTTTTTGCCTGGTACACCCGGCTGAGCAAAAGATCAGCAAAGCGCAGGGCTGGCGCCCGGTCTTGAGCCGCCGTTTCACTGCATATTAATGTACTACTGTAGCATGCCAAGGCTATATGCATTAGAGGATCGAGCGCTTACGGACAGAAGATGAAACAAGCTTACCGGCGCGCAGCATATACGGCAATACAGCGCCTGAGGCAAATAGAAGCAGACAGCGGGCCATTAATAAAGTATGAAGCGGTCGCATAATAGGATTATATGGTGCAAGATTCGAAGTCTATGGATGGTCTGTACAGCCAGGAACAAGTAGAAGTGTGGTTTGACGAAAGGACTTACTGAACCATATTGCTAATAACATGCTGTTGAGCATGGCCTGTACGACGAAACTCGGCGCACGCATGCACCAGGTGTATGCGTACCTATTTGCAAGATATAGGCTTGATCGGGGTCATACGGCCGGAGTTACGCATGATGCACCATCAAACCGCCAACAAAATGTGTAGGTTCCATATGAAATTCATATAAAATGATCTAAATTGCAGATGCTTGATCCATAACTCCGGCCGTATGACCCCGATCAAGCCTATATCTTGCAAATAGGTACGCATACACCTGGTGCATGCGTGCGCCGAGTTTCGTCGTACAGGCCATGCTCAACAGCATGTTATTAGCAATATGGTTCAGTAAGTCCTTTCGTCAAACCACACTTCTACTTGTTCCTGGCTGTACAGACCATCCATAGACTTCGAATCTTGCACCATATAATCCTATTATGCGACCGCTTCATACTTTATTAATGGCCCGCTGTCTGCTTCTATTTGCCTCAGGCGCTGTATTGCCGTATATGCTGCGCGCCGGTAAGCTTGTTTCATCTTCTGTCCGTAAGCGCTCGATCCTCTAATGCATATAGCCTTGGCATGCTACAGTAGTACATTAATATGCAGTGAAACGGCGGCTCAAGACCGGGCGCCAGCCCTGCGCTTTGCTGATCTTTTGCTCAGCCGGGTGTACCAGGCAAAAAGATTGCCCCATATCCGGCTATACTTTTGCTTGTATCTACCTATTTTCCTAATCAATTTTCGCGCTTGTTGTTTCGCTGATATCGCGTGCTTATCTCCTATTGTAATATACTAGCTACATGGGTAAAACTTCTGGCGTTTGGCGGCTGGGCGAAGCTTGGTGTCTGCAGGTCACGTGGGGTATTCTTTTTGCATGGTACCGTAAACCCGAGCTGAGAGAGACTTACAGTTCGCGAGACAGCTAATCTAGGTTGTTGAGAACGAGGCATCTCTAGGAAGTTGGCAAGTGATTTCGACCGTTGGCTCTGGGATAAAGATTCGGACGCAGGAAGGGCTACGATGGTTCGACTATGATTCGGGGTGAGTAAAAAGAGGCTGTATGCACGTCCTGGCGTGCCGATTTCAGAGTCGTGAGTACTTCACGAAAAGAGTGGAAAACTCCATAACTGTTAAATAGGCATCACGCAGTTTGGCGAGAGTAAAGGCGTCGGGGTGGCAATAATCTAGGTGCGATAATGTCGGCCCTTGTTGCGGGCTTTCGACGCTTGCCACCGCGGTGCATCTCATGCGCAGCCTACCGACAAACACAACAAGATGCACAAGCTCCAAATAAATGCTACTAAAAATCAACGTGCGTGATTTCTCCTCGCGTTTGCCACCTCCGACACAGCCTTTGATTAAGCCCCCCATGCTTGTGAGCTGATGTTACTTCCGCCGCCCAGGCACGTCTGTGCGGATCGAAAGATTCGGCTCGTTACGAAACAAACGAGCAACCGCCTCAAAGTTTGGTCGTTGAGCGTTCAAGCAAGGTTTAAACCCCGCAAACAGGCGCGCGTTCGAGCCAAAGCTACTTATACTCATAATAACAAACCAAAAAGGTTTCCAACCACTCGCATACCAAACATGTATGCGACGAAAACCTCCCGATTTTTCACAGTAAGGCGATGTCAGAAAAAAACCTAACGCAGGAAATTGGTTTCTGCAATCGCATACCCAAATATGTGTGTTGTATTCCTTTTATAGAAGGTTTCGCTGGTAGTGTTCCTGGATATTAATTACATCGTCATATCCAGCCGCAAATGGTCAGCGATCATGGTTGCCACCTTTCCATTGTCTTCTACCCATTACTTTAAGAGAGAAACTGGCTCCTGATTCAGATAATCTCGCCCCGTCCTCGACTCTTGCGCCAATCACCCCACTGGTCCGTTCAATCTTATAGTAGAATATGCCAGGATCGATAATCCCGTTCGTTCCCATACTATGACTACGCAGTATGGGGTAGGCTAATTCTTTCTTCAGTTGCCCTTACGTTACCGGAGCCCGGTTTTGCCTTCGTTTCTCGAGCACCTCGAAAGAGACTTTCGAGATACCCGTATCCGTGATTGATACCTTCACTCCATTTACCATTTCGCCAGTTATGAAAGTCTCCCTCGATCACTCGGCCACCTCCCTCGACGACGGAAGCCAAATCATCAGCAGGCTTCCGAAAGAGATGATTCTCAAGGTGTTTGATCGTCGGTTTGCCTATTCTCTCCGAGCCTACCACAAGGTTCCTCCCGCGACCTACGAGACCGAGGAAGCATATCGGCAATACATGGCCGCAGATCCAGCTTCTGATGATCTAGTTTTGGAACAACATATGGCTGCTGCGGTCGGTCCATCATTTGAAGACCGAAAGGACGCCCCAGCGTATCTGCTTGAACACAACGTCACATTACGTATGACATACTATTTCGAGGACGAGTGCGCCGGTTACGAACGTCTTTCTCACCTTCAAGGGAAGGATCTCCCAGTCTTCTATGGCACTATCGAGTTCATTAGCGGTCTATCGGTTCCGGATCTTACTCCTCCTATTCAAGGTGTACTGATCGAGGCTATTCCTGGAGTTACTCTCGATAAGCTGGATCCTGGATCTGTCGATGTCGACCAATTGATTCGAGGTGCTCTTCGAATCGTACGTGCTTTACCGGAGCTCGATATGGTAAATGAGGGCCCCCGCTTGGGAAACTTTATCGCGAAGCCTGATGGGACTGTCGCCATGATAGATTTAGCTCAATCCAGAATACGGGATGAGGCCGAGGACGACGAAGAGTGGTTCGAGGCGAGACGAGGCGCTGACGAGGAGAACCGGATTGAGTTCGAGGCAGAGAAACTTTACAACCGGCCATGGGTTCTAAACATGCAGTTCAGCAAAGAAGAAACTGGGGAGATTCATGCTATAAGCGGGCCATGGACAAAGCGCGCTACTACTCAGGAGTAACCAAATACGAATCCACAGATGGCGTACTTAGATACAGCAAGCCATGTACCAGTCGTTAGGCATGGTTCTCTCGTAGAAAGATAATCAGGAATTTCCGTCTAAGCTTTAGCTCAAATCATTACCGATCAGTCAGGCATGGAACGTATTCAAGCGCTCAACAACCAATGGTCGGGGCAATTGCTTGCTTGTTCTAGTCATAATTAAACGCCCCAGTACAGAGAGTATCCCCGTGTGGCCAAAGCGACCTCAACGGAAAAGAGGAGGGCTTCGATTGATCTTGGCGTCCAAGACAGAAACCCCAAAATAAAGTATATGCTAATGACTGAACACGGCCAAGGTCTCTACCAGACTGCTTTGAGGTTTCGAACCAAACAAGGCCATACGGTACCGCTTTGTCATGCTGAGTCAGTCGGCTCTCATATGAATCATATGAATAAAGACTCAGCCCGTGAATCGAAGAGTGCACAAGCCAATTAGTCAACACGCACTTCATAGAATACTCTAGAACCTTGGTGTGCTTCAAGTTTACATTTTGAGTGGTGCGGTGCTAATTACAATAAAAAGATGAAGAAATACAAAAATGCGACAACACCCGGCGTGGATTGAAATCTTGGTTTACTCTTGGATCTTGGCAAGAATCTCAGAGTCTTTGAATAGGAAGTATTCCTATGACATCCCAATGTCAATGCAAATTCGATAGGAGATTAACAAAGTGTGCGCACCTCTTCACCAAGCTTGATAGAGTTTCCTCCCCACCCAGGCAACAGTACTCGATCGCCAGCCTTGACGGATGGCGGGATGATATCTCCTTTTTTGTTTGGCGCACCGGGTCCGACAGCGATTACTGTCGCTTCAGGGAGTGGACTGGAGGTGGCAGACGAGGGAAGGAAGATGCCCGATGCCGTTTTCTAGAGAACTTGACATTAGCCCAAATTGCACAACCCGAGAGAGGGCGACGTACGGTATCCGGTTTGAACCTCTGCACCAGTACTCGATCGAGGAGCGGGATCACCGACTTGATCGATTTAAAAGTCGCTTGCGAGGCCTACAGCACCGTCAGTATCCCCCAGCTCGCTGCGACGGGCGATACACACCATGGCTGAGAGAGTGTGGTGGTCGATCACAAAAAAATCCAGAAAGTTCGGCTTTGCAAATGTTTGGGCGCAGATCATCAAAAAATCTCTCCAGTCAAAATTAAATTTAAAGCCGCGCGTTCCGGAACCTGCCACCACCTTCCCCCTCTACTACACTCCTCTCCCAAAATGCACCGCTCGACGTCGATGATGCGTACCTCTCTCTCTGGACTTCCCCGCTCGTCCCGCTCGCTTGTGCTTTCTCGAGGCGCCCACAAGGAGGTCAAGTTTTCCAACGAGGGTCGGGCTGCGATGCTCAAGGGTGTCGATGTGCTCGCCAAGGCTGTCAGCGTGACGCTCGGACCCAAGGGTAAGTATATATTCCTCCGAGCCTGATCTCGTTTGCTTATCGGTCTCGGTTTAGGTCGCAATGTGATCATCGAGCAGCCCTATGGCGGACCGAAGATCACCAAGGGTGAGTCCCATCGGTTAACTTGGCAATGAGGTTGGCTCATTGAGATTTATCGCAGATGGTGTGACGGTTGCCAAGTCCATCACGCTCAAGGACAAGTTCGAGAACCTAGGTGCCCGACTTGTTCAGGATGTTGCGTCCAAGACAAATGAGACTGCTGGCGATGGTACTACCACTGCTACCGTTCTCGCTCGAGCAATCTACTCTGAGGGTGTTAAGGTAGGATATTCAACTATAATACCTCATCTGTTACTTATGCGATCGGCATGCAGAATGTGGCAGCAGGGTGCAACCCGATGGATCTCCGCCGAGGCTCCCAAAAAGCTGTCGACAAGGTTATCGAGTTCCTCGAGTCGAACAAGCGCGTGATCACGACTAGCGAGGAGATCGCTCAAGTCGCGACCATCTCGGCCAACGGTGATGCGCACATTGGTCAACTTATTGCGACCGCTATGGAAAAGGTCGGAAAGGAAGGTGTGATCACCGTCAAGGAGGGCAAAACGATCGAAGACGAGATCGAAATTACCGAGGGTGCGTAGTCTATCTTGTTAAATCTATCCAGAAACTGAACTTGATTTTCCAGGTATGAGGTTCGACCGAGGATACATCTCGCCGTACTTTATCACCGACGTCAAAACCCAAAAGGCTGAATTCGAAAAGCCACTCATCCTACTCTCCGAAAAGAAAATCTCGGCCCTCCAGGATATCCTCCCCTCACTCGAGATTGCCGCTCAATCCCGCCGTCCTCTGTTGATCGTAGCGGAGGACATCGATGGCGAAGCGCTCGCCGCCTGCATCCTCAACAAACTCCGAGGCCAACTGAGCGTATGCGCCGTCAAAGCGCCCGGATTCGGTGATAACCGTAAATCTATCCTCGGCGATTTGGCCATTCTCACTGGCGGAACCGTCTTTTCGGACGAGGTCGACGTCAAGCTGGAACAAGTCACCCCAGAGATGCTAGGCTCGTCTGGTTCCATCACGATCACCAAGGAGGACACGATCTTCCTCAACGGGGCCGGAGCCAAGGACGCTATTGCCGCCCGATGCGAGCAGATCCGGGCCGTCTTGAACGACCCGACGACGAGCGATTTCGATAAGAGCAAGCTCCAAGAACGACTCGCCAAACTCAGCGGAGGTGTCGCCGTCATCAAAGTCGGGGGTTCGTCCGAGGTCGAGGTCGGAGAGAAGAAGGACCGATACGACGACGCTCTCAATGCGACGCGTGCGGCCGTCGAGGAAGGGATCGTCCCCGGTGGAGGTGTCGCGCTGCTCAAGGCTTCGCTCGCGCTCACGCCCGAGGCGGTCGTGACGTCCAACTTTGATCAGAGTTTAGGTGTTTCGGCTATCCGAAATGCGCTTCAACGACCGGCGAGGACGATTGTTGAGAACGCGGGTGAGGAGGGTAGCGTGGTTGTTGGACAGATTTTGGAGCGGTACGGGGACAAGTTTACGTGGGGATACGATGCCGCCAAGGGGGAGTATACGGACATGATCGCACGAGGGATTGTGGACCCGCTCAAGGTCGTCAAGACTGCTTTGATTGACGCTAGGTGGGGATCGCTTGCTTCTTCGTATTACGAGACAGATGACTGACTCCGATACTTTATTATAGCGGCGTGGCGAGCTTGTTGACCACGAGCGAGGCATGCATCGTCGAGGCTCCCGAGGAAAAGGCCCCAGCCGGTGGTATGCCCGGCGGAATGGGAGGCATGGGAGGCATGGGCGGTATGGGCGGATTCTAAGTTCTAGGACTCGCGGCATTTGGCTCAGTTATTATTCTGTGCGCGTGTGTGTACGATTTTCGCGTTTTTAGTGATGTAGTGAACAAACAATGAAAACATCCCCCGCTCAATGGCTAATTGAAATAACGTTATGGGTGTAACAAATTCTGAGGGGGGATCGATTGCGTGGAGAGACAATATCGACAATTTACAATAATTCAACATGCTGCTTCAATATATATATGTATACCGCTTTCTATGTAGATTTCTCAGAAAAATCGAGGATCCGCTTATTGATATATGCGCAAGCTTCCGCCCAACCTTCTTCTCGTTCGTCCATTATATATCGCGGAGGTAAGAGCCGCATACGAGGCCACCACTGGGCGAAGAACCTGGTATACCATATGAGCAAATACAGGTAATACGCGCTTTTGATAGACCAACCTAGCTATGGGATCGCATACACTTGGTCTCGCAGCCGTAACTAACGGGAACGTCTCAAACTCTAGAGCTGAGATCACAAACGATTGGCGTATGCCCCCCTCTTCTAAAATACGTTCGAGTTCCGACGGCTCGCCCAGAGCTTCAGGGCCAGTTACACGAAGATACTCAAGGTTGGGGAGCAAAACAGGAAGTTGCAAGAAATCATCCAGTTCAATAAAGTGGTTAAGCTCGAGGTGGCGTAGCGAGGGCCATGTTCTGGCAATGGCGCTCGCAGGATTGATACCCTCGACTTCGATACCATCTAACACAAACTCGATAAGGTTTGTTTGTGGTGTACAGTCGAGTTGATCGGGTTCAAAGGTGAGCACACCGCGCTCCGAATAACGGGCTATATCTAGAACCACTCGAAGGGACCTCATTTGGCGGCTTCGGGTCGCAAACAAGTGGTACAGTGGGTAGAGTGGAACATCTTCATAGGTCAGGAGAGAAATTTCTACTTCCTCTATCTGAGATACCAACGATGTCGTCCACAATCCCATCAGTGGGCGACCCTCGCACCCAGTCAAGAAAAGCGTTCGGAGGTTTTGGAATGATCCATCAGGGAAGGCAGCCTGGGAGAACATGGCAGCGTTATGGTTCATTATGTTGCCTATTGTAAGAGTCTTCAATCCAGGCATCCTTGAGATCCAAACAAGCAGTTCAGAGTTCAAAATGTCCGAGTCAACAGCAAGTGTAGATAAACATTGAGGGATGGGCAAGCTCCTAAATGGATATGAATTCTGCATATCCTCTCGATTCCGGTTGTCTGGGACACCCAACCTATTCTCGTCACGCATAGATAGCGATCGCAGCTCGGGGCAACCTGTAAGGATTCGCGCTCCCAAGAATTGAAAGAACGATTGATATTGAGACCGATCGATTGACACATTTTCAACTAACGTAAGCTGGGCGAGTGAGGGTGAGATAAGTAGCCCAAGCAAGCGCAAATCGTACATCGGCCGCAGAGTTCGAAACCGTCGGCCAAGCCGGATGTGATCAAGGTGAGGCATAAGAACAGTTTCGCCTATAGCATTCGTAAGAGCACGAATCTCCTCCGAGTGATAGTAAAACTCGTCCAAATAGGTATCGACCGTTGGCTGGCTGAGACTGTAATCAATCTCTCTGACATGGGAAGCATAAATACGAAATCGATCGAAATATCCAGATGGCAGTGGCTTCGGGATGTTCAGCTAGGGGACCGATATCAGCAACCTACACCCAATTACGGTTAATCACAATCTGGTTTAACCTACCTGCAGCGTCATTAAACGAGATTGATTGGTGAATTCAAATCCGCCCAGAAGGTTCAAGAGATCTTGAGCATCTACAACTCTTGAGCCCCAGACCTTCCGAATCGCAACATAGAAGAATGCTTGTGAGACATAGAGCAGGGAGATCGCATCGGTGTAATCAACACACGAAGCTATGGAGTTGCGTATTTCCCAAATCTGTAGAGCACGGGAGCTGTGCAACACTGTGTCTCCCTGCTCGCCCTTTAGAGTAACATCGCCTCCCATCTCAGAAGACTGGGAGTTGGTCCAATACGCAGATCCCTGCGAAAGTGGGTGTGAAACACCAATCGATCAAATCACGCAAGCCCTAGAGTGGCTGTGCAATGGACGCTTCTCAAGCTATGCATATTGTAGGCATGCTAATCAAAACCACATGCCTTGTCACAACTCGCCGTGGTTGTGGCCAAAACCTTGGTTTTTCATGTCACGAAAACTTACTCGTAGCCAGCAACTTGCCAACCTCTCACGTCGTTTACTAGTATAAAAATTGACGAGCAGAATACATTCCACCAAATGTTGAATGTATGCGCTCAATTCTTATCCCCCACGTAATCAAATCCACCCCCTCTCTCAATGATACAAAGCATCAGAATAATTGATATAGAGCATTACATACGCTTCGTATACAGAATCACGTCTTACTACGACCCTACAATTAGAATGTGTGAGCCATAGCACGCGGAGTACTTGGACTCAGACACCGGAAGCGACGCTCATTTCGCGTTACGGGTAGTCATCCATTATCCTCCCCTTTAGGACTGTATTTTAACGGCTCGCTCTCCGTCATTGCTCGCCGCAGGCACCTTCGTTTCTCGCGCACGCTTTTGTGCCCACCAACCGCACCCCCCTCTGGCTGCACAGCAGGATAACTGGGCAACTCACGAGCCACCCGCACCTTGTCTCAGGTATCCCGGCGTCCCTCAACCCCCGATCTTTTAGTGCTTCTAGTTTCTCTCCCTTTACGGCTTCCTACCCCGCTTCTTGAGATCGCTTCAACTAGAACACGAAACTCTGCAGTTGGAGTAGCAATCATGTGGCTACTGGGCCGGTAAATAGCACTTAGTAGCGTAAGAGTAAATCTCACTAGACCTGGAGTAGGGTACCCTAACATGTGTAGAGTTTTAGCTTTTGGTTGAGTATATATAGCGCCAATAATTCTATGAGGAGCATTCAACTTGTTTTATTTCTTGAGCATGATTTCATCCTCCTCCAATACATGCACTTGGCGGGTGTATCTAACTTTATAGAGCTCTTCTCAGCACGCCTCTGAGTGCTGCACAAGCTCGTGAGCGTGACCGCGCAACTACGATGATTGAGACACAGCGCCCAGAAGGAAAATCTCTCTACCCTGTCAAGGGCCAGATACATGCATGTCATCGTCGCTCCACTGTCTGATGTGTCTTGTGTACCCAGTTCGACTCTTTATTCGTGTATGACTTTAAGTATGAACAAGGAAATAATGCGCGTAGCGCTGCGAACCTAACGAACACAGAGAGAAAGAGGCTCAGCGAGCGTGGAAAGCAAGCTCGATTGTACTATAGCTACCTAACGAACACAGAGAGAAAGAGGCTATAGTACATATGAGAAAGAGACACGAACGAACGAACATGAGAGAACATACCTCAGCGAGCGTGGAAAGCAAGCTGAGGTTACGGAACCAAAAACCCCTATCTATATAGGGGCGACGGAACAAAACAAATCCAAACAATGACCGAGCGATGAGCGAGCACGCAGGGAGCACACGGTCATGTGCTATCCTGCATAAAAGGAAAAGAAGAAGAAATCGCATCCACGTGATAATATCGAATCGGGCGGCTCCGCCACCAAACACTGAGCCACTTCCAGCGCCAGCATGCATATGGACAGCTCTCCTTAGCGATGCAAGAAGCCGAGGGGATAGCTTTGAAATTCGGCCCCTCACCGAACGCGCTGCCAGTCCTGTACTCCATTTTATGGAGCAGGATTTGCATCCGGGATACAGCGCTAAAAGCCCAAGTCTCCCCTATCTTTCGACTACGTCCACTACAGACATCGTTTGTAGATCAGCTGGTTGTAATTTGAAGAACAACTCATAATATTCTCGATAAGCTTACAATCTTCACTGGTTTTTACCTTGCCCTATGGCATCGACTCACCGCCTCGAGATGCTTCCCTCTGCCCAATCTCCGTTAACGAGGATATTATCCCGCTCAGAGCTCCAGCCATTGTCCGTTCTGAACGATGCGGTAGAGATGGCTTATGATGCTCGAAACCTTCCAGCCTTTGGCGATCCACAACTTGTACCGGCATGTGTATACCTGATGATGCTCCAGCCGGCGCTTGAAGCTCGAAAGGGTCCACAAGAGATCGCTGCAAGGAACGCGAACATAGATGCAATACGAAAACAGGAGAGCATATACACTTTGATGTGTGCGCAGGTTATAGCTCTATCCTTACAAGTTAATTTGTTGGGTAAAGACAAATTGTTCAAATACCTGGAACGACTAGACAGGATGCCCGGTTCGTCAACTAGAGGCCCGTCCTTCCTATCTGCATTCAGTTCATATGTCTCCCGCACTATATACACCAAGATCACCCGCAGGCTAAAAGCATTGACGGATTCACACACACCAAAACGCACGCCACACGTGGAGTATGCCGAAATGCCGTCACTTGCTTCGTTAGGGCAGGATAGTGCCGAGTTCCTATTATGGTTCTTGTACGATGAGAGGGATATGATATTGGAGGCCAGGCATGAGATGCCAACTTGCTGGCAGGGCTGGCCGGTCTTGATGTACCAGCTATGGGTCTATGTTCGGGGAATTAGACTGTAAGTATTGTTCGCGCAGGCTGTCTGATATTGTTCAGCTAATCTCTGCGATGAATCATTCAGTACGAAACGTATGACAGTGTTCCTACGGGATCTTATCTGTCGTTTTGGCATAGTGAGCTCCGGTGATCCTCACGAGGATGACTTGCTTCTCTTCGTGGAGAGCAGCCTTGAGGACACTTCGGGTGATGGCTTTAACAACGAGCGAAATAGACCCATGGGTTACGATGATGCGGAGACTATGACCTTAGCATACGCTGAGCGATTTTGCAGTGCCAAACCCCCATGCATGAAGTTCTCCGTAGCGATCCTGCGCTGGATCCTTCCTGGGCTGAGTCAGACGGTAGAAACCAAGCATATGTTGATCGAAGTGGTAGATGCGTCGCTGGCTCGAGCATGGCGCGCCATTGAGAAGGGTGGACTGGACAATGAACAAAAAGGGCTGATAATTGAGTTTGCACAGAATCTATTTACAGATATTCAGTGAGTAAGTTGCACAAGTCAGCACCAAGTCTAACTCGCTGCCGGATTTAAGAGCATTCTTGCGAGATGAGGTAGTGCCGGAGTCTGAAAAGATTAGGTTAGCGAAGATTCTCATAAAGCACGAGATATTGGACTTTGCGGGGCGAGTGATTCTACTCATTACCATTGGGGGAGTAACACGAGCCAACGTCATTTTAAGCCGTAAGCTTTCGGTCAAACGCTTGACCTGAAAGGGATGCTGATATGAAGGCCGTTCAGAGAAACTTTTGCCCCTCCTCGGCGCACGCAGCGAGTGCTTCCAGCAGACATTCAAGTTCTTCAGCAAGTATTACTCGCCTACTCAGGAAGATTTTGAATCTTGGGCCCGTGTCCTCGTGCACACTCGCCGAATGTGTGTTTCGAACCTACGATCTGGAATGATTATGCGTACCTCAGACGAATGGTGGGACATTGGCATAAGCCTCGGGCTCAACCTCTGGGGAGGGTTCTCATGTTGTGCATGGCCGAGGTGCCCTATTCCGCACGGGCCGGTATGGTACGCGTGCGACGGGTGCGATTTGACGGGGTACTGCAGCAAAGATTGCCAAATCGCGTAAGGTCACATTTGCTGAATTTGGGATAATCGAATTTACGATGATCGTATGTAGGCACTGGACAGTGAATTCGCCTGTAGACAACCATCAAGCCGAGTGCGCGGATCTTTCGAAACTACGTCTGAAGTTAAACTATAACTGGAAGAGCCAGGAGATAGGAAAATATGATGAAACATGGGTCCAGCCAGACGAATCAGACGAGCCGAAATCAGACGAGTTTAGTGAAGCGGAATCGAGCGAACATGATCAATTTAATATTTCCTCGCGCGATTCGGAAACTAGCCATTCTAATTACGGACCTACGGTATGCGAGACATAGCGAATAATGTATACGTATTGTGGTAGATTCGGAGCAATTATCTTATTATATTACCCGTGCGGTCAGCCTTTGTTTAGAACACAAGAGTCGACATAGGTTGTAGGTAGAATGATTTGGCTAAGTTCCGGCCTCGCGGTTAGTTGACGAACTTGTACGGCGATAGCTGATTGTCGGAAGCCAAACCAGGATGAATATCAAATAACATGAGCTGGCCCGCACAGATTCGGCCGGCGGCAGACCCTGACCAGGGGTACCGAGCCGGCGGCACATCAAGTCCAGACTCGCCTCCCGCAATTGCCCATTCTCCTCGTCCCATTTGCCATTTCCCTCGCCGATGGATCACGGTAGACCTCATTTCAGAACAACATCATTGGACAGAGACGTGTCTTAAACGGCGATGGGGCACGGTCAACGCATCAGCTACTTGTCCCGAACCTACCGATAATCCACGAGTGTCCCGGCCTATCTCGACTCGTAGTCTTAGCCCGTAGTATATATACTGCCCCGACTCTGGCATACCAGTTCACCATGCTCCATCAGCATACCTCGAGCCTCATCGACCTATTCGCACAACAGCCCTTAGTCTTCACTTCACCCTCGTCTTCAATCCACACTACCATGTCTGCCAGCCCAAGCCACTTCATCCACCACGAGCCCCACCAATACCCCCGCCTGCCTGGCAAGCCTCTCACGGGTATGCCTTACATTCGGAAACACTTTTACGCACCAGAGGTGGGTTTGTTTATTCTCTTCACTGAGCTTGCGGCTAACGAATCAATCATAGGTTCTGCCTCTTGTTGGTGTCCTGAGCTTTGCCATTGGCATGGGCTTCTACTTTGGTTCTGGGGCAGCACGAAAGTACGTTCTTACCTCCCCCCTTGGTGTCTAGCACATTCTTATATCCACTTCCACTAGGAATGACGTCCAATGGCAACCTCGCACCCAACCTTGGCTCCACACTGCCACCGACAGCACCCACTGGGAAGGTGCAGGTGGCGTTCGTGAGATGCTGATGGCGGCCGGAAAGAGGGAACATGTCGCATATGAAGAAGAAATAAAGCACTCAATACACTAGAGATTCGGAAAACTGTTTGAGATCCTTCATTGTATTATATACCGGAACATTTCTGTGTTTGTTCGTCTCTGAATGTACTTCGTATTGTTGCTTTTGGAATGCAGATTTTATATTAAAAAAATCGAATGGGGGTTGTGAACATAAGTTACAACATGGGGTGTGGTATAAGTGCAGCTGGGATTCTCAACGCCACATTGACGCACCCGAACTCACACCATCCTCAAATCCGAATTACCATCCTTCATCCTCCTGGCGTGGCGTAGCAGCAGCACAGCAGAGCTCGCAGTCATACCCTCCATTCTTTTTGCAGCGCCCTGTATTCCGCAGATATTAACTTACGACTGCCAAGCAAAGAGAAACAGACGTACAATGCTTCCGGGCCGAACTTTCTTTAGCCTTTCCCTCACCTCTGTACTCAGCCCAACAACAGCATCGTAATCCAATCCAGGGTCGAGTACGAGCATCTCGTCAGATGTGAACGCACGGACATCAGCCGCTTGACGCTTGAGATGGTGCAGATATTGGCCTAGCTCCCCGTGTAAGTCACTATCGCTCTTTCGACCATAGGGGTGTAGCCCACCTTCGATATCAACCCTGGCGAGCACCGTTGGATCAAGTTTCCCCAGCTCGGGTATAGCTTGTGCCAGCCGGACACAGGTCATTCCTGGATTTCGCAGTATATCTAGTCCACTATTTTGATATTTGAGGCGGTGCTATTCGAGGGGATCGCGAGAGACTCACCTGCGGGGGACACCATCTCTCTTTGTACTAAAGCCGTATGATTCCCATCCCTGTATATCGAGATGTGATCAGAATCCTCGCTGGCGATCATAAAAGCAACACAGACTTGCGGGCTTAATACGGTTCCTTCCAGTAGCTCCAGCGCGCGACCCATCGTCTTTTTGGCGTGTTGGAAGGTGGACCAGCGGTCGTCGCAAATGACACCAACGGCTCTGCCTTTAAAAATGCGTCGATAATAGAACAACGAGAGACTAGAAAACATGAATACCTTTTGGCGTCAGACGCATATCGGCGTTGTCACTCCGGATGGACATACGATACTCTGCTCTGCTAGTGAACATTCGATCTATGTTCTCCTTGCCGTTAAATCAATCTCCTCTACTAAAACAATTAAGACTCACAAGGCTCTTCAATACCTCTTCCAATTAAATCGTCAATCATGACACCGACAAAGCCATCCGCTCGTCCAAGTACCATCTTTTGTCGACCAAGGGCGGAAAGCCCAGCGTTAATGCCGGCCAAAATACCCTGAGCGGCCGCCTCCTCGTATCCGGTTGTTCCGTTGATTTGTCCAGCAAGGAACAGACCACGAATACGCTTCGTTTCGAGTGTGGCTAATATGTGGTGAGTGAGATTAAAATTAAATAGTGGAATAGACGTACGATCCAGCTCTCGCGGGTCAATATGGTCGTATTCCACCCCATATGCAGGCCTTACGATCCGTGCGTTCTCGAGCCCTGGGACCGTTCGTACTAGTTGTTCTTGAACATCTTCGGGCATACTGTTTGATAATCCGTTGGGATAAATCAGATCTAAACATGTCCATTAGGTGACTCGGTACTTTGGACCGAACAAACCACGAACCAGAGTCGAAGCCTTCAGGTTCGAGCCAAATGATATGTCCAGATTTTTCCGTAAACCGAAGTACTTTGGCTTCAAGAGACGGACAATACCGCGGACCTGGGAAATCAGAACGTAAAAGACAGCGAGCGGGAAACAAACTGAGAGTAACACACCTTTCACAGTTTCTCGCACATGAATCGTCCTATGCATATTGTCCCTAATGATCTTATGTGTCTCCTCGGTTGTTGTGGTTTTGAAACATGCCACTTGTTGATCCTGCTCACTCTTAATTGCTACGTCAATCATTTTTTTGCCCGCAAACTTGCCTCGTATTTTACGCCTGGCCCCCAGAAAGCAAATCCGCTGGCGGGTACATCTCCATCTTGCCTATCGAGCTTCGAAAAATCAATAGTTCGTTTGTCCAACCGGGCAGGGGTGCCGGTTTTTAGTCGACCGAGTTGGAAGCCAGCTTGGGCAAGGGAAGTGGATAGACCAGAAGCCGGAGAAGGGGCATCATTATGTCGGCCGGCGGGGAATGTCTTGTCACCTAATCAATCAAAAATTAGAAAGGCCAAGACTCGGCACCGTTTGATGAGGTTCGTACCGATATGAATTTCTCCTGCCAAGAACGTTCCTGTGCAAATCACGACCTCGGAGCATCGAATGATTTCTCCTGTGTCTAATCGAACTCCCGTTACGCTTTGCTGAGTGAGCGGACTCAAGGATGATGAGATTGGTTCGAGGATCAAGTCGTGTACGCTTGCTGCTCGAAGATCGAGGTTTGCGGTCTCGGCAAGTGCGGATTGGACGGCACGTTTATATAGGATGCGATCCATTTGTGCCCGAGGTCCCTAGCATTCGATGAGTTTTGACATCAGCGTAGGGGCTGGGTTGAAACGCATACCCAAACGGCAGGGCCTTTCGACCTGTTCAACATATGCCATTGTATCCCAGCCTCGTCTATGAAAATTAATGAGTAACGGTCAAGGAACAGACGACTAGCGTACCAGCAGCTCTACCCATGATTCCTCCTAGAGCATCCACCTCTCTAACAAGTGTTCCTTTACCTACTCCGCCAATGCTGGGGTTGCACGACATCTCTCCCACCGTCTCCAATTTCTGTGTGATCAACACCGTTCGTGCGCCTGCCCTAGCTGCGCCAGAAGCAGCCTCGCACCCTGCATGTCCCCCACCGATGACACAGACGTCATAGTGAGAAGAAGAAGTGGCATAGCGCCGTCGACAGAGAAGCCGACTAGCTTGGCGGAGGCGAGACGAAAACATCCAGATGGGGGTCAAGAGCCCGGCGCTTATGGTTCAGGGCGTGATCGACGATCAATATATATTGCCGCATGGCTCGATCAAAGCCATTTCAGCCCTGTTCCACTCGTCCACCATCCGCCGTTTTCTTCAACATGTCTAGCCCCAAAGCTCTCGTCGGAAAGCCTGCCCCCGCCGTCACACTCTCCTCCGCTACTGGCGAGCAGTTTGAGCTCAACCCTGCCACCTCGGGCCAGCCAACAGTCATCTTTTTCTTCCCGGCCGCCGGAACATATGGTGCGAACGAGATATTTTGTTGTTGGAAAAGGAAGCTAACCGAGCTTTTTTTGCCTAGGCTGCACCAAGGAGGTTTGCTCGTTCCGTGATGCGCTGTCCTCCAATCCTCTCTACAAAACTCACAACGTCCAGATCATTGGGATTAGCGCTGACAAGGTGGCGAAACAAAAATCGTTTGTCGACGCACAAGGAATCCCCTTCCCCATGCTGTGCGACGTAGATGGAGAGGCCCGCAAAAAGTATAATGTTGGAAAGGGCATGCTCGGTCTTACAGAAGGTGCGCATTCCAAGCCATTCATTTCCCTGTCCACCCGGCCGTAACAGGCGTTACTGTTTACAGCCCGCGTGACGTTCTGCGTCGACAAAGAAGGCGTTGTTCGGGAGTTTTATGATTCGATGTTGAATTTTACGTGAGTCGTGAATTGTATCGAGTTACCAAAAGCTAACACTTGAATGTATATGTTAGTGCGCACGAGAAGCACGTTACCAAGTGGCTTTCGACATTGCCTACCTCGGAAACTGAGGCTGCTGCGCCCGACTCTGCGCCGGAGCCTGCGCCAGAAGCATAGAATCTTCATTGTCTTTAGTTCTGATAGATCTTGCCGTTCTTGTTGTCTGCTTCCTACGCCCAGCTCTACATAAAATAGATATCAGGGATAATTGCTACAATAAGGCTGAATTGAACCATGCGAAGTCGGACCTAGTAGTTTTCATCGGGTGACCAACATAGCTCGTTTGCATTATCGCTTTGGATAGTTCTTGGGTTGCAGCCGTCGTCAGAGGTTTACCCTCGATCACTAGTTCAGGTGCCAACGTCACATGTTCTGCGATAAGGACTGAAATGTGCGTATAAAGATACCACCCGATTCGGTAGGCTTCTTGCCGTTGTGGGAGTGGGATGTATGCGTGGGATGACTTGTTTGGTCTCGTAAGCTTGTACAAAGTTGTAGAAGTCCTTAACCCGCTAAGAGATGACGTAGTTCCAGATTGACCTCCAGTTGTTACCCTGAATTCTTGAAACACCAACACGTGATACACATGTGGTATTTAGCTCGAGTTCGCTTTTGCCTCGCCAAACAAATGACCGCACTACAACACTAGACGATGCCTCGGCGTGAAAGAGCTTTGAACACCCCCGAAATTCTTGGTATTATTTGTAGCTTTGCTAGCCTCTCAGATTCTGCTCGACTGGCTCGCACATGCAGGGGATTCTATCATGCCGCAGTGCCGTTTATATGGAAGAACATAGTCGGAGCTCCAAAGCTGCTGTGTTTGCTCGGAGCTACTTGCCCTCCTTTCGGAGATACCCCTACAAGCGGTTTTCAAGTACGTCCAAACTCGCTTCGATATATTCATTGTTAATAAGCCGATCGCCCACAGACAATCAAGCTACCTGCGGCCCCGATCGATTTTTCGCGCTTTGACTTTTACGCGCAGTTTGTGTCCTCGTTTGATGTTTACGACCACTCGCCAAGACCACGATTCTACCTCGTCAAGGGCTGGGAGAATCTCATCGCACGTGCTCGAGACAAGCCATTGCTCCCCAACCTGTCTTCCCTTATTTTGCACTTGGGCTATGATTACGCGCTGTGGATAAGAGCGTTTGCGTGCCCTTCGCTAACCAAGGTATCAGGAGGTCTCGTCGAGGAGGACACCATGCCAGGGATCGCGCCACCAACACTACGAAATGAAACCCAGGTAAGCCGTATGGGCATTATTCCGGTAAATTGACCAGCATACTACAGGTAAATGACATAATAGAATGTCGTGGGTAGCCCAAGTATCGAAATGGGCACAAATCTCCTGTGGAATACATGTGACAGACATGTATTATGCAGGTAAAATCTCAAGTCGTTTTGCTACATTGTACAGGTCTTCGGACTGTTTTACGTTGGTTTTACATGTCGTCGTCTCGCTGAATGTATGCGCGCTTCTCAGTTCAATTACCTGGGTTCTACATTTTTTGTAGTACTTATTTACATGGAAACCATAAGCGTTTTATACTGTGTGTCCGATACAATACCTTGTTTTCACACAAGTCCATCGTCGCTGGTGCTATCACCACGCCAGGTGCGATCCATTGTAAGAGCTTCGTTTCGAGGTAGAGTCAATTAAAGTCGAAGCGGCCAGTCGAGTGGGTGGGAAAAAAATGAGGAGAGGCGAAGTCAAACGGGCTAGCCACGCTTGCGAAGCGGGTGGTTGCTGGGCAGAACGGCTTTGGCAGAATCGCAATTGTTTTTGTTGTCTTCTTCACCACGCAAAGGCCAGTCTATGACAGTATCGTGAGTACAAGTGATAGTACAAAATGAATAACTTGCCGTCGTATCCCGTTCCTCCGAGTTTGGTTCGACATTTGGAGGATCGCTTGGGCTGATTGGGATCAGCACCTCACAAGGTGCACCTGGCTCCGGTACACTACTTGAGTTGACGGTCGGGTTATTAGAAGGTGGAGATGGATGACCGGGCGCTCGCAAGAGTCAGCATGATTATACAAGTCGAAGTAACTATTCTCACAATTTTGGGGGTCGGCCTAGCGCGTTGTTGGGTAGGTTGCTTGGCCTTGAACAAGATCTGTTAGCCTTACGGCTTAGAGTATATTAATATACGCACCGCATATTATACTCTGTGCTATTCCAAGGCTCTAGATTTGGGGTCCAGGCAGGTGGTGGTTGGTAAGGAAGTGCGGATGAGGGTTGTTAGACCAGCCACACGGCCAAAAGATCAAACCGCCCGGCGCTTGGCCACATCGATTGCCACCATGGCCTATTTTACACCAACATCTGCCGTCATGAATATAGCATATTCACGACTTGAGTGTTTGTCCTTGGCCATATCAGTCTATGAGTGCTAGATAAATTCTTCATAAAGAATGATTGGCGTGAACATATATTCCGGCTCATACTCCTATGCTCTCACTTGTACCAACTGGGCCCTCTGCCCTCCGACCTATATATCGGTCTAAGGACACTCTCAAAGATCATACGAGCTCCCGCGCACATGCTTTAATTGCCTCTGGACGATGTATGCGCCCCTCCGCCGACTTTGCGGCTCGTCCCGACTTGCTCTCGTCGACCGGCGTTGGCCCTTTCGGCCCATTTCTTTTATTCCTTTATCTTTTCCATCGCCTATGTTTGATACAGTTCGAGAACACTACCTAACTGATTGAACAGATTCAAATGTAAACTGCAGGTTATGTCGAGCGATACAAAGAGTGAGTGCAACATTATTTATTATTTTTGAAACTTATACTTTGTGCAGACGCTATTCCCAGAACAACTATAATCGAGTTTTTGTCTGCAAGCTGACGGTTCACGCCCTTCTTGTGGTAGCTGAAGTGGTTATTCGGTGTCGACCTGTCTGGGTAACTTGGTCGTATATCACAGAGCAATACTGTCGAAAGACCATTGCATGCGCAAGACAACAAGCCGGTCCGTCTGCCATGGTAATGAAGTATATTCTTCAGATGGCCCAATTGACTTCGGTCTCGCAATTTCACGAGACCCGAAAGGCGCTGCTGCTTGGGAGTTCGAATGCGCCAGTCGACACAAGGGCAATGGAGCAAGTCTACGCCGGTTGTACGTATCTATACTCCTGATTTGCACAACTAACACGACAAAAGAACTCAAAAACATGATTCGTTTCCCTCGCCTCCTGGACTTCCGCATGCAGCTCAACAAGCGAAAGCAAGCGGCCACATTCCTCCAAACGAACGTCAACTTGCCTCAAGAGTTTGGTGCGTGGATAGAGTACTTACCAGAGTATTGTGGGCGCTGGGGGAAGCTCCGACTCGGCGAGGGAAGGGACTGCATTCGTTTTGCCTGTGCGAGGAACCCGTCCTCGGCGCAGGTCAGCCATGAAAACTTGTTCGTCAAGGTAAGTTCTAATTATAATACCTGTACCACGACTCACCACTTGCAGTTCGAGTATGAGCAGGATAGGAACCAATACAACAGTCGACCGGCCAATATGTTCAACAAAATTAGGTATGGATCACTCGATTGTATCCTGGCAATTAAGGTCCCGATTATGTTGTCGACTACCGTTAGCTTCACATAATAGACTAGATAACCAAAGTAAATGACGCCCATGGAGACGCTTCGACCGAACTGATATCATACATTGGTTTCGGTAGGATGTTCATGCTCGATGTGCCTTTGATCAAATGTGCGGTCAGCCGGATCCAGAACCAAGCAAGGGTTAGGAGGGGAGAATGGCTCATAATTGACCGGGATGACTCGCTGCGTCAAACTGCATTCACGCAGGACGAGCAGGATTATAAAGGCGACGATTAGATGTATACTCAACGCAACATAGTTTTGAAAAAACCTGTAATACCATTCTCTTTGTGTATACAGGAAATTCTTTTTACATGCATCGGTTTCAAGACGTGTATGTGTGTGGACTTACGTGTAGAGGTTTACCTGTAGTACAGGTAATTTGAGCCGGCTTCATGGGTAACCCCGGTAAATTTACCTGGATCTCATTTCGTAGTGCAATGGCTGACCTTGCTCTCGATATTCTGGCTCGAGAATGCCCCAACCTGCTCCAGCTATCACTCTTTATCTCCAAATACCTGAAACACAACCACCAGACTTTTCAGGATCTCCTTGGACCAATCCCTGATACGCCATACATCCAGTCGCTCAGCAAGTTGACTCACCTTGTAGAGATAACATGCGCAATCGGATTCCTTCGAGACAACATACCGGTGATTGGCACGCTCCCCGAACTTGAACATATCACCCTTTTCAGTGAGGATCGCAGCACGGTGATACGTCCCGACGCCATCCCCTCTCGATCATTTTCTGCGCTCCGCAGTCTTGAGCTGCTTAAGCTCGCTCACTGGCAGGTCATCTCGCTTTTGAACGTACCTCGACTGGTGAAGCAAATCACACGTCTCAAAATCAATCACGAGATCCACTCTCGGGTCGATCTTGATGATTTCAGCGATGAACCTGAGCAAATCGCGGATCAAGGCGAATATCTTGCGTCCGAAATACTCCCATGGCTAAAGAACGTCCCTAGGCTTTCGTATCTAGAGCTTAAGTTGATTTTCACATCCAAAGTTGAAAGTGAGACTGATATCGGACGACAATGTCTGGTCGACACGTTCTCCGTACTGCCACTTGAAACATTCATATTATCGGGTGGGCATATTTCAAACTGGACACGAAGCATGGACACTTTGCCCACCATATGGCCCCATCTCACCCGCCTGGAGCTTTGGGAGCAGATCGTGCGTCTCAACGATTTGCCGTGTTTCGCACGGTTGCCGAATCTTGAATATTTGCTCCTTGGAGTCGTGTTCGAAAAGGTCGAAAAAACTACGAACGAATTGTCGCTTTCGCCTCTTCGAAAGTTGAAATGTGTCAACCGTATTAGTGATGAGCAGCTCGACTACATAACACACAGTGGAGGGTGCGTGCTATCAGGCTGTCCGACGTGAGGATAAAATTGACTCTGCGGTGATGCAGGTTTTTGTTGGCGTTGTTCCCGAGGTTACGTGGAGTGGAATGGACGTACGAAGAACCTCGAGTAAAATATGGCTTTCAAGTCCTTAATAGGCACATAATGCTTCACCTAGCTTCCGAGGGGAAGTAACTGGCTACGGACTGGCTTATGCAGAGATATCAGGAATCTGATTGCACATTTTAAACTTTATGGCGCTCAGAGGTTCTGTCGTACCAATAATGAACTTCAAGCATTATATAACCTCTTGTGATAATGTCTATCATATCTCCCTATGCTCCTTTCTGCCATAGATAATCTCAAATCTATTGAGAGGCTCGAGTTAATCCAAGGCTCAGATCGAAGCTGTCCACAAATACCAAGTAAATCTGGATCACGCGTCAACATGATGGAGGTTATCATGTCTATTTCGTGTATTACACTTATCGTTAAGGAGAGCAGACTGTATGCGTGGCGTAGACGTGTCGGAACAAACTAGGTCCCTCTAAGCCACCAAATCCGCCTCATAAAAAGGAGGATAGACCACACTTCACCATTAATCTTTGTTTACATCAGCACTCGCTCTCCCGGTTGTGGCTCGGGCAGTGGATTATTCATGTGCCTGAATCCTTGAAATACGTTCACGTGACTGACATGTGGCTGGTCCCAATCCACTCCTGCAAGAAGATCATGGTACAACACTATAGCATATCGAGGTGCCAAAAAACTTTGCATACTCCGGAGATAGCTGGAATTATATGCAGATTTTCTAGCCTTTCTGATTCTGTGCAACTGTCTCGTACTTGCAGAGCGCTCTTTAACGTTGTAGTGCCATTCGTTTGGGAAAGCGTGGATGGCGCCCAGAACCTTTTTAACCTACTTGGAGCGACCTTTGTTGCTTCTAACCAACAGCTTGGGGGTGTTTTGGTGGTGCGTTTGAATTTTCCGTAGCTGGATTAAGACCACTGAAGCAAGTACCCTCCAGACAATCAAGCTACCTTATACAACCATAGATTTTTCGCGCTTCGATTTTTATGCGCCATTTGTTCTTTCACTCGATGCTTATGGTCCGTCATCCAAGCCACAATTCTATCAAATCGAGGGATGGGAATATCTCCTTTCACGCGCCCAACACAAACCGTTACTTCCTCATCTATCGTCGCTTGGTTTACACTTTGGACAAGATTACGCTTTGTGGATTAGAGCATTTGCTTGCTCCTCGTTAGTTAAAATCTGGGGCAATGGGGACGAATTCGCTCGGCCCATGATCCCGTTTCCTATGGCTGATCTAGCTCTTGACATACTCGCTCGGGATAGTCCTCACTTACTGCACTTGACAATCTTTCCATCCGAGGACGTCCCGTACGCACAAGGTATTTTTGATAATCTCGTTGGATCAAGCCCGGAACGCCTTTACGATCGGTCGCTCAGCACGCTGACGCACCTTGTGGAATTGACGTGCACAGTTGGGATGCTTCGAGACGATGTGTTGTCGATAGTAGGTTCTTTGCCTCAACTCAGGCGGTTTTCCATCTATGAAGGCGGCGGAGAACCTGATCTTTACCCTGATGAGATCCCGGAAGAATCGTTTCCTGCACTCCGCGACCTTGGTCTTATCAAGCTCGACGCACATGACGCCACTTCTCTCTTAAGTATGCCTCCTCTCTTGCAGAACCTCACCCATTTCCGACTCAAATACCTGATCAAAAACGAAATCGATGATGATAATTTTGACGAGTCCAATCCTGTCGGTCCGATCGAAGATGAAGGCGAACATTTCGTGTCTGAAATACTCTCATTCCTTAAGAGCGCTCCGAAAATCACCCATCTCGACCTTGATGTCATGTTTACGTCTGAAGACGAGACTCAAACAGACATTGCGCGACAGGAGTTGGCGGACATACTTTCTGGGCTTCAACTCAAGACCTTTATACTCATGGGCGGACATATCTGGAACTGGACACAGCAGCCGAATACGCTGCAAGCAATATGGCCTAACGTCACCGTTTTAAAAATCGCCGAGCAAATTACTTATCTTGGTGACTTGATCTGCTTTTCACACCTACCGAGTCTCGAGTATCTACTGCTCGGGATCGTATTCGAGAAGATTCGAACCCCTCCGGAATACTCATCAGTTTCGCCTCTTCGTACGTTGGAGTGCAGCAACTATAACATTAGCGAAGGGGAACTTAGGCATATACCGCATAGTGGAGGGTACGGTTTTCAGATTTTCAAGTTGTGATGCGAGCTCGTGGCTGACTCTCGGCAATGGTATAGCTTTTTACTAGCGTTGTTCCCAGAGTTGCGAAAGGTAGAGTGGAGCTACAAGAAACCCAATATACAGAATGGATTCCATGCCCTCAACGAGTTCATAAGTCCTCGGCACCGAAATCGAGAACCTGAAAACGGTGCCTAAGCAATCGACAGGAGGACTTTTAGAACGCGCTCAGCGACCGGACTACTTGTGACATGATTCGTTTCGGAGATTACAGACTTTGTGTAACTTGTTATCCAGACTCGTCCCACCTTGTTGCCGATACCATTCGCACCAATAATATAAGCCTTGTGTAGTCGTTATGAGATACCATGTTGAGTGTCGGCAACACTGCCAGCGAATAATGAGGTATCACTTGAGAGGGCAGGGTGTATGCATGCAATAATATATTATTGTGACTCATCCGATGGCTTTGATCTAAAGTGTCTGCATGAATATGTAACGTATATGGATTCCTACCCTCAATTCCTTCAGAAAGTTCGCCTATTTACAAGCGCCAGATTGGCTCAGGAGCGGGCTCGTTTGGTCCGCCGCGTCACGTGGCCTTTATGGCCTACGTTCACCCTCGACATGGACCCAGCGCAGGGCCCAATACACCAGGGCTTCATAACCTGCTACTTCTCGGAAGTTTCTGGTGTCACATGTGGTTTCTCTATCACCCTACATTATGATCGACTATCTCGTACTCGTAGAGCTCCATTAACAGGCCCTACAACGTTCGTTTAGCCATTGGCCATCTACCTAGTTTATAGAGACTTTTACTCAATGCGGCATATGGACACCCCAAGTTTGAAATTGGCGTACGTTTATTAGGGTCGCTCCCTGCGCTCCGATACCTACATTTGTTACACGAATGTAGTTGGAGCTGCCAAGCTCGTCAAACTCCCTTTGAAGGTGGAAGATTTGACTAGGTTCAGAGTTAAAACTGAGGGACTTACTCTAGGTACCTGGGACCAAAGAAAATGCGAATATATGATTTCTCGTGTCATAGAGCCCCTATAATGCACCTGGAATCCCTTGGACTTGGCGGTCACTATGAACTTTGGTAGCTCACTTGCAAACTCGAGTACGCATGATTTCGGCGTTCCTATTCTCGCCGACATGTTTTCTGTGCTTTCGTTCGAGACTGTTGTCGTGTCAGGATTCAACATCAGCTGGGCACATGATATGAACAGGTTGAGCCTAGCATAGCCAAACCTAGCAGCGTTTTACCTCCATTGCCAAGCAACCCAGGCTAGTAGCCTGGCATACTTTACACAGTTGACGATACTCCAATTTTTATTCATTTGGATACTATTTGAATGTTTGCCGTTGCGCACTTTGGTATCCAGCAATAGCCAATTGCGTGAGTATCAATCTGGGCAGCTGGAACATGATGTAGCATGACTCGGTTGCATCTAGCGTGGATGTAAACGAGCTGAAAAATATGGGGCAGTATCCAACTTGGAATGTTTCCCGAGCTGCGCGAGGTGGAGTGGATTGCGCAGTATCCGTGGAGAAGTCTTGAACGGCGGATCAACTCGACAAGGTCAACGGATCTGTAAAGCTCCGGCGTACATGTAGGCCCGGCAACCAAAACGCAAGGCTCCTCGGTTGAACTTTGATTCATCACTCGAGACCATCGCTTTTGAGGGGCGGGAATTGTGCCCAGCATACTTTTCGGCCTTTTCGGGTACATTTTCCCTAGTTCTTGCCTTGCTGATTAAAAGATGCATGCATTGATGACTAGCTTATCCAAGGAATTGGTTTGAACCTTTTCGAAAATGGGAAATATTATTGTATTGATGCGTGAAGGAGGTACATCTAATAGCGATAGCGTGTGGAATAATCTGCGCGAGTATTTATAAGTCAAAATGGCAAACTGAGATGATGTGGCACGTACCCTTGGGAGACACGACGAGACCACGGCCCTTGGACGCTCCTCGGTAGACAGTTTCGATTATATCGATCATCTAAGCGGAACGAGGGTGTGAATGACTTGGCACGCATTAGTTGCAAGGTAAGCATACCTCTTGTTTATCGTCCATAGCCCAGTTGCTAGACAAGTCCCGAATTTAGACCGAGGGTAGACGAGGGCAGAGCGGACTCACATTTTGTTGTTGTTACCCGTTCCCAAATCAATCATAATGTGTTTATTGCTGTTATGCCGTCAATGCCGCGCCAAGCGAATGACGTGTAGTTGCCACGCACCGATAAAAGAACATGACGGTGCACGGGTCATACAATTCATACATCTATCGGAGGGGTTAATGCCATTCCATCAAAAATGGCTCGCTCCACACGAACCTTGTTGAAATCTGGAACCTGAGTAATGTCGACAAGATAGATAACCGCAAAGTTTTGCACTTTTTCCGCCACGCCGTAGAGCGTTTCGTCCATCTTCATGCACGAGGGCTCCCAGTCGTGTCCGAATCGAATGACGACGACTCGGTCGTCTTCGGAGAGGATGGCTTGGTCCACATGCCAGCCAGAAGGAAGGTGAGGAAGAAAGTATGACATGGTGGCGGTTCGGTCGTGGCCGAGACACTCGGGGTGAAATAGCTTTGTCAGCAGGGCGTGACGTTTGCTGCCGTAATAGGCCAGCGGTTAAATCGAGTGCGTCCAAGAGTCTGGGCACGCCTCGCCGCTGATACCCCTCCCCCGTCTGCACAATCTATGGTCTCTCCCCCTGCGTCGACCAGTCTGGACGAAAAGAAGGAGTCCAGTGAGCACTTTAATAATATATTAATCTCAGCTAATTTCATCTGTTCTTCACAGCACCAGAGGCGCGCCCCTCATCGTCGCTCGAGAAAGATAAAGCAGCACTCCTCGCTCCCCCCAGCCTCAGCCCCAAAACATCCAGAAGCGATGGCGCAGGCAGCGGCCTACTCATGCGCGGAAACGCTTCCACGCCCGCCAACATTGGCGGGCACGATCCCGAGCGTGCGGATTCAGTTCATAGCCTGGAGGCCCCCGGGGTGGGCGGCAACATTGGCCCCGACCGACGAGCACGCCGACGTCGAGTCAGACGCAACGAAGACTCGACTCGAAATCCCCGCGCATACCCGGCTCCGCGTCGCGCCAACAGTCTTCCCGCGGCCCCCATGACTGCCGCCGGTCCCTCGCCCGGAAAGATCAACATCAACCTGGCCACTCTTGGCAAACTTCTCGAGCCCCAGCAAAAGCTCGCTCCTGCGCCCACTTGGACGACCAGTGCTACCAATATTTTCAAGTACAGCTATCTAAACTTGTTGCTCGTTTTTGTTCCTGTCAGCTGGGCATGCGTATGTTGATTTCTTTATTCATTCGTTTCAGCCCTTCAAACTAATATATTTATTTTTAGCACTTTACGCACCAAGAACCTACAGTGATCTTCGTGTTCAGCTTCTTGGCGATCATCCCACTCGCCGCCCTGCTCGGATTCGCAACCGAAGAACTCGCCCTACGCGTCGGCCAAACACTCGGCGGGTTGCTCAACGCCACATTCGGCAACGCCGTCGAACTCATCATCGCCATTCTCGCACTCGTCAAGGGCGAACTCCGTGTCGTCCAAGCAAGCATGCTCGGATCCATCTTGTCCAATTGCTTGCTCGTGCTGGGCATGTGTTTCTTTGCGGGTGGTGTACGGTTCCATGAACAGGGATACGGCATACGCGCTGCGCAGTTGAATATTTCGTTGTTGTGTATTAGCGTGTTTAGTATTGTTATTCCTGCTGCGTTTCATGCGAGCTTGAATAGCGCTACGAGGAGCGGGCAGACGACGGGTGAAGCGTCGGGACAGACCGCAGCGATTGAAGAGGCGCACGTTTTGGCTATTTCGCGCGGGACAAGTATCATCTTGTTGATTGTATATGCTGCGTACCGTGAGTCGTTTCAACCCACGTTTTGGGTAGACTGAAACTAACGTGTTGGACGCTAGTGTTTTTCCAACTCTGGACACATGCCTACATCTACACGGCCGAAGCGTCCGCACACCACGCCCAACAGACGTTTGAAGCAGGACCGGACGGACCAGGCGCACCACCCGACCAACGAGTCTTTCACATGCCCTCTCTTCCTTCTCTGCCATCCATCTTCCATCACAGTTCGTCGACATCGAGCACCTCGAGCATATCTTCCGCCTCGACTGAAGAAGACGAGACGATCCCGAAGCTCAAGCCGCAGGCTACTATCGTCTTGCTTGTATTGGTCACCGTCTTGACTGGTATCACCGCCGAATGGTTGGTGGATAGTATCGACGGGATGACAAGCGGCGGAAAGATTACGAGGGAATTTGTCGCGTTGATTCTACTCGTGAGTTTGCTTTTTTGATTGGGTTGATGTGAAATGCCAATGTGTGTGGTGGATTTCAGCCCCTCGTTGGAAATGCTGCCGAGCATGTGACGGCTGTGACTGTGTCGGTGAAGAATAAACTCGATTTGGCGATTACGGTTGCTGTTGGATCGTCGATCCAGATTGCGTTGTTCGTCCTTCCCGTGAGTTCGATAACCAGAGTGAATGATATAGCGAGATTCTAACATATCATTCAGTTCCTTATCTTGTTGGGATGGATCATTGGGCAACCGCTGACGTTGTGTGAGTACTGATCATCTCGCATTTGTGAGTATATGCTAATACAGACCGTAATTGTAGTCTTCGACATCTTCGAAACCGTGGTTGTGTTTGTTTCGGTTCTTATTATCAAGTGCGAATTCTTTTTCTCCAACTTTGGTGCTTCGAATTGACATTGGTACTGCTGATAGCTACGCGATTAGTGACGGCAAGACCAACTGGCTTGAAGGCTTGGTATTGATGGTCGTATACGTAATCATTGGGTTGTCTGTATGGTACTACGTATGTATTTCTTCTGTCTTTCAAGAGACGTTTATTGATATGTTGGATATAGCCTGGCGCTGTATCGAACGAGCGCTAAACGAGCAGGTCCGTACTTATGCGGGAATTCGGTCAAGGTGGACAGAATACAGAGACTATATCAATAAATGCCAGATTATTGTATTTCAGTCACATGCGATAATAATAACAGTTCACTCCTATAGCGCGCTTCCCCGTCTCCTCTCCCCTTCCTCAAGCCTTCGCAGTCTAGTCCTTACATAAGAGGGGTTCGAAACTGACAATTGTGTGACTAAAGCGTTGGCAATCTGGTATCGGCTAGTAACACAACTATAACCAGATATGCAGGCAAACTATGCGTACAACTTTGAGAAGAGATGAATCAACACCGATACAATGAAAGTAAAGATGAATAGGGTAGGCACTAGACTTAAAATCCCTTGTAATAGACCCCGTTCAGACCTTCGCTGGCGGTACAATAAGAATGTCAAGGAGCAGATGAACCCGAAAAGCAGCACAGAACGCCAGTCTGGAGTTAGCGCCAACGTTTTAATCTGCGCCTGTAATTCCTTGTACTCTTGTTCGCGCGACGGACCAATATCCCTGTACGTTGTCAAGAGGCGATCCATCGCGTCCCGAGTGAGTGGATCATTCAAGCCCAGGACACGCCTTCGTCCATCCACCACGCGCGTGCTCAACAGTTCTGCTTGTTCGTGCCGACCCTGCTTTGAAAGCGTGGATGCAAGACTCTCCATTGCGGTCAGAGTCTCTGGGTGATTTTTGCCATGAGCAAATTCCGTGGCTTCTAATACTTGACTTTGTAGAAGCACCGCCTTGTCATAAGCATGCAGGCGACAATATGTAAATGATAGGTCGCGCATGCCGCTCAGAGTAGCCGAATGCCGTTCACCAAGCATCCGTTTCCCAATTTCTACAACCAAAAGCTGTATGGCTTCTGCATCTCCATACCGCCCTTGGCGATAGTAAACGGATGCGAGATTAACCAAGGCTCCCAAGGTAGACGGATGCTCTTCACCAAAAATCTGCCTGTTCGCATCCACTGCCTGTAAGAGCAATGATTCTGCGTCGCCATATCGTCCCATCAATAGGTATGTGCTTGCGAGTTCGCTCATAGCTGCCACCGTACTAGTATGCGTATCGCCTAAAATTCGCCACCTGGATGTCATCAAATCTTCCTGAAGTGATTTAGCTTCTACGAGTCTCCCCTGTTCTCGGTACGCAATCGCCAGCCTGCCTATGCTATCAAGGGTGGCGGTGTGGTATTCTCCTAACGACGCCCGCCTACTGTCTACCGCGATCTGCTCTAGCCTCTCATAGCTGGTCCAGTCTTTGGTGCAATAAAACACTTCGGCAAACAGTGCTGCGTTGTTGCCACTTATTTCCGACGACCGTACCAGCAGCCTGTGTACATGCGTTTCTATCTGACGTTTGTACTCCACGCTTGTTGGAGTATTTTCATAATCAATTGAAGCAGCAAGTAGCAGGGCAGTATGGTCTATCGCCACTTTGAGTGGGTGTACGATGGTGGTACTGGCCCAGTCATGGACAAGTATAGGTAACGTGTATGTAGAACGTGCCCTATCAAATTCGACTAGCGAATGCGACACCAGTTCGGCCATGACACCCAGAAACGCGCTAGAGTTCCAGGTACCGTCAGAGTAAAGATAAGGCTGGAGACAGCTCGTAACATATCCCTGAATCTCCAATTCGCTAGAAGTGGCAGGAACAGCAGGAGTGTATTCTCGGAGGCTGATGGCAGCACGTCGAAATATATCTTCGGTGATCCCGTCATAGTGCATAAACGCAATAAGATGCAATAATCGCCGCGCATCGGTACCAAGCAGTTCGTAGCTCATATGCCACGTCGTATACACACTCCCCTGATAGGCATCCACCATGGGTAATCGGGTGGACGCTTCCAACGTAGCCTGGCGATACTGGTGAAACATAGCTTCGTAACGACTTATTGAGAGCCTTGATGCAGCTATATAACACCCGGCTTGAGTAATAGCAAGTGCTAGGTATCCGAAATTCTTCAGAAAGTTAGCATCAAGAAACAAGGCGGCTTCAATGCAGGGAAGTTCCTACCTCGAGCAGTCGTGCAGTAGCCTGTCGATCGTCCTCTGATAGATCGTCCTTTTCGATGCTGGACGTTTTCACTAAGAGGTCCATCGCCTCATTTGATTCCATGCCAGAAATTCCAGCGAAGGACGGACTAGGTCCCTGGCCCAGTAAGCTCAAAGAGATCATTCGAGTTGTCACAAGGATGCTTCCAGAATTTCCTCCAGGGAAGAACTCTCTAATATCAAACGAGGGATCGTCGGCATTGTCAAAGACCATCAGCCACCTCTCGCACTGGTTTCCAAGCCATCGAATTGCGTTCGCATGAGAGTCACCAATTCCCTTTCTCATTGCAAAAGCGGTAAGTGAATGTATAATGGAGTCGCGAGACGTAGCATCCACAAACACAACATCTGTCCATAGATGTGTTGTTTGCTGCACCGTCTTGAGTGCTATCTGCGTCTTGCCAGTACCGCCAAGTCCATAGAGTACAAATACGCAGCGCTGTCTATCCCCGTTTGATATGCACGCCACGATTTGCTCAATTTTGTCTTCACGGCCTGTGAAGAAACGGGAGGGAGCAGGGTATAACAGGTTTGACACCGATGTGGTGGTCCGGGGTATCTCGCCATCTATACTGGGCCGTTTAACTAAACAAGACATCTGAACTTGAAAGCGATAACTACGTGCCTATATGCTGAGTGTTAATGACTCCCTTCCTGTTTCTTATAGCCCGCACCGCTCCATCGATGATTATACTGGTTTCCGCTGTCTCCACGTAGGCCCTTGTATGTGCTGCAACCTGGCTTAGCATCTCCCAATCCTTGAGTGCAATGCTCTGCAGGCCTTGATTGACTCTAAGGCGGAAATACACGTTCGAGACTGACCTAAATCGCCGATCCATGTCTTGCGCGACCCTTTCGGCGTCATACGCGATTCCTCTGGTTGCCGTGAGGATCGATGAAGGCATAAAAATTTTAAATAAACCTCTCTGCGAAAGTCTGATGGTATCTGGGTGTCCGGCACCAATACACAGCACAGTCGAGACTTGGCGATCCTGGAATAGCGTCTTGACCTCAGTCAACACATGCGGCGTCGGGTTGTTGCAGCCGAGTCCCCCATCGACAAATGCTTGTCGGAGGTAGCTCTCGCCTATGAGAACTGGCTTGAACATTTCAGGGTGAGCCATTGACGCAGAAACAGCCTCCCAAATAGCGCAGTCACCCATCTGGTTTGCAACAACCGGGTACGAGCGAAATATGCGTGGAATACCGCCATTGAGATTGTGCTCTGACATCGCAAATACCATTCTGGTAACGGAGAAAGACATAGTCAAGTACCGCACAATATTGGAATAATATAATTCTCACACTCTGCATTTTTTTTCGCTTTCATTTGTGTCCATCATACCAGTGTTTTCCTCCATAGTGACAGATTTTACAATTGCTTTAAGTGCATCCTGTAGTTTCGTTATGCTGTACAGCTTCGTCCATTTTCGATCCTTGAATACTTTAGCTAGTTCCGCGTAGTGTTCGATCGCGTCGTTTATGGGTATTTGAAGTCTTCCAACCATACATGCTATAACACTGTTCGTATCTAGTACGTTAAAGTGAAAATTCCTGAACTAAGCCACTAACTCACGCTCCAGTACCTGTCCCAGCGACAATATCAAAATATTCATGTACTTTCGGAGCCTGGCCTAGCTTGTGTCGCCCCCTTAACCTGTTCATGGTTTCTTGAAGAATGAGGAGAGAAGATAGACCTCGTGCACCACCACCCTCTGTCATGGTATGAGCGCTTACTCTCTCGGCACGACGAGTAAATGCCCCCTACCAAATATCAGAACATTGATGCCATCTCCTACCTCTGATATATCTGACATATCAATGGATCGGTGGGGCGTATCAGAACGTAACTAAAACTTGCGCGGGAGGCAGATAGGATGCCGGCGCTAGAACTGTCCACGTCAAAACATTCAAGAAAACACTTATCCAAACAGAACCATTTGATGTCACGTGTGTCTGGATATGCACATCGTGTTTACGTTATGAGTCACATGTATGCATCTAATTCTGGGAGGACTCCTCCGACAGCCGTTGTACCTTCTTCATCATAAAAGCGCGGTCGAGTCACGAGCTCATGGCACTGTTTTGTAGGGATTAAAAAATGTATCTGCAAGGGCTAGCACTCGGGTGTTCAAAATATAGCTCATGCTCGGAGAGCAATCACCATCGAGTTTTGCGGTGCGAGCCCGCTATTGCCTACATGCACCACTTATATAAGCTAAAGCTATCCCAAGACTGTCTGATTATAGTAATTTTCATAAGTTAGAGCCGATCGAAAAACAAACGCTTTGCGAGATCTTCACGATTCACTGTCTCGAGTAGAACACCACAATGAGAACAAGTATCAAGAATAGAATAGGTACCAAGAATATAAATGTAGCTTTCGATCCGTCCGAGTGGGTCAATCGTGTCTACACACATATGTCTTAGGCTTTGGTCGCTTGGTGTACCTATGAGTCGGGTGTCTGGGAAAAGTGGTCCAAACGCGCGTGGTACTTGGCCATAGCAGGAACTTCATAGGATTTGGTGCTGAAGCAATCTCAACTAACATTCCCACTGCTGGGTTAAACATCACATGCTCGCGTTACCTTCCCTAACATGGGAGTGAGGTCATCAAAGGCAATGGTATTTACCAACACTGAGCGTAATGATAGCCTGGGAAAAGGTCCTGTGATGCATATCATAGCCTTCTGGTCTTGAAAGACCATTTCCATCCCTTCGAGAACGCTGACCTCTGTCCCATACGTCCACTTTTTTTCGCCGGTATCAACACACCAACCCGAAACACAATCGAGTTTTCGATGATTTTGTGAAGGCTCGCCCACACGCTTGGCATAAAAGACAATCATCAATTATACTTAGCTCGCACATGACGGGCACATGGCTTATATCAGCGTAATTCCCCCACACTCGCTATTAAGTACGTGCCGTAACGCTTCCCGGTCCCGTTCCACGCGGGACGCATACACGTAGACACGAACCCAAGCAATCCCTCTCGGACCCTCACACGCCCAAACACTATCCCCCTATTGTACCCTCCTAAACGCGTACTTCCTATGTACTTGCGGAATCCACGTCACGATGATACGAGTGTTCCACAAAGGGATCGCCCTACGCGTATCAGCTCTATTGTAAGAGAGCCGCTCGTTCGATAATCACGCACGTACGACTGTATTCGATGGCTAATTAGCATGCAGGGGCAGATCACTATATTATATCTCACCTCGTCGCGAATTCAATCAACGATAAAGTTCACAATTGTCCTCTCGACATCGGAAGAGCTATCAGTCTTCCCTCGGACTAAGCAACCGGGTCTGGCTTCGACTTCGATGGATGCATGTTACGAATTTCATTAGGACGAACAATAAGACATGCAAAGGAGAGTCAAGTTATTGATACAGTAACGTACAACACGTATCCGTTCGTTAGTTTTTCATACCAAACCAGTGGCAATCGATCCAAAAACACAACACCAAAACCCGAAAACAAAATACAACGCAAAGTCGGGGGTATGCGTAACGGAGAGGTGATCACATATCGAAAAAAAGTGCGAATGAAAACGAAAATAAAGAAAAAAAGATCACATCCATCGTTCCTCGGCGCGTGGTCTCCTGCTCTTGCTGGATGATGATGTATGCGCAGCAGAACCGACGTTCAGGCCGTGTTCAAACGCCGAGACCATCGCGTCGTACTCTCCTCCTCGCTGAGAAATCTTTCGTGATCGGGCGGGTTCATCAAACACCCCGGAGCGCCTCCAACTCTTCCGATCTCCGTCGGACGTCGGACCGTTCGATTTGGACGACACGCGTGCAAGTGCCCGTTCGAGTGCGTCTGCCTGACGTGTCCAGAGCGGCTCATAGTGGCGCAACAGCCACTCGCCATCCGATCGCAAAATGTCGATCTCGGTCAAGTGCGGGTGGAGCAACAACGGAGTTGGGATGATGGACCCGGAAGGAGAGACTGACGAGATCTCGTCGTCGTCTTCGGATCCGCCGTAGGTGGGGTTGTACTGTCCTTCTTGCGCACCGCGTCGTTTGAGCGTTCGGATCGCTTCGTCTATTTGTTTGAGGACGTCTGGGTTTGCGCCTTTGAAACCCTGGCCGACGACATAGTATGCGCTCCGGATTTCGTGCAGTTTACGACCCTTGGTCGCGCGGACTCCGCCGGCAAATAACCGCCTCACTAAGCCCAGGATCTCGAGACAAAACACGTTGGGGTTGGCCGACGCGACGAGGATAAGTGTCCCGCCCGGCGCGAGCATCGACAACGCGACCCTGAGTTGGGCAAATGCGAGCAAGGGGCGCGCGGCGCGTTCAACCGGTTGACCCTGGCGCGTCCGGTCATTACACAGTATCGCACCCGCAATCACCACATCGCACAGATTCGGGTGTTGAGCCACCGGTCGACGGGCAGTGCGCGACGGCGAGTCGGGCGGGGTCATCGGCATGTCGAGGTCCGGCAGGACCCGTGCGGCGAGGTCACCCGGCGCGGAGGTGAGATCGGCGAAATGGACCGGGAAGCGCTGCTGCATCGCGTTGGACCAGGATTGGTAAGTCATGGTGTATCCCTCGGGATGGGTCACCCCGACACCGGTGCATTGGGGAAATGTCGTGAGAAGGTACTGGGCGAATCCGCCGGGTGCACATCCGAGATCGGCGAATTTGCGCACAAAGCGAGCTGCGCCGGTTGACGGATTGGGAACGAGGAGACATTCGGGGCCGCCAATGTCGTCGACCATGTCGTTAAAGGCCTGGTAAAACTGGTCGCGGAACATGGGGGCGAGTGTGTGGTCGTCGGTGCGGGAGCGCTCGCGGTTCTGCGCAAACTTTTGGTTCACGTGTTCGTTGTCGCCGTAGAGGCGCTTCATCTGCCGGACGCGCTGGAACGCGGGCGAGTTGGTGTAAAAGTAGTGGAGGGACGGGCCCATGGTGCGGGTGTCCTCGAACTCGTGGACCGAGAGGCGGCTGGTGGGGCGGCCGTGGCGGGACTCGTCGTGGCTGGCGCGGAGGTGGGGGGGAGTATAGACAGACATGGCAAAGTGTGACAGACCGACTAGAGGTGAAGAGCGACACTTGGGCCTGTCTCACTCTTATACCACAGCTGCCATTGTATGCGCCCCGATCCCACCACCGTTCCTATGTCCGTTGGAGTCTAATTCACCAGAAGCGCATGTCGAGCTCTCATCCCATACGCTCAGGGTCCACACAATGAGACAAGTCACGTGGCTTCCTTTGTCCTCCCATCTCGCCCCCCCCCGGTTAGCTCCCCGTCGTGGCTCCAAGCGAGCCCGACGTCGGGTACGACACGTGTTCCGGTCCTCGCACCGCTCCGGTCCACGCACTCGCGCACACTTTTGCGGCACTCTGCGAGGGTGTGTTTGTCACTGTGGGCGTCTGATGAGTTGTGATTGTGCGCCACCCCACCGGTCTGGATGCCCCCTCTGGCTGAATCTCTCGACATCCCACATCGAGTTCATCGATCTTGTGTGGCAACAAATACGTGTTCACTCGTATTGCATTCCTTCGGCGGAGAAACACTTCAAGCAGGCGGCCCCAGCTCTCGCTCCTGCCGTTTCCTGCGCATCCATTCCTGTGCTCGTGCCCGCCTCTCGGCTTTCACCCGCTCCTGCTCGTCCTCCCTGGATGACATGGGAGGATCTCGAACCACCGCCTCACCCTCCTTTGACTCCTCGCCCTCGCTCTCGCTCTCGTACCCTGCCAGACCCCCAATCCCACTCGTCTTCTTCCCTCCATCATCACCACTCACCTTCTTTTCATTATGAACCCCGCCACTCTTCACTCGGGCCCAAGCCCGTGACCACCGCCCGCGCAGAAACGCAAACTTGGGGTTCCGCCCATGGTTCGCCAGGATCCTCATCTCGAGCTGCACAGGATTGGGCGAAGCGAGTATGTGTACGGCCGTGCGTTTCATCAACTCGAGTTGGGCGTCGTCGGGCTGGAGATTCATTCATTCATGGGGGCTGAATGGATAGATGGTAGTGCTGACTTACTTCTTCGTCGCTTCCTCCCCATTTCTCCTCTTCGTCTCGTCGTGTGTTATCTGGACTGGGATCCCGTTCAGCCAGCGCCCGTAACCGAGCTAACCGCCCTTGCTCCATCTCGTTTCTCATCATTGTGTGTCTGTATTCGGCGATTTGGATGGGTGTCATGAAGAACGTGTCTTCTGCGTCGGACGGGAGGTCTGACCATCCAATGTCCTTCAGTGGATCATCATGGGCCGGGGACAAGGAGTCAGGAATCAGGTCCGAAGGCGCAAGCAGAAGTCTCGCGTCGAATCTGTTTCACCAAGTCAGTCGAGTTTGTAGAATAAAGATAGAGATGTCAAACCGTTATCATAATACATACACCATTCACCCTTCGTATCCGCTTTCAATTCGAACAAACATCCCATCTCGAAAAGCACAAAACTCTATAGATTCGCTACACACCTATCAACCCATACATCATCATCACCTTCGTCTCCCCACCGAATCAACCCCCCTGCTCCTGTCCCACTCCGCTTTTCCAATTGAACGAGCTCAGCGAGGTTAGGTCGATCGTGCACCAAGTCGGCTTCGTACGCTTGGATTCTGAGCGGTGGAGTTGGAGTCGGATTATCGGCTGTTTCGTCGTGTTTTCGCTTGGACATCACCGCGGAGGTTGTTCGTGGTTGTGTGGCGGGTTGGATCAGAGCGTTCAGTCAGCAGAGTCGGGTCAGCCACCAGCCGCGTGGACACAGGTATGACGCCCAGTCGAATAGATCCCGCTTTGAGCAGAGCGCCAGAGCCGAAATTCAACTCCGGCGACAAGGCAACAGCAGCAAATCGGGGGTGAGACGGGGGCAAAAATCTGAGACAACTCTTTCTTTCTTTTTCGCCGGGATTATATCTAGCGTTTTTCGGCGTTGACGTCGACGCGCTAGGACGTGGTTGGGCGTCAAAGGAATCCCCCGGTCGAATTTCGAATTACGCCGACCTTTGATTTCCCCACCACGCTTAACGTTGTACACTCTAAACTCAATATGCGTGTTTATGGATTAGCGTCGGTCGTGCTTGGTTTGGTTGGGCTGGCGCTTGGAGATGATGGGAGCGCACAGGTTCCGGTTGGGACAAACGGGTTGGTGGTGTCGCCGGATGATGAGGCGTTGATCACGCAGTGAGTCGGTCTTGGTTTTGGTCTAGTCGGGTTTTGAGTGAGTGTTTTTCCTGTTTGGATAGGTGGCCTGATTACCGACTTCGCCGGTATCTTGCATTACGAGGCAAGTATAGCGGGTTCCCTGTTCCGTAAGTTGGCTCTCAAATCACTCTACACTCAAATAAATGTTTGTGACGAAAATAGATACGAGTCGGATCTGTTATCTCATGTCCGCGAGGTACTTTACACGCCATTCGTACCGTCTATTGATAGTCCGCTCGGGGACTGCAGACATCTCACAGTAGACCAACTCGTTTACTGGGCCGCGCATTTCTCAGGCCGCCGAGTCAACTCGCACGGCGCAAACGTATTCGACGCACCCCCTACCCAAATACGAAGCAAGCAAAAACGCGAAGCAGCAGTCGAATTATGCATGTCAGCATTTGAAGAACGTACTTCCAAGTTTATTGCATCCGAGCCCGACAAGGAGATAGAGGGCGCCAAGTACGAGAGGTATTTACCTGGGTACGACCAAGCATGTCGTCCGTTTGCGTACCAGCTTGCTTTGGCAGAGGCTGCGCCGCATGTATTTGAGCCCGATGTTAATCCTGCGCTTGATCGGGCCGCAAAGCATTCGATATATGATCTTCGGGATCTGCTGGATATGTTTGGTGGAGGATGGTCAGAAGAGGAATCGCATGAGCGGTTGACAGAGCTTGCCAAGGCCCATACTGCGCTCTGGATTGGGCAGAAACCGTGAGTGGGACAAGGGGTGTGTTGTATGATCATACTCCCAAATCAAAATCAAATTTTGTTGGATAGTCTCGACTGAATGCAAGGTGCATAAATGCGTGATTCCAGATGGTTATCATGCACTATTAGGTCGGAATTGGTGGTGATCGAACCCATGCCATATTTAGATTATACCTTTCATCGACAAATACTGAACACTGGTTGGTAAGGTGCCAAGACTGCTCCATGTATTTTGATTACGAATGAAAGTCGCATTATTGACTCATCGGCCATGCAAGAGCCATTTGGACACTGCGGAGCATGAATACGTGACAAAAGACCCAAAAGAGTATAGTCAGCCACTAATTTAAAAGGGCTATAGCAGCTACCCGTTGAATGTATGCAGTTGGGTTTACGGAGTTCAAATGCTCGACAAATAAAGAAGGCTTGACACTGGGGCAAGGTTCAGTAATTCAGCAAGCCGGGAGTAAACTGGGACCAAACGGTGTCAAATCTGAGACGCTCTTTCCTTTTCGGGACCAAATCTAGCGCTTTCGGTCTGCAGACTAAAAAGGGGTTAGGCATCAAAAGTGAATCGTGTATTTCTTATCGGCGTTGATAACAACCACCACCTGCTTTGATTTCGTACCAAGGTATACTATAGATTCGACATGTACGTTTATGGACTAGTATTGGTCTCACTTGGTTTGGCCATGTCAGTACTTGGAGACCAGCGCGCGCAAGTTCCACTCCAACGTACTAAACAGAAAAACGGCTTGGACTCGTTGGACAGTGGACCGGAGGCGTTGATTGAGCGGTGAGTCGGCCTGGGGTTAGTCTAGTTGGGACTCGCCAAGCGATATCGTTTCTTGTTTGGACAGGTGGCCACGATGTCGGCTTTACCGGTATCTTGCACTACGAGCCAATTCTTACGAATCCCTATATCCGTAAGTTAACTCCCAGTATGCTCTACACTCAAGTAAATATATGTCGTTGAAAAACAGATACGAGTCGAATCTGCTCTCTCACGTCCGCGCTGTACTCTATACGCCGATCGTGCCATCTCTTGATTCTCTGCTCACTGGTTGCTCCAGTCTCACGGTCGATCAACTCGTTTACTGGGCCACACATTTCTCGGACCGCCAAGGCGAATCGCTCGACGCAAGCGTGTTCGATGTATCTCCCACTCAAGAACGAAGCGAGGAAAAGCGCAAGGTACTGCTCGGATTGTGCCAGGCGGCTTTTGACGAGCGTACTTCCAAGTACAACGGGATCGAGGGGGATGTGATGATGAAGGTTGACGGGCTCTACAACCATATGAAGGGGTACGCAGAGGCGTGCCGTCCCTTTGCGTATCAACTTGCTCTGGCCGAGGCCGCGCCGCATGTGTTTGAGCCCGACGTCAACCATGTGCTCGGCCGAGTTGCGAAGCACTCGATATATGATCTTCGGGATCTGCTAGATATGTTTGGTGGAGGATGGTCAGAGACGGATTCACACGAGCGTCTGACAGAACTTGCCAAGGCGCATACTGCGCTCTGGATTGGACGGAAACCCTGAGTGAGAGAAACAATGTATTGTGTAATCGTGCTCCAAACAATAATAAAACAAGATTTGTTGGATAGTCTTGACCGAATGCAAGATGGATGAATGCGTGATTCAAAAAAGATAATCGTTATCCATATCATGTGGACTGTTCGGTCAACTCTGACGATGTTCGGATATGTATCTATGTTGTACCCCCATTAGCAAGTAAATACTGTAGCCACGGTACCTTTTCTTTTTCTGATATTGAATCCACGGCTCGTCGGCCTGTGTGCCAAAACGGGATTGGGCATCAAAAGCCACTGGTGCACTTCGAACCGGGCTTGATCTCACTAACTACCTCCTGCTTTGCTTTCACACCTCTGAGCTCAATATGTATGTTTATGGGCTAGTATTGGTCGCACTTGGTTTGGCTACGTCAGCACTCGGGGACAGGAGCGCACAGGTTCCGATGGGAACAAATGGGTTGGTGTCACCGGATGACGAGGCGTTGATTCAGCGGTGGGTCGGCCTAGGGTTGGTTTAATTGGGGATCACCAAGTGATGGTTTTCCCGTTTGGACAGGTGGCCTGAAAACCGACTTCGTCGGTATCTTGCGCTACGAGGCAAGTATAGCGGATTCCCAGCTCCGTAAGTTGAATCCTAAACCGCTCAACATCCTAATAAATATACACGATTTAAAAACAGATACGAGTCGGAGCTGCTCTCTCATGTCCGCGCTGCACTTTATACGCCAACCATGCCGTCTCTCGATACTCTGCTCGCTGACTGCAGGGATCTTACGGTTGATCAACTAGTTTATTGGGCCGTACATTTCTCGGACCGTCAAGTCGGATCGGATGACGCAAACATATTCGATGCATCCCCCACCCAAGCGGGAAGCAAGGAAAAGCGCAAGGCACTGCTCGGATTGTGTCAAGCGGCTTTCGACGACCGTACTTCCAAGTACGTCAAAATCGAGCGCGATGTGATGATAAAGGGTGACAGGCTCGTCTCGCATCTGGACGGGTACAGGGAAGCATGTCGCCCATTTGCGTACCAGCTTGCTCTCGCCGAAGTCGCCCCACATGTGTTCGAGCCCGACGTTAATCCTATAGTGGGCCGGGTTGCGAATCACTCGATATATGATCTTCGGGATCTGCTGGATATGTTTGGTGGAGGATGGTCAGAGACGGATTCGCGTGAGCGTCTGACGGAGCTTGCCAAGGCTCATACTGCACTCTGGATTGGGCGGAAACCGTGAGTGGGATAAGGGGTGTGTTGTGTAATGATGATTCCAGATATATAAGAAGAACGAGATTTGTTAGGTAGTCTCGACCGAATACAAGGTAGATAAATGCGTGATTCAATGGAATTGTTGATGCATCAGATGTAGGTTATGTACTCAGGATTGGTAGCATGGGAACAGCAACCCCGCGGAGTCAGGGTCTCCAACCTTAGCAAGCCAAGAGCCGTAAATTAGCACAAGGAGGGGGTAAATCTGAGACACCCTTTCATTGCCCGGGATTATATCTAGAGGTTTCATCGCAAGCGCTTATAGTGTGTTTGGGCATTGAAAGAGTCAGTGTCAATTTCGAATTGGATTATTGGCGACCACACCCCCTCAACTCTTGAGCCAATCTCACCCTAACTTTGTTTGAGATGTATACCTATGGAGTAGGGCTTCTCGTGCTCAGCTTGGCTGAGTTGGTACTTGGAGATCAGCATGTCCAGGTTCCGTTTGAGCGCCCCGGGTGGAGGGACAGCTTGGCGTCGTCGGATGGTGGCCCCGAGACATTAATCGAGAGGTGGGTCGGTCTTTGTTTAGTTTAGTTGGGTTCAACTGAGCAAAGTCTTCCTTCATTTGGATAAGTGGCCCGAGTCTCGACTTCGTCGATATCTTAAGCATCGAAATAACTATCGTTCCAGCGCCTACGTCGAATTGTTGAACTCGTTATTTTATTTATTGATAGCCCAAGTTCTGAATTGATACCTCTCGTACGGGACGCACTTTACACACCAATTGTCCTGAGCTCGTATCCTCCCTCTATCTACTGCGAAGATCTCACGGTCGACCAACTCGTTTATTGGGCAACCCACTTCTCAGCCTACCGAGCCAATCCACATGGTACAAACATATTCGATGCGTCGCCCACCCACGCACAAAGTCAAGCCAAACGGGAATTAGCGGTCGAACTATGCAAAACAGCTCACGATGAACGTATCCCTAAACTCGACCTACGAGAACCCGAACTGAGCGTAGGAAAGACGTATGAACGTATAGCCATGTACGAGGGGCAACGACGCATTTTCTTTTCGGAGCTTATTCTGGCGGAGGCCGCGCCGCATGTGTTTGAACCGGAAATGAATTATGCGGTTGGCAGAGTTGCAAAGCACTCGATATACGATCTACGGGATTTGATTGATATGTTTGGTGGGGGGTGGTCAGAGGAGGATTCACATGCGCGGTTGATGGAGCTCGCAAAGGCACACACTGCGCTTTGGATCGGACAAAGGCCATGAGTGCGGGAGAGATTTGTGCGGCAAGTGCATTTAATTCGTACATAGCCTCAGTAAATTACAGTGCATGTATAAATGCGTGGCGTGGATTATCTTGTCTACAGCTGAATATCTAGTGTCGTGAGTTGGTGTAATAGTTTTGTTGTGTTTGTTGGAACCGCAGATGGGTTTATTTTGCCACACAACAAGCCCTCAACTGAGTATAACGCACCTTTCGATCACCCCTATTACATTTCTAATCCTCCTCTACCTTGAAGAGACACCTTCAGTCAAGGTCTATGATTTCGAAATGACCCTTGATCCATCTCAGTTCACGTCCTTTCTTGAGTTTAGCCGCAAATTTGACAGGTTATCATCAAGATAGTATCGCTTATGTTGGACATCCTGTGATCTGGCGTTGGGGACAAAGTTAGACGGAGAAAGTAGAAGTATCATCGTACCTAAATATCAGATATGTCAGTTTAGGTTGTTGAATAGAAATGGAGGTGTCAAACTGGAACGATAATTCAAAACCAGTCCCCTCCATTCCTACCCATAAAATTCTGGATCCATCAGCCCAGGCATGTTTCCCCAATGGTTCAACGTTGTCCTCCGTTATCTTACACCCGACATTGATCGATTGGGTGGCGAGTCAACTCGGTAGGCCTGGATCTTCGACAGTATGGTTGAAGTCGGGTCACTGGCCCTTTTATTGTGCGAGGTTTGTTGTCATTTGGGCATCACCGCGGGGTATAGGAATAAACGAACGTAGTAGAATCTGTCACTAAGTCAGAGAGGCTATAGCAGCTGCCCGCCGGGTGCATCCCCAGGTTGGTTTGCGGAGTTCGATTGTCCAATAAACGGTGAAAGGCTTGTTGCGGGGCGGTAGTGAGCGCGACCGCGCGCCCTCGTTGGCTCAGAACACGACGGTCGGGGGAAGAATCCCCCCGAACCCCGGATGCATACAACTGGGACTAAATACATATCCGGGACACACGTGATACGACCGTATCGGGCGGCTCCGCCGCCCAACAAGGCTAACATAGAAATAGCATCTCCGCAGCGATGGAGTCCCAGAATTCAGCAGCTGGGAGCGGGCTGAGACGAGGCGGAGTCTGAGACACCACTCCTTTCCTGGGATTGTATCTAGCGCTTTTGTTGCACGTGCTAGAGCTGGTTCGGCAGCAAAAGTGACGTGTGAATTTCAAATTGTGTTGATGGCAACTACATCCCCTCTGATCTTGCGGCAAGCTAGCACACTATAAACTCCACATGTATTTTTATGGATTAGCGCTGGTTCTGCTGAATTTGACGGGGCTTACAATTGGATATGAACGTGTACAGGCACCGTTGGAGGATATCGAAGGGAGTCTGTTAGACCTCAGGCCTGAGGCATTGATTAAACGGCAAGCTAGTCCTGCTCAGTTCCAGTTGGGCTCAAATACGCGATATTAAAATCTTGGGTAGATGGCCTGAATATCGTCTCCGCAGATACCTCGAACTAAGAGCCAGATACGACAAATTCAGATCAACGTGAGTTGGCTCGTAAATCATCCTACGTTTGAATAAATCTTTAATACAATGAGCCTAGGTTTGACCGAGATATTGAATCTGAAGTTCTCTCTCTGCTTTATGTACCAATCAGGCCGTCCTACCCTATACCACTCGGCCAGTGCAAAAGTCTTACGATCGATCAACTCACTTATTGGGTCATACACTTCTCTGGCCGCCAAGACGACTCTCGCTGGAAAGCCTTGTACAGTGACCCCCCTAGCCGGGCACAGACCGCGCAGAAGCGCAAATTAGCTGTCGAGCTGTGCGAAACGGCCTTCGATGAGCGCGTTTCCAAGTTTGTGGAGGATGTACCTGACTGTGATGTGAGTGGGGGAGGGTATCGTAGGTACCTGGAAGGGTACAAGGAAGCACGCCACCTCTTTTCATATGAACTCGCTACGGCTGAGGACGTCCCGCATCTGTTTGAGCCAGACTTCAGTTCTGCACTCTACCCGGCCGCGAAACACTCGATTCATGATCTTCGTGATCTCCTCAAGATGTTTGGGGTTCAGCCAAACGAGGAGGATACGAATGAGCGTTTGACAGAGCTCGCTAAGGCTCACACTGCACTTTGGGTGGGGTGGAGACTGTGAGCATGGGGGAACTGGTTGTATAACATAATCACAGTGCCAAATGAAGAACAAGTTCTGCTGTATAGTCCCAACTAAATACAATGACGTATAAACGCGCGACACGGAATAGGATGTCCGTTCCTAGAGCTTCTCAGGTTCGTGGCAGAGACTGCAGCTGACAACCATCATCTCGACATGTCCTCTAGAGCATATGTCGTCGCGTCTAGTGCTGTTCTGGTGACGTTCTTTGTTTACATGTGGCAAAAACAAAAACCACGAGGCTCAAAACTTCCATACCCCCCATCTCCTGGAGAACCAGAGTGGATTGTGGGTCATATGCGGTCTCTTCCTCCGGGAGGTGATCATCGATATTTCGCACAGCTGGGGCAGGACTTGAATAGTGCGTATGCAATGAAGATCTATTATACTTTACACTTAGCCACATCACTTTGGATAGGTGATATCATATCTTTTACCATATTTGGTCAGACGACTATTGTTTTGAACTCTGCGACCGCTGCGAATGATTTGCTCGAAAAAAGGTCTTCGATTTATTCAGATAGACCTGAGATGATGATGATTACGGATGAATGGCTGTAAGCGCTAATATCTCACGCCAATAGCCAGCCGTTCTGACTCTTATGACAGGGTTGATTGGAGAAAGGCAGTTAGCATGTGTCCACTTGGTCCAAGACATCGAGCATATCGAAGGATGATGCATAAATTCTTATCAAAGAATGCTGCGACTGTGTATCATCCTTATCAAGAGGCTGAGATACGGGCGTTTTTGAAGCGATTGTTGGTTTCGACCGACAGGTTGGAGGAAGATTTCAGGCAGTAAGTCGAATATGGTTATAGAAGACGGTGTAACCGATTCCGATCTTGCATTAGGGCGGCTAGTGCGATTATCATGCGCATAACCTATGGCTATCCGGTCAAAAGTGCTGATGACAGGTTCGTGGTCCTCGTTGGAACTGCGAATGCCAACATGATGCGAGCCGGATTGGCCTCAAGTGAGTGGTTCATTTAATACGGGTCAACTTAACCAAGAGCTTACTGTATGCGATTGTAACAGACTACTGGGTAAACACGGTGCCAGCGCTGAAATATGTTCCATCTTGGATGCCCGGGGCCGAATGGAAGCGTAATATCGTCGAATGGAGGGAGCAGAAAGAAGTGATGGTCGACGAGACGTTCAATTGGACAAAACGTCAAATAGTGGGTGCTGGCAGTATTTGTCTTTTGAGATGAATGGTTTTTATATTTGGCTGTAGGAAGAAGGCACGGCGGAACCTTCAGTGGTACAAACCCTCCTTGCCGATATCCCAGAAAGTGGAATGACTGTAGAGGAAGCTGAAGACCATATCAAACATATCGCGGGGACATTGTTTCCCGGTGAGTATATGCACTACATGTATCGGAGGTTCGAGTCTCACTGGTTTGACTTAGCTGGCTCTGAAACGGTGGGATGCGTGTTCAAAAAGGCGTTCGGATTGAGATTGATGTTTTTTTTTCACAGAGCGTATCTTCCTTTATGATTTTTGTCTTAGCGATGGTCCTATACCCTGAAGTCCAGGCGAAAGCTCAGGAAGAGATCGATCATGTCATAGGCCGGGATCGCTTGCCGAAAATGGATGACCGTGAAGCACTCCCATACGTGAACGCGATTATCCAAGAAGTAATCAGGTGGCTACCTGTCACACCTATGGGTAAAGGCGTCGTCATCGGATCAACAAGACATCTGGCTAATGAACTATGTGTAAAGGGATGCCCCATCGTCTCATTCAGGACGATGTCTATAAGGGTTACCTTGTCCCAAAAGGAGCAACCGTGTAAGCGGCTATTTGATTCATACCCCAGTGTGTTCACTCAACAAATGTGAACCAGTTTAGGAAACATATGGTGAGTGACATCTTGATTGAGATAATGGGATCTTTTGGGTGCTTATAATCGATTTCAGGGCCATAACGCGAGACCCCAGTATATATACGGATCCAGAGACCTTCAACCCGGATCGGTTTATGGATAAAGGCACGCCACAAGCTCCTGGATTTGGATGGGGCCGCAGGTGAGGATGCCTCTTAGCTCTCTACCGAAACCTATCTAAGCCAGCCTGTGTAGAATCTGTCCTGGCCAATATATCGCGGAGGGGACTTTGTTCATCGCAATCGCATCGACGCTCGCTGCTTTTAAGATTTCGAAGGCTCGAGACGAGAACGGGGAAGAAATTGTGCCATCTATTAGGGCTAAAGAGAACTCGTTAGTTTTGTAAGTGTAATGTCTGCCAATTGATGCTAGAGCAATGACATATAGAGACTTATAGTCACCCTGCGGCTTTCAAATGTAATATAGGCCCTCGAACGGACCAGTACAAATCTATAATCACTGGCGCTTGATCCTGGTTCTATGCTACGAGGCTAATATAAAAAATCCGATTTGTATTCGAAGCTAGACCGCGCATATATTCGATCATTGAAACACCGATGAAGCCTGAGCCCCCGACTCGAATAATTTGCGTATTCATTTCAGGAACGGAATAACAAGCATCAGCAACTAGCTGTCATATGTCCCGTTAAGGAAGGTCCTGCGCTAATAGCTAGCTTGCATCCTTCGATATTATAGTTTGGCTACTTCGCACAGTCGAATTGATTAGTCAAACGAAGAAAGAAGAAACGAAAACTTCAGGCTTCTGTCAATGTTATGATATGAGAACAAGCTGTCACTAGATAGGCTGTGGTACGGCTAGGAATAACGGGCCGCCATGGAAGGTCTTCGCGCCTTTTGGGTTGTAGCTACCATCTTAGGCCGCGGAATGGCGTTGGTTACTTTCTAGGGATGGAAAGCATAACATGTTCTGACGGTACCAGCCTCTGCAGGGCTATTCGGTTCGCTTAAGGAACTCTGCCATGACCGCGGGCATTATGCCGCGTACGCCGACTTTTTGCGGCCTCATAGGCCGCATACATCAGTAGCTTTCAATCGACAATCAGATAGAATACTGACGAATCACTGGTGGTAGATAGGGGGCTTATACGAAACAAGGTAAGTTCAACCTCATGGGACCGTCGATCTGCCGAGCTCGAAGATTTCAACTCGATCGGAAGAGGACAATCATGAACAAATGATGAGCTACGTATGGGAAAAGTCCCCCACCCTACCCTCTACTGATGTCGGATACCAGAATCAAGAGGTCACGAACGCCAGCTCCGCTCTGCATTTCAATCCCTAGTTCGTCATTGGCCTACGAGGTGTAGAAAAGCACACTTTAGCTATGTCATCACAAACATGGGCCGTTGTGTCAGGTGCAGTCGCTACCACTATTGTTTTGTATCTATGGTGTAGGCAAGAGCCGTCAACACCAAAATTATCACTTCCGCCATCTCCAGCGAAAAGAGACTGGCTTATCGGACACTTGAGGTCCATACCTCTCGACGGTGACCATGTATTCTTTACCAAGTTAGGGAAAGAACTCAACAGTGCGTATAATCAGCTCGACAATGGTTTTCAATTAGACCGTGCAACATGTACAGGTGATATTGTTTCGTTCACGATTCTTGGCCAAACGACAGTCGTTTTGAACTCTGCTGCCGCTGCGAATGACCTTCTTGAGAAGCGCTCGAGCATCTACGCTGACAGACCTGAAATGAGAGTTCTGACGGATAAGTGGCTGTACTTTATGTCATTTGTCTACTAGGAATTCTTGTCTAATATCCTCTACTAGGGTTGATTGGGGAAAGGCGGTATCCCTGTGTCAATCTGGGACCAGACTTCGTATATATCGAAAGATGATGCAAAAATTTCTTTCAAAAAACGCGACAACAAATTATTATCCTTACCAGGAGGAAGAAACCAAGAGATTCGTGAAGCGGTTACTTATATATCTCAACAGACGATCTTGAAGAAAAATTTACGCAGTACGCCATGCCCGCTCAATTACATAAATATGAGTTAAGGAAGTTTTTTGTAGAACAGCTGGCGCAATTATCATGAGGGTTACATACGGCTATGAGGTTGAGGCTGCCAATGACGAATTTCTCGTTCTAGCCAGGCTAGTAACCGCGAATCTCCTACGTGCAGCTATGCCTCTGAGTGAGCACCATATCGAACGTCTGTTGGAATACTGAATAACTTGTTCAGAAAAGACTTCCTCGTTAACTTGATTCCAGCGCTGAAATATGTCCCGCCATGGATGCCGGGGGGAGGCTGGAAGCGGGAAGTTTTAGAATGGAGGAGCCAGAAAGATGACTTGGTAGATGGTATATTCAACTGGACTAAGCGAGCCATCGTGAGTTACTTGCTCTCTTGTTAAATTCATACGACAACGCTGAAAAAAATCCCGCGCTTAGCAAGCGGGTGTTGCTCAGCCTTCAGTCGTACGGACATTGTTGGCTGATGTCCCCCGAGGTGAGATGGAGCTGGAGGAGGCCGAAGACCATATTAAGCATATGGCTGCAACGATGTTTGCCGGTGCGTCACTAACTTTGAGACAAGACTGAAAATAATTTCACTACTTTAATAGCGGGAGCGGAAACGGTATGTATGGCAGTTATCCCAAGAGCATGTTGTACGATAATCATATCGAAAAGACAGTTACCTCGTTCATGGTTTTCGTCCTCGCTATGACATTATACCCGGAGGTTCAAGCCGACGCACAAGCCGAAATCGACCGCGTCATTGGGCCAGATCGCCTCCCAAATATGCACGATCAAAACTCTCTGCCATACGTCAATGCCGTTATTCAGGAGGTCAACAGATGGTTACCTGCAATTCCGCTAGGTATGCGCAATAATTTTTCGGAGACAGCAGCCTATTTCACAGCCATAAAAAGGTATGCCTCACCGCTCAGTAAAAGACGACGTTTATCGGGGGTGCCTCATTCCGAAAGGAGCGATTGTGTAAGTGGATGGTAGATTGATTCGGTGCCGTTCTAACCGAATCCTACAACATAGAATTGGGAACCTCTGGTTGGTTCAATCTCCAGTTGGATATTTTGCATTGTTTTCAGACATATTGTTGAATAGGGCTATCACACATGACCCGGCGATCTATCCCGACCCGGAAACGTTCAATCCAAGACGATTCTTTGAAGAACACATACCCCCTGCTCCAATATTTGGTTGGGGACGTCGGTACGTACTATTGCTTACTGCTCTGGTTTGACTGAGTTTCTATTTTGTACGGCTAGAATCTGCCCAGGTTTACATATCGCAGATTCAACCTTATTTATCGCATATGCGACCGTGTTAGCCGCATTTACTATATCGAAGGCCCGGGACGAAAATGGGGAAGAGATCATACCTGATACAGCAGCTAACGAAAAATCTTTGGGATTGTGAGTTGAGTACATGAGAGTGGGTTATTTGGCTAACTCACAACAATCATAGTCACTTAGCACCGTTCAAATGTGATATCAAGCCTCGCTCCGAGCGTCATAGAGCATTGGTAGCTAATGCATAGTAGGACAACTATGCCATCGACTTTATTTCAAGCCCCATCCTTGCTCGTGTAACGCAGTTTGACAGAAAATGAAATGTGAAACAAAATGAACCAATAGAGGTATTGGTGATAATAATGGCGCTATTAAGATGGCGGCAAACATATAGAAAACAAGAAAATGCTTAGTCCTAATCCTGATATTGATCTGGAACAACAAAACTATTGGCACTTAGCAAACAAAAAATGAGCTCAAAGATAAGACTATCGACGATAGGATATGGTTTGGTAATGAGTAGTGCAGAAACGAAGCCCCACATCATATGAGTTTCAATATGTGTAAATGAGTTCACTTCCCATCAGGCTTAGCTAGAGCCTGGTTATGTTAGTGGTCCGATTTCACAATGCACCACTCTAACTTTCATACACAACGGCTATTTATTTGTCTCGTATCGCTCCCATCCACCCACCATGGATTTTCCTGGGTAAAAGGTACCAAGTGACTGCATGCAAGTCTGGAAGATCAGTCATATTCGAAATCCGCAATCCGAGGTACCAGACATGGGGTTGCATGCAAAGTAGATTCGTGGATTCTGTGCCTGATGGTACTCTATCTGGCAGTAAGCAGAAGGCACGCGCGCTTGTGAGTGCCTGGATGCTCATAAGTACGGGCTTGGTTTACCGTCGGCCCCGCCTCACTCGGCCAAAAGCCGATTTGCTGGTTATAACTCTGGCTCCAGCTAAGCTGAAAGAGCGCTCGCTAGATCAAGAATAACGCTTGCTACTGATACTTGTTTGGCTTGGCTAAACACGAGGCTCTGACTAGCTCTGATGAGCGAATCGGCTTGTGGCCGAGCACAAACTTTATAATAGACGTCCGTTACTCAATAAGAGTCTAACCTACCTGCCCTCTTCTCTGTACATACGATTCTGCATCAGTACTAAGAAAACCTACACTTATGTTGCCTGCTTTACTGATCCTAGCCATTGGATTGTTCTTGTATGTGTCGTACAAGCGACGTTCACAAAAACCAAGGTTACCACTCCCACCGTCGCCAGGCAGGCCAGAGTGGATCATTGGGCATATGAGATCCATACCTCGAGACAGCGATCACATATTTTTTACCAAGATGGGACAGCAGCTTCAGAGTGAGTACCCTACAATCCCGGACTTATCAAGCTTACCGACATATTTTCGCGACTTAAACAGCTGACATCTTCTCGTTCACTGTCTTTGGTCAGACGATGGTTGTTTTAAACTCTGCAGCTGCGGCCAATGATCTCCTGGAAAAGCGCTCAAGCATATACTCTGATAGGCCAAAAATGACGGTCATTACGGATGAGTGGCTGTATGCTTTGCCCTGTGACACAATGGATTTTATATTGAGCGTTTTCACACCAGACTCGATGCGAGAAAGGGACTAAGCGTATGCCCATCCGGCCCAAGATTTCGAGCGTATCGCAGGATGATGCAGAAGTTTGTAACGAGGACCGCCGCTACCCGCTACCATGCCTACCAAGAAGCGGAAACCAAAGCGTTCATGAAGCGACTGCTTGATTCCACGGATGATCTTGAGCAGAGCTTTACACAGTGAGTTAGATCAGTTTGGTCGTATCAGATTTGCTGACAACTCCATGGTAGGGCAACAGCTGGAATCATTATGCGAATCACGTATGGATACGAGGTCAAGAGTCCCGACGATAGGTTCGTTACTTTAGCTAGCATCGTAAATGAGGGTGTGCTACGTGCTGCGCTACCTCTGAGTGAGTGGGACTCCTACTGCTCAGAAAAGCCTGAATCTTCACATGGACTTCTACCAACAGATTTTCTCGTTGACGTGGTTCCGATACTAAAATACATCCCAGCATGGATGCCGGCTGCTGGCTGGAAACGAGATATCTTGAACTTGAAGAGTCAGAAAGACAAACTCGTTGACGAAACATTTAGTTGGACCAAGGCAAGTCTGGTAAGTCATAAAATCCCGGACGCAAATGTATTAGATGAGTCGAGTTTTTACGCTATATTTAGCAAGCCGGTACGGCCCAAGCCTCCATGGTGCGCACCTTATTAGAAGACATGCCCCAAATGGGAATGCCAGAGGAGGAGGCAGAAGATCATATCAAGCATTTAGCTGGAACAATGTTTGCCGGTGAGTGCCTGTATTCTGGTTGCATTCAATGACTCATATTATGACAGCCGGGGCTGAAACGGTTGGTTCTATTTTCATGCATACTGGAACTGATTACTGATACCTACAAGTCTGTCACAACCCTTCGTATCTTCGTGCTTGCAATGGCTTTATACCCTGAGGTTCAAGCAGATGCACAGGCTGAAATCGATCGTGTGGTTGGGCAAAATCGTCTACCAAATTTTGAAGATCAAGACTCCCTCCCAACTGTTAACGCTATCATTCAAGAGGTAAACCGGTGGATTCCAGCAGCTCCTTTATGTGAGAAATTTATCGCTCTTTGCATATGGTGACTGGGCTAACTGTTTGAAGCCATACCACATCGATTAGTTCAAGATGATGTATATAGGGGGTACCTGATCCCAAAGGGGGCGGTCCTGTAAGTGGATTGTGGTCCCGGCAACCAATACATTAATCACTGATATCTTGGGGATTAGTATTGGAAACATCTGGTGGGTTCTGATTTTGACCGATTTTTACGGCTCGATTGACGCGCATATATTATAGGGCGATTACGCGCGATCCTGCTATTTATCCAGAGCCCGAGACATTCAATCCGAAAAGATTCCTAGAAGGGAATGCGCCGCTTGCTCCAGCGTTTGGATGGGGTCGCCGGTATGTTTAATCTAGTTGTTTGAGGTAGCCACCTTGCTGAATCGGATGTGCCAGCATTTGTCCTGGTAGATACATCGCAGAATCGGGATTGTTTATTGCCTTCGCATCTATGTTGGCCGCATTCACAATCTCGAAGGCTCGGGACGAACATGGGAATGAGATCATACCCGAGGTAGGAGTCAAGGAGAAATCGCTTAGATAGTAAGTCTTGGCTGTATGCGATTAGGTTATGTGGCTCACGTGAAAGAAACATAGCCACCTCGCGCCATTCAAATGCGATATCAAGCCTCGTTCGGAGCGTCATAGGGCGCTGGTAGCGGATGCCTGATAGAGTTAGACAATATGGGTGTAGATTTATTTTAAATCGGGTTCTTATGGGCATAGAGTTGCTTGAGAGATGTGTACAATGAATTGAATTGATAGAGAAAGTTATGATAACAGTGATAGCGAGATAGCAGCAAAGATATGAGAGCACAAACCAGAAGCCGGGTCCTAATCTTGAACAACAAGACTATTATCACTCAACAAAACGTCCTGCACCGAATTATTGAGGCATTGTTCAAACTCCTCCATCAACTGCGGGGCTTCGTCCCCTGTACCATCCACTACCAAGTGACAACCCACAATCGAAAGTCTTGGGATCGAGCGGCTCGTAAGCATCCCGCGCAAAGCTTCGGCAGACAAGCTGCACTGCTGCAAGTCTAGCTTGCTGAGACTCGGACAGAGGTATGCAGATGCACTTCCTTCGGGCGCGTTGACGGGTGTCCCATCCGAGCTCGTGGAGTTTCGAGCCATCTCTTCAAAGAACTCGTCGCCGATATTCAAGCCTTGCCATGTAAATGTCCGGAGGTGTTGCAGACGAGCGAGCATCCTGGGCAACTGCGCGGGATTGACAAATGTGCTGAGGTGAAGTTTCCCGACCTTGGATCGAGCGAACAAATCGGTCAAGGACTCGCCCACTTCCCCGGGGTCTCGAGTGTAGGCAGCGACTTTGATGTATATTTCGGGCTCGGGCGCGAGGAGCGGGAGCAAGAGACATAACCCTTGTGGTTCTATATGCTCCAGTCCGAGAATTTCGAGGTTGGCCATTTTGATGGGAGCAAAATTCATGCGAGCCCCGACGCGAATCGTCATACGACGAAGCCAGAGAGTGCGGAGCGTGGGACTGCCGGACAGAATTCCTACAAACTGTTCGACGTTGGGACAAACTCGGTCCGTTAACCTAGAAAGCCGGAGGTCGACGAGGTTGCGGAAAGATGCGCCTCCCCAACTGAGATAGGTTCCGTCAAGGTCCAGTGAACGCAACGGCTCGAAATACGCGTCGCGTTGTTCCCGAGACATCATTCCGGGAGGAAGCGCGTGCGGGGAGTCTCCTTGTTGGGGAGGATATGGGACCGAAACGGCGAGAGAACGCAACGAATCGGGTGATCCTTCAGTGAGCCAGCGCGCCATGGTAGCGTGCACCTCATCGGATTGAGTAAGCGCCAGATCTAGCGAACGGAAATGCGTTTCGTGAGATCGAAGGAGGGGAAGGATGGCCCATGCGTCCATGATGTTTGCAGCGCGACCGGTAGTGTTGATCGAAACATAAAGAGGAGCCCCCTTTGCGCGCTCAAGCCAGAGTTTGGCCCGAGCAAAGGGCATGCTGGAGCGTGCTCCACTATCTCCAAAGTCGATATAAGACCAGAGTGCACGCGTACGCACGGCGAGTCGGCGCCAGTGAATGTTGACGCTCGAAATAACGGTAGCGAGGTCAGGTCGTCGAAGGCGAGCCAAGGCAGTGCTGTTCTCTCCTTCCTCCCTTGCGATTTGAGAGAGGGCCGTGCGGTTGGCTCGGTCCATGTCAACCGCAAGGACGAAAATGTCGGTCAGGATTTCGGGAGGGAGCAAGTTGACTGGTGAAAGGACCGAGGATTTATTCCGTAGTCCTTGAAGTATGATTCTCGTCTTCCAGAGTCTTTGCTCGTCTGCCTGGAGAGTTCCCAATTCGGCGTTGATATTGATGTACGTGTCCTCCAACGCGCATTCGTCCAGAAAGGACACGGACGGACGTCCACAGTCCGATTCGAGCGCCGCACATGCTGCTAAATAGCTCTGCGTTGCACGTGCAAGTTGCATGCGTGCTATGCTCCAGTTTTGTAGTACTTGAGTACGAAACAGGGGCTCGGGCTCGCTTGTTGATTCTGACCCCGCGATAGAGGAAGGGGCCCTTCGATAAGTCAAGGAGGAAGGGCGAGCATGACCGCCTCTTAGCTGGAATTAGAAAAACTGTCGTTAGATATTTTGTGCTAGGTAGGAGTTGGAACGCACCCGTAGCGTAGGCATTTATAGTAATTATATAGCCAACAAGATATGTTGCTGGACAGCTTAGTGGTAGTGCCTGCAAAGCAAGGCTACCAAGTGAGTACTCGAACAGATAGAAACACGTCTTATAGGGGTATAATCAGAACGAAGCGTCGGGTACATACCTCTTCTACGGGAACCTTGCAAGATCCGGGTGTTCTCTTGAGGAAGCAATCGCTACGAGCGAGCTGATTAACGGAAATCAAGCGGATGATCAATGGTCGATATAATATGGATTGACTACAGCAGCAACGTAATAACAGCAAATTCGCGAGGAATGACTATTTAGGTTATTTGTATCGCGAGGCAAGTTCAAGTGTTGGTTCAGCGCTGGGGCAACCCTCGAAAACTCGGATTTGTTGATTAGACTTGGCGCGTGTGAGGGGGAGCCGAAGGGCGAGGGGAAGGCGAGCAACGCATCCGCGCTACCGTGAACAAGTGCAAGTTTGGGTCGCGATGTTGTCGTGTGTTGGCTCGTTATTTGTCAGCAGCAACTGTTGAGTTGAACCACCTGCTTTTCCTGCCAACGTCACTTGGTCACCGCTTCAGTGGCTAGTCGCATCTGGCAAATGTGATTGAATTTACGACATTGCACTACCAAGCATCATATTAATTATACGTTGTAATTGACATTTGTAATCTTTCTGTTCGTCGGTGTCAACGATCAGTAGTCGGGAGAAACCTGAAATAGCTAGCGAACAGGTAACCCGCCTACGAAAAAGGAAGAATGTCAGTTCATCGTTCGTCGACTTGTGCTTTTGACGAGAAGCGAATGAAATCAGGACTCTAAAGCGTATATAAGAGCCAGGGAATGTATCGTCAATGCGAACTCCGTCTGGTGCACAGCAAAAGCTCATCACAGAATGCTTGTGGAGAATGATGTGTCTGGGCTTGAGAGACTTACCGACTAGCTCTCTCGTCACTTGGTACGGTGGCAGGAAGATGACATCCGAAATTTTCAATTCGGCAGAGCTATCAGCGCTTATGGGCCTTGCCAGCACCAGCCGCTCGGATATCAGGTGGTACTTCCGCGTCTGCGCGTTATTCTGTGTGCAGTACTACTTAGATGGTAAATCAGGTGGATGTTCAGCTAGGGTTGATATCTCGTGCTAAAGAGGACTTGATTCGAGTAAACCAGCCCATGACTCTTTGACATGATCCGTAGTGGATAGGGAGCGCAAGAGAGAGCATATGTGATACATGCATGCTCTATTATTCCGCCAGAGCGCCAAATCAACCAAAGTCTTCGGAAAGACCATCATTCGTTCACTTGAAAGTGAGGAGACTCAAAAAGGGGTACCGAAACGCTGGGAGCTTATCGCTCCGCGCGCAAGCCACGTGACCGCGTCGCATCCTAGTCTAACCCACTACTATAAACCGCTTGGATTGGTTATCCCCCGATGGCTGCGTACGACGGAAACAGAATCCTCACCGTAAATGCGGCTGGTCTCGCGGATGATGCTCTCTCTGTGGACAACAGCGATGCTCGCAACATTGAAGCTCGTCTCAAGCAGTTCTTGACCGAGTTTCGCGTCAGGAACGAGTTTATTTACCGGTTAGCATCCCTCAAAATATATTCCTTGCGCACATGATAACACCTTTCCAGTGACCAACTCCGTGAAAACGTCACGCTAAAGCTTTTCTACCTGGAGGTCGACACCCATCACCTCGTGTTGTACAGTGATGACCTCGCGTCAGCCATCCAGGAACGTCCGGGCGAAGTTCTCCCCCTTTTTGAATCTGCAGCAGTTCAAGTCGCACGCCAGCTGCTGTATCCAAATACGGTTGCAAGTTCAGTGGAGGAAAAACAAGAGGAGCTCTCTCGGATCATCCCAGGCATCCAGATCATGCTTCGGTCTGGGCAGAACATGACGAGCTTCAGGGATCTTAGTGCGAATACATTCTCTCGCCTTGTTCGTATACCCGGGATCGTCATCTCCGTCTCGGTCTTGTCGTCGCGTGCGACAAAGCTGAGCCTAAAGTGTCGCTCGTGTGGGAGTACCAAAGTGATGTTGCCTCAACAAGGGCTAGGCGGGGTTGGTAGCGGAGGGGACAGGGGTCTACCGAGGGTGTGCGATTAGTGAGTTCTCTTTTATTGATTCCAATATTCGTGGACTGACGTATCCCTCCAGCCAGCCGCCCAACGGGCAAAAGAAGAATTGTCCCATGGATCCTTACCAGATTGTCCATGAGCGTTGCGAGTTCGTAGATAGCCAGACGATTAAACTCCAAGAACCTCCAGACATGGTACCAGTTGGTGAACTTCCTCGCCATATGCTTCTCTCTGCCGACCGGTGCGTCCTCAATCACCGTGTAGTGACGAATACTTACATGGTTGCATAACCAGATACCTCACCTCCCGCCTCGTTCCGGGTTCTCGCATAATAGCAACCGGTATATATTCGACGTACCAAGCCGCCAAGGGGCGGCGTGATGTCGCATCCGCGCCCGCACTTCGATCTGCATACCTCCGTGTATGTGGACTTGACACGTCGGCGACGGCTTCGACAGGCAGCGTCGGAGGAGGGGGCGCATTTGGTGCGCAGTTTACGGCCGCAGACGAGGTCTCTTTTAGGGCTCTGGCACGTTCGGATGATTTATACGAAAAGTTTGCCAGGAGTGTCGCGCCTAGCATTTACGGAAGCCTAGGTACTATGGTCAAGATTGTGTCTTGAAATGTCTACTGAAATATTCTTGGTCAGATATCAAAAAGGCTATTACGTGCCTATTATTTGGCGGGTCGAAGAGGATTTTGCCTGACGGAATGCATTTGCGAGGAGACATCAATGTACTCTTACTTGGTGATCCCGGAACTGCCAAATCGCAGTTGCTTAAATTTGTTGAAAAGGTGAGCCAGAGAGCGGATGTCGAAGCATTTCCGTTAACGCATTTCTTATCTAGGCCTCCCCTATTTCCGTGTACACGTCTGGTAAAGGCAGTAGTGCGGCTGGTTTGACTGCTGCAGTGCAGAGAGATTCTATCACAGTGAGTATATTCTAGTATCTCGCGTCCTATCTCTAACTTGTGTGTCCAAGCGTGAATTCTTCCTCGAAGGAGGTGCCATGGTCCTTGCGGACGGAGGTGTTGTCTGTATCGACGAATTTGACAAGATGCGAGACGAAGACCGTGTCGCGATCCATGAAGCCATGGAGCAGCAAACAATCTCGGTTGCCAAGGTACGAATCGAGTCGGGATGAATCTTGAAATTATACTAATGATTTTTTAGGCGGGGATCACTACGGTTTTGAATTCGCGTACGAGTGTTCTGGCTGCCGCAAATCCTGTCTTCGGACGATATGATGAGGGCAGGAGTCCTGGCGAGGTTGGCTTACATCCCACGGCTAATGCGTGATGACTGACGCTATTTGCCGTGCAGAACATCGACTTCCAAACGACTATCTTGTCTCGTTTTGATATGATCTTCATCGTTCGAGATGAACACAATGAAGCGAGGGACAAGGCAGGTTCCGCTTGCAAACTTCGATAATCTTGTCTTGAACGTCTACGTTTCTCAGGCTATCGCAAAATTCGTTATGAACATACATATGGACCGCGGTGAAGATGAAGCGGAAGTGGAAGGTGAAATTGATTTGGATACAATGAGGAGATACGTCGCGTTTTGCAAACAGTGAGCAGTCTCCAGACCACATGAGATTGATCAACTGAATTGCGGCCTAGGACTTGTGCCCCGAGGTTGTCCGCCGAATCCGCCGAATTGCTCAGTAGCCACTTCGTGAGCTTGCGGAAACAGGTTCAACAGGTTGAGAGGGATAATAACGAACGTAGCTCAATCCCAATCACTGTCCGGTAGGCCACACAATCCTAGACTCCGTAGTCTTTTGCTCAGAATTCATGTTTTCAGACAACTTGAAGCCATTATTCGTATATCGGAATCTCTCGCCAAAATCACCCTCTCGCCAACTGTGAACCCGAATCACGTCGATGAGGCCATACGCCTGTTCAAATCCAGTACCATGGATGCTGTTGCCGCTGGGTCTTCCGACGGTCTTTCGCGTGGGGAGCTCAACGAGGAAGTTAACAAGATCGACAAAGAGCTAAGGAGGCGTTTACCCGTTGGCTGGAGCACCAGTTACCAGAGTTTGGTGAAAGAGTTTGTGAACGGGCAAGGATTCTCAAATCATGCGCTTGAGCGAGCACTGTTCATTCTCGAGAAGAGGGAGGTCATCAGGTATACTGCACAGAGGAAGGTTATCAACCGGTGAGCTTAGACTCCATCAGTTCCCGTAAAAACGTGCATTAATATTTTTGCCCTCCAGGATTGGTGTGTAGATAACCTGAATGATCTTTTCCCTATGTTCAAGTTGTTTTGACGCCTTGTGGATATCCATGCGTGTTGTATGTTTGTACCGGTGTTATTCTGATTTGATATGAAATCGGTGTTTTCGAGTTCCTAGAGCCCACCATCATTGACCTTGGAGTTGCACTTTGTACGGCGCTGAAGACAAAAGGTGGTTGATATTCCAACAGCCCAGTTTCTTGGTGGATGCTCCCGCTCGCTGTGGCTTGTAAATGGTATACTCGTCGCTCATGAATTTGAGATACCCCCGCTGGCGCAGGCTCATGCTGACCTGTCCCCTCGTGTTGCTAGCCCAGTGCACTTCTGCTTCATATACATCGCTCTCCAAGCTTGTTTTCAATGCTAGCCCTACTGAGGGACCTTGGACTTCGTACTCGCTTTCACCCGAATCCCGGATCCACACTCCAGTCTCAATCTTATTCGCGAATGGAACAGTATCGAATCCTCAGAGTCTAGTCGCTCCAGAGCCATATCGGTCTTTACTCCCTCCAGCGTCCTTACATGGTCAATCTGCCTCTTTGACTCTTGATTTTGGGAAGAATATCGCAGGGATACCGACTATTACGTTCGGTAAAGAATCCAATCCTGGAGAGATTTTTGGTGTAGCTTTTGCAGAGAGCAAACAGTTTATCTCGAGAACAAGTGATCGGTAAGGCAAGTTTTCGCTCATTCTACCAGCTCAGGCAAGTCAACCCGATGCAGAGCAATGGATTTCTTTGTAGACGATGGCGCACTATTTCACACGATCAAACCCGGCGGAGCAGAGGAATGGACCCCACCCTACAGGCATATGCGAGGGGCATTCCGCTACATGACTCTGTTTCTGAACACAACTGGGACAGTGACGGTCACGAACGTGAGATGTTTCAACAACATGATGCCCCACTGGGGTGACTTGCGAAATTACGGGGGGTACGCGTGATCACATGCCGCATCACGGGCTAACTGACGATCCCAATTTAGGTTCTTCTATTCGTCCGATGATTTCCTGAACAAAATCTGGTATGCGGGTGCATACACTATCCAATTATCTACTATTCCATCTTCAACTGGGCGAGGCCACGATCATTTCATGGAGCGATATGGATATGATAATTCGGCGCCTGCTGGTTACGGACGTGCTGTGTTAACAGATGGAGCGCGACGTGATAGAACAGTGTGTAAGTACGAGCCCTATCATCAACATCACCAATCTATAACATCCCTTAAAGGGGCGGGCGACCGAGCTATCAGTACGACGGCGCAGCACTATACGCTCAACGACGCTTACTCCTCGCAGACTGGCATAGAGTGGCTTTTTGCCCAACAAGACCCTATGACCGGACAGATGCCTTACGCAGCGCCGCCGATTGACGAGTGGGGCTCCGATACCTATCACATGTGGTCGATAGTCGTCTTGCATGACACTTACTTCTATAGTGGAGGAGACAAGCAGTGGCTACTGGAACCTCGCCAACATGTTTCCGGCCAGAATGTTTCGCTGTGGGAAGCTGCAAATCGGGCGCTTCGTTATAGCCTCAAAAAACTCGACGCTGGGCCTGATACAGAACCAAAACCTGGACTCCTGTGGGTCAACCATAAACTTGATTGGGGTCGTATCGATCAAGGGGGCTACAACCTAGCTGCAAACTGCATATTTGTGCGAGCATTAGAGAAGATGGTAGCTTTGTCATCCGAAATAGGTGACTCGGTAGATTCAGTCTATTGGGCTCAGGTACCTGTCACTAAATACTACATGTCCTCGCGCTCACAGAAACTATAGACCGCCAACGACATCAAACGCGCCATCAATGACAGGCTGTGGGACGAGAACCAAGGAATGTATCGAGACAACACAACTTCAACCCTCTCGCCCCAGGACGGAAACAGTCTCGCGTTATGGTTCGGTGTTGTCGATAGCCGTGAGAAATCATTGCGCGTTAGCGCAGGGCTGAAGAAGAACTGGAATGAGTTTGGTGCGGTTGCTCCTGAAGTAAGTGGGCAGTGCATGTATGCGCCATTTTAGCTCAGCAGCCGATTTGAACAGTCTCCTGGAATGATCTCGACCTTTATATCAGGGTTTGAGCTTATTGCTCACTTTGGAGCGGGGCAGCCTCAAACCGCTATAGACCTTATCCGTTTGATGTGGGGGTATGTCTGGAACGCCCCATACAGCGTGCAGTCTTCGCTCATTGAGGGATACTATAAGGACGGCAGGTGTTACTACCCATTCCAGGTAAGAGCGTTTGTTGTCAATGCCATATATTCATTTTTCATCCCCTCGAAGGCGTACGATCCCTCCTACATCTCGCATGCGCACCCGTGGGCATCTGGTCCCTCTATCGTACTTTCTCGTAACATTGTCGGTCTTGAGTTTACAGATCCTACACACACCAGTTGGTCAGTAATTCCTGAAGTTGGCGTGGATCTTGAATTTGCAGTAGCTGGGGTCTCGAGCGCTAGCGGCAAACTGCTTGCGTCTGGATGGTCGAAGACTTCGGAACGGTCATTTGAGATGGCCGTGATGGTGCCTTTGGGTACGCATGGAAAGATTGGGGTGCCGATGATATGGAAATGGGACCACAGTTATGAGATCAGGCTGAACGGGGACCTGGTCGCCAGTGGCGTAGGAAACCAGAGTTATGTGCTAGAGTTCCCGATGACAGGTCAGTGGAGTATAACTCGTCCGAGCATAGAGCTTCATAGCTCAGGGAGGCATCTCATGTTGGACAACATCGAGGCGGGAAACCACCTAGTTCTGGTAACATTCAAAAATTAATTCATTAGAAAATTGCTTGGCCTGCATAGGAGTGTAGGTCTTGTACTGTAATTGTCTTGATTGAATCGAGAGAACGCACATGCTGATACCCCGAGGTTCGCTAGACTCAAATTTCCAAGGGAGCAAAGCCGGCTACAAGGACAACAGCTCCGCGCAATCAATGATTTCATTTCTCGGTCCACAAGAGCATCAGTGGCTGGGTCTACAGTAGAGATTCATACACATGCGTTACCCCCTATCTTGCCAAGAGATCGACGCAAAGATCGAGACTTTGGCGGCTGGCAAAAGTATTAAACCTGATCACGTGAGCGAGGAGGGGTGGCTCCCGAGCAGAACCATGGCCAGATGTGGCCCTGCTCCCAACCATAGCCAAGGAAAGTATAGGGTAGTGACCGGAACTGTTACCCAGTGGCGCCGGTGAATTTGTCTTCGTCAAATAAGCTGCCAGGCTGTGTTCGAGGACAAGCGAACCGAGACTCTGCTGATTCTGGATGCAACGTCTTCTGTGCTTCCCCATTGATTATCCCGTGGTCGCGTACCTTGAACTTCCTAGTCACGTTCAACTTCTTCGGCGTCCTCGGTCAGTTCATCAGAACATGAATATCACTCGGTGATTGAGAGACTGCGGGATATCTCAAAACGTAAGTTCCCTTTAAATGGTAGCGCTCTCTTCTGATTGTATATAAGAAAGCACGGTAATTACCATCCGCTTTACCTTACTCCAACCGCGCACGCCTTTTACAATGACTAGATCGCTTCTCCTCGCACCTTTAATAATCTCGGTTGCTTCTGCAGTGACACTGGCGGAACGTCAATCCTCTTGCGCATGTGGTTACAAGGATTCGACTGGCGCAGTATGGGTGAGTTGGCCTGGTAGCATTAGCGAATCACGTATACCAATAGTTATACAGCGAGAATCGTTCGTTTCGGACTTTACGACCGGCTGGAGCGCTGCCTTAAACCAGAACTTCTACAAGTTCACCTGGAGCGAGACGCATGCCAATGCCCCGAAAACAATGCAGTACAATGCCAACAACGTATATGGATACAACTATGGGCTAGGGATCAAGACTTCCGCTTACCCTTCAGGATCTACTGGACCTGTACAGACGGGAGGCATTGGCACATTGCGTAGCGACATCTTGTATGGAAGCTTCAGAATGAGAGCAACAGTTCCTGATGTACGTTCTGACCTAATGCCTACCTCGCCTCTTATATATTTGTGTCCGTAACTAGGTACCTGGTGTATGCTTCGGATTCTTCACTTACCAATCCGATACACAAGAGGCCGATATCGGTAAGTCCGCATACATGGATGGCCCCGACCCCTCTCTAACCTGATTTACCAGAATTCCTGAGCTCTGACTCCAATTATTATGAGAAAGTTCACCTTACCAATCAACCAGGGCTCGTGAACGGCAATACCGACCCCGACGCATACCACGAGGTTACCATTCCTGGCGCGGATTTCACGTAGGTGCCGCACAGATAGTTAGCAACGTAGGGACTTGCTCACATGTGAACAAAGTGCATTCCACGAGCACCGCATTGACTGGCGTCCCGGCACTACAAAATACTACTACGACGGAACACTGAAAGATGTGAGCATCGATAAGACTACCAAGCAGCACAAGTTATTAAATCATTTTCAGACCCTAAACAAGAATTCCCCAACTGTTGCCTCCTCGATTCTGGCTAACGTTTGGTCCGATGGCGGTTCCGGCTGGACCAAAGGTCCACCAACCCAAGATGCTATTGCTACGATTTACTACATCAAGGTTTGTTTACGTTTACCATTCTATCCGCATGTTCGTGATTGCGTTTTTGCATACAGGGGTATTTCAACTCGACGGCCCTCAGCGCAAGCCAGTTTAACTCGCAATGCGCAGCGGCTTCCAACAAGACTCCGTGCTCTGTGTGAGGTCATGATCCAAAATTTCCCGCTTGTGTCGTTAAGTGTAAATATCGAAAATTTGTTCCTTGACTAAATGAATGAGTAAAACATCTCTTTCTTCGAAAGATATGACTGTGGTATACTTAGGCGCGATGTTACTCAAATTGAAGTAGATCTGCCAGCACGTTTGAAACGGAGCAGGCACCACCGTCAATCGTGCATTACTAAGTACGGCGAGATACTCGCAAAGGTAATTTCCTCGTTGCCTTCATCTATGTCCACATATGCACGGTGTGTTTGTATTATCTCGTTCAACACACCTAAGGTGTCGTCAGCGTAGGAGTGTTTTGTCAATTCATGTGTTCAGATCTTGCAGGTCAGTTGAACTTCCTCCGACTCGCCCTCCTGGGGCCCTCCGCATACAACCTCTAGTAGTCAAGGTCTACTTATTCATGTCTAGGCTCGACTTCTGACCTGTCATACATATCATCGTCTTAATATCATTCAACTGTCATACTCTGGTGCTCCACCATCGACCCTGGGTGGCATCTCTAATCCTGAGCTCTAGGGCATTACGGAATCTTGAAAGGCTTACTGCCGTTTTACTTAGGGGTGCCCAAACGGTGGGCTCCAGTGTCTTTTTGGAGCTTAGATCTGCATATTGCTCCCCGCATCAATCAAATCGCCAGTCAAATCGACCATCAATGCACGTTGTGCGGAACAACGTGGGTGGGTTTTGACTCAAGCATCGCCCCAGCCTACCAAAAACCGTTGAGACTTGGATCACCCAAGGTTTTCCACGATTGGACCGTGGGTGGGTTCGGACCGCTATTCGTTGCTTACTATTAGCCCCGAGGTCGACAGGAGCACCGACATACATCATGATGCGCAACCTACGTTGTAAGATCACAAAGTACTCAAATAAGCGAGTTTTCACTGAAGTACCGCTTACTCTTAGGTAATTTTTCATCCTGTGCTGCAGAGCGTGACGCATGTATTCTAGGTTTACGTCATGTGTGAAGTTTCGTTCTGGCCCAATCTTATGTTGTTCCTCAGCAGTTAACGAGCATTGTGCCTACCAATAAACGCAAATTCAGGCATACAGGATTAAGATGGATTTGAATAACCACTGCCAGAATAATTACGAATAACCAGAATATTAGTCTCAACCCCCTCGTATGTATGTATGCAATCCACTAAAACCTACCGATCCACATGCCAGCGTCGCTGGTCCTTCCGTTGTATTTCTTATAGAATATCTCGTCTATGATTCAAAGTTGGTGAGTTGACCCTGCTCCGGATTTACGAGTCCAGCTGTAACAGACAAACGAATGATATGGCTATCGGAAATCTACTGCATAGAGTATTCTTATTGAGCTTGCCTGCCTGACTCGGACTAAGGTGAGTTGGAAGTTCAAACATATATTTGGGGCGATAGTAAATTGAGATCCAAGCCCTGCCCAATTCCATATCCCGATTCGCGGCACTCTTGGCAATCATTAGAGTTGCTGAGCAGGATTAGGAACGTGGGACATCAGAGTGGATGAATTGATTTGTCCCCCGGCGAAGCCGCTAGGCAGTGCTGGTAAACAAATGAGTCGAGGCCGTCATGATGTTTCTGGAGCATTCAATACCTCTTTACTCATCGCTTCGTGCTCGGCTAGGTTAAATTTTTCTGCAATACTGGTTCGTCCCATGTCGGTTGACAAGAATTTGATTGTCGAGGGAGGGTTAAGGCGTAACTGCCGTATCGGAACACGCTGGTAGGCATTAGTCAGGTACATGATTTTTACAGCTTGCGTATAAAAATATCGAGTGTACTGCAGTTCGCTAGTCACCCCCATTGTACTGTTGCATGATGACTTGGTCGTTACTCCTGGCTCCTTTGCTTGTTGCAAGCACCTCTGCGGCAACGTTAGCCGAGCGGCAATCTTCTTGTGCATGCGGTTATAAGGACTCTACTGGTGCAGTATGGGTAAGTGAAGACTTTGATATATTTTATGTGAATTAACAGTAATCTCCATAGCGAGAGTCTTTTGTCTCAGACTTCACGACTGGTTGGAGTACTGCCTTAAGCCAGAACTTTTACAAGTTTACCTGGGGTGAGACGCACGCAAACGTCCCGTATAGCATGCAGTACACGGATGCCAATGTGTACGGCTACAACGACGGTTTGGGTCTAAAGACCTCGGCCTACAGTGGCTCTGGGGCTGTAAAGACGGCGGGGATTGGCACTCTGCGCTCGGACATCTTGTACGGAAGCTTCAGGATGAGAGCAGCCGTTCCTAGCGTAGGTTTTGATCCAACACATAGCTAGGCGATTCTTCATCTTTTGTGTTTGGAACAGGTACCCGGTGTATGCTTTGGATTCTTCACGTACCAGTCTGATACTCAAGAAGCTGACATTGGTATGATTTCATATATGCTAGTAATAGTTGGTCGTCTGATCTCTCCACTAGAATTTCTGAGCTCCGACGCCAACTATTATCAAACTGTTCATCAAACTAACCAGCCAGGGCTAGTAAACGGGAACACGGACACCAATGCTTACAAGATGATTACCATTCCCGGGGCTGATTTCACGTACGTACCATACGAACTATAGTTTAGGCTCCCCACTCATATATTGTACCAGAGCATTTCATGAGCATCGCCTTGACTGGCTACCGGGATCCACGAAGTATTTCTACGATGGAACTTTGAAGAACGTAAGTCCAGATAGCCAGATGGGATAGGATAAATTGGTACAAACGAGCTTCCAGACCGTATCCAAAAATTCTCCAACTGTTGCCTCCTCGATTCTGGCCAACGTCTGGTCTGATGGCGGGTCTGGCTGGACGAAAGGTCCCCCAACCAAAGATGCCATCGCTACCGTCTACTATATAAAGGTGTGTTTGTGCCTTTTATATCTCACCATCTTTAACGGTCTTTTCGTGTTAGGGATACTTCAATTCAACGTCCCTCAGTGCCAGTCAGTTTAACTCGCGATGCGCGGCCTCCTCCAACAAAACTCCGTGCTCAGTGTAAATTGATACACAATTTAATGCTTACAATTGTGCATGCTATCTTCACGCCACGTCTAAATATAGCGCTGTTGACCGATTGAAGCGTCAGCCATAGGCTGAAACTCCGTAATGAGCCCTAGGCTCTGCATTTCCGTCCGGACTGATTGAGTTTTGATAACTATATATGGTAGTTGATTTGAATGTTGTATAACGCTTGGTACGTCACTAATCTGATGTGTCTTTCAAGGAGTTTAGGAGGCGCGCTCGGCCAATCCCCGAATACCTAGCTAGCATACATTAGCTCGAACTGTCTAACAATGCTTCTGAGCGCTGATTAGATGCCGGTAGCACTGGTAGCCCGTGCTACTTCGGGTCTAGTGAGTGCTCAGAAGCATCGTTAGACAGTGGGGCCTTATCACGTGCTAGCTGGATATTCGGGGCCTGAGCCGCGATTGAGTAGAAGACCGGCCGGATCGAGTTGTAACACATAAATAAAGCATAATAATCCTGAGCAGTAGCTGGAGAAGGAGAGTGGGATGAAAGCACTGACCGCCCGGATGAGAGGGCGGAGCGGAGAGTGGCCAGACAAAAGCGCGTTGGTCACGTGGGAAGTCGCGACAACACTTGCCCACAGAATCACTATTTGTAGTGGTACTCCACCAGCTCTGTCGACAGAAGTCTGGGCTTTAGCCCTCTCGCCTGCCTATGCAGACCCCGGTACTGCCAAAGGCCCACAAATTCACGACGAACAATCATACAACTTCAACAAAATGAAACTCGATTTCTCATTTCGCCCAGTTCTAACCGAACTGAGTATGTAGTTAGAATGCCAGCAACTTTTGCATGGGGCTTTTTGATTGGTGGTGGCCAAGATTCTGGGAGCTGATTTCATATATGCATCAATCAAATTATGAAATGGATCGACCACGAACAGCACGCGTTTGAAGCGGAGATTCGAACTGCATCCTCGTATGATCCACGATCGGTTCGGTTCGAGCTAAACCTATTATCAATATGATGTATAAAAGATCCCAAAAAGGACAAGCTGTTTGTTAGAGTAGAAAGAGATAGCTTGAGCTGAACTAAGGTAGGTCATGGCAACGCATACAGTGATACTCCAGATAGGGCATGCATAGATCTAATACTTACCTGTCAGGATGAGGGAGGTCTTATAGCTTGTTGAACCTCCACCTTCTACCATTCTGAGAGGCAGAGCTTGGTTGAGAGCAAGACAGTTGGGGTCGGATACTGTCATCAAAACTCATGTCCAGAAGGATTCCAACATCGATCCTATGATCTGCGACCCAACGTGTTTTCGCGGCAATTGGACGATAACGCCCGAACAGAAGAAGGGGTCTTCTGTTTTGGTCATGCAGCTTGTGAATTTCGCGCCACTAGGTCCGTTCATCGAGTCTTTGCTCTGGTCACGTCGCTGTCCTGTACTTCCTTTTATATGAATACAGCAGAGCCACTCGATTAGCCCCCTGTCGGGGCATACGCATGGTTTCAATATAAGGCTGACATTGTGCCTGGTGATGCGGTTTGTGCAGGGAGCGACCACGCGCACAGGGCTGATTTTGATCCCCGGGTTCTTCTGTTCTTCGATTCTCGTCCCTCATTATAAGACCTCGCTAGGTAAAATCTTTGCCACCTCGCAGTTCTCTTTCTCCTCTATCCGCAAGTCTCCCCAGTACCACCGTTCGACATGCCAGCAAATTTTAGCCAGCCAGAGCCCTTCAAAGTGCAAGTTCCCGAGGAAGAAATACAACGATTGAGAACATTACTAAAGGCTCAACGTTTACCTGAAAATCCTATTTTGCCAGATGCTACATTTCAAACGGGTACTGAGTAAGTTTGTGGTGTCTTTTATTCATTTTTGAATAATACAAACGCGTGGATAGGCTATCATGGATGCAAAAGGCGAAACAGCATCTCATAGATTTCGATTGGAGAGCCGCCGAACGAACACTGAATTCGTAAGTGCTATGTCATACCCGAGCCTGTGGTATACTATATGACTTGCTGTTTAGATTCGATCAATTTCTTGTAGAGATCGAGGGCGCAACGTACGCATCGATGTATCCTGAGCTAAAATAGCCTAACTTGACCCGCTTATGCAGGATTCATTTCGTCCATCAAAAAAGCACCCACAAAAACGCGATACCTCTCCTGTTACTCCATGGATGGGGAAGCACAGTGTCCGAGTTCAACAAAGTCATTTCACCCCTGGTGAATCCTCCAGAAGGCAAACAGGCGTAAGTAGACGTGTGACGCGATGTGGAGGTCGACTCTAACACACTTGCCAGTTTTCATGTCGTCGCTCCGTCCTTGCCAGGGATTGGGTATTCGCCCGTCCTGCCCAAAGCTGGAGCTAATGTCGAGGACAACGCACGAATCTTCAACACTCTGATGACCGAAGTCCTAGGATACGAGACGTACGTTGGCCAAGGTGGTGATTTTGGCGCTATAAATCTGCGTCAAGTTCAGTTCAATCACTCGAATAACATGAAACTTGCGTACGTCGGAGCAGTTTTACATACCATAAGTCTATTGACCGAAGAAACATGGCGAATTTGTTGATACAGTTTGTACAATTGCTTCTTCGCCCCTCGGCCAGCGAACGCGGACGACGCTGAATTGCCCGAGTACGAGAAGGATCTACTCGGACTTGTTGCACAGTTCACTTCGGTTGGAATGGGATATTTTGCTCTTCAAAGCACCAAAGTATCAACTATCGGACTTGCTTTGTATGACAATCCCCAAGGATTCCTCTCCTACCTGGGTAAGTCTCGAGACGTTTGGCACGATATGGGAATAACTTTAGTTGCCAGGTGAAAAATATGTTATGATCCAAAACTGGTCGAATATGACTGAGGAGGATAACGCTAAATTCATGGATGGTCAGTCACACGCGTCATTTTCAATGTCCGGACTCACATTTTAGTCGATTTTATACAACAGAGCTCATGGTTGTCATTTGCTACTCTCAATTCACCAATTCTATCCATACCGGAATGGCTATGTATCAACACAGCGGCAGCAGTTACGGTTTACAATCCTGGGCAGAAAATCCAGAATCCCAATGTCCCTTCGGCGTGCATCATTTCAAGGGGGAGTTCTAGTAAGCTTTCCGTTTCATCAGCATATAGCCCAACTAAACGCGATGATCACCCGATAGCCATAGCCCTGAGTCATGGATCAAAGAGCAGGGACCTTTAATTTGGCACAAGTGTAAGTAAAGACATTCCTAGGAGTTCATTTGACTTACAAGCCATAACGTAGATCACTCTCGTGGAGGTCACTTTGTGAGTACTGCCAGCCTACCGTCCTTAATACACCTGACCTTGAAATTTCAGGCTGCGATTGGTGCTGCTGATGATTTCGTCGAGGATTGTCGTGAATTCTATGGCAAGTACTACTGGGAGCAGCCCGGCGTTGCCCCAAGGTCTTCATAAACCCCGCAGTATCTCATTCGTAGATAGAATGTGTTTTGCTTCGCAATTTAAAAGTCTTGATATATCATGTAATCGTACAACAGACTCGTGGAGCGTGTTAGAGACCCTACGAAGGAGTCGAAAAATCGTACCCGCTGTCGAAAGTGCCTTCGACAGTAAGCTTGAGCCTTGGCGATAGCGCCACGTTCTCCATATTCCAAATGGCAAGAGCCACAGTACTGTAGAAAATCGGTCATGTGCTATCTGTCTTGTCGTATTCCATTGGTACACTTACTTTTGACCCTGATAGTTGAGAATACCTTGCGGGACAGGGAATTTAAACTGAGGCCTACAAGCAGGTTACTAATACGACAAAAGCACATCTACATGATATCGTACCCAAGGTTTGCAATCCGTCGGCCCATCAACCAACTATCAAGGATCAATGTTGACTAGAGCGATGATACCTTCCGAAATTACACGCACCCGTTGACAAATAACAGAGCCCGGTAGGGTGAGTATTCATCCTCGAACTCAAAGCTGAGAGGGATATCGTAGTCTTTGGGCATATCGAGCTTGAAGGACATCCGGAACCACCCAACCCCAGCTTTATCACCTGGAATCCCAGACTTCAATTCAACTTGGTTCCATTCAGAATCATCGTATCCGGGAAGATGCCAGCCTTCTCGTTCGCCGTAGAGCCCACCATCGTTCTGGACGCCTCGAGTTTTATCCTGGAACCTGTTAGACCAAAACGTTGGATACATTAGTACTGACAAGCAGGGACTAATCGTATCATACCTTGTGTACCCTCCTTTTTTACCTTGAACCCTCCATTCTTTGAATGATCCACCGGAGAGCTGATAGCCTCGAATACCGCGCGGTGATTTGGATGCATCGGCTGCCCAGTCAACGGTCATCTCTAGACCCATGTTGTCCTAATTTTGGCTTTAAGCAAGCGAGAACACGGAATCTGCGAAGAACCCACTTGAACGACCGTTAATACATTTTCGTGGTTTTGCAACATCAAATCACTGGGAAACGCATAGAACTGGCTTGTCTCAGCGATCTGGATCATAACGAAAAAAAGATAAGCCAGAGTTTTCAGTTCATCATATAACATGCAAACCCCACGTTATTATGGTTGTTGCTGGAGCTTGACTCGGTGCTATCAGTTTTACGTTTTATGGTTGGATGATTTCACTCACTTGCCGTACGTCGTCTGAAGGAAGACGCCATTAAGCCAAACACTCGCGGCAAATCTATTGGACAAAGACATTATGTGTCGACTTGTTATATTGTGACCGAATCGCTTACGCATTCCCGCCATTTATGATGAGCTTGGCACCAGTTACATTCTTGCCTCCGTCGAATCTTCCTCTCCAAATTACTGCACCTTCACAGCTAAACCAAAATGTTGGATTAGTTTCCTAGGTTATTGCTCTAGAACCTGGAAATGACTCACAAGCCGTAATCACACCCATATAACACGTTGTCTCCAAAGTATGGCTTCTCTGGGATGTTGGTAGTAGTATGATTTGCGATAGTCCAATCGGAATCGTCGTATCCATCCTCGACTTCGGGCAGAGAATCTCGATACTTCCAGCCGGCAAGCGCAGGGAGCTTGATATCCGTCGCCTGTGCCTTTGGCGAAATGGAGAACTTTAAGACACTAGACTCTAGGTTGCTATTCAGCATCGTATCCACCGGAATCCCGTTCCAGAAGACCCGCCGAACGGCACCCAGCTCCGCTATTACAAAAAGCATAGACTCTTTCTCAAGGTCGCCCCGTAAAGAAAGTTCTCCGGAGGAAGATAGTTCAGCGGCTCGAACTAGATAAGGTCCGCCGACAATAACACTAGCATTTGTTCCAAACTGGAAAAAGTTTGCGTATGGGTCTGGTTTGGCGAGCGAGTCTAAAAACTGATTTAACTAGAATGTTCGTCCTCATTGGAACAATTACAACACACCTTCCTCCTGGGGTGTTAAGATGGGTGCCCAGAATCCTCCGGTGGTATCCGAATCCGCAAAGAGCACCAAATGTTCGGCCGACTCGAACACTGTCGTCAAACCAACGTTCCCAGGCAGAATGGTCACAATGGTGAGAGCGGGTTTCGAGTCATGCTGTGAGATCCTAATATGATTAGAGACCTGCACTTCGGAGTCTAGGTCATGGCTTCGAAGCGGAAGAGCGAATTCGTGTCCTTCGTTTGTCGGGCCGTGGAGGAACAAGACATCCCGGTTACCCATCCTACCAGCGAAGAATATGCTGGCAGTACTCCATGCGAGGCGTGAAGATCCAAACGCAACATTCCTCAGGAGAACCTTGGAAGCACGTCCGGTGAGATTGATCGAGGGAAGTGTGAGAGGGATCGATTGAGGAGCGGGCGCCGAGTGCGAAGAAGGAAGATGAAGACGGAAATTGGTGTTGGACCTATAAGGATGTGTTATTTTCCGCTTTCATTGGAATGATCAAGTGAATACACACTTAGAAGTCGAGTCCAGGTGGCGCACAATATAGAACTCTGCACCAGTCACCGCATTCCGAAGCAAAGTTCCAAACACTGAAGGGTCGCTTAGTTGAACCGTAGGGTTGGTCTCTGTATCGGAATGCTTAGACGTCGTTCAAGCACCAGCTGCGGCAACTCACTCGAATCGGTACTATTCCCTGCAACGTCTGCCGCATAAAACTCCGGTACACTGCGCAAGAATAGCCCCTGTCGCTTGAGCTCGGCGTATTTATCGGTCAAAATCCGCGTTTCGGTGAGTGCCGCCCCATAATCATATCTATCGTCGATAAAATCGGTCCATCAAGTTGAATGTGGGGCTGGGGAAAAGCTTACGATGTGTACACTAGTAAATATAGGATCATGTGAGAAACTTCGACCCGAACATAAAATTTAGATCAAATACCTCCGGGGAAAGGCATATAGCCCCAAGTCGTACCTGTGAACCTGTCAGCTCGCAAAACCGTGCCAGCCAGTTGGAAGACCAACCTCCGTATAACATGTACAAGTTAATCTAACAGAACGTTAGCACCCAATCTCAACAAAGTCGGTCCCATTCCCACCATTTTAGCCTAGATTTTAAAATTAGAGCCAGGTTTAGAAACGGGACGGAGAAAGAGACACACGTTGTTGGCCCATAGTCCCAAATTGAATACCTGTGCAAAAGCCGCGCCAGTGAGTTCGCGACAGGCTTCGTAGCCCTATGGTAAACAATGAGCACAACGAAATCCAAGCAGCTTCGGAAAACCAACAGCACCAGCCCAACCATGCTTGGTTCCTCCTACAATCAACATCAGCATTACCATCATTGCCTATTGGCTCATGACACGTACCTCCCCATGCATCGAACGAACCTCCTTGGAACTCTGGAAAATCAGAATAATTAGCCGAGGCGACCAACGCTCCTTCGATGCGTACCAGGAATATACAACGGCTCATGAGAATTCGTCCTTGTATGGAAATCGTGATATGTCGTTACGACCGGATTCCAAATGTCGGGGTTCGAACAATCGAATCTCTAAACCAACCGAGTCAAACTCACACACCCAGGTCCAGACGTGGTTCTTACCTGAGGATACGAATCTACGCCATACACCTCAACACCACACCGGCCCTCGCCTCGCGTATCATGATCATCTCCACCCTCCTCCTGGCCTTCCTCGCACGTGTCGACCGGGCCCGTCGCATAGTTTCCTCCCATGTACGCGTCGTTGTAAGTGAGCGGCACAACAATTCCCCGATCGACGAATCGTTTAGCAAGAGCAGCCATGTAAGGAGCTTTGCCTGGGTTTCCAGGCGAACGAGTTGCCAAATATTCATTTTCGAGCTGGTTGGACGTCAGAATAGGTCACTAGAATGAACAGGGAGACGCCTAATACCTGGACAGCAATAACCGGACCACCCGTTTTGTCTCCAATCTGCCAGTTTCCTTTCACCACGATATCCGCAATAGCGTCGACATAAGGTTCCCAAGCCGCAGCATACTCTGTGTTATTCGTGCGAAGATGTCCAGACACCTCTGAAGTAACCCAATGAGGAATTCCTCCAGCAGAAACCTCGGCGTTGATATACGGCTACGTTTTCGCACGGGTTTTAATGCCAACAACCAACAGAACCGAATAAAATAAATCGTACCCCAGGTCGAAGAACTACCCACAGTCCATTTTTCATAGCCAGCTTGAACAACGGATCGAGTGCGCGGAAACCTGTGAAATCAAACACTCCTGGAGCAGGATTTACTAGTCCCCTGCGAACAAGGATAGGTTACTGGCCATCCCGTAAATTGAACAAATGATGAGACTAACCAATGGACATAGACAGATATAGCATTGAACCCAGCAGCTTTGGTTTTCTCGAGAATGTCTCCCCAAAGTTCCGGAGCCTACGTTCGCCAGTCGGACATAAGCTATAGCAAGCGGCGCGGAGATCGAACTTACTGGCAGCCGGAACGTATGAAACTCTCCGCTCCACAGGAATATCCTCTGCCCCTTCACAACCAAAGACTTTCCATCCCATTGAACAAGTTCAGTCCGTCCGTTTGAACGAAAGTGCTCAGTCGCGTGAACGACTTTAGCCTCGTGTTTGCAGAAATGAGATGAATGGTAGAGCGCGGCTGCAGCTAGCAGAGGAAGCGCAAGCCATTTCTTGCTCCATGATGTCGTTCGCCGAGACTTGTAGTATGTTTGAATGTCCAAGCCCAGGTCGGATTTGGACTTGGACATGGTGGTGGTCGAGTGTGGGGAAGCTTGGGGACGGAAGCTTTCCGAAGACATGACGTCTAAAAGCGTACTGCCACTGTTGATGCCAAGAATTTGCGATCGTCAATTACGACCAACTGGAGCGACTTTGGTGGAACATGACTGGTTTTCTCGCATGACATTGCTTTCCCGCCAATTTACTCAAGTTTCCTAGGTTTCGATTCACCCATAATTGCTCTCACGATGTGCTACCAAGTATGGCTGTAAAGAATGCTGTGGATTTCAACTCCCAGGTATACAAAACATCAATCGACCTCGCGACGAGCTACAGTAGGGGTATGGATCAACCAAGAAATGTTGGCAAGGCTATCCGGTTCGTTTACAAAACGAGAGCCATAGCGGCGGCAGCAAAGCCAACCAACGCGCCACCGGCACGCAAAGAGGAGGCACCGTTGGCGGCTTTGGTGGGGCTAGAGGTAGAAGCGGTGCCCGTTCCAGTTCCAGCTCCGCCTGAGGAGCCAGAGCTACCAAGAACATCAAAGGTTCCGATATCGTATCCAGCCTGCTTGCAAGAGCTAGCGAAGGCTATAGATAGGTTTGATCAGCAAAAGTCGCAAACGAAACCCGTGAGGCTCACAGTTGACCGAGGCTTGGAACTGGGCCTTGTACTCGTTGATGTTTGGGTCGCTGCTATGGTACTTGATGCCGCACGTGCCACAGTCGACAATCCCTTGTCCTATCTCCTTGGTACACATGCAAGCAAGATCGGCACCGCATGTCTAAATGACCGGTGTTAACCACAGTGTAAGACACGCTACAAGACTACGAACCGTGATCTTCTGAACCGTGGCGCAGCTGGCTTGGCACTCTTTTGGAATGTCGGGGACGGCAGTAGCTTGACGGGCCAGCAACGAGGCAGGAGACACTCCAGGAGTAGCCAACACGTTGGTCACTATCGAGACATGATCAGCGTTCATCCTCGTCATCCGTAGTGGTGGACTCACCAGCAACAGCAAAAAGAGCGGAAAGAATAGTAAAAGCACGCATCGTGAATGAATGTCCAGGCGGGTTATTCGAGAGCAAAGACGAGACGAAAGCAGAGTTGGGGAGAAAGTGACAGGCCAGCTGTGGTATTAAAAGCACGAGAACTAAATTGAGTCAGTTGACCCTGTTTCAACGCTGTCGTGAAAAAGAGAGAAAAACGCCTTCGAAACAAATCAGGCTTCTCCATCTTGGCGTTGATCACCGTGGCGGTGTTTGGCGCCCATTACGTTGATCTCCTTCTCCCAGCCCATCCGAAGACCACTGCGAGTTCAACGTGTGCGCATACATATATTGCTATAATTTTCGTTACTTGTGTATTACCGTTCAGCCCACATAATTATTCACATCCAACATAGGTTGTGGTCGGGTTCCTGGATATGGCTGCCTGTCAGTGGCACCGACGAAGACTCGGCTCATGAAACGGGGGCGCCTTCTCCGCCCATTCGGAAATGTCATAGCTCAGGTTTTCCACGGCAGAGAGCCAGCCAACAACCGGTCAAGATTCGGTCATTATGACCGTTTGCTATTTCGGACCGGTGGTGTGCCTTCTAGTTATAATTGTGGCGTAAACTTTATGAACGCCGAATCTGACGCGGTTGATTGGCCGTCCGCACAGAGTGATCAAAATGACATAAACTCTGATAGATACTTGACGGTACAACTCCTCCAACCAGCGCACGCCGACTCTTCGAGAATCTTTACGCAACAAAAGCGAGGCTGAATTACCATTTAGTTACATACGCCCAGCCATAAACGAGCAGTTAAGAAGGCTCGTCAGGGCATTGGCAGATCGCAACACTGGCTCTAATATCTCACGGCGTTGTATCATGGATGCTTCGATAGATATGCATAAATCAATAGAGACAACGATAAACCAGATGAGTAAAAGGCCTGGTATTCTATAACAGAAGAGACTTTTGTCGTGTAGTTCGGACGAAAGCGCGGTAACCGATTCGCATACCGTCGAACGAGATCCGAAAATAGCTCTTGATGATCTGTTTTCTATCGCTTTATGAATGGTTTCACATGGGCTTTACCACATGCGGGACTGCTTTCACAGCAATGTATCTCACTGTACCTCTTCCAACTCACCGCGACGTACTCTATATATAGACGAATAAATTATTACCCTCCTGCGACAGTAGTGGGGATTTTAGATATCAGGCGTACCTGGCGACCACTGCTCGGGAATTATTAGAAAATTTACACTTTAATATAGACGCATTCAACCACCGAGCAGTACATATCAGAAGCCTTTTAGGAAACAAGGAATTCGAACATTTAGCGCTTATTGCTAGCAGAGGTGCTACCGCGATCCTTGCGGACAATAAGATGGAGCACATTGGGGGCGACTGAAACCGCAGATGGCTCATCAGGAACCGTCTCGAAACGCTCAACGCCTTTCATGATCGCTTCCACCGACCAGGGAACCAGAACCAAGGGCAACGTAACCGGCGTACGCAATATAGACGTCAAGCTGCGAGTTGAAACGGGAACTATGCTGTGGCGCGAATCGAATAGTTTTATCAGTTTCGGATATTTGCCAGAGCCATGAGGTGCGCGCAAGGTGCTGAGGCAGTTTAGTCTATTAGGATCCAAGAAGACAAAGAGGTCTTAGGGTTTGGCAAAAACACTCAAAGTATCAGGAGCTCAGTGTGAGGCCGGTAGGCCGAGCGAGTCGAACGCGAGATGAGAGTCGGCGGTGTCGAGGCTTAGGGCCAAGCGATGACTTGCCAACGATCTCGGATTCGAGGTAAAGCTGAGTATCTACGTACATGAACGAGAGTCTTATATAGACGAGAAACGAGAGTAAGGGTTCGAGGATGAAATATAAGATAAAGAGTGACTGTGTAGATATGAGATAAGAGAGGCACAGCCGTACGGCTGTGCCGGTTGTGTGGGTACGCTTCGCGCACCTCACACTCAGCAACAGATACCACACAGAGGAACTTTGAAGACCTGGTGTGTTTGATACACGAAGACCACGTGGAAGCTAGATGCCAGTTGCGTGGGATTATCGTGGTTAAATCGAGTGCGGGGAGATACCTGCGTGGGAATCGCGAGAATTCCACACATCGAAGATGGACAACTTGCGAGCTGTGGTATGGACAAGAAGTCCAATGAAAAAAGCACGCACCGATCACACGATCTAGGTAAGGTACTCTGACTTAATCCAGCCCAAACAGGCCAAGGATTCGTCGGGGGCTGCCATGGATATTAACTACCAGATCCAGGGAGACGTGGACAGCGGATTCTTTTAACTGCCGTAAGTGAGAACACCACTTCGAAACATTGTTTATTTCATTGAGTAATTGGGTACAATTAAGTACGTCAGAAGTAAAATAGAACTACGGTGCAAGATGCATCACTTTCTTCAGCTCCACCTCGAGGTCTTCCATTCCCAGGATTTGGTCAATGATATTCTTCTCTTTTGCGCGACAGGTGGCGCATATACTGACTCCCGGTGAGTTTGGTGCCTTTATAACTTGAACAATACGATCCTCAAGTAGCGGCGTGCTGTTTATAACCTTTTCTTCAAGATAGACCGCGGAATTTCCTGAGAGCACCTGTACAAGGACCTGCTTTGAATAGATCAAGCAATTGGGACATATAGAAGTCGTCGGTGGGCTAAGCTTAGGGTATGGAAAGCGTTCGGTGCCGTGCGCATATATGAGGAGTTTCGTACGGTAGTCTTCTCTCAACTTGAAGAGTCTTGAAAGTTTCATGTCTTCGCCACGCTGAGTAAACTCGGCCACGATTTCTGCTGGGTAGTAATCAACGCTGCTGCAGATTCCAAGGTAGCTTCGAACGGCCCAGGAGTCGACAAGACAGTCAGCTGCTAGGGCGTATCTTGTCCAAGGGGGGAGTGGGGCACTTTCGAGAGTGCGGATAGCCTTGTCGTGAATGCTTTCAAGCTGGAACTTGGTTGATGCCCTCAATAGAGGTATGGCTTGATCAACCGGAAGTTCTGATGGTGACATTAGAGGCCTATAAACTGGTTCAGAATCTGGAACTATTAGAGGTAACAGGTAGCCTTACATCTCATAGAGTGCGTCACACATTGACTCAAATTCAGTATCTCGAACATCAGTTACAATTGGATTGTTGTCAGAGGACCCCTCGGGTGGGAGTGTATTTCCTTCTTCATCCAAAGTGTTAGGCTGCTCGAGTTGAAACAGATCGTCAAAGAATGTAGAGTGTAATCTCAGCACAGATTTGTGTAGGCGGAACAAAGTTTTGTTACTCGTCTAAGGCTGGATTAACCAATCTACCATATATAACTGCCACTGATAGACACACCAGAAACACTACGCTTCCATCTTCAAAATAGTACTTTGCATGATGGTTTGTTGTATGAGAGGCCATGGTGCGCCGTTGAGAGGTTGCGCCGACCAGATCTTGAAATCAGGCTAGTATTGGGGTGGAGAGGTAGCCACCGGGTGTTTGGCTGGTTTAAGTAGATACAGGTGACGGCAAATGACATCATGGGACACTACACAGAAGATTAATGCATAGAGGTGCTGCCAACAATGGACGACCGTTGAGCGGTTTCCATATTGGTCGAATTTAAGTGCACTTCTAATGATTTTATCTTCGCGCGCTCGTGATCCATTCAATTCTATTGGGATGTATGTTTTTATCTAGCCGCCCTTGCACGATTTTAACCTGCTCGAGGAACGTCTCAAAAACGAGTTAGCCAGGCGCCATTGTTATGTGAGAAAGGCACAAAGACCAGCTAGGGCCCCTTCATCCATATATATATTATTCGAAAGCGACTCCCTTCCCGTAGCCTTATTCAAGAAGATTGAAGATACAAATGCAAGGGCCAAAGTACCTAGAACAAAATTCATCAATTTTAATTGGTACTACCACCGATTCCGCTTGTACAAGGATTCTTTTGACCAAGGGAGGGCCGGACACTAATTCACCCGGTCAAATGCATGACTTTCTTCACTTCCGCCTCAAGGTCCTCAACTCCCAGTACCTGTGAGACTATGAACTTCTCCTTCTGACGACATGTAGCGCATATGGCCACTGGGGATGGCGCATTTGGCTGAATCATCCTTGTGAAACGGTCTCGAAGTAGGGGTGTAGCAGCCACATCGACGCCGTTCGAACCGGCCGGAATCCCATCACCAGAAATCATCTGCCTTAGGGCTATTTTAAGGTTCGGCAAGCAGCTGTTGCATATTGCAGACGTCGGAGGATTGTGTTTTGGATATGGGTAGGCGGCAGTCCCATACGAGAACATCAACAGTTTTGTGCGATAATCTTCGCGAACGGTCATGAGCCGTGAAAGCTTTTCGGTCTCATTGCGTCGTGCAAATTCTGCAAGTATTTCGCCTGGGTTGTACTCGACGCTGCTGCAAATTTCGATGTAGCTCCGGACGATCCATGGATCGACGAGGCAGTCGATGGCCAAGGCGTAGCGTCTCCATGGTGAAAGTGGACATTCCTCGAGCATATCGACAACCTGCTTGTGTATTTTTTCAAATTGGAACTTTGTCGAGACGAGCAGTAGGGATACTGCATGATCGACACTAAGCTCTTTGGCTGAGGTCAAAGGCCTGGTGGAGCTTAGCTATAAAATCAATGAATGGATAGAATCGAGCTTACATTTCGTAGAGTGCCTTGCACATGGCTTCGAATTCGACGTCCTGAACGTCCGCTGCAATCGGCTTGTCATCAGATGAACCTTCTGGAGGCAAGGACTTTCCACTCCCGTCCTTGACATCCGGTTGATCAAGCTGAAATAGATCGTCGAAGAACGGAGAATGAAGCTTAAGTATCGACTTGTGAAGACGAAACAGCGTCTTATCGCTAGTCTGGCGTGGCGAAATAAGCCTCAGCTCTTAGCATATGACCACACCCCAGCGTGCTTACCAGGAATACTACGCTTCCATCTTCAAAGTAGTATTTTGAGTGCCTATTTTTTGTCTGAGGAGCCATTTTGGAGGGGCCCTGGTGAAAATTTGGATGAGGGAGTGCAACTAAGATGGGCGCTGAGATGGCGTAGCCACAGTTCCCACGTGGCTTGATTAGCTAAGGTAAAGTGGACTAGCCAATAAAGGCAGCGCAGAACCGCTGGGTGTGGGATCCGTGTAACTTAATCACCAAAAATGCGATCAATAGCAAAGAACGAGTATCTTGGAGACTTCTGGCCATTCTTCTGTGTGCTAAATCAAGCGCGAACTTATTCGACACTCAGAGAATAGTGTAATCGCTGGATACGCACCGGGTTGAATAAAGATGCCTAGATCAAGCTAAATCAATGAAACCTATACGAGGCAATAATATGCCAGGCGTACGTGTCGTACAAGGCTTAATTAGCTCACGTTTCATGACCCCTAACCACCCACCTGGCTGATTGGATGAAAATCCGTGAACTGCGGTTTCGATTTCTTTTTTTAAAAAAATTATAATTTATACGTGGCCACTGAATTTGAGCTTTTTTTAACCTCAGAGCTCCTCTTTCGAAAACATTTGCAGGATTTTTGTCACTATATACCTGGGAGCGATGTTCAAGGTGACCCCATGAGGCATCATCCATAGACTCGGATTGATTTATCCAATTCGGAGATATATGCAACACCCTTTAATTATGTAGAATCATGTAGCTAGACCCCTCCTTGGGTTACTCTACCGAAGCCTAGATACTTGCAATGGCCATAGGTCACAAAAATACTCAATGTACAGAACACGATCACATTTTTGTTTATGATACAAGGTGCATAACTTTTTTGACTTCCGTCTTCAGTTCCTCGATCCCTAGGATTTGGCCGACGATGGCCTCCTCCTTTGCGCGGCAGGTGGCGCATATATTGACTCCTGGGGATGATGGCGACCGAATGACTTGAATAACACGTTCCCCAAACAGAGGGGTGCTGTTCGCAGCACTCTCGTCAATATAAGCCGCTGTGTTTCCCGAGAGTACCTGTACGAGTACTTGTTTTGAGTACACTAAGCAGTTGGAACACAGAGAGGTTGCAGGAGGGTTGAGTTTGGGATACGGGAACGGTTCGCTACTGTGTGCATATAGCAATAGTTTCGTGCGATATTCTTCCCTTAGCTTCAAAAGCCTCGTTAGCTTCGCGTCTTCGCCGCGCTGGGTAAATTCAGCCAATATTTCGGTCGGATGATAGTCGACACTGCTACAAATCTCGACGTAACAGCGAACGATCCACGAGTCGATAAGACAGTCAACCGCCAGAGCGTAGCGTGTCCAAGGAGAAAGCGTAGCCTTGTCAAGCGTGGCCACAACCTTGTCGTGAATGTCTTCGAGCTGGAACTTGGTCGATACCCGTAGAAGGGCTATGGCTTCATCGACAGGCAGTTCTGAGGGTGAGGTCAAAGGCCTAGTCCCAGCAAGTTAGATCCCACACCAATGAAGAATGTGATATTAGCTCACATTTGGTAGAGAGCTTTGCACATTGATTCAAATTCGGCGTCTTGCACGTCGGCCTTGATGGGATTATTATCCGAAGATCCCTCGACTGGCAAAGGCTTTCCATCTTCGCCTTTAGTTTTTGGTTGCTCAAGCTCAAACAAGTCGTCGAAGAATGTGGAATGCAGCTTGAGAACCGATTTATGGATACGGAATAAGGTTTTGTCGTTTGTCTGAGACCGGGTTTAGCTGGGTTGTCTCTTGTTTACGGTCGGTCGCGCATGAACATACCAGAAAGATCACACTTCCATCTTCAAAGTAGTATTTTTCGTGACGATTGGCTATGTGGGAGGTCATGTTACAATGTATTGAAGGGGGACGTTCAGCAGAGCTTGTAGGTTGAGGTGAGCTTAGGGTGGAGAGGTAGCCACGAAGGAGCCCCACTTGTTTAAATAAGCACTGAGCCACTACGTCATGTCGACCAAGGTAACACATCCAAACACCGAGACCATTACGCGATCACGCCGACTCCTGTGGATAACATTATGAAATCATATCTCCTCTCGCTCATCGTATGGACCATAAACGAAGAAAACCAGCATAAGTATCATTACATAGTCGTGATGAGATACAAAACCAATTAAGAATGGGACAAGGCCGCTTTTACTCGCTTCTCCAAGTCCTCCCGTGCTAGTACTTGAGATATTACATCGTCCTTTCTTACAATACAACCAGCACATATCAAGCTGGATGCAACAGGAAGCAACAAATCTTCAAACGTTGGCGCTACACCCGCGTTACTGTCGCCAGCAATTCTTCCTTCAAGAATATCTTTGAGGAAAACCTTGAGTCTCTGGCGACAAGAATTGCAGGCTGGAGATCCATGGGATTTAACTTCCACCGAAGTGTCCCAGTACGGACAGTACCAATCTCCATAAGTGTACGTGAGTAACTGTCTCCGATGAGATTCCCGAATCTCCAACAGCTTCCAAAAAAGCATGACGTTGTGACGGGAAAACTCAAGGAACGCGTCAGGGGTCGGAGGATAGTCGACTAAACTGCAAATGCTGATACAAGCCGGGAGAGTCCAGTGATCGATGAGACAGTCCTTTGCAAGGACGAATCGCTGCCAAACCGGAAGAGGAGCGTTTTCCAGTCGTTCTATCGTTTTTTGGTGGATTTTGTCGAATTGGAATTTGGTCGCGACTTGGAGGAGTGGAACGGCGTCGTTTACGCTGAGTTCTGATAGAGGTATCCCTGGCCTACAAGGTTTTAGTATGCGTAAGATTGGCGCATTTTCTGGACTTGACACTTACATGTCATAAAGGACCTTGCATATTGACTCCAACTCAATATCGTATAACGTGGCGAGCGCATGACCACCTAGCTGAATCGGTTTTTCGTCCGAGGAACCGTCGACTAGAATCGTGTTCCCGTGCTCATCTTTATCAGGCGGGCTGTGTTCGAACATGTCTCTGAAAAACGTGGAATGACGCTTTAAGATAAACTTGTGCAGCCGAAAGAGCGTTCCGTTGGTTGTCTGCTCGACATAGGATCAATGGTAGTCATTGACAATCTAATAAAATTGTACTTGCGAGAAAAACTACATCCCCGTCCTCGAAGTAAAAGTTCTCATGGCGCTTGGGTGTCTGAGGAGATGACATGGTCGCCGAGTTCGAGAGCCACGCGGCATAATCAAATGAAACCAAACAAACGACCCCCTGCGTATATGTGGAATAACGGCATAATGAAATTCGGCAAATTGCGTAGGTGGATTTACAGAGAAAATAGGGGCTTAAGTTCGTTTATTCGCCTTTCCAAGTCTGCTGGGCCCAAAGCTTGAGCGATAATGAGGTCTTCTTTGCTCCGGCAGGCGTCACAAATGATGAGTGAATGAGGTGTTCCAGACTGGATAGCCTTGAGCATGCGGTCTTTCAGCAGCGGCAGCGAGACGGGGCCAGCAGTATTGGTGGAGGTCCCAGAAAGAACTTCGCTTAGAAGTTTCTTTATTACCCCACGGCAGGAAGAGCACGAGTGGTTACCGGTCACGTGGAGGTCTAAATTCGTCAGACATTTAGAGAGGACCTGTGTGTACATAGCTAGCGTTACTCGATAATCTTCTCGGGCTTTCAATAGGGCAGCGAGTAGGTTTTGAGCATTCAGGTATGAAAACTCCACAAAAAGTTCAGGTGGCGGGTAGTCTGCAAGACTGCAAATATCGGAGCAGCTGCGTCGTAGCCAGGATTCCTTTCTGCAAACCGCTCCGAGAGAGTATCGTTTCCAAGGCGGAACAGGTGCGGTATCTAGATATTCAACCGCAGCGACAAAGATAGATTCAAACTGGAACTTGTTGGCCGAATGAAATAGTGCGATGATTTCGTCCAACGCCAGTTTCGAGAGGGATATCCCGGGACTAGACGCCAGAAATAGTGAGCGAATATCATGTTATCTATAAAGGGACTTGCATATCATAGAGAACCTTGCATAACGGTTCTAATTCTGCATCTCGGAGTGTGGCCGGGGCTGAATCACCGCCAAGTCGAATCGGACAATCGTCCGACGAACCATCCATACGGAATCCTTTGTCAGTCTGATCTTCAGGAGACAAAGTTCCAAGCTCAAACATTTCTTTGAAAAAGATGGAATGCCGCTTCAAGATTGATTTGTGCAAGCGGAAAAGGGTGTTGTCATTGGTCTAGCAAGCATTTAGATAGTTCAATATTTGCCGGGGGTCCGGCTATGAGACAGACGGACCAAAAATACTACATTGCCATCCTCGAAATAGTATTTCGAGTGTCGGGTAGGCGAGAGAGAAGTCGACATCTTTGGCCGAGGGCTGATGAGCGCTTGGTGGTGGCGGCTCTGATCGGTGTACCTCATCTCCGACAGCCCATGACGTAATGGTAACGACAGGCTGTCCAGTTCCTGGGCCGAGCAGCAGAACCCCAGCAACGACTGAAATCAGACCACAGCGAGGCCTATAAAGAGTTGTTGCTGTCTCCTGCTTTGCGCGACGACCATGGATTTCTTCAACAAAGTCAAGGATTTTGCTATCGAGCATAAAGACCTCCCCCGTCTTCGAGAGGGCTTCACTCGAACCAAGGCGGAGATCCAGGGTGCGTCCTTGGAGAATGAATTGCATACACGCCCCACTCACGTTTTCCTCTTGTGCTGCACAGGTATCTGGAATCCTAACCGTAGGCGTGAGAAGCTGTTTCGATAGGCAACGTGCTAACGTCGAAGTAGATCGGCATGATGATCCCGAAGAAAAAGAGCATGATCGCATCCGTGAGGAAATCCGCAAGAGCCATCGTTTCGAGAGTTTCGCCGGCATTCGGGAAAAGAACACCGTCAAGTGGTTGGTCATCCTATCTAGCTCATTTGCAGCTCTATCGTACTTACTCGATTCTGCGCAGGCATATCGACGGCCATGGTAAGACCAAACCAGCTGATCGGCCTTCGTTCGATTGACATGTTCTCCAGACTACTTCTGGGCGATGTCCGAGATACTCGACTCGGCCCAAGAATGCATATTTATCCTCGACTGGTGGCTCTCTCCCGAGCTCTACCTTCGCCGTCCGCCCGCGGACAACTACGAATGGCGCCTCGACCGACTACTACAGCGCAAGGCTCAACAAGGCGTCAAAGTCTATGTGATCGTATACAAAGAAGTCACCCAGACGATGAGCATGTCGAGCAAGCACACCAAGGACGCACTCTCAGCTTTACACCCGAATGTCATGTGTTTGCGTCATCCAGACCATATCGGGACAGATTCGAGTGTCCAATTTTGGAGTCATCACGAAAAGGTGGTCGTGGTTGATAACAAGCGTGCTTGTATTGGTGGACTGGATGCGTGCTTTGGACGATGGGATACCCACAGCCAGTAAGTTCGTACCATGACAATGGGAACCACTCTGATCCTCATTGCGATAGTCCTCTGGCCGACGCTCACCCAACCGATTTTTCCCGTACACTCTTCCCCGGCCAAGACTACAACAATGCTCGCGTGCTCGATTTCCAGAAAGTCGACCACTACGCGAGTAACCAGGTTTCTCTACTCGATACAGGTCGTATGCCATGGCACGATGTCCATATGACACTCATCGGACCCGCCGTGCTTGATATCGTACAACACTTTGTCGAGCGATGGAATGAAATCAAGACACGCAAGGTACGTTTGAGTGCACTATCTACAGACTCCCTCTTGAACGCCAGTATTAGTATACGAACAAGCCAGGTATAGACTGGTTGGCCCTGCCTCATGATGTTTCGGCCGAGCCAGAAGAACCCGTGAGGCGTGAGTCCTGTTATTTGCATTTCACTTTAGTTCATTAACGTGCTGCAACCAAGGTCATCCCCACCGTGAGCGATGGCACGAAATGGGTCGCCAATTCAAACAACGATGGCAGGGCGACGACGCGCCTCCCGACGATGAAGAGGGACACTCTCCCTTTGGCTCGTGCCGCGTCCAGGTCGTACGCAGTGTGAGCGATTGGAGCCATGGTGTCCTCACGGAGAACAGTGTTCAGATGGCTTGTGAGTTCTTTCCATTCGAGGCGTGTGCTCCAACTGATATATGCTCGTCAGATCGTCAGATGATTTTAGAGGCGAACCATTTCATTTATATCGAGAACCAGTTCTTGTACGTATATAATCTGGGGACACACGAGAAGACAGTACTGAACTAAAATCACGGCTGTTTAGTATCTCGAACACTGGGAACTACGGGCCAGTAAAGAATTTGATCGCTCAAGCGCTGGTAGAAAGGATCGTCAGCGCTGCAAGGAGTGGCCAAAAATTCAAGGTACGTTCTAATAAAATTGAATCAGGCACTTGACGTCTCATATGCGTGCCTCTAGGTAATCGTTGTGATCCCTGAGGTGCCTGGATTCGCGGGAAACATCAACAACGAAACCGGCATCAAGACGATCATGGCCGCACAGTATCGAACGAGTACGCACAATCTTGACTTGCATATTCCCTGTCTTATTCGCTTCCAGTCAACCGTGGTGGCCATAGTATCTATGAAGAAATTCGTAAAGCTGGCTACGAGCCGTACGTACCCGATATCCATCCCTCTTGTATTTGTGCCTCAAATCAATCTACAGGATGGACTACATTCGGTTCTACCATCTTCGTACCTATGACCGGATCAACGCTCCATACAACTCGTTCATCAAACAGATGGAACAAAACTCGGGCGTGTCCTTCCACCAAGCCCAAATCGCTCAAGCGCGTCTCTGGATCGGAGACGACGGGTTCTGGCACCAAGAAAAAGTCTCCATCAAAGCCCCCGATCCAAACGTCGGACTCGATCCAGCCGGAATGGGTGTCACTGAGAAAGGAAAAGAAGCACAAAAGACGGTTGAGGAGGTCGAAATGCCTGCCACGACGCAAGACGCTGCGGAGATGGTGCAGAGGTTCCAGAGTGGTGCGCCTAGAGGTGATGAGGGTGTTTCGGATACGGTTGGGCAGCATGCGTTGATGGATCGGACGACGTTGGCGGATGAGAGGTGGCTTGGAACTGAGCAGGAAGAGAGGGACTGGTATGTTTTTGGATGTTTGGGGTGATATTGCGCTAACAGGGGGCTTTAGTTATATTTCCGAGCTATTATACATCCACTCCAAGGTGAGCTCAGGTGTAAGATGGGAGTTGTTTGGTTGCTGAAGAGCGCCTAGGTCATGATCGTGGACGACCGTCGTGTAATCGTAAGTCTCTGTTTTCAGTTCGTGTATGCGACGCTAAAACAACGCTGCTTTAGATGGGCTCGGCAAACATCAACGACCGTAGCCAAAAGGGCGACGGAGACTCTGAAATCGCACTCGTTGTTGAGGATATGGACGAAGTCGAGTCGAAGATGAATGGCGAACCAGTAGGTCTATCCTATTCGGCCTAGAGTAAACAACCGTTGACAAGAATGCACAGTACATGGCTACCCGCTTCGCTGCTTCCCTCCGTCGGAAACTTTTCCGAGGTATATCAATTCTTCGTTCCATTTTCACATCCTGAATTCTCCTTTCCTGACAGAACATCTCGGCCTGATTGAGCCACAAGTTTGTGCAAATGGCAACGAGCCAGTCACATCCTTTATGCGTCCAGCTCCAATCCCGAATGACAATGAGATGGGCACACGCGAGGACGGTGCAGTGATGGATCCATTGAGCGACAAATTCCAAGGACTGTGGATCGGGACCGCCCAAAAGAACCGAGCCATCTTTTCCGAGTTGTTCAAGACTGTGCCTACAAATATCGTTCATAACTGGGAACAGTACAAGGTACGTCTACGCTTGCTCTGTTAGAAGGAGTGGAAGTGACTGATTGAGGCGATAGACCTATGTTCCAAAAGTCAAGACTGGACATCTCGCAACCGACTTGGATTTAGCGACCGTGAAGGCTAAGCTTGCGCAGATCCACGGACATTTGGTCGAAGCGCCGCTAGAATTTGTGATTGAGCAGAAAGACTTGGTTGATAATCCTGATTGGTCGGGATTGAATCCGACGTGAGTATTTTCTCTGCACCCCTCTAGACTGTCGGTCCTGCTGGTTACGAAACGGGCGATCGCAATTGAAAAGAAGACGACTTCTGGTGTCCTTCTTTGTGCGTCGATCGATGCTAGAGCTGACACGATTTGCGTTGCGCAGGCTGCCTATTTATATTTAAGAACACGCGAAGAACAGGAAGATGATAGATTGACGTTAACGTATGAACTAACAAATATGAACGATGTCTTGTGGTTTTTGAATATGCTGTCGTGTGTCATACATGTTTTGTAAATCTGAATGAAATTGAAGCACAACGTGTGAAGCAAAGAAGATGAAGTCGTGTATAGATAACGACGCACGTTTGCCTACCTCGCGACGACCATATGCGTCCAGCCACGGGAGTATCCAAACTGCGGTTGGGGCTCCAAATGCGGTCTTATCGCTAGCCTCGTTGGGTGGGACATTCCATCATTGTCAGATCCATGACACGAAGATCGAAGGCAGGGGTTTGAGATAAAGGCTAAATTGATCAAGAGCGGCGTGACGTCATTTCAGTGTGATATTCGCCTAGCATGTGGGTCGGGAGATCTTGGCTCGGTCGCTTGGGGAATGATGTATCCTGCATCATATGTTTGGGCTGCTACAGTGCGGTGGAGCGGGCGTCGGGACGCCGTTTCGAAAAGGGGTGCATGGACGGAGGAGGGCGAGATCGGTACAGAACTTCGACCACGTTTGGGGTGCGTATCGGTATCGTCGATAGGGAAGTCGGATATGCGGCGTTCGTGAGAGAAGAGGGTAACGACGGATTGAATAAAAACGGGTGCATATACCCGGTGGGTGGAGCCGCGTGGAAAAGGAACCGACGCATAGAAATTGTTAACAACTCATCGCCTAGAACTTGGCGCAGAATCGGGGTGTGGCCGTCGATTGGAGCAGCGGCGGGTTTATCGCGTACGCATGCTGCGCGAGTCTAGACGGGGTGCGGGTAATTTGCTTTGGGGCTCGAGTGGGTGAGGTGGGGAGATTGAAAATGAGGCTTGGGACGGCGACGGCGAACTCGAAGAGAATATATGCGATACGCGGGTATCCAGCGGAAGAAAGGAACACGAGTCTAGTTCAGACAGTAGATAACAGAACTGAGACCGATAGAGATAGCGAATTTTTTATTCGGTGGGGATAGGCATGCTATATGCTATTGCTCCGCAGCTTAGGGCCGGTCGTTCCCCGCACTCGGCGCCTATGATCCAGGGACTCGGCAAACGAACCGAAACGTCATCTGCCCTCTTCCTGCTTCGTTTTCGACTTTGATATAAGCCGGGTGCTCTCGACATGGCTCGGTATTTTCTTTTTCGATATGACTGGGTCGCCCTCGTCACCCCCTACAATCGATATCACCGACACCAGCGCGCCCAACACTCGGCCCCAGGGACGCCGCGTTCAATGGGCTTCACCGGCCGGAGCGGGGGCTCAGAGTCCGCCTGGACATGCTCTAGACGAACACGCGCAGGATGTAAGTGATCATACTTCTATTACTGACTATGGCTCATGTGATGTAGCCTGCTGTATTCCACCAACTCCGACTCGCGCTCGAAGAGCACCGATACAGCTCGGACGTGGCGCTCCCACATACCGCGCCCTCGACTGCCCCCACTTCCCCCACACTCGAAAACGATCGCCGAGATCATAGCCTAGACGTCTATGTTGCTCCAGAAGAGACCGAGGGTCTCCCAAGAGCGGATACGGCCGCGACAGTCGAGCGAAGAGCATCTCGCCTGGTCAAGGCTCATCAGTCTGGTCGATTTGGCGGACTCTTGCGACGACGAAAGCCAAAAGAGGACAAGGAAAAGGAGGAAGGGGAGGGTGATGTTGAGAAACGCGCAGACGCACCGAGAGCCATGCATACTGCTCTTGGTCCTGGTACAGGTGGCGTACTCTCCAGCCTCCTCGCGCTCTACGACCACCAAAACTCTGGACTTCGGAGCGGCCAGTCAACTCCCAGTCGAGAAGTCACAGACGACGAGGGCGAGAATCCGTTCTTCAAGGGATACAATATTGTCAAGAAACGTTCTCGCGAGGCTCTGTCCGGATACGCGTCTCATTCGCATTCTCACCCCCACCGACGCGCACAATCTGCGTCTGGTCCCGCTCCTTCTTCGACGTCCGACTCGGGCACAAACTCGAACGTGTCCGGAACTCATGTGACGTCGTCTCCTTCTGCCGGATTCGCGCTTTCTCTGCCGAAAGCACTCAAACCGTCCCATCGTCCGGCGGCCGCGAGATCGGGCGCGGGCGTGTTTGGAGGATTGATTGCGAGCACGGGGAACATCTCGGGTGCTGCGGCCCCAGCTGCGAGCACGCTCGGAGCCGAGGCGAAGCGACCGGGATATCATCTGTCCAGGTGAGTGTGGAGGGATTTGTTTGCGGCGATCGGTCTTCTCGTGCTTCTTGTACATCTTTGGCTCTCTCCCGTTCTTCTTTTGTATCTTTGGCTCTCTCCCGTTCTTCTTCTGTATCTTTGGCGTTCAACCGTCCTTCTCTTGGCGTTCTCCCGCTCTTCCCTTGGCGTTTTTTCGTTCACTCCTTGGCAGCTTTTACGATATATTTGGTTCTCTCACTCAGTTCTGACACATTTTTTGTTCTGCAGATACTCCGCCGATGATACACCCAAACTCAAGACCAAGTCTAAAACCACGACGTCTTCGGGCGCAACATCGCCTAGTGGAGGGATCACCCCACCTCATCCGCCGTTTGCGTATTCCGAGACGCCGTTGAGGATCGACACGTCGGGCAGTCACGCACGCTCGCGGTCGACTTCAGATCTGACGACCTCGAATACAGTTATCAATTCGGGCGTCCCTCTCGGACGAGTAGATACGGCCGGGACTATGCTCGGGCGAGTCGATACGAGCGGGACGGGCTCGACCAAGATGGGTGGGTTGGGGAGCAAGCGTGCGTCGATGACGTTGGGGTCGTTGCCGCTTCCTGGGTGGGCTACGCCTGGCTCGTGGACGCCTGGTACGGATGATGGGATGACGTTTGGGGATTGGAATAAGCTTGATGGCGAGGAGAAGAGGAGACGCAGGAGAAAGGAGAAGAAGAAACGGCAAGAGGTTTATGTGAGTTTTCTTTTGATTTTTTTGGAGGGGTGTATGCTGATTGTAGTGGGCAGATTACGATGCATGTTGCGGAGATTTTGCAGCGGCATGATTTTATTTTGAAACTTGCGCGAGCTTTGATGATGTGAGACTATCGGGTTCCTCTTGATATGAACTTGACTAATGGGCAATGGGATCGTAGGTTTGGTGCACCTTCTCATCGACTCGAAGCTCAAATCCAAGCGACTGCTCGAGTGCTCGACATCCAAGTCTCGTGCATGTACCTGCCCTCGGTCATGATCCTCTCCTTTGGCGACAGCGCAACCCACACATCCGACACCAAATTCCTCAAACAATCCTCGGCTCTGGACCTCGGCAAACTCCTCGACGCACACCGAATCTACTGGCGCGTGATCCACGACGAGATGGGTGTCCAAGAAGCCTCGCTTGAACTCGACGGACTCATGAAAAAGAAAGTCTTGTACAACGGCTGGAAGACGATCCTGATGGGAGGATTCTGCAGCGCGTTTATTACGCCTATTAGTTTTAGCGGGAGTTTTGTGGATGCACTTTGCGCGTTTCCGTTGGGAGCGATGTTGGTCTGGGTTCAGAATATGAGTGCGCGGAATGAGCTTTATTCGAACGTGTTCGAGTGAGTCTTTTGTCTTTTCGTTGACTTTTTGGGCTGGTATTGATTATTTTGTGTAGAATTACGATTGCGAGCCTGCTGAGTTTCATTTCTGGGGCGTTTGCGGCTTCTCAGCACGTCTGTTATGCGGCTGTTGCGTCTGGAAGTGTCGTTTTGATTTTACCCGTACGTCATTCTGGCTTACATATTTCCTTCAAAATCTAAACACTTATGGTTGCAGGGCTATATTGTTCTTTGCGGCTCACTCGAACTTGCCTCTCGTTCGATCGTCTCGGGTTCTGTCCGGTTATGCTACTCGATCATTTATTCTATTTTCCTCGGATTCGGTCTGTCGATTGGTGCAGAAATATTCCATGCGGTCTCTGGACAACGAGTACTGGGAGCCAGCGATTATACGTGTTCCACGATTCACAGGGCGGACGGGCCATGGTGGCAGCGGAACGCGTCTCCTTATTGGGGTGGGTAATTCAGTTGTATGCGGCCGGATGTCGTGCTGATTAAGTTTTAGCCTTTTTGTGTGTTCCTGGATTCTCCTTGTTCCTGAGTCTTAAGAACCAGAGCCCGATTCGGAGGAAGGAACTGGTCTGTGCTTTCATTTTCATTCTTGGGTTGAAATTAACCCATCCGCCTTTGTTTAGATCATCGCCGTTCTCATCTCATGTGCTGGCTGGACGACGAACCATTTTGCGACCAAGGCGTTCCCGAATAGGAGTGATATTACTTCTGCGTTGGGTTCGCTTGCGGTTGGGCTTGCTGGCAACTTGTATGGCCGGTTCTTCAACGGAACCGCGTTTGTTGTTATGATTACTGGGATTTTGTTCCAGCTTCCAAGGTCCGTACTCTTGACTGTATCTCTAATATTTCGCTCATATAATGGGTATCTAGTGGCCTGTCCAACGGCGGTCTTCTCTCGTTTGCGTCGACCAACAACGACGCGGGAGCAACGTATTCGTATGCGACTGGGTTCCGGGTGGCCGAGCAGCTTGTGTCTGTCGCTGTAGGCCTGACGGTTGGGTTGTTCTGTTCGGCTGTGCTTGTGCATCCATTTGGTGGGAGCCGTCGACGGGGAGGAGGATTGTTCAGTCTCTGAGGTGTTGGTATCCGTTGGTTCTATATTTAATCCCGCTTTCGACTTCGATTTCCATTTCGTCTCCTGCCTCTCATTTCAACTGTATCCAACAGCGACTGGAGATTCGGATAGATGCGTTCCTTTTCTTGTAGATCTCTTTCGTTCAGTTTCTTTTTGTGTTGTGTTGTAGGACTACTCGCGACGTTCACACTCCTTTTCGTCTATTATATTTGTCCTATACTCTTCACACTTGACTTGTGGTTAATTTATTCATGTAGAGATCGTTAGATTGTGTTCGACATAGATACAGTCTTGTGCGGAAGATACATAGCGCGAGTCCCAAAAACAACGTATAAACAAGGCTCCCAGCCAGCCGAACCCAAGTCTCAAGAATATCTTCACATGATGGTACACCCGCTGTCTCGGCTGACAAAAGGTTTTCGTTCGACAATGGGGACAGTGACGACCATGGCACCCTCGTTTTCCCAGACGTATTTGTCACCGAGCCCTTCGCGTATAAGCAGGCCCTCGACGGCGGGTTTGATCTGGAGCAGACGGGGTTAATCCCGAAGTCTCCATATCGGTGAACAAAGCATGGACGTACCTTTGCAATTCCATCTTTGCTATTATTCCCTCTGCCAGTGATAATCTTCGTCTCGCCCACTCCCTCTTGTCGACACCGGTCAATGTGTCCTTGAGCGTAGATCAGTGCTTCGTTGACAAACAGGCCGTGGAGGTCGATTTTGACCGGGGGGTCTTCGTAGTATCGGGCGTTTAGGTTTAGGAAGATTTCTTTGGCAGCACGTTCGTTGTATCGGTCGACTTGACGGCCAAATTGTTTACCACGTTCGGAGAGCTGTAGTCACGCATCATCAACACCCCTTGTCCAAATGACAGACACGACATAAACAAGTCTACTTACAGTCTTGGCTGTCCCCTTTTCGCCCGCCTTCCACGCGATACTACTCTGGTCGAGTGCCTTGGATCGTTTGCGTGCAGCCTGACGAGCCTTTTCCCGCCATCGCTGACCAGGCTCTTGGTTGATATACGGAATGTCCTTGCCCCATGTCCAGACCCAAAACGCAAATGCTGCAATAGGGATAGCGAGCACGCCAAGACCCATGGTGGTGAGAGATGCGAGCCGAACGTGTTAGGGTCGTGTTTGTTTGTGCACGTGATATCGGTTAGATAATTGGCATGGTCTATTCCAGACGTGGTCGATCTTCTGGATGGCCACCACTAGGATGAAATCGATTGCTCATGTTCTGGGTCTTCAGGAGCTGGTCATCAAAATTGTGGAACACACGGGATCCCTTGGATGTGCTGTCAATCTTGGTATTACCTCTCGTGCCATGTTTACGCCGTGCATGTCGGTCGCGTGGAGAGACCTCTCGAGCGAAATACATTTACTCAAGCTTCTCCCGTACACTTTATCCGAGCCAGAAGATAGCTCACACAATTATATGGTAAGACTGCATCCTCAGAACCAAGTGTAATCCAAATATATTGTATCACGTAGAAATTCACCCATAATGATACAAGCCGTCTCTGCGTCTATGGGCCATTCGTCAAGAAACTTGGCATATTCAAGCCATGGCGCTATAAATGGAGACTAACAAACTGTAACTCCCTCCTGTCTTACGCCAAGACCCATCCATTGTTGCCTAACCTCGATACCTTGACTTGGAATTTCTCCACATCCGAAAGGTATTGGGATGTCATGGTTTGCATGGGCTTGTTCGTTTCGCCTTCACTTACCAAGTTCAAGATCGAATTTGACGGACGCCTTTCTTCAATCGGCCCGGCAGTATCGCGGATGGTACTGGAGTCTCTCTTCGACACTTGCCCAAATATCCAATCCTTGTCATTCTTCCCCGCCAATCATGAACGCAGTCAATCACCCCTGGATGATGCGTCCAGTGTGGATCACCTACAGATGCCCAATACTGACCTACGAGCTCTTCGTTCCGTCCTTATAGGATTTGGGCATCTCACTGCCTTTCAGACAAACTTGCGAGTTCTCGAACTATTCCCTTTGGATGGCCTGCTGAACTTGACGTCGCTCGAGGTGGATATGGAAGAGGAACCTCTGCTCAACCCCATGCCGTACCAGCGGTTCCCGTTGCTCGAACACCTTGGACTGTTTCGCTGCAACCAACTCAACGTGGCTCAAATCCTGCCGGGCTCAGGAACCGGGCTCGTCTCTCTCCTGTTGAGTTCTAGGGGATACCCTGATTTTGTTCAATCGGTCGTACAGCATCTCGCTAGGTACCACCCGACGCTCTCGTGCTTGGGAATGCATGCGTGTGGCGTCATGTTTCACACTCATGTGAACGATATTCAACCAAGCCAATTACAGCCTTTGCAGTGTATGTCTCGACTTCATACTCTGCGCCTCGAGGGAATGGAATTGACTGCGACCGATCACCGTCGATTGGACTTGCGTTTTTGGGATATTCTGCCTCGTACGCTTAGAAATCTAGAAATTCCTACTCAAATGATCACGGCGCAACAACTGCTCGATCTTACGACCCAAGCTCCGTGGATTCAGGAACTCGAAACGGGCTGGGGTGGAAACGATTTGAAAGGCTTTGGGTGGGACTTGCATCAAGCTACTCTCCCTCGACTTCGTAATCTCAAGATTCATTTGTGGGTGCAATGGTTGTATAGCCAGGATTCACGACAATCAAGCAAACTCACAAGTTATTTGGTTGCAGAGTAAGTACGCGTAGTATAATATGAAGCTTTTGCTCTTACGCCAGCATTTATAGCACTGTAGCTTTGCTGTGTCCGAACACTCAAGTCATTGATCACGGGAATAAGATGGCGTACAGATACTACCGTGGTATACTATGCCAGGAAATTGACCTCAAGCCATGGAGAGCCGAGGATCTTAGAGAGCCCATGCATATACCACGTAGGGAGGCTAATGAAAATCTAGCTCCTCTGAATTATATTTATTTGGTTCTCTTCCTACTGGCGTTTGTTGCATGAAGTTTTTCATGATCATGTAATGATGCTAAAAGGATTGGAATGGTGTTGAATGAAGTCCATATGCAATCCGCCATGCTGAGTTTTTGGGGCAAACAAACTTGGGCTTGACGTAGTTACCGGCCTCGACGCATTAGATGAGCTATATGCGCTTCCTTATGGATATTCATTAGGAGTGCCATGCCAAATCAGGCGCTCAATTTTCAAAACCGAGTGAAACTGATCCTTGATACTTAGTCCAAATGAGCGGCCAAATAAAGCGCGGCGATTGACACGTGATCGAAGGGAGATTACGTGCCCCCACAAGCCCCAACAAAGTCATCTGTTCGGGTTGTGAGGAAAACCGCCATCATCATGGACGCAGCCGATTTCCACGCAAAAGTTTACGCTGCGGTTCGCCAGATACCACACGGAAAAGTGACTAGCTAGTGAGTAGTTCGTCGTGCATATGCGCTCAAACCGTTTTGACCCCTATTTGTCCATTCGAAGCGGCCACATTGCAAAAATGGTTGGGATGCCCCGACACTCTCGCCATGTCGGACAAGGTCTGATTGATTTTCTACTTTCTCGATGGTAAATATGCTAGACAGTCTTCGTTATTCAGCCCTCAAGTTCCTTCCTGAGGACACCGATATTCCTTGGCAGCGCGTGATCGCAAGCAACGGTACGATTTCATCCCGGGGGCCTGGCACAACTGGAGCGGACCGGCAGAGACAAGCGCTCGAGGCAGAGGGTGTCCAAGTTGGCACTCCCGGCATGGCCGGAGGGCTCGCGAGAGTCAGCCTCGGCGAATACGGCTGGTTTCCGGACCCGACTCCTGTCGACGATGATTCGGACGATTCTTGACTTGCCTCGTGTGGAATCTCTGTGTCTCTCCTTTTTCTGGTTCTAATTGCAAGATGATCTCGCTTATGCTCGTTCGCGTGGGTCCCATGGTCGGAACTGCTCCTTTTTCGCTTGTTCCTCGGCTGGTCGGCTTTACTTGGTTTGACACTATCTGGCAATCTATTATTGAATTGCTATTCAAAAAGCTCGAACGAGAAATTGATGGTATTCAGTACACATATCTCGTTCCATATGTAGACTCTATTTCGATCGTGTTGAGTTTATTTCGGGGGTAATCGAGGACTTACGACCAGATGCACGGATGCCTCAAGCGGTGCTTCTCGGTGGCCGAGGAGTCTAACATGCCACACAGGATAAAGCTGCGTAGGATCCATCACCATGTGGCGCGGATTCGGAAAACTCTGGATGAGGGTGGCCCAGTTTACGATCAACGGCGTTTGGTAACCGTGATGACCCCACAGGTTCGCAACATTCCTATGTTCGGTTCATAATGGGATCCTAAATAGGTAAGTCCTTGATCCTTGGTCATCGAGCCGTTCTGCCTGTGATTACTTCGTAGCGGGTTACGAGCTCAATGTTGCCGTCGCAATGTTCACCTTTGGTACTGGAAATCCTTGGACCTTGACGTGTGTGGATTTTGAGCTGGTTCTCAGCTTGTTGTCGGATGGCTTTAGCCAAAGTCAATTGACGCATAGAGCCCGGTTTGCTCGTTGCGCGGTGTGCGATGGGCAGGCACACTTTGTGATGGACCACACTATTTTAATTGGAGTGCCTGTCCGAAGTAGCAAGATCGGGAGCCCATGACTTCACCCATTCAACCCGATGCCGTAGCTGCGTCCAGAGCGTCCGACGCTGCGAGATCTGAAACGGCGGGGCTTGTGAACGACAAGATCTTCCATTGCGTTACTGATCCCGCCCGATGGCCGTTTACGAGACGGTCGCCTTCACGTCAGCACCGGTCAACGAACGGGCCCCAATACCTAATGCAAACGTCTTGCGACTTGGATATTCATGAAACGAAAATGAAGTGGCGCGAAACGTTCGTGCTGTGGGCTTACGTTTGCCTTGTCCTTTGGAGTTCTTGGATATTCGTGTGATCAGTTGTGATAGGAAGTCTTTGGTTCGGAGTGTGTCTTGGCCCCTGGGTGGTCTGGAGCACGATCCCCTTCTGCAGGAAAATGCTGCCAGAATCCCAAGTAGTGAATGAATTTGGAAACTGTGGCCCAAACCTTAGGACTGTGCTGGCATTTCGTTAAGGCTTATAGATAATTCCTTCGAATATCAATGCGCTATTTGATGACCATTTCTCGAACGACCCGAAGGGAACCGAAAACTACTTTCAGTGGCTGCTGGAAACCGCAGGAATGGGGAAGTGGACGATCGCTTTTGGAATAACCGGATAGTCTGGTGCTCATGGAAATTGCGCTCGGTGGTGCTGCCTTGTTTGATCTAAAATATATACTCTCACCTTTATTATCTATAATCCCAGAATGGCCAAAACCAATGAGCATATACACAAAGAGCGACGACGTGATGGGCAAGAGATCTGCGATTCAAACTCCGCCTCAATTTGCACACCCTCGGGCTGGAGCACTCGACAGCTATCTTCCTCCATCATCCACTGTTCTGGCGCAAATCCTGGCACTGAGTTTTCCCTGCTTTCGTCACACCCAATGCGCGATATATTTATTCCGTAGTTGAGTTCGCAGTGTTGCTGGATGATAAAAGTTCCCTCTGCTCTCGTACCAGAGCATAGACGGCCCCTTTTCTCAAACTTCTCCGTGATCGGCGCGTTTACTTCCACTTTTGACTCCGCGAATATTGGTTGACGACGCCCATCCCTCTACGCCTTGCGTCACTCTGATTCGCTTTTCGAGCATCGCCCTCGCGCGTGTTCAATATACCCCCGCGCCAGAAAAGGTAACCGAGTCTCCTGTGCTCATGGACGGGTATCAGCATGGAAATGCTACGCCAGGTGACGGTGAGTCTACCATTTGTATCGCCGGTCTAGCCCTGGCTAAGTCCATACCCCTGTACAGCCTACTTGTCCTGCTTTGACTCCCGTATTTCCCAACCCCAGTTACTCGACCCGCACCTCGAAGTGATGTACACAACATCCACCTCCGTTGACTTCGCCGACACAACGAGCCATGTTTCAAGCCCTTCCACCATGGCTACATTGTCGGACACGAGCGGCTTCTCATCACCGGCTAGCTCAGCACCTTCACCGTATTTTACCGAGCCTTCGACACCTGCTGAGCCACCAATCAAGAAGTCCCACGGTCGACGTCGTCCTCCCGGCCACATCCCTCGACCACGTAACGCCTTTATACTTTTTCGTTCTCACTATGTAGCCGCCCAGCTGATTCCGGGCAAGGTGGAGGTAAGCAAAGACACTACGATTCGGATGCGCCCCTCGCTTACCCAAGGAACATCTAGAACGACCATCGCCATATCAGCAAAGTGAGTGCTGTTTTAATTGTTGATATCACACGCTTAAGCCAGCCGTAGATTATTGGGGAAATATGGAATAGTCTGTCGCCCGCTGAGCGGCTGCTTTGGGAGCAGAAGGCGGATGTCGAGAAGGTAACCGGTTTAGCAGCTGATTCTGGCTGGATACTCATCGATGGTATTAGGAGAAACACAGCCGAATGTACCCCAATTATCGATACAGGCCAGCTAAGCTCGAAGGGGTCGTAAAGCGTCGTGTCAAGTGTAGAGGAACTGGAATCGCGACGTCACCGTATTCATCTACCCCTGGCATAGGCAACGCTGCTCCCCGGGAAATGATTGGAAGCCTCAGTCTCGCTGAAGGTGGAGACTTGCAATTCGTGGATAGCGACAAAGCTCGGTTTACCGATCAAGAGGAGCGCCGAAAGGACCGTGCTCGGTGTGCGCGTGTTGCCGAGCTGGTCAAGCTAGGTGTTGTAGGCGAACGGCTGGAACAGGAGGCGCAACGACTTGGTTTGGACCGGGAGAGTGCGATGGCCGGTACCCCACAGCTGGGCGCATCAAAGGACGACCCGCCTGGCAAACAAGGTCACTTTCATACGAATATCAACGTTTTGCGCGCCCTAGGCGAGCTCATGAATAATGATACTCCAGCCTTTACGGATCCGTTCGTGCCTCATGATCCCCGAATTTCTCGTACCGACACTTCCAAAACGACGCCTCAATGCGTTCATCCAACCAAAAGCCTCACCCCGGTCGACGTACGCACCTCTAAACCATCTCTTGCCTCCAAAGGCGGTCAACCTGGCTCTTCTCTGAACGAGGCGAACAAGACCGACAAGAACGGCCTTGTATGGCCTCATCGTCGAGCATCGTCGGTACCCCCACCCCTCCCGCCCCCCATTTATCAGGAGTTTGATGCACACCCTCACCTTTTGATCGTTGAATCGCCTCAAGTCGAGCATGCATTTCAGGCTACTTTCTTTTCTCGTCGAGCTTCGAGCTCATCGCCAGTGTCGCGCCACCGTCCCTTGCTTGACGCTTGTTCCTTGCGAACCGAAGACAATGAAGAGCGAGCTTCTCAAAGTTGTCAGGGTCTCGACGCATTCAACCATGTCGGTCATCGTTCTCCCACCACGTCTCCGCCCGAATACTTCTACAGTCCAACCGCTTTCCCGCATCTTCAGCTTCACTATCCTTCCTCAACAGAGGCATCTCCTGACGCCACGTTGTTGTCCCCTCTCTACGGGATTGATGCAGTACGGAGCGTACAGCACTCACAGGAGCCTATTGGCCTTTCGACTTTATATCCATCGGATATGTCGAATTGTGATGACGTACGTTATTTACTTTCCTCTCCCTGCGTCAAACAATTAAATAGTAAATCAACAGTCCGCGATACACTCGACATATGCGACACCTGCTGGGGATGCTTCCTCACCTACTCCAGCGACTCCTGCTACGACGAGCTCAGACTACGGTTTGCCCGCGCTGAAACAGGTGGATCACCAAGGGACGAACCAATCTCTTGGTTTTGTTCACCCTTCCGGTCATACAGGGCCTTACAATTGGCATACTACCTATGGCTCTGTACCGTGTTACGGGCATTCTTCTCTCTATGACGTGAACACCGTCCGTTATGATGAGGATCAACTATTCACGCCCGGTCCGAGCGGATCCTCTTACTAAGGCCAACGTTTTCCACGGTCCTTCAAATTGCATGACACTCGCAAGGATGAGCTGTGGATTCCTTGTTTTCCTGTTTGTAATAGGTAAATTTTGTTATGTCTCATATCTCCTCCCTGTTTGCCGATGTTTGGTCGATGCAGAGTAGTATAGTTTGTCGCACAACAGTTATCTTTTAACTCTATCTACTACGTCGACCGACCGGAAACACTCCCACCATGTGCATCAACGTCGCTGTCCCAGGTTTACCCCCCGCTTAACTGTAAATACATGCATCTCCGTTTATATCATAAAACTATATTAGAGGCTTACGAGAGCTATTTCACTTGCACGACCTAGTAATCCAATCCGACAACAAATTGCTGCCCACTGCTACTCAGTTAGTCCATGTCTCCGATTGCATCATCATAGAATAACGATTTTGTCTTCTAGCACTCTGCAATCCCCTAATGCTCTAGGAATGCAACAGAATTTTGAACATTTGAGCCAAGGAATTAATTTGGCTTGCCACGGCTATTTACGTACCCAACTCCTTGGCAACTCAGATATGTAGTCGCCTAGCAACAGTCCTCTTAGGTTATTACTTAATTGGCTCGCAGTTGATGGATACGCAACGTACATCGCCAAAACTCACATTTCCACACTCAAACACGCACGTGGTTCTCACCGTTCCTAGACGTTACCACCTATTTACCGGCGATGATTTCCATTAGCGTCATCCCAATATCTATTTTTATCGACGAACCACCACCCGGACGGCCCGCCAGCTAGCACGCGAAATTAAGATGGAGGTTTCAGATGCCGGCATACGACCACTGGCCACTTATAAAACCGCTACGAAATGGTAGGAGCGTAACACAACAGCTCTTTCTTTCTTCCTTTTCACTCGTTTTTAGTCTCACCCTCATCTGGCATCGACTGCCCTTCCATTCCTTCAGATAAAACCCAACTTTACAAGATGCGCTATACCGCCCTCGCTCTCGCGCTCGCTCCTTTATTGGCTACGGCTACCCCCGTTGGACGCTGCACAGGCACCATTTCGTCTCTCAACGACGTTTCAGCTGCCCAAAAGTGCACAACCATCAACATCAACAGCTTCACAGTTCCGGCTGGGCAGACTTTTGCTCTCTCCCTCTCGTCAGGTACCACGGTCAACCTATTGGGAGATATCAAGTTTGGCGTGGCCAACTGGGCCGGCCCGTTGTTCTCGATTCAGGGAACTAACATCGTCTGTGAGTATACCCCACATACAACGAGGAATTCTGCTTACGTTGGGCCATCATGATAGTTAACGGCAATGGCTATACCTTTGATGGCAACGGCCCTTCGTATTGGGACGGCCTTGGTGGTAATGGCGGCGTGACCAAACCTCACCCTATGATGAAGATCAAGATGTCGGGTACCTACACGAACGTCAAAGTTCTTAACTCGCCGGCCCACGTTTACAGTGTCTCCAACCCGGCTCCCCTGACAATGTCAAAACTCACTATCGATAACTGTCAGTCGCAACATTTATGCAGCTTCGTCGAGTGCCGTGCCCTAACTCTTATTTCAATAGCCGCCGGAAATGCTCCGAACAGCAAGTCAAACGGCAAGCCTGCCGCTCATAACACGTGAGAAGATTCTGCGAAACTGTTTGGGCGCATATATTCACCTGAAAATACAGCGACGGCTTTGACGTTTCGACCACCGACCTCATCATCGAAGACAGTGTTATTACCAACCAAGACGACTGCCTTGCTCTCAACCAAGGCTCGAACATTGTTTTCCAGCGCAATACCTGCACGGGTGGCCACGGAATCTCCATAGGTTCAGTCAGTTCTAACGTGGTTGTCAAGAACGTCTCAATCTTGAACAACACGATCGTCGATAATGATCAAGCGCTCCGTATCAAGACCAAGGCTGCCGCCACTGGCTCCTCCGTTTCTGATATCACCTACTCTGGGAATACCGCCAGTGGTATCAGGAGGTTCGGCGTCATCATTGACCAATCGTATCCTTCTACCCTCGGCACTCCCGGCAATGGTGTTTCGATGTCGGTGAGCATCAGATTTATACACACCAGTCTCTGGGATTTTAATACACTCAATTAGGACATCAACTTTACTGGTTCCATGAACACGATCGCCGTTGCGTCTTCGGCTCAACGCGTTGCGGTCAATTGCGGAAATCAATGCTCAGGTAGGTTTAATTTTAATCCGGACCATTATTATCTGTTGAATAACTTCGGTACAGGTAAATGGGATTTTTCCCAACTCACCGTTACTGGCGGAAAGGCCAGCAAGGTCAACTACAGCGGTATTTCTGGTGGATCCTTTTAAGCATATAGTTCCCGGAATTTCCAGCCGGTCTGATTCCATTTGAGCGTTGTACGCTAGCGATTATTTTATTATCTGGTACTCCAAATGAGCGAACGGCTGGTCGCATCTTCTCCATTCAGATACTCCATATAGTGTGGGGCGGTACGGCTATCTATATACAACCCATGGTAATGGATGGAAGAATCTGCATAAAAAGTATATTCAAAATAATATTCATTGTCTTATCCAACATCTGCATGCGTGTAACAAGTATGCCGGGGGCCGCATTACCCAAACAACGAGCATATAGCCTGAAAACAGCCAATCCCACTCCTGAAGGGTTTTCCGTGATAGGAGCCGCTCGACTTGACTTTCACAAATCAAGGAGCGCGAGTACCGTGTGCTAGACCCTCGACCGAGAATAACTAGATAGTCCCCCGACGGGAGCGTGCACATGCATACAGGGAGGAGCGAAGATGTGTCGCAGGGCAGCACCTGGACGTGGTTGAGTGTTGCTGCGTGTTACTAGTTTAGCGTCCCCGACAAGGCCGTTTCAAAAAAATGAGCCCGAAATACAACGACACCAAAAGCGATTATTATTCAAGTGATTTATCATTACATTCAACAGCGGGCCAAAACATTCCAAAAATACAGTCCGAACGAAACAGTCCAAGCCAAACAAAAAATCAATCCCAAACTAGACTGCGATTCAACCATATAACATCCGAGACCATCGACTTGAGTATTGAGGACGACATATCGCCTATGTGATGAGGACCAGCAGCGAGCGTGTATGTGCGAGTAAAGAGTGTTGGGTCGCACGGCGATCGACAATTATGTGGATAGCACCCCCCATGACGAATAGTTCAGAGTGGGCCAGACTCCGAACCATGCACCGACTTTGAGTTGGCCAAACTCAAAGTCGAGTCGGTACTCGCACTGGGCATCGTCCACAAATCGCTAAACCCCCTCGTTGCTGAACCAGCAGCAACGAGTGCGCGCGGGGTCGCAATCCGGTGCGAATGCACAGCGACGAGCGCAAGTAGATAGGGATGGGAATGGGGGGGTGTCGTGGTGGTAGCCGGCAATGGTATACTTCGAGCTGCTGGGGTATACGGCGTTGTCGTCCTCTCCTAGAGCCTCAGGCCTCCAATCCCACCTCCTCAACCGCGCTTCTCCCTCCTCCGCCTATGGGAGAACCAGATGCCGCTCGAGAAGCCCCTCTCCCTCCTCTCCGAAACACCATCACCGTCTGCGGCATCCCCTCCAACTTCTTCCACTTCTCCAGTACCCTCTACTCCGGCACTCGACTCTCCATCGCCGCCACCCAACGCGTTCTCCCTCCTCTTCCTGACCCTCCTCCCTCCACGCTTCCCGCGCCTGCGACCACCACTGGTAACCTCCTCGTCGTTCAATCCAGGGTTCGGGCCCGACGAACCTACTTCCGGGCCTTCATCTTGCGCATCGTTATCGCGCAACTCGTCCGATACCAACTCTGACGCGAGTGGAGTGATGGGGGCAGGAGAGGGTGAAACGGCCTCCGGAGTCGACTCCAACACAGGCGTGGCATCCTCGGTCTTGAGAGCATCTTCAGCGCCGATATGTTCAGCCTCGAGAGCGACTTCAAAGCTGGAGATGCTGGCGGTCAACTCCATAGACCCGGCCCAATTGCTAGACCCGTCGTCCGACTCGGTGGCATAATCCGAAGGGCCGGATGGGATAGCCAAGTGGGACTCTCCAGCACCCTCCTCGATCTGGGACTCGTAGGTGAGTTTGGAGTCCGTATCGTTGTCGACAGGTAGCGCAACGTCGAGTTGGTCGACGGTAGCGCTGGATTCGGTCATGGTAGGGATAGGGGATTCGCCTGAAATGTCGTTCGGCGGGTTGCTGAGCTCCATGGCGCAAGTGTTGGCGCTAGAAATTTCCTCCACGTTGCTTGCCGTGGAGTCGTCTGATACATCTGGGTATCGATGTCGGTTTTTAATAGTTATTAGATCTTTGCGCATAATCCACATACCACAGCTCGCAAACAGGTTTGCGTCCTTGGACATAGGAGACACCTGTCCCGCAACGTCCACAGAAGCTTCCGTCGAGACGGCCAGATCCTCGACGTTTGCGGTCGCCAATTTGCGGCCTTGACCCAATAATCTCACCGAAGGGATGGGCCCGCGACGAGCGATAGCGCAAGTCGAAACGAACGCATCCTCGTCGAGCCCATCGGGAGCATCCGTGCCCGTCCATCCAGCACCATCTAGACGTCGAATCAGAAAAAGCCTCAACAAGATAAGTATAGGAAACATACCATTGCCAAGTCCCAGTCGTACCAGCATAGAATCTTGAAGGGGTCCGACCCAGACGCAGCGAACCAACCAGCCAAAGTTCTCGGCGAGGTCAAGAACGTCTTCCTTGACGCACGCGAGCATCCAGCACCAGGTCAGCATGATCAAACACCCCATAACTAGAACCGTAACCATCTTGCGCGCATCGACAACATACTTGGTGGCGAATACATTTCGCGCACCACTTACAGACCATAATAGGTCTGCAGGCACCTTCCAACTCGGCTGCGCAGCGTGCGCTACCGAAGTGGGGAAGGGGAGGACGTAGAGGTCATCGATAGCGGGCAAGAAAACGGCAGGGGCGGGGATGAGATCAGGCGGACCCGATAGAGTGAGAACGGGTCGAGGAGCTGGAAGTGTCAGAACCGGGATGTGCTTTGGCGCGGGGAGCATGAGGATCGGGACATGAACAGCTGCGGGTAAGGCGAGGATGACCGGGCGAGGAGCAGCGGGGAGAGCCAAGAGGGGACGTGGGGCCGGGAGAGTCAGGAGGGCCATGGGCGGCGACAACGTTGGGTCCATTGGCGGAGGGATCCCAAGTTGAGCGGAGACGATAGCCAGACATTGAGCCGGGGTTGCAGCGAGACGGAGGCCGTGGGTGGTACAGACGGTACGTCGTACGGGGGGCTTGGAAGACCAGAAATCGGGTAGAGCTAAGGGGACGTTCCCAGTGGGGAGAAGTTCGCCGACATAGCTCGCAAAAGTGCGGCCCAAGTCGCCAAAAGGCATCCTATAAGAGAAGGGAGGGGGTTGAGCGTAAGCTAACAACGAGGACGCATCTCGGCCACATACCGAGGTAGGCCAGTAATGGTGGCATTGTGCGTAGGCACGAGTGAGCTTGGGACAGGTACTCCGGGGATAAGAGAGCCAATGATAGTCGCAAAAACCAAGAGGTCAACCATCTTGAAGGGAACGACTATCGACGTAAGGAAGAAGGAACTAGGATCCCCCCCAGGTCTTATAACCTCGAGTGATACCGGGAAGGCCCGCGATTCGGCGATAGTCTCCGGCGCGAGAGCGGATAGCACAAGAAGGTGGGGATGTGGTCTAAGAGAAGTTGCTCCTATCAAAGGCCGTTTGAACGCATACAGTCACGTGCACAAGACTCGCTTTCCCAAACAGGCAAAATTCTAGGCACAAACAGACCGCGCGCCTCTGCATTTCGGCCACCTGCGTACGCCCGGGGTCACCTCCGGAGATGCGATGCATTTCGCTGATTTTGCCAGGCTCGGGTTTATATTCCCGACTTTGAGGATTAGCGGGCGTCCGCGCCCACCGCCGGACAATCGGAGAGCGCACTAGCCCACGCTGCTTAGTACTGGCGTATGGGCTTCGGAAGATTCATTGATCTGACATGCTCCACTGAGCCAAAGGAAGCTGGTGTACTGCATTGTGCAAAGGACTATAGGGTGGTTATGTGACATTTGCCTGGTTCGTTGACCTTGGCCGGCCTAAGTTTAGGTTATGACGCTTCATTAAATTCAGTTTTGGCTATAATTCAAGTCCTACAAATACGAATGGTCTCGTTTCATGCGATTTCCGAACTTGAAGCCTGTGGCTAGTTTGTCTAGCTCGTCTAAGACAACCCCTCGAAGTGGGATGCGTACTATGGTATGTAACTCTTCTGAAAGTGTAATATTACGCAGTACACACCTAACCATTCGAACACACGAGTCCCTTTGAGTAAACTTCTACATCAATCTCAATTGAATTGCTGTGATTGGCTGGGGGATAACGATGAGCAACGTGCGGGGATATCCATTCCCGAATAGGATCAAATACATGCCCAACGCTAGAAGTGTCTGCTCTCCAAGAATCAGCCGCAAGGCGCTTCTCCTTGGCCGGGAATGGAGCAAGCGGACTGATATATGGACTCGAGAGAGGTGTACACCATTCCCTGAAATCCGATATCCTTCAAAGATGTCAACAACTTAGATTGTTTACCTACGAGCATGAGCCACTTACCTTGCATGGCCGGACAGACCATGATACATTCTAAATATTGCAAAGCACTAGTTGAGCCTTGAGCACGTGTCAGTACCTCTCGTTGATCTTCTCCCGTTCGGGTCCATCATCTGGCGACGCATATACCGGACCGCTATAACAATATCCGTGAGTTTCTTACTGTATCTTAGCAGTCCCATACTCACGATTCACCATTCTATATACGCCCTTTAATCTTCTCGTGATATTCGATCTTTAGTTTGAAAGAGCTCTCGAGTTTGCGTTATGTTCAGGGGCGCCCTGTTGGATTAGAACAACTTTAATGCATCACTAAGCTGGCGGTATAAATGCATAACGCGCACCCCATACCACTCGGTAACTCGAGGGTGCCTGTATCTGGAATAGTCTTGGACCTATCAAGCCTTTTGAGACAATTTAAGCCCGTCCTCACGGAAGACCTACTGAATGGATAGAGCCAGGAACGGACTCTCCAAAACTTGCCGCTGGCGTCAGTGGTGCCCTCAAGCAGCGATCAAAGTTGAACTCACTGGGATAAGTCCGCCTTGAGACGTTAGGTGTTATATCACTCTCATATCACCAGAAGGAAACGAGCGAATACTGAGGGCAGAGGAAGGAGATAAGCAACCACTCAACAACCGAATGTATTTACTCACGATATGATCCTGGTCTACGACTCGAATGACCTTCTCAGCTCGAGCATACCAGTCTGAGACTCTGGTATGTTATTCGTCGGTTGGTTGGTGGATTTCCAAAAGGGAGTATGTAGTAAACAAAACTTGTCTCATCACGTGTGTCGCTCAAGCGCTCGACTCTTGAACACGTGCATGGGCCCTCAAAGACTCACCTAAATTCAACCTAAATGACCACTTCCTGTTCGCGGTGTGTCAGAACCAATAAGACAACGCCGAGCGAGTTACGGGCACTCAATGCTGGAGCCGGCTTCCTAGCCGTGGCGCAGCCCATGTCTCGTTGACCGAATGAGTTTCGCCAAGCCATGCCCGTGTCAGGTCTCAGGGGCAGTATAATGGGCAGAAAGCGCCCGTCCCTGGTACCCCTGACCACGATCAGATCGGTCAGACGTATAGCCGAAACATGGGCAAACAACGCAAGAGTCTCATCGTGCTCTTCTGCCTCTGATGAGGTCGCCCGAAAAGTGAAAGACTGGGAAGGTGGGTTGAATCATCCGTCTCAGTGTCCCAAAGTTGTACTGATTGAGACAGCCGGCGGAAGATGATGAGTGAACTCGCGGCAGTGTTGAGTTTTATTAGGCTGTGCGGTCCAGAATTTGTCGGATTGATCGATTCTCGTCGAGCGCTCGCTCAATAAAAACCCCTCGGCCTTCGCACTTCCCCCTCCCAACACGCTCGTTTCTCTCTCACCATGTCTGCTTCCTCGTTGCGGGAGCGAAAAAACGCGTCGGGAAAGCCCCGGCCTACCTCGTTTGCGGGCATAGCCAAGGAGGTTGATCCTAAGAAGTGAGCGGCGGGAACTCCAGAGCGCGTCTTTCGGCCATCTGACGACATTCCTCTACCCTTGTCCAGCAATGATTTGATTCTACACAGACGAAACCGGCTGATTCCACTTACCAAGTCGCCTTTCTTTGACAAGAGCACCATAGAGTACGTCATCTGAAATGATTGCACTCCAGCTACTTGAATTTGCTTTAGATATCGGAATTTACGGGAACAGCGTCGCCAAACATCGGGAACCTCTGGTCCGCATGGACCAGGTACTCCTGGGCCAGATTACAGTCAGACCTATGCTGGGATGTTGACTGCCGATGAAATCAAGGATGTCGACAAAAGTAATGACGAGGAGCGGGGCGAACGTCCACCTGCGTGGCTCGATCTGGTGTGTTGTACTGGACTCTCTTTTAATCAATTGCTGACAAGCATCTATAGTTCTTTGATCTCGCCTGGGCTAGTACCTTTTCTAATCTTACCCAAAACAACACCATCTCCGGCGGCAAGGAAACCATATCCTATGGTGTGTTCTTCTCCATGGTGTGGTGGATGTGGGTATCTCAGGTCTCGTATGATATTCGGGCAAGTGCAATCTTCTGCTACCATCCGTACCATCAATAATACTTTATTCAACAGTTCTATTCCAACGACTGGTTCCATCGCATATTCGTGTTCTTGCAACTATGTGTATTTGGAGCGCTTTCTGCCTTTACCAACAGTTCGTGCACTTACCTTTCCCGAAACTTCTTGACACTGACTTGAACGATTACAGAGTTCGACGTGACTGCGTTCGTGGGGTCTAAGAACGATGATCCATTTGAAGCGCTCCTATTCAAGTTGACAGGAATGTCACCGGCTCAGCAGGCCGCTCAAGAGACAGCCGACGATCGTTACCCGCAAAACGCCTTTATCGGCATTGCGTTTATCATCGGTGTCAGTCGGTTGTTACTGTTTATACAGTATATCCGAGGTGGGTAGAGTACTCGGACGGGGTTGTTCATTTCCTAACGTATCTACTGCGTTAGTCTGGCTTTATGCTCATGACAAACGCGACCCGGCCGTTGCCGTGAAACCGCTTGCGCTGATAACCAGTGCCGGTCTATGGTTCGGATCGTTTGGAATGCTTTTGAGCGCAAAGTACAGCAACAATGCTGCTCAGATCTCCAAGTTTATCATGTGGGGCGTCGCCACGCTCATCGAGATTGCAGGACACGCATTTGCCCCCCCTGCGGGCCACCTCAGAAGTATGGGCAGCTTGTCCGCTCGCTTGGCTACATTGGTCACGATTATTCTCGGAGAAGGTAAGCTCTTGTTCCGTTGAAAGTCATCGCCAGCAGCTAATCATACTTCGCGCAGGTCTCAACGCCATAACCGGGACACTCAAACTTGCAGTTCAGTCGCTCGGCTTCAATGCAAGATCCGGAGGGCTGGTGATTGCGACTGGGGTTGTTGTCTATCGTACGTGTCTATGAGATTTATAGGATCGACCTATGCTAACTCCACGCAGTCACCTTCTATCTTTATTTCGAAGGAACCCGTCCGAGGATTAGCAAGAATCGCCGTTCGCTCTGGATTTGCCTTCACCTCCCGTACCTACTCTGCGTCATTCTCTTGATGGAAGGTCTGAAGAACCTTTTGCTCTACTCTGTATGCTCGATTCCAGATTTATCAGTTCAGAAACTAACCCTACTCTCAGATGCTCTACAACTCGTACACGTATGTTATCACCACGTTCTCGAACAACCTCAACTTGGCCGCCAACACTACGGACGTGGATACCATGATTCAAACGCTCAACCAAACCATGACTCCTTTCTTGGCTAAAATTGGGTTCTCTTGGGAACTTGGCTGGGGGACTGTAGTGGCTGAGATGTCGGCCAACGGGACTTATGACCAGAGGTTGGAGCAATATTACATCGGGATGTACAGGTTGTTGATGAACATCACGGACAAGGTGTTCTCTGTGAGTAGTTTGTCCCATGTTATAGGATTCTCGACTGATTATTTTGGTGCTTTAGCAATTTGATGAAGGCGACCGATCCCCTGAAGCGCAGGTCGCCATCTTCAATTATGTATGTGTACCCCGACATTGATTCCGGTTCAGAACTAATATGACTCAACTCTAGCTTCACAATGATACCCTTACAGCTCTGGATATACCTACGCAGAATTTGCCATTCTTCATGAACGTGCGTTGGGTGTTTTTATTCTCGTGAATTCTGGATGTTTACAAGTGTCATTTGTAGGTTGTGAGTACTTTGGCACAACCTCAAGTTCAAGGCGCTCGCTGGATTACCGCACTTGCCGTAGGTTTTTTTTATTGAGTGTCGTTAAACAGAACTAATATAGTCAATGGATCATAGGGTGGCGTGCTCATCTTCCTTGCGTGTATTAATGTTGCCCAAGAGTGGCCGAAAGGTGGGTTTATTGAATGTAGCTATACGGAGGCTACTATCTAACAACTTGACTAGACCGATATGCCTGGGGCTCGGTAATTTCGCGTTTTATCAACGGATTGATCTTGGTTTTCCTTCTGTTGATGAATATCAGTAAGCACCCGTCAGCGCTCTGAAACACTGAGACTCATGGTTATGTTCGTTCAGATAGCGGTGAATATTTAATGGAATCAGACGGCGATGTGGCCAACGTTTGGAAATGGTGCGCTGATATGAGACTATAATCGGTGACAAGTTCTGATTGGCTTTCAGGTTGGACTCGTACTGGGCCCTCCCAACGCTGGCTTTCTCCCTTCTTCTCCAGGCCATTATCGATCATGTAAGTTGAGCGTGCGTCACGAGGATTTTGGCGTCTAACCTGTGCGCATTAGATACTATTAGTATTGTCAGTCTACTCGGCCGATCGCGAGCTGGAGCGTACATACGAGCCATCCCTGCTCGACCCTCTCAGAGACCACAAGGACGGCGCATACGACCCTCCAACAGTTTCCTATCCTTATTCCACTACACCCGCTTCGGCCGACTTTACCACTAGCCCAACGCAACATCAGCACCACAATTGGCAGCCGGCATACGTTCCTCAAACACAGCCGCAATATGTTACACCGCCTATAACGCAACACCAAACGAGCTATGGGTTCGTCGCACCGCCACCCCCTCCTCCGTTTATGGGCTCAGGGGGCTCAGCAATTCCGCCTGGCGGCATTGTAACTCCGTCTCGTTGATTTCGGGTATTAGGGGACTTTGAACGAACTATTGCCTTTTGATTCGGTCACTGATTTTGGACAGTCTTTATTTATTCTTTTGTTGTATGGGACTGGTGTTGTAAGAGGTGTATGGTTGGGCTTAGTTGTGCTTATAGATATGAACAACATTTCGTGACAACCGCTCGTTGCGAACCCTCCAAAATATATCAGAAGCCACGAGCCACTGAAGCTATATCCCAACTTCCAACTTCCAACATCCGTTGACCAGACATAAGTATTTGAACATATGTATACACGCAGATGTCTACACCTAAAACCACACGATCAATATATCAAACATCCCAACTACTGTGTCTGCTCTGCGTAAATCTATAAAGTACAAGTCAGAATTCCTGTGAGAGCTAAATATTATAAATGAAATACCGACCTTGATCGTCTTGTCCGCGCAACCAGTAATGAGCCTAGTACCGGTCTGATCAAACGTGGAACAGAACACGCCAGCCTCGGCGTCGAGCGAACCGGGTTGAGGAATATCCTCCATGTTTTGGAATGGCAGGCCAGTTTTGTAGTCCCACCATGACATGGTACCGTTATCGCCTATAAACCAAATGGATGTCACTACGCCGCAAACCTCACGCTCGAATCCGGGACTCACCTCCAGAGAATAGTACACCTTCCGCGTTGACGCTCAACGTATTGATAATCGCATCATGCCCCGAAAAGTTGTGCACGAATATTCCTTCAGGACATTTCCACTTTTTGATGTTATTCCCGCCCGCACTACCAGATGCAAACGAAAACTCGGTTGGGTGGACCGCGAGCGCGCGGACGGATTTTTTGTGGTGGGTGAGTTGGGTAATGGTTTTACCCGCCGCCAGATCCCATAGTCTACAGAGACAATATCAAGTAAGCAAGAGGCTTGGACTGTAACTTGGATAACGCACCGAACCGTAGAATCCATAGAGCCGGTAATAACCTGCGGATCCGATTCTTGGCAACGAACGTCGGCGACGGTGCCAGTATGTCCAGCAAGGACATGGATCTGAGCTTTAGTTCGCATGTCCCAAACCTAGTATGAGTGTGAGCCAAGAATATGGATAAGAAACACGGGCGCTCGTACCCTAGCAGAGGCGTCTCGGCCAGCTGTCACAAGAACGTCAAGCGTGGGGTGAAGATCGAGAGCGTAGACTCCGGAAAGATGTCCGTGATAGTGTCGAATGACTTTGTTGGTCTCGAGATCCCAACATTTAACCATCTAGGAGGTGGACCCAGTTAGTTCAAGCACGTACGAATGGCCGAGAAACGTACCTTGTCTTCTCCTGCCGAGAACAGGTAGGGATGCCTCGGGCTGACAGCCAGCCCACGGACAGTCGAGATATGTCCAGTCAAGGACAACCTCAGTTCACCACTCGCAAGATCCCAGACCTAAATCCCCTCGCTCAGCGAACTACTCGCCGCCACGACATTCACGGCTAGCCGCCATACCTTGATCACACGGTCTCCCGCACCGGTCACGAACCACTTGTTACCAGGTTCGACCGACACACTCCGTACCCAACCAAGATGCCCACTGATAACGCGCACGAGTTTCCATGGCGCGTGGTAATCGGGTTGAACTTGACGCGCGGCTTTTCGTCGGGCGAGCGCAGTCGTGAGCGCAGATTGTGAGCCGGTGTGAAGTGATTCTTGAGCACGGAACGTGGCAAGGGCGGTAGATGGGGCGGAAGTGGAAGGGGATGAAGCCGGGCCGTCTGTGGATGGGCCATTTTGGATGAGTTTTTGTTGGGCTAGCCGAGGTGAAGAGTGAATGAGCGACCACGTCCCAATGACATGCTGTTGGGGACCTACGACCAGCAATCATCTTCGGACCCGCTGCTACTCCCGGTCGTGTTGGTCCTACAGGACCTTCCCGCGCGAGCAACGCCGAAGGAAGCGTTTGGACATCGCTGTACTCGTCACGAGTTTTAACCGCTAACCTTATCCTTGCACTAGAACAGAAACAAATTCAGCATTTGCCGTCTCGAATTGCGTGACCGAGTGCTTTGGACGTAAACAGTTCGAGCAACGAACAAGGTGACAGAACAATGAAACTCACCTCTTTTCCTCTTCCACCTCTCCCATCTCTGCACAGAATATCGACGCGGTTCGTTTGCCACTGGTTTTTAGCAGAGGCTCGAGAGACGGAAGCGTCGCGGGTGTATCGAGTTCGGTGGCCATCTTGTGCTGAAGAACCAGGTGTCGAGTGGGGCCGAGATAGTCGTGGTGGACGAGACTGTACGGCCACCACAACAAAGCATGACTTAGGTAATCACAGCGTCTACCCAGGCCACAGCGTCCAATTAAGGATAAAAAATCTTATATTCAGTTCACCGCTTCTATATCCATTGTCTAATCTAAGTCCGTCGAGATTGAGAGATCGTTTGTGAAATGATGCTTAGTGAAGACAGAAACCAATTGGCCTGCGATGTCGCCGTCTCAAAGAAGCATGGCCGGAATGAAGGTCGAAGTGTGGAATATGCTAGACAATTAATCGTGAATGAGCTGTACTGTAATATTGGGCATATAAGCTTTACGAGGGCGACGGAATAAGCGGCAGAAGTTGGAAAGAACGATTAGAGAAATAGAGACCGTCAGCTGTAGACTCTTTTGCTAGTTTTGGTGTAAAAATCGCTCGCAGATTGTGTATTTACGTCCTCAGAATGTAGATGTGCATACCAAGACCTTTAAATATGAATCGGAATCAAAAGATATAAAGATACAAGCGCCGCGACTCGCTTGGACTTGATCGGTCATGCTCCCGTATCATCAAGGCCGCACGCATATAGCAATCGAAAGATTTGGTCAGGCCATGCAAGGTACCGACCGAAAATGGCGCGCGTATCTAGACTCGCCGTCTCCTCCTCTATGAACCGTATCTCTGTTGGATCTGTACGCATGTAGTCATGTGATTTATACTTTTTTGGAATACATATCTAAAGTCCTCTGCGAGCACATGGTCGAACCAGGAGCAAAAAAGGCGATAGAGAGAGTAAAACCGCGGAGAGAGGAAGGGAAACGCGGGGCATAGAAAGGTAAACACCGCGTGCAGCGGGGAAAGCACATGGCAGGTTACAAAACAGGCCATTAGCCAAGGCGGGTTCATGTGATTTGTATCGAAGTATTTACAGCCCCATGGTAGAAATTTCACGCTCGAGAGAGTCTTTGCCTTACCACCATGTAGCACCCCGCTATCTGGACTTTGAAATCTTACCAACCTTTTGCTAATCGCCCTTCTCGCCACCATGACCAGTCTCAGTACCTGGAACGTTACTCTTGATGACTCGAGCCCATTGTTCAGCTACATGCCATTCGGTGAGTCGATGCTGGTCCATACAAATCTATCTGCTATGAGTGCTCATATCCTGTCCTGGTGTTCAGGCGATGGTGCTGCCGGAGACGGCTGGGCAACCTACTACTCGATCTCGGGGTTCCGTCAAGAGGGCGGAAGCACGCCCTTGGGCGATTCTTCGCACGTAACTTGGAACAATAGATCTAGTTTTTCATTATCATTCTATGGTCAGCCCGTGCCCCAGCGCTCTCAAGTTTGTATTGGCTAATCCAGCTTGTGTTTTGTAGGCAATGGTGTATATTTATATGGACAGGCAAACTGTACATATAGTGCCATGTTTGACGATATACTTTACCCTCAAGCCTTCGATCCAACTACCGGTCTCCTCGCCTCGTTTCTGAACACAACTACCGACCATCACAATATAACGATCGTACCGTCCGCCAACGGGCCCGATAGCGCGTTTGCATTCGATAGGGCAGTTGTCGTCATGGAAGCTCCAGCAAGGTACGGCTTTATTTCACTACCAGTCGGAGTTGGGGTTGAGTTTTCTGGAATTAGTGGGCTAGGCCAAACAGACGTCTACAATAACCGAAATTCATCTATTCTGTATCAGGGCTCATGGTCTGAACTTGACGACAAGTCCATCCCGTCGACAGCCTCGCCCGCACCGTATCACGAAACCAAGGTCCGGGGGTCGAATGCAACACTTGAATTCCAGGGAGAGGCCGTGATGATTAGTGGAGCTCTCAATTGGGGGCATTGGTTGTGAGTCTAGAATGAGGGTGTGTATGCGCGAAACTAAGCATATAAATGCGCAGGTATCAAGTTGCAAGTGCATCCTGTGTCATGAAGAGCTTTAAGCTTACCCATCGTGTATAGACCCTCGACGACAGTCCATCGCCCGTGTACAATGCATCCTCGTGGTGGATCGTTGGCGATGCACCTTTATTCTTCCGAGCCGGTCTGGATCCAAACAAAATCCATACCGTTACACTTACAAACATGGGTGATGACGAGGAGACATCGACTATCGACCTGAATTCCTTTACTATATTTGGGTCGATCCCGAACCCAAGTCTAAACCCAAGCAGTATCCAAACGTATGTCCTTGGGTTTGACTAAACATATTTGAAACCTGATTGATTGCCAGGCGTGGCCCCCAATCGAAATCGACTCCGGTCGGCGTGATCGTAGGAGCGGCAATAGGAGGCGGAATTGTGCTTCTATGCTTCATCAATCTGCTCATCTTCCTATACCGGCGTTACCGAAACCAGAACCGAGCGGTATCCAGCGAACTCGTGTCTCCCAATTACGGATACAAAGGATACTCGGTGGAGCCGTACGTCTCGGCTGGTCCTCGACCTCGTATTGGATACGTTACACGAGCAAATAAGAACATGCCTAAGATTCAGCCGAGTGTAGTCGAAATTGGTCAGTTTTCTAGTCAGCCATCTCCAGTATCACCGTCCGAGTCGAATCCGATGGGCGAGGCGAGCAGTTCACTGATGCAGGGAGGGGCAGGGGGCCAAGGGATAGCGCTGGATTATGGCTTGTTGGCCGAACATGTCGTCGCACGACTCCCGCAGGCTAGACTGATAAGCAACGGAGACCAGGTTCCACCAGAGTATATGCCTCCTGGTTTAGGAAACCGACCAGAAGAGAGTTAGGTCCTCTGGGTTGTCATTTGCTTCTTTGGGATTTTGGTATGTTATTGGATTTACTTTGACTAGTTGGAATTGTTGTATCCAATGTATTATTAGATGGTGAATCTGTCACTTTGGGGCCGAGTAGGTATGGGGGGTGGCGTATATAAGGAATTCCCGCGACCTGATCAAGGAAGAATCGGGGCCTAATTATACAACACCCTCCTATGGTGTGGCTGATTCGGTCGGCAAATGAGAATAATCAATTAGAAGGTCTTTCACAGAATGCCAAACTATTCCTGACCGAGGAAAGTTCCTTGGTTCGAGTAATATTTCCATCCGCGAGGAGACTAAACCTAGATGGTCGTGTGTTCACCAGAATACTAATCTTGGGGTGCGTGCACCAGTTTCATTTTAGATATCATATATTCGCGTAATTGAACCACTTGAGGCCCAAAGTCCACTATAATACTCGCAATCTCTGCCTACAAAAACAAGTTGGCCATTCATTCAAATCCAACCTCACACGACTCACATTAAATCCAGTTTACCCTCGACGCTGCTTCGACGCCTTTTCCTTTGCTTCTATCTCTGCGGCTTTAACTGCGAGCGCAGATGATTATTAGCCACGGGCCAATTGTAGTGAGAGCTAGCGCTCACCCTCAGCCTCTTCCTTCCGCTTGGCGGCAGCAGCCTCGCGGTCGGCGCGAATCTTTGCAAGGCGAGCGAGATCAGACTTGGCTTGATCCGTCTTGCCAGCTTGGTGCAGCTACATATACGAGCGTCAAAATCGATTCTACGGCTCGAGACGTCAAATACCGACCTTCCAATACCTCTCCTTTGCTTCTTTCGCCTCTTTCGCCTCTCTATCGCCCGTAATATCCCAGTTAGCTTCAGCAGCTAAAGTCACACGACGAAAAACTCACCGCTCACGCCTCGTCAACTCCCTGGGCGCATTGATATCCGATATCGACAGATTCTTCATGGGACCACGGTTAGGGTTAATCAGGTCCAAATCGTCCTGGCTATCCTCCCCACTCCCGCCCTCCTTGATGGTCGAAATACCGCCAGCCTTTTGCTTTCCACCTTGTTTCTTCTTGAGCGCCTTGCGTTCGGCGCGAGACATCTCGGGCTTGGCCTCGGATCCACCCTCTTCCTCCTCCCCCTCCTCTTCATCATCTTCCTCCTCTTCCTCTTCCTCCTCCTCTTCGGAGTCGTCCTCTTCCTCGCCTTCTTGCTGCTTTTTGCGGCGGTTCGCACTGACCAAAACGATACATGATCAACATGGTTCATCGCCAAGAGAGATGATGTGACACGGACCGACGATCAGTTCCGCTAGCTACACCATCACTGTCGAGCACCATATCCCGAGAAAACGAGCGTCCTCCGCCACGCTTTTGCTTGAATTTGCCAGAGCCGCGGACCATGATCAGAGTTTGAGTGGAATGGCGTGGTCGTCGAAATAAGGATGACTCCAAGAGCCAATTGGAAATGTTCCATTGCCGGGACCGAGGCCGCGCCAATCAGGTCTTGTGCCCTGCCCTATTCAATCGCGTGCGCTTAAAGTGGCCAAAACCGCTTTAACACGGATTCCGCTACGGTTTGGATGGCGGGAATATAGTAAAAAAGAGTTGCCCCCACACTGGATCGAACAATGGACCTCATCATCGGGTACGCGCCCAGGTACGAGTGATGCGCTCTACCACTGAGCTATAAGGGCTTGTTGAAATGTCCATTAAACACCAATAGCTAGGGTAGTCTTTAGTAGAGACAAATTCACAACTCGTCTACCCCCATTCTCTAGCATTCAAACGATAAATCCAATCGTATTCAAATCTAACTCTAATACATTTCAGCATTCCATATTTTCAAAATCACGGATTCGATCAGAGTGTGCGCTCCACCATCCCAATACCCTCGGCCTCGAGCTTCTCACGGAGAGGATCGCATACTTCCTTGGTATACGGCGCATGCACACCCGGCTTGGACAGTGCAGGCTCGCCGTCAAGGATAAGTTGCACCGCGATACCGCACGGAACACCGACGGTTCGAGCCATGGCGCTGTACCCGCCTCGCTCGCCGTACGCCTCGAGGGTTGAAGTAATTATATCCTAAAGAATTTTTCAGTAAAATAATAAAAACGATAGGTCGGAACTCACAGTCTTTCCATCTGCCCACTCGACAAAGAACTTGTGCTGGAGCATAACCAAATCCCTCTCGCCCTCTTCGTAAGCCATAAGACCCTCCAACCGGGCACAGAACGTATCCAACAAGTTGCCAGCACGAGGCCTGACAATGTCGCTCGAGAACAATCCAAGCCAGCGCATACCCGAAATGATACGGGCTTCTTCGGACGCGTCGGGGAATGTGGTGAGTTGCTTTATCTGACCGACGATCGCTCTGGAATGAAAATAAGACCAAAGATATAATAATCAAGTGAAACCTAACGACTCACGCCTCATCAGCTGAAGCAGCACCGATAGTCTTAGCCGTCAACTCTGCCCATTGGATGCTCGCATCATCAGCAAGATATTCCTTCTTCTCGTCGCTCAAGAACCCAATATCGACCAAGGCCTTGACAAATGCAGGGAAGCCTTGGTAGCGCAGCGTACCGCGAACGACGGTTTCGGCTTCGGGAATATTGTAAAATTCGCGGAAAGGAGTCGAGTCGCTATATGCATATTAATCAGGGACTATATCTCAAAATAAACCCAAAGCTCTTACCGGTTAGGATAAGCAACAAACGCATAGGCAGGAGTGATAAAGTACGGCTTAGCCACGCCCATGAGCTCCTTTCCAGCAACAGTCTTTGCCTCTCCCGCTTCATAATATTTAGCAGTATTGAGAAGAGCCAAAAGCACACCACGAGAGGACCACGAAAACTTGTATCCGAGTGGGTTGTCCGAAGCTTCGGGCGCGGGCAGTCCACCGCAGTATGATAGGAATTGCTTGACCTGTAAGCATGAGACATCCATCAGCACCAGAGCCTTTCCTAGTCTAATGACCCCGAACCTTTCCGCCCTTGGCATGAACCTCATCGATCGTCTTGACCGCATACAAATGGTCGATACCAGGATCGAGACCAATCTCGTTCATCACAATCACGCCTGCCTCCTTGGCTTTTTCGTCCAAAGCGCGCATTGCAGGCGAAACGTACGATGTGGTCACGACGTGGGTCTTGCCCTTGATCGCAGCCTCGATCACGGTGGCGTGATGGGTAAACGGTACAAGTGAGATGACCAGATCGTGAGCCGCGACCTGGGCCTCTAGTTCAGGGGAAGTGACGTCGAGAGAGATTGGGGTGGCGCGGGGAAGGGAAGAGGCCATGGCTTCGGCGGCCGCGAGGGTGCGGCAGGCTAATGCAAAAATTAGAATGAAATCATTCAATCAGACTAAAGACTCACCGATAGTCAAGTGATTCCTCGGATCGCGCAGGATATACTCGGCAGCAGGACGAGCAACATACCCACTTCCCAAAAGCAAAACCTTGCGCTCCTTTGCACCAACCTCCAAGACAGGACCAAGGTGAGGTGTAATAAGCCTACTTTCCTTCAGCATCACGCGCCCAAACTCGGGCAGAACAAACGCCGCCTTGTGCACCTGCTCGTTCCAGTACCTGCAGCCTTCCAACTTCCGAACCGGAGTGCGCAAATCACGTCCCTCGGCCTTGGCCGCGACTACAAATCCGATTTGACCGGACGGATAAGTTGGGATCGTCGTAAACGCATACTCGGCAACCGGGAATAGCTTGCTCGTCGTCTCGTTCAACTCTTTGATAAGCGAAAGATGGATCCAGAGGGATTCGCCCTGCGTGCTAATGTGCCCTCCGTCCGCCAAGGCATCGCGCAGCAACTCGAAATACGGCTTCTCGAACAGAGCCTTGGCCGGGCCGACGGGATCCGACGAGTCGGTAATGATGCAGTCAAACTGGGCAGTGTTGCGCTGAAGATACGCGAATCCATCCCCGACGTACACCGTTACGCGCTTGTCGGCCAAAAGGCTCGACATGTGAGGCAGATATTGCTTGGACACGCGAATGACGGCTTCGTCGATATCGCAGAGCACCACCTCTTCGACGGTGTCGTGTTTGAGGACTTCACGTACCACTCCACCATCACCCCCACCAATAACTAGAACCTTTTTGGGGTTGGGATGAGAGGCGAGCGGGAGGTGCGCGATCATCTCTTGGTACCTAGGAAAATCTTAGCCAGATGAAGATCGTTGCTAAATCTGGACATACGAAAATTCATCTCGCTCTGTGCATTGGATAACTCCGTCGAGGACCAACACGTTGCCAAATGTCGCAGAATCAAATACCAGCACATCTTGGTACTTGCTCTTCTCAACGTGCAAGATCCGGTTGACTTTGAGAGTCATTGCCTGACCTGTTTACAAAACTTAGCATGATCGAGTCATCTGAGAGATTGTCTCTTACCTGGCCATTGCGAGTTGATCTCGCGGAACCAGCCGTCTGAGTTATAAATGAGTGTTTATATGCCGTGATTTGGTGAGCACGCACCAACGATGTTGGGATGGGTGAGGACCATGATGTCGTGGGGGGTGCTCAAAAATGTTTCGCCCGATCGCTTCTTGAAGACTTGGATCAGTACCCTGAGATCAGTCAAATGCTTTCGTTGGAAATACGATTTGGGCGGCACGCGCTGCGAGCAACCTTCCAAGATTGATGGCTGGTCGTGGTATGCGTATATTTGTATAGGAAACATTGGATGAGAGCGTCGAGGTGAAATTTAGTTTCGAAGATTTTGAGAGACTAGTCACTGTAACAGAGTAATCAGGCAGAAGCAAACCGGAAGTTTCAGCGCAAAAGGAAAAGCTGGCCAAGTTATCTTAGACCCCTTGAATGTAGAAATCAAATATACATTAAATGCTGTATAAAGAGTCAGAGAAAATAGGGCGTGAGTGAGTGATGGGATGGCGTCCAGAGGGCTTAAAAGTCGCTCTGAGTCATACTAATGTGGTTGGCACTCACTTGGCTCGATTACTGGCTCATTCTGCTAGCACTTTCGAGCATACATGAGCGGTTTTGCAACAAGAACATTTTAGCGGCAACAAGATAAAGAAAAAGCCCTCTGGGGTGCTCGTGGTGGGGGATGGTCCCTATCACATACCCGAAATCCAACCCAAAAGACCAAGGATGAGCTTGGCATGAGTCGCTTATACACCCACCAAATTTTCCCAATCTCAATCCTATATATCGAATCAGATCGGCGTAAACTCAAGTAAATGTACACAGAGATTCCTTAGTATTGCAAAAGCCCTCAGGGCGTTGCGGCCACCGGCGAAATAGCATATAGCTTAACCAACACTTGAATTAATAAACGGACCCGTTAAGATGCCCACGTCATGACTATTCCGACCAATCATAGTAACCAGATTTGCCTATAGAATAATTCTATTATAACATACTACATTTTGAATATCTAATCTGTGACGCAAGTTAAATTTACCATAGTGTAGAAATTCCGACCGAACAGCGGTGTATGCGATACACGTGATCGCGTACTGCAGGGAGTACACACGGCAGACATAGAAGTCATTATGATGGTATATATAAGTCGTTTATCCCCCTTTCGCACCGTGATACGCTCAACTACTAGCAAAAAGCCGGATCTCATTTGCCACACAGCCAGGTCTTTACACTGCACCGCCTCTACAAAGCTCATGAGTATCCATATCTTCAACCCGCCTCACTCTGAAATTATTCTATCTGCCGTTCTAGAGCTTCATACTCCTGTTGTCGTCTTTCGCCGATGACGTGGTATGTTTTGAGAAGATTTCGCATGGACAGCAGTCTCCTTGGATGTCCAATCCCAAGCGCATGCTGTTCTTCTACTACCCGCTTTTGCAGCTCCTCCGCCTGCTCGTATCGACATTGATCATAGTATGTGCCGGCAAGGTTGTCCATGCTGATCAAAGTCTCCGGATGGACTTCCCCGTACACTCGGATCTTGGCTTCTAGCACCTTCACCCCCAGCTCCTCTGCCTCGCCATATCGATCCTTGGTCGAGTACGTCAGTGCCAGGTCGCTCATCGTGTTCAGCGTATCAGGATGCTCGTCACCAAGCCTGCGTTTCCTCACTTCCACCACACGCTCCTGCATCGAAGTGAGGGTGTCGGGATGCTCGTCGCCTTTTACTCGCTTATAGGCATCTACGACCTTGAGTAGTTGTGCCTCTGCGTCCTCGTATCGACCATGAGCTTGGTATGTGAGTGAAAGCGAGTGCATACTGAGGAGTGTATGGCGATGGTCGTGGCCATGCATTCGGATGGATGTATCGAGGGTGTGCTGGTGGAGAGACTGTGCGTCGGTGTATCGGCCAAGAAAATAGTATGTGTTCGCAAGGTTTCGCATGACTGTGAGCGTTTCACGGGTTTCGTGTCCTGAGACTCGCTTGCGGATCTCGACCACCTGTTCCTGTAGCTTTGCAGCATCATGGTATCTCTCTTGCTCTATGTAGGTCATTGCAAGGTTGTTCATACTCGTCAGGGTTGCTGTGTGCTCCTCTCCTAGCGCCTGCTGTCGGCCGCCAACAACAATCGCTTCCATATTCTCTTTTTGTTTCCATTTGCCAAGTCGGTAGTACACCTGCCCATACCGGGCCGCATTGTTCGGACTTGGTTGTATCCGCCATTCCAGTATTTTGCCCACATGCACTTCGATGGCTCGCTTATGAGCCAGGCTCTCCATATTATCCTCGTAGTCGATTGAAACCGCGAGAAGCAGCGCAGTATGCTCGATTGCAACCTCTATCCCATGCTCAATCACAGTGCTCGACCAGTCGTGCACAAGCACATGCAAGCTGTACACGCGGTTCACGCGGTCGTAGCTGATGAGCGAGTACGACAGCAGTTCAGTCATAGTTGTGCTGAATTTGCCGGTATCCCATGTGCCACTCGGGCCGCAGTACGCTTCTAGCCACTTCGCCACGTAGTTTCGAACTTGAGTCTCGTGTTCCGTTTCGGGTATGTGAGGTTCGTATGCCGGTATGTTTTGGGCTGCGCGCCGGAAGATGTCTTCGACTATGTCGCTGTGATGCATAAACGCCAAAAGCTGAAGTAGCTGCTGCGCGTTCGTACTGAGTAGCTTGTAGCTCATATACCATGTTGTGTATACACTCTTGTGGTAGTCATCTGTCTTGACCAGTAGCTCGTTGTACTTCTCCAGGGTCGCCTGCCGATGCTTGACGAACATGTCGTGATACTGAGCGATTGAGAGTCTAGAGCAGCAGATGTATGCGCCAGCCTGCATGATCGCGAGTGCCAAGTATCCGAAGTTCTATGAATTTGCGTTATAAGCTCAACTCCAGAGCGTTGCTCATTTGATCGTCTACTCACTCTGAAGAGATCGGAACCAGCTTCGCGGTCTAGATCTGACATCTCGCCCTCACTCATCATTGCCGTTCTAAGCAGCAGCTCCATCACTTCGTCCGGTCTCATACCAGCTACCTCGTAGATCGAATCGAGCCCTGACGCCAGTCTCACGTACTGAGATATACGAGTAGTAATAAGGATACTGCCAGTACGTCCTGTCGGAGAGTAACGCTTGATGTCGACTGATGGGTCGTCAGCGTTATCGATCACCATCAGCCACCTTTCGTTCTGGTTTGCAAGCTACTTCAATGCGCTTTCGTATGTATGTCCAACTCCTTTTTCTTTTGTGAATCCAGCCAGGGTAGCAGTAGCGGTCTCGTCGGAGGTGGCGTCGACGAAGACAACGTCTGTCCACATATGTCTTGTCTCATCCACAGCTTTCAGCGCCAATTGCGTCTTTCCAGCTCCACCGAGTCCGTGTAAGATAAACACGCATCGCTGCGTGTCTCCTTTGGCTATACGCGAGATTATCAGCTCCACGACATCTTGACGGCCGGTGAATGTAATGCTCGGAGCGGGGCATGCCTTATATCCTGTGGGCTGAGTGGCAGCATCAGACTGTATCGCTCCATCTTCGACACCATGTTTGTCAGCGCGAACTTTGAGAGTCCCTTAGCGTATGCGTACCTATCCGGCTACTTTCGACGGCCAATCTGCGCTCCACGATTGCGTGTACTGCCTCGTCTATGGTTTTGCTCACCCTCGCACCACGCATATACGCTTGAGCGCTTGCCGACACATGGCTCAGCTTCTCCCAATCACTGATTTTCACGTTCTGCACTCCTTGGTCAACGCTGAACCGGAAGTACACGCCAGTAGTAGACCGAAACCGTGCGTCCATCTCGTTCGCCACCTTCTCGGCGTCGAGCGCGATCCCCTTCGTCAAAGACAGCACATCAGAAGGCAAGATTCTCCCAAGTAAGGACGTTTTGTTCAGCTGGATCGTATCTGGATGCCCTGCGCCTATGCAAACCACATTCGACACGTATTGGCCAGGCAGGATCGACTTGACCTCCGCGAGTACATGCGCCGTCGGATTGTTGCATCCCAACCCCCCGTCGACTAAAGATTGACTGAGGTAGCTAGGACCGATCTCGACAGGCTTGAACATTCCAGGATGGGCCATACTCGCGCTTAGCACTTGCCAAATAGGACAGTCCGGCATCTGGTTTGCGCCACCTTGGTAAGAGCGGAACACGACCGGTATGCCAGCGTTCATGTTATGCTTTGACATGGCAAACACCATGCTGCGGGCGACTCCATGAGTAGTATACTCGGCCATACTGACCTCGTACTCACATCTTGCACCTGCTCTCTCGTGCATCGTCATCCATCATACCAGTGTCCTCGTTCCCTGTCGCATCCTTGACTATCGCTTTGAGTATCTTCTGTAGCTTGGTCATCGAGTATGTTGTCTTCCCGACAAGCTTCTGCTCCAAGAACACCTCGGCAATTTTGACGTACTCAGCTATCGCTTGCTTTACAGGCACTCCCAAGCGTCCAACAAGGCACGCGATCACTCTTCGTGAGTGAAACACGTCAGTATAGTCCAGTGCATATTTTGAGCCTCAACTCACGCTCCCGTACCCGTACCCGCTACAATATCGAAGTAGTCCTGAACGCTAGGCGGATGTGTTAGTTCCAACTTGCGTTGAAGCCTCGTCACCACCTCGTCGAGGATGACAAGGGATGACAAGCCGCGTGCGCCGCCTCCCTCTGCAAACAATTACAAAACAATTGAGCATGTACTCGACTCAACACCGCGACACTCGCCTAGTATCAATATGTTTACGCCATGCGACTCCTCTCTTCTATTAGACATGCTCAGCTTTGACTCAGGTGGAACACTATTGATTCTGACGTAGTGGTAAGGGCTAACTGCCAGCGCGGGCAAGGGACCCTCACAACCTAAGCGCCGGTCGTGGGGGCTCTGGGTGGGTGGGGGTCAGAGATAAGATAACACTATCTAATCCGTGACCAACCTGATAAAGACATCGCAAAATCGTGTAAAATTTCCTGCTGAGACGTGTGCACAGCAATCCTTGTGACTTGAGGACTCTATTAACAAAATATTAAGCCCTAAAACTTTGTTATTGACCCGTAGTTGTTATGAACGCCTTAGCCGCTTGTGACACATTTTGCATACTCCACCGTCATATCAGTCACAGATCGTTGGGCTGTTGACACATGACCCTCCCGCATACGGGAGTTAGTCATAGATCAACTGACGTTTGAAATCCCAAGAGGTCACTAGTCAGTCACCCAAAACTAAGTGAGCATTTACCGAATCACATTACACTATTACATAAACTATCAGAACACCATTTCAATACTCGCCGTATGCTCCCTTGAAAAGTAACAATGATAATAACTATCAACATATAAGCTCAAGGCCAACCATGTATTGATAATCTAAGGAATCCATAGGTCATATGGCAGCCAGATCAAGTATAGTACGGGGCGGAAAGGAGACGGGACGTTTGCGTTTGCCACCACTTACTCTTTGATCTGAGCCGCAGTACTGTCGATTCACCTCAAAAACCTGTGAAAAACTCTGTCTCATTCTGATTTTATGGAAGACGAATCTGATTTCCCTGTTGTCATACCCTATCTTGGCCACCCAAGACTACCGTCATCTCAGTCATATGCATCATGGGCTGAATCATGTCCAGCTGTTTTCATTGAGGCCAGGGATCATGAAGATATAACCTACGTGCGAGCAAAATTATGTGCTTTTTGTGGAACACCAATACGGTGCCCAATCGGTCATCAATCGCTTGTTGAGCATATGAGGTCCAGAGCTTGTAGAGCTACCCAGGCTGAATTGGAGTCCGAAATCCAACGCCGAATTGATGATGGCTCAATGCCTGTGCCAGAATCTGAAACTAATCCTCTGTGCGTGCAGATTCTGTTGTGTTATACTATATTTACCAGTTATTTTAGCCCAACCATAGCGGACAACAATTCACTTTTTTTGTATACCCCAGCAACGCAACCCGATTACTTGCGCTGCCAAGGTGCTCAGCTAACCATCCCCAAAAGTCTGTGGTCCAATTACCCTTGGCACCTTCACGATCCATCTCAAAACTCAAGTATTACCCTTTCCTACTTTGTATGCGGCATGAATCGTGAAGGTGATACGGTATACTTGCGTAGCCATCATTGTTCGGGATTTATATCAGCTCCTGGTCAACGATCTTGCAATGCATGCGCTGCGGTCATTGGATCCCCTGAGCTTCGTCAGGTCATCAAACGACTGACAACAGATACTCCGATTAACGGCCTAAACCGAAAATATTACTCCTTTCAGCAGCTCACAGATCTTATCGATGTAAAAGAACAAAAACTCAAAAGGTATCGCCTCAAGGTATGCGTTATAATTTTAGTCTCATCATTTCATTAATTACGGTCTTGTATAATTCTATTGCGCTATTTAGGGCATAGAGATCAATCGAAATGCACGCCGGTTGCTTGGCAGGCTCAATGATCACAAGCAAATCATGTTTGCGCTAGCCCAAATCGACGATATTGGTGTAGGTCGGATCATCAAAGTTGCACTGCGCCAAGGCTGCAGTGCCCAAGATATTGTACACCGCCTAGAAAAGGCTCAAGAAGGGATATACCATTGTCAAAGCTATTCAGTATGTCCGCCCTTGTAGATCAATTTTTTATACAAACCAATGAGTATTGCAGCAGAAGGCTATTGATATCGCACTTCTGTCGCTACGGCTCGGTGGACCACGCCTTCTGTTTGCTTTATCTAAATCTATTGGTTTGCCGAGCCTTTCTACGGTCTATCGGCACTCTGAGAGGTCGTATCTTCGGCCTTCTGTTGGATTTCCAACCATGGACGAGATTTTGGCGAACATTGAGAGTATATGCGGCCTCTCAAGGAGCGAAAATTTTGGCAAACGTGGATTCGCTTTATTGATCGATGAGCTTGCTATCGAAGAACGTCTGAGATATAGCCCTACTGAAGATGCAATCCTGGGTATTTGTCGTGAACATGCTAGCTTGGAGCATATTCAGAATTTGACTGGAAAGCCCATCTCGACACTTCATGAACTCAAATCACTATTGGACTCAGGTAAATGCCACTGTGCGAAGGAGGTCACATTGGTCGCTTTGGCTCCCTTTGGGCGTTCCAACTATTGCCCAATGGTGGTTATGATATCGGGCACATGTAAAACAGAGTCTGTCGATAAACAAAAGGACTTGATATTGCTTTTTCTTATAGCTTGGGCCTTATCACCCTACGGTCAATCGGCTCTGGGTTTTATCTGGTCTATTGCGACTGATGGTGATGCGCGTCGACGGCTAGCAATATACATACTATGTATGGCACAAACACTCCCGTCGACGTCTCCAATCTATCCTTACCTATGTAACCTTGCTTTGTTAAATCTGCAATGTGGAACCGGGGATGTTGTACACGATGGGGATTTCAAACACGAAGAAAAGCGTGCGTGACAGCGTACTGATTGAACTTGGAGTTGACTTTGCGGTTACAGGATTCGCTTCAGCTCTCCGCTCGAGCAAAGGGATATATGTAAATGGCACGCATATTAGCCCCTCCTTTGTCAAGAATCAGCTTCGAAATGCAGCGGGTATCCCAGCCGGCCGATTAGATGCGCTTTTTGATAATTCCGATCGACAAAATGTTCCAAAGGCCCATGCAATTTTGAGGGGGATATATGATGCTTCAAAAGATCGCGAACCAGCCTTCCAAAGCCTCAACAAATCATTTATTCTGCTCGGTCAACTTCTGTACTCATTCTATGCTCCACATACAACGCCAACTATGTCACTTTCTCAGCAGCTGATGTGCTTGTCTCAATGTGCGCATATAATGTTCGCACTGTTCCGTGTGGATGGTACCAACTTCATTACCGCTCAGCTCTATTATGATATCCAGGCATCCATCAAGAACGTATATTTCTGTGTTGCTAAAACGAAGGTCCTCGATCCTGAATCACCCTTTTATATCATACAGACTGGGGATGACCGGCTTGAAAATCGGTTTGGTATCTACCGAACTGCATCGAGCGATTCCAACGGAGACCTCCTACAGATTGCAGAACGATCTGCCATTGCTCAACAAGTTGACAACATTTTAGCCGAATATCCTAACTATGATCGGACACCATATCGGATTTCTCTGGACAACGAATCTGGTGTCGACCATTTGAATCCTAGTTCTTGGACTGGTGATGTCTGTGTAAAAAATGTCTCCCTTCAAAACTGCTGGGACGAAGGCCGCAGAATGGCTGAAAATGCGCTATCTGGTGCATCTGTACCCTTTGAATTTGACGCTGCAGTACTCTGTGCTTCAGCTGGGGGTCTGACCGTTGATTTGATGAAACCTTTTGGTCAATATGTTGGGGTTAACGATTCAATAGTCAACACAGTCACCAACGCACCCAACAATCCATCTAATATCAATAGCTCAGTCGCTTCGGATCAGCCACTCATAGTTGAATCCGATTCTAGTCACTTGGGCGACGAGAATTCGCTGGAACAGCTTTTACCGCCCCTTGGTACTACTGAAAATGATAATGAGCCACCCCCAACTGAGGGTACAGCAAAGCGTGATTGGGTAGATTTCGATGGTCGTTGGGTATGTCTCGAGTCAGCAACACGCATTATAACTAGTACCGAGTCAAAAGAGAAGTCGACGGATCGGCTTCGTCGTGTGATTGGGTACACGCGATATCCTTCGAGCATTTCTCAATCCGACGGCATACTAGGTGATTTGTGCCTGATAGACCAGATTGTGCTTGCTCTGGCACGAATCGGTTCTGAAATTTCACTGATTGCTGTTCGAGTCACTTCGATCCGCGTTGGGACAAACTCACATGTCGAATCGATCTCACTTGATGATTTGAATAAGCCCAATGTAACAATCGCTGGCCAGGTACTCGAACTTGACGAGCAAGACAATTCATGGTACTGGAATACACATTATGTTCCCGCCAAAGCAACAAGATCGACAGGCCAAACATCAAAGCCTCTGCTAGTTGAATTGAAGGCTTCTACTATCGAGCTTGTGAACCCAAAACTAGCCGAGCACCAAGATCGTTTGGTTTGGTCGTTTGAGTTTAATGAGCTAATGGCTGCAATCGATATACTCTGGGCTAAATCAGCCGAGGAAGCACACAATATCCCGATCATATGCTGTGAGAAAGGTTTACCATATCATAGTGATCAAGGTACGTTATTCGACAATTTTGTATGTATAGCCAAGTTAGAAAAAATCTCTCTATAGCGGACGTTAGACTTATCCACATTGAGGCGTCACATACGGTGGAAGCGATGCCAGCTCAGCGATGTGGACAATGTTACCTATGTGGTAATGTTGTCCCAATCAAAAATTCTATGCGCATACATGTCGCTAAACATATATTAACAAAGAGGCTTGGACATGCTGATCCACTCCTCAAGGCCAACGTGCGTCAGGTGCCCGGACATTGATCTCGTAGTATGTATTAACACGGATGATAGATTGGGGATATGCCTTGTGGATTCTGCGGATGAACATCCACTTGTCGAACTGGCCTTGGAAAGGGGAACCACGCAAATGTAGTCGACTCGGATTGCCCTTTTTTTGACAAATTTCCTTACAAAACGGCCCAAAAAAGCACCTCCAGCGGCCCATGCACAAATCGTCCAATCCTCTGCGAATACTTCGGTTGCCAGAAGCCAACGTTTGTTTGGCTTTATAATATGAGACAGCACATACTCGACCGCCACGGACAGTCCGAGTACGATCGCGCAGTGAATATGGGCCAGTTCCAGGTGTCGGATATCGAGATCCAACACCTTCAACTCAATAAGCCCTACTTGATTCCAGGACGAAACGCAGTCACAATTACATGCGCAAACACTTCGGCTTCAAAGCGATCGCTTGACCAGTTCACAGCAGGCGAACTAAACTTGCTCCAAACAAACCCTCGGGCTGACGTCGAAACAGAGCCTATCGCCTCATGCTCTATTACAAAGCGGCCAAGGGTTAAATAACAGTACAACACGGGGACTTGGTCACAATGTAGTTAGTTGCCAAAATTTTGAAATAAAAAAGAAAAATTAAACCCCGCCCTAACACATGCTCCCTTCTTAGGGGAAGTTGAACAACAAATGTCATACCGGAGTCGTCACACATGGTCGTTGTGGCCAGAGGTGCTGGTTGACCCTGCTACGCTCCTCCACCGATGGAGAAGCGCCCCTCAATTCGGTTTCCCGGTCAGGCATGCATTAGTTTGGGTAAATTTCATACTATTCGACGATTGTACACCAACGGCCATAATATTTGATTCCGGCTTTGTGGGTCAGTTTCACTGCCACCCTCGAACCCACAGAAACATATCGGCCGAGAGCATCCAGTTCACGAACAGAATATTACTTGTTAGAATAGTAACAGAAAACACTAAAGTACGTCACGGCGTCATTCGAATGGTCACTTATGGGTGCGGTCCGGACTCGTGTGCCGTATGTGACCGTCAGCTGATACTCACCCGTTACTAGCGATAACTTATCTGAGAGATCTTATCGACGCTTATCAGGCCCAATCGAGGGGGGGTGGGGGGGTCTGCAATCTCGACAAAAAGGAGCCCCCACGACCGGCGCTTAGGTTGTGAGGGTCCCTTGAGTAGGTATCGAATACGGTAACTAGTTAATTCGTATTTAATCAGTTCCTAATGATTTGAACTTGTTACAAATTCAGGTAAATGAGCACTGAGACCAGCTTGCAACCACGAGTTGCATGTGACGATTTCGCGAGCTGTCTGCACAGACATACGATGCCGATATTCCGACATCACAAGGCGACACCTTGGGAAGATGCGCTCCACCGAAACACTTGTTGCCGGTATTGCAAGGATATCCCGAGCAACTTTACTCAAAACTGGAAAGTACACCTCGTGTTTCTTGGAACGTAAAACAAGGCGCGTAAGTAGGCGCAGACTCATTTTCTCGTAAACTCCTCACCTTCCACCAAACTAGAACATCGCCACCATCGTATGGATATTTCCCCCTTAAGAAATCCAATAACTCTTCATGCATAATCGCTTGCCTTTGACAGACCGAAGCGTCAAGCAGGCTATCGATGAAGCCTTTTGGCTGTGTGCTTGTGGTCGAGCCTGAGCTGGTGTTTTGGCTCTTTGCCTGGATTTCTGAATCATCCTTATATGCGTCGTACATGTATTCAAGAAGTGCCTGGCCTCTTGTCGCTAGGTCCGCGTTGCCCCATTTCTCAGTATCTTCGAAAAAGACGGTGCGCATACCGGGATGTAGAACTAGAAGTTATCAGTCAGTTGAATTTAATGTTCGCTTGGTGTGTAATCACGCAGCTCACCGGAAGCAAGGATAATAAGGTCATTTTGACGAGCCATATCGAAATACTTTGTAAGCTTATCCTCCCCGGCTGCCAGTGCATCCAGCAATCCAAACACATCGGATTCAGCGCCACGCGGGTGATTCAAGCGAGAACGCGACTCGGATATGATGCGCTTGAGATAGGTATAAGTTGGAAGTACTGAGTGAAGCGTAGTTCGACCTCGATTCGAGAAATCGCGGGTGGCTAAATCAAAACACTTTATGGCGCTAAGTCTAGCTAAGATATTTCAAGTCAGATCGACGCACTTCGAGAACCTTCAGGATCTCATCGATTGCATCCCACTCTTCGTCCATCATACACATAATCCTTTTGAGGGCCCGAGCATGCCCCTGCTCTCTACTTGACTTTCCGTCATCCAACGTGGCTACATACTGGTTGAATGCCTATATAAACAAACTGTTTCAGCACATTCAACCCATTCGATTGTGTGTATATGTGCTCACTGCCTTGAGCTTTCTTGCTCGTTTTAACTCAGCAAAAATTGAGTTCCATCGTCCACGCTCGCCCTTAATGACAGCTAACGAACCGAGTTGGAGTGATCGAATAATATTCCGCATTTTCTTTCGACGGGATGCACTGGCTGTACAATGTAGAACGATAGCGCATGTACCTGACGAGACAAGTTTAGCCTTTTATGTTGCAATAGCATGTCGTATAGGCGTACCTTTTGAACCGGATTGAGGTGCTTGCTAGCGTTTTTTGAGACTTGCGCTTTGATTGTTTCATTCGCTAAGATAGCTTCGTCGCCGTCTGAATCGCTGGACTCATCGTCTGAATCATCAGACAACTCGCCACGAATCCGACGCTCCTCTTCTAATACTTCGGCGCTTTCCTCGAAAATCTCGTCACTCTCAAAGGATTTGATATATGCGTATGCTTCGTCTGTCTCGACCGGCTCGACTGCCTTGATGCTGGCCAGCATGGCACTATATATTCCGTTTGTATAAATATAAGTATGCTTGTCACGGTTGAAATGGAAATCTGATGTAACCATACCTGCAAATAAGATGTAGAGCATGGCACAAGCAAGTCACGCTCATGCCAGTTGCCAAACAAGAGTGGCGCATACACCGCTCTACAACATTTTCTAGTATCGAATAACCAACGGGTGAAGTGGAAACTATCAGAATCAACTAAATACGTATTTTATCACTATCATTACGTGTTGTTTATTACATAACAGTATTTTAGACATCCCTAGCAGCGTCCGAGACTGTGTTCATAACCATCATGGGACGCCACATTTTCACCACACATTCAGTTTCCGATTTTTCAAACCTTTCGAAAGAATGCATACAATACACAGCCCAATATGTATATACACTAGCATCCTTACATACATCTCACAAGCTACATCCAAGACACCATAGTCTGCAACCAGCCGAATCTCGTATCCTAAACGAGCGAGTACTGAAAGGCCCGAACTGAGGCATCACCGAGCGAGGTGTGCGCTTGAAGATGCTAAAGCGCAGAACTCCTACGGGCTGAAGTCGGGGTTGTTCAGCACGCGGTTGAATGGGGCCAAGTAACGAATGATACGCACCACAGAAACGGCTTCGTCGATTCTTCGAGTCTCTGTATGAGCACGCCTTTGCCAACTATCATTCGAGCAAGACCGATCAACGAACCGTGGCTGGTTGTTCGCCATCCCCAAGCCCTCCACCGCTCATGTCCGTCTCATTCTCTAGATGGCCAAATGGCCCACTCGTATCCCAGCCGCACCTTGAACATGTCAAGGCCTTCTCTCGCGCTCGCCCCTTGTCAGATCCAGCTTCGTTCCTCCGCACCACCACGCGTCAGGCTAGGTCAAACAAGCCAAGTTGAACCCAGATAGAGCCTCGACTGGTGTGGCGAGTTGGACTGAATGAAACGCCGAGCTGTAGCTAGATCGGTCGGACGCGACGACCTTGCTCCGATAAGGAATATAAGTCAACAAGACGCGATGACCTGTAGCGTCCGAGAATCAATACTCCTGTGGTTGGGGTTGCGTCTGGACGATCAATTGGCCGATTCCCCGGCCGTACGTTCGGAGTGTGAAAAACGCAAAGGCGGGGTCGCCCGCAGCCAGAACGGGATACCACGCGTTTGCACGATCAGTCTGGTACTATGGCAATGTCTCGCCGTCAGCCAGATGAAAGAGCGCGCGCCACTGAGACAGGCTAGAATGAGTAGTCAACTCACCAATGTTCACTCGATCACGTTCCAATGCAAGTCCTAGACGGCGAGCCAGGGGCCGTCGTTCTCTGCGGAGCCTAACAACGGATCGAGATGCTTGGAGATTCACCCACTCTCCTGTAGAGTAGACATTCTCCACCGGGTTGGTAGTGTTGGGCATGACGGCGTCGAGGACTCGTTAATACGGGCAGGGTGGACAATACTAAGCACTCGGTCGGCTCCTCTCTCCAGTGAGCAAGATTGGTTCAAAAGTCGAGGAGGCGGCGCGAGAGGAAGTAATGATACGGCAGAGTACGTGGGTCTTGAAAACCAATAGCATGAGGAGTGTCGTTCTGCCTGTAGCAAGCTTAGCGGTACGCCTATCCTGGTCAAGGAAAAGCGCACCAAACATGCTTTTCCTTGGCACACTACGATCGCCAGCAAACTTGGCCGACGATGTTCTCGCACACTCCAGTCCTGGTCCGTGTTGGTCCACCTCGAGTGGCGAAAGGGTGCTGTCGCTTTAGGCGCGACGTATCCGGGATATGGAAGACACGTCAGACCGAGGGGAATCACGGCGTTTTTCTGTAGGACATGTGAGTCAAGTTGCACGCGCGTTTTATCTGTCAGCGTACCAATCGTGTCGACATGACTCAAGAACTTTGAGCTAGGTCGTGGTGAGTGCTACACCGGAAGCCAAATTGAATCCAAGGAATTGCGCGACCAGGATGGTGTACAGACATGGATAGCTGCAAGCACAGAGTCCGGTCGTGGTCACCGGCAGGACGAAGGCCGGTCAGGGCAAACCACGTGATCCCGATACGATCGGCTGGTTTGTTGGTTTGATCAAGGACATCCAATCGTGGTCCAGTTAGATCTAAATTACGTTGTCCCCGCAAACGCTAGATTAAAAGTTCGATCGGTGCCTGTCGAATGATGATGAGAAAAGATCATGTTCTCTGCTCAAATCCATCCCCCACTTTCGATCCTGCCTGTCCAGTCGCTTCAACACGACTTGCGCGGGTCTCAGCACGGCTCGAGAGCTCACGACATGGTTTGTTACGCTTGGATATGTTGAATTGTGCCAGCCAGGATTACGACACAATCTATCGTCATATGTGAGCAAACATGCTACACTTGAGCACGCCTTGCCCGTTCAGCCTCGAACCTATCGTCAACAAAACAAAGTATTATTTTCTCCAAAGCACGATAGCCTATCAAAAATCTAAACATACACAGTGCACTGTAGATTTCGTTCGGTACCACAAACACCGACCGAATGCCATGCAACTCGCCGTCGTCCCACTTCCGCCACCCCAAACCATCGCTACACGTACTCATGGCCAGTCGTCCTGAGCAACTTCCATATAGATCTCAACCAACAAGTCAGCCCCTCATGTCTCTAACACCATCGAGCGCAAAGCCTGTCCACAACTTGCACTATCAACCGTGCCCGACCTGACCACGTCATCCATCACATCATGTCCAGTTGAACGACTAGAGCGCGAGTCCAACCTCGAACCGCATCATGCACTGTGTTTCAACTCGACGTCGATTCCCAGAAAGAGCGGTCGAGGGGACTAGCTTGGTCCAAGACACGATAAAACAGTAGAATATCCACCGGCAAGATTGACTTGAGGAATCAGGAGCGGAAACAAGGGCAAAGTAGGCAAACAAAACCGGACGCGAGAGGTTGCAAAGTGCGGGCTGATATACAAGAAAAATTATCGTCAGCCAAGCGCAAAAATATGTGTAATCAAGAGACCCGTCGCACGCACACGATTGGCTCGCCCAACCGTGATCTAGCCGCGTTCCGCTCCAGCGTTCGTGGACAATGTGGTGGGTTTTTGCTCGGTCTCTAGTTCACTCGATGTGCGCTCAAAGTGCTAGGTCTGTCGCCCACCCTAGAAGCCAACATCTCCGCCTGTTCGAGCCGTACTGGCGCCAAGGGGACAAGCTGAGCGATCTGTGTAGTCAGGTCGTGGTTGGGTGTTGCTGATTAGTCAACCGGTAAGAAGACCTGAGACGATGAGGTGTCCGCCTTTGGGATGCAATGGACATGCTGCCGGGTTCTCGTTTGTCCGCGCGCGTGTTGGTTTGGGGATCAAGATAGCAGCATTACTGAGGACAGCGGGATGCCAAGCATACGTGTAGTGAGAGGGGTTCGAAGAGGAATGTCGTTGGGTCTGCAACGGCGTTAGCTTTACGCCGATGGTGACCAAGCGGAGGATAAACTAAACACATCCCCTGCTAGAACAGTACCCTCGTTCTCAGGCCACTATAGTAGCATATCCACGCCCGAGAAAGCATCAAAGCTCGCCGGCATGCCTCGAGTGTCAGAAGAGGCATTCCGGTTAGAGTGGGTGCTGTTGTCTCGTCGGCTGCATCGTCGACCCGTGTTTGAGCTTGAGAGGATGAGTGAGACCGGGCAGAGTCAGCATCGCACAGCCACTTGACTGCGAGGCACGAGAGGCGAGTCGCGTGTAAGACGGCAGGCACGCCAATAATGATGAGAACAGACAAGCACTCGAGTGGTGGTCGAGTCGATCAAACCATGACACATCCACCCGGGCCAACGGATCACTCACGTCCTTGATTGCAAATTCAATTTCGGAGGGTAAACAGCGTACCTCGTCCCTCGCATTCTGGTGGAACGGTCCATCGCCCATCGAACTGTTCTGGCACAGCGTCAACTCGCTCTTTCCCAAAGCTATATCTGCCCCATGACTAAGCCAAGAGAGCGTATCGACTCCATTTACCAAAGTCTAACCCTCGCCTCCCATCGCTCCCGTCACTTGCACTCGCAGACTCTCCCTTCCACTTGTTTCGACAATTTGACTTGTACACTGCAGACATCAAAATTGATTTGCTAATAGATACATCGATTCACTGTCTCTCACGATAGTACACCATGATTCACTCAACTGCATCTCAAAAACATCAGATCTCACTCGCCACTCGGCCAGGCTTTCACACTTCCTCGCCTACACTACGCCATCATCTGCACGGACCTATACCGGCGAGTATACATTCCTTCAGCCTTCCTTGCCCTCGAGTTCATTTATCTGCCGCTCTAGCGTGTTGTACTCTCGGCGTCGGCTTTCCCCCATGAACCGGTATGTGTCGAGAAGGTTGCGCATACACACCAGCCTGCTCGGATGGCCAGCCCCCAGCGCGTGTTCTTCTTCTCCTACTACTCGCTTCTGCAGCTCCTCCGCCTGCTCGTATCGACCTTGATGATAGTATGTCAATGCAAGGTTGTTCATGCTAATCAACGTCTCCGGATGGTCTTCCCCGTACACTCGCTTCTTCGCTTCCAGCACCTTCACCCCAAGCGCCTCTGCCTCGCCATATCGACCCTTGTCCAAGTACGTCAGTGCCAGGTCGCCCATCGTGTTCAGCGTATCAGGATGCTCGTCCCCTTGCCTGCGTTTCCTCACTTCCACCACATGCTCCTGCATCGACTCTGCCTCATCGTATCGACCCTGACGGTAGTATGTGAATGCGAGTACGTGCATCGAAGTCAGGGTGTCGGGATGCTCGTCGCCTTTTACTCGCTTCCTGGCATCTACGACCTTGAGCAGCAGTGCCTCTGCTTGGTTGTATTGACCCTGGGCTTGGTACGTGCGAGCAAGGTCGTGCATACTGAGGAGTGTCTCGGGATCATCGTGGCCATGGACTCGGGTAGATGTGTCCAGGACGTGCTGCTGGAGGGACTGTGCGTCGGTGTATCGACCAAGCTCGTAGTATGTGCATGCAAGGTTTAGCATAGCTATGAGCGTGTTGCGGTGTTCGTGCCCTAACACTCGCTTCCAGATCTCCACCACTAGCTCTTGTAGCCCGACGGCTCTCTCGTACTGGCCAAGTTGTCGAAGGTCAAATGCAACATCGTTCATGCTAGTGAGCGTTGCGTCATGCTCCTCTCCGAGTCTCTCTTTCCTCCCGGCCATCACAAGCTGATTCAGCTCTAGAGACTTCTCTAGTTTCCCAAACCGATAGTACACCTCTGAGAACAGCGCCGCGTTGTTCGGTGTCGGCCGCGTACTTTTATCTAGGAGCCTAGTCACATGCATCTCGACCAGACGCTTGTACGTCAAGCTATCCATCGTGTCCTCGTAATCAATTGATGTCGCTAGGAGCAGTGCAGTATGCTCTCTGGCCACTTCAACCGGGTGTTCGACCACGGTACTCGCCCAGTCGTGTACAAGCACATGTATCGTATATGTATCACTTGCTCTGTCGAAGTGAATAAGCGAATAAGATAGTATTTCTGCCATAGCGTGTCGGAAAGCGTGTGAGTCCCAATTACCCGCGGAGTCTAGATAAGGCTGCAAGCACTCTGTGACGTATGCTCGCACTTCGCTCTCAGACTCAGTAGCCGGAATCTCGGGCTTGTATGACTGAAGCCTGATCGTCGAGCGCTGGAAGATCTCTTCAACAATGTTTGTGTAGTGCATGAACGAGATCAAGCGAAGAAGACGTCGCGATTTGACGCTCAGCTGCTGGTAGCTCATGTGCCAGGTGGTGTATACAGTCTTGTGATAGTCGTCTACTTGTGCCAGCACCGGTAGACGCTCTTCCAGTGTGCACCGATGGTTCTTCACGAACATGTCTCGATACCAGTCGATCGTACACTCCGAACACCGGATGTATGCGCCTGCTTGGGCGATGGCGAGGGCCAGATAGCCGAAGTCCTGAGACCAAGGTATGACAGTTGGATCAAACTGGAAACCTCGACAAAAAGACCACTCGCCTGTAACAGATCTACGACCGCATCTTGTTCGGATTTCTCCAAGCTTGTAGTCTCTCGCCCAGCCTTTCTCAGCAGCAGCTCTTTTCCTTCGCTCTCCGTCATGCTCCCTACTCTGTAGCTCGGCCTAGTCCCTTGTCCGAGCATGGCTAGCGCTGGTATGCGAGTCGTAACAACCACGCTGCCGTGGTTGCAGTTGGGTAAGAAATCTCCTAGTCGGAACGAGAGATCGTCTGCGTTGTCGATCACCATCAGCCATCGGTCTCGCTGATTGCCCAACCACTTTAAGGCGGAATGATGCGACTCGTTCAGTCCCTTTTCCTTCGCGAATCCTGCAAGCGAGCTCTCAGCAGTCTCAGTAGATGTGGCGTCGACGAATACGACTTCCGTCCAGAGGTCTCTTGTTTGTTGCACGGCCTTGAGCGCCAGCTGGGTCTTGCCGGCGCCTCCGAGCCCGTACAGAACAAAGACACAGCGCTGGATGTCGCCTTTGGATATGCACTCGGTGATCTGGTCGATGATATCCTGGCGACCAGTGAAGGCTGGTGTTGGAGAAGGACACACTATATATATTGCAGTCGGCTGGATTGTTGCCAGGGGCTGTAGCTCGCCATCTATGGGAGACCATGCAATGTCAATGGTAGGCCTACGAGTTAAAAACATGCGTACTTATTCGCCGAGCGTCTATTGTCGGCTTCCTCTCCTCGATTGCGCTGATCGCTTCGTTGATGCTGCCTCCCACTCTTGCTCCGCGCATATATGCTTGCGTGTCGGCTGCCACTTGCCTCAGTTTTTCCCACTCGCTCAGTCTCACAGTCTGCACTCCTTGAGCGACACTGAACCGGAAATACACCCCCTTCATCAGACGAAACCGCGAGTCCATCTCCTCGGCTACTTGTTCGGCATCGAAAGCCATGCGTTTCGTCAGATCCAGGATATCGGTCGGTACAAAACCCATGATCCATGACCTGTTCGACAGCCGAATGGTGTCAGGGTGCCCGGTTCCTATGCCCACTACCGTCGACACATGGCGATCAGGCATCATTTCTTTCACTTCTCCGAGCACGTATTTAGCAGGGTTGTTGCAGCCCAGTCCACCGTCGACAAACGACTGCCGCAGATTGTCCGGACCGATGTCGATGGGCTTGAACATCTCAGGATGAGCCATCGTCGCGCTCAGCACCTGCCAGATCGGACAGTCGGGCATCTGGTTGGCCGTACCCTGATAAGACCTGAAGATGCATGGGATGCCAGCGTTCATGTTATCTGCTGACATCGCAAACACCATACTATATGCAGGAGATAAACAATGTTATGGGAGAATTTCAAATCGTGCTTACGTTTTGCAAGCTTCTTCGCCGGCACTTGTATCCATCAGGCGAGTGTTCTCGTCTCCAGTGATGTCTTTTACGATTTTCTTGAATGCGTTCTGCAGCTTCGTGGTTTTGTACCTGGTGCTGCCCATCCATTTCTGCTCCGAGAACACCTCTGCCAGATTCACGTAGTGGTCTATCGCTTGTCTTACAGGTATACCGAGACGTCCAACCATGCATGCGATGACACTTTATGTTGCACTCCCCATCAGCGCTCAATTCATACGCAACGAACGCCAACTCACGCTCCGGTTCCAGCACCGGCTATAATATCGAAATGGTCTCGCACACTCCCTGGACCATCTAATCTTGGCTTGCGCTGTAGTCTAGTCATGAGCTCATCCAGGATGATGAGCGAGGATAAGCCTCGTGCGCCGCCTCCCTCTGTTGGTGTTTGAATAAATGATCAGCATATAACCAAAAAGTTGAACAAGTCACCTACCCAGAATCAGTATGTTCAAAGCATGCGTCACATCTCTTCTGTCTGACATCGTTGACTTGGTCGGAGTCGGCAAGTAGCAAGGTCAGTAGGGTTCACCCAGATGGGCGTCAATTCGTTACGTAAGAGGCAGTGCTTGAGTCTGGATGTTGGTCGCAAAAGGCCAATATATGCATATTCCGATGCTCGAGACTAACCATATAATCAAGCTTCATTCTAGGCTATGTCTGTATCGAAAGACTTCGTTATTCCAAACAGTGCGTTACAGGTGCAAACATTCCAATCAATGCTGACCTCAACGACAGGATGTGAATATGGGAGAAAAAGTGGCGTACTACAGTCACGGATGACACCCACTCGACTCTCTCGAACCACAGCCCCTTGAGGTTGTCTTTGTCGCAATCCCCCCTTTTTTGCCCTGCACCTCTCCTCCCGGATCTCCGCCCATAGCACCACTATGCATTTGCTTCTCATGAGAGGTCTCTCAGATACGTGATCCGCATGCCGAGATGGCTCGAGTAATCAATAGTCGACGTTTTTCTCGTCGAACTCCTTGGGGCTCTATAAACTGGACAGAAGAGTAGTACGCATGAGTCAAAAAACCTAGACTCACTTGCACCTAGTAACTCTTGGGCTCACCTACGGCAACATACTGAGATCCTGGATAAGCCCGAATACCCTACAGTTTAGCTTGCTTGCAGTCTAATGGAATACAAGAACGGCACTCACCGTAGGTTGCCCTTGTTGTGGTTGGATCGTGTCCGTTGGCCTCCAACTCGGGGGTCTACTCGCCCCCATCCTATTATGTCTCCACTCATTCCGATTTGGTGGTTGCTGAACCCCCAGGCGATATGTGAGTGGTCTATGCTTGAGGCGTGCCGACAAGCTTGCTATCGTCTCATTTCAGGAACCTCTTAATCTCAGCCTCCGCGTCGATCGCCTGGCCCGAGTTCGTTCGATAAGGCATGTTGGAAGACTTGAGCGAACATACCTAGCTTGTCGTCCTCCAAACGACGAAGTGAAACGACCCGACTCGACTCTCCAAGCAAACTGCTCGAACCACTCTTGCCGCCAAACTGCAGCATAGTCATCCATTTCTGCAGTTACCACCCGTCTTCCATCCGCGCATTCCAACATCGTCATCGTCTGGTTTCGATAGCGCACACAAGAGCGAAGGCGCCTCCATCGGACCCTTCCACGATTCGAGTGCGGCCAGCTTGGCTCCTGCCGTCCACTCGAATACTCCGGTTCGTTGTTGACAGCCTCGGCTTCGACCCCACCAACAGGCAAAGCCAAGTAGGTCTCGTCCAGGTCCCGAGGTGATGACATCATCGCCGACATGCATTTTTCTCGTCGAGGGGCGGTCGAAAGGTCGTCTCCCAGCGGGCGATGAGCTGGCGTCTACATAAAGGTAGGAGATATTGATGGGACGTTTGTTGAGCATAATCAGGGCTATGATATCTGAGTCGCGCTTCGTTTGGGTGACGGAGACAAGGTATGTGGTTGCATTGCTGATGTTTAGAACCTTTTGGAGTTTGGAAACAGGACGCCGACTGCTGTTTGGATGGTTGTGGAGTCAGCTGAACGGCCAGCAGGAGTTCTCGGCTGGACATACCGAGTAGGTACGTGCCTAGCATGAGCGTCCGCCGTACCTTCGAATAACAAATAACCATCTACAGATGCCCAGCCGGAGCGTGCCAGCAATGCGAACTTTTCTTTCTCTGACGAGACAAGACGCGGCTTCGTAGCGTTATGTCTCCATGGTGGGCCCGAAGGGGATGGAGGTCGCAGTATTGGAGCGCGAGCCGTTCATACCTGGCGGTCGTGAAGCCAGATTGCGATGTTATGGGGGAGACGAACTTCTCTGGGACAGAACCGCGGTGGGGACATGGCTGGTCGAGCCGGGAACCAAGGTCAGTCCGAGGGAGGGCGAGGGAGATCGCATGATATGTCGTGTCACCGATTGTCCGGTGTTTCGAAGACGATGACGCACTGGGCGATAGGGATAGCAGCGAGTGCAGGCCAGTCGTGGTTGTGTTAGGGAAGGCGATCAGTACCATTGTGTACAAATATTTACTCCGATGACTCAAAGTCTGGGCTTGTTTGTATTCGGGGTTCTTTTTGAAATACTCCGGCTACCCGCCACTCACTCGACATAATCCGACCTACAATTCAAAGAAAATAGGTCTCTTGGATAATTTCCACAGCATACATGAAGCAAAATATTGATTCTGAGCACTTCAGAGTATTCAAAATCGCCAATTCATCAACCATAACCTTCTAGTCTCACAAAACATATCTTAGAGCCGGACCACTAGATTGACAAACTATCACAAAGTGTCCAGCCAATACTTTGATAATGGCTAAATACTTCTCCTCAGAGCTTTCTTAAATTATGCGCTCGCCGCCAGGAGCCCATCCAATCTCGCCGAAGCCCCACAATATCCGAACAATCCTCGCCTCAAATGGCGCTTCCAGACTCGAAAAACGAGCAATACATCTCCCCCCCTACCCCACATCCGGGCAATGCGTACAACACCTTGCTCATTCTCCGGACTAATTGCAAAATTGCAGTAGAGAAATCCAAGATTTTATTCCAGTCAGTAAGATACCTAAATATACGATAGAAATGAATATGAAAGGATATAAAGCATTGTGGCCCGAAGACGGCCTCAGGAGAACACTAATCCTAGCCATCGCATAGATGTGAACTACAAAGAACAATTATGTTCCGCAAATCATGAGTGTTAAACTCGACTGCTGATTGAGCCAGCGCATATTCAATGTAAGGCTTCATGCGAGAAGCACGTAGTGCAAGGCTAAAACACGAAAGAAAAGCTGGGCGTGATTGGATTCAAGCTCCGACGTACGAGAGCTCTACCCGAGTACAAAACAGCCTCGAATGACGAGACACAATGGCATACCTCAGTACGAATGAAGACGAGATGAGATGGAACAAACAAGAGGTGGGGCTTATATACAACCGCAATCCTGAGACGGAACGAAAACCGAAACGAACAATAAAGCGAGCTCGAAGGAATAATAAGTACGCAACCGAAAAGACAAGTATCTGCTCAGAAAGATCCTCCTGAATGCGGCGGCCCCAAGGGAGCGCTAGCAAGTTGGATACAACCCCGTGACTCCGTCGTTGAATAAATCTTTCCGGACGCAGTTTATCTAGTACTTGGAACCGTACTACCAATTACAATGCATGTAATTGAGGGATGTTGTGCAAACAAATCAAGTTCTTAGTGGACGATGGCGATACGTGTATACTATCGTTGCCAGAAACCAACCAGTGACAATTCCCCACCGCTTACTCCTTTATCCTACCTTCAAAGCAGAATATCTCAGAGATAGGCAATACCGAAACGCCTACTAGGCGATTAAAAGCAGCCTCACGTACATTCAAATGTTATTTATCCATCTAATGTTACGTCCAAAATCGCTTCCCTATATGCATTCATCACATAGCACTCGATAGGATTTTTATTCTTTTAGAACCGTTGACAAAAACCGAGCAAGGTTAATGTTGCCGAAGGCGACGCTCGAGAATAATATACGTCCCCGAATACCCTAGTGTACATTCAACCGAACCTCACGTTCCCGACAGACGGGTGATGCAAGTGGTCTATTGCTCCAGTTCCGAGCGTTCTATGGGTTTGAGCTGGCTAAAACACAAGCTAGAGGGGTCGGGGCCTTGGGACAGTTCGACTCGTGGTCGAATGAGATACAACAATAGATGAAACGGGCTAAATGACCAAACTTGCCGAATGTTCCAGTCTTCGTCGGAGCCTAGCTTCATGCACCGCAGGCGTTTATCCAGCCGCGACTTGTTCCTGCTTCTAACTTGGCCTATGCACCTCCCTCCACTCGTTCTCCATCTTCCATGCGCCAATCAAAATCTCCTGTCTTTGATGTGCCCGATCGATCGGTGTATTTGCCTGCCGATCACATCTTGAGCATAATGAGGCCGCTTCCCGCACTCGATCTTGACTGCATCCAGCTTCGCTCCTCCTCGAACCTCGCCAAACGGGACATGACGAACAGACTTGAGCTGGTGACGAATCTGTATCCTTTGTACAAATCGAACCAGAGAGAGAAAAGTTGTGCCTTCCGGTCCGAGTATAAGTGAGAAAGGGATGACCATCAAGCCCCAGTTGTCTGTTTGGTCCGATTTGACCTATTCGTGGCTGTCGACTCACATCAGTTGCGTCGAGGTGACCGGCCGGGAGACGTTGAGGAATGAATGAAAATGACGAGATCGTGCGTGGACCGAACGAGATACGTCAAGTTTTTACACCTGGTTTGCTACAAAAATGGTATGTCATCGTTAGACGGGAGAGAAAACGCGTGCGATTACACAGCAAGCACAAGCGAGCCTTTCGGTCGAGTAGGAATGATATTATCGTTGCCGCACACGGACGGAGAGCCATAGAGTTCAGCGTTTTGGTGGAAGAAGGTAGCTGTCCCGGAGAGAGGACGCCGAGGCTCGGGTCCTATCGCTATTGGATGAAATCCAACACGAATCTTGTCGCGTTACCCCGAATCATGTGAAGCTGGTGGTTGCTTGACGTTTAGGCCAGTCCTTGGGTATCCAAGAGTGAGATTACGCATACTTTCCAGAGTCAGAGGAAATTATCCGGTCCATGCTCGTTGGAACTTGGAGCTTTCAGAGAACGCCAGCCAGCACGACACCCTTTCCTTGACACAACCCCGCGGTTGGTGTGATTAACCCGGTTCTCGAGCCCGGCTTGGTCTACGGCACGTGTGGTCAGAATCATATCCATTATCTCAAATGTTGGCCAGGAATCATTAGCAGCGTCAGGGTATGGATCGAAGGATGGTTTTTGTTGGGCGTTTTTCCAACCCGATAACAGCCGAAGAGAAGCGTCGGGGTTCGCTAGATGCAGCTAGCGACGCTTGGGATCCAGAATTTGCGTATGCGCTAGATGTCGGCAGTCTAGAAACCGAGCAACGACCCCTGCGTGTGTGACCGCTGCGATCGGCCCGGGAAATTATATAGGTCCAGCGAACCCAGGATCCATTGGTCGACGCGACGGTGAGGTGCTGAAGTGAAGTCGAGGAAGTGCCCGACATCAGCGGCGCGGGAAACAAAGAACCGCTGAACGAATCACGCCAGGTCAGTCTGCGAAACTCATATAGGCGCAAAGAATCGACGTACCAGATAGAACCTGCTCTCAAATGCCGCCTGCATCAATTTCGCACTCAAGACAATCCCGACTTGGATTCCGCCGAGTCTGGCAAAGATGTCAGGGTATGTTGTAGTCGCGTTGTGGTCGTTGTCTCTACTACTCGCTCGAGCGGATGAAGTATCGACGAAGCACGAGTCGGATGGGATCCAAGACCATGAGACATCCATCACGAGTGTGAGGTGCGAGAGCGCACTCACACAAACAGCACAGCCTCCGGCTGTGCCCATCTTATCTATCTGATTAACCACGGTCTCTTTCTCCTATCTATTACATGTAACGGTTTCATGCGTGTATTTAAGAGCCTCGTCCTGTACCTACAGTTCCTCACCTCTACTCTCGAATACGAGTACTTAGCAAGTCATCGCTCCTCTCCTGAGCCTCGACACCGCCAAGACCCTCGTCCTCGACAGTTCGGCTCTTCGAGCCTTACATTTTTTGACTTTTGCTTGACCCTACTCAACGTTTCAACCACCCTCGACGTCGTCGTTCCAACCTTGGGCGACGATCTCGAACCCGAAAACCTCGAATTTTTTTCTTTTCGTTACTAGTTCCGTCTCAATAACCCTACACCCTCGGGCCTGATCAACCCGAAGGACCAAAAACAACAGATAAGCTTAAAAAAAAACATACATTTTCTCTCTCTCTATCTACACGTGTTTCCTTCTTTTAAATAACTAATCGCGAATATTATAGCTATGGCCACGACTCGAGCACAACGGAAGGCATTGGGGGCCGCTGCCCCTAGCCTCGAAATATTATCCGACCAACCCATCTCGACGTCTTCGAGAAATCGACGGGTTACGATGGTCGAAGTCCCGGAAAGCAGCACCGGGAACGAACGAGAGGGGTCCGCCGACCTCGACATACCAGGATCGTTCGCCGCCAGCCCCGTCAACTACGGCAAAGGCTCCGACGGAGTCGTCTCGGACTCGGAGGACGACAGCCTCGACGAACAAGCCACGGAGGCACATATAACGGTAATCGAGGAGAGCACCGACGAGGAGTCGTGCCCCTCTGAGGCGAGCATAGCGAGGGTCGAATCCCAAGCGTGCCCCCACCCGGCGAGCATTGGCAGGACGCCGTGCCCCGAGGAGCCTGGCGATCGTGCTGCAGAGCCGACGCCTCGTGCTGAACACGCGTTGGCACATCTAGATAGTGTTAATACGCCGTCGTTTCACGCATATACGGAGCATGCGACGACGAACGGCGTAGCAACGTCCACCACCCCCTTCCAGACTCCGAGCCGAAAGGCAAGGACCCCCGGTAACGCCCCAAGCGTCAGGCTTGAAGGCGCAAAGTATTTTGGGGACAATGTACTTGATACATATGAAATCACTGATAATACGTACATTGAGTCTGAACCAAAGTCGGATGAGACGCTGAAGCAAACGCCGAAGCTAAAAAGGAAAAAGTCAGATCGACAGCAGCACGCGGAGGACATGACTTACCTCCGGCAGATCATTGCCGATCGAAAACGTTTGTCACACGTGCAGAGCATGTTGCTCGAAGAAATCCCTAACACGAAATCTCTCTTGGATGAGATCTCGGACACCTTGGGAGCCGATAAGACGACTGGATCGTCACCTTGGGGAGAAAAGAATTACTCTACCCCTAAACCGATAGAGAATATATCTCATAAGTCGTGGGAGACTCCTGAGTCAATAGAAAAAGAGAGCCCGCAGGCAGGGCCCTCCTATTTTGACAAAGGAAAATGGGTAAAGGACTCCGACTATGAGGCCAATGCCGCATACAAGGCAAAACGGCAGGGAGAGATTGAACAATCCGTGCAGCCACCCAAATCGAGTGAGCTCACCGTGTCGTCGACAGGGCGAAAGAAGCGTCGTAAATCACGCCCATCTCTTGGCGTTAAAATCGACGACGTGCGTCTGATTGAGCGGAAAGTCGCACCTAAAACTACAAATTATGGTGTCGACATAAATGCTAGCATGGCAGCGCTACCAGGGGGCGGCTACTTTGCGGACAAAATGAGGGCAAAGAGCCTCGGCCCAGAGCTCTCCCGGGTGAAAGAAAAGAAGAAAGAGTATCCGAACCCACCTAGCAGCAGCGAGCCCTCGAGCTCAAGCGACTCGGATAGCTCCGATGACTCGGACAACCCGGCTGGACCCGGATGTTCTGACAGCTCAAGCGATTCCGATAGCTCTAGCAGCTCTAGCGGTTCTAGCAGCTCGTCTGGTAATAGGAGAGTTAGCCCATCACGTCGACGCCACAACGCAGTGCGAAGGGCGCGTCATCGTGAGAAGTCTCGCAAGCTTAAGCGCAAACTTAGGAAAGCACGCCGAGCGCATATAAAGCTCAAAGAACCTACCCCATACAATGGCGAAGCCAATTATGACAAATTCGAGCAGTGGGACTATGAGTTTACCCAATGGCTCAAAGAATCGGGATTCAAGAACAAAAAGGCTGTTGAAAATGCCGCTATGTTCTTAACTGGAAAGGCAGCACAATGGTTCATGGACTTTGTAGCCCCGAACCCGTCCATCTATACAGTAGACATGCTTAAGATTGGAATATTTTCTTATTGCTTCCCTTCCGATATGAAAGCACAACTCCGACGTGATTTCAAACATGCACGCCAGGGTAGTCTGAAATTCATCGATTACCTTCGAGTACTGCGTAGATTACAGAGACGAATCCCAGATATTACAGACCGACAGATCTGTACTAAGCTGTGGGATACAGTGCACGACTATCTAAAAATCAAGTGGATTGAGGTTGGAGTCGATGCTGAAGTGGACAGCGTAGAGACTATGCAGCAGTACGCCGAGCGCTTCGAGGCAGCCGAGGAGGTAAAGCGAAGGGCGCAAGCTGTTACGGACTAGAGGAATTTTAATGGAATAAATGCGTTAAGATAAATTCCTAAGTGCTTAAAGTAACTCCCTTATTGGTCTAGGGAATTAGTTCGAGGAGATTCACAATAGACAATACTCAAGATCGAAGTAAATCCCTTTCACAGTGTAGATTGTCTTAAATCGATAATCTTAAGAGCAAGAGTACTTCGCTCAGGTTCCCTTTATAGAATAGGATTTATAGTTTCAACCCTGGTTGCTAGAACCGACTGATACTAACTGATTTACACTAATCTAGCTTAATGTCTTATCACACAATGTATGCGCCTAAGGTATCCTTATTTCCTCACGTCTAATAGGTACTATATTCCCACAATAGACAGGTACTATGTAAGATACAAATGTAGGCACCAGTCACACAAAAGATAAGAGAAATAAGAGACAAAGACAAAGCTAAGCTAGCGGGTGTAAGGTGAGGTGAGGGAGGAGGCCTTCAGAGCGCCCCCTTTTATACCCTGCAGGTGTACAGGTCTGAGTACACAGATGTACACTGAGTGCGAACCAGTACAGTGGTGAATACTGCTAGATATGGTCTGCCAGCCATATCTAGGATAGTGTGAGTAGGAGTGGCAGATGTACTGGTGGCTAGCTAGCGATGCCATTGGCTCATGCATATATTGACACGTATATCTATACTAAATACATGGATTGACACGTCACAGGACACTTGGAGGATGCCTACTGGATGGCTAGAGTCTTCCCAGACGCTAGGTAGCCAGTAGAAAGCATAGTTAGCCACTAGACAGGTGTCGATGATGTGGCGCCTATGTGGAGGCCTCCTATTGAGCCACTAGTCTTTGGGGTCTCCTTAGACTAGTTAAGGCGACTGACACGTAGCAAACACGTAGAACAGGCCAAGGGCTCTCTAGCGCAAGTGTTACCTAAGGATTACATGCAGAAATGATAGAGATACAATACTAACAAGTCAAGGGAGTTTAAGCCACTGGCGCTTAAACTTAGAAGGGCTGTAACTCGCTCAGTTCTTATCCGTAAAATAAGAGAAAATACTCGTCTGAAAGCCAGACGTGGGTAGTATTCAATCGCATATACAGATCTCGTACATTGGCACGAGTTACAGGGGAAGCGCAGGCATACATGAAATAAAACAGATAAAATGGCCATTAATTCAGGACAGGAGCGATGCATGATTAGACTTGATTAAATGCCCTGGATATGAGAAGTGTCAATATCCATGACATAGCCCCCCCAGTCTGGTCATGAGGAGCACTTGCCTAGGCACAAGAATCATAGTCATCATCAGAAGACTCAGCAGGTTTATCCGAAACCTCTGTCTTGATGGAAACCTCAGAGGGAGGTGGACTTGGTGGGCCTTGGATTGCAGGCTTCCTAGCACAATTGCGATAGAAGTTATGCATAAAGACCACATAATTAACTTCATACCTTCCTCCCAAAATAACATCCCAGCGAAGCTCTCCTGAGGCGACAGGGGCACAAAGGTCAAGAGGATTAGTGACCATCCAATTGTGAACCTTTGTCCAGTCCTTCCAAGCCACATGAATGAGATGGTAAAGACAAGACCAAGTCATCATGCGCTGAGGACGATTGTCAATTACCCCATCATACCTCATAACCAAATCGAGGGACAGCTGCATCCAAATGGCCCAGATCTGACACAGAGTGACATAACCTTTGAGGAAACGCTCAGAACTGAAGCCTTTCGCCCAAAAGTCCTTGTCAAACATGCCATTTGGCTCAAGGGGATAGATAATGCCAGCCTGCCTGAATTTGGTGTACAGAATTGCATTGGGCCCATACTCCAAATGCGAATTCTGAGGATTAGGTTCATACCTGACATACCTAGCTACCTGATCCCTAACTTGGAGAAGGGCGTCGATTATGGCAACTATGCAGTCAGGGGCAACATGCCAGGTGTCCATCTCCTCCCAGGTGGTGGCAGTTTCGTCCTTCTGCCTGTAATACTCGATTCCTTCACGGAAATTCCGCTCCAGAATGTTGGCAGATTGGCGAATGGGACTGGTCTGGTCTTCTAAGATGGCATGGTAAGCCACTATGCAGGCCCTGCGCACCATGTCGGACTCCATGATAGCTGAAGAACAAGATTTAAGCTCTTGAAGGGCTTCAGTAGAATCTGTAATATAGATACCTGAGCGCATTTCTGAAGTGTGGGCAAAGTTCATAGTGGAAATGGAGCGCTTGGAAGAGTAGACTGAGTAGTAGCTGGAGGATGCTGGTCAATCTACAAGGCAGGCCTCCTTTTATACCTTTCAGACATGCTCTGCAACGTATCCTACATGTTTATACACGTTTCTGAGCATAAAAACACGTCAGGACACGCATATAGCTGTGCATACACATTTAAGACACGCATTCACACGTATTTTGAACTTACTACACTCCAGAGGGAATACGACACGTATTTATTACATTTTGACACGAATACATTGAGTTAGAACTATGCTCCCCATCCAGCATTCTCTGGTACTTCCTCAATGCGATCTGGACCCCATCCTTCGCTTAACTCCACCAATCCCTGAGCAGCAACCATCTCATCATCAGAGGGCGTCTGCAGGCTTGAGGAATTGTCAGAACCAGAGTCTGAGAAGATGTGAATCATCTCAGAGGGGTCTGGACGATGGGTGGAGGCAATCAGATGATGCCCATAGCGATATTCATGGCTACATGTAACAATTAGCAATAAATCTGCAAATAACACTTAGTACCGACGGTTGGTACCCAAATTCCTCATCTCTGAGGTCCTCCCAGGAGGCAGCAACTGCCTGATCAAACCAGGTGGGTTCCAGACCAGGGGAAGGCGGCGCTGCATAGTACTGGAACTCATCATGAGCCCCAGGGACCACAAGCGACGCTCCACTGATTGGGTGCATGGGACCACCTGGAGGATCACCATTGGAGCTGGAAGACGAACTGGGAGGCCCGATTAGTCTTCCTTCTTCAAGGTCCTCAAGGCGCCGATCATCCAAATCAGCTGGGATAGGAGGAGGAGGAGGAAGAGGAGTGCGATTAGCACCTGTCAAGAGCCTGAGACGGAATCTTGCCAGTTCCATCCTCTCTTCCCAGCCATACAGAGGGTCAGGATTGGGTATGGATGACTCCCACTGCCTCTGGTTGCCATCGGTGCGCCTGAACCAGTCCAGGAAAGGCTCAGGGGTAGGAGAGCGCGAAGGGGCAGAGTGAGAGCTAGAGGAAGACATGGTTTCGAAGGGTTAAGCTGAATAGTAAAGCTTAGAGCGACATAAGGTGAACTGGCATATATTATAACCTGTTTGCTAACAGCATACAAGCACAGCAACCCAAACAGAGTGCGCTCCAAAGTTTCCTTATTCAGTTGTTCCTCTTACTTCTGTATTTGGAAGCGAAAAGAATCACATGTTATTACAGAAAAGATGTACATCATGTAACTCTAAACCATATCTTCTCCTTCCATCAAATGGGTATGATCTACAGAGATAAGGGTTAGTATACGTGGCAAAGTGCTAAAAATGGTTATTTACTCCGGGTAAGGGCTCTTGGTGGCCTGGATAAGGCAGTATCCTGGTCCCAGTTAGTGGACAAGGGGTCCCTGGCCAGGCGTCTTTGGATTACTTCCCATCCATCGGGTCCCTGCACTGCCACTTGCCTAAGGCAGTCGGTGTGGAGGGGAATGACCCCAGCAGGAGCCAGTAGATGAAGTCGCTCAGGGAGCGACAGCACTACTGTACCTTTGATGTGCCATGCCTTAGGTTGGGTCCTCCCAGCTATCTTCTGGTAGTAGATTGCCTTGATGACAGTACCTGGTTTGAGCGACAGGTACTTGCCATCTAGCTGGAGTTCAGCTAGCTCTTGAGGGGTGGACCTGAGGTACTGGTAGACCTCCTTGGGGTGCTGGACCATGGTAAGAGCGAATGCAAGAGTGAAAAACATTTTTAGCTTGAGTAAGAGGGTTTGTTGTGGTTAGCCAAAAGTTGTCGGACCAATTGTAAATAAAAGTTGATATGCAGCCTGAAAACATTACCTCAGCAAGGCCTGGATCTAGTTATGACTAAGACTTCTTATCGGCAGCTTTCTTACTAAGTTCCCATTCTTTGAGAATCAAGGGAGCATTAGTTAGGTTTGCTTTTGGTAGCCATTCATCCCAGTCTGAACTGAATCCTTCAAACCTTGTAAGATATTCCTTGTACCTCTTCTTTCCTTTGGTAACCCATCGCTCATCAACTATCTTTTCTACATCCCATTCAGGCCTTTTGTCAAAGTCATCTCGACTCATGTTATGGATACTAACATCTTTTACTAATAGAGTCTGCCCTTGCCAACTCTGAATGCGTCCTAAATGAATATTTTCTGATTTCTGCTAAATGTGAATGCGCATATTTGTACAGTTTTATGTCTCCATAAATTGTACTAAATCCAATCTCTCTTGCGCACTTTATTTCATATTTTTAGCTTAAGAACTCGGCGAGATATTCATTAAACAAGTTCAAGCGACAGCATATATAAGGTATTACTAACATAATCCGCTTATAGCTCAACAACGGCTGACGCTATCGATACGATCAAATACTTGATCGATAGCCACGATTCGGGCGTATCTTCTCACCGAAGATCGGCCCGATCCCCGGACTCCTCGCCGAGTTACAGGCCGAAGATCGAACTGATCTGATTGACTGATCAGTTCTGATCTGACTCACACACTGAGTCAATGGACCCAGCTACCCTTAATTAGAAGGCTCTATGACTCACTGAGATGTTGGCTCCGTTCCATGTATATAGTTCATATTATTAATATATCAAACAACCAATAGCATACACTGATCCAGTGATGCCACCGATCTGCACCCAGTCATTACTCTAAAACCGTCCTGTATGGGGATAGGGTGATCCCCATATAGCCAGAACTCTCCTTAGAGATCGGCTTGGCATGACTGTCTCTATTTGGCTCACCCAGGCTTCCCTCAGGGTATAAAAGAACCCTGCTGAAGACCCTTGCAGAGCCACCTCCTCCTTACTCTTACCTGATCGGTCTGGTGTGCTATTTGGTTTGTATTTCTCTTATCTCTTATCTCTTGTGCGATCTATCTGTATCTAATAAGTGGGAACTCAAGTACCTGATTGGATACATCTGTGTGATATTGTCTGAATATATACATTTGCGCTTAACATAGTGTGTAACTAAGTACCTGCCAGTTGTGGGAATCAAGTACCTATTTGGTGTGAGGAAATATACGCATTAGGCGCATCCCATCCATCCATATTAAGCTATCGCTTAAGTATAGATTAAGTTTAGTAATAGTATAGTCCAAGCGGCTAGGGCTGAACTATAATAAGTATATCTAAGGGAACCTGACCGTTGCAGTCTTGCTCTTTATATATTATATTAAGTCAGTTTACACTGTGAAAGGTTAAGACTATCTAAGTGTTACTTGATAATCTCTGAGATCTTATATTAGCCTTCTTATCGAATCTAAGAAGTATTGTTTACTATTGGAGTACTAACCAACTACATTGCTTAAGCTCCAGATATCCAACTGTACTCTAACCCGTAACAACTCAAATGCCTCTTGGGTCTGTCTATTCCTGTGGAGTCGCTATGGTAGGGTTCCAGATGCGCTATGTTGATTACTGGATGTATCTGGTAGCTAGATGGAATCCTAATCCTATAAGTGACATCAGAAATCTTTTCTAAGATAGTAAAAGGTCCTTCATATCGCATTAAAAGCTTCTTTCCTTTGCCTTTGAAGCTTCTAAGTAAACTTAAGGAATGAGGATTTATTAAAACCTTATCTCCTTCCTCAAATTCAATATGAGTGCGTCCTTTATTGTAGAAATCTTCTTGATGTGCTTGGGCTATCTTCAGAGCGATAGAAGCTTGTTCCCTAGTAGCCTTCATACTTTCTTCAAAGGTTTCAGCGGTTGAGTTCTCAACTGTGGGTCTTCCTATGGAATTACTAGTAGAGGCTAAAAGATCAGAGGGTTTAAGCAGCTGAAATCCTCTTAAGAGATAAGCTGGAGTGAAACCAGTGGATGTATGCGTTGTAGTGTTATAAGCAAAAGTAAAACCAGGAAGTATGGTGTCCCAATTGTCTAATGAAGGAGCTACAAAACTTCTAAGAGCTATCTCTAGCGTCTGGTTCATGATCTCACTCTGTCCATCAGCTTGTGGGTGATAGGCAGTAGTAAGCGATCACTTAATTCCTACTAGTGAAGTAAGATGTTCCCAAAATGATCCTGTCCATCTTGAATCCCTGTCAGTGATAATCTGTCTGGGTAAACCATAATGACTCCATATATGATCATGGAATAAAAGTGCGGTTTCTACTTCATTTATTGTCTTTTTACAAGGAATGAAATGAGTATACTTGGTTAGTTTGTCAACTATTGTAAGTATCGCATCATATCCATTACTTTCAGGAAGATCAGTGATAAAATCCATAGTAACTACTTCAAATGGTTGCGATGGTATAGGAATAGATTGTAGGAAACCTCTTTGTCCATGTCTCTTGGGTTTAGCCTTTTGACATAGATCACATTGACGAATATAATCCTTTATGGTTGACTCCATCTTTGGCCAATAGTAAGTCGAAGCTATAGCATTGTAGCATCTATGATACCCTGCATGCGCAGTCTCATAGAGTTGATCATGTACTTCTTGAACTACTTGTACTTGTAAACTCTTTGGTACACAAAGCTTGTAATTATCTTCCTTTACAAAGTATAAAAGTCCATTGTCACCGACTCTGTACTGTTTGTGAGGAGGATTCTTGGGATCCATGTAGGTATTTAGATCCTGCAGTACTTGCTTAAAGTGTTTATCCTCTAAGTAAGCGTCAGAAAACTTCTGAACTTCTTCAGGACTAATACTGACTACTAGCTCATTAGTAGTAGAGGTTGATAGGTAGACCTTGGCTTTGGCTTCTTGGAGCTTAATTTTGCGAGTATAAAACTTGGAAGTGTTCTGAGGCGCTTCGTTCACTAGATAGTGAGCCTTAGCTACCTTTAGTAGTTCTTCTTCAAAGTTATCTCCAAGCTCTCTGAACATGTCTTTGATAGGATCAGGATCGCTAGATTTGAGTCTAAGTGATTCTGAAACATCAGCTAGAGGTCCAAACTGTCGAGGTATTCTCCTTCTAAGTCTAGATAGTGGATCCACATTAGAGTGTACTCTTCCAGCTCTATGTACAATAGATATTCCATGATATGCAGCTAGAACCACTCCCCATGAGAGAAGTCTTCTGTTTATATTTTGGAATGTAGTAGCCCAAGTGAGAGCGGCATGATCTGTAATAGCATCAAATTCTTCACCTTCCAGATATACTTGAAACTTGATTAGTGAATCCTTTAAGCCTAAGGCTTCTCTTTCAGTAGTAGAATAGCGCTGCTCTGCTGGCTTCAATGTCCTAGACCAGTAAGCAATGACTCTTTCTACTTCTACTAAAGTCTCATCAAAATCTTCGGCCCAAGTATTGTCTGGTGTTTGATTTTTGGTTTCAGATACCCCTATAGCCCCCCCAGTCATGTCGTTCTTCTTGGGTTTAGGTATAGGAGCTGAGAAACTTGGGACTGGTTTACCTTTAGCTTTAGCCTTGACACATTCCTCATATAATTTTGTTCCTTTGAACCATTTGAGAGGCTCATTGCGCACTTGTTGCAATATTCCAGAAATCCCATAGTCACAAGCATCAGTATACAGTCTGTAGCGTCCTCCAGGTACTGGATAAGCTAAAACAGGTGCGTTTGTGAGGGCTAATTTACAAAGATCAAATGCTCTTTGTTGTAAATTATCCCAATGCCAAGAGACTCCTTTCTTCAAAAGTGCAATAAGAGGAGCTATTATCCAAGCTAGGTAAGGTATATAGCGACCAAAGTAGTTCATTTTGCCCAGGAACATTCTTAGATCATCCACATTCTTAGGAATTTCAAGTTGCAAAATAGCGTCAACCTTTTCCTTGTGTGTGGACATTCCAAGCCTGCTTACCTTCTGTCCAAGAAGGAGCAAAGATTGGAAGGCCATATTACATTTGGGTGGCGATAAAGTCAATCCTGACTTAGCAATCGCTCCTAGTACTTTGTCCAAATGAATACAGTGTTCCTCAAATGTTCTGCTAAAAATGACTATGTCATCGATGTAAACCAGTGTAAAGATCCATAAGAATTCTGCAAGAATGTTCTGCATAACTCTCTGGAATATGGAGGGTCCATTTCTAAATCCAAAAGGCATTCTTTTGAATTGAAACAAACCTCTGTGACATCTAAATGCGGTTTTAGGGCGGTCACTTTCCTTGATTCTTAGCTGAGTAAATCCTGCCAAAGCATCTAAGGTAGTTAACCATTGAGCACCCTCAAGTGTATCTAGAATGTCAGTTTGTTTAGGCAGAGGAAATTCATCAGGAATAGCACACTTATTCAGCTTTCTGTAATCAATACAAAGCCTAGGTTTTCCATTCCTCCATACTATCAGAACTGGAAAACCCCATGGCGACTTGGAAGGCTCAATAACATCAAGCTCTAACCAAGCATCCACTTGTTTGTCTATTACAGCTCGCTTTTCAGGGGAAGCAGAATAAGGTGCCTGTGATATTTCCTTAGTGCCTGGGTACAGATTAATTTCAACTTCTGCAGGATAATCCCCAAGTCGTCCATCTACTCCAAAAGCCTTGATGTTCTTGAGGATGATCCTCTCAAGAGTAGCCTTTTGAGCAGGTGTAAGATCTGGATTGAAGTGAATTTCCTGTAGAAGTTTACTTACAGGAGTTACATCTGTACTTGGTAATTCAGCTGTCTTTGGACCGCCTTCAGGTTCCCTAGAGAGCTCTAGTTCCTCTTCAGTAGGTGGTTCGACAGCTTTCTCCTTCAGTAGAGTATTGATCAAGTGAACTTTAGCTTCAGCAGCCTGTACATCTTCTGAATTCAAGTCCGATTCTTTGTCTAATACTTCCTCAGCATCCTGCATATACCCAATGATATGTCCTTTGGGGATATGAATGGCTCTATCGGAAAAATTAGCAATTTGAATCTTCTCTGTTTCATTATCAATGATACAGTCTGAAATTGCGTAGGTATCTCTAGATTCTTTCCCAGAAGTAATAAGCCTTTCAATGAATCCTAGCTTCTTACCTCTTGGAAATTGTACTTCGATTGGAACAGAAGTTAAATGCTTAGGTCTTAGCCTCACATCCTTAGTCACTCTGACAGGAGTGGATTGGGGAGGTGCTATGCTTAAGACCTTCTTTTGACGCTTAACCTTCTTCCTAAAAGCCTTCTTCTCAGAATTTGACTTAAAGTCAGGCCTGGTGAATACTTGGAAAGTATTTCCAGCATCATCAGTCCTAGGTTCCATATCAGTGTCTAGGGCATCTACATAACGACCAGTGGTGCCAAATTTCACTATTGTACCTTGATCATTCTCTCTGCTGATAGAAATTTTGTATTGACTGGCGAAGTCATTTCCCAGGATAAATGGCACCTTCATTCCTTTAACTACATAAGCTTCTACTGTCATCTGGACAGGCCCATGCTTAGTATAAAAGGTAAGTGGTAAGGTGACATATCCAGTAATAGAAGTCTTTCCAGTCACTTGGATAAGATTGATTTTCTGGCCAGTTTTCTCCTTTGGTGGATTCAGTAAAGAAGTTAAACACTTATGGCTAATAAGCGTTATATCTGATCCTGAATCCACAGTGATTTCATTGATTCCTTCTTCCTCCTCTCCTATCTTTCCCAGGATAGTAGTTGGTTTACATCCTAAGAAAGAAGTTCCAGGAGGTCGATCCATGATTTTCTTGAGTTTTATCATTCCTTTTTCATTCTCTATTCTGGTTTCAGTCTTCAAACATGTCTTATTGGCTACACCATTTACTTCAGTAATAATATTTAAGTTAATTGCATCGACTTTACTCCCAGCCTCCTTTTTAGTTCCCAAGTCCTCTTGCTGGGAGTCAACTTCCTCACAAGAGGGAGTCGACTGGGAACTACCTAAAAATCAGAATCATCAGAGTCAGAGTCAGAATCTTCCTCAGATTCCGATTCCACTTCTGGTTCGATTTCAGTTTGATAGGCTGGTTCCTCATAGATTGTTTCTAATCCATGAGTTTCTTGGAAGTCGATATCAGTGACTTCATGTCCATCTGAAGTAGTGAAGTGTACTTTAGCAGTTACAGGTTTGACATTAGGGAACCGATTAGGCTGTTTGCATTCTTTGTCAAAGTGCATTTTGCTTCCACAATGCCTACATCCTCTAAGACCTTTCTTAAGAGGGGTAGAGCCAGTTGCAGAGACGTTCTTATCATCTTTGGCATAGAGATACTTCTTAGGAGCCTTGGGAGGACTTGAATTGACAGCATTTACTCTAGCTTTACTGCGCTTCTTGTCCTTCCTTTCCTTCTTGTAGTCCTTAATAGCCTTCCTGATGTCATTTGTAGAGACTGCTGCATGAGTGTTTCTTGAACTGGTAGGCCAATCTTCCAGCATGTCTTCTTTTTCTTTAAGAAGTGCTAGATAGGCCGACCATAGAGCAATGTAGTCATGATCTACTATCTGTTTCCATTGATGAGGAGCGCCTCTAGCAATTTCTCCAATAACATCCCTGTCTGGCCATCTATAAGCGGCGTCAATAAGCTCTTTCTTGCGAAGGGCATATTGCACAGGGGTCTCTTTGTGATGTCCAGATTCCCTGTACCTTGCTTCATGAGCTTTGCTCTTAGCTTTAGATGTCCAAGCTGGAGTCCAAAAGAAATTTCCCAGATGTTCTTTGAATAATTGCCAGTTGCGCATATATGCTACTTGTTCATTAGCAGGAAAAGATTCCCACCATTGCTTGGCCTCCTTGGTGAACCTTAGGTGTACTACCTCAGGAATAGCTTGCGCTATATCTTGACTTCTAGCAGCAAGTTTCTCCAAGTCTTTGAACCATCTAGCTAAAGTATCTGGATTACCATCCCATTCTGGAATGACATCTTGGTACTTAAGGCGAAGGTCTAAGTGTGGAGTGGTAAGCCTTGCTGCAGCAGGTCCTTGAGGGCCTGGTGGGCCTGGTGGTCCCCTAGGTCCTTGAGGTCCTTGGTAGTATATTGCGCCACCAGGTGGCCCAGGAGGTCCTGGCGGACCTTGTCCTCCTCCAGCTGCTCCACCCATTCCTCCTTGTCCTCCAGGAGGAGCTTGAGGTGCAGTTTGCGTATTTCCTGGGTTATTAGGAGGTACTGGCGGTCCTGTGCCTCCTAAGTTTCCTGTGGGTTGAGCAAGAGGTGGATTAGAACTAGAAGGTACTGCTCCAGGATTTGGAGCAGTGTTCACTTTTCCAAATAAGCCAGTAGATGGAATTTGGTTCCAATTACTAGGTCCTCCTAGAGGTCCTGAATGTGTTACAAACCTATTCTTGGTTAATGGAGTACTGGGTACATTAGCTCCAAAAGAAAATGTAGCTTTAGGCTGAGGTTGATGTACATATGGTGTGGACTCTCTCTGAGGTGCTGGAATTGTAGAATCAACTTGTGGTGGAACTAAAGGAATAGCTGTAGTTTCAGGAAGTTGGCTATTCCTATGTCGACTTGGTCTATTAGTTGTCTCACTGGTAGTATTAGAAATACCAATAGTTTCTTGTTGAGTTTTACCTGGTAGAATTCGGATCTTTGGGGGATATAGCTGGGTGCTAGTTAGAGGTTGAGTATTCCTCAAAGGCTGACTAGTAGTATCAGCTAATCCATATAAATCCTTTCTACTGTCACTAGGGTGAAACCCAAACAATCCAGTAGTAGAGACCTCTGGTTGAGGTCTAATAGGCGAAGGGCTAGGAACAGTTTCTGTAGATTCAGAGTCTTCATGGAGAGTTGAAAGATTGCCAAGAGAGCGATGAGCATCTCCTCCAGGAGTGAAGGCTGAACTCATCCTTTGCTCCCTGGTTTCCTTAACAGGAGTATAAGTAGGTATATGCGACTTCATTAGTTGAACTGGTTTATCATCAGTCAAAATTCTGGTGTGCATAGTTCCTAGTAAAGTATTATCTCCTTCAGTATCTTGGGAAGCATTGATGCGAGTCATCTCTTCAACTAATTCTTCATCTCTTCTTAAGTCATCTTCATACTGATCAATCTCAGCTTTGTCCATGACATACTGGGTTCGATTAATTTCAACTGTTTCTCCAGTTTGAACAAAAGAAATGTCCATAGGATCTCTTCCTCTAGGGGCATATTCAGGAGTACTTCTTGAAGACTGAGAGTTTTCCCATAATGCTTCATTTGATTCCTTCTGTTTGCCCTTTAGACTAGTTTCAGAGATACTCTTGTAAATATAAGCCAAGAATCGTTCTACTTCATCTCTATACAAAACAGCAGCTATCTCAAAAGACTTCTTAGTAAACAGATAAGGTTTACCAGCAGTAGGCCATCGAGGTACTGTGAGTTTTGCAGGAGGAGTAAGTTTAGGTATCCTTTCCCTTACTTGTCCTAAGAGCGTTTGTAGACCAATAGTAAGCTTGCGTTCCTCTATATAGGAGTAAGTACCAACAGGTACTTGAAGGTCTGGTTCCATAAGGTCTGGTTGGAAGGTACAGACACTGTCCAAGGTAATCAAGTATTCCTTAGCCCATTGAATACATCCAGTTGAAGGGTAATAGTTGTATTCAACAGTAGGAGCGGATTTCCCATAAAGATGCCTTCCCAGATTTCGACATATCCTTCTCCTATCATTAAGAGAGGGATTCAGCCTAACTCCATTGGTTAAGGCTGCGGAGTGGGGTTGCCACTCATAGTAATATTTCTCATTGGAATTCAAAGCCTTGTAAGTCTTCTGAGCTGGAAGCATGGGTTTGTATTCTTCGATCCATTCTTGATCAGGTTCAAACTTCCTGATTGAAAAATCGGATTGGTCTGCTCTATGATACTCTGTTGGCTTAGGAGAGTTCCTTCTTGATAAGGAATCTTCAGGCCTGATAATAGAGCTAGTGGGTCGATCTACTGGTTCAGTAGAGACTGGTGGATTGGTACCAGGTCTTACTCCAGTTTCTCCAAAGCTTCCAGGTGGTTGAGGCATAATCGATTCATCTGCCATTGCAAAAACTCTTCTTCTCCAATCAAGTAGTGATTTGAGGTAAATGGTTTAATCGCTTAGAGAGTAATAGCTAGTTTCAGCTTCTTCAGCTGTTTGGTAGTCTGATGAACTTTCTTCTTCTGAGGAGCTGATCTCCCAACTGGTTGAGCTATAGTGATCGCTTTCTGAGAAGTCTAATTCTTCAACTATAGGATCAATAGTATCAGAATCGTCAAAGACTTGATTGATACTATAATGAGAGATAGTGGTATAGATAGCGTCTAGCAATAGATCAAGATAATCTTCACCAAACCAGTTCTGGTAATCGTAAAAATAGGACTTGAAATAAGTTGTCCTTTGATGGGCGAGATGTTCAGTTATTTCAAGCTCAAATTCAAGTTGTCTTGATAGAAATGTTCCTCTTTCAGTTCCTTCAGATACTCTCCTGGGATGAAAGAAGTGAAATGCTAATGAGGTATGCACTAATCCAGTCCAAGTAGTACCAACTATGGTAACGTTTGGTTCAATGATATTAGAAGGGAATTCTGAATCAAAACTCCAATATAATTCAATCGGTCGATCAGTAATATAGAATCGATTGGGTCTTGGCCAGTCAAGTACTATGGCTAACTTGGCCTTAAGAAGTTCTTGAAGTAATCGCCTCCTAAGTGGTTCTTGAAGGTATTCAATCTTGATAGATGTTCTTGTTGAATCTCCTAACTGGGAGAGCCAATGTTACGGACTAGAGGAATTTTAATGGAATAAATGCGTTAAGATAAATTCCTAAGTGCTTAAAGTAACTCCCTTATTGGTCTAGGGAATTAGTTCGAGGAGATTCACAATAGACAATACTCAAGATCGAAGTAAATCCCTTTCACAGTGTAGATTGTCTTAAATCGATAATCTTAAGAGCAAGAGTACTTCGCTCAGGTTCCCTTTATAGAATAGGATTTATAGTTTCAACCCTGGTTGCTAGAACCGACTGATACTAACTGATTTACACTAATCTAGCTTAATGTCTTATCACACAATGTATGCGCCTAAGGTATCCTTATTTCCTCACGTCTAATAGGTACTATATTCCCACAATAGACAGGTACTATGTAAGATACAAATGTAGGCACCAGTCACACAAAAGATAAGAGAAATAAGAGACAAAGACAAAGCTAAGCTAGCGGGTGTAAGGTGAGGTGAGGGAGGAGGCCTTCAGAGCGCCCCCTTTTATACCCTGCAGGTGTACAGGTCTGAGTACACAGATGTACACTGAGTGCGAACCAGTACAGTGGTGAATACTGCTAGATATGGTCTGCCAGCCATATCTAGGATAGTGTGAGTAGGAGTGGCAGATGTACTGGTGGCTAGCTAGCGATGCCATTGGCTCATGCATATATTGACACGTATATCTATACTAAATACATGGATTGACACGTCACAGGACACTTGGAGGATGCCTACTGGATGGCTAGAGTCTTCCCAGACGCTAGGTAGCCAGTAGAAAGCATAGTTAGCCACTAGACAGGTGTCGATGATGTGGCGCCTATGTGGAGGCCTCCTATTGAGCCACTAGTCTTTGGGGTCTCCTTAGACTAGTTAAGGCGACTGACACGTAGCAAACACGTAGAACAGGCCAAGGGCTCTCTAGCGCAAGTGTTACCTAAGGATTACATGCAGAAATGATAGAGATACAATACTAACAAGTCAAGGGAGTTTAAGCCACTGGCGCTTAAACTTAGAAGGGCTGTAACTCGCTCAGTTCTTATCCGTAAAATAAGAGAAAATACTCGTCTGAAAGCCAGACGTGGGTAGTATTCAATCGCATATACAGATCTCGTACATTGGCACGAGTTACAGGGGAAGCGCAGGCATACATGAAATAAAACAGATAAAATGGCCATTAATTCAGGACAGGAGCGATGCATGATTAGACTTGATTAAATGCCCTGGATATGAGAAGTGTCAATATCCATGACATAGCCCCCCCAGTCTGGTCATGAGGAGCACTTGCCTAGGCACAAGAATCATAGTCATCATCAGAAGACTCAGCAGGTTTATCCGAAACCTCTGTCTTGATGGAAACCTCAGAGGGAGGTGGACTTGGTGGGCCTTGGATTGCAGGCTTCCTAGCGCAATTGCGATAGAAGTTATGCATAAAGACCACATAATTAACTTCATACCTTCCTCCCAAAATAACATCCCAGCGAAGCTCTCCTGAGGCGACAGGGGCACAAAGGTCAAGAGGATTAGTGACCATCCAATTGTGAACCTTTGTCCAGTCCTTCCAAGCCACATGAATGAGATGGTAAAGACAAGACCAAGTCATCATGCGCTGAGGACGATTGTCAATTACCCCATCATACCTCATAACCAAATCGAGGGACAGCTGCATCCAAATGGCCCAGATCTGACACAGAGTGACATAACCTTTGAGGAAACGCTCAGAACTGAAGCCTTTCGCCCAAAAGTCCTTGTCAAACATGCCATTTGGCTCAAGGGGATAGATAATGCCAGCCTGCCTGAATTTGGTGTACAGAATTGCATTGGGCCCATACTCCAAATGCGAATTCTGAGGATTAGGTTCATACTTGACATACCTAGCTACCTGATCCCTAACTTGGAGAAGGGCGTCGATTATGGCAACTATGCAGTCAGGGGCAACATGCCAGGTGTCCATCTCCTCCCAGGTGGTGGCAGTTTCGTCCTTCTGCCTGTAATACTCGATTCCTTCACGGAAATTCCGCTCCAGAATGTTGGCAGATTGGCGAATGGGACTGGTCTGGTCTTCTAAGATGGCATGGTAAGCCACTATGCAGGCCCTGCGCACCATGTCGGACTCCATGATAGCTGAAGAACAAGATTTAAGCTCTTGAAGGGCTTCAGTAGAATCTGTAATATAGATACCTGAACGCATTTCTGAAGTGTGGGCAAAGTTCATAGTGGAAATGGAGCACTTGGAAGAGTAGACTGAGTAGTAGCTGGAGGATGCTGGTCAATCTACAAGGCAGGCCTCCTTTTATACCTTTCAGACATGCTCTGCAACGTATCCTACACGTTTATACACGTTTCTGAGCATAAAAACACGTCAGGACACGCATATAGCTGTGCATACACATTTAAGACACGCATTCACACGTATTTTGAACTTACTACACTCCAGAGGGAATACGACACGTATTTATTACATTTTGACACGAATACATTGAGTTAGAACTATGCTCCCCATCCAGCATTCTCTGGTACTTCCTCAATGCGATCTGGACCCCATCCTTCGCTTAACTCCACCAATCCCTGAGCAGCAACCATCTCATCATCAGAGGGCGTCTGCAGGCTTGAGGAATTGTCAGAACCAGAGTCTGAGAAGATGTGAATCATCTCAGAGGGGTCTGGACGATGGGTGGAGGCAATCAGATGATGCCCATAGCGATATTCATGGCTACATGTAACAATTAGCAATAAATCTGCAAATAACACTTAGTACCGACGGTTGGTACCCAAATTCCTCATCTCTGAGGTCCTCCCAGGAGGCAGCAACTGCCTGATCAAACCAGGTGGGTTCCAGACCAGGGGAAGGCGGCGCTGCATAGTACTGGAACTCATCATGAGCCCCAGGGACCACAAGCGACGCTCCACTGATTGGGTGCATGGGACCACCTGGAGGATCACCATTGGAGCTGGAAGACGAACTGGGAGGCCCGATTAGTCTTCCTTCTTCAAGGTCCTCAAGGCGCCGATCATCCAAATCAGCTGGGATAGGAGGAGGAGGAGGAAGAGGAGTGCGATTAGCACCTGTCAAGAGCCTGAGACGGAATCTTGCCAGTTCCATCCTCTCTTCCCAGCCATACAGAGGGTCAGGATTGGGTATGGATGACTCCCACTGCCTCTGGTTGCCATCGGTGCGCCTGAACCAGTCCAGGAAAGGCTCAGGGGTAGGAGAGCGCGAAGGGGCAGAGTGAGAGCTAGAGGAAGACATGGTTTCGAAGGGTTAAGCTGAATAGTAAAGCTTAGAGCGACATAAGGTGAACTGGCATATATTATAACCTGTTTGCTAACAGCATACAAGCACAGCAACCCAAACAGAGTGCGCTCCAAAGTTTCCTTATTCAGTTGTTCCTCTTACTTCTGTATTTGGAAGCGAAAAGAATCACATGTTATTACAGAAAAGATGTACATCATGTAACTCTAAACCATATCTTCTCCTTCCATCAAATGGGTATGATCTACAGAGATAAGGGTTAGTATACGTGGCAAAGTGCTAAAAATGGTTATTTACTCCGGGTAAGGGCTCTTGGTGGCCTGGATAAGGCAGTATCCTGGTCCCAGTTAGTGGACAAGGGGTCCCTGGCCAGGCGTCTTTGGATTACTTCCCATCCATCGGGTCCCTGCACTGCCACTTGCCTAAGGCAGTCGGTGTGGAGGGGAATGACCCCAGCAGGAGCCAGTAGATGAAGTCGCTCAGGGAGCGACAGCACTACTGTACCTTTGATGTGCCATGCCTTAGGTTGGGTCCTCCCAGCTATCTTCTGGTAGTAGATTGCCTTGATGACAGTACCTGGTTTGAGCGACAGGTACTTGCCATCTAGCTGGAGTTCAGCTAGCTCTTGAGGGGTGGACCTGAGGTACTGGTAGACCTCCTTGGGGTGCTGGACCATGGTAAGAGCGAATGCAAGAGTGAAAAACATTTTTAGCTTGAGTAAGAGGGTTTGTTGTGGTTAGCCAAAAGTTGTCGGACCAATTGTAAATAAAAGTTGATATGCAGCCTGAAAACATTACCTCAGCAAGGCCTGGATCTAGTTATGACTAAGACTTCTTATCGGCAGCTTTCTTACTAAGTTCCCATTCTTTGAGAATCAAGGGAGCATTAGTTAGGTTTGCTTTTGGTAGCCATTCATCCCAGTCTGAACTGAATCCTTCAAACCTTGTAAGATATTCCTTGTACCTCTTCTTTCCTTTGGTAACCCATCGCTCATCAACTATCTTTTCTACATCCCATTCAGGCCTTTTGTCAAAGTCATCTCGACTCATGTTATGGATACTAACATCTTTTACTAATAGAGTCTGCCCTTGCCAACTCTGAATGCGTCCTAAATGAATATTTTCTGATTTCTGCTAAATGTGAATGCGCATATTTGTACAGTTTTATGTCTCCATAAATTGTACTAAATCCAATCTCTCTTGCGCACTTTATTTCATATTTTTAGCTTAAGAACTCGGCGAGATATTCATTAAACAAGTTCAAGCGACAGCATATATAAGGTATTACTAACATAATCCGCTTATAGCTCAACAACGGCTGACGCTATCGATACGATCAAATACTTGATCGATAGCCACGATTCGGGCGTATCTTCTCACCGAAGATCGGCCCGATCCCCGGACTCCTCGCCGAGTTACAGGCCGAAGATCGAACTGATCTGATTGACTGATCAGTTCTGATCTGACTCACACACTGAGTCAATGGACCCAGCTACCCTTAATTAGAAGGCTCTATGACTCACTGAGATGTTGGCTCCGTTCCATGTATATAGTTCATATTATTAATATATCAAACAACCAATAGCATACACTGATCCAGTGATGCCACCGATCTGCACCCAGTCATTACTCTAAAACCGTCCTGTATGGGGATAGGGTGATCCCCATATAGCCAGAACTCTCCTTAGAGATCGGCTTGGCATGACTGTCTCTATTTGGCTCACCCAGGCTTCCCTCAGGGTATAAAAGAACCCTGCTGAAGACCCTTGCAGAGCCACCTCCTCCTTACTCTTACCTGATCGGTCTGGTGTGCTATTTGGTTTGTATTTCTCTTATCTCTTATCTCTTGTGCGATCTATCTGTATCTAATAAGTGGGAACTCAAGTACCTGATTGGATACATCTGTGTGATATTGTCTGAATATATACATTTGCGCTTAACATAGTGTGTAACTAAGTACCTGCCAGTTGTGGGAATCAAGTACCTATTTGGTGTGAGGAAATATACGCATTAGGCGCATCCCATCCATCCATATTAAGCTATCGCTTAAGTATAGATTAAGTTTAGTAATAGTATAGTCCAAGCGGCTAGGGCTGAACTATAATAAGTATATCTAAGGGAACCTGACCGTTGCAGTCTTGCTCTTTATATATTATATTAAGTCAGTTTACACTGTGAAAGGTTAAGACTATCTAAGTGTTACTTGATAATCTCTGAGATCTTATATTAGCCTTCTTATCGAATCTAAGAAGTATTGTTTACTATTGGAGTACTAACCAACTACATTGCTTAAGCTCCAGATATCCAACTGTACTCTAACCCGTAACAACTCAAATGCCTCTTGGGTCTGTCTATTCCTGTGGAGTCGCTATGGTAGGGTTCCAGATGCGCTATGTTGATTACTGGATGTATCTTGTAGCTAGATGGAATCCTAATCCTATAAGTGACATCAGAAATCTTTTCTAAGATAGTAAAAGGTCCTTCATATCGCATTAAAAGCTTCTTTCCTTTGCCTTTGAAGCTTCTAAGTAAACTTAAGGAATGAGGATTTATTAAAACCTTATCTCCTTCCTCAAATTCAATATGAGTGCGTCCTTTATTGTAGAAATCTTCTTGATGTGCTTGGGCTATCTTCAGAGCGATAGAAGCTTGTTCCCTAGTAGCCTTCATACTTTCTTCAAAGGTTTCAGCGGTTGAGTTCTCAACTGTGGGTCTTCCTATGGAATTACTAGTAGAGGCTAAAAGGTCAGAGGGTTTAAACGGCTGAAATCCTCTTAAGAGATAAGCTGGAGTGAAACCAGTGGATGTATGCGTGGTAGTGTTATAAGCAAAAGTAAAACCAGGAAGTATGGTGTCCCAATTGTCTAATGAAGGAGCTACAAAACTTCTAAGAGCTATCTCTAGCGTCTGGTTCATGATCTCACTCTGTCCATCAGCTTGTGGGTGATAGGCAGTAGTAAGCGATCACTTAATTCCTACTAGTGAAGTAAGATGTTCCCAAAATGATCCTGTCCATCTTGAATCCCTGTCAGTGATAATCTGTCTGGGTAAACCATAATGACTCCATATATGATCATGGAATAAAAGTGCGGTTTCTACTTCATTTATTGTCTTTTTACAAGGAATGAAATGAGTATACTTGGTTAGTTTGTCAACTATTGTAAGTATCGCATCATATCCATTACTTTCAGGAAGATCAGTGATAAAATCCATAGTAACTACTTCAAATGGTTGCGATGGTATAGGAATAGATTGTAGGAAACCTCTTTGTCCATGTCTCTTGGGTTTAGCCTTTTGACATAGATCACATTGACGAATATAATCCTTTATGGTTGACTCCATCTTTGGCCAATAGTAAGTCGAAGCTATAGCATTGTAGCATCTATGATACCCTGCATGCGCAGTCTCATAGAGTTGATCATGTACTTCTTGAACTACTTGTACTTGTAAACTCTTTGGTACACAAAGCTTGTAATTATCTTCCTTTACAAAGTATAAAAGTCCATTGTCACCGACTCTGTACTGTTTGTGAGGAGGATTCTTGGGATCCATGTAGGTATTTAGATCCTGCAGTACTTGCTTAAAGTGTTTATCCTCTAAGTAAGCGTCAGAAAACTTCTGAACTTCTTCAGGACTAATACTGACTACTAGCTCATTAGTAGTAGAGGTTGATAGGTAGACCTTGGCTTTGGCTTCTTGGAGCTTAATTTTGCGAGTATAAAACTTGGAAGTGTTCTGAGGCGCTTCGTTCACTAGATAGTGAGCCTTAGCTACCTTTAGTAGTTCTTCTTCAAAGTTATCTCCAAGCTCTCTGAACATGTCTTTGATAGGATCAGGATCGCTAGATTTGAGTCTAAGTGATTCTGAAACATCAGCTAGAGGTCCAAACTGTCGAGGTATTCTCCTTCTAAGTCTAGATAGTGGATCCACATTAGAGTGTACTCTTCCAGCTCTATGTACAATAGATATTCCATGATATGCAGCTAGAACCACTCCCCATGAGAGAAGTCTTCTGTTTATATTTTGGAATGTAGTAGCCCAAGTGAGAGCGGCATGATCTGTAATAGCATCAAATTCTTCACCTTCCAGATATACTTGAAACTTGATTAGTGAATCCTTTAAGCCTAAGGCTTCTCTTTCAGTAGTAGAATAGCGCTGCTCTGCTGGCTTCAATGTCCTAGACCAGTAAGCAATGACTCTTTCTACTTCTACTAAAGTCTCATCAAAATCTTCGGCCCAAGTATTGTCTGGTGTTTGATTTTTGGTTTCAGATACCCCTATAGCCCCCCCAGTCATGTCGTTCTTCTTGGGTTTAGGTATAGGAGCTGAGAAACTTGGGACTGGTTTACCTTTAGCTTTAGCCTTGACGCATTCCTCATATAGTTTTGTTCCTTTGAACCATTTGAGAGGCTCATGGCGCACTTGTTGCAATATTCCAGAAATCCCATAGTCACAAGCATCAGTATACAGTCTATAGCGTCCTCCAGGTACTGGATAAGCTAAAACAGGTGCGTTTGTGAGGGCTAATTTACAAAGATCAAATGCTCTTTGTTGTAAATTATCCCAATGCCAAGAGACTCCTTTCTTCAAAAGTGCAATAAGAGGAGCTATTATCCAAGCTAGGTAAGGTATATAGCGACCAAAGTAGTTCATTTTGCCCAGGAACATTCTTAGATCATCCACATTCTTAGGAATTTCAAGTTGCAAAATAGCGTCAACCTTTTCCTTGTGTGTGGACATTCCAAGCCTGCTTACCTTCTGTCCAAGAAGGAGCAAAGATTGGAAGGCCATATTACATTTGGGTGGCGATAAAGTCAATCCTGACTTAGCAATCGCTCCTAGTACTTTGTCCAAATGAATACAGTGTTCCTCAAATGTTCTGCTAAAAATGACTATGTCATCGATGTAAACCAGTGTAAAGATCCATAAGAATTCTGCAAGAATGTTCTGCATAACTCTCTGGAATATGGAGGGTCCATTTCTAAATCCAAAAGGCATTCTTTTGAATTGAAACAAACCTCTGTGACATCTAAATGCGGTTTTAGGGCGGTCACTTTCCTTGATTCTTAGCTGAGTAAATCCTGCCAAAGCATCTAAGGTAGTTAACCATTGAGCGCCCTCAAGTGTATCTAGAATGTCAGTTTGTTTAGGCAGAGGAAATTCATCAGGAATAGCACACTTATTCAGCTTTCTGTAATCAATACAAAGCCTAGGTTTTCCATTCCTCCATACTATCAGAACTGGAAAACCCCATGGCGACTTGGAAGGCTCAATAACATCAAGCTCTAACCAAGCATCCACTTGTTTGTCTATTACAGCTCGCTTTTCAGGGGAAGCAGAATAAGGTGCCTGTGATATTTCCTTAGTGCCTGGGTACAGATTAATTTCAACTTCTGCAGGATAATCCCCAAGTCGTCCATCTACTCCAAAAGCCTTGATGTTCTTGAGGATGATCCTCTCAAGAGTAGCCTTTTGAGCAGGTGTAAGATCTGGATTGAAGTGAATTTCCTGTAGAAGTTTACTTACAGGAGTTACATCTGTACTTGGTAATTCAGCTGTCTTTGGACCGCCTTCAGGTTCCCTAGAGAGCTCTAGTTCCTCTTCAGTAGGTGGTTCGACAGCTTTCTCCTTCAGTAGAGTATTGATCAAGTGAACTTTAGCTTCAGCAGCCTGTACATCTTCTGAATTCAAGTCCGATTCTTTGTCTAATACTTCCTCAGCATCCTGCATATACCCAATGATATGTCCTTTGGGGATATGAATGGCTCTATCGGAAAAATTAGCAATTTGAATCTTCTCTGTTTCATTATCAATGATACAGTCTGAAATTGCGTAGGTATCTCTAGATTCTTTCCCAGAAGTAATAAGCCTTTCAATGAATCCTAGCTTCTTACCTCTTGGAAATTGTACTTCGATTGGAACAGAAGTTAAATGCTTAGGTCTTAGCCTCACATCCTTAGTCACTCTGACAGGAGTGGATTGGGGAGGTGCTATGCTTAAGACCTTCTTTTGACGCTTAACCTTCTTTCTAAAAGCCTTCTTTTCAGAGTTTGACTTAAAGTCAGGCCTGGTGAATACTTGGAAAGTATTTCCAGCATCATCAGTCCTAGGTTCCATATCAGTGTCTAGGGCATCTACATAACGACCAGTGGTGCCAAATTTCACTATTGTACCTTGATCATTCTCTCTGCTGATAGAAATTTTGTATTGACTGGCGAAGTCATTTCCCAGGATAAATGGCACCTTCATTCCTTTAACTACATAAGCTTCTACTGTCATCTGGACAGGACCATGCTTAGTATAAAAGGTAAGTGGTAAGGTGACATATCCAGTAATAGAAGTCTTTCCAGTCACTTGGATAAGATTGATTTTCTGGCCAGTTTTCTCCTTTGGTGGATTCAGTAAAGAAGTTAAACACTTATGGCTAATAAGCGTTATATCTGATCCTGAATCCACAGTGATTTCATTGATTCCTTCTTCCTCCTCTCCTATCTTTCCCAGGATAGTAGTTGGTTTACATCCTAAGAAAGAAGTTCCAGGAGGTCGATCCATGATTTTCTTGAGTTTTATCATTCCTTTTTCATTCTCTATTCTGGTTTCAGTCTTCAAACATGTCTTATTGGCTACACCATTTACTTCAGTAATAATATTTAAGTTAATTGCATCGACTTTACTCCCAGCCTCCTTTTTAGTTCCCAAGTCCTCTTGCTGGGAGTCAACTTCCTCACAAGAGGGAGTCGACTGGGAACTACCTAAAAATCAGAATCATCAGAGTCAGAGTCAGAATCTTCCTCAGGTTCTGATTCCACTTCTGGTTCAATTTCAGTTTGATAGGCTGGTTCCTCATAGATTGTTTCTAATCCATGAGTTTCTTGGAAGTCGATATCAGTGACTTCATGTCCATCTGAAGTAGTGAAGTGTACTTTAGCAGTTACAGGTTTGACATTAGGGAACCGATTAGGCTGTTTGCATTCTTTGTCAAAGTGCATTTTGCTTCCACAATGCCTACATCCTCTAAGACCTTTCTTAAGAGGGGTAGAGCCAGTTGCAGAGACGTTCTTATCATCTTTGGCATAGAGATACTTCTTAGGAGCCTTGGGAGGACTTGAATTGACAGCATTTACTCTAGCTTTACTGCGCTTCTTGTCCTTCCTTTCCTTCTTGTAGTCCTTAATAGCCTTCCTGATGTCATTTGTAGAGACTGCTGCATGAGTGTTTCTTGAACTGGTAGGCCAATCTTCCAGCATGTCTTCTTTTTCTTTAAGAAGTGCTAGATAGGCCGACCATAGAGCAATGTAGTCATGATCTACTATCTGTTTCCATTGATGAGGAGCGCCTCTAGCAATTTCTCCAATAACATCCCTGTCTGGCCATCTATAAGCGGCGTCAATAAGCTCTTTCTTGCGAAGGGCATATTGCACAGGGGTCTCTTTGTGATGTCCAGATTCCCTGTACCTTGCTTCATGAGCTTTGCTCTTAGCTTTAGATGTCCAAGCTGGAGTCCAAAAGAAATTTCCCAGATGTTCTTTGAATAATTGCCAGTTGCGCATATATGCTACTTGTTCATTAGCAGGAAAAGATTCCCACCATTGCTTGGCCTCCTTGGTGAACCTTAGGTGTACTACCTCAGGAATAGCTTGCGCTATATCTTGACTTCTAGCAGCAAGTTTCTCCAAGTCTTTGAACCATCTAGCTAAAGTATCTGGATTACCATCCCATTCTGGAATGACATCTTGGTACTTAAGGCGAAGGTCTAAGTGTGGAGTGGTAAGCCTTGCTGCAGCAGGTCCTTGAGGGCCTGGTGGGCCTGGTGGTCCCCTAGGTCCTTGAGGTCCTTGGTAGTATATTGCGCCACCAGGTGGCCCAGGAGGTCCTGGCGGACCTTGTCCTCCTCCAGCTGCTCCACCCATTCCTCCTTGTCCTCCAGGAGGAGCTTGAGGTGCAGTTTGCGTATTTCCTGGGTTATTAGGAGGTACTGGCGGTCCTGTGCCTCCTAAGTTTCCTGTGGGTTGAGCAAGAGGTGGATTAGAACTAGAAGGTACTGCTCCAGGATTTGGAGCAGTGTTCACTTTTCCAAATAAGCCAGTAGATGGAATTTGGTTCCAATTACTAGGTCCTCCTAGAGGTCCTGAATGTGTTACAAACCTATTCTTGGTTAATGGAGTACTGGGTACATTAGCTCCAAAAGAAAATGTAGCTTTAGGCTGAGGTTGATGTACATATGGTGTGGACTCTCTCTGAGGTGCTGGAATTGTAGAATCAACTTGTGGTGGAACTAAAGGAATAGCTGTAGTTTCAGGAAGTTGGCTATTCCTATGTCGACTTGGTCTATTAGTTGTCTCACTGGTAGTATTAGAAATACCAATAGTTTCTTGTTGAGTTTTACCTGGTAGAATTCGGATCTTTGGGGGATATAGCTGGGTGCTAGTTAGAGGTTGAGTATTCCTCAAAGGCTGACTAGTAGTATCAGCTAATCCATATAAATCCTTTCTACTGTCACTAGGGTGAAACCCAAACAATCCAGTAGTAGAGACCTCTGGTTGAGGTCTAATAGGCGAAGGGCTAGGAACAGTTTCTGTAGATTCAGAGTCTTCATGGAGAGTTGAAAGATTGCCAAGAGAGCGATGAGCATCTCCTCCAGGAGTGAAGGCTGAACTCATCCTTTGCTCCCTGGTTTCCTTAACAGGAGTATAAGTAGGTATATGCGACTTCATTAGTTGAACTGGTTTATCATCAGTCAAAATTCTGGTGTGCATAGTTCCTAGTAAAGTATTATCTCCTTCAGTATCTTGGGAAGCATTGATGCGAGTCATCTCTTCAACTAATTCTTCATCTCTTCTTAAGTCATCTTCATACTGATCAATCTCAGCTTTGTCCAGGACATACTGGGTTCGATTAATTTCAACTGTTTCTCCAGTTTGAACAAAAGAAATGTCCATAGGATCTCTTCCTCTAGGGGCATATTCAGGAGTACTTCTTGAAGACTGAGAGTTTTCCCATAATGCTTCATTTGATTCCTTCTGTTTGCCCTTTAGACTAGTTTCAGAGATACTCTTGTAAATATAAGCCAAGAATCGTTCTACTTCATCTCTATACAAAACAGCAGCTATCTCAAAAGACTTCTTAGTAAACAGATAAGGTTTACCAGCAGTAGGCCATCGAGGTACTGTGAGTTTTGCAGGAGGAGTAAGTTTAGGTATCCTTTCCCTTACTTGTCCTAAGAGCGTTTGTAGACCAATAGTAAGCTTGCGTTCCTCTATATAGGAGTAAGTACCAACAGGTACTTGAAGGTCTGGTTCCATAAGGTCTGGTTGGAAGGTACAGACACTGTCCAAGGTAATCAAGTATTCCTTAGCCCATTGAATACATCCAGTTGAAGGGTAATAGTTGTATTCAACAGTAGGAGCGGATTTCCCATAAAGATGCCTTCCCAGATTTCGACATATCCTTCTCCTATCATTAAGAGAGGGATTCAGCCTAACTCCATTGGTTAAGGCTGCGGAGTGGGGTTGCCACTCATAGTAATATTTCTCATTGGAATTCAAAGCCTTGTAAGTCTTCTGAGCTGGAAGCATGGGTTTGTATTCTTCGATCCATTCTTGATCAGGTTCAAACTTCCTGATTGAAAAATCGGATTGGTCTGCTCTATGATACTCTGTTGGCTTAGGAGAGTTCCTTCTTGATAAGGAATCTTCAGGCCTGATAATAGAGCTAGTGGGTCGATCTACTGGTTCAGTAGAGACTGGTGGATTGGTACCAGGTCTTACTCCAGTTTCTCCAAAGCTTCCAGGTGGTTGAGGCATAATCGATTCATCTGCCATTGCAAAAACTCTTCTTCTCCAATCAAGTAGTGATTTGAGGTAAATGGTTTAATCGCTGAGAGAGTAATAGCTAGTTTCAGCTTCTTCAGCTGTTTGGTAGTCTGATGAACTTTCTTCTTCTGAGGAGCTGATCTCCCAACTGGTTGAGCTATAGTGATCGCTTTCTGAGAAGTCTAATTCTTCAACTATAGGATCAATAGTATCAGAATCGTCAAAGACTTGATTGATACTATAATGAGAGATAGTGGTATAGATAGCGTCTAGCAATAGATCAAGATAATCTTCACCAAACCAGTTCTGGTAATCGTAAAAATAGGACTTGAAATAAGTTGTCCTTTGATGGGCGAGATGTTCAGTTATTTCAAGCTCAAATTCAAGTTGTCTTGATAGAAATGTTCCTCTTTCAGTTCCTTCAGATACTCTCCTGGGATGAAAGAAGTGAAATGCTAATGAGGTATGCACTAATCCAGTCCAAGTAGTACCAACTATGGTAACGTTTGGTTCAATGATATTAGAAGGGAATTCTGAATCAAAACTCCAATATAATTCAATCGGTCGATCAGTAATATAGAATCGATTGGGTCTTGGCCAGTCAAGTACTATGGCTAACTTGGCCTTAAGAAGTTCTTGAAGTAATCGCCTCCTAAGTGGTTCTTGAAGGTATTCAATCTTGATAGATGTTCTTGTTGAATCTCCTAACTGGGAGAGCCAATGTTACGGACTAGAGGAATTTTAATGGAATAAATGCGTTAAGATAAATTCCTAAGTGCTTAAAGTAACTCCCTTATTGGTCTAGGGAATTAGTTCGAGGAGATTCACAATAGACAATACTCAAGATCGAAGTAAATCCCTTTCACAGTGTAGATTGTCTTAAATCGATAATCTTAAGAGCAAGAGTACTTCGCTCAGGTTCCCTTTATAGAATAGGATTTATAGTTTCAACCCTGGTTGCTAGAACCGACTGATACTAACTGATTTACACTAATCTAGCTTAATGTCTTATCACACAATGTATGCGCCTAAGGTATCCTTATTTCCTCACGTCTAATAGGTACTATATTCCCACAATAGACAGGTACTATGTAAGATACAAATGTAGGCACCAGTCACACAAAAGATAAGAGAAATAAGAGACAAAGACAAAGCTAAGCTAGCGGGTGTAAGGTGAGGTGAGGGAGGAGGCCTTCAGAGCGCCCCCTTTTATACCCTGCAGGTGTACAGGTCTGAGTACACAGATGTACACTGAGTGCGAACCAGTACAGTGGTGAATACTGCTAGATATGGTCTGCCAGCCATATCTAGGATAGTGTGAGTAGGAGTGGCAGATGTACTGGTGGCTAGCTAGCGATGCCATTGGCTCATGCATATATTGACACGTATATCTATACTAAATACATGGATTGACACGTCACAGGACACTTGGAGGATGCCTACTGGATGGCTAGAGTCTTCCCAGACGCTAGGTAGCCAGTAGAAAGCATAGTTAGCCACTAGACAGGTGTCGATGATGTGGCGCCTATGTGGAGGCCTCCTATTGAGCCACTAGTCTTTGGGGTCTCCTTAGACTAGTTAAGGCGACTGACACGTAGCAAACACGTAGAACAGGCCAAGGGCTCTCTAGCGCAAGTGTTACCTAAGGATTACATGCAGAAATGATAGAGATACAATACTAACAAGTCAAGGGAGTTTAAGCCACTGGCGCTTAAACTTAGAAGGGCTGTAACTCGCTCAGTTCTTATCCGTAAAATAAGAGAAAATACTCGTCTGAAAGCCAGACGTGGGTAGTATTCAATCGCATATACAGATCTCGTACATTGGCACGAGTTACAGGGGAAGCGCAGGCATACATGAAATAAAACAGATAAAATGGCCATTAATTCAGGACAGGAGCGATGCATGATTAGACTTGATTAAATGCCCTGGATATGAGAAATGTCAATATCCATGACACAAGCACAACTTGAGAAGCACGGCCGACGCCTTTTCAGACAGATGGGTAGACAAATATTTAGAAACTCAGGCAGGGGAAACTCACCTGGGAATCAGCCACCGTCACCTGGGAACCCGCCGCCTCCGCCACCAAGCCAGCCGGGAGCTTCACAGAGTCGTCCCAAGCCAAACAATCATGCGAATAACCAATCAGGACCTTCACGGCCACCTCAAGGGCCTCGGAACTCTGGTCCCAGGCAAGGAAAGCCAAGTATGAGTAAAGAAGAGCGAAATGAGCTCAGGGCAGCAGGCAAATGCTTCGTATGCAAGGAGACAGGACATACAGTCAAAGATTGTCCGTCCCGTACAACAGCCAAGCCTTCAGGAATGCATATAGCAGCTATGCAGCCGGATTATGACCTAATTGAGCGACTCCGAAGAGAGCGAGAAATCGCTGACATACCAATAGCCAGCATTCGCCCTGCACTCTCTGGTGAACTGGATAGCGACACCGAGTATGAGTATGATGCGTTAGAGGTTGACACTACGCACGCAGGATCTCTCCTTGCTGAGATATTAGAAGAGATCACACCATATTCGAACATAGTTGTAACCGAAACCGATCGCTTCAGGATCACCACAAACAGCTGGATTACATTCGAAATGACCTACGCCGAAATCGCACAACAGGTGCGAGAAGCCTGCATGACAGCAGAGCAGGAGAGAATCCGAGTCAACTCGCAAAACAACCAGGCTCTCCCAGCGATCGATGAGGAGAGCGAGTCAGATCAGACCAACGACGAAGATTGGAGCGAAAGCGATGAGGAAACACAGCGTCCAATCGCTGGCCCAAGTACTCACCCAAACGCTACCGAAACCCGGTCGAACTCAGTCGACGGAGTCGACACAGAACTCAACGCGCTTCGCATAGGAGACCAGAAGCGCGGAGAGTCGAGCACTCGCGTTGTTGAACGAAATGCAGCACGCCCAAAAGATATCACACGAATCCTACCAAGGCCAATCGTAGTTGAAGCAGCGGTTGATGGACAGAAGGTACGAGCCTTGATTGACTCTGGATCACTTGGTGACTTCATATCTACTACAGTCGTTGACCAGCTCAAGCTTGAGCGCCAAACACTAGCCAAACCAATCGGACTTCAGATGGCAGTGACGGGTTCACGAAGTGCAATAAATTATTCTGTAGTGGCAAAGTTCTCATACCAGGGAATAGACGAAACTCGTCGATTTGATGTCATTAACCTCGATAATTATGATATGATCCTGGGGACGCCATTTCTACATCAGTACGAAGTTATTGTGTCCTTTAGCCCGCCTGCCGTATCAATAGGCAGAAGAACCGCAAAGCCAATTCATCGGGAGACAGCGCTGGTGATCGAATCACTAGCAGCTCGCATGTATGAGGATATCATTGAGCAGCGCCGAGAAGTGCTTAGAGTATATGGCGCGGATCTGTGTAAATCAATGGCAGACACGCCACTCCCGCCATTCCGAGCAATAAATCATACGATTCCTATCATCGACGAAACTAAACAATACAAAACACGTCCTGTGAAGTGCCCAAAGCCACTCGAAGGACTGTTTGATGAAAAATTTGGCGCATACTTGAATACCGGCCGATGGAAGTATTGCGCAGGCGTAAATGCGACACCAATGCTCATCCTGATGAAGAAATCTAAGGACGGAAAAGTTGCACTTAGAACAGTACTGGATAAGCGAGAGATAAATGCGAATACCTACAAGCTTGCATCGCCTCTCCCAGACATCAACGACATACTGGTTGAAGTTTCCAGACACCCATACCGAAGCCTGATCGATGGAAAAGACGCATATGAGCAGATCCGTGTGATTCCCGAGCATGTTCACAGAACACTATTCATGACGCCAAAAGGAACAATGGTTAGTCATGTAATGCAACAAGGGGACTGCAATGCAGGAGCGACGTACCAAGCGCTCATGAATCATATATTTGCGGACTTCATCGGAAAATTTATGTTCGTATACCTCGACGACATTATTATATTCTCGGACACAGCTGAAGAGCACGAGAAGCATGTTAAGATGGTATTCGATGTGCTACGAAAAGAGAAACTTTATCTGAGCCCAAACAAGATGCAACTATTCGCCGATCGACTCGAGATCCTTGGGCACGTAATCACAAATGAAGGGATTGCGATGGACCCGCATAAAGTCGACGCGATCGAAAAATGGAAAGTGCCAAACTCGAAAGAGCAACTGGCAAGCTTTCTGGGCGCAGTCGGGTACTTAGCACCAAACTGTGCAGAGATTCGCATCCCCATGGCCGTGCTATCAAAGCGTGCATCAGCAACGCAGCAATGGCGATGGGAAGCGACCGAGCAACGCGCATTCGCTGAAATCAAAGATATTGTAGCTAAGCATCGAGACTCGAACCGAGTAGCTCTTGACTACTCACCTGGAGCGCCGCCTATCAACCTGACGACCGATGCATGCTGCACCGGAGCCAGCGGAGTCGTGAGTCAGGGCGAGGACCTGAAAACGGCCAAAATCGCGGCGTTCTGGTCAGGCAAGTTCACAGCGACGCAACAGAATTACCCTGTACACGAACAGGAGCTATTAGCGATCAAAGAATCGCTCGAGCGATTCAAAAACATACTACAAGGCGTGAAGGTTCGCGTATTCACCGACCATAAGGCGCTAGAATTCTTCGCCACGCAGAAGAACCTATCGGCTAGACAAACACGCTGGTTAGAAAAAATCAGCGAGTTCGATATAGACATCAAGTACATACCTGGCGAGACCAATATCCTCGCCGATGCACTGTCCAGGATATACAGCAACGAACCTGAAGGTGTCGTTCGAAGCCAATCGGAATACGTGATCGATCCAGATCACGAAATCCCACAGATACTGGTGGGATCAGTAAGACACGACGGCAGGTCTACAACGGGACTCACCGAGCCACTGAGCATTGGGGAAGAACTCAAAGCCCAGCTCAAAGTTAGGCAAGAAAACGAAGCTAGACGCAGTCAGCGTGAGCGGAAACCAGTAGAAAAATACCTGAACCAACCGCAACGAAAGCGCAGGACAGCTAAGGCCGCGAAACCGAGCCCAAAAGTCGAAGAAAAGACTGTCACGCCGACGCCAAACGAGCCCAGTGAGCCACCAAAGGTTGTAGAACCAGAGACAAAGCATACACACCGAAAACCGAAGCCAGAAATCGAGCTAGAAACTGCTCTCACTGAGTGTGTAACCGAATTCGTGCTACCAGACAGCCTGAAAGGCCGATACAAAGAAGACCCAGCATTGAGCCATATAGCATCAGAGCCGGGTCAGTATCGAAATTTCGAAATACGGGACGACATACTGTACCTAAGAAGAGATGAAAACCTGGTACTATGCGTGCCCGACGTTAAGATTGGTGAACGATCGGTTCGAGAGGTCGTCATCACGCACGCACACTCGATCCTCGCACATCTAGGAGCGAAAAAGACGTTAGCATGGCTACGAACCCAAGTATGGTGGAAATCAATGGTAGACGATGTTCGCGAATACTGCGAATCGTGTACAACGTGCGCCGCAAACAAGTCGAGCACCCAGAGACCTCTAGGACTGCTCCAAGCGATGCCAGTGCCTTCGTACCCCTGGCAATCGATAGGCGTCGACTTTGTAGGCCCGCTCCCCGAATCGGAGACACGATACGGCACATTCGATATGATTACAACCGTAATTGATAACCTGACACGCATGGTGCATCTAATACCGACCCGACAGGAATACACAGCTAAAGACATAGCCGAAGTTATATTTGAGCACGTCTATAAGCTACATGGGATGCCAGAACGAATCGTCTCGGACCGAGACTCATTATTTACATCCACATTCTGGACTCGACTCGCTGAACTGACAAAAACCGAGCTTAGGATGTCGTCGTCGTACCATCCGCAAACTGACGGAATGACGGAACGAGTGCAGCGAACATACACGAGTTTACTGCGTATATGCGCCGGAAAGATGCAAAAGGAATGGGCGAAAAGCTTACCAGCAATAGAGTTTGCCGTTAACTCAGCGAGATCCGAGGCAACCGGCCTGTCGCCGTTCTACCTCAACTACGGCAGAACGCCATCATTGATGGTCAGGGACACCGACTCTAAATTCCCAGGAGTAAGCGAGCACATCAAACGGATAAAAATGGCAGTCATGGCCGCACACGATGCACTAATTGATGCACGAGCCAAGATGACAAAGCAAGCCAACAAGCGCCGACGACCAGCGGAGATGAAAGAAGGCGATCTAGTCTATATCTCAACCCAGAACATGCGCTTACCGAAAGGACAGGCACGGAAATTAGCTCCCAAATTCGTCGGACCGTACAAGATTGCCCGAGTGATTACCCAAGGAGCATCATACGAGATTGAGTTACCAAAAGAAATGAAAGCAAAAGGGACTCACCCCGTGTTTCATGCATCGCTGTTGAGACCGCATATACCCTCGGATGACAGGAAATTCCCTGGCCGCGAGTATCAGCAAGTAATATCGCTTGGAGACGCGCCGCAAGAATGGGCGGTTGACCGAATCTTGTCACACAAAGGCAAGGGACGAAAGGCAATCTTTCAGCTAAAATGGAAATCCGGAGATATGACTTGGGAACCATACCGAGTAATTAGACACCTCGAGGCACTTGACGCATACTGCGAGGCACAGGGCGTCGCAAATATTGCCAAACTAGCAGCAGGGCTAGACGATGTCGACGGAAGTGAGCCAGAAGAATATGAGCTAAATTGCATCGCAATCAGTCAAGCTCAAGAGAATAAAAGGCAGGGGGGAGACGACTCACATTCTTCACCTCCCACTTTCTCACTACCTGAATCCTCTACACTCTTAGACGATATGAACACCGAGCAGAGCATCTACCTCCAGACGCTCCAGATGATCGTCGAAAACCAGAAGCTAGAGCGTGAGAGCCGCGACCGGTCACAGGCCGATACGAACCAGGCGCTGATACAGATGGTGCGCGAGACTAGCAACATCATGAACGGGGGACAACACAAGAATCAAGGACGCAAGAACGGAGGCGGGAAGGGAACTCACAGGAGACGAACGGCCAAGGCACGAGCGGCAGGACGCAACCCAGGCGCAAGGAACGAGCGAGCCACCAGGGGCGAGCAAAACACTCGAGCGGACGCCCGCACGAATAACCGGACAGACACCCTCCTATCCCTCTCGCAGGATGACTGGACTAGCGCCGCATTTACTGCAACCGGCGGTATCGAAATTGCTACGAATGATCTGCTGACGAGCAACGAGCCGGGCCCAAACCCACTTATTCCTATGCCCGTACCCGCATATACGTCGCCAGCAAACGGAGCGCAAGGTCTGCCGATCCAAGTCAACACCCATACCCGATTAGCCGAGGTGAACCTAGCCGTACCCACCCTCTCCACCCAAGTCGGTCAGTCTACCGAGCCTACGGCTACAAACACAGACTCCGATGAGTCAATCGATTATGAAGACGAGTCCATGGAGGACGCAGGAGGCGCCCACACTGAGGGACACTAGGCGGGTCGCTCCGCGACCCGGAAGGGCGAATGTGAGGTGCGAGAGCGCACTCACACAAACAGCACAGCCTCCGGCTGTGCCCATCTTATCTATCTGATTAACCACGGTCTCCTTCTCCTATCTATTACATGTAACGGTTTCATGCGTGTATTTAAGAGCCTCGTCCTGTACCTACAGTTCCTCACCTCTACTCTCGAATACGAGTACTTAGCAAGTCATCGCTCCTCTCCTGAGCCTCGACACCGCCAAGACCCTCGTCCTCGACAGTTCGGCTCTTCGAGCCTTACAACGAGCCATGGTAGGGAGCAATGATTCCTAGCCGTCGGGACGTAAGGACGGGCACGGACAGTGGGTGGGGTGAGGAAGCCGAATCGCGGTGGTGGGAGAGAGGATCTGTCGAACTTGCCGGACTCCGGACACGGTCGATTAGCTGTCAGTGATCGACAACATCGCTCCCTCAACCACGATCAAAGCAGTGTGGTCATACTCGATCGATCACTCCAGTTGTTCAGGGTCCAACCGACACGGTACACATCGAACGCGAGTACAAGTTTCGACTGTCCGCTTCCGTTACGTGGTATTCGCACGCAGACGCAAAGCCAAAGCGATTTGGTGCTTCGATCCCACAGCCACATCGAGCGCAAAGGAAACAGATATGTATAGCCGTTTCTGGAGCGGGATATCCACATTCTCATCTTTATCTGACGGTGTCTTGTCCGTTTACATTCGCTGATGGATTGAGGTCCAACCCATTCGTGGGTTGTCAATGGCCTAGATTGCGCCAAATGGCGTATGGCGTCGGAGCAGATCCTATACAATCAAAACTTATGCAAGCTCACCAGATGGTTTGACGTCAGAAAAAGACCAAATGTATACGTTCGCTGTTGTGGTTGACTACTCGGCTCAATCAACAAACCGACACACAACTCTGACTCCCCCTCGCTCCTGTTGACTCCTTCCTTTTCGTCTCCGTTGAGGCCCGTCTGAGGTCACAGACCTGAACTCCGCCCACTCCCGCGCAACATTCTATAAATCCCGTGCGGTCAACTCTGCTCTCGTCGTTTGCTTGGATGCTCTTTCTTGTGATTATACCGACAGCTGGAGGCGTGTGGATCTGATTCCCAACTCCTAAGTCTAGTTCACCCGTGCACGCTAATGGCCGTTTGGATCATCAGTGGGTAAGGTTCGAGAGCTCTAGGTCGGAGATCGCGTTCGGATGGGAGGCTGACGTTGTCAAAGACTCTGGTCGAGTCGTTTCCGTACTCGAGCTTAGCCAAAGAGCGGCGTCGAGGCCCCTGTGAGTAGCTGTTCACAACCTGGGTGTGAATACGAGACGCCTGAAGCCTAGAAATAGCGTGCCGGGTCTAAATATGTGATTCCATGATCAGCAAGAGAAATAGTAAACAAAACGCAGATGAACGTACTGAGATCCAACCCGAAACATCCGGGACTACCACCACACTCGGGTTATGCATGGTATCTACCCAGAACGCTTTGAGGTCCTGTCAACTCGGCCGCGTAGCGAGAGCACAAGGAACATTCGTCTCGTTGTCCACCCGGTGAGGTTGATTGCACGAGATATTGACAGTTACAGCACGAGTGAGTTGGGTTCAGAAGAGATGGAAATGTTGTAATGAAAAATGGTAGAACCGTCGAGAATGAATGCCGGTCTGGGTATGAAGCTGAGACCACGGCGGGGACACAGTTTATCAAGTAGAAGATGCGATTCGGTCAGAATGTTGTGAACGGTCCTCGGGAGTATGCTCTGCGATGAGCCAGTCCAATGAGAGCGGTTTTTGAGAGTGATAGAGATAGTCGATATGAAATAGTGATGAAGCTGCGAGCACGAGCCTCATGGTTGTGGTCGGCGAGGACGGGCGTAAAGAACTGGACCTGCCAGACCAGACATCAGCCACGTGGTTCAAGGTTTGATGGGCAGCTTGGGTGGGGCCTTTCCTGGTTCCAACGCACTCCTCGCGAAGGAGCTCTTGAGTCGCAGCCGAGTCGTCTTTGCCATTGTGACTTGAGTCCCGGCCAATTCTGATATCATGTTCACGCTCCGCCAAAGCGTTCTCCTTCCAACTAAAAATCGCGTGTGCTATTATTAAAAATTCTTCGAAGTTACCACCGAAATAGATTTATGTATTTGCATCTAACTCACATACTAAGAATTACATTCCCAATGCCACACAATGAAGTGAATCTGATGTCGTATCATGGGAATCAAAGGCCACTGGGAGCGCGGCATCGCTAAAGACAGTATGGTACGAGCTTAGGAGGGACAAAGCTCGAGGAGGCGAAAGGCTTGGAGCTATGCGGAACAAGGTTAGAACAGATAAAGGGACTAACAGAATCAGACTTACCAACTCTACAAGTTCCCCATCTGAGATGTGCTTCGCCTGCGATCGGTGTTTATTCAACCACTCGGCATGCCATGAGTTGCTGTCGCCTATTACTCCACTCGTACGCCGCCCCTAGCCCTGCACTCATTCCGCCCTCTTTCATCCTTCGATCAGTTGTTCGCAGCTCCAATGTGGCCATCAAACACTCGATTTGCGTCCCGATCGCACCTCCAGCATGTCGAAGTAGTTTGCTATACCCCCCCTTGGCATTCAGCTCCCCTACTCCCCAGACTTCGCCGAATGGTACACATCGTACAGTTGTTGAGGCCTTGAACTGTAGATGAGGTCGAGTTATTGATGGAAGTCGAACCCGAGACAGTGTACTTGCGCCTGTCACCCGAGCACGATCGGGAGCGAGATAGGAACAAAAGGTCAGCCCAGTCGTGTGCGACTCGACCCCGCTACTCGCCAGACCGGGTCGAACAAGACGAGCTGTATCCGGGTAGAGCCTCGAGCGAACGTAGAGTGCCGGGGAGACGCGTTGAACGCAACGATCTCGCCCAGATACAGAATGAAAATCGACAGGGTGTAACGGTCCGAGATCTGCGAGGGTCGAGACTATGTGTAGATGCCGTTACGTCCGGACGATCGACTGGCAGACGCCCTGGTCGACTTGGCTTTGGCAGATGGAGAGGGACCGATAGCATGGAGGACGAGCGCAGACGGAACGAGGGACGACATGTTTGCACTGCCAGTCTGGTACAAAGGCGATATCTCGTTATCAGCCGAGTGAATGAACGCATGTCACTGAGAGACACTTACCGAGCTTCGCGGGATCACGTTCTAAAAACATTAGAACTGGTCAGCGCGGTGTTGGGTGGCCGTTTACTCTGGAGCTTGATGCTGACTCGAAATGAGCAGGCTGCGAATCGCTCATATTCCTGCAGGACCGAGGAATTCAGTCACCATAGCGGTACCGAGCGCGACGACGTAGATCGGTGAGGTAGTGGACTGAACGGGGGCGACTAGGAACCTTGTCGGTCTCTTGAATAACTTCTGTCTGGGACATAGGGTTCGCTCGAGGGGTGGACCAAAGGGGGATCGAGGAACGGGGGTACGCCTGGTAGATGAGTGAGGCAAGTCGATTGGATGACGAGCATCATGGTACCTATACAAAGCTTTACAACACGCCTATCGCGAACAAGGGAAAACGAACCAAACGTATCCCGCCGAACCACTGTGTTATCACTCACAAACCAAGGCGGCGATGGAGGTTGTGCAGTCGAGTCCTGATATTGGCAGTACCTCATGGTGTGTCAAAAGGGAGCGATCGTTCGAGGGGCAGCCCTAGTCGCGTCTATGCTAGCCTGCGGAGATGAACCAAGTGGAACCGTTGTGCGTAAGCATTTGCCTACCAGACATGTGAGTCGCGTCGCATATGCCACAGGTCTTAGGACGCACCAATAACGCCGAGGTAGGCCAAGGACTCGAGCCAGGTCGTGGTCAGACAGCGTTGATCAACCACAACATGTCCCACCCAAGCCAGCGGGTCGATCACGTCAGCAATTGCAAATCCATTTTGGGAGGGTAAACAGCGCCTCTTCCCTCGCATTCTGGTGGAATGGCCGATCGCTCATCAAACTGTTCTGGCACAGGGTCAGCATTGCTCTTGCTCGAGGCTATACCTGAATCATGAGTAAGCCAAGAGAGCGTATCGACTCCGTTTGCCAAAGTCTAACCTTGGTCCCCTATCGCATCCGTCACCTGCACTCGCAGCCTCGGTTTTCTATTTGTTTCGACGATTTGACTTGTACGCCGCGGACATCAAATGCATTTTGCTAATAAATACATCGATTCCCCGTCTCTCACGATGGTGAACCATGATACACTTAACTATAACCAAAAATTCGATCTCACTCGCCACTCGGCCAGGCTCTCACAGTTCCTCACCTACACCACGCCAGCATCTACACGAGCGTATACTGGAGAACGTCTATTTCTTCAACCCGCCCTGCTCTCCAGTTCATTTATCTGCCGTTCTAGCGTGTCGTACTCCCGGCGTCGGCTTTCACCCATGACACGGTATGTCTCGAGAAGATTGCGCATGGACAAGAGTCTACGTGGATGACTAGCCCCGAGGGTATACTTTTGCTCTGCTACCACTCGCTTTTCGAGCTCCTCCGCCTGCTCGTATCGACCTTGACGATAGTATGTCAATGCAAGGTTGAGCATGCTGGTCAACGTCTCCGGATGACCTTCGCCGTACACTCGCTTGCTAGCTTCCAGCTCCTTCAGCTGCAGCTCCTCTGCCTCGCCATATCGACCCTTGGCCAAGTACGTCATTGCCAGGTTGCACATCGTGTTCAGCGTATGAGGATGCTCGTCCCCTTGCCTGCGTTTCCTCACTTCCACCACATACTCCTGCATCGACTCTGCCTCATCGTATCGACCCTGATGGTAGTATGTAGATGCAAGTACATGCACCGAAATCAGGGTCTCGGGATGCTCGTCGCCTGACACTCGCTTCCTGGCATCTACGACCTTGAGCAGCAGTGCCTCTGCTTGGTCGTATCGACCCTGGGCCTCGTACGTGTGTGCAAGATCGTGCATACTCGAGAGTGTGTCGGGATGGTCGTGGCCATGGACTCGGGTGGATGTGTCGAGGATGTGCTGGTGGAGGGACTGTGCGTCGGTGTATCGACCAAGGTCGAAGTATGTGCGAGCAAGGTTTCGCGTGACTATGAGCGTCTCACGGTGCTCGTTTCCTGAGACTCGCTTCCGGATCTCCACGACTTGCTCTTGTAGCGCCAGCGCTCTCTCGTACTGGCCAAGTTGTCGAAGGTCGACTGCAACATTATTCATGCTAGAGAGCGTTGCGTCATGCTCCTCTCCGAGTCTCTCTTTGCTCCCAGCCATCACGATCTGATCTAGCTCTAACTCCTTCTCCCGTTTCCCAGCTCGATAGTAAACCTCTGAGAACAGTACAGCGTTGTTCGGCGTTGGTGGAGCGCTTTCATATAACAGCTTAGTCACATGCACCTCGACTACACGTTTGTATGTCAAGCTATCCATCGTGTCCTTGTAATCAATTGACGCCGCTAGTAGCAGTGCAGTATGCTCTCTCGCCACTTCAACCGGATGTTCGACCACGGTACTCGCCCAGTCGTGTACAAGCACATGTATCGTATATGCATCACTCGCTCTGTCGAAGTTCATAAGCGAATAAGATAGTAGATCTGCCATAGCGTGTCGGAAGGCGTGCGAGTCCCAACCATCCGTGGAGTCAAGATACGGCTTCAAACACTCTGTGACGTATGCTCGCACTTCGCTTTCAGACTCAGTAGCTGGAATCCCGAGTTCGTATGACTGAAGTCTAATTGCCGAGCGCTGGAAGATCTCCTCGATGATGTTCGTGTAGTGCATGAACGACATCAAACAAAGAAGTCGTCGCGAGTTGACGCTCAGCTGCTGGTAGCTCATGTGCCAGGTGGTGTATACAGTCTTGTGGTAGTCGTCTACTTGTGCTAGCACAGGCAGGCGCTCCTCGAGCGTGCGCTGATGGTTTTTGACAAACATATCTCGATACCAGGCGATGGTACACTCCGAACACCGGATGTATGCGCCTGCCTGGGCGATGGCCAGTGCCAGATAGCCGAAGCCCTGCACCAACGTCTGACAGTTGGATTAAACTGGAAACCTGGACGCAACAAACACTCGCCTGCAACAGCTCGACGACCGCATCTTGTTCAGATTTATCCAAGCTTGTAGTCTCTCGCCCCGCCTTTCTCAGCAGCAGCTCTCTTCCTTCGCTCTCCGTCATGCTCCCTACCCTGTAACTCGGCCTAGTCCCTTGTCCGAGCATAGCTAGCGCCGGTATGCGAGTCGTGACAACTATGCTGCCGTGATTGCACTTGGGTAAGAAATCTCCTAGTCGGACCGAGGGGTCGTCCGCGTTGTCAATCACCATTAGCCATCGCTCCCGCTGGTTGCCCAACCACTGTAAGGCGGACTGATGTGACTCGTTCAGTCCCTTTTCCTTCGCGAATCCCGCAAGCGAGCTCTCGGCGGTCTCAGTAGATGTGGCGTCGACAAATACAACTTCCGTCCAGAGGTCCCTTGTTTGTTCCACGGCCTTGAGCGCCAGCTGGGTCTTGCCGGCGCCTCCAAGTCCGTACAGAACAAAGACACAGCGTTGGGTGTCGCCTTTGGATATGCACTCGGTGATCTGGTCGATGATATCTTGACGACCAGTGAAGGATGGGGTTGGAGAAGGACACGCTATATGTCCCGAGGCCGCCTGGATTGCTGCTGGGGGCTGCACCTCGCCATCTATGGGAGACCCTACAGTGTCAACGATAGGCTTACGAGTGAAAAAGCTGCGTACTTATTCGTCGAGCGTCTATCGTCGGCTTCCTGTCCCCAATTGCGCTGACAGCTTCATCGATGCTGTTTCCTACTCTTGCTCCGCGCATATATGCTTGCGTATCCGCTGCCACTTGCCTCAGTTTCTCCCACTCGCTCAGTCTGACCGTTTGTACTCCTTGAGAGACGCTGAACCGGAAATATACCCCTTTCATCAGACGGAACCGCGAGTCCATCTCCTCGGCTACTTGTTCAGCGTCAAACGCCATCTTTTTAGTTACACCGAGCACATCGGTTGGCACAAATCCCATGATCCATGACCTGTTCGACAGCCGAATGGTGTCCGGGTGGCCGGTGCCTATGCTCACTACCGTCGACACCTGGCGATCAGGCATCGTCTCTTTCACTTCTCCGAGCACGTGTTTCGCTGGGTTGTTACAGCCCAGTCCGCCGTCAACAAACGACTGCCGCAGATTATCCGGCCCGATATCGATGGACTTGAACATCTCAGGATGAGCCATCGTCGCGCTCAGTACCTGCCAGATAGGACAGTCGGGCATTTGGTTGGCAGCACCCTGGTAGGACCTGAAGATGCATGGGATGCCGGCGTTCATATTATCCGCTGACATGGCGAACACCATACTATAGGCAGAAAATAAGCCAGTTATGGGAGATGCTTAGCTCGTGCTTACGTTTTACAGGCTTCCCCGCCCGCACTTGTATCCATAAGGCGAGTGTTCTCGTCTCCAGTGATGTCTTTTACGATCTTTTTGAATGCGTTCTGCAGCTTCGTGGTTTTGTACCTGGTGCTGCCCATCCACTTCTGCTCCAAGAACACCTCTGCTAGGGTCACATAGCAGTCTATCGCTTGTCGTATAGGTATACCGAGGCGTCCGACCATGCATGCGATTACACTTGATGTTACACTCCCTGTCAGCGCTCAATTCGTACACAACGAACACCAACTCACGCTCCGGTTCCAGCGCCGGCTACGACATCGAAATGGTCTCGCACACTCGCCAGACTGTTCAGTTCCAGCTTGCGCTGTAGTCTAGTCATGAGCTCATTGAGTATGATGAGCGAGGATAAGCCTCGTGCGCCTCCTCCCTCTGTTGTTTTTTTAAAAACAAACGATCAGCATATAACCCGAGAGGAGAAGGTGCCACGTACCCAGAATCAGTATATTCAAAGCACGCGTTACGTCTCTTCTGTCTGACATCGTTGACTTGGTCGGAGTCGGTAAGTAACAAGGTCAGTAGGGTTCACCCAGATGGGCGTCAATTCGTTACGTAAGAGGCAGTGCTTGAGTCTCAATGTTGGTCGCAAAAGGCCAATATATGCACATTCCGATGCTCGAGACTAACCATATAATCAAGCTCCATTCTAGGCTGACTCCAAAAAGTGTGTTACAGGTGCAAACATCCCAATCAATGCTGACCTCAACGACAGGATGTGAATATGGGAGAAAAAGTGGCGTACTCCACTCACGGATGACACCCACCCGAGTCTCTCGAACCCCAGTCCCTTGAGGTTGCTTCGTCGCATGCCCCCATCCCCCTTTTGCCCTGCAACTCTCCACTCGGATCTCTGCCCATAGCTCCACTATGCATTTGTTTGTCGTGAGAGGTCACTCAGATACGTGATCCGCATGCCGAAATGGCTCCAATAATCAATAGTCGATGTTTGTCTCGTCGAACCCCTTGGGGCTCTATTAACTGGACAGAAGAGTAGTAAGCATAAGTCAAACACGCTAGACTCACTCGCACCTAGTAACTCTTCGGCTCATCTACAGCAACATACTGAGATCCTGGATAAGCCCAAATACCCTACAGTTTAGCTCGCTTTCAGTCTAATGGAATACAAGAACGGCACTCACCGTAGGTTGCCCTTGTTGTGATTGGATCGTGTCCGTTGGCCTCCTACTCGGGGTCTACTAGCGCCCAGCCTCTTGTGTCCCACACTCATTCCGATTTGGTGGTTGCTGAACCCCAGGCGACATGTCAGTGGTCTATGTTTGAGGCGTACCGACAAGCTTGCTATCGTCTCATTTCAGGAACCTCTTACTCTCAGCCTCCGCGTCAATCGCCTGGCCCGAGTTCGTTAGATAACGCATGCTGGAAGACTTGAGTGAACATACCTCGCTTATCGTTCTCCAAACGATTTAAAACGACCCGACTCGACTGTCCGAGCAAACTGCCCAAACTGCCCTTGCCGCCAAACTGCAACATAGTCATCCATTTCTTCAATTACCACCCGCCTTCCATCCGCGCGTTCCAACATCGAGAGCGAAGGCACCTCCATCAGCCGCTTCCACGATTCGAGTGCGGCCTTAGTGTCTGGTGTTTCAAAGGCGACGACGCACTTGGCGATTGGGATAGCTGCTGCGACAGGCCAGTCGTGGTTGTGTTAGGGAACGTGATCAGTCTCGGTCAAACCACGCGGACCCCGGACACGATCGGCCGACACCTGGCTTGATCGACGGCAACACCACCGTCCGGACCACCCCATGCAAGGATAAAATGGCAGCCCGATTCGTGTCGCCTCGTTCTCAAATCTGTTAGAACCGCACTTTCCCCCCGGCCAGGCACTTCCTTTGTATCCCAGTCCACGAACGCTGGTCCTTGTGCGGATCGAGACCGTATCATAGGCATGATTCGCTAACCAAGGTGGGCGTCAATCAAGCATCAATGCGGTGTCAGAAGGTTACACAATGGTAACAGGTCCTATACAGGCTCATCTCGTGGGTACTTCAACCTCACCAGCAGGGAGTTTAGGAATTGGCCTAGGCTTACGACATTCCATACCTTGCAAAAAATTGTGGCAGCGTGGTATCTTCCGTGGTGGACGTCGAGACAAACGCAAGACTGACATTCGTTTTCGAATCGTCGTCAGAGTACGTCGTAACATAGTTGGTCCACTGTTATATCTATAAATCTGCATTCACGCAAGTTCCGTTGTCTACACGTTTCGTGTCATCATGCCATACCGTATCCCCCTCTGCCTCTGAGTTCATCCGCCCAATTACTTCATCACCATGCCTCTTCGTATCCGGAGATGACTGCGTTCGAGTTGGCACCGTCCACAACAACCAGCAATTGCGTCCTCCCGGCTCCCACAGGTTTAAGTTTCGGCACGCGTATCCTACTGTCAGAAATGAAACGAGACCCATATACGTTCGTGATTGATCGCAGACTCGGACCCGCGTCTGAGCGTTCCATTCATCAAAATGCTTATTCGTTCGTGGCGTACGGAAATGAGACTCACATTCGTCCAGATCGAGCTCGACACGTACCCAGACCCATTCGGCAACGGTCTCCTGCGCCCATCTATCGTTTTGAGCTTCGGAACGTGGCATAGAACATATAGTGCATCTGAACGCACCTGGTTACCAACCATCCCAGAGGCATGCCCACTAGATACCAACTCGTACGGAGGACCGCTCCGCTGGATTGTTTTCCCCCGCCGCGTAGGTAGCGCGACGTAGCGTTCGCCCTGACGAACCCCCCACTGACATTCTTCCGTGACCCCTGGCTGCGCATCCAGACCTTTCTCTCCGAAAGGTCTCCTGGAACTGGTTATCCTTCGAGCACTGGGTGGCGCTGGTCGTGCGTGATCAACTCGGAGATCGAGCCGCAGCACGCGACGCAACTCTAATATTCATAACCACGCCTTAGGGTCCATCAAAACCTATCGGTCTGCGATGTGGGCTCTCCATAATGAATCGACGTATGGTCATCAGCCGCGAGTTGGCACTCGTGCCGAAGCGGCATATTGGCCTGGCCAGGCAAGAGGGCAGCAAGTGAGATATGTGATAGGTGTTATCGAAAATCCCGCGGCGGGCAGCAACGATGACTGACTGATGCGGCAAAGCGGGGCGTTGTCTGGTGTTGTAGTCGAGGGGATGCCCGAAATCGACGGCCCGAGCATGAAACAACCACTGGAGGAACTACGATAGATTAGCCTGCGAAACAGTTGGGGATGTGGCGAACCAACGTACTGAAAACGAGTCCTAGGTTCCCGCCTGTGTTGGCCCGCGCCTACCGCCACGCCGACTCGAGTTCACAGAGGATATCAAAGCGGTGGAAACACGCCGTCTTCAGAGTATCTTCGTGACCTCTCCTGCAGGGTCGATTAGATGAGGGGTCGACGAAACAAGAATCGTAGGGAGATAGGAGCCATGAGCAGCGCATCATGAGCCATGGAGGGAAAGGCCGAGACGAGCAGTCATCCAGGTTGTCGGGTGTCGTTTAGATTGTCGAAGGGTCACGACCGATAGCTGATCTGTCGTGCATGGCGGCTTGTTAAGCGTCTTGATGTTTTTACGGATGTTCATGGTGCACGAAACAGTCGAGCCCAACGGTGATGGTGGGAGAGAGGATTCGGGTATCGAACATGCGGGACCCCAGACACGGTGGACCTGCCCCGAGGCTTTTCATTTTTCAGTGATCGACAACAGCCTTCCCTCAGCGACGATCAAAACGGTGCGGTCATACTCGATCGATCACTCTTGTGGTCTCTCGGCATCCGATCTCCCCCTCCACCCCGCCGTCAAGATTAATGGCAACCATATACCCCATCATCGCACCCTATCCGCATACCGAGTCTATCATTGTCGACTCGGTTCTTGGGTTTACTTGCCGCATCCAGGACTGGGTTCATGACCATCAGGGGACGCGAGATTTTCACGCGACACTAAGTTTATAAATTTTTCGAAAACATACATACAATGCATAGCCCATTGTGTATTTACAGTAAGGTACGCGACATGCAGATCCATCCAAGCAAACAATCACGTAATCTTCCCACGCCTTATTAGGCAATGCGTACTGGCCGGCGGGCCGTCAGAGCACTTACAACGATACGGAAAGCTGGGGATGGGACTTACGAAGAATTGAGAAGGTGTCATGTCTTTGAAAATCGTAGATTCATGCTGTAAGATAGTGTTTAGAAATAGCCTGATTATACACAGAATAGGTCGCGTGCTAAGCATTATAGTCCAAAGGTTCTCGGGGTCTCAATTTACACAAGTTCTGGCTACTTAATTTTTGACAAATCGATAATAATACAAGACATGTAGAATGGAGAGTGAGAGCACTACGGGTGAACAATAAACTTGAATGCTTGGGCATCGGAGTAGCACTGACCGACTTGCCATCACATCCAAGGTCCCCAGTCACAGTATCGCCAGTTGGAGGGGCGCTCTGGGGAGTGTAAAAGAAGCGAAACGGCCACTGGATATTTGGTGAGTGATCATGCGGGGTACGAGGCGCTAAGTAGGATAAATGATTCGATTGGGGTAATACAACAGAAGGGACTCAAGAAGTCCTCGTTAATACTATAGAAACTATGTATATAACTCGAATACACTAACGTACCCGATGCGCAGCGTGCTTAAGACGACGCCAAAGGCGTGTGAGTGAATTACCGGTGAAAGGAATATATTCAATGGGACAACTAGCTACAAGGCCGAAGGCGCCCCTTTTATACACGAGTGAGCCTATATGCGCGAATACTGTAGAATTATATGGAACGCATGCGCGTCCTCTGCCGGTATCTTTCTGGTGCCTTCGGGCATACGATTGTTCTAACACAAACTATACGGTTCTGTATTTATGTACAAATACGATTTCTACAAATACAACCTTTCTATCTCCCTACTGTTCTATCCACTTGAATCCAGATCCTTCCGTACCGCTGTTGGAAGTGGGCAGTGGAGGCAGTGGAATTGGATGCTATTCGATGTAGAGAACACAGCGCATATATGCGATATAAGACAGTAAGACGAAACATACAAAGGAGCGACAGGGGTAATAGTAACTAAGAGAGATAAGATACAAATCTACATGCGATACAATAGTAACCGAGTCTCATTCGTTTGTTCTTACAGCAACCGCCGTTGTTAAGTTTCCGGCGTTTCTGTCAATCAATGTAAGTCAGAAAGTAAAAGATGCATATTGGGAAATGGACATACCGTCGGTATGATATTGTTTTGTGCCTGTTCCAGTTGAGTTTTATGTGGTGTAGAAAACGGCATAGTTGTGGCTAGAAGAAAGAGTTCGCAGAGACCCCAGACCGTGCTCTCAAGTAATTAACCCGTTCTGCTGACTAAGTGCAAGCATGTGAAATAACCTATATTTTCTTGTTGTCCCTACAGTCAATCGAGGAGACCCGAAGGCAATATTCTGACGACATCACACCTTCTTAATTATTTACAAGTCCCATCCCCAGCTTTCCGTATCGTTGTAAGTGCTCTGACGGCCCGCCGGCCAGTACGCATTGCCTAATAAGGCGTGGGAAGATTACGTGATTGTTTGCTTGGATGGATCTGCATGTCGCGTACCTTAGCATCCTCGCGTATATATCACGACCTACATCCAAGATACCATAGTCTGCAACCAGCCGAATCTCGTATCATAACGAGTGAGTGCTGAAAGGCCCGAACCGAGGCATCACTGAATGAGGTGCGTATTCGGCGATGCCACAGTGCTGAACTCCTACGGGGTAAACTCGAGTTGTTCAGCACGAGGTTGAGTAAGGCCGAGTGACGAGTGATACGCACCAGAGAAACAGCTTCGCCGATTCTTCGAATCTCCGTATGAGCTCACATTTGCAGACTATCGTTCGATTTAGACCGATCAACGAACCGTGGCTGGTCGACTCCTGAACCAGGCTAAAGAAATATGTACGTTCGCCGATGCGGTTGACAACTTGGCTCCATCAATAAACCGAAACACAACTGCCACCGCTTGCTCCTGTTGATTCCTTTCTTTTCATTTCCGTCGTGAGCCCTGTGATATTGCAGACCGAACCTCATCCTTTCCGGCGCAATATTCTATGGATCATGTGCGGTCAACTCGGCTCTCGCCGTTCGCTTGGGTGTTCTTTCTTGCGATCGCCCCGACGGCCCGAGGCGTGTGGATCTAAGTACCAACTCGCAAATGTGGTCCACCGGTGCAGGCTAAAGGCCGTTTGAATCATCAGGGATGAGGTACGAGCGCTTCGAGGCGGAGATCACGTTTAGATAGCGGCTGGCGTTGTCAGAGACTTTTGTCGAGTCGTTTCCGAACCCGAGGTGAGCCAAAGAGTGGCGTAGAGACCTTTGTGGGTAGCTATTCGCAACCTAGGTGTGCATACAAGACGCCTGGGGCCTGGAAATAGCGTGCCGGGTCTAGATATGTGATTCGATGATCGGCCAGAGAAACAGTAAACAACACGCAGATGGACGTACTGATATCCAACCCGAAACATCCGGGACTGCCATCGCGATCCCGTTATGCATGGTTATCTACCCCGGACGCTTTGAGGTTCTGTGAACTCGGCAGCGTAGCGTGAGCACTCGGAATCCTCGTCTCGTCGCCCATCCGGTTGCACGAAATATCGATATTTACAGCATGAATGAGCTGGGTTCAGAAGAGATGAAATTGTTGTAGAATAAATGGGTGGAAGCCTCGAGAATAAATTTCGGTCAGAATATTGTGAACGGTCCTCGGGAGTATTCTGTGTGTTGAGCCAGTCTAATGGGAGCGGCTTTTGAGAGTGATAGGGATCGTAGACATGAAATGGTGATGAAGCTGCGAGCACGAGCCTCATGGTTGTGCTCGGCGAGGACGGGCGGAACGAACTGAAGCTTGCCAGGGCTAGGCGTCGGCCACGTGGTTTTAGGATTGATCGGCAACTTGGGCGGACCTTTCCCGATTCCAACGCACTCTTCCTAAAGGAGCTCTTTAGTTGTAGTCGTGTTAGACATTATGACCTAAGTCGCGCCGGATTCTCATCTCATGTTCACACTACGCAAAAGTGCTCTCCTTCTAACTGGAAATCGTGTTTGATACTGTTGAAAACTCTTCGAAATAATTACTCGGGTGTATTCATGTATTTGCATCAAACTCACATACTAAGAATCACATTCCCAGCGCCATACTCTCAAATCAACCTAACATCGTATCATGAGCATCAAAGGCCCCTGCGTGCGTGGCATCGCTCAAGACATTATGAGCTATGGGGGAAGAGGAAGCGAAAGGCTGGAGGCTAAGCGGAACACGGTTAGAACAGATACAGGGACCATCAAAGTCAGACTTACCAGCTGTTCAAGTTCCCATCTGAGACGTGCTTCGCCTGCGATTGGTGTTTATTCAACCACTCGGCATGCCATGACTCGCTGTCGCCTATGACTCCACTCGTACGCTGCCCCTGAGCTTTGCACTCATTCCGCCCTCTTTCATCTTTCGACCAGTTGTTCGTAGCTCCAATGCGGCCATCAAACGCTCGATTTGCGTCCCGATCGTACCTCCAGCATGTCAAAGTAGTTTGCCGTATCCCTCCCCCCGTCCGTATTCAGTTCCCCTACTCTTCAGATCTTGCCAGATGGTACACGTCGTACAGTTCTTGAGGTCTTGACCTCTAGATGAGGTCGAGTTATCGATGCAAGCCGAACCCGAGACAGTGTACTTGTGCCTGTCACCCGAGCACGATCGGGAGCGAGATAGGAACAAAAGGTCAGCCCAGTCGTGTGCGACTCGACCCCGCTACTCGCCAGACCGGGTCGAACAAGACGAGCTGTATCCGGGTAGAGCCTCGAGCGAACGTAGAGTGCCGGGGAGACGCGTTGAACGCAACGATCTCGCCCGAGTACAGAATGAAAATCGACAGGGTGTAACGGTCCGAGATCTGCGAGGGTCGAGACTATGTGTAGATGCCGTTACGTCTGGACGATCGACTGGCAGACGCCCTGGTCGACTTGGCTCTGGCAGATGGAGAGGGACCCATAGCAAGGAGAACAAGCGCAGACGGAACGAGGGACGACATGTTTGCACTACCAGTCTGGTACAAAGGCGATATCTCGTTGTCAGCCGAGTGAATGAACGCATGTCACTGAGAGACACTTACCGAGCTTCGCGGGACCACGTTCTAAACACATGATAACTTGTCAGCGCGGTGCTGGGTGGCCGTTTATTCTGGAGCTTGATGCTCGTTCGAAATGAGCAGGCTGCGAATAGCTCATATTCCTGCAGGACCGAGGACTTCAGTCACCATAGCGGTACCGAGCGCGACGACGTAGATCGGTGAGGTAGTGGACTGAACGGGGGCGACTAGGGACTTTGTCGGTCTCTTGAACAACTTCTGTCTGGGACATAAGGTTGGCTCGAGGGGTGGACCAAAGGGGGATCGAGGAACGGGGGTACGCCCGGTAGATGAGTGAGGCAAGTCGATTGGATGACGAGCATCATGGTACCTATACAAAGCTTTACAACACGCCTATCGGGAACAAGGGAAAACGAACCAAACGTATCCCGCCGAACCACTGTGTTATCACTCGCAAACCAAGGCGGTGATGGAGGTTGTGCAATCAAGTCCTGATATTGGAAGTACCTCACGGCGTGTCAAAAGGGAGCGATCGTTCGAGGGGCAGCCCTAGTCGCGTCTATGCTAGCCTGCGGAGATGAACCAAGTGGAACCGTTGTGCGTAAGCATTTGCCTACCAGACATGTGAGTCGCGTCGCATATGCCACAGTTCTTAGGACGCACCAATAACGCCGAGGTAGGCCAAGGACTCGAGCCAGGTCGTGGTCAGACGGCGTTGATCAACCACAATGTGTCCAACCCAAGCCAGCGGGTCGATCACGTCAGCAATTGCAAATCCATTTTGGGAGGGTAAACAGCGCCTCTTCCCTCGCATTCTGGTGGAATGGCCGATCGCTCATCAAACTGTTCTGGCACAGGGTCAGCATTGCTCTTGCTCGAGGCTATACCTGAATCATGAGTAAGCCAAGAGAACGTATCGACTCCATTTGCCAAAGTCTAACCTTGGTCTCCCATCGCATCCGTCCCCTGCACTCGCAGCCTCGGTTTTCCATTTGTTTCGACGACTTGAGTTGTACGCCGCGGACATCAAATGCATTTTGCTAATAAATACATCGATTCCCTATCTCTCACGATGGTGAACCATGATACACTCAACTGTAGCCAAAATTCGATCTCACTCGCCACTCGGCCAGGCTCTCACAGTCCCTCACCTACACCACGCCAGCATCTACACGGGCATATACTGGAGAATGTCTATTTCTTCAACCCGCCCTGCTCTCCAGTTCATTTATCTGCCGTTCTAGCGCGTCGTACTCCCGGCGTCGGCTTTCACCCATGACACGGTATGTCTCAAGAAGATTGCGCATGGATATGAGTCTACGTGGATGACCAGCCCCGAGCACATGCTCTCGTTCTTCTACCACTCGCTTTTGGAGCTCCTCCGCCTGCTCGTATCGACCTTGATGATAGGACGCGCTTGCGAGGTTGAGCATGCTGGTCAACGTTTCCGGATGGCCTTCCCCGTACACTCGCTTCATCGCTTCCAGCACCTTCATTCCCAGCTCCTCTGCCTCGCCATATTGACCCTTGGCCAAGTACGTCAGTGCCAGGCCGCCCATCGTGTTCAGCGTATCAGGATGCTCGTCCCCTTGCCTGCGTTTCCTCACTTCCACCACATGCTCATGCATCGACTCTGCCTCATCGTATCGACCCTGATAGTAGTATGTAGATGCGAGTTCGTCCATCGAAGTCAGGGTCTCGGGATGCTCGTCGCCTGACACTCGCTTCCTGGCATCTACGACCTTGAGCAGCAGTGACTCTGCTTGGTCGTATCGACCTTGGACTTGGTACGTGCAAGCAAGCTCGTGCATACTTCTGAGTGTGTCGGGATGGTCGTGGCCATGGACTCGGGTGGATGTGTCGAGGATGTGCTGGTGGAGGGACTGTGCGTCGGCGTATCGACCAAGGTCGTAGTATGTGCTTGCAACGGCTCGCATGACTTTGAGCGTCTCAGGGTCTTCGAGCCCTGACACTCGCGTTTGGGTCTCCAACAATTGCTCTTGTAGCGCCAGCGCTCTCTCGTACTGGCCAAGTTGGCGAAGATCCTCTGCGACATTATGCATACTGGTAAGTGTTGCACCGTGCTCCTCTCCAAGTTTCTCTTTGCTCCCGGCCATCACAATCTGATCCAGTTCTAGCTCTTTCTCTCTTTTCCCGGCCCGGTAGTATACTTCTGAGAACAATGCCGCGTTGTTCGGCGTGGGCGGAGCGCATTCATATAGCAGCTTAGTCACATGCACCTCGACTACACGTTTGTACGTCAGGCTATCCATCGTGTCCTCGTAATCAATTGATGCCGCTAGTAGCAGTGAGGTATGCTCTCTCGCCACTTCAACCGGATGTTCGACCACGGTACTCGCCCAGTCGTGTACAAGCACATGTATCGTATATGCATCATTCGCTCTGTCGAAGTTCATAAGCGAATAAGATAGTAGATCTGCCATAGCGTGTCGGAAGGCGTGCGAGTCCCAACCATCCGTGGAGTCAAGATACGGCTTCAAACACTCTGTGACGTATGCTCGCACTTCGCTCTCGGACCCGGTAGCTGGAATCCCGGGTTCGTATGACTGAAGTCTAATTGCCGAGCGCTGGAAGATCTCCTCGATGATGTTCGTGTAGTGCATGAACGACATCAAACAAAGAAGTCGTCGCGAGTTGACGCTCAGCTGCTGGTAGCTCATGTGCCAGGTGGTGTATACAGTCTTGTGGTAGTCGTCTACTTGTGCTAGCACAGGCAGGCGCTCCTCGAGCGTGCGCTGATGGTTTTTGACAAACATATCTCGATACCAGGCGATGGTACACTCCGAACACCGGATGTATGCGCCTGCTTGAACAATGGCGAGCGCTAGATAGCCGAAGTCCTGAGACCAAGGTATGACAGTTGGATCAAACTGGAAACCTCGACAAAAAGACCACTCGCCTGTAACAGCTCTACAACCGCATCTTGTTCGGATTTCTCCAAGCTTGTAGTCTCTCGCCCAGCCTTTCTCAGCAGCAGCTCTTTCCCTTCGCTATCTGTCATGCTCCCTACTCTGTAGCTCGACCTAGTCCCTTGTCCCAGCATAGCTAGCGCCGGTATGCGAGTCGTGACCACTACGCTGCCGTGGTTGCAGTTGGGTAAGAAATCTCCTAGTCGGACCGAGGGGTCGTCTGCGTTGTCCATCACCATCAGCCATCGGCCTCGTTGGTTGCCCAACCACTGCAAGGCGGAACGATGTGACTCGTTCAGTCCCTTTTCCTTCGCGAATCCTGCAAGCGAGCTCTCAGCGGTCTCAGTAGATGTGGCGTCAACAAATACAACTTCCGTCCAGAGGTTTCTTGTTTGTTGCACGGCCTTGAGCGCCAGCTGGGTCTTGCCGGCGCCTCCAAGTCCGTACAGAACAAAGACACAGCGCTGGGTGTCGCCTTTGGATATGCACTCGGTGATCTGGTCGATGATATCCTGACGACCAGTGAAGGATGGGGTTGGAGAAGGACACGCTATATATCCTGAGGCCGGCTGGATTGCTGCTGGGGGCTGCACCTCGCCATCTATGGGAGACCCTACAGTGTCAACGACAGGCTTACGAGTAAAAAATATGCGTACTTATTCGTCGAGCGTCTATCGTTGGCTTCCTCTCCTCGATTGCGCTGACAACTTCATCGATGCTGTTTCCTACTCTTGCTCCGCGCATATATGCTTGCGTATCCGCCGCCACTTGCCTCAGTTTCTCCCACTCGCTCAGTCTGACCGTTTGTACTCCTTGAGAGACGCTGAACCGGAAATATACCCCTTTCATCAGACGGAACCGCGAGTCCATCTCCTCGGCCACTTGTTCAGCGTCAAACGCCATCCGTTTAGTTACACCGAGCACATCGGTTGGCACAAATCCCATGATCCATGACCTGTTCGACAGCCGGATGGTGTCAGGGTGGCCGGTACCTATGCTCACCACTGTCGATACTTGGCGGTCAGGCATCGTCTCTTTCACTTCTCCGAGCACGTGTTTCGCTGGGTTGTTGCAGCCTAGTCCGCCGTCGACAAACGACTGCCGCAGATTATCCGGTCCGATGTCGATGGGCTTGAACATCTCAGGATGAGCCATCGTCGCGCTCAGTACCTGCCAGATAGGACAGTGGGGCATTTGGTTGGCAGCACCCTGGTAAGACCTGAAGATGCATGGGATGCCGGCGTTCATGTTATCCGCTGACATCGCGAACACCATACTATACGCAGGAGATAAACAATGTTATGGGAGAAGTATAAATCGTGCTTACGTTTTGCAGGCTTCTCCGCCAGCACTTGTATCCATCAGGCGAGTGTTCTCGTCTCCAGTGATGTCTTTTACTATTTTCTTGAATGCATTCTGGAGCTTAGTAGTTTTGTACCTGGTGCTGCCCATCCACTTCTGCTCTGAGAACACCTCTGCCAGATTCACATAGTGGTCTATCGCTTGCCCTACAGGTATACCGAGACGTCCAACCATGCATGCGATTACACTGCATGTTGCACTCCCCGTCAGCGCTCAATTCATACGCAATGATCGCCAACTCACGCTCCGGTTCCAGCACCGGCTACAATGTCGAAATGGTCTCGCACACTCGCCGGAGTATCCAATCCCAGCTTGCGCTGTAGTCTAGTCATGAGCTCATTCAGGATGATGAGGGAGGATAAGCCTCGTGCGCCGCCTCCCTCTGATGGTGTTCGGATAAATGATCAGCATATAACCCCAAAAATGATCATGTCACCTACCCAGAATCAGTATGTTCAGAGCACGCGCTACGTCTCTTCTGTCTGACATCGTTGACTTGGTCGGCGTTGGCAAGTGGCAAGGTCAGAAGGGTGAACTCAGGTGGGCGTCAAACAGTTACGTAAGGGGCAGTGCTGCTGTGCGGCTCAGCTTGAGCTGCGGTGTTGGTCGCACAACTCCAGTATGTATGCATCGTCCGGTGCTCGAGACTAACCATACCCTCAAGCTTCATTCTAGGTCACGTATGCATCGCAAAACTTCGTTATTCCAAAACGTGTGTTACAGATGCAAATATGCCAATCAATGCTGGCCTCAACGACAGGATGTGAATGTAGATGAAAAAGTGGCGTACTCCACTCACGCATGGCCCCCACTCGAGTCTCTCGAACCCCCCAGCCCACTGAAGTTGTCTTTCTCGGACCCTCCTCGTATTTTCTTGCGCCTCTCCTCTCGGATATCTGCTTACCGCTTCACTAAGCTTTGTTTGTCATGAGAGGTCTCTCAGATGCGTGATCCGCATGCCGAGATGGCTCCAGTAATCAACAGCCGGCATTTGTCTCGTCGATTTCCTTGTGGCTCTATAAACTGGACAGAAGAGTAGTAAGCATAGGTCAAACACAATAGAGTCACTCGCACCTAGCAATTCCCAACTCATCTACGGCGACGCGATGAGATCCTAAATAAGCCCGCATAATGTACAGTGTAACTCGCTTCCAGTCTAGCGGAATACAAGAACGGCACTCGCCGTAGGTTGCTCTTGTCGTGGCTGGATCATGTTCGTTGGCCTCCGACTCGGGGGTCTACTTGCGCCTAGCCTATTGTGCCCCCACTCATTCCAATTCGGCGGTTGCTGGACCTTTACGCGAGATGTGAGTGATCTATGATTGAGGCGTACCGACGAGCTTACGATCGTCTCATTCTGAGAACCTGCTAACCCTCATCCTCTGCGTTGATTGGCTAACCCAAGATTGTTAGACGATGCATATTGGACATTTGAGCGTACATACCTAGCATGTCATCCCTCAAACGACGACGTCAAACGACTCGACTCGCCTCTCCGAGCAAACTACTTCTGGTACCCTGAGTCATGCCGCCAAACTGCAGCATAGTCATCCTTTTATTCGATTACCACCCGTGTTCCATCCACACCTTCGAACGTTGTCATCGCCTCGATTCAATAGCGCCCCAAGAGCGAAAGCGTCTCCATCAGTCGCATTCACAATTCGAGTGCGACAGGCTTGGCTACTACAGCCCACTCGCATACTCCGGTTGGTTGTTGACAGCTTCGGCTCCGACCTCAACGGGCAAAGTCAAGTGAAGCTCTCCTCCAAGTCTCGGGGTGATTCGACCGTTGACAACATTCATTTTTGTCGCGAAGAAGCGGTCAAAAGGTCGTTTGCTAGCGGGTCAAGAGTTGGCATCTAGACGGAGGCAGCGTGGGGAATATCGGCGAGACCTTTGCTGAACATGATGAGGGGTTCGACACCTGAGTCGCACTTCATTGAAGTGACGGAGACATGGGATGTTGTCGGACTGCTGGTGTTTAGGAACTTGAGAGTTGGGAAACGAGGCGCTGACTGCTGCTTGAGTGGTTGTAAAGTCAGCTGAACGGCCGGCAGAAGTTCTCGACTGGACATACAGACTACGCACGTGCCCATCGTGAGCGTCCATTATAACCTCGAGCAACCAGCAGTGATCTGCAGATACCCAGTTGTAGCGTGCCCGTACTTCCAACTTTCTCTCCGACTGGACAGGCCGAGGTCTCGCAGCGTTGTGTCCCCGTGATTGGCCCGAATGAAGCGGTAGATGGATTATAGGTGCAGGTGCTGCTCAGATTTGGCGGCCGTGATGCCAGCATGGGACGTCATGGCGGGGGCGACTGTCACTGGGCCAGAGCCGTGGTGGAGACATGGCTGATCGAGACGGGAACCAAGGGTAGTCCGAGAGTTGTCGGGGGAAGTCGTATGGTGTGTTGTGTTTTCGATCTTCCGGTGTTTCAAAGACGACGACGCAATAGGCGATAGGGTTGCGAGGACAGAGGCCAGTCGTGGTTGGCCAGGGACGGCGATCAGTCTTGGCCCAACCACGTGGACCCCGGACACGTTTGGCCGCGGCCCCGACACCTGATCGAGGCACATACGAAAGCCAATGACGCCAACTCACCGCTGGCCAATCCGCTCCGCCACCACTCGGACTGTTTCATGTGGCGCTGGAATCGCGGTCTGATGTATCTCGTCATGTTCTCGAACTCGATATCACACTTTTCTTATCGCCCTGTATCATGGCTTGTCGTGTTCAATCTGAACAAGCTACACACACGAAAATCATGCGCCAATCGATTCGCTGGATAAGCTGTACTTAATTGTGCTATACGAATTACGTTGCGCATAGGCAGTCTCACTCTCATACATAATTAGCCTAGGGTACATAGGTACAAACTGTGGGCTGCGAGCATACAAGGCGAATCTTCGGTTCTAACAAACACCTGACAGAAAGCACAATATTCCGCCGTTCCCGCTCTTTGTGTCGGTCCCCTCGTAGCCATTTAAAAGAAACATATAATAGAAGAAGCAAGCGGATGTTCACCCCGTGTCTGGAGGACATTGCATGCCCGCCGTCGATCATGTTAACCCCCCTAAAAGCCTCAGCCGTACCAAGATATATCCTGGTCTGTCCCTGTCCTTATCCGATTCGACATACCGATCAGTACTTTCTCGACCTCAGAACAATGTCTGCTATGCGAACCGTACATCCGCGCTGTTAGCACTGGCCTCAGAGTCAACTTGTATCCAGCTCACAAACGGATTGTTCCTCGCCTATTCTGCACACTGGGATTGCGTCACGAAACCCACAGTCAACTCGGCAAAACGGTCGGAGGGCCGAGCCCGTGTTTGAAGGATCTGTGACTGGAAGGAAAGTCAAACAAGTAACATCCAACGGATGAAATCCTGTGCTCACCCGCTTGGCGCCGCGTTCATCCAAACCAGACGGGAAGCTAGAAAATTTGCGCAGACCGCACGGGCTATCCAGAGACCCATTCCAGTTTACGGGAAATGTTTCCTCAAACGAGAGAGTTCACAATCGGCTCATGTATTGTGGGGATGACAGCCTATCCAACTTGGTAGATTTGCTGTCCAACTAGGGGATTCTGATGACCAACGAGCTTAAGCTAACGTATGAGATCAGTGAATTGAACACCATGTTTCTTGCCGCACGCACAATGACCAACCGGAAGATGACCCGAACACTCGGGCTGGCGGCAGTGGACGAGTCGTTCACTCGACCTGCCGCCGATCACAGCACGCACCCTGGCTATCCACGAGGACGATCGGGTGGATATCAAATGCGGGCTCGAAGCCTATTGGACGATCACAGGGTCAAATGAGATACGACGGCACACATGCTGAATAACCAGACTTGCCGAATGTCCCAGTCTTCATCTGAGCCTCTCTTCGTGCACTACCAGCATTTGCCCGACCGCTCGACTGGTCGCGAGTTGTTGCTGCTTGTAACTCGGCCTGAGCACCTTCCCTAAGCCCCCCCCCCCCCTCCCTTCGTTCGCCATCTTCCATGCGCCTATCGATTTTTCGCCGTTTTGATGTGCACGATCGATCGGTGTATTTGTCTCCTGATCACATGTTGAGCGTGTTGAGACCGCTTCCCGCACTCGATCTTGATCGCATCCAGTTTTGCTCCTCCACAAACCCTCCCTCAACGGGCCATGACGAACAGGCTTTGAGCCGATGACGAAGCTGTATTCTTCGCACTAGTCGGGCCCGAGACCGACAGTTTGTGCCTTTTGGTCCATGTAGAGGTGGGTGGGACGGAAGGAATGGCCGTCATCCCCAGTCATCCCCGACTCCACCCCCGCCGCCAACCATCAGACCGGGCCAAACAGCTCGAATCGAGTCGGGTAGAGCCTCAAGCGACATCGCGACTTGTTTCCGGGTAGACGTAAAGCGATGCAGAAACTTGTCGAACTTGATGGCCTTGCCGAGGTGTAACATAGAAGTCGACAGGATGTGATATGTGGTCTGGACTCTCCGAGGGCCAAGAGCGTGTCTACATGTTGTTGTATCGAGGTGATTGGCCGGGAGATGCAGAGGAGCGAGTGACAGTGACCGGCTTGCGCGCGGACAGAACGAGATACGGCACGGTTTTGCACTAGTTTGCTACCAAAATGATATGTCGTCGTTAGCTGGGAGAAAAAACGCGTGCCACTAGGGGACAGGAAGAGTCTACTTACCTAGTTTGGTCTGACTGTGTTCCATATGAGCCCTTCTAACGCGACAGGGGGCCGTTTACTCTGCCGCTTGACGCTCAGTAGAGATACGGCACGAGTTGCTCATCTTGCTGGGGGGTCGAGAGTTTCTATCAAATTGGCGGCACCCAGGGAGACGACGTCGAGGAGCGTGACAGTGGGCAGAACGGGTGGGGATAAGAACCATGTGGATTTCTCGCGCATCTTCTGTCCAGACGATGGAGTTGGCTCGAGGATCACGCGAGGGGAGCGTCAGGAATGAGTCGGTGGTATTGCATCCCAGAGTACAGGGATGATGAAAGTCGACTGCATGGCGAGTGTCGTTGTGTCTGTAGAAAGCTGAGTTGCACACCGATCACAGCCAAAAGAAAACGTACCATACGTATTTCGCTCGGGCATGACGCCATCACTTACAGACCAAGCCAGTAACAGATAACGCATAGTCGAGGCTTGATGGTTGCCGGACGCTCTCGCGTGTCAAAAGGGGACAAGCCTTTGGGGGACGATGATCATGGTCTCATCGGTCACAGTTATGTTCGAGCCCGGGGAGATGGACCAGTGAGGCCGTTGGGCATATGCAGTCGCCTAAAAGACACGTGAGTCGCGTCTAGTATGCAATTTGTCTTCCGACATACCAATCATGTCGAGGCGGTCCGAGGACTTGAGCGAGGTCGCGATGAGAGTCGCGTGGATCAACTCGCCACGCGTCTGACCCATGCCAGTGGGTCGATCAGGTCAGCTATTGCAAATCCAATCCTGGATAGCCGGCTTGCCTCGTTCCTCGCACTCTGGTAGCGTCTCCAATCGCGCATCAAGCTACTCTGGCACGGTCTCTGCTCTACTCTGTGTCTAAGTTAAGCCTGAACTGCGGCCAAGCCAATGATGCGCCGAAGTCTTACCTTCGAGCGCGATTAAATCAGCCGCTTGCTCTTACAGTCTGTGTCTTCTGCTAGCTCCAACGATTTGACTGGTATAAACAGACATGTAATCATGTTCTCCAATATACATATAGATTATTTGCTTCTCGATATGGTACAACAAGACATGTTTAACTACAAACCAAGCCCAAATACTGCATGCTGAGATCTTGAATGGTGTCCAGATTCTCTACAGTTGAGCTCACTTCTAGTCTAACGGAACAAAAGAGCAGTGCTCACCGCAGGCCGCCCTGTTTGTGTTTGCATCGTGTCTGCTGGACTCCGACTGGGCAGTCCAATTACACTGAGCCTATCACGTTGTGCCCCCGTTCATCCCGATTTGATGGTCGCTGAACCTTTGGGTGAGATGTGAATGGTCTAGGATTTTGCGACGGCGCACTCTTCCCATTCGAATACTTTTTCTATTGCTTCTCGCTCGGGCCGGGTCCCTCTTCACCCTCTAGATGTCTCCAGAAATCGATTAGACTTCGAGCATTGGTTGATACTAGTCCTGTACGCCAGGCTTGGCTCACAGACTTGGGTCGCGTCCTGTGACTCGGCCCTCATGACCACGTCTTCGAATCCACCAACCCTTTCTATCTGAGCCGAGGCTTGATCAAAGTCGCTCCCCTTGTGTGTTGAGACCGGCTACGAGTGGAGTTTCTTCGGCGCGTGCCTTGTGAACGTCGTTCAGCAAGAAACAAGAGTACGGGGGAGGGCGATATCGTTGAACCGTTTGGTAAACCTGACTGAGAGCTGGCTTGCGAGCAGGTGAGGCCGCTGACTAATACGGCAAAGCAAGGTGCTGAATGTCTTCGGTCCGGGAATGAAAAAGTCACTGGATGAGCACTCTTGTATTAACTTGTGAAACAGTCAAGGGGCTAAGAAACTAACATACCAAAACCGAGTCTCATATGCTGCATGCACCGGCCACGAACCTAGATCATACCGACTCGTAGTTCCCAGTGTGTCCCAATGCGGCAGGGACGTTACCATCGTTACCTCCCTTGCCCGCTCAAGCGGATGAGATGTCAACGAAGTACGAGTCGTATGGGATCCAGGCGTGCGAGACAAAATATCGTGAGCCATGGAGGAGAGGGCAGAGACGAGTCCTCATCTAGCTCGAGCCCAACGCCACGATGTGCGTGTTGGTCTGTTGGTCGAGAGCTCGTGTATCGTTCAAGTGGGCCTATGGCCGCAACAATCGACTAGTCTGTCGTGGATGGTGGTGCGCTGGGCGGCGAGGCGTCGGGAGGTTGGGGCGGATATGAACGGTGAACAGGACAAACAAGCCGGATTGGGGTGGTTGGAGAGAGGATCATGTCCAACACGCCGGACCCCGGACACGGTTATCGACGACATGGTTCTCTCGACCACGATCGAGGCAGTGCAGTCGTACTCGATCGATCACTCTTGTGATCTGCGTTTTTTTTTCTCAGCAGTCAATTATGCCCGCACCCTGCCGGATTGACAGTATTAATGGGGGCTATACGCTTCACCATAGCAACCTGTCCACATATTGAGTCTATCTTCGCTCACTCGGTTCTACTTACAGCGTCCCCAACTGGGTTCGTGATCCTCATGAGCCGCCATCTTCTCGCCGGACATCGGATTCATGATTGTTTAACTCTCTCGGAAGATGTATACAATACACAGCCCGTCATGCATTTACACTCCAACATAGCACAAGCTACGTCCCAGATACCATAACCCGCAACGTATCCTAAACCAGCGAGTACTGCAAGCTCACCACTGAGGCACCACCAACCGGGGTGTGAGCTTGACGAGACTGAAACGTGAACTCCTACGGGATGAACTTGGAGCCGTCCAGTACACAGTTGAATAAGACGGAATGACGACCGATACTCACTGCACAACTAGCTTCGCCGATCCTTCGAGTCCCCGTATGAGCTCGCCTTCGCCGACGAGAGTTTTGGTCCACCCATCGACGAACCGTGGTTGGTCGCCCACTGCCCCCGAACCCTCCACCCCCATGTCTTCCTCATCCTCCAGAGTCGACAGAGTGAATCTCAATTGCTAACTCCAAAGCTTGATCGGTGCCTATCAAATGATCATGAGAAAAGGGCATGTGCTCCACTCGAACCAACACCGCACTTTTCCTCCCTGTCTGGCCGCTTCTGCCCGACTCGCGTGCATCTGAGTCCCAGCCGTCTGCGACCGGACGAAGTCAATTGCTGCTATCGGATACACCGAACCGCGCTATCCAGGGTGGCGACACAATCCTCAAACTGGTCATTACTCCATCCCACGTTTTGCCCTGCCCCCGGCTCCTATAACAGACCTATCAATCACTTCGTAGTTCAGTCGTTTATGGATCATACTGACTAGTTGACCATGCGAGCCAAGACGGAGGCGCTGGTTTCGCGTCTAAGATCATCATATGTGAGCAACCGTGCCACACTGGAGTATGCCTCGCTCACCCGACCCTGAACCTATCGTCAATACGGAAGTTGCATGTTATCCAAAACACGGCAGCATATCAAAAAGACCAGCATAAACAGCGCGCACTGCAGCTTTTCATTCAGTACAACAAATAACGACCGAATGCCATGCAACTCACCATCGACCCATTCCCAGCACCCTAAACCATTGCCGTGTGGGCTCATGTACACTCGTCTTGCAACCCCATACAGACCTCCAATCAGCGAGCCATCCCCTCCCGTCTTGAACAACATGAAACGCAAAGCCTGTTTACAACTCGCACTCTCTGCCATGTGTGACCCGACCACATCTCCCGCCAGATCATGCACAACGAAACGACTGAAGCGCGAGTCCGAGCTCGAACCGTATCGTGGACTGCGTTTCGACCCGAGGTCGATTCGTAGAAAGAGCGGTTGTACAGACAGTCTTGCCCCAAGACACCACAAACGCGGAAGCATGCCTGCTGATGAGTCTGGCGTAAGCAACTGGGAGCGGAGGCATAGGGCACAGGGGCAATCCCATGCGCAAATAGAACGGACACTAGATGTTGCAGAGTGTGGGCTGGTACACATAAAACCTATATCGTCAGTTGAGTGCAACAACATGTGTGAATAAATGGCCCATTGTACCCGCACGGACCACTCACCCAGACGTGACCCGGCCGCGTTTTGCCCTGGCGCTCGTGGACCAGGGGGCAGATATTTGCTCAGTCTCCAGCCTACTGGACAGGCGCTTGAAGTGCGAGGTCTGTTGGTTGTCCTCCTTGGAAGCCAACATCTCCGCCCAATCGTTAGAGCCTTGCTTCCGCAGAAGTGACGAGTTGAGCGATCCGTGCATTCGGGCCATCGTCGAATACCGCCAGTCTGTGGGCTGGTAAGAATACGCAAGTCGATGGGATCTATCCTTGGGATGTGATGAGTTGGCTACTAGTTGCTCGTTTGACGTCTGCGCCCGAGTTATTACGATCACGAGGATAGTAGCGTTCCCGAGGGCGGCCAGATGTCGAGTACACGCGAAGCGAGAAGGGGTCGAAGATGAATGCTGTTGGGTCTGCGATAGGCTTAGCTCTACCCGAGATCGAGCGGAGGATAAACTAAACACACCTCCGGCTAGTACAGCACTCTCGTTCTCGGGCCAAGATAGTTACACACCCGCGCCGAGAAAAGTGGCAAAGCCGTTGGTGCACATCCAGCATCAGAAGAGGTACTCTGTTTGGAGCGAGTGCTGTCAACTGATTGGGTGTGTCGTCGTCGACCCGTGTTTGAGCTCGAGAGGAGGCGTGAGACCGAGCAGAATAACCATCGCACGGCCACTCTACTATGGGATATGTGAAGCGGGTTGTCTGCCATGTCGACCACCAGGCGCACCAACGGCGAGAACAGACAATCAATCGGGTGGTCGTCGTGTCGATCAGCCCATCGAGACATCTGGGCCGGTGGATCAATCACGTCAGCAATTGCAAATCCGTTTCGGGGGTGACTGCAACGCCTCGTTCCTCACGTTCTGGCGCAGCGTCAACCCTGCTCTTTCCCCCGATCATGGACTACTGATCGATAAGCCAGGGGGCCGCATTGACTCCATTCGCCACAGTCTAACGTTCGAGTCCAATCGAATCACTCACTTGCGCTTGCAGCCCTTGCCGCCACTTGGTTCCTGCGATCGCACTCGAGCGCGACAAATACACAAGTTATTTTGCTCAAAAACATATCGATTTCATGTCTCTGATGATACGGATATACACTCAACTACAAGCCACAAACCGATCTCGCTCGCCACGCGGCCATGTCTTTGCACTTCCTGACCTACACTAGGCCAACATCCATGCGGGTGTATACTTCCAAGGACTCATTATTTCAACCTGCTCTAATCTCAATCTCTTGTATCTGCCGCTCTAGCGTTTCGTACTCCCAGCGTCGGTTTGCACCCATGGCCTGGTATGTGCTGAGAAGTTGGCGCATGGACAGCAGTCTGTGTGGATGACCAGCCCCGAGCACATGCTCTCGTTCTTCTACCACTCGCTTTTGCAGCTCCTCCGCCTGCTCATATCGACCTTGATCATAGTATGTGCATCCAAGGTTGTGCATGCACATCAACGTCTCCGGATGGACTTCCCCGTATACCCGCTTGCAAGCTTCCAGCACCTTCATCCGCAGCCCCTCTGCCTCGCCATATCGACCCTTGGCCAAGTACGTCAGTGCCAGGTCGCCCATCGTGTCCAGCGTATCAGGATGCTCGTCCCCTTGCCTGCGTTTGCTCACTTCCACCACATGCTCCTGCATCGACTCTGCCTCATCGTATCGACCCTGATAGTAGTATATAGATGCGAGTGCGTGCATCGAAGTCAGGGTCTCGGGATGCTCGTCGCCTGATACTCGCTTGCTGGCATCTACGACCTTGAGCAGCAGTGCCTCTGCTTGGTCGTATCGGCCCTGGGCTTGGTACGTGAGTGCAAGCTCGTGCATACTGAGGAGTGTGTCGGGATGGTCGTGGCCATGGACTCGAGTGGATGTGTCGAGGATGTGCTGCTGGAGGGACTGTGCGTCGGTGTATCGACCAAGGCGGTAGTACGTGCTTGCAAGGTTTCGCATGGATATGAGCGTGTCACGGTGTTCGTGCCCTGACACTCGCTTCCAGATACCGACCACTTGCTCCTGTAGCTTTGCGGCATCTCGGTATCTTCCTTGTTGGCTGTAGGTCACCGCGAGGTTGTCCATGCTCGCCAGAGTTGCTGTGTGCTCCTCTCCCAGCGCCTGCTTTCGGCCTTCGACAACGATCGCTTCCATGTTCTCCTTTAGCTTCCATTTGCCCACTCGGAAGTATAACTGCCCAAATCGGGCCGCGTTATTCGGACTTGGCTGTGTCCGCCGTTCTAGTAGCCTGCCCACGTGTAGTTCGATGGCCCGCTTGTAAGCCAGACTCTCCAGGTTGTCGTCATAGTCGATCGAGACAGCAAGAAGCAGCGCCGTGTGCTCGATTGCAACGTCCATCCCATGATCGATCACAGTGCTCGACCAGTCATGAACAAGCACATGCAGACTGTATACGCGGTTCACGCGGTCGTAGCTGATGAGCGAGTACGACAACAGCTCGGTCATAGTTGAGCTAAATTTGCCAGTGTCCCATGCGCCACTCGGGTCACAGTATGCTTCTAGCCACCTGGCCACATGGGTTCGAACCTGAGTCTCGTGTTCTGTTTCAGGTATTTCGGGCGCATACGTCGGGATGTTTTGTGCCGCGCGTCGGAACATATCTTCAGTTATATCGCCATTATGCACAAACGCCAAAAGGTGTAGTAACTGCTGGGCATTCGGACTGAGTAGCTTGTAACTCATATGCCACGTCGTATATACGCTCTTGTTGTAGTCATCCGCTTTGACATTCAGCTCGTTGTACCTCTCCAGTGTTGCTCGTCGATGCTGGACGAACATGTCGCGATACTGAGAGATCGAGAGCCTAGAACAGCAGATGTATGCGCCTGCCTGCATGATCGCGAGAGCCAGGTACCCGAAGCTCTATGAATTTGCACAATAAGTCCGAGTTCACGGCCCTGCTCATGTCACACTCCACTCACTCTGAAGAGATCGGAAGCCGCTTCATGATCCGCCTCCGAAATATCGTCCTCGCTCATCATTGCCGTCCTAAGTAGCAGTTTCATCGCCTCGTCCGGTCTCATACCAGTCACCTCATAGATAGAGTCGGGCCCAGATGCTAGTCTCACGTACTGAGACATCCGAGTAGTAATCAGGATACTGCCACTACGTCCTGTTGGAGAGTATCGCTTGATGTCGACTGATGGGTCGTCAGCGTTGTCGATGATCATCAGCCACCTTTCATGCCGGTTTGCAAGCCATTTCAGCGCACTCCCGTACGTCTCTCCGATACCCTTTTCCTTTGCGAATCCAGCAAGCATCGCGGTAGCGGTCTCGTTGGAGGTGGCATCCACAAAGACAACGTCTGTCCACATGTCCCTTGTCTCGTCCACAGCCTTGAGCGCTAGTTGCGTCTTTCCGGCCCCACCGAGTCCGTACAACACAAACACGCAGCGCTGCGTATCTCCCTTGGCTATGCATGAGATGATATGTTCGACAACGTCTTGACGACCTGTGAATGTGAGACTCGGAGCGGGACACGCCTTGTAGTTTGTAGGCTGAGCGGTGGCGTTTGACTGTATCTCTCCATCTTGCAACCGTCCCCTTGTTAGTAAATCAGTGCTTGATGCGCAAGTATACTCATACCTATGCGGCTAGTTTCTACAGTCGGTGCACGCTCTTCGATTGCTACGACCGCCTCGTCGATAGCCTCACTCACTCTCGTCGCGCGCATATATGCTTGTGCGTTCGCCGACACATGGCTCAGCTTCTCCCACTCGCCGATCTGCACGTTCTGCACTCCCTGGTCGACGCTGAACCGAAAGTACACGCCCCTCATCGATCTGAATCGTGCATCCATTTCGTTTGCCACTCTCTGAGCGTCAAGCGCGATCCCCTTCATCAAGGCTAGTACATCGGGTATCTGTAGCCTCCTGAACAAGCTCCTGTCGGCCAACTGAATCGTATCTGGATGTCCTGCGCCTATGCATACGACACTCGACACATGTCGACCGGGCAAGATCGACTTGACCTCTGCGAGTACATGAGCCGTCGGGTTGTTGCATCCCAGCCCCCCGTCGACGAAAGACTGGCGTAGATGATTAGACTCGAGCTCGACAGGCTTGAACATCCCAGGATGGGCCATTGTTGCGCTCAGCACTTGCCAGATCGGACAGTCCAGCATCTGGTTCGCCTTGCCATGGTAAGAGCGAAAGATGACTGGTATCCCGGCGTTCATGTTATGCTGGGACATGGCAAACACCATGCTGCATGCAAGTCTGTGAGCGGTATCCCGGATTTTCCTGAACTTGCAACTGACATTTGGCACTTGTTCGCTTGTGTGTTTTCGTCCATCAGGCTAGTGTTCTCGTCCCCTGTGGCATCCTTGACTATGGATTTGAGTATTTTCTGCAGCTTAGTCATCGAGTATGTTGTCGTCCCAGCGAGCTTCTGCTCCGAGAAAACCTCCGCTATCTTTACGTACTCAGCCATTGCTTGGTTTAGGGATAGCCCCAGGCGTCCGACGAGACACGCAATAACACTTTGTGAGTGGAATGAGTCAGTAGAACTCGTATATACTTCAAGGTTCGACTCACGCTCCAGTGCCGGTACCCGCTACGATGTCGAAGCACTCCCGAACACCTGGTGGATTCATCAGCTCCAGCCTATGCTGAAGTCTCGCCATCACCTCGCCAAGGATGACGAGAGAAGACAAGCCGCGTGCGCCGCCTCCCTCTAAGGTTGATGGCAAGACTGCTTAGCATATACTTGATACGACGCCATGCCACTCGCCTAGTATTAGTATGTTCACGCCATGAGACTCTTCTCTTCTGCCGGACATCTCTAGCTTAGTGTGCGCTGCGAAACTATGAATGCCAAGGTGGTGGAAAGGGCTAACCCAGGCGGGCGTCAATCAACCATCAATGCGGTGTCAGTATGGTACACAACGGTAACAGGTCCTATACAGGCTCAACCAAGCGCAGAGAGTTGAGCGGTTAGCCTAAGCTCACAACATTCTATACGTTGTGAAAGACTACGGCAACACAGCGCCTTCCATGGTCGACGTCAAGGAAAACATAAGCCTGGTGGTCGCTTTCGAATCGCCGTCACAGCAGGCGGTAACATAGTCGGTCGATTGTGGTCTTCGTGATACTGCATAAACCCCAGCCCCGTTATATACATTTTGCACGCCATCTTCTCATACCGTATCTCCCTCTGCCCGTGAGTACGTTCATTCAGCCACGTCGCCACAATGCCGCTTCGCGTCCGTAGATGTTCGTGCTCGAGTGAGCGCTGTCTCCGACAATCAGCATCGCCTTCTCTACGGCTCCCGCCGGTTCAAGTTGTGGCGCGCGTATCCCACTGTCAAAGATGAAACGGCACCCATATATTTTCATGACTAATCGTAGATCTGGATATATCTCTGAGCGTTCCCCCAGTTAGAATGCTCGTTCGTTGCTGGCACACATGAGTGACACTTACAGTCGCCCAGATTGAACTCAACACGTATCCAAACTCACTCGGACAGTCTCTGACTTGGTGGCTATCGTCTCGAACTTCAGAACGCGTCACAGAGCATATGGTGTACCCGAACGCACCTAGTTACCAAGCATCCCGGAGGCGCGCCTGCTAGGTACCAACTCCATCGGAGAACCGCTCCACTGGGCTGTTTCTGTAGCCGCACAAGTAGCGCGTCGTAGCATTCGCCCTGACAATCACCCCACTCGCATTCTCGCTCCTCTCTGCGCAACCAGACTCCGCCTTCCTCTCTTCAACGTCTCCCAGGACCGATTGTGCTTTGAGTGCCGGGTGGTGCTGAATGTGCATAATCATCTCCGCCACCAGAGTTGCGTCCCGCGCTGTGGCTCGGTCTCCACGACCACGCCTTCAGATACACCAAAATCCTTCCAATCCGTGGCGTGGCTTTTCACAGAATGTTCGGCGTGTGACTATCGGCTGTGACTGGGCCCTCGCGCTGCAGGGCTATATGGGCGTGGCGTAAAATGAGGGCGGAATGTGAGTGAATATTGTCGAGGAGTATGTGATAGGCTAGATTGAAAACCGAATGACGAGTAGTAAGGTTTATTGGTCGATGCGGTAAAGTGAGGTACTAGAGTCGGACGGGTGTCTGACATTAGCGGTCCGAGGAAGAACAACCACTGGACGAGCTATGGTACTTAAGCCTGCGAAAAGGTTGGGGGCGCGAAGAATCAACGTACTGGAACCGAGTCGCAAGTTCTAGTCTGCGTTCGCCTCGCGCCCACGGCCACGCCGACTCGAGTTTGTGGAAGATGGCAAAGCGGTGGAGCCACGCAGTCGTCAGACTGTCTTCGTTGCCTCGCCTGCTGGGTGGAGTCGACGAAATACGAGTTGTATGGAGTCCAGGTCCATGGGCAATGTATCATAAGCCATGGAGTGAAAGACCAGGACCGGCCCTCGTTTGGGTCGAGTGGAGCACCGCGTCGTGTATGTCGCCTTGTCGGTCACTGGGCGTCAGTGTAATGTGGACGGTCAGGCCGTAGCTGTGGGTCAATGTGTCGTCTAAGGCGGCTTTCCAGGCGTTTTGATGCCTTGATGGACGCTGAGGGTGCATGGAATAGACGAACCGCACTGCGGTGGTAGGAGAGACGATCGTGTCGAACATGCCGGACCCCGAACACGGTTGATCGACCCCGGGTTCTCATTGATCGATGTCGCCGTTCCCTCGAGCGCGATCGAAGCAGTGCCGTCGTGCTCGATCGATCACCGTTGTGGTCAATGTTTGGTTTTGATCCCCTCCCCTCGGGTGTCCTCAGCATGGTACGCATCAAACGCAAATAGACGTTTCGACTGGCCACTGCCGTTACGTAGCATTCGCACGCGGACCCAAAGCCAGAATGATTCGATCATTACATCGAACGCAAAAGGAAGAGATATAGCCGTGCATGAAGCATGATGTCGACACTCTCATCAAAACTGACGATATCACGTCCGTTCAAATTCACAGTTTGATCAACGTTCACGTCATTCGTTGGCTGTCAACAACTCGTATTCCACCAGCACGCGTATGGTCCTCCAACGTTGGCGCAGATTCTGCTCCTTGCTTCCACTGTTCATCGCTGATCAATATGTCAGTCAGGACTTTCGTAAAACAAACTCATGTGAACCTACCAGATGGTTCGACGTCCAAACGAGGGTGCAAGTATAATTCGTCCTTGTGGTTGACTGCCCGGCTCAACCAACAGACTGACGCACAACTGTCTCTCGTCCCTTGCTCTTATTTCCTCTGCCCTTTTCATCTCGTTTATAACCTCTGAAATCACGGACCGGAACGCCAACGATTTCTGCGCAACATCCCATCGTAGGGTCAAGTCGGCTCTTGTCGTTCAATATAGGTGCTCCTACTGGCGGTGTTTGTCACTCCGCCCCGGCGGCGTCGTCCGGTACGACCAGAGGCATGTAAATCCAAGTCTTGACCCCTATTTACGGTCCACCGCTGCAGGCTAAAAGCTATTTCGATTATTGGGAGGAAAGTCTGAGGTTTTGGGGATGGGCGTCGCGTTCGGATGCAAGGCTGGCGTTGACTTTTGTAAAGTGTTTGCCGGATTCGAGGAGAGCCATAGAGCAGCATCGTGACCCCTGTGAGTAGCCGTTCACCATTTGGGTGTGCATGCCAGGCGCTAGGAGCCTGGAATAGCATACCGAGTCTAAACATGTGACTATATGTTCAGCCAAAGAAATAGTGAACATCACGCAGGTGGACATACTGAGATCCAACCCGAAGTATTCATAGCTACGATGGCGCTCCGGTTATGCCTACGTGTCTACTCGGGACGCCTTGAGGTTGCATGCTGCGCAGCGAGGACACTCGGAATCGTCGTCTCGTCGTTGATCTGCTGAGGCTGAGTACATGAGATATCGACGGCTACAGCACGAGTCGGTTGGGTCAAAAAGACAAGGAAAATTTGTGGGATAGGATGGTAGGAGGTTCAAGGAGTGCCGTCTAGGTGCGAAGTTGAGATCAGCAAGACACGGGTTATCGAGTTGGGGACACGATTCGGTCAAACTGTTTGAGTATTCTTCGTGTTGACCCGCTCCGATCACTATGAAAAGCTCCACATCTAATTTTAGATGAGGAGGTCATCTATCGAGTCTGGGCAGACGCGGTGCGTAGTTAATCGACACACTTAATTTTCAGATGTGCCAGCTCGACGTACTTGTGCTCAGTAGCGATGAACGAGCACATCTAATTTCGTGAATTGTATTAAGTGTGCTGCTCATCTGTACTACTTGTGTGGGTCGTATCAATTGTGCCGCTGATCTATATCTTGCATCGTGCACCCTAATCATTGTCCTTGAACCCCTCCTCCACCCGACGAAAACAGTCAGGCAGAGCGACTCACTACGGTCAACTATCACCCATTCTCCCCCTGCTTTCTCCCCTCGCGTCTCTACTCGGCCAACGACATGCTTGACAGATGTAATATCGAGGACGAACGATCGGCCAAGCTTTATGTATGGGATCCTTTCAATCGAGGTATCCCCCCGCGCACCCTTAGCTTTGGTTATATGCGCCGGGATGTGGAACTGCGTCAGGGAAAAGTCCACGTCGGCGCTAACCAGCTGCAACCGGTTGCAGCTCCAAGTTTGATCGAAACCAGCTAAAATTATGTAGGCATGCTGCAGCCAGTTGCCATAGGGGCACCAGCTGCCACAATCGCCGCAGCAAATGCCACAATATTTTGGCTTTGCCAAAATCTGGGCGCAATTGCCGCAACCGATTATAACACCTAGCAAATTCGGTTGCGACCGGTTAGAGCTTCGGGGGATGTATATATGCTATTAGTAAATGCCCAGCCACTTTTCTGATGCCTCAAACACTCTGTTTTCTGTGTCAATTGAATAATCGTATTTTGTTATGTATAATACATCAATTAGGAAGCACGGAGATACAAGAGTCACTGTCGCGTCATCTGGAGGGCCTATCTGTTACGCTTGCGACGCTGGGTAGTAGCCAACACCGTTGATGTGGCCTTCAAATTCTGATAAGCTGTCCAGCCAGGAATTATCGGATACAAGGAACCAAACCTATCTTAAGTTCTCAACAAGGTGACCGACGCGTTGTGCATTGCAGGAGTTGCCCTACTTAACGCTTGACTCTGCCTTCAGCCAGAAAGGGGGATACTGTTAGGTCGGTTTCCAAATAGCGACTGAATATCTGGCCTACATGTCACGATTTGTGACTCACCCTAACGCCCTGCATTGCCATGGATTGTTCGGCTGACTACCATTGCCATAGTGGATGGATTCCGCGACCAAAGACAGCCTGTGACCCTTAGCTACGACAGCTTCGATGCTGACAGTCGTACGATCCGATGGGCGGTATCACATTGTTGAACGGCTTCACTGAGGGCGGGATAGCAAGTATGTTCGTGTGAAACGTACATCTAGTGAAAAGCAAGATGTGAGCTGAGAACATCACTAGATAAAGCGCACAAACTTTCAATACGAGGCGTCGGAGTCGGGCAAGGGATGCTAGGGTGGCGGCAGCCTGTATCGCAGTCCTCGTGTAGCTGTTGTTGTCGACCAAAGAGCATTTAAGTCACCACATCCAAAAGTAAGCCAGACTGTCTTGATGTATAACTCTCCACACCATCAAATGGACCTAGCGTACCGAGTGAATACTAAGATAGGGGCATATCTGGGACACAGATGTTGGTGGTGGTTCGACGCTGTGACCGACCGAGATCTGGCTATGGTATTTATAAGCTCACCAAGCTAAGCGCCGACTTGAAGAGGTCTCGGTGCATGAATCAAGTTACTGAAGCCTGCCCTAAACGAGACGACAACGCATACAAGTGCTAAAAGTGCCATACAACACGCCAAATTCAAACTCGCGCCTCTATTGTATTCTGGAAGATAGAAGACATAGAAATATAACATATGCGCACCTAGAATCCTCACTGATCACTCGGCGCTTTTTTCGTCTGTTCAGATGCGATACCTGTAAGCGGTTGCAGCTCACTTGGACACCAGGAAGTGGTTGGAGCTGACTTTGACGATCTCCTACTGCGATTTCAACTGGTTGCAACCGGTTGCAACGAAGCTAAAATATGTTACATCCCAAAATCGGTTACAACCGAGGTAACTTTTCCCTGACGTGGGGCTCGTCGACACCGAATTTGGGGGCAGCGGGAAGATTCAGTGCCAGGATAAAATTAAGCTGGCCGTAGCCAAAAAACCTTGGCCATTTTGACCTCCTTGTTGTTCCTCATTTTTTTGTCTTTGTCGTATTCGTGCTGCATATACATTGATAGATAGGATTAATACAAAAACTTTTGCTTACAGTGGGCGCCAAATCAAATGCAACACGTGACCCCTCGCAGAAAAGCAAGGGCGACGGGCGAGAGCGGAGAGATACTGCGGACTTGTATTAGTAGAATATGTACATAAATGACCTAACTTCTTTTGTATAAAATTTGAGAGTGGTTATCCAACCCTGCGGCGAGATAATATTTGGACAGTGGCATGAGCTGTTGCATTTGTTTCGACACTCGGCGCTTAAATGCTCAAGCGCAGTAAATGTGAGCCCGATTGCTCATTTCCGGGGCGATTCTGACGAAACAAAGTATATGCTGCGTCTCCGGACCATTGATAGAGTACATTCGCGGCATTTGAGCCCGTCTCAATCATGGTTTTCAGAGCTATTCATCAGACAATAGGCTGGACCTGCGGGACACCCCCGCCTCTAGTACCACAATTATTTCAGTCAGGCAGCTATTTTGAACAAGCCTAACTCAATCTATGATGCCCTAGATACTACCCTAGTGCGCACTGAGTAACTCACATACAGCATACATGAAGCAGAATGCGCATTAAGCGCTCCTAGGCGCAGTTTTGATATGATAAATCAGCTACTGTGAGTGTGAGAGCACGTCTAGGAATCTATAAATTACACAAATAGTAGGTATGGTGTAGAGAGGGACACTCACCAAGTTATAGCGCATTCGGACCAGTCTACGCAAAGTTATGGTCCAAGCAATGCCGAAATTTGATTTTTGGGCGAGATTTACTAAGAAATCACTATGTATTACAACCACAGCAACATTGTTTGGACCATAACTTTGCGTAGACTGGTCCGAATGCGCTATAACTTGGTGAGTGTCCCTCTCTACACCATACCTACTATTTGTGTAATTTATAGATTCCTAGACGTGCTCTCACACTCACAGTAGCTGATTTATCATATCAAAACTGCGCCTAGGAGCGCTTAATGCGCATTCTGCTTCATGTATGCTGTATGTGAGTTACTCAGTGCGCACTAGGGTAGTATCTAGGGCATCATAGATTGAGTTAGGCTTGTTCAAAATAGCTGCCTGACTGAAATAATTGTGGTACTAGAGGCGGGGGTGTCCCGCAGGTCCAGCCTATTGTCTGATGAATAGCTCTGAAAACCATGATTGAGACGGGCTCAAATGCCGCGAATGTACTCTATCAATGGTCCGGAGACGCAGCATATACTTTGTTTCGTCAGAATCGCCCCGGAAATGAGCAATCGGGCTCACATTTACTGCGCTTGAGCATTTAAGCGCCGAGTGTCGAAACAAATGCAACAGCTCATGCCACTGTCCAAATATTATCTCGCCGCAGGGTTGGATAACCACTCTCAAATTTTATACAAAAGAAGTTAGGTCATTTATGTACATATTCTACTAATACAAGTCCGCAGTATCTCTCCGCTCTCGCCCGTCGCCCTTGCTTTTCTGCGAGGGGTCACGTGTTGCATTTGATTTGGCGCCCACTGTACCTTGATAAAGGATGCGTTCCTTTTGCCATAAGACGAGAATGAAGCGGCGCATGAAGCGTAAGCTTGCGGGCTGGGGATCGATCCTAACTATACTGGTTGTGACGCCTAAGTTCAAAGTTAGCATCATAGGACTGAAGAGGAAGAGGCTCACTCTTCAAACCGAGCATATACGGCAATCACCTCTTGGAGTTGTTTGTACTCATTTTGTCCAGTTCATCCTGCTAATCTTCTGTGTATCGACGATTGTACCTGAAATAGTCCTCAGCTGTAATTTATTTATTTCCATCCTCGCTGTCTGAAGAGACATGGTTTTCGGAAATGGAATCTGAAGGTAGGGGAGGCGGGGGTGGGGGAGGTGTTCCAAGTTCATACCAGTCGCCATTTGAGCCGGGAACGCCAGAGAGTTTGACTTCATGATAATCACTCATGAAGACGCCTTTAGAACTCCTTTTTGATGTATTAATTTAGTTAAAATGCGCATACAGAGCGAAATGGTTTACTCGCCAAATAAACCTTCTGCTGCGTATCGAAGCATTTAGTCCGCGTTTGGCACCTCGTTTTCTTCACTCAAAAGTTCATTTTCAAGTTCCATAGCCTCAGATTCACTTATATCACTAGAATAAGCTGCTGAAACCAAAGCAGCCGGAAGTTGTCGAACCTATTCAAGATGTTAATTCATTAACCAAATAGATAGTTTTTGGTTACATCCACGGGTGCATAGAAAAAGATATTTGTCCGCAGAAGATCCATATGACGAACTATATTCAGAGTTACGACTAGTATCCGAGCTGTGGTCCACTGGTGGCAAGAGGTGGCGGAACGGACTTAGCGGATCGCGTCGCGAGACACGGTCACGTGGTCTTGTTATTGGCAATGCATCTCTCGTCCGACTCTGTTCCCATCCGCCACCCTCACCCACCGCAAACTCTTATCCTCCACCTATAAAGATTGTATAGTATGTTTGTAGTTTTGTTTCTAACTTCTAATATATCTTCTGCTAACGTCGTATCCAACTTTGTTGTTTGCGTTGTTACATCGTTCCAGTCATGTGTGATCAGCGTAAGTGATCTTTCATTTCGCGCATAGACCGTTGCTCTCACCAAATTTAGTATGGATATTAATAACTTATTTGCTCAAATGACAGCAAATCCGCAAACTGCACAGCAGTTTACTCAATTCTCCGCTGGCTTTCTCGCTGTCCAGAATAACCAAAAACCTCAAGGCGAGTGAGGCTCAGGTTCCTTGTTGTGCATTATACTGATATTTTCATAATATCAGGTGAACTCAACGAGCCGCCTTGTAAGTATATCATGCTCCTATTAGTTGATTCTTTTGCTGACATGGCTTAGTGGACAAACCAGATCGCCGCCCAAGAAGTCTGACTCTTGGGCGCTCGTCTGATCTCACACACTCGGCATATGGCAATGAACGCAGCCGCACTCCCCACTGTAACACCTCCCCACTGTCCCAGCGCGCCAGTCGTGCATCTGATCCATCCTCGCGTGGAAACTTAGAAAGTCCACTTCGGTAAGTGTTAGCTCAAGATCCTGGATATTGTTTACTGATTTGAAACTATAACAGACGTGCTATAAACGTTCCAGCGCCCCCGTGCTCCCATGCAGCCGTTCCTCCGCCCCTACCTTGCCTCTTTCCACGCCGTCACCACTATCATAGTGGGTTGAAGCGCATACATTCTCAATATGTGAGTGTCTTATTTTTATCTTTATTTTTAACTCGCAGGTCAGACGAGGAGGAACCTGATTGCTCAACATTTCGCCATCCCCGCCACTCCTTGCCCCACTCCTCCCCACCTGCTGCACCAGAGAGGCCTGAAAATCCTTGCAACATCTCATCGCCAGCCCGAGATCCATCGCCAGCCCCACGCCAAGCTTCCCGCTCGTCAGAACAACCCTTGCCTTGCGGTACGGATGCTTGGCATCTGAGTTCACGCAGCCAGTCCCCCGTTCGAGCGGTCCCCTCGAAGGCGTGGCTGGCGCTACGGCCAAAAAGGCGGTAAGTATATCGATTATACTAACATACTTTCTAGAAGGAACCTCGGGCGGTCGGCACAATCATGATTTCGGTCCCATCCCGCTGGTCGGAGCGCCTCAACGCAAACCATGAATGAAGACGCCCAACGGCTTCTCTACCAAATACCCAGACGAACCCCCCCCCATACTCATTTATTTATATCACTCTCGGCCGATTCGCTTTGCACTTTCAATTTTCACGAAATTCACTTTCGGCTACGTTTTCATGTGAGGCTTTCGATGAGTGCACATGGTGCACGTACGAATGGACTAACTCGACGGAGGCTGGATGATCCACGCAGCTTGTTCGATATGGCAGTAATGTAATTATATTCTATTCACTGATAGTATGAATCTGTTATATTAAACGTGGAGCACGTCTGAAACGATGATAAGATATTTGTGTCCCACCGCAGCAAATCGCATAGCCAGACGAAGCTAATTAGATGTCAAGATTAGGTGACTCGGTTCGCTAATTCGGGACACTGCGCATCTCATGTAATTTCGATCTTAGATTAGCATACCGGCTCGTCTAATTCCAGATGAGCGCCTCAGCTAAAAATTATGCGTGGAGCTTTTCATAGTGGATGTGGTCGACATGAGAGTGAGAGAGATAGTGGATATGGAATGGTGATGAAACTATAAGCACGAGCCTTGTTGTTGTAGTCGGCGAGTAGTCGGCGACGTGACAAACCGAACCTGCCACATCAGGGAAAAAAACCGGCTCAAAAGCGACAAAAGTTGAGGGATTTGAGCAGTTGAGCCCCGTGCTCAAAAGTTGAGCCATTTGAGCCAGGGTCCTGCCTAACGTAGAACCCAGCTGAGTTGAATCCCAGCCGAGTGATCATCACGCACGATCACCTGAATCCTGATGTATAGTCGTACCGAATGCGGTGTTTGTCCCATGTAGATTGGGTTTGCAACCACAAAGGCAGCAGCAATGCATTTCAAGTTTTGATCTTAATTTTCACGCGTATCGAATTATACATGTGCGGACCACCGGAGAGTACCGAGCGCACATTCAAGTTAGAACGCGGACACGGTTTCGGGAGATAAATTGAAAAGATTGACGGAATAGAAATACATATAAAAGTGCGTCGACTCATCCAATCGTCAAAAGCTAGGCAACTCAAATTACACGCCGCCGTTGCTCCAAGCTATGCCGGAACACATGGAAAAGGATTCTTCTGTATCTCCCGGAACAGCTATATATTGAATGCGCCAAGATTGCTTACAGGGTCACAAATCGGAGGGGTTTCACCCAGTAAATGTGTGTCTACCCAGGCCGATGCGATCAAATGGAGTTATTCGACCGATACCTGGAGTAGGCGATGTCACTCAGACATATACCTCTTGATTCATGCCCTGCCGCATTGGAGTCACCAGATAGTCGTTGGGAGTTTGACATTGTCGTCACATAGTGAGTATCAGTTTACATCGCCGGGTATGGCACTCACCTTGAGATATCCTTATCCGCAGGAGGTATGTCTGTGTTCTGCGAGGCACGGTGGAAACGTTCTGTACTGCATTCTATGTTAATCGACACCTGGATGAGCACTCGTTTATGTTATTATAATGATCACATTACCTATGGCCTTTTCAAATCCCAGTGAATCTACACAGAACTAAAAGCTGAGAAAATGCGGTACGATTTGTAGCTGGTGACGCATATAAAGCAGATATGCTTACATCACAAATTCTGTGCTATATCAGGCTTATCAGACCTGATCATGATCCCGGCTCTCTCGCTCCGCTCGCCTCAGCGGAATGGCTCAAAAGAGAAGGCGCCCTGGCTCAAATGCTCAACTGCTCAATATTTGAGGCCCCTGCTCAAAAGTTGAGACTATTTCTCCTGATGCAGGGCCAGACATCAGCCACGTGGTTTTACGTTTGATCGACAGCGTAGGCGGGGTCTTTCCAAATTCCAACGCGCTCCTGGCGAAGGAGCACTTCACTCGCGGCCAATCAGTCGCCTTTGCCGTCATGAATCGAGTCGCGCCAAATCTAACGTTCCCGTTCCGCCAAAGTGCTTTCCTTCTAACTGAATGTCCAGTTTGCGTTTGTCCGAATTCTTAATTCCTTCAAAGCGACCATTGAGAGGTATTTGTATATTTGCACCAAACTCACATATATAAAAAAACACGTTCCGGATCCCGTAACATACCGTTAACCCGATATCACATCATGAGCGCTGCGTACGCGCCATCCACAAAGGCGGTATGAGCCAAGGGACAGCACACAACAGGAGGGGAAGGGCTAGTGGCTATTCACAACACAGTTAGAACAGATACAGCGACCAACAAACCGAGACTTACCGATTGCTCGAGTCTTCATCTGAGCTGAGCTTCGTCTGCGATCGGTGTTCACTCGACATCTATGGTTCCGCCGATAGACCATCCCCAAGTCGTGCACTTATTCTGCCCTCTCATCCTTTGATTAGTGGTTCGTGACTCTGATGTGGCCATTGAACGGGTGATTTGCCTCCCAGTCGCACCTCGAGCATGTCGAACCCCTTTCCCGCATACCCCCCCCCCCTCCTGCCACATCCAGTTCCATCACTCCCCAGACCTCGCCAAACGGTACGTGCCGTACCGATCTTGAGGTCTTGAGCTGTTGACGAGGCTGTGTTCTTGACGCATCTCGGATCGAGGAAAGACCACTCGCGCCTTTCAACCTGACCGCAATCGGGAGCGAGACAGGAACAGAAGGTCGCCCCATCCGCGTGCGACTGGACCCCGTCACTAGCCAGACTGAGTCGCATGAGGCGAGCTGTATCCGAGTAGAGCCGCGAGCAATCTCGTGAGTTGTGTTCGAGCGAACGTAGATTGATGGGGAGACCCGATGGACGCGACAATCTCCCTTGAGTAGGGAATGAAAGCCGACAAGGTGAAATGATCCCGAATGTGCGAGGGCCGAGACTTTGTGTAGATGCCGTACGTCGGGAAGATCGACTCCCGGCTGCTCTCATCGTTTTGGCTTTAGCAGCTGGAGAGGGACAAATAGCGAGGAGAACGCGCAGAGACCGAACGAGGGACGACATATTTGCACGGCTAATCTGGAACAAGGGCGATATCTCATTGTGAGCCGAGTGAACGCACGCATGCCACTGACAGACATTCTGAAGACGGACAGTCCACTCACCCAGCTTCGTGGGACTACGCTTCGTACGAGTACTGACCGATGCTCCATTGGATAGCCGTCTACTCTGGATCTTGATGCCCCACTCGAAATCAGCTGCAGGCTCCTCTTACTCTTGTAGGACCAAGAGCTCCAGCCAAATCAGCGATACCCAGCATGACAATGTCGACGAACGTGTTAGCAGGCGGAACGAACGCGATTCGGGACCCTGTTGATCCCTCGCGCGACCCCCGGCCAGGCGACGAGGTTTGCTGGAGGACCGGGCGAGGGGAGTGTCAGTGAGCGGTAGTGTACCCAATTGAGAGCGGGGCACGTCGCACCTATCCATAACTTAGCTGCAGGTCAGTTCGCGAGCAAGGAAAAACGCACCGGGCGTATTTCGCCGGGGCGCGGAGCTACCGCTTGGTGACCGAGGCGACAGGGGATGTCGCACAATCAAGTCCTGATGGTTGCTGGACCGCGTCGCATGTCAAAAGAAAGCAATCGTTCCAGGTATATTCGATCCTGAGGCAATGGGCTAAACGAAGCCGTTGTGCTTATCCATCCACCTATAGCACATGTGAGCCGTGTCATGTATTCCATGTACCTGTCTACGTACCGACAATGGGGAGGTGGACCAAGGACTGGAGCCGGGTGCCGTCAGTGCCACGTTAATGAACCCACAACGCGTCCCACCCAGGCCAGCGGGTCGATCACGTCAGCTATTGCAAATCCTTTTTGGGAGGTAAACGGCGCGCCTCGTCCCTCGCATTCTGGTGGAATGGCCAATCGCTCATTGAACTGTTCTGGCACAGCGTCAACTCTGCTCTTGCTCGATGCTATACCCGACTCATGACTAAGCCAAGAGAGCGTATCGACTCCATTTGCCAAAGTCTAACCTTGGTCTCCCATCGCATCCGTCACTTGCACTCGCAGCCTCGGTTTTCTACTTGTTTGACGATTTGACTGGTACGACGCAGACATATAAAAGAATTTTGCTGATAAACACATCGATTCCTCGTCTCTCACGATGGTGAACTATGATACACTCAACTGTAACCAAAAAAATAGATCTCACTTGCCACTCGACCAGGCTTTCACATTTCCTCACCTACACTGCGCTAGCATCTACATGGGCATATACTGGAGAATGTCTATTTCTTCAACTCGCCCTGGTCTCGAGTTCCTTTATCAGCCGCCCTAGAGTTTCGTACTCCCGGCGTCGCCTTTCACCCATGGCCCCATACGTCCTGAGAAGGAGGCGCATGGATAAGAGTCTACGTGGATGACTAGCCCCGAGCACATGCTCTTGTTGTTCTACTACCCGCTTTTGGATATCCTCCGCCTGCTCGTATCGACCTTGATGATAGTACGTGCTTGCAAGGTTGAGCATGCTGGTCAACGTCTCCGGATGGCCTTCACCGTACACTCGATTCTTCGCTTCCAGCACCTTCACTCCCAGCTCCTCTGCCTCGCCATATCGACCCTTGGCTAAGTACGTCAGTGCCAGGTTGCTCATCGTGATCAGTGTATCAGGATGCTCGTCCCCAAGCCTGCGTTTCCTCACTTCCACCACATGCTCCTGCATCGACTCTGCCTCATCGTTTCGACACTGATAGTAGTATGTAGATGCGAGTTGGTTCATCGAAGCCAGGGTCTGGGGATGCTCGTCGCCTGACACTCGCTTCCTGGCATCTACGACCTTGAGCAGCAGTGCCTCTGCTTGGTCGTATCGACCCTGGGCTTGGTACGTGAGTGCAAGCTCGTGCATGCTGTTGAGTGTGTCGGGATGGTCGTGGCCATGGACTCGGGTGGATGTGTCGAGGATGTCCTGATGGAGGGACTGTGCGTCGGTGTATCGACCAAGGGAGTAGTATGTGCTTGCAAGGGTTCGCATGGCTATGAGCGTTCGACTGTGTTCGCTTCCCGAAACTCGCTTCCGAATATCCACCACTTGTTCCAGTTGCATCATTGCTTCTTGGTATCTGCCTTGTTGCTGATATACAAATGCAAGCATCAGCATACTGTTCAGAGTGGCGTCGTTCTCCGGTCCTAGCTCTGTTTTTCGACCATCTAGAGCTATTTTCTCCATTTTTCCCTGATCGCTCCTCTTTCCAGTTCGGTGGTACACTTCCGCAAACCTGGATGCATAGTTGGCCCTTGGTCGTTCTTGCCGTTCGAGGAATCTGCTGATATGGATCTCCATGGCCATCTTGTGTTTCAGGCTATCAATGGTGTCTGTGTAATCGATCGAAACAGCCAGCAGGCAGCCAGTGTGTTCGATTGCCGCGTTCAGAGGATAGTTGATCACAGTGCTAGCCCAGTCATGAACCAGTACGTGCAAGGTGTACTCGCCATTGACTTTATCATAGCTGATTAGCGAATAAGATAAAATCTCGGTCATGGTGTCTAGGAATGCGCTGGAGTCCCACGAACCAGTTGAGTCGAGGTAAGGCGTCAGACATTCAGTTACGTATGCTTGCGCCTCTTTTTCATCCTGAGTGGCTGGTACCTCGGGCGTATATCTTCGTATTCCAATAGCAGATCTCTTGAAGATGTCCTCGAAGATGCTGCTATGATGCATAAACGCCATCAAATGCAACAGTCGTTGTGCATTTGTCCCGAGTCGCTCGTAGCTCATGTGCCATGTTGTGTACACGCTCTTCTTGTAGTCGTCCATTTTTGCTATCAATTGGCTAGACTTTTCGAGCGTTTTTTGGTGATGGCGCGCGAACATGTCGTAATACCGAGCGATCGAACAGCCGGAGCTGAAAATGTATGCCCCAGCTTGGACGATCGCAAGGGCCAGATAGCCCAGGTTCTATACGGATAAGCGACGGCTTTGGTATTTCATGATTCTATTGCTAGTATATGAGCTCACCTTGAGCAGTCTTTTAGCCTCCTCACGTTCGGCGTTAGATATCTCAGCGTCCTTCATTTTTGCCGCTTTCAGTAGAACCTCCATAGCCTCGCTTGGATTCATCTCAGACACCCGATGATCCGAGTCGCCACCTCGAGCGAGCGCAACATGCTGCTTGATTCTAGTCGTAATGATGATGCTCCCGTGGTTGTTACTGGGCATATAAGGGCGAATGTCCACGTTCGGATCGTCGGCATTGTCAATGACCATCAGCCATCTTTCCCGCTGGCTACCAAGCCATTTCAGCGCGCTCTCGTGTGATTCTCCGACATTCTTCTCTTTCGCAAACCCAGCCAGTGCTGCAATAGCACTCTCGTGAGTTGCCGCATCGACGAAGACCACGTCCGACCACATCCCCCTTGTTTGTTGCACCGTCATCAGCGCTAGCTGCGTCTTCCCCGACCCGCCTAAGCCATACAAGACAAAAACGCAGCGCTGAGTATCACCCTTTGAGATGCAGGCAATTATCTGGTCGATTGCATCTTGCCGTCCTGTAAACAAGGGGCTTGGTGCGGGACAGGCTTTGTATCCAGCCGTTCGATTAGTTGCTGCGAGTTGTACCGCACCATCTTAAAAGATATTAATAGTTTAGTACGGGTGCTTCCAAGCAAGCGAGAGTGTGCATACCTATACATTTGTTGTCTACTGCCGTTCTTCGCTCCCTGATGGCGATGAGTGCCTCATCAACGCTTTTGCTGGCCTTATGCCCACGCATATAGGCTTGCGTATCCGCTAGGACCTGACCCAATTTCTCCCATTCCCTTAGCTTCACCCCTTGCATCCCCTGATCGACACTGAACCTAAAGTAAACACCTGGTGCTGTTCGAAATCGCTTCGCCATCTGCTCCGCTACACGTTCCGCATCGAAGGCAATCTGCTGCGTTGACTTGAGCACGTTGATTGGCATCTGTCTATTCAGGGAAGATCTGTGCGGCTGCTCCAGACGAATCGTGGCCGGATGCCCTGCTCCGATACACACAACGCTCGAGACATGTTGATCAGGCAGCATAAGTTTTGTTTCCTCGAGTACATGCTCTGTGGGGTTGTTACACCCAAGCCCACCATCGACGAACGACTGTCTCAGATGCTCAGGCCCAATCTCGATAGGCTTGAACATCTCGGGATGAGCCATCGTCGCGCTCATCACTTGCCAAATGGCGCAATCTGGCATCTGGTTGGCCACGCCTTGGTAGGAGCGAAAGATGCATGGTATGCCAGCATTCATGTTATCAGCCGACATCGCGAACACCATGCTGAGCCAAATACACTTCAGTCATGCAGCTCACCGTGTCAGTGTAAACTTACGTTTTGCAAGTGCTTTGTTGTGGTTCGACATCCAACATCGGTGTGTTCTCATCCCCCGTTATATCTCTCACAATCTCCTTGAGTGTATTCTGCAACACGGTACGCTTATAGGTCGTCTCGCCGGTCCACTTTCGGTCTGAGAACACCCCGGTGAGTTTGACATATTGTTTGATCGCTTGGTCCGCAGGTATACCCAGTCGTCCCACCAGGCATGCTATCACGCTGCATTCGGTATGTTAGCCTTAAACTCGTAGAACGCCAGTTGCATCGGTACATACGCTCCGGTCCCAGTCCCGGCAACAATATCAAAATACTCCCAGACTGCAGGCTGTTTGGAAAGTTTCAACGAGTTCTGGATCCTGTTCATGATTTCATCTAGAATGATGAGTGTCGAGAGACCTCTCGCGCCGCCCCCCTCTGACGATAACCCATTAAGCGTATGACAAATAGCCGATTTGGTAATGTATGGTCACCTAGAATGAGCACGTTCACTCCTTGTGATGCCTCCCTCCGATCTGACATGTAAGGTAGTCTTGAGAGCTGAAGAACACTGATGTGCTAGGTGGTAGTAGGACAGAGGGTACGGCGAATGATCTGCATAGACGCCGCCGCATGGACTGTGTCACGTAATCGTAAATAATCATACACAACACCTACAGTATATGCAAGCCGAATCCAATATGTACTTTTGCCAGCGGGCAGCAGTAACAAGATAGATCGTCTACTTGAGGATCGAGACCTGGAATTTGTTGTTTATTGTTGATAGGATGAGACAACGATGCATCAGTCTTTGGCTATTCACCCAAGAAACGCATAGTTGATTCAATTCCAGCCAACAACACCCAAAGAGCAAATGACTTTAAGTCAATACAACATCGTGAAGAAAAGTATGCAAATAAAATCCTCAAAAACAATCAAACCTCTTCCTGATATCCATCTTCGTAGTAGTCCATCACGCCAGTATAACCTTCATCGTATTTCTCATCATCTTCCACCTCTTCGTCAACCTCCTCGACAGCTTTGTCTTTCCCTTTCCCCTTGTCCTTCGTAGGTCCCTCAAACAACTTCTCCACTGCCGCATAGTTGATCCGTCTCGAGAACGTCTTCTTGCGCTGCATCAACGCCCGAGCGCTCTGGGCGGGCGTTTCAGCATTGGCCGTCGTCGAGTCTCGCGCTTTCTGACGTTTACGAGGCTGTCGAAATGAGACCAGAGGTAAGACGAGATGGAAAAGAAAGAAGGAACAGACTGCGAATCGAACCTTGCGACTCTTCTGGCGCTTGTTTTCGTTTCCTTCCTCGGCTTCAAGCCCTTTGACTAAAATGGATCGTACTCAGTTATGCCCTGAGTCAGCCACATAAAATAGTGAAACTCACGAGCGATCTTCTCCAGGTAGTCCCGATTGAACTCGACCCACATCCGTGTTTTCTTCTGTACTTCCTCGGGAGTGAGTAGGAACGCATCCAGCTCTTCTTCGTCAAGCCCTTGCAGCTCATCGACAGGTTCCAGCTGAGCGAGCCGCTGTTGTTCCTCAGACTCTTGGAGGGCAGCGGCCAGCTTTGAGCTGTTTGGATCGTTCAGGAACTCGTTCACTTCGGCAGCAATCTCTTCATCGTCTTGATTATCCTTCGTCTCACCGTTCTCTACTTCGTCAGGCGATTGGCGAGTATTGACAATCTCGTCAAACGCTGTTTGTTCCTCGTCGTCCGATGGGTAAAATAAGGGCCGGTTTTCTGGCTCGATGGGCTGTTCTTCTAGACCGAACGATACAATTCCCTTGGTCATATCAACAGGTTGTCGTGCAGGCGTTGCTTCTTGTTCCTCGACTTCTTCGGGTTCCTCCTCGACCTGTTCCCTCTTGCGCTTTCCCTTGCGCTTTCCTTCCGCCTGCTCCTTCATCTTCTCGAGCCCCCTGGTGAACGCCGGCGGATCGGCTGCCTCTTCCAGTATCACATTGCGAAAGTCGTGCATCGTCAAGGCTGCGCTCGGAGTCGCCTTGAACTCTTCCAGTCGTTTCTTGACCGTCTCGTCTCCAATCTTGACGACCTGGACGATCTCCTGGATGCTCCGTCGAAAGTGGTTCATCCGAGCAGCGAGTAAGAGGCATGCGCCGCAGATCCCAGCGGGACGTCGGCCGAGGGTCATCCAGTCTCGGGAAAAGCGAGAGACGAGGCGAGTCGCATCGATGACGACTTTGTTTGTTTCTTCACCAAATTCGAGGAGTGCTGCGAACCGGGCGATGAGGTGTGCTGGGTCGATGAGTGGCAGGGAAAGGTTTAGTTCGCGGACGAGTTTGAGGTAGTAGGCACCAAGTACGAAGACGTTGACCTGTACGTAATGATATCGGCGTTAGACTTGGAAATTTTCTGTATTTGGGGAAAGACTTACTCGAAGGAGGTCAGAAAAGTCGATGAGCATGTGTCGCGTTTTGGAACTGCGACAAGCGATATACAAGCATACAGCGGCCACGTATTCAGATTTGCGTCCCTTGATGAAACGGTGGGATATGGCGAGGTTGTAGTATCGCTGGGCCATATCTAAGATATTCTCGGAGAGGTGCAAAGCCGAAGCCTGTTGCCGAATGAGCGTGCGGCCATGCGAGGCAGATTGTTCGCCAGGTTCGGATGAGCCATGACCGAAGGCCCCGCCGGTATGCGCTCGGGCTTCATGGTGATACATGATAAGACACGGTCAGCCTAGAAGTAAGACACGATGCTCACTTTGTCCTAACGCGACAAATGAACCATGCGCCACTGCAGCCCCTGACGCGCTTTCTCCAAAGGTGACCTCGGCGACGATGCGGTTCTCCTCGACGAGCGTTCCACACTGGTTACAGAATCCGTTTCCGGCGGCTTCATTGTATTCAATTACTCCCCCACCGCACTCGGGACATAACTTAGCCTAGGCGTAACAGGTCGCGGTCAGATAAGCTCCTATAATAGAAACACGAAATAGCTACCATATTTACAGCAGAAATAAATATATATGGTACAACAGTTTATTCAGTCTAGGTTTTGTACGGGGTCAGAGGATTAAGGAGGACGAGCAGGCATCGGTCGTGGTCAGAATTTGAGGGATCTGCGAAATCAAATTTAGGACAAGTCAATGGGTGGCAGTGCTATGACTCGGGTCCCACGAGGCAAGGCGCTGGTCAAGTCCGATATGGTGTAGTGGCTAACATTATCGCCTCTCACGCGATAGCCCTGGGTTCGATTCCCAGTATCGGAGCTTTTTGACGCTCGACCGCCCTTTGGTTGACTCGCCCAAACATTTGATCCGATCGGAGACGTCATTCGTGCGTGATTCACTCGTGAGTCTGACTTGCACCACTCACTCCATGCCGATCCGACTTCCACGTCTGACACTGTTCTCGGGCCCGCAATGCTCATTGTGCGATGTAGGCCTGTGCGCTCTGGACCTGGACCGCTTTCTCAGACTGTTTCGCTTCCTAGGTCGCCAAGGCCGAGCTTGCCACGCTTCGGAAAGAGGTGTGCGGGACCGATCGTCGACGCCTTTCATAGACGCTGACACCTCTTGAGCGCAATTTTGATCTGACGACGATCAACATCCAGGACCCCGGCCAAGAACGCTGGAAACGGCGCTACGTCTATTGGATTCCCGCCTTGCATCTCGAGGGCGTTGAGATTGCCAAAGGCCGGTGGGGAGCGGACAACGTGCGGCCTCATTTGGAAAAGTGGTACGAGACCGGGGGAAAGAGTGCTGTAGACCAAAAGAGTGAGGAGAAGGGGTCATGAACATGTCCGAGGAACCCAACGGCGATTTTGGTGAGTGTATCCCACTCTTCGCGGCTACCCGGCGTCTAAGCTCGCACCCTCTGTTCAAGCCGCATCCAGTTCGTCGAATTCAGAGCTCAATGTAGAAAGTCTGTTCTTCTCCGACACGTCGGCCATGACATCCTGGCCAGTTCCGGTTACCGAATATACACCATCTTCCCATCTCATTGGCGCCTCCGAGTTAGACTCCGACCTCTTTGAAGAACCTGCCTATGATCCAGACGAAGAATACATTGAACCCGGAGCGAAACAGTGCTTCAACTGCATGTCTACGAAACATATTGTCTCCGATTGTCCACATAAACGAAATGCCCAACACATTGCCCTTGCTCGAGCAGAATACGGCTCAAGACCTGGAAATGGTGGTGGAAGGAGCATGAGAATACACGAGGCGGAAGAAGGGACAAAAAGGAGACTGGAGTTTGCGAAGACATTCGAACCTGGGTATATCCAAGGGGAATTGTTGAGGCAAAGTTTGGGACTCCGTGTTCCATATGATGGCAGGAATGAAGATTTACCGTGGTATGATTGGATGTGCGAATGGGGATATCCTCCTGGTTGGGTATCATTCGTTGGTGAGCAGGTTTCTTGCTTTTGGGGGTTTCTAGACCGTCTAACGCCAATGATTCAGATCCCAGGGATAAAATGCTGGAGAAAATCGAGGCTACCGAGTGGCATCAGTCTATGGAAGAACTTCCTTCGCTCTCTATATTCGAAAACGAGGAATTGGTCGAAGCCTCAGCGTCTGCCGCCTCGCCTATTCGAAACAGTGAACTTTCACCAGAGTCTCGAGTGGCCGAGAAGGGTGTTTTGACACTTGGAAACTCGGACGTAGACGGCCATCTGAACGATCTAACAACCATACTCAACAGCGATACTACAGCTCATATTCCGGTGACGAACACGAGTCCTTTCTCACATTCCTCCCCTCCACCAAACTCAAACTCATTGCCGCCATCAATACATTTCTCTTCGGTCGTCCCCGCTTCGTTCCCTGCAGAAAATCCCCCGCCACCCCCTTCAGACTTTCCTCCACCACCTCCACCCCCACCTGACGAGCCGGCGCCGCCTCTCCCGCCAGGACCACCCCCTTCGTCCCCACCACCTCCCCCGTCCGATTCACTTCCATTTCCTCCTCGACGATGGGCCTACTACCGAACTACATACTTTCAGTCGGATCGATTACCGGTCTCGCTGGTCACACGACGACTTCCCTCGCTTGACGAGGTCCCTCCACCTCCTCCGCCTGCCGAAGCGCCCCCGCCACCTCCTTCATCCCCGCCTCCCCCACCACCCAATCTACCCCCGCCACCAGAGGAGCCTCCCAGAGTTTTAAGTGAACAGGAGAAGAGAAGGTTATTGTGGGAGCGGATCTTGGCTGAGCAGGCGAGTCAATGATGTCTTCGCGTTGCCTCGTTTGTATGTCAATGCAGATCTCAATATTATCTCTTTTGAATACCCATCGATGGTCGGAGCAGCGAACCAAGGGCAGTCTCGCCCATTTTGCCGACGGCTCGTTTTGTCAACACGCGAAGCTCTCTCTTCTTAGAGATAGTTATTCGGCCTTTTTCCTTCCACCAACTTGGTGCAAGACCACAACCCATTTCAACGTACCTTCAGGAAGAGCATGTGAAACCCCACGGAAACTATGCGCTGCAAGCATTCACTATTCGACTTTCTCTTGGCCGAGTTTCTTATTTTATATTTGATCCTTGGTCAAAAGAATCACCCGACAAGCGCTTCGGACATTACTCCATAAACGGTATCGTTAATGACATCATCCTCTATCTTCTCCCTCTTCACGGGCACAACTCCGTCGCTTGAGCTTTTCTTCGGCTACGTGCGGCATCGAAGAGTTGAAATGTCTAATGGCAAGGGATATAAGGATACCGGTCCGTAAACCGGGCTCCCCAGAACTCAACCATGGAGACATCCAAGCTTGCGCACAAGCGGTTCTCGGTCACGAACAGGTTGGAGGGGAAGAAGCTTTTGTGAGTTGATTGGAGGTATGGATGGAGAAGAGAATTTGACCGGTCGACTGGCTTGGATGTGTAGGACAGCCTTTAATGCGGTCTGCTGTGTATCTATTTTCTTTTTTGGATATGACCAGGGGTGAGTTTCTGCGGTCTTAAGTGCGTTTCCAGCTTTAACTTGGCGTACACTGTAGCATGATGTCTGGGGTAAACAACAGTGAAGACTAGTAAGCTTTTGTTCAACATTGCAATTCCTGCGTTTTATTGATATGTTCAAGCATCAATACAATGAAATATGGATACGTACAGCCGGACGGAACACCCGTCGTAACCAACTCGGCCAAACAAGGGGGAATCGTGGCCATTTATTATCTTGGTCGGTTCGATGCCATCTCTTCTCGCCCGCCTCCTTACGAGTTTCACTGCAGGGACACTCATTGGATGTCTTCTCGGCGGTAAAATCGGAGACTCTATAGGTCGTGTAAAGACTGTAGTCCTGGGCTGCGCTTGGTCGATCTTTGGAGCCGCACTCCAATGCTTGGCTCAAAACGTTTCTTGGATGGTTTGCGCACGATTGATCAACGGGATTGGGACGGGTCATTTGAATGCGATCGTCCCCGTACGTCATTTATCCGCACAAGGTTTGGATTCGAAATTAATTATGATTTGGTAGGTATGGGCTGCCGAGATCTCAGACTTTTCGTCTCGAGGGGCGTTTATCGCTCAAGAGTTTACGTTGAACATTTTTGGAGTTGTGGTCGCTTACTGGTTGGAGTATGGGCTTTCATTTATCGATGGTGGAAGGACTCAGTTCCGGTGGAGGTTTCCGTGAGTCGAGCGAATCTTGTCTCCTTTGTGTGGTACTTATGCGGCTTGGCACAAAAGGATTGCGTTCCAAATCATCCCGCTCATTGTCCTTGCGCTTGTCGTTAACTTGATGCCCGAGTCCCCTCGTTGGTTGATCAAAATGGGTCGTCGCGTCGACGCTGAATATATTCTCCTCCGACTTCGATGTGATCCGGATGCGGCTCGCCAGGAAGCTGACGAGATCGAGGCGGTTGTTCAGCTTGAACATAGCGGTACTGTCGTTGGCGAGGATGGGAAACAAGTTGGGACGGGTGTGGGGAATTCGTATATGGGTATGCTCCTTGGACGAGGTCGAAAGGGTTCTCATGTGGCACGGCGGGTTCAGTTGGTTATCTGGTTGCAGATTGTGCAAGAGTGGTGAGTCGGAAGCGGTTATGTAGAGATTTGATGTTGAGGAGTCTTAGGGTTGGGATCGCTGCGGTAACGGTGTATGCGCCTCGAATCTTCTCCGGTATGTATACAGAAATCTGGCCCGATATTCGCTCTGATGGTTAAGCCTAGGTGCGGGATATACTCAGAATAAATCGAACCTGTTGGCCGGTATCAACAATATTACCTATATGCTATCGACTCTGGTCGCGGTTTATACTTTGGATAGGATCGGACGACGTTGGACTCTATACTGGGGGTACGTTGCATTCCTTGGGTTTTGTGAACTAGCCTAACGTATATGGAAAACAGGAGCGTTGGACAAGGCATTGCGATGTTCCTCGCTGGGGGGTTCTCCAGGTTGACGTTTGATGCTGCTGGTACGAGTAAACAGTCACAATATGGCGCAGCGGCAGCGTTTTTCGTGTTCTTGTATACTTGTAGGTCTATCAATTTCTTCATAAGATAATTTACTGATAGTTTTGAAGTTGTATTTGGGGCGACTTGGCTCACAGTTCCTTGGTTGTACCCTACTGAGATCTTCCCGCTCGAATGCCGAGCTCGCGGCAATTCATGGGGTACGTCACCGGTGTTAATTCTCCGAGTAGAGCCCCATTCAAACTGTGTTTAGGTGTTGTCGGGTGGTCGATTGGAAACGGATGGCTCACACTTTTGACCCCCGTCATGTTCGGAGCCATCAACGAAAAGACACTGTACGTCTTTGGCGCATGCAACGTACTCAGCATTCCTTTCGTCTGGGCATTCTATCCTGAAACCAATCAACGTACGCTGGAAGAAATGGATTCGCTTTTCAGTGCGGATAGTGTCTTCGCTTGGGAGGCCGAGAAGGTAGGTTTTTGAGATGAGATGCGTTTGAATGCGGTTACTAACAAATATGCCGTTATATAGGCATTTGCAAGGATGCAAGCGGAGCACCCTGAAGTCGTGCACCGAGCGCGAACCAGGGAAAGCCATGTCCCTCACGACACGTCTTCAACTATGCTTGAGCCCGCGAAACCGGGCAAAGATTCGTTTGACCAGACAACATCATGAATGTATTATTTTTGTTATATACGAGTCTCCAGGAACATCAACGTTGACAGGGTTATGCATTGTTGTATGCATGCGGCTTAGCGTGAAATGAACTCAGGGTATCGGTTGTCATAGTGGCCGGGGTCCCGTGTCGCTCGCTGTTTTGTTTCTGGCTGTTCTCCTGCGCTCTCCCTCCTCCCCCGTTGGCCTATTTGGCGCTGAAGAGACGACAGTTTCTGAGCTTGGACGTTATTCACCTTCCAGTCTTTTACGACCTTCCTTTCCTTTAAATCACAACACCCAACATGGTCCAGTTTTCGGATGTTCGTCTTGGCCACGCACTCGCACCCCAGCACAAGATGCTCAAGCGCATCATCGAGGACCGAGGTGCGTTTGCCAGATCATGATGGTTCCCTCGGCTGACTCGTCAAAAAGGCTGCACGTTGTACACTGGACCCGCTGCGGGCTCCACTGTCGACGCCCTCCAGTCGTTTACGATCACTTGGGACACCTCTTGTGCCTCGAACCAGCCGTCCGCTATCGACATCTACCTCTCGGCCCCAGATTCGGCCGCGGCCAGCGCTATCCACGTGTGGAAGCAGGTCAACTTTGGAGCCGGCACGTATACCGACGTCCTCAAGCCCAAGTGGTGGAACTCGACGACCTCAGTCAACCTCCAACTCTCGTTTGTCGAGAGCGGCACCCCCCTCTTCTTGTCCAGCCTTCCTGCCGGGCCCAGCTGGAACGCCAAGTACGATGCGACTGCTGCTGCAACCGCTACTGGTGGTGCCGCGGCCGCCATCGACACCAGCACCCCTGACGAGGTCTACCAGACCGTGAACAACAACTTCAACGGCGGAGGGCTGAACAAGGGCGCGCTCGCTGCGGCGGTCATCTTCCCGATCCTCGCCGTTGCGGTCGCCTTGATCGTCTATGTCAAGTTTAGCCGCGCCAAGGAAGCGAAGAAGCGCCACCGCTGGTCGCAAGCAATGGACAAGCGCATGTCCGTCGTGTCCAAGGACTGGGTCAGCCAAGGCCGCCCGTCCAACGTCGGAAGCCGCAACACGCGTGCCTCGAGCTGGTTCGTTCAGAACATGGGCGGCAGCGCCGGACGTCCTTCCTCGACGTTTGCCACCGAGAGTGGTCAAGCTGGGATCGGTGCTCGCTATGAAACTGGCGTGCACCCTTCGTCGATCGGTTCGGGACCTGAAATGAGTCAGGCCCGGCCCCGTGCCTTGTCCTCGTTGAACGCGTCGGACCGTATCAGCCGTGTCAGCTTTGCGGCCGACTCGCGTCCTTCGCTTGGCGATTCGTTGCGCCCTAGCCATTCTCACAATACTCCTACTCGCGCGTTCCACCGCGCCACAATTGCGTCGGATGACATGGAGATGAGCCCGACTCAGACCAGCGGACCATTCTCCCTGAGCGCGGATGATATTCGCGCCAAGGTTGCTCAAGGACAGGAACATGGCCGTCCGAGCGTCGATGGAGAATTGAGGGCTGATATTCTGAAGATGCCCGCTGCCACTCGTGAGTTCGTCCTACTATCGCGCTTGTATTAGCTCTTAAACGGTTTGACCTGTATTAGACCTTCGAACCGGTCAGAACTCTTCCAGCGAGGACTTTATCCTTCGCCCCGAAAGCATGTCCCTGGCTTATGATGCCTATGACGCTCCCGGCGTCTCGGTCGAACCTCCCCCACCGGCTGCGCACAGTGCCATGTCCCCCGTTGGTACTATGCCCATGCTCCCACCCAGCGCCTCACCCGACGCGATGATGCATGCCTATGCTCAGGCCCGTAATGGCCCTAGCCCCGCTGGATCCCAGCAAGGCATGCGCACTCTTTACGCACCCTCCAACAGCAGTAACCTGAGCCCCTCGGCAGCCGAGGACCGGAATCCGTACCGAAAGAGCACCAACAGCGAGATTTCGGCGTACAGCGAGACTAGCGGTGACCACGCCGTTGGCAAAGCTGCCTAAGTAAACTCTTACTTTTCTCCCTCGGTCCTCCTGTTTTCCTCCCTCTTGTTGCCTGGTCGGACAGCTGTGTTGTATCTCAGTGCGGTTAGGTGGTGGTGGTATTCTTTCTCTCATACCCGTGGCGCTAATGCCGCTTCCGTTCGTTACTCTTTCGTCCTCGCCTCGTGGTTCTTGCTCATTCTTACTTTACGCGCCGAGTCGCTGCCCATTTTTTGTTTTTGTTTAAAGTTCACCCCGGCTGGTGTGTTTATTCGCCCCTTGTTGGTGGTTATTATTTTTGAAGGTCCTAGCGGTTGATTCTATACGTATACATATTATATATCTCTGCTTGTTTTGTAGTCCCTTTTATTATCAGCTTGGGATTTTGAATTGATCTAGTTCATAATATGAATGTGTGATATTCGTCATTTTATGGTCCGAGGCATAGCTCACTCTTTTGTAACGTGTTTGAGGGTTGTCTCCAAGTTCCTATGGTCTAGTGGTTATGACGCTTCGTTGTGGTTCATCGAAGCTATCCCGAAGCAGCCCGTGTTCGATTCACGGTGGGGACAATTTCTTTTGTCAAGTTTATCTATGCTGTTTCTTGATGGCGTCTCTTATCACAAGGTCATGTTTGTCCTTTTGGTAGAGTTGTACTCAAAATGACTGTAGCCGGGTAAATACAGAATTTTATTACGCTAGCGCGAAACCAAGCAAGGGTAAAACAAGACGAAAGTAAACAAAATGGTAAAACAATGAAACGTTTACTCGTCTCCGATCTTTGGTGCAAGGTAGTATTGGATGTGGCCTTGGCCAAACTTGTAATGCACCTATCCCGAAACCAAGTCAGCGATTGTCTAATAGGTGGAACGAATAATACACACCAGCAAAGGCACGTCGTTGCTGAGTTTGAGTGTAACATAATTGGAAAGGGCAGTCGACTTGGAAAAGTTGACGAGGTACTTGAGCGAGAATGTCAAGTTTACGCTCGAGCTGAGTTCGACCATGACTCCGCCAGTCGAGTCGGATCCCTCGTCCTTGGACTTTTTCTGAGAGGCGCGCTTTCGTTTCTTCGTGGCGCTATCCAACTCTTCCTCGACATCGGATCCAGCCTCCTCTTCCTCGTCGTCCTTTTCCTCTTCGCCGTCCGAGCCGGGTTTGAACAAACCACCCTTCTCGCCGCCATCATCCTCCTCGACCTCTTCCTCCCCATCCTCCATCTTGACATCTGCGTCATCGGTACGCTTGCGCTTTCGGGGCTTGTCGGACTTCTCCTTTTTAACTTTGACCTTCTTCTCGCCTCCGCCCTCCTCCATATCCTTGTATCGCTCCCGTGCGCTCTCGGTAGCCTTGAGCAGCACACTGCCGTTCGCAGCTTCACCGTCGGCAGAGAACCGGATGCCCTCTTTCGTGACCTCGATCTTGACGGATTCACCAAGCGCGCTCAAGTCTCGGACGATACGCGCAAACTCGGCAGATTGCATGACGACCATCGCGTCGTACTCAGTATCCGGAATACCCAGCGTATCAATGTCGATTTCCATGAGCTTCATCTCGTATTCAGCAATCCTGTCCGAATCTGTGAACATGTCAGTAGCAGTTCGAACCACCAAATAGGAGCGACATACTGCGTGCCTCGTACACCAGGTTGAGGACGTCTGCGTTGTCGACAGCCTTAAGCGTAACTCGGTCGTCATCCTTGGCACACTTGAGTACCTTGGTGAGCGAACCGAGGTTCACGCCGAGGGGCATGGGCCGATCACAGCGATACTTGTCGAATCCTCCTGGCTCGAGTTGGACAGAGACGAGCGCCACGTGCGAGTTGTCCATAGCTTGGAGTTTCTGAAATTCGTCCAATCAGCTTTGGCTAGTCAAGAAAAGGTACAACGCGTACTAGGCCTTCATCTCCACACTCAAAGTTCGCGTCCGTGACTAGTTCTTTAATAGCTAATAAGATGTTTGACGCGTCAGAAACCGGTACAAACGCGTATAATTGGTCTTCTTTACCATCTAGGAGTCGTTTAAGGGTAACAGCTTGTTCAAGGCGTGCTTCAAGCATCTTCGGGGGTGGTCAGTGGTGGAGGAGATGAGGATCTGACGAGGACGCGTTTCTCTAAACAAGAGCACGTGACGAAACCCCCGATCTTAGCCGCCCAAACCCCGCCTGAACTTCGACCACAAGGAAGCAACCCCTATTGTCACAGAAGCAGGGCGGGGCTGAACTACAACGTACCTGCTTGTGTTGGTGCCTAATTTTCAATGCTACCAACTATCAACACTCTTCCTTCCGAAATACTTGCTCGCATATTTCACTTGGTCGTGATCTACCAGTTCCATAATGATTGCTGGTGGTGCAAGGGTTATCTACGATGCGCCGACGAACAAAAACCACACCAATATCCTCGTGTGCTGACTCAAGTTTGCAAATTCTGGTACCAGCTAATCATCGTAACCCCTGAGTTGTGGTCATATATTGTGATCGCCTATGATAGGTCACAGAATCAAGATGCTCAGACGCGCCTATCAATGCACTCCTACCTTTGGGCAGACGTCCCACTACATATTCGCATAATAGTAAAGCGAGCTCATTCGCCAAAGCTGGACTCTGTTCAACGACTCATCCATTGGCTAAGCAGCATAGCGCATCGGATGCGTTCCCTTGAAATTGAGGAAAGCGATGTTCTACATGATAGTCTTATAGAGCCAATTCTTGGCTGCTGGGTGCAACACGGCTCTCCTGGCTCCCTCGGAGAGCTAAGTTTGTTGAGCAGTAAATGCCGTCCCGTAGTACACGGCCAAAACTTACCCCAGGAATGGGGCGAGCCCGGATCATTTGACAGATTTCTGAGATCTGTGAACTTTCTACGCATGAGGGGAGCGTTCTTCCTCCCTTGGACTAGTCAAGCATACTATGGAATCACCCACTTGCATTTAACTAACGTCACGGATGGTGTCACAGAGGCTGAGTTTGTAGATATGCTACGCGCAAACCCTCAGCTTCGTGCACTTACCTGTGACTGTGGTTTCAAGGGTACCCAACCAAGCGACACATTCTTGAACCCGGTTCACCTTCCTGAATTGCAACTCTTGAATTTATCTCATATCCTGTTGCCCAACGCTTGGATGGTACTGCGGTGGCTAGCACCCGGCCCCCACCCGCTTAGCCTAGCACTCGATTGGTCCCACTGTCGAAGTTTTCAGCACATTGTCCAGCGAGCAGAGATAATAGAATTTCTGCAACGTTCAAATGTAACAAACTGCCACTTTGGCCGCCTTGCAAGATCAACTAATGCACCAGTATGGTTCCCGGCCGCCGTAACCAATCTCCCCCATTTGCATAGATTAGGTCTCCATGGCCTGAGTATCCACCCCAAATATCAACAACCAGAGTCCGAGCAAATAGTGTACGCATATAAGAAACTATCTCTGGTGGACTGCTCCTTTCGATTGGGAAATCTTCAGGATATCCTTCGTGCTCATCCTATTGAAGTACTTCGGACTTGGAATTGCAAGGTTGCTCTGGAAGAAAACGAAGAGTTAATGAGCACTGACGAACTAGAAAAGGTGCTTGCCGAATTTGTTCCCAATGTCCGGTGTTACAATGATATCAATGGACGCAATGACCCATACCTTGATTGGAGTTATGTTTGTTTTTGACAGTATCCGATTTTTTTTTCACTCACTCTCGCCCGAAACCACGATCAAGGCCTAGCAGCATGTAATGAACTCGGCTATGTATATGGAGCTATATATGACAAGGCAAAAAAGTAACGGTTACTATGCATGGTACCAAATACATGAGGTTAATTTATCCATGGCATGTCAGTGTGTGTGAAGTTCGAGGCTGTGACCGCTCCAGAGCACAGGTGCGCTGGAGAATTGGGAAGTAACTGCTAAACGAACCAAGCTACTGATCAAAAGACATTCTAGGACTCGGGATTCCCAGCCTCTTGACTTGATTAATCCGATATGGTGTAGTGGCTAACATTATCGCCTCTCACGCGATAGCCCTGGGTTCGATTCCCAGTATCGGAGTGTTTTGTATCCTTGTTTTATACGAGACTCCCCCCATCAGGCCACAACTCGATGCGGTATATATTTGGCCCGTTTGGACCGCACCGGATCAATCTCTGCTCGATCCAGCCAACGAGGCTCAAGAATAAATTTCACGCAGAGGATCAGCGTTCATTCTTCACAAGGTTCAATTCCACAGCCCAAGGATTATACAGATCATGCAAAGTCGCATCTTACAAGCCAGTTTGCTTGTAGAAGTGGTTCATGAAAGCGCGAGTGTGAGATATAGATAGGTTGAACAAGGGATGGGTGGCATTCTACGTAAAACCAGGCATGAGCGCATTCAAGCCTGAAACATTTGGCTAACCTACCACGCGGTTTTGCTCTCCTCCGAGGTAAAAGTGAGCTCCTTCATCTTCTTGCCATGCACAAGCTCGTGCCCATGCGGCGCGGCGTAACTCTTCAACACCGCTAGGGATTGGTCCAGAGGAGCTCTTCCATGACGCTTGAAGTTTTTCCTCGGTAATCAGGGATCGGTACACTCGATGCTGTGCGGTAGAAAATCCAGCCAGATTGTAGGATGTATGATATAGATCAGCCGGCCTAAGCGAATACTTAACTAGATATCCAGTGGGCCAATATATCTTTGCTTACTTTCCAGGTTTATCCCTAAGTCCTCCCGAGGGCACCTGAGAAGAAACTAAAGTGAATCGTTGAAGGGATGTCTTGTCAAAAAGTACGGTTGGGCCATCTGGTGAGAAGTGTAGTTAGCGTCTAATATTATACACCCAAACCTAACGACCAACAATCGCAATCGGACCACGCACTTTCATTATCATCCTCTTCGGTGACAAAATTAACTTCCTCTGTTTCGCCCTCCTGATTACCTTTCCCAACTAACTCCAGTAGGAGAGGCTCTAATCCCCCAATCCACCAGGAATAACATCCATCTACGAGCTTATTGCTACGTCCACGAAATCCGCCTCCTTCTATAGGCAAGCCTTGCATTCCGACGGCCCATCTAACTAATTTTTTCACATTGACTTCTGGGTCTGTTACGGTCCTTAACTATCAGAGTCATAGAACCGGTAGCTAGCATACAACTTACCTCCCGGTTTATGATATGGTTGCAACATCATCCAGCTTGCAATCGCACACGAGGTATAACCGCCGTGCGCCTCGCCTAAAGTCGGCCGGACCTCAGACAGTACCTGAGGATCATCTCCTGCGCTATAGTATGGGTGTGAGGACGAGGCAAATCCTCCCTCATAAGTCTGGCAAGTTCTCAAAAATTCTCCGGTCCCTTTAACGAGCTCGGGTGTAAGTATATCAAGCAAGGTGGCGGTCACTAAAAGGCAGTACGTCCCACTATTGGGCGCCAGTGAGCAACCTCCATGTAAATATTAATATCAGTTACTCACCGAACGTCGACCTCTGCGTCCTTATTGACAATAAACGAGCCGTCTGGCTGCTTCATCCGCATATAAAAGTCGTAAATTTTCTTCCTAAGCATCGGGATCGGGATCAATATATGCCTAGAAAAGACACACAAAGGATCCAGAGGGGTTAGCGTACCTATCGATCTGGTCCCATCCACCAGTTTCTCCTGGTCGACCGACGATGGCTAGTGCACAGATAGATGCATATGTGGGGAGTAGATGAGGTATTTGACCTGGTCCTCCCCCAAAGCCGCCGTCGGGGTGTTGGTTAGCCATAATGGTGTCGATAGCGCTGCACTAACATTCAAACTCAAAGGCTTGAGAGTGAAATTCAAGAACATACCGTTGTCTTGTGTTCGGGTCCAGCTGTACTCCAAGGCAAGTGAGGCTTTGCAAAGCCCAGTATAAGAGCCATGGTTGTGATGCGTCTTGGGAGGTATAGCGAGCGGGTAGTCCCTGCATGAGTGCAGCATATGCCCAACGAGCGTGCATATTCCGATCGAGCTTTACACTGAGACAGCACGATATTTCAATCTTAGAACCATGTTAGCATGGCTTCGCAACTGACTTACTCAGACGGATCTTTGAGTACGAGGAGCAGGTCTGATATGGCCGTTTCCGTGTCAAACTGGACGAGCCAAATGGATGAGCGTCGACATATCATTAGGCAATCAAGCGCAGTACATGCCTGGGATAATGACGTTGCCGTTTCAACTCCATCCGTCGGGGTTGGTTTGAACGTGCTAAGATAGGCTTGCATCTTTTCCCGTGGAGGTCAGGTGGCAGCACTATTTGCATCCGCCGCTGCTCAGTTATGCTTTGAATCAGCCTAGATCACAGGCTTTACGCTCGGCGTTAGTGTGTTTCGTATGGAGCGCCCAGTAGATCTGGATGTCGTGGTGGTAGAGTAGAGCCGATCTTTTGTTCCCGAACTCGGAATTTGATCGAGTGTGTTTGTGGCGCTGAGCCAGTGATGTAACCTCAGGGGGCTCAATGCACGCGAACCATGTACAAATCTTCTGCAAGCCACAGTGGCACAGCTTTAGGATTAGGGTATAGGCAGTCCATCGACATTCGATGTTAGCGCGATAGGGCTGATAACACTCTCCTCCGCAGCCGGAGATAATCGCATATGAAGTCGCTTAAAGATTCGTACAGGGTGTTTCACGAAGATTATCTTGGTTTGTTGAAACTTCCTTTGAAAATCTGACCTCTTTCAATAAGAGAATGCCCGGAGGATTCAAAAATGTACCGTAGATCATCATACGTTTATAAACCGACTTGACCGTAAATTAAGCTACATGGCAAGGGCAGAAAAATGTCTTTCCGATTCACAAAATCTACTAAGCTTTCAAGAATGGTGTCGCGCGTTCTCTCTAGCAACCCTTCTCTCTTGGAGTTCGATGGCATCGGGGTCGCGTCCCTTGACCTCTGGGAGACATACTAGTGTAACAAATGCACCAAATAGGTTGCATCCAACAAAGACTATTCGCTTATTCTCAGCATCTCACTCGTTGGCAAGACAAAAACTGACGTACTCCATAAAACGGCCGGAGTGCCAATGCTTTTGCTCAGCGAATTGAAGGCGAGACTGGATATGATAGCACCTGCTTTGCCGAATGCGGCTGAGATGCCATGTGCAAAGGCTCGATAACGAGTAGGGAAAAGCTCGGCTGGGTACATCTAAGAACGCCTGAGCGATCAGTAGGATGTATGTGAATCATAAATAGACGACACTTGCATAAGTTGTGGCATTAGCGCCGAAGTTAAAGAAAAACTGCATGAATGCGAAGCAGACTATGAATGCAGCGGGAGACAGCGAATGGAACTTTCCAGCAAGGATAGCAACTACAGGTATAAATTTAACCAATTGCAATATTGTCGCTTTGCTCAACAACTCACGGAATACGGAGCTCATGATAAAGCCCATTATCTGGATGAACTTACGACCCAGGTATTCGACCGTAAGAACAGTGACATAATATCCTGGAACAAAACCGAGTGCAGTGATAATCAAGTTACCAGTGGCGATCCGGAAGAGTTTGTGCCATGCGTTATTCCCAGAACCATCGAACCCGATTTGTTGGAGTACGACGTTGGTATTGAGATTGATTCCATAAAACGCAATATCGACTAGAAACCACGAAAGGGCCGTTCCAATGAGTAGCCTCGCGTGACGCCATTCAGAGATGTAGCTGAGGAACTCGCTGTACTGGGCCTTCCTTTTAATCTCCGAAACTTCGACAGCGGGTGGCCGCATAGTGGAATCGTCGGACGATGAACGAGAGCGGTCTTGATTACTAGTTTGTGCATCCTTTTGTTGCTTCTCAATAACCTGTTTCTGTGATTCGTCAACTTCTGGCTCTCTGGTTTTGTTGTAGCGGGTAGACTCGGGAAGTGTAAGTCGTTGATATAGAGTGCCAAACGCCGGAATGAGTGAGAGGCCAACAATGATGCGCCACACTGTTGCCAGTTTTTCAGAAATAGTATATCTAAGCTGGAAGTTTACTTACCCGCGTCGACCTGATTTGTGTGTCCGTGACCGTCAATGCCCGTCTTGAAACAAGCCAAGACAATCATGGTAGCAAGACTTCCAACAAAAGAACCCCAGCCTTGGTTTGAAAAAACGTATATGAGCATAGTACCTCGCTTTCGAAGCGAAGCTCGATCTCCAGTTACTGCCGCGGACATGGGATAATCTCCGCCTACCCCAATGCCGAGTAAAATTCGGAATACGCCAATCCAGATGAGGACACCTTAATGTATGCGTATTTAGTAGAAAGATACGAGGAATGGTCGTTTGAGGATATTAAACGCACCATGACCTCCAAGATAAGGAGGGACGGAGATACATAAAATTGTAGCGAAAATTATAAGCATGAGCTCCTTTCCATCTGTTTTAGCCATTGTTATTTCCGCGTCAAAATACACAAGGGTACACTCACAAACTGCGCGGCGACCGACCGCGTCAGCTAAGTAACCAAAAAGAAACTGTCCGACAACGGATCCAATGTTTGCTCCTGCTTTGATGAAGCCTTCGAGGTTCGACGGAAGGCTGTGGCCACCGTAATAGCGATACTGCAACATCAGTGCTACTTGGTTTATAATGAATAAGTCATAGGCTAAATGGCTCGTGTCAGCAACAAAAACCTATCCTCAGGTGTGGACATTCCTAACCATCCAAGAAGAAACCAACTCCAGCTATAAGAAGCAGACGCACTTCAGCACGATTGAGCACGAAAGGTGGGCGGTGGTCCTGTTCGACTTCTTCAAGGCCAGCAACCAGCTCTTGATTCCTTCCGTAACTGTTATATTGCCCAACCTCGGTAGACATAGTGAACACAAGGGGGGGGGGGGCGGGGCGGTGATATCAATGCCAAGTCTCTCTGCCTCAGTTAAATGTAGTGCTGGGACCTTCAGGGACTTCTGATGCTACGACATTTGTCTCGGCAAAGCTAGTGCCCCATAGCGACTCCATAGCGTAACGACATCCAACGTTCCTCGAGCTCACGTCCTGAGTGGCTGCCTATATTTTCTTTAGCCGTTTTTTGTCATGATACGGAGTTGATGGAGTCGTCATGTTCTAGATTCCTTGCACTATGAATTATTTCAATAGAGGCGCATCGGCACGCAACGACGTCACTATCGTTACGTCATTGTGGAGCGGCAGGGATCGCAACTCGGAGGCGAGCACGTTCCTTGGTCCGACTCAATTGGATATAAATCTAGCTGGTATGTAATTTTGACGACTTAGGTACTCAATCTAGACGGGAAGGGTAGTAGAAACGCTCGAACTACAACCTGAGGCGGCAATAACACATTGTTGGAACGAATATAAAAGAGTTATTAGAAGTCCAAGAGCGTGGTGATGCATGAACTCTACCAATATCCTGACCCAGGAAATAGTTAGACTTGTTGTAGAATGGTGGATACGCCACTCTGGTTTGCTGGAATGAGGCGCCAGTCGACCGTGAAAGCCGCGCTCCTATCTTTCGTCATAGCTCAGTTGGCCACGTGTACTGAGCATGTATGTGTCTTTTCCGTTTGAGTATCCTTATTTGTATCGTATCTCACGTGACCGAAGATTCCGTTCCTTCTGAGAACATAGCTGAGGCATTCGGCCGCAACAATTATTTTGTTATTTTGACGACTTTTTGGTTACCTGGAGATGTCACCTGAATTTCGCACCACGATCGCGTGAAGTCTCGTAAGCCACATGAATCCGAAACAGAATACAGAAAACTTCGTGGCGCACTAAAGGTAGCTGGTACTGTATGTTGTACCACCCATAAGCGCCGTAGGCGTCAACCGACTGGCAATACATCCGACGCTGCATGTATATCACAGCACTTGGAGGACAGCTGAAAACTTTGATCGTATCCATATGTTTTGTCGGCTCACATAGAGATACAAGGACTTCAGATATGAGCTTCTCAGGTACGCATATACCTTCGCTTAAGAATTTATGGTTGTAGCTAGTACACGTTAGTAACGGCATCGACAGGTCATTTGTACCTGATCTTCCTGGGAGAGAAGCTTTCTGTATCGGATTCCAAACGTAATTTCGGTTCTCTAATGCGTATAAGATATGGTTGTATCACGCCCAATTCGGTGTCACCGCACGCGCCCCGGATCTGTATATAGTCTCACATGTATGCATCCGGTTCTGGAGGGCTTCTCCTCCCAACCGTCGTCGTCTCTTTCATCCCCGCCGCGAGGTTGCGCTTACTGGCTCGCGCAACGCCCTCTACATTCACTCATTGATTTAGCTTGATCTTAGAGGACCCCAAGGCACATAGGGGCTTGCTCTATGTTTCATTGATAGTTATCTGGTGCTCTAGCGGGATACTAAAGATCCCCGTTGTTTACCACGCGCCAAACGCGATATTAGAACAAATCGGGTGCTCCTTGTTTTCATTAACCGTCAAGTCAACGTGCTGAAAAACCGACGCCCGCTAGCTATATAATACTCTGGTTTATTACTCCAGGGGCTGAATGGATGGATGAAAGGCGGAAATGATTGCTAGATATAGAGCATGAAAGCAGCGCGAGAAATCAATGCACTGGTACTTCTGGTTCCTCTACCCATACTTATATCCACACCTGTACCCGTACCCGTACCCGTACCCAAAAGCCGATTCACTTTGAAACCTTGTTTCCAGTTAAGCGAAACGAGCACCGATAGTACGTGCTGGTTTGATCTAGCGAGCGCTCCTTCAGCTTAGCTAGAACCAGGGCTCTAACCAGCAAATCGGCTTTTGGCCAAGGAAATGCACTTAATCTCACCCATTTCGTAACGATACGTAGCAATCACGCTGGCCACGATGCCGAGGCCTTCTCGTCATGAAGAAGTTGGAGAGTTGTGAGAATTTTGGTACGTGTGCCGTTGTTTTATTCATTCATCTCGTCAAGCAGTGTGCGGCAACCGAGCTATGCACGATTCCGCCTTCTCACGTGAAAGTTCTACCCAGCCTGGGTAAGTGTATAGCCACCAGGGTTCGAGCGCTATATATGACACCGTGACCACTAGCCGCCTCGGTAGAACTTGCTCCCTCTGATCCCCCATCAGTATGTCTCGTTTGATAAACCATGTCAAGAACAGAATTGAAGAGAGAAGAACATCGGGCCAACATGATTTCGTAGCCGAAGTTGCACCTTCGAGGCTCGACGCAACTCGGACTTCATTAGGTCATGGCCACCGGCGTAATCGATCCTCTGTCTCACCAACACCTGGATTTGATATCACAAGGGCCTTGAGGCGATCCAATTCTCATTCTTCGATGGGGGTCGCCACAGCTGGTTCAGACGCTCTAGATTTGGAGATTCTATTCGTTGCTGCCGAGGGTTTGCCGCGAATGGATGTAGTGGGTGCCGGGTGCGATCCTTACTTCCGCGCCGAGATTGATGGTGCAATAGAATACACGTAAGTCCCTTTTCCTTCCGTGGACTAGTGTATATAATGGTTGGCAGATCCCGAGCTTTACCCAACACCTTGAATCCAGAGTGGAACGAGGTTTGGCGTGTCCGCAATGGCAGGCATTGACATTTATCTCGGGTCGCTTCGAAACTGACAAATCCCTTTGATAGTTCCCGCGCTTGCAATCATGAAGATTAAAGTATATGATAAGGACGAGAACCAGTACCTGGATGATTATATCGGAAAGTTCAAGATCACTGACATATACGTGGGTGGCCAGAGAGACATACCTATCACTAGCCTGATAGGTCGAAACCATGGAACATTTCGTATCGAGGTGTGCTGTTTTCTCGACTCGTCGCTGGATTTAGTTTGCTTATTCTAAATAGATTCGGTCTAAACCTGCTATACCGCCAGCATCGCCTCCCTATATGTTTGATGGACCATGCCGATATGCTATTCAGTATGTTGTGAATGGACCATTACACATTCGCTAATTACTGCCCGATCCAGTCTTTCGCCTACTGTTGGCGCTTTCACGGCGAAAAATACGTCCGCAAGGCGGTATTCGACATGGAAGATCCACATCAAAGGCATACAGGCTTTCTTTGGGGACAATCGTCAACACTGGAATGTAAATTACCGTGCTGCCCAGGCTATTTTCACTGGGCCGCTTTCGATTACGGTTCGGACACCGATCATCGCTGGGCACCGCCTCCTTTATGCACGAACTACGGCTAACCAAACCGGTATACTGTACGACTCGGAAGGTTTCTGGTCACTCTTTCGAGCTCAAATCAACGAAGGGCACAGACAAGGCCTTGCCAGGCTAGTCGGTGCTAGCAGCGGAGAAGGAAGACCAACCAGATGCCCGACGTGTAACCGTAGTACAGGAGAGACGCACAGCTACGAATGCACCGAGGCGCATTTACCTGATGACCTGCCCTCTGATCCCGGTGCTCGAACTAACACTTCAACTGGCGGTCGCGTGCCAGAAGGGGCCGAGTACGGTGGTGTGGCGAATTTGTCTGCCACCGCGAGCCCCCACGAACACGTACAGCGCATTAAACCGGCGGTTTATACCTACATCATCGACGAAGATACATTCAGGTTCAGTGAGACCGGCGCAGCCTTTTTTGTTGACTTTGCAAGCAAGCATGCTCTTCATAGCAGTTGTGCGGAGGAGGTACGCTATGCTGGTGGTAAGCTGTCGATCAAGGCTTTCCTGGCAATTCGCACTAATCACCTCTACAGAATTTCACCCGCGGCCGGAGTGCGGTTGGGCTAATTTCAGGGAGGATATGCCTGATCATTCTGTCAACTGGGAATTGTGGATCGACAATGGTAGTGGCACATATGCTCCCACCGCAGATCTACTTGATACACTCAAAGGCTTACTTGAATACAACTGGCCAGGGCTCAAGATCCGCGCATGGGACTTCCGTGTAGGTTTACTTTTATCTCAATGAATAGCAACGTTACTTATAGGAGTACTAGAACGAAGAGCAAAAACGGAGTATTCAGGAATGTCGTGATTATGCTCTTCAGTTTCGAGGCATCATGCGCGAGGAGCTCGAACCGTGTGTCTTGGAAGGAGAGAAGGGCTCATCTTTATGGAAGATGGCGAGCGTTCGGAAGTAGTTGACCTACGTCATTTTGGGGACCTAGGTAGCTATGTGCTCTCTCGTATATTTATCGGGACTAGTTTTTGTATATATCTTGACTTTACCGACGACATTTAATTTCCCTCACAAAGGCCTGTAAACAAATGTAAAAGACAGGTCGCATGCAAAATACTCCGATACTGGGAATCGAACCCAGGGCTATCGCGTGAGAGGCGATAATGTTAGCCACTACACCATATCGGAATAAGCGTAGATGAATAAATTCCATTATTGAGCCTGAGGCAAATTGAATACGGTGCGTCATGCTGTTAAGCTCAGGCGGCGATCAGGTTCGTCGAGTCATATTCTGGACCTTGAAGCGTCCTCACAAACCCTTCTTCAACCCATGGACTTTACCTCGAAGCGGGTGAAGGGAAAGCCTCAGTATGAGGCAGTGTCGTATCGATTTCAGAGACAATCAGTATTACCTAGGAACGCCCGTCTGTGAAAATGAAGCGGGTGGGTGGAAGCCATCCATGCATAGGGTACAATATATAGTTGGGCCTGCGAGTAAGCACGACTTATTGAGCTGATTATACGGAACTTTAGTACTCCCGCTCTATAGAAGCTAAGTCCCAGTAAGTGTCAACCTGAAATCGAACAACCCAATCAATTAGTTACTGTAAGATTGAGCGTGAACAGAAAGCGAAAAATAACAACGGAGACGAGGGTTGTGGATTCATGCCGCTCTAGATCTTGAAGATTTCGCAAAATTCAAGGGCAAATTCATGGATTCTAGCACGCCACGAATCACCGCTGATAGCTAGTAACAGTTCAGTCGGGTGTACGCATAAATGAATTGGCGGTTGTAATGCGAGATCATAGCCCAGTAAAGGAAAGAGAGACACTATGGCTGCGAACTAACAATGCTTAGAATCGTATCTTAGCAGCGCAAATGGGTAGCTCCTCGATAATCGTGCCTAGACCAGAGCTGTAAGACCAAGCTAGTGACAAGAGCTCCCATACGGCATTCTCAAAGAGTAACACGTTTAAGTGGGAGCTGCCAGTAGAACGCTAGCATGGGATGCAGAAACGACTTTTGATACGGGTAGTGGATAACTGTGAAAAGCAGCGTAGCGGCGTCATGCGACAAGGTGAGCGATCATGGGCATTGTGGCTAAAGCATCGGTTTCTGGACGTTTCAGTCGGCTCACTAGAGAATGTTGGTTTGTAAGAATTTTGTAGAGCCGAGGCAGTAAATGAAAGAATATTAGGCGTTGTTCCTTTGGTTCTAGGGCTGCGGAAAGATTAAGGATCGAGGCACCTTTTCATAGGGCAAATCGTCGATGAGTCGAAATAGATGTCAGCAAGTTGGATCATAGTTGTAGAGGAGGAGAGAAATTTTAATATTCGCTTCTTTATATTGATTTACGGGATACCGTGGGGCTGCCACGTAGAGGAATAGCCGAGGCAAGGTGTTCGAGAGGTTGTTACAAAACGAGGTTTTGTTTGTTCAGCTTTGTAGCGACCCCAATCGTAAGCGCTGGCCACCTACCAGCCCGACCAGACAACGACAGTACCCCATCATGGGCAAACTCAATATTGCTCACCACAAATCATATCACCCGTATCGTGCGGACAACATTGAAAGAGTTAGGCGTGACGAAGAAGAGGCGAAGCTCAAGGAGGCTCAGGAAGATGGCCGGGTAATGCTTGCGGTGAGTATTCGTGGCGGGCTAGATGGCACTCTCGACTAAGTCACTAAGTAGGATGATTTTAGGACTCAGAAGCCCGAATAGCTCTCCTTCGCGAGCGTGCCAAGGCTGAGGCGAAACCCTCTAAACACAAACAACAGCGCGAAGAGGACCGTCTCCTCCAGGCAGGAAACCCCCTGATATCTGGCTCCTTGTCTACATCTGTTGTCAAAGAAGCAGATAACAATGGCGGATTAACTCTTACAGCTTCAACTGGTCACCTCAATTTCTTCGAGGAACTAGAATACAGCCATCAGAACACACTCGAACACAATCCTCGGACTCAAGCTCAAACTGACAAGGCTCGGCAACAGGAACTGGAGAAAGGTGTACCATTGATGCCAGACGCGAAGGACCGCAACCCATGGTACATGAATAAGGCGCTAAAACATCCCAAAGATTTGACGGACGAGGAGGTTAAGCTCAAGGAATCGGTCGAGCCAGAAACAGAAAAGGAGAAATGGGGCAGGCGATCGCGCGCAAACAAGTAAGTGTATGTTTTGCTGCTTGGATCTAACACTGATTTCTTTAAAGAGTCTCTTCTAAAACTACTCTTGATCCTCTCACGGATATGCGATCTAAGCTAGCAGCTCGCTCTCGTGCCCTCTCGTCCCGCACTGCTGCCATGCCTCCGCCACCCGTCTCCATCTCGCGCAACCCCAGCCAATCCCTACCCAAAGATGCTGCATCAGAACGCGCAACTCGAGAATCAGCCGAACGAGCTCGTGCCGAGGCTCTTATAGCTCGCCGTCGGGCTGCATTGGAAGCTTCATCTTCTGTTGGTGGAGATACGCCAATCAGCATTCGCGACGGCGGATATAGTGATGGGTACAATAAGCAAGAGACTCGAGCCGCACATGAGGCCTGGGAGCGGCAACGCGGGAGATATGGGGATAGGAAGTGGGATGAAGACGCAGAGGACCGAGACAGAGACTTGAGCAGGGGAAGCCGATCAGAATTATCTGGTGATAGGCATAGGGGGAGCTCCCGTGATTCGCAACGTCGCGAGAGAGAGAACCAAGTCGATAGGGATAGGGATCGTGGATATAGACGAGAGGATGACAGGGAACGAGAGCGCCGAAAAGATTTACCGCGGGGTGAGCGAAATCGAACCCGCGGAGTAGAAGATCTACGGCGCCGATCTTGATACTGTATATGCCCTATGTTATTCTGTATATGGAATTGAGGTGTAGCACTCTTTAGCTTTGACCATAGCAATAGGCTATGTCCAAGGGGCAGATAAGGCACGAACGTCGCCGAAAAAACGGATATATGGGTAAGTTGTGTGTTTATGAACAGGGGTACAAAGCCATCAGTGGAGGTATAGGATAGTAGTCATTTCTTGGCCAGTTCAAAACCATCGGTATCGGAAGTAGCTCCCCATTCTTGGGTGGATTAGCACAAGTGACCGATGGCAGGAAGTTAGGAGTTCAGCGTAAATTCTTTAGACAATTCTAGCGGTACTATACAGATACCCTCATATCAAAACCCAGTGCTTCCCGTGACAATCATGTTCAGATACGCAGCGAGACGGATGCCACCTGAGTGGATATTAAAGGTTATAACGCTGAAAATCTGTTATATAAAGCAACTTGCCTTTGGCAATTTGTTGTTCGACCAAAGGTAACGCTCCAGTGTAGTAGGTGGTACTGAGTTCCTTTCCACTCGGGTCCGTCTTCAACACATACGAGCATACAATCGCATTTGCATCTGAAGCCCACGCTAAAGAGCAGGTCTACAACGCCGTCTTTTTAGCGTATGGGTCTGCTATCAAAGTACAGGAAACGTACCTGGGCAGTGCCGGGGTTAACGCAAGAGAGCCACGATGCTTTTGAGCTCGCATATGCCCCACCAGAAGCAAGTTTTGCGATAATCTGGTTGGCCCAAGTGGTGGCGTAAGACACTGAATTGCCTCCCACATACTTTTCAGGAATGGAGGTATCCCAAACTAAATACCGTACCAGTCATCAAGAAGATCCGTGGGAGATATGCGTCAATACTCACCAGAATGCAGGTTCGTCTTGGCTCCGTTCCAAAGCACCGAAATGCCATTCCCACCATTCTCGTAATTCTCGTCGTGAAGTGGCTGGGTTACATCTCCAAGAAAGTGAGTAATGAATTTAAGAGCAATTGCACGCTCGGAGGCGGAAAGAGAAGTTTGTTGGACTCGAGAAGTCTGAAGTGCTGATGTTAGTGTATTGGACTTAGGTTTGAATGGCACTAAACCCCACATAGTTTGTACTAACTCGAGAATGTTAGTTCAAATATCATTAACCGGCATTAGATACTCACATTGCACTAACGATACACCCCCCTGCGCAATCCCTCGAATAGCTTACCGAGCAACTCGAAGGTGGGCTATCCTCTGCGTCAATGTAATGGAATCCAGAACTGAATTTACCAGCCGTCGTAGACCGATAGTCGTCTGCCCAAGTTGCAACGTTGGCAAGCGTATCTCCGAGAATATTGGTCACCCAAGTCTTAGTGGCTGAGGAGAGGTAGTTTTGGGCAACAACGGCAACGGTACGATGTCCGAGTGCACCCCAAGCGAATGCGCTAGGCGCAAGCGAAAGGACAGAAAGGAGGATGGCTGAGGCGCGCATATTTGAGGGGCTAACAATTTTGAGACCATTGAAACGGTCGCCAAGTAGTGTATATGTACTTTTCCCGCGGGACAAGTATAGCTCCCGCTATCGACAAGTACGCTCCGCAGCTAAATATGTGCCATGGAATTCGTGTTCGTACAGTGTGGTCCATACGAAACGAAGCAATGATGCGAAGATATGCGAGACGTTTACGCATGGTCGGGGAGCACGTTGGAAGAAGCTAGAAGCGAAGAAGTGCCAATTAGGTGTGTGTATGGGCGATCATTGTCTTCGAAAACGCATTAGTGAGATAAATTGTGGTATTTTTGGAGCTTGTGTGGCCGGTCGAAGACGGGGTTGATAAACGTGGTGGAAGAGTGGGGTCATATGATCGGTGCTGGACTAAAAGTGCGTTTGGACGAGATGTATTCATAGATACTTTGTAATATGGCGCACGTTCGAATTTGAATTTGATCACTGAACAACCTACAAATTTGAACAAAAATCCTGAGCTCTTCGTCATGTCGATCGTGGTACCAGTTCGGGCAAGCCAGGGCGAACCACAGAGTTCGAAACAGCTCCATGTTGCGATTATTTTCTTGGCATTGATAGAGACCAAAAATTTCGCAAAGGTATCACAAGACTCAGTTCGAGCATATGGATTCGCCCCGGTGTCGGACGTCCTAACCTGGTCGTCGCCAAAAGGATCGAAGCAGTTCTGGCGCCAAATCAGAGAGGCGAGACCATTACGTAATAAGCGCCACGACCCGCGTTGTTGTTTCTCGCCACCGCAAGCACCAACGTCCCGTCCCTTCAAAATGTCAAACACGATCAACCTGTGGGTGAATACGCACATCTCGTCTCTAATGACATATTTTAACGACCAAAATACGATATTCAGATACCCACTGTCCAATTTTACGTTTAGGTCCGTCGTCTCGTTTTATCTATTTTTCTCATCCAACTTTACTGATACGCCTTTGTAGCACGAAGGAAGCTCAACCAGAGGAAGACCCATCTGTGTCGGCGCGTCTTCAACGACTTCAGAATAATTATGAGGATTTCGGAATGAGGCGAACCGTCGAGGGTATTTTGGTCGTGCACGACCATGGCCACCCTCACATTCTCATGTTGCAAATCGCCAACGCGTTTTTCAAGCTGTAAGTCTCCAATTTCTACGACTTCATTTGAGCCAGAGAAAGTGACCAATGGTTATGTAGTCCAGGAGACTACCTCAAACCCGGAGAAGATGACGTAGACGGTCTTAAAGCGCGTCTAGACGAACGACTCGCGCCTCTACCTGGCAGCGCTCAACATCTTGGTCAAGACGGGGATTGGGAGATTGGAGATTGTTTGGCACAGTGGTGGAGACCGAATTTCGAGACTTTTATGGTGAGTTTGTTTTTTCATCTAAGAGCGGGGTTAGGTGGAGTTTGGGGTGTGAAATGGAGGGGTGATATGGGGTGGGGCTGAACTGGGTGGGGGTGGGGCTGAGTTTGAAGACCGGGATGGGAGTGACTGATATAGTACCTCGGTCTGCGCTGGTACTGACATGATCTTCCTTTTTTGTTCCCGTTTGTCAAATTCTAGTACCCATTCGTGCCTGCCCACGTAACGAAGCCGAAGGAGTGTAAAAAGCTATATTTGGTTCAGATGCCTGAGCGTAGTATGTTATCTTTCCTTTCGATTTCCTATCTAAACATGTTACTGATCTACTTGGGCAGAGGTCCTGGCTGTACCGAAAAACATGAAGCTCCTCGCTATTCCATTGTTCGAGCTGTACGACAACGCAGCTAGGTAAGCTGCACGTTCCTTTTTTGTGCATTTAAACCTCGGGCGTTGTGTGTGCCTTTCATGTCCTCTATCCCTCGCTTTTCGTCCGCGCAAACCCTATATGTTGTTGCCGAGGAGGACGCTTTTATCCTTTCTGGGCAGCGTGAATCCAGGACAGGGGGTCCTGGGACTTCTGCAAGATCCCACGCCATCTCACATCGATGAGATGCGGGTTGTCCCTCGCTGAGACCGTGTGCTCGCTACTTCCAGACTTGTGCTGCTCATGTTGCGCTTCTTATGCCTACCCGTTGCCCTGTACATCACTCACCCCGATGTGTTGTTCATAGGTATGGACCACAGTTGTCGGCTATCCCACACTTGCTGTCGCGGTATGTCTTGTCTATCTACATTGACTGGTGGAGCGGGAAATTGATTCATTTATCGTGACTGGCGTAGATACAACTTTATCTATCAGTGATTCTTCCGGGCCGAGAGAGAGAAAGGGGAAGCGAGGCAGGAGGGCAGTGTTGTACGATACAGTAATAGAAATGCGAGATGCACGGGCTGTTCCGTCTCAGCCACCCATCTAGAGGCGTGCCTAGTGTTCCATCGAGCACGCCTGTTGAGGGAGCGTCCAAGCATGGCCAGATGAATTGGCCGGGGTCAGGCGACAGAGCGCAGGATCCCGATTGGCTGAAAGTTTTGTCCGCTGAATATCAATCTGACAAGCGCCGATCGTCATAGCCGGAATTGATATCACATCGTATCGGGGCGGCTGGCAAGCAAGAGAGCTCTCACCCACCATACCACCCCCACGTTTGCCCCTGAGTCCCGCCCCCGCCTCCTCTCCGCGCTACCAGCATAGCTCATTCGGCGTCGGCGCTTCTGGGTAGTGCGCTGCAGACTCGCTCTCATCCCGGACCTACCAACACTCGACTCGGTGCTCGACTCGAGATCTGGACGACTGGGCATTCCTAGTCCCCGTAGCGGGCACAGATTATTTCACGCCGATTTGATTGGCCTGGTGGACCCTCGTGGTTGGTGCGTCACAGCCGTGTGGTCTCAACCCACCACCCGCTCACACAACCACACCAGCCCCTAGTCAACGTTCATCCTTCCCCATTCGACGCTCGCCAAGATGAACCAACACTTGAAGACGGCGGTGGTCAAATCGCGCCAGCGTGCCCGACAGCTATACACCTCTGCCTCGCCGGTGATAGCCAGCAACTACTACTCTCCCTATGTCCTCTTTGACTTTTCCCACTCGCCCCGTCCCTCGCCACGAAAACTGCCCTACCAACAACCTGGACAACATTCGCAGAGCGAACACTCGCCGGGGTCACCCGCGACCACACTCACGTCGTCATATGTCCCCGCCCCATTTGCCGCTCACACCCCGTGGGTAGCCAACTCGACCCCGGCCTACGCGCTCCCACCGCCGCTGTGGCTTTGTCCGCCCCTCGACGCCGCGTGGTTCCCGCTCGCGCTTGGCATCGACGTTGGACCAGGGCCGTGGGACGTCATCAGAGTGTCAGCGAAAGAGAAACAGCCTGTGCCCGAACCACCGGTGGAGAAGGAGGTCCCCTGGAGTTTCGAGTGCGGGGCGTTTGGTATCCCCAAGGGCAAGGCGAAGCGCAAGTCTGTGGGTACAGACGAAGACTTGGGTCTATCGGTCCAGGTTGGCGAGGACAGTTATTTTGTTCGACCGGTGCGTTTCATTTTATTTTTATTTTTGTCATTTTTTGTGCTAAGCGAGGTACAGGACGCACTCGGCGTGGCGGATGGCGTGGGCGGCTGGGCGCATCACGCGCACGCCGACTCGGCCCGGTTCGCGCGCATGTTGATGCACAACTGCGCGAGCGAATTTGTCACCCCGTCGTCGTCATCGTCATCCCAACCCACTCCCGAGCCGAGTTCATCGAAACATGCTGCCGCGGCATATCCGACTCCGCCCGAGACGCCGCGGAAACCGACCGAGTCATCGTCATTACATCCTACCCAATTAGCCGACGCTCTGACTTCCATGTCGATATCAAACGAGTCAATACCGGTATCTCCGCTCGACGCTTTACATGCCGCCTATGAACGCACGGTTGCAACGTTTCGAGCGACGGGTACGGCCGGGTCGAGTACGGCGTTGGTGGCGGTACTGCGGGATGGCGAGTTGAGCGTCGCTCATTTGGGTGATTGTATGCTTGCCGTCGTTCGAGACGGCAAATTCGTTGTACGAAGCGAGGAAATGCAACACAGCGTAAGTCGATTTCTCACTCCCTGTACATCATCCATCACCCCTATCCCCTTCTGAATCGTCCTCTCCCATTCGAAACCTTGGCCCTGTACATCAAAAATGCTGACCCCACCACGTGGCGCCTAGTTCAACTTTCCGTACCAGCTCGGTCCGCACAGCTCCACCACGCCTCGGACGGATGCCCAGGTGCTGACGGAACGGGTCGTGCCTGGGGATATTGTGATTCTGGCGAGCGATGGATTGGGAGATAATCTCTGGGACGAAGAGGTCTTGCGTGTGGTCGAGCGCTTTGCCCGGCCGGATGGAGAGTCTGATAGGAAAGGAGCCGTAGGGGATGCGGGTTCGGAGAGGAAAGGGGATGCAGGCGTGGATAGGAAAGGAGATGCAGGCTTGGATAGGAAAGGCGATGGAGCCGCGGCGGCGCAACCCGGTGGACCAATCGGGGAAACACAGCAGATTGCCCAAGCACTCGCTCGACGCGCCAAAGAGGCTGCCCGAGGGAGTGCGGACGTGCCGTTTGGTGTGCGTGCGCGTGCGGCGGGGATTCAGTTTATGGGTGGCAAGACTGATGGTGTGTCCTTTTGTTGTCTTTGACATGACCCAGTGGGACTAACGATACGGGATAGACATAAGCGTCGTCGTAGCGGTTGTTCGTGGTCCTGCTTCGGCTTCGGCTTCGAATTCTCCATCAACTTCGTGATTTGGATCGGGGTCTGGGGTTATATGCCTATGGTTTCTGTTTTATTTCCTGTTTTTATCATCCAAAACTCCTATGCCTCGCGTTTGGCCCTGGAGGCTTCTCGGTCCTTTCATTATTTTTTGTCACTCATACTCATGGTCTGATTTCGCATAAACATTCATTCTGTGGCTCTTGCTCATGTGTATCGTATATGACTCGATTGGAGTAAAAGTGTTTTTGGTATTTATAGGTTGTTAATGAAACGAGTATGTTGCCCAACTGAAGAGTAAGAGCGTACTAGTAGGAGGGTTATATATTATACATGGTGTGTTACTGGCAGGGGTCATATCCGAGGAGCGCTGCTGAGCACAGCCTTGACAGACGGGACTTATTCTCAACCTCGATAGTCACCTGCCTTTGTCACCTTCGTCATTCACTCACTTCTGAAATCTCACGCCGCAAAGCGATGAGCGAAGGTGAGGGATTCGCATATTGGTGCTGGGGGGGGGGGGTCATGAACAGAATACAGGACGAAGAAAGGCTGGATGAGGCGCCGAGTGTGCACGATTAGCTCGGGTCTGTGGGTGGGATTGACGCATTCGCGTGAGTAGATCTTGATATTTGTCCCGCCTGCTCTATTCAAGTGCATACGCAGCATGATAGCGGCATTCCTTGGACTTCATATATCGACAGCAGACGTCATTGAATACTTCAAGAAACTGGATGATGAGGTCTATTCTAGCAAGAAGCTGATTAGCAAAAGTAGAAACTGAACCTTGGAACAGGGTTGGGCTAAAGGGACGTGATACATACGCTTGCGGACAAAAATCGACTTGCCAAACAATGTTTCTGATTTACCTAGAAAATGGGCAGAGTTCTTGTACACAAGGCTTATAAGTTACGCATAGGCGAATATCCTCTGCTATATGCGTATACTAAGGGGTCTCAAAGGCGGCTTGGTGCAGAGCAAGGAGAGATACAGCAACAAGGAGGCTCACGTGAGCCAATTTTTCAGCCCGGATATCGCACGAGCTAGGCAAATTAGAAGGATACACCCTTATAGCACTCACTCATACCAGCAGCCTGGACTTGTGATCATCCGAAACGGATGAACCGCTGGCCGCGCATAAAGCTTACAACATGGGACATTCTGTCTGAATTTGTCTGAATTTGCCGCTGTTTGTCGAATCCATACCAAATGCCATAATTTTGAGAGAATTGTATCTCACGGATAGGCCGACCGTTTCGGATGATCCCAAGTCCAGGCTGCTGGCATGAGTGAGTGCTATAAGGGTGTATCCTTCTAATTTGCCTAGCTCGTGCGATATCCGGGCTGAAAAATTGGCTCACGTGAGCCTCCTTGTTGCTGTATCTCTCCTTGCTCTGCACCAAGCCGCCTTTGAGACCCCTTAGTATACGCATATAGCAGAGGATATTCGCCTATGCGTAACTTATAAGCCTTGTGTACAAGAACTCTGCCCATTTTCTAGGTAAATCAGAAACATTGTTTGGCAAGTCGATTTTGCCCACGAGTATATGACTACGTTTTAAACTAGGAATCCCGCCTCGAGATAACCCGCCAATCAATGGCATACAGCCCCCAGAGTTGTATGATTTTCTTTCCCGCTTAAAGTCGAGGCGTCTACAACCCAAGCTGAGATCGATCGAGTCACCGAAGTAGATACCTGAAAGGTTCCTATACTTAACAAACGAAGTGTAGTTAGTAGTATAGTAATCCTATCGGCGCACCTAGTGAACAAGCGTGAACGATAAGTAAGATAGTAGGATGTCGTGGCTTTGGCTACGAGTTGACTAGCTTAAGTATCGTATATTGAGTGTAGACTAAGTACAATGAATACGGACACTACAGTAAGTCTTTATATCCTAAATCAATCCCGAGAGTACCCGGTACTCTAGCGAGCACACACGAGGTACGTGTATTCAATGCTTGGGCAGCGTATATGCGTACCCTCGCTAACTATCAATCCATACGGTCCGTAGACCTTCCTTTTATCTATGCGAGTCGCTAGAATACTCTAGCGATTCCTTCTATCTATAGCATTCATTGTATCTTTTATCTTTTCTTATGTGGCGCCTTTTGTTTACACATGTATGGGTTTTTTATATTTATGTTATGTAATACAATCGTTGCAATACCGTTTAGTAGAAAAATCCTCATAGTTTTACGAAGAGTGTCGTGCTTCTTCTATGGGCTGTGTTTTTATTTTTATTTTTTCATTTTTGCACCGTTTCATCTGTATTTCTCACGGTGATGCTCATACTTTTTGTTTTCATTTGGGATTTCATGTGGCGGCAAGAAGCAAAATAAGATCTGATGAGGCAGGCTACATAACATATTGTCACGAGTGTGAATATTTACCCAACACATTTCACCACACACGAGCAAATTACCTCTACGATCAAAACAGATCGTTCTTGCGTGTACAGTGTGACACTCGGCCGAAGCTCAACAAGCGCTGCTGACAATCAGTGTGCTCTTCATCTTGGCCACCACGTCATTTCTCCGGCACGACGCCATTTACAAATTGGTTTGTTTCATGTCAATTGTTAGCGAGCCGAAGCGAGGCATACGGATATTGATCTTTGGTAGGCCTAAACCCGAAAGAGAAGATATAACTCACACGTCTTAACTAGAGGAAGCTGGGGCAAAAGGGTTATATCAGTTGGTTATCCTCCGCGAAATTATGAATCGGATTCAGGGGCAGCAAAACTTGAATGAAGCAACGGACGTTCACGAATGCTTCGAGTTTATTGCCGGAGTTGGGACAGCCGCGTCAGTAGAATTCAAGCGCCCGTTGCTCTCTCTTGGTTGATAAAGCAGATGAAGTATTATGGCAGCACTTCTTGGACGATTGCGAATGTCAATCGGAGACGCATTTGAGTATTTCAACCAGCTCGCTGACCAAGTATACGGCAATAAGAATATGGCCGGCGCGAAGGTCCGATCAACGGAGCGCAAGACCACAAAACTAGTACGGGTGCTTAAGAACATGGTGAAGAGTGCAACGGGAAATAGAGATGTCACCCGGGAACCCACACAGGGGTTACCCAGGGCATTCCCTACCCGCTTCCCTCCCTTCCCGCATCCCCAGAAGAGGTAGGGAAGAGGAATAGCCATGAGAAAACTTGCGGGAAGAGGGTACCTGCTGGGTACCCGGGGAATGGGGGAACAGGGGGGAATGGGGGAATGGATGACCACCAATGTCATCCAATCATCTTTTTACATAGCTCATTAAATGCGCAAAATTCAGTACATTCCAGCGATATATGTATTATATACGTTAGCACATCATACAACTGCATCGCAAGCAAAATACCCCTGAGAAATATTCAGGGGAAAGCGCAGCCCATCCCCCCTTTCAGATTCTCACGGAAAGTAGCATATATACATATCAACCGATGCGCATCAGTGCGGCGAGTCCATTGCGCATGCCTACAAGGTTGTAGCTGCAATACCTGCAGAGATATAGGGGATATAGGGGGGCGCTTACCCCTGATCAGACTAAAATGCACTAGTGAAACTAGCCACACAAATATCTGTCCCCTGTGCGCAATAGATGCGCACTATATATGACATACTATATACAAAAATCAGCTCGTTAGGAGCAGTATTAAGGGGTGAAATACAAGGGGAAACCCCCTGAGTGAGTAAAAGTACCAAAATCATCGCCTGCAGCTTCAGCCATGGCTCCAGCAGTCTCTCCAATGCTACCGATGAGTTCAGAGACCTCAAAAACCCCTATCTAGATGGCTGGGTTGGTCTTTACATCTTCTAGAATGTTCAAACAAGCATGTAGACACTGTTTCAGACAACAGAATGCAAAGTCCCCCCTTCCTGGCAGTCAGTTCACAGCAATGCAGGACATCTATGGACAAGACACATATGTACATAGGGGTTTTCAGGTGCCTAGAACTCATTCGCATGCATGGAAAGAGCCAGAAATGAGTGCTTGAGGGTGAACCAGGGGGTGCGCACTCAGGGGGATTATTTTCAGACGAAGATTAGGCAGCGAAGTGGCCTTATTGATTTTTCCTGAGGAAACCAGATATACCATTGAGATGCTGGGAATTATGCGCATTTTATGAGCCACTATACGTGTGTTTGTGGTGGGTTTTCAACTTTGTCATTTGCAAGGGGAATTTCTTCTGAGCAGCGATTTGGGCACGACGGCGTCAATACTTAGTGCACGCGGGGCTGCTATATATCGTTGGAAAGCTGTAAATTTTGCGCATTTAATGGTATATACATCGAATACATTAAATGTCTGTGTAGGATTTACTTATAAAACTCCCGGGAACCCGGCGGGTACCCTCTTCCCGCGCCCGGGAAGGGGCAGGGAAGCCGGGACAGCAAATTTTTCAGGGAACCCTGGCCCGGGAAGGGGTTCCCGGGTTTTTCCTGGGTGACATCACTAACGGGAAACGAGAATGAGACTATCATGGAAGCACACCCGGATCCCCGATGCAAAACGTCAGGATACTGTTTACAGGTCTACTTGATAGTCATGATACTAACGTTGATATCCTATATAGTATGATCTTCGCTATGTCCAAGCACAACATGAACGCTAGCACGCCCACCATATTCCGTTCTTACTGCGCACCGGCAAATAATCTACCTGGTTGCACCATATGGGAAGCCATTGCCGCATCAATGGCACATCCAACACATTTCAGCAGTATAAATGTCGGCAAGCACCCACTGACAGAATCATTCATTTCTGGCTCATTTGGGTGCAGCAACCCTTCTTTGCACGTATTGGAAGAAGTCAAGCAAGTGTATCCTAGTCTTCATGTGGCATGCATCGTTGTCATCGGTGCCGGGCACGCAGGGACCATTCAAATACCAGAGCCAAGTCTGTTCCAACGGATCATAGCTCCATCGCATCCGAATGTGGTAGGGATGAATCTAGCGATGGATGGCGAGCGAGTGGCACATGAGATGACTAAACGCTTCCGGAGTACGAAGGACATTTATTTCAGACTTAGTATTGAGCAAGGGGTGCAAGATATCAACTACGATAACTGGGGACACTTAGACAAGGCTCTATCACATACTGGATCATATATGCGCCAGCCAGACACTAATGCGGCAATCACTCGGCCAAAAGCCGATTTGCTAGTTAGAACCCTGGTGCTATCTAAGCTGAACGAGCGCCCAGTAGCTCAAATTAGCACGTGCTACTGGCGCTCGTTAGTGATGGCACCCGGGAAAAATCCGGGAACCCCTTCCCGGGCCAGGGTTCCCTGGAAATTTGGCTCTCCCCGCTTCCCTGCCCCTTCCCGGGCGCGGGAAGAGGGTACCCGCCGGGTTCCCGGGAGTTTTATAGGTAAAACCTTCACAGACATTCAAAGTGGTCGATGTATATACCATTAAATGCGCAAAATTCACAGCTTTCCAACGATATATGGCAGCCACGCGTACACTAAGAAATGACGCCGTCGCACCCAATTCTCTTCTCAGAAGAAATTCCCCTTGCAAATGACAAAGTTTAAAACCCACCACAAACACTCGTATAGTAGCTCATAAAATGCGCATAATTCCCAGCATCTCAATGGTATAGATGGTTACCTCAGGAAAAATCAATAAGGCCACTTCGCTGCCCAATCTTTGTCTGAAAATAATCCCCCTGAGTGCGCACCCCCTGGTTCACCCTCAAGCGCTCATTTCTGGCTCTTTCCATGCATGCGAATGAGTTCTAGGCACTTGAAAACCCCTATGTACATATGTCTCTTGTCCATAGATGTCCTGCATTGCTGTGAACTGACTGCCAGGAAGGGGGGACTTTGCATTCTGTTGTCTGAAACAGTGTCTACATGCTTGTTTGAACATTCTAGCAGATGTAAAGACCGGCCCAGCCCTCTAGATAGGGGTTTTTGAGGTCTGTGAACTCATTGGTAGCATCGGAGAGACTGCTGGAGCCATAGCTGAAGCTGCAGGCGATGATTTTTGTACTTTTACTCACTCAGGGGGGTTTCCCCTTGTATTTCACCCCTTAATACTGCTCCTATCGAGCTGATTTTTTGTATATAGTATGTCATATATAGTGCGCATCTATTGCGCACAGGGGACAGATATTTGTATGGCTAGTTTCACTAGTGCATTTTAGTCTGATCAGGGGTAAGCGCTCCCTATATCCCCTATATCTCTGCAGGTATTGCAGCTACAGCCTTGTAAGCATGCGCAATGGACTCGCCGCACTGATGCGCATCGATTGATATATATATATGCTACTTTCTGTGAGAATCTGAAAGGGGGGATGGGCTGCGCTTTCCCCTGAATATTTCTCAGGGGTATTTTGCTTGCGATGCAGTCATATAATGCGCTTAAATACATGATACCTATATCGCTGGAATGTGCTGAATTTTGCGCATTTAATGAGCCATGTACAAAGACGATTAGATGACATTGGTGGTCATCCATTCCCCCATTCCCCCCTGTTCCCCCATTCCCCGGGTACCCAGCGGGTACCCTCTTCCCGGGAATTGTTCCATGGCTATTCCTCTTCCCTACCTCTTCTGGGGATGCAGGAAGGGAGGGAAGCGGGTAGGGAATGCCCTGGGTAACCCACGTGCGGGTTCCCGGGTGACATCTCTAGCGCTCGTTCAGCTTAGCTAGACACGGCGCTCTAACTAGCTCTAACTAGCAAATCGGCTTTTGGCCGAGCAATCGGATCGTAGAGGTGATGAGACGAAGGCCCGCAGCTATTCCAGCGGTCCAAATTGGTAGGAACGCTCCGCATTATCCTTATTATGAGCATGACTAACTGCTGCATTACCTCGAAGACGGGGAGCTTCAAGTGCTCCCTGCTTTCAAGGCACAGAACGTTAATACATGTCCTCTTCCAACACCAGTGTTCACTGGTCGCCAGAGCACGATTGACCGGATAGTTTCATGCACATCCTGTGGAGACACTCAAAGATGCGTATTTGTGCTATACGGGCTCGGAGGAGCTGGCAAAACACAGCTAGCTCTGAAGATGGTAGAGCAGACAAAGCACATGTGGACAGATATAGTATTTGTTGACGCTACATCTCACGAGACGGCAACGACAAGGTTGACGGAATTTGCAAGGGAGAAGGGCATATGCGAGTCACATGAAAGCGCGCTGGGGTGGCTTGGTAGCCAGAGCAATAGGTGGTTGATGGTGGTAGACAACGCCGATGACCCAAGCGTGGATATTAGACAATATTTCCCAACAGGAGGCACGGGTAGCATATTAATTACCACTCGGATCACACAATACAGGATGTTGGCCCGTGGCCCGTATCCGGAGTGTGAAGTGTCCGGTATGGAGCCCGGAGAGGCGATGGATTTATTGTTGAGGACAACAAGAATGGAGCCAGAGGGGATGTCGCAAACAGACCGCGAAGCGGCAGACGTACTTTTCAAGGTAGGGTGTTCTGGTTGATGTGTACATGAATCGCAAGTTTATCAGACTATTTTTTGCAGAGTTTCGGATACTTGGCACTTGCAATTATGCAGGCAGGCGCATACATATTCTGCTCCCAAATTAGTATCAGTCAGTACCGCGACATGTATGTCAAGCACCGGCAGGCGACTTTGGAGAAGTATAACGAGCTGCTGGTCAAAGTAGACGACTATCATAGGAGCGTGTACACGACATGGTTCATGAGCTATCAACTACTGAGCTCTCAAGCGCAGCTACTGCTACAAATTATAGCTTTCATGCACTACACCGACATTATTGAAGACATATTTCAGCGCGCGGCTCAACAGATACATACGGATGTACCAATAATACCCGAGACAGAAGCAGAGAGCCTGGCGCGGACATTTGTAGCAAGTTTTCTACAGCCTTACGTTGACTCAAATGGAGCTTGGAGCTCCGCAGCATTCTTAACTAGCATCACAGAGCTGTTGTCATATTCGCTGATCAGCTACGACAGGACAAGCAACGCATATACCATGCACATCCTCGTGCACGAGTGGGCAAGCACGGTAATTCAATGCCCATTCGAGACAGCTTTGGAGCGTGCTGCACTGCTACTCGCAATCTCTATTGACTCCAGCGATATGACGGAGAGCCTTGTGTACAAACATAAAATAGAGGCCCATGTGGATATGCTACTGGAGCGGCATGCAATTCCAACCGCTAACAAGGCAGCACGCTTTGGAGAGGTGTACTATTGCTCAGGGAAATGGGATCAAATGGAGAGGATGGTAGATATAGCACTAGAAAGCAGAAAGCAAATACTTGGAAAGGAACATGACAACACGTTGATCTGCATGAGCGCGCTTTCGAAAGCTTATCGAGGCCAGGGTAGATACATAGAGGCAGCGATTCTACAGGAGCATGTGGTGGAAATTCGGAAACTATTATCCGGAAACGAGCACCGCCGGACGCTCAGCGCCATCCAAGATCTAGCACAAACGTATTGCGGACTTGGTAGATATCAGGCCGCAGCCAGCCTGCAGCTAGACATTTTGATGGCGGCCAGGCTCACGTCCGGCGACGAGGATTCCGACACGCTATCTATAATGCACGATCTCGCGGTAACGTACAAACACCAGCGTCGACATGACGAAGCGCAGGCATTGCTGCTGCAAGTGGTGTATGCGAGGAAACGATTGCTGGGTGATCAACATCCCAGTACTCAGGCTGCAATTCATGTACTCGCATCGACATATTCTTATCAGGGCCAATACGAAGCAGCAGAGTCGCTACAAGTTGATGTATTGGAAGTAAGCAAACGTAGGTTTGGAGATGAGCATCCAAGCACACTGGCTGCGATGAATAACTTAGCGAACACATACTACGCTAAGGGCCAATACCAAGCGGCCGAGGTGTTACAAACCAAGATACTAGACTCTAGGATTAAGGCCTATGGAGAGGACCATCCACAAACATTGAGTTCACTCAACAATCTCGGAAACACATATCGTCAGCAAGGTCGGTACGACCGGGCCGAGGATGTCGCTAGGCGAGCAGTAGACGGGTATAAACGTGTGCTCGGGATAGGACATGCGCATAGCATATTATGTATGCGCAATCTTCTTGCGACGTATAGTCAAATGGGCACTGGATACCAGGAGAAATACCGAAATCTGAAAATGGAGATACAAGAAATTGATCACTAGTGCAACACCCGGCCTTCGGCCGGGAATACATTCGCCCAGTTTTCCCGACTCTAGTCACTGAGAGGCCAGTTATTGCGTCTATTTGAATACATGTTTTCGGGACCCTCTCACCATATCCGTCCCCCCTTTGTCTCACACTCATGTATTTTGTCTGTTCCATGAGGATCCGTTTATCCCTTTTTCTTCCGGTCTTCTTGACTCTTTCATGTTGACCCCAAAGTCGTACCAAAGGACTTTGCCCCGCCACGACTATAATGAACGTCATTTTTGAAAGAAGCTATTTTACTCCATTACCGTGCCCGGTCCTGAAGTGAAACGAAGCTCAATCGAACGGCATCACAACCGACAAACACAAGTAGATTTTTTTTGTCTAAGTGGTACCGAGTCAAACGATTCTATAAGTCAGCCGTAATATAGCATACTGATTAGAACCGCGATACACATATCACAGTGATCTAGATGAGTGTTCAACAGGCACGGGGAACAAAACACCAGCTGGAGGTATGTGCTATAGTGGGACAGGGAAGAACACAAAGCGCTTGTAAACACGCATACAAGTACTCGAGAGGGTGCTTGGATCCTCTGGACTTCATTCAATGGTTATTAGCCCGTTTGAACTAGGTTACGTGGCTCAGGCCTGACTATACAGCCAGCGCTTGAGGCTTAGGTTCACATAATAGGCGTATTTCTCTGCGTGTTTGTGTTTGTGTGGTAGAGAAAATGCATGAACACGATCAAGCTAAAGCAGGTGACATGGGGGTTGTGCCCCCGTGACTCAAAGGGTCTAGCCGGAAGACTTGAAGAGGTCTACAGGGGTGTTCGAGGCATTTTTATCTGAATGTTCGTCAGTACTTCGATGTAGTTTTAGCCGCTCTATCCGAATATGTGATTAGATTTGCTTCAATCGCAATGCTGCAGGCCCCATTTCGCGATCTATGGTTATCAGCTTCAGGGTCATGAGAGATGACATAACATCACGTAGATAACCCAAAAGATTTGACCCTCATTCACGGTGGTGTGGTCACACTTGAGCCTTCGGAAGTCTGTGCAATGGAGTCTCGGCGTCCATCTCATACTCATAGCTTGCTCTTGGGGTCTTTTTAGTGTCAGAAACAGATGGTTTGTGAGATTGCTCCGGTTATCTTATCATATAATGGCTGTGTCATCTCTCATGACCCTGAAGCCGATAACCATAGATCGCGAAATGGGGCCTGCAGCATTGCAATTGAAGCAAATCTAATCACATATTCGGATAGAGCGGCTAAAACTACATCGAAGTACTGACGAACATTCAGATAAAAATGCCTCGAACACCCCTGTAGACCTCTTCAAGTCTTCCGGCTAGACCCTTTGAGTCACGGGGGCACAACCCCCATGTCACCTGCTTTATATACATGGTCTACATAGAGTACTTTAGACGGTTCAAATCGAGCGGGTATTTGTGAATGGCGAGCCGTTTAACACTGTACGCCCGTTTCATGTGCAAAATTCATATTGTGCTCCGAAAAATCAGATTTCCGAGCATGGGTTTGATTTTTGTACATTGCCTCAGATTTATCTAAGAGGCGTTCCCGAGTGATTAAAGGAGTATCATGCATACTTTTTACCTTCCGTCAGGCATTGTCAAAATGTGAAAATTCCTGCCTATGTTAGTGGCCCCGTTTCAGAACTACGCGCTTTTTAGTATGATTCCTCCGAATGCTGGCGCATTTATCCAGCATGGACGCGATTCATTGATTCCGAATTTCCAGAAAAAACTGTTTTCAAGTGGCGTACATGTCATCTTACTCGCGTTGGCTCTGTACCCGGCTAAGCTTCGGACTGTTTGCTCCCCGCCGGCGGGGGACATTCCGAGGTGAATCTAATGGTACCAAAGAAGAGTATACATAAAAACGATTGCTTCAATTTCGTGCGTCAGATATATACAGAATCTTAACATGTCCCTCCCACGTCCAATGATGACGAAACCAACTACTCGGGTTGATATACTACGCAAATGTATGCGACCGACGCAAGCTTTCAACAACTGTACTACGCGGAGGCGAAGCGCGGCGTTCAGATGTATCACACCAGTCAAGTTATGAATCTACCAGGACAAACGATAGTCAAAAAGGCGGACGGACAAGAGAGAGAATCTAACTACACACCTGAAGCGTGGAGAATCATCACCCATCGCATCAACCTCCTCGTCCGCCTTACCCTGCATCTTATCATCTTCTTCACCTCGATCCCGTTGCGCATTCAAGCTCGAGTAAACAACCTATATCCTGGTCAATATAGGATGCACCACAGGGTGGCCAAAATCACTCACAATGAGAGCTGCATACACGCAAGTGGCGAATGCCACCATCGCTAGGCTAACTGCATGCCCACGAATGTATCTTGGCTTTTCATTGGTGGCGTACAAAAAAGGGGCCATTATACCCTATTCAATAATTCAAACAAATTTCAGCTTTATGAACTTTGCACAGTATAAACTATCACGAACTGATGCGTTTCCAACTGTCAACTGAAATCCGGTAGCGCTCGTACGTTTTCCGTAACGAGGAATGTTGTTGGGCAACCAGCTTAGGGGTATACCAACGAGTACGTATAGCCCCATACTCACCAGACACGATTTAGCCTCAGCGACTTCGAAGAGCTTGATACAATGGACTCACGCGACGAAAAAACAGCCCAGATAGTGCGCTCCGGACGAGACAGGCACAAGTAGAATTATATATCCCAGCACAGATACGAGCCCTCCAGCGACAGCAAACCACCCTCGAATTTGGAACCGGTCGGATAATTTGGCGACAGTTAAATAGGTGATGGCACCCTTAAAACGGTAAGGACTGCTGGTCATGATTTCAGAGTGATGGTGCTTACTAGAGCATAACAGGGTACAGTAAGCTGTCACAGCCGTCAGCATGCACTCTGTTTGGGTCATCAAACTGAAATTAGAGCCTACCAATTGCGTTTGAGTGGTCGTCCATCTCCCAAGTTGCTGAATGATCGTCGGGAGGAATGTGCTAAATCCGTAAAGCATTGTGTCGCAACCAAATTGGCCAGCCGCACTATACCATGATAGAACCTGTTAGAAGTCGCATTTGAGAAATAGGGGGGACTTACAAAGCATATACTTTCGGGTCCTTGAAGCATTTTCGTACGTCACTCCAGTGGAACTTCTGAGCCTCAGCATTCTCTCCTTGTTGCCTGAGTTTGCGTGCCCGAATAAACTCTTTTTCTTCTTTAGTTAACCATTTGGCCGAGTCCGGATCGTCAGCGAGCACAAATGGGAGCACACAACCAAGTACAACGGATGGTAAGCCCCTATACACCGGCGTTAGCGCGTAAGCCTGACGTTATAGGCTCGGGCACTCTAGGCTTACTCGATAATCAGGATCCAACGCCATCTGTATGGGCGCTAGGAAGTGAACATTAAATAGGAAAGCCCGAGACGGCGACTTACCCCCTCTGCCCGGCCACGCCATCCATTTGTCCAATGGCCGTTGCTAACAATCCCTGCAGAGTAATTAAGATATAGGGCGAGGAGTCCGGAATATGAACTTACTCCGAAGGCACCAGCGAATGCAGCCGACACAAACAAATACCCAACGCGCAACGCGAGCTCTTTACGAGTGTACCCTAAGAATAATTTGGTGGTAAGTAAAAAGCGAGGCAAGCAGCATCACAAGAACAAGCTCACAGAACGTGAGGTATATTGTCATCCCTGGGCTTTTATAGGTCAGCGATAACTATGCTCTGGCTTGTGGGGACAACTTACAACAATCCTGCCTCAAATAATCCTAAAATCAAGCGGCACGCAATCAAGGCCCCGTAAGATTGGACGATTCCGGTCAAGGTTGCAACAATTCCCCAAGCAACTGTGATAAATGCAACTGTGGCCGATGATTAGTCCCAAACTCCAATCAAATGGTGCCGCTTACCATATCGCGATGGTCTAAGCTTTTTGATAACCTTCGATAACCTGCGTAAATAATCGCGCACCGCGTCAGATTACTCAAACACTCACAAGATTACTCGGAACTTCAAACAACTAACGAGCATATGTTGGTTTAGGAGGGTGCTTTAGTAGAACAACACTCTCAAGCTTACCAAATACGTTACAAATAGGACGCTAACAGCAGTTTGAAACTGCGATCCCTTCATTCCGAGGTCGGCCTCTAAACCGTAGAGCCGAGCATTCCTAGAATTTCCGATGGCCGACGTTTTGTCCTGAGAATGTAGATAAACGTAAAGACAGGCACTTACCCAATGTTCACCCGGTCTAAGAATTGAGACATCGAATTAGTTTGTTGGTTTCATTTGACCGCAATGGGGTGCATGGCTCACCAAGAAAAGATACAAGATACACTAGCATCACCCCTACCAACCAACCAATCTTTGAGTGAAAGAATTCTCCAACATGGGCGCAACTTATGACTCACAAGGACAGACATGCAAATCCATCTGAATGGAGTAATAACAGTCAATCGGACGATTCACGTATAGCCAAGCCACCGAACACTCACCTTTCGAATGAGGTGTTTCTCAAACCTCAAGTCCTCTTCGGATTGACTAGGAGCTTTCTTGATCGACTCGTCCCCCATATCAACCGAGCTTATTTTTTTGTCCGGGATATCTGTCATGACGTAGCGTGATCGTGTAGCTGCGGTAGTTGAGCAGCGTAGAGGAGGCCAACTGTTGGGCCAAAGAGTAGTAAGGTAGGGTATAAAAGCACTCTATCGTGTCTGCGCGTCTGTGGTCGCCGAGCGCCGAGGCGAAACGATCCCCGAAAGGGAGCACGTTGACCGCATCGACGTCAGGGAAAAACATGCAAATCTTTCTCCACAGAGCCAAGCGAGATAAGATAGAATCGCACGTGATAAACTTTATTCCTTCGGTTCCGAAAACGGGTTTTAGCACTACACCCGGCAATCACACAATTGATCAGGCAGATAGAGATATATTTGCAAGTCGGTCCAACCAAAGGCTAGACGAGTGCAACATGTATCTAGGACTAAAGAATATCGGTAACAGCTGACGAAGGAATCCGTTAGAGGAAAGGCAAGAGCGCCTCAGGAAGGATGCGAGACACAGCAGCGCCGCTAGGGGGCTCAATCGACTGGAAGTAGCTAAAAAGATGAGTATATGTGAGCGCCGATCTTCAAAATCAAAAACTCAAAATACTCACTCGCCCCACCAAGGACCAGCAGCCCACCAGAGCGCACCAATCCAAACTCCACTCTGCTGAAGCGCACATAATCCGCCCTTGATAGCTGCGATGCAAACGTCATTGGATCCACCGCCGATCTCGCCAAGGAAGCCCTTGAAGCCGTTGGCCTGGAGCCATGCAGTCGCAGAAGCAAGACGCTCGGCCGCTATAGTTGAAGAAACGCAAGTAGGGGATGTGCCGGAACCATCAGAGTCGAGGTACTGGTGCATTTCGATGGCGATGTTGTTGCTCGGGTCCTTGAGAGGCTTGAATGCGTCACCGTTGCCTGAAGAGACCCAAGCTGTGCGAAACGGTGGCATAAATAAACGTTCCGAAACAGACTGGTAAAAAGAACATACTCCAGGCACCCGAATAAGAGGTTCCTTCAACAAGGATGAGTTGGCTAGTGGCGCCAGCAGCGCGGATAGAGTTGACAGCAGCCTGATTCAGATTGTAAACTAGGTTCACATCCATATCCTGCAGAGCGCGTCAGTATCGAATAGGAATCTGAAGGCAGAATCTACGAACATGAGGCTCGTTATTGATATCGAAGATGATTTTGGGGTCATTCTTGAACTCGTTAGCGAGATTCTTCCACCAAGTAGCAAAATCGGTGGTGGAAGAAATGATGGCATTATTATAACGCATGAAACTACAATTCAGGGTAAGCCAAACGATATTAATCCAGTTTTGGACCTGAACTCACTTATGAGGGTCAAGAACAGCATAACCGCCCTTGCTGGTGACGTAGCTGGCAATCGTCTTAAGGCCAGCGAGGTAGGTCGCATCAAATGCGCCAGTAAGGCCGGTAGCAGGAGGAGAGATCCGTTCCATCAAAAAGGCAATACGGAAAGTGTTCATGCCTTTGGCCAAGAAGTACTATAAATAGTCGACGTGTTAAAGGTGCAAGAATCAAACATGAGATACGTATACACTCACGTCGACAGAGTCGGTAGTTGGCCAGGTGTAGTCTTTGCCCAGAGTACCAGGCCACGCTGTGTTGCCAAACTCGGCACAAGACTCGTTGACACCAAAGTAGGTAAATTTCGTTCGACTACCTGGGCATACAGTCGAAGTTGAACTCGGGGCACTGCTGGTGATCGTGGTAGTAGGCTTGACGGTCGACGTGGTAATCTTGGTAGTCGTAGTGGAAGTGGTAGCCTTGGAAGTGGTAGTCGCTGAAGCCGTTCCAGGAATGCTGGCGATTTATCGTTTTTAGGGACTTTGTATGTGACGACGCAAGAAATAAACTGACCATTGCGAATAATAGGGGTTTGAGTATGTGCAAACATAACCGGATACGCAGGTAGTACCACCTGGAGCAATGATGGACTTGTTACATCACCCGGAAATATTCAACAGCGAATACGGACCTGTCCAGTTCTGGCCACCGCATTGAGCCCATGCACCTTGTTGAGCATTTACATAGCCAGAGGCGGCGAGCGCAGAAACTGCACAAGCGAATCGCTTCATAGTCGAAATGGAAGGAAAGTAGAGACGAGAGACGAGGGGACTTGGTTGCTCCCTTTTCCTTGCGTCTCGAAAGCTTTATACCATTTCATTGTGCAATACCTCGGAGTATTCTCAACCCATTGACAAGAATAGTGACCATAATCATGCTGCGCTGATATTAACGAGTCTCGACACACTGGCTAGGCAAAACCCGCCAAGATGAAAACGCAGAGATTAATTTTGGTCAGATGCTCGGAGAGCCGGGAGAATGTAGGTTTCGGTAAGGCGCCCGACTGGTCGATCATTGAGCTGGCTGACCATCAAGTTAAAACCACGATGATGGATACGCAAGCGGTATAATCGAAGTGAGGTCTATTTGTCTCCGAAATGGTAGCGAGGTGGAAGTTGGACCCCACGAGACCGGTTCTAATTTCAGGCTGGCGGAGAAACAGCTTGGGAAATGTGGGGGAGACCGGGTAGCTGCTCGAGTGGCCTGGCCGTCGTCGTGGTTCACCCTAAGCGCAATCACTCAGGGATGGCATGATGTCAGCGCCTCCACGTGAGCCATACATAGACCCGGACCTTGATTCATTCGACAGAAAAGACGCGTACGGTCGTTCCATGGTGGCATGCATGGGCCATTAGCAATTGGCGGTGGATCCAGAGCCAAAAAGCTCCGATACTGGGAATCGAACCCAGGGCTATCGCGTGAGAGGCGATAATGTTAGCCACTACACCATATCGGACTTACCTTCAAAGGCAAAAAACCCAAGCCGTTCTACATTGAATATTTAGCATCTTTGACCTTTTTTTCTGAACTGATTCCTTTCCAACACCATTCGACATCCTCATGCTCCGTGTGCAGAAGCCAAGTAAAGCTTCGTTTACGCCAACGTTACGAATGCCCTTGGACCTTTTTACTCGGATACCGAAGAAACCACGCGACGATACGGGTACAACCAAGAGACCTTCAGTTATTCTATTAATGGTGAATCAGAATACACTTGAGTCACCACTCAATATCCCCAGAGATAAATCTCCCAAGGGCAGGTAGAGATGCAAGCCAATCGTACACCATACCCAAACCAATCGACCCGACACCCGCCAAGTCGTGAATGAAGGTACAAGCTGACGAGCCACAACTTGTCTCCTCTCCGACATGACGCTAGATGACCGAGTTTGCTTGGATATCGGATTCTTTGCGGAGGGCTGTTGGGAGTGAGTTCTGTCACAGATTCGGGCGGAGCAGAAGCCCGTCTGGAAGTGAGCCGGTGGATAATAGCTAGATGTTGAGCTGAATAAAACCTGGTATGCGCGATTTATCGTTTTACACGCATCGCTTTTGGTGTCGGATTGGGCGTCGGTGTAAAAGAGCTGAACTGAAGAAAATCATTTGAGAGCCTGAAGGAGCAGCAGACTTGGGGGCTTACCAAGGAACATTCAATACTAATAGAGATTTCATAGAAACCGCCAATCATATCTGTTTGGTGGTCATCCAAGGAGGGCGAAACGATTGAAACTCGCCGGTACGGTAGTTGACCTGAATGAGAAACACAGATATTAGCCAAGCATGTCTAAGAAGACATCAGGAGAATTACTTCGAATCTAGGTTCCAACGCCGCGCATGGCGTCTATTGTAGTTGGAGGAGCAAGTCGTAGGGCGCTTGTGATACAAATGTCGACCGCCATCGCTGACACTGAAATCAGGTTGCTTCAACCACCGGAACCAGATCGGCTTGTCTAGAATGGACATAGCCTTAATCCGGTCGTATCAGGTCCCAGAGCGACATCTTGGTGAGCGAGGTACGCGGCATAGCAGACATATGGGCTACTTCCAAGGTCCAGCCATATTCACGCTGCTGTATTTTCGCGACTCCTGGCCTGGGCCAACATGGTAACCGAGTTAGAGGTTTATTTACCTTGATCAACACCCCATTTCCACGTGATACGTCGACGATCCCGATTCCCAGCCGGCTTGGCGCACGGATATGAAATCGGGGCGTTACTGGGAGGGTTGGACTAACGTCATAGATGACTGGGCCAGCCAAGAGATGAATTGATAAGAAATAGATACATTCAATTGGAACTCTTCGAGCGAACAGATAGAGACGGGCTAACATTTCCAAACGGTTTGGGGATACGTTGTGCAAGCCACCCCCATGAGTTTGATCGTCCTCTCGAGAGTAACTTGTCATTGTTACAGTTGTAGCGTGCAGTTTCGGACACCAAGGTAGATGTGGAGGATAGTATGGACCCGGCGCTACTGGATTCGGTTGGGCTCGACGTCCTGCTAACGGCGTCTTCGTTCTGTGCATTGCATCAGCCGGAGCAAACATGTCCAAGAGGATTGATAGCATACCAAATGTGGTATTTCAGATAATACGACATTCTTCGTGTTCTCGTCACCATATTTGGCTCGAGCTACGGCGTGTTTGGTTCTACGAGGGGTGGCGTCTGCGCAAACGTAACCAAGTCCTTCAATAAAGCGACGTTCGGATGTGATACGAACAACCGCTGGGCGAGAAGCAGAGTGAGTTGAGGTGGAAACCATGATCTGAATCTAAATTTAGTTCACGACACGGAGAAGCGGCTCGGTTAGTAATGATGCTAACCTTTGGTCGTGAGTACGAAAGTGAGATGAAATCGGACGTCGTGAGTGGGAATAACGATGGTGGAAAGCAGCAAGAGCTTGAGGTTCAGTCGTGCTATAGTCGTGCAGCAGGTTCGATCCTATATACAACCCGTTTGTTTACGGCCAATCCACATTCAGCGGAGACTGAATATGCTCGGCCAGCAAAATGAGGCCGCCAATGAATAAATCCGGGAATACGAATCGTCGATGGGCGGACGTCAAGCGAGGCGATTGTCGGTGCCCACAAACGTCGTGGTTGTCTGGTTCGAGGGGCGTTGATTGCGCGTCTGTGACGACAGCGCTTCTGTGCCTGCAGGTGGTGGTCGTGCTTTGATGGTATTTGCGCCGAGGTGATCAGGTGACATCATCAGTTCAGCCACTGATCACCAACCGAATTTCCCTCCGCTCCTGTGCATCCCAAGTTGGGCATCTCTGGTTCGAGCCTCTATGTGGATCTTTGGCTGCTTACTGATTCAGCTATTAAATGGGTCTATGGATATGTGCTTCCATTTACGCTTGCCAGTTATTGTACCACGCGATTGTGGGCTATGCGAGCATGTCGCATTTGCGTACTTACGTTTCTGTAAAATAATTTGACAATCTGTTGTTTCAGCAATAAGATGGAGCGGCACTTAAGGTTTTCTACAGTTTCGGACTCGCCTCGTGCGGAGATTTGATACTGAGGATACGTGAATGCTACCAAAATGTCCGCACATGTCCGCACAGCAGGCCATCTCGCAATGAACTAGTCATTGACCTTTTAGGACGGCTACTATATCGGCATGTAAGCGCTTACAGCGTCCGTAAACGGCATAGCACCCATCGTTACGATGGGCACTAGGCTAGTGCCCATCGTTTTACATGGCACTACGAAGCACATGTTTCCAATATTCAACCATGCCGCTGCACTCATCTGAATGATGACGGGTATGCGATTTGTAGTTACAAACAGTCAGCTGACACCTCTAATAAAGATGAAACCTGAACTCCACGTAAATCCAAGCTTAACTATTGTCCTAATGGTAACAATGAACTCACCAAAATCTATCGTTCTTACAATACCGTTTTTGTACACAGCAAATATCCAAATTAGGTATCCTACGCTATTCCTTAATTCCAATTATAGCAGTACTTTATAAAAGCGTAGGTTAAATAAAGCATATAATATACAAATCAATAGCGACCAGAACCCTAAATCTAACAAGTGATGGAGTCCTGACAATCCCATAGACGAAGAGCAAGTACTGTGTATGTATGCATACGATTCGGGGGGATTCTTCCCGACCGCCGCGTTTCCAGATACTGTAGCCGCGATGTCGCGCTCATAACCTGGCGCTCATGTACCAGCATGTGGGCTCAGTTCGACCACACGTCTATATCTGAGTGTAAGTCTATCTGATCTGCCTTACCAAAAGATCGTGCCTCCAAGTTCCGTGAACGTCCTAGCAGGAAACTAAACAACTCGATTAGTTACAACATGGCAGCGGGCCGACTACATTGGTGGACCTTACAGAGATGAGATCCGCAGTGCATGCGCGTCCTATTCGCACAAGTCACTGAGGGGGGAGGGGGGTTGTACAAGTCAAGGTAGACTTGGGTTAGTATATATACCATGAATCGGCACTTGGTGTAATTTCAGGGCATTCAACTATCGCCTCGACACATGTACGCATGCGAACGAGTGCCCTCAAAATTAAGCTAAGACAAGACATCGGCCACCAAGGCTAATTTGGATGGTTCGCAAAGTATTGGACAAACACGCTACTAGAAACGCCCGCTGTCGCTAGCGTCGCACCTTGCTTTTATGGCGGTCTACTTATCATGATGAAAAAAGCTGGTTTTGTTTAAATCACTTGAGGACTATAAATTAGCCGATAGAAAGTGAGATGCATTGATCCTATGCTAGACAGTATCGAGTCCCGCCATAATACCCAATAACGGCTCACCATATCATCTTGTTTACCTCACCAATCATGGTCGATAAGCAAAGATTTGTGAGGGCGCACATCCTAGCCCGGGCGCAAGGACCTGGTAACGTCAGAGGTGCGTTCTTTGGTCTTAACTTTCGATGGATCAGGGGTCAACGCAGCTGCCCCATCCAGTCAGTTGGCAGTAACATATATTCACCATTCACATCGAGCTCGTATTTTTAGACTAGATTACATTGCAACGGCTGGTCATAAGTCATAGCCCTTATATGTGACTGAAGTGCAGCTGCGCTTAATCACATGGACCTCTCGACATATATCCTAACCATTCATGCGCGTTATCTTCTCCCATGCATCTTCCACTTTCACATCCCGCCACACGCGGGCTGGAATTTCAGGCTCGAGTTTAGTCCTACGATGTGCGGCGAGTCACGGGGCCCTGGACCTAGCTACACCTCCAGTGTGAATCGAACCAACCTCTGGCGCAAGGTACCAAATCGACCCTATATGACAGACAAAATGAATGGTCCCCAGAGGACTCGAACCACCAGCAACTCAAGAATTATGGTCCATTTGCCTCTTCAACAATGAGGTTTTATCCCAAGATGTTGGAATACGTGGTCTCACTATCAGTTCTTCAATTTCTAAGGGCTCTCGGATGTGCTCCAAAAGCCATTCGAGTCCCCAGAAGCACGTCCAACCATGCTACCGTGTCCGCTCAGCCTTTTATCGTCTTGCTTTGTCTTCTAACCTGATTCGATGCTGTGTCGACATTAAGGGTATTGTGTTGACCCACAGGTTCGCATGTGAGTTCCAGCTATAGCGATCCAATATTGCTTGTCATGCATTCATATATAGTCGCAGCAACTCGTCTGCATGGTTTGTAACTTGATTTGTTGTTTGTAGTATTAAATGTAGAATATTCGTGACATGCTCGCGCCAACGTCCGTTTCTAGCAATTCATAGGCAAGCTATATTTACACTGAGTAATAGTCCCTCTTAGGTTTAAAATCGGACCCCTTTCAATATCACAGCTGATAATCCCGTGAGAAATACTAACGCCATCCCAATACTCCATTTGTATACTTTTACATGGGATCGCGATCTCCCCTCAGGCTGTGGGTTCGAAGTCAACGCCAATTTCTATTAAAGTAGGCCAAATAATAGGCGAACAACCTACCAGTTGTTGATCATGTATTGTAGCGCTATAATCTAATGAAGAGCCCATATGGATATAAGGCACCCATCTTTCGAGCTCCGTATCATTTAGTGTATCGCGTAGACATGCTACCGACTCATGGAGTGCCCTCGCTGCCTTATGACATTGTGGTTCCCCTCCTTGAAGTAACTGGGCATAAAGCTTTTGCGCCACAAGAGGAGCGTCCCGATCGCTGATCGACCACATAGTAGCAACAACCGACCGATAACCAGCCATCATCATCCCTGCCGCCAGATGCACGGCCTCGTCAGGCATTTTTTGGTCCCCTGTGGCAGTTTCACATGCTGATAAGAAGGCAAACTCCGTATGTTTGCGAGATTTACGAGTGATATCCAACAGACGCAGAGGACCATCGTGAAGTTGAAGAGCGCTTGCTGTGGGGTCAGCAATATTTTGTGACGCATGGCAGGCGAGGTGAAGCCAGCTATGATGCTCTATCCCATCCAGGACCGCTTCACAAGTTGCTTTTTGACCATCGAGCCGAGTGAAAGCTATGCCTTTAGCTTTCAGTTCGAGCTGATCAACCTCAGTAATGGTGCCCGGCAATGGGTTGCTCGTGTTAGCCGCCGTTTCACTGACAGCTAGTATTCCACAAAAGCTCGGACTATGATTTTCTGGAGGAAGCAAAGCGCTGAGCGTAGGACTGTAAGAAGATACAACAAAGTCAAATACTTTGGCTCGGGGTTCTTCGTATCGACCTGCCGCATGGAGCGGCAAAAAGGCAAGGGGTCCGGTCGCACACCAGGTAATATGTGGCATATCCGCTATAGGTTTGCCAGGAACCTGCATGAACTATTATTTACCAATGCTGAAATATTGCGTAAATAACCAGCTAACCGTATATCCTAATGAGTCGAGTATTGGCTGCACCACATAGGTCCACAACATCTGCAAAACCTCCTTCAGTGGATCGTGGGGCTTGAAATGTTCAAATACAGGGCGCCTCATGCCTCGAGCTGGAGGATGGATAACATGCGATAACATATCTCGAGCCATAACTAAATCGTCGAATGACAAAGACGGTAGAGGAATATGTATGACTGAGCTCGAGCCAGGCACTACTGCTAAGGCATCGCAGCGTTCACGATATACGTTTATAACCACCACTACAGTTCCAGTCGAGCTCGATAATGCTAGCTGGTCGAACTTCCTTGGCTTGAGAAAATTTTGTAGCGCCGGAATAGATCGAACATCACTCAGTAACTTTTCCCATGTGTCGGCTAGTCGTCGATGTTCCCTGGAGGATTGCTCTATAGACACTCCTGCCAATAGTGCGCTTTCTGGACTTTCCGTGATCGCGTTTGTACGCTCGAGATCCTCAGCAACTTTCTTGAGTTGGACAGCCAAAGATGGACTATGTTCTACTAATGCTTCAAACGGCGTCCGCAGCTGAAGGATCTGGTTCCATACAATCGAACGACCTTCTTCGAGCCATTCTAACGCTAACTGATAATTATGGTGGTTGATCGCTACAGCTGCAGCCTCCATAGCCAGATCCTGTATGTCTGATAGCAAAGACGAGTACCGCTTATTGATGCTATTTCCGAGCCATACTATTTCCGGTATCAGCTGCAAAGCCTGAGCGTATGCCTCGAGCGGAGAAATGTGCTGGCTAATACACAACTTAGCCCAACTGCGTGAAGCCTTGAGTCTTGTTGTGGCATGGCCTGTAGAAGTCGCCGCTAGCCGTGTGTAATAAATTGCATGTTCTATGTCCTCTGGATGACCTGATAAATCGAACCGGTCCTTATACAATATCCCAAGCCTCTCAAGCTGCCTTGGAACATATGCATAGCTGCTAGGCGTGAGTAACAGGGCATTCTTCTGAAAGCCTATAGCCTCATCCAGGTCATGCGTCCTCCCCAAGCGCTTGAAACGCTCATAGTATGGACGGCTAAGGTTATTTAACCACCACGGAAAGAGAGGGTGGCTTTCAGGGGTGAGGTCAACGGCTTGCCTTAAGTATTCAATAGCTGCATCAACATCCTCGGTTTGACCTAGATGCTCAAATCTGCATTGATACGAGTTTCCGAGATTGTTCAGTGCCTTGGGTCGACTTGCGTGGCCGTGCCTAATGCTGATAACGGAATTTGTTTGGTACTCTATTGCGCGGTTGATATCGTCAATGCTGCCAAAGCGCTCAAAACGAAAGTGATAGAAAACTCCCAGATGGCTCCATCGGATAGCCTTTTCAGGATCTGATTCAGCTGTTAGGATTAAAGACTGATTCTGGCGTTCAATGGCATTGTCGATATCATCCAGCTCTCCCAATCGATCGAATCGAAGAAAATACAAAAGACCCAGGTTGGTCAGATACCCCCGCTTTTTTTCATCATGGGCAGGGGATAGCTCGAGTGCTCGAATAAGACATTCAATCCCTTTGTCTACGTCTACCAGGTGACTGTAGCGCTGAAAACGGCTCATGTATGCGACGGAGAGGTTGCTCAGAGCTGTAGGTTTATTTTCATCGCTATCCAGGGTCATATTAGTTGCTTCCAACTGCATTTTTATTGCAGCTTCTAGGTCTTTGGCGTCACCTAGGCTCTCGAATCGTGTTTGATAGGACACAGCAAGGCTGCTAAGCCGCTTGGGCATTTCAGCATCAGCATCTGGCGTCAACTGTACAGCCTCAGTAAAAGCCCTAGTAGCGAGGATCAAATCTTCAGGGTCGCCTAATTGCTCAAAACGAGTTTGATGAGAACAACCCAACCCGTGCAGAGATTCCGCATGTTTCAAGGGATTACCCGATGAAAGCGCGACAGCCTCCTTAAGATGTATAACAGCCTGATGAATATCCTGGACTTCGCCAAAACGCTCAAAACGTAGACGGGACCAAATGCCTAGGTTATATAGGTACGTTATCCGCTCAACTTCATCATCAGCTGTCTTGGACGTCGCCTCAAGGAGTTTGTTGATAGCTAGGTCAAGATCCTCAATCTTCCCAGTGAGCCCGAACTTTGAATTATAGGTCTGCGCGAGCTTGTATAAATTTATATGATTTTGAGGAGCGCACCCTATTTCGCGTAGAACACTTTGGGGCTGGCTGCCCGTCTCTATCGCCACGTTAGGATCGGAGCTACTTCCAGCCTTTTGCAACAGTGTGTTGCGAGGAGCTGTGGGTCTATTTGGTGCACCCTGTTGACCAGAATCGTTGCCTGACATGAGGGCAGAGGCCTGAAGAAGAACTTCGACTGATTTATCCAGGTCACGCCCGTCTCGGGTCCGCTCATACCGGGTGTTATATGCCTGCGCAAGGTTTTGTAGGCATCCAGATTTCTGAGTTGGATTGTCTGACACCAGCGAAACTGCTTGACTTATTTTGTCTATCGCCTGTTCAAGGTCCGCTAATTCTCCCAAATGCTGGAAACGCAGAATATAAGAGACCCCGAGGCTGTTCAACCATTCGGATTTCTTTGAGTGACAGCCAGGGGCAAGCTCAATTGCTCGGATTTCGGAATCGATTGCTTCTTGAAGATCTTCTAGCTTATGGTACCTTTGGAATGAAGTCCGATGAACGAATGCGAGCTTGCTCAAGTATGAAGCTTTGTCGGGATGGGCATCTGATAATAGACCTAAGGCATTTGAGATGTGTTCAATTGCTCGGCGAAGATTAGTGGCCTCCCCGAACCGTTCAAAGTAGCTATGATGTGACACCCCTAAGTTAACCATCCGACTTGGCTTGGCGGGGTCATTATCAGGAGTGAGTTCAACCGCTTGCGTTCTGTAGTTCAGAGATTCTTCGAGGTCTGAGCGACTCTCTAACAGAGCAAATCGTTTCTCGTACAACTGACCAAGGTTAAAAAGTCGCTCCCGCCTATTAAGGTGATCTGTGGATGAAAATTCGATTATTTGGTGGTCATATTCGATGAGCCTATTGAGATCAGCCAACTGCTTCAAGGCGTTGAACCGCTTCCACCGTAGGCGCCATAGGTAGCTAAGTAAGAACAGGTTTAAGTCGTGGTCTTTTGGTAATGTTTCCAAGCCCCGTTCATATATAGATATCAATTGATCTGCACGCTCATCTTCACTTCTAGGAGTTCGGATATCGCTCAGGTATTGCCTGATATGGCTAGAAAACTCATCGCTATTTTCAACGTGTTCGAGGTCATCCAAGAGTGTATTCAATATTCCTATTTCAGGCCGCTGCATAAATAAAGGAAGCTCCATTGGTAGAGTATCTTTAGTAAGCTCGTTGTCGAGCTGGCAAAGGAAGTATGTCAATATTTCTACTAGACTACGTGAGGAAACCACTACCTTATGGTTGTCAGAAGTGTCGTCTTCGGACATATGCTATTTTTGTACTGCTACGAAATACCAGAGGTTCCGCGTTCCTTATTTCGAAAGGTGCTGGCCGACGAAGAAAACGACTGCTTGCGAGCGAGATATTATGGCTGCTACTTGGAATATATGTATGCAGTTGGGAGCAAGGCTGGCGGTGAAGGCGTGTAAAATCACCACGTCTGTTGCTGGATCTGAAACAAGCTCATAAGATTTTAACGCGGTATAATCAAAACTTGTGAGCGACTGGCAGCCGTATAAATCGACCCTTAATGGCCGCGAGGTTTATGCAATGTTCCCCTGCAATGATATGCTCGGTCTCCCATGTGGCGAGCCTGCCAGCTAGAATCGCTTGAAGAAGTGCAACACGTGGATGAGACTGTGAGAACACAAGCTGCCATGATTCCAGGGGGAGGTTGCCCACACACGGGCTGTAATGCGACACGCAGAGGCGTGCTGACTTGCAACGCCGATTCGAAACAGTATAATACATGCCTTTTTCTCAAAGCACTAAAACACGCGCGAGATCACATGCACGTAAGTCTCCTGTTATAAAGATAAGAACAGGTTGTCGGAAAACGAGATAAACCACAGGACGTGTGTACAGCCAAACCGAGATCATGAACATGCGCTAGGGTCATCAAGAGAACAGGCTGCCGCTTACCACCTCTAAAGAGTGCGCTGAACTGGCCGAGGGCCCCGAGATGAAAGTTCGAAGGCTTAGTGCTCACAAGCGCTCATAAGAACTCGACCGGCATGGGGCAAAACTAGCTCCGGTATCCTAATTAGGAGTTCAAGCTAGTGGTTGGTGGTTATGCGTGATGAATTCCGGCTCTTATCGACAACATCCAACTGCGACATCTTCCACCTATTTGCCTAATTTTGTGTTCAAGATTCAATCCTCCTGTCCTTCCAATCCCTTCCTACGACATTCGACTCTTACAGCTCGGTATGTGATTTTTATTCTTTTCACGACTGGCGATTGTTTGACACCCATTTCTAGCTTTGAGGTAATGTATTTGACACTAGAGGAAGGTTTGTGACCAGGTTGCACACCTTCCTCGCTATGAGATGCATACACCTAATTGTCTCTCATCTCCTGAATGATATGCAAGAACGCTCAAGGCATCTAGCCCACGTACGATTGTGCTCCATCACGCCTAAGTTCTACACACGGGCTTCAGATCCAACCCCTTCCCAGCAACATAGCTAGCCATTTTTAATGTTCGATTCTGGGGAGTGGTAGACCTTGGCGAACAAGGTGATAGTTCGAACCATCATTTCGACCACCCAACTCACTCGCCTACGCGGAAAGGTACATACGAAGTTACGACAATTCAATTGAAACACGATAAGGGTAATTATCGGCCCTGTGATGTTATGATATGGTGGTAGCCAGTGAAATGCACTTCATCGATTTCATGTTTCATTGTTTTGTTGTACAATGCTTTGCAGATACCGTCACCGGCCGCTCAAGATTTCTCCAAGGACAGCACATGTGTCCTACTATCTTGTGTGCGCATAATTTCAGTCACCTACGTAGGTTGTATTCAGATGCTCGGTTTCGCGACATCCTGAGATTGTCAGAAGGAATAACAGATTCAAGCAAACCGGAGCCAAAATCCGGCTCGGAAATTTGGTCTTTCCGAACCAGGCCCATAAAAAGTAACCTGGACCGCAAGAAACGAACGGTAATTGGGTAAGTGGACTGGTTATGGTGGCCGAAGACACTCTCGGTAACATTGGACTCCCTCCTTGCGTGAATACAATGAGTGGGTATGAAGTTGCCAGGCCGCCACGGCTCATTCTACTGGACTGTGACAGAGAGAAGTCTGTTTCAAGGTGCTGGGATATATATGTATGCGTCAAATGCGTCAAATTAAAGTGTTTTAAGCCCAGTCTTGTTGTACCACATCAACTAGCATATGTGGATACATCGGGATCGGCACCCCAATGAGACATTAACACCCGTAGTCAATCTATGTATCAATTCAAACTAGTTTTGTGGTGCTGCGTACATCTGACATTATCCATGAGCCGTATGTCTCGGATTTGCATATTCACTACCTTGCTTTGAGCAGCAAGGGGAGGGGGGATATCACGTGGCCGGCTTCCCGGTTTTTGACCATAATCCAGCGAAAACATGTTCCCTACCTATCTCAGCGTGGAGTTGCCCGAATTGTAGAAGAATTGGTCAAGGTAAAGAGGTCGGGCTGGGCTATAATATGGTACAAAAACAAATTATTTTAGCGGGCTGGTGTAGAGGATTGTACCAGCTGGTTGAAATCCGGCCGGTTTCCCGGCCAGTGACAGTACATGTTGCATCTCACTCTGGTCTTACATTTGACGCAATAACTGCGGTATATCGCTTGTGTAAATGTTACGAACGCGTATCATCTGCATATACACCTCAATTTTATTCATGCTTGAATGCCGCCAGTCGCCGGTCAAACCCAACGTTGCACAACGACACTTCCCTTGATTCCCGCACTTTCTACCGTCTGGCTATCGTCATCGAGAATACGGTTAGGGAACGTCGTTCCAATTGTATACGGTCGTGAGGCCGCACCCGGAGTTGATCTATTCGAAGCCAGTCAGGAAAGCTTGGTTACAAACTGAATAAACTCACGCGTTGATAAAGTTGCGAATATCGCCAACGGTATGCGTGAGGTTCATACGACTGGTGAGACTGATAGTGCAAATAAGAACTAAGTCCGGTAATGATACGATTGGGACTTACCGGGTTCCATCCGCAAGTCGAACCTGGATGCTGGTGGTCGGTAGCGAGTTATCCACCTCAAACCTAGGCCGGATCGCGTCAGGCTCGACAGTTGCAGATGTCGAACCTGTCCCGGTGTATGATCCGGGCATGGTTGTGCTTCCACTTCCTCCATCCTCTGGAACCGGTGCGCCAAGCCTATTGCCGGAACCAGAGAAAGGTGCAGCGGGTTTGGGTGGTGGAGGCTGGTACTCTTCGGTGGTACGGCGTGCGACACGAAGTTCGACTGGCTGGCCAACGCGTACATTGAGAAGAGACGGAGGAGCCGAGCCAGAGTTGATGGCATCCAAGATTGCTTGGTTTGCTGGATCATCGTACTTGAGCAGAGGGCCATCGGCAATGCTAAAACCATCCCGCCAGAACGTTATCTCGCGGATAGCCACTTCTTCCTCCTGTTTAACACGTCAATAATGGACATCTTCAATTTGAGATATAAAAAAAAAAAGGCCCACCTCCTCCCCTGGTGGGGGTGCGTTCGGGTCCGGAATATACGTCGAGTCGATTTCATCGGATCCTAGTGTGTGTCCGCCCCCTGTGAAGAAGCGAGAAGAGGGACCGCTAGGTTCTGGGGTATGCGATGCAGAGCCTTCCGCTGCTTTTTTGAATATATCGCGCACCAAGCTTGGTGGACCCGACCGACGAGGGGCATCTGGGTTCTCAACAGAGAGACCTGAGCGTTCGCCGCCGGTAAAGAAGTTTAGAGGTTGCCCAGGAGCTTCATCTTCATCGTCACTTTCGGGTTGACGTGAAGGCGGAGGGGGCGCTCCACCAGAAGCAAGATCGCGAAGGGTAGCGAGTCGACTGCCACCCGTGTTTCGAGGTGCTGGTCTATTAAGGGCGTATATTGTAGCCTGGATTAAGCTATAACGATAGGCATGACTCACTGGTTGGTTCCTCCCCAGTTGCCAATCCTCCCAAGCCTTCCAGCTCCTCCACCCGAACTCGATCCACCGCCAGAGGTACGAGCAGCCCACTCGGCAGGAAGTGGCTCTGCTGGGCCGCCTCCTAGTGTATTGCCTCCCGAATTGTTATCCCCTGACATGGTTTGGTCGCAATTTCAGTTTCGTAAATGGCTTGGTGGTGGAGGTTAGAATCAGGCGCAAGTGCGTATGCCCTAGGGTCTAGACTGACGTAATGCTAAGAAACGCCCAAGATGAACGGAAACTTAAAATTAACCGCCACCAAGGTCAGTGGACGAATGAGTCTGGGCTAGATACATTCATACTATGACGGAAATGCTAATGCGACCTGAAATATAGCCATAGCCTACTACTTCGCTTCTTCGTTAGGAGCTGAGAAGGATCTGATTTCGGTCCGGTAAGTCTGTATTACCCAGTTCTCGAAAGCTTTCCGGTTGACGAGTAAGTAGTGATCGTAGACTCCATATCAAGAATGTCACAACCCGAAGCATCCAGTTCTACGGCTGCCGCTCCTACCGGCTCTCCGGTGGCCAGTGATAAAAAGCCGCCTATCACCATCATCACGATCGGAATGGCAGGTTCTGGAAAGACGACATTCGTGCAACGAATTACCTCCTATCTACGCTCGACCCCATCACCCGTAACCGGCTCTCCTCGAGCACCCTATGTCATCAACCTTGACCCTGCCGTAGCGAACGTGCCATTCGAGGCGAACATTGATATCCGAGACACGGTGGATTATCGAGAGGTCATGAAACAGTGAGTAGATAGAGTCAAAACGCCTGATACACCATAATACCTGGATTCAAGGTACAACTTGGGTCCAAACGGTGGCATATTGACGTCCCTCAACCTGTTCACAACGAAATTCGACCAAGTCCTGACCCTCGTGGAGAAACGCGCACCCGAAGTCGAGTCAGTCTATCCATGTTTCTCCTTCATTCAGACCTAGCTTACAACTAATCATACAGTTATATCATTTTGGACACTCCCGGCCAAATCGAGATTTTTACATGGTCGGCATCTGGAGCTATCTTGACGGACGCCCTGGCCGCAGCGGGTCCAGCGTGTTTGGTGTACGTGGTTGACACACCGCGGTGTTCAGCTCCAGCAACGTTCATGAGCAACATGCTGTATGCGTGTAGGTCCGTCATCCCCTATACCATTGTTACGCTCTCTTCTCACTTGGATCAATAATAGTATTCTGTATAAAACGAGGCTGCCGTTCATCTTGGTATTCAACAAGACGGACGTTACACCTCATGATTTTGCGGTCGAATGGATGTCCGATTTCGAGGGTATGTGTTACTTGGTTATTACAGCTTCGTTATTCATCTTGCTCTTTAGCGTTCCAGGCTGCACTCGCATCACGAGAACACCGAGATGCCGACGGTGAACCAACCTATATGAGTAGTCTGATGAATAGCATGTCTCTTGTGCTCGACGAGTTTTATCGGCATCTTAAGGTTCGTGCGGGACTTTTTGCTCGCCAAATTCCAATTGATAAATCTGTAGGCTGTGGGTGTATCATCCGCGACAGGAGCTGGAGTTGCCGATTTCTTCAAGGCAGTTGATGAAGCGCGAGAAGAATACGAAACGTGCGTACTCTTGCTTCTTATGTGGCTGCTCTGGAACCTTACTTTATACGGGGATAGTCAATACAAACCCGAGCTTGAGCGGCTGAAAAAAGAACGGGTGAGTGATCCCAGGTTTAGTCGATGTTTACTAATGGTGCATTTATCACGATCGTATAAAACCAGGATGATAAGGCGGAAGGCAAAAAGAAAGACTCTATCGACCGGCTCATGAAAGATCTGGCAGTGGACCGCGAACGGGCTCAAGGACCCAACGCTCACTGGACAGGCCGAGAAAATCCATACATGGACCGATGGGACGATGCCGGGGATGATGATGACGACGAACCTGTGATGCAGTTCCGAGGTTCGGGAGGATTTTCGGCTAGGAAGGTGGGAGGGGATGATGGGGAGATTGACGATGACGAGAATAGGGAGTATGATGTGGACGCGGATGATGATATTATTGATCGCGGTGAGTTTGACTAACTTTAGGATGTTTGGGGTGATGCTAATGGTACGACGCGGATAGATGATGATGTTGATCCGGGGATGAGGGAGAATCTACAGCGTGCAAGTAGAGGTTTACAGGGTGGGATAACATGGCCACGACCAGGTTAGAGTCTGGTCGCAAAGCATGTTTGGGTTTGTAAGAATCCGCCTGGCCGAAAATGAAGATTAGCTTACACGTCTTTGAATTCATCGATTTATCAAGACCCCAAGTAAACGAGCCCCAGGGGGCTACACTGAATACCGTCACTACATGATTTGGAGAGAAATCAAGCAAAACAGAAACTGTTATCGTATTAGTACATGGGTGAGAGCTAAGACAGAACATCAAAATATAGGATATATGCGCATTAATGCACGTTGTAACCTCACGTCGAGCAGGAGAAAATTTCAACAAGCAAAAGCATTGTATCGGCAGACCGGGCCAACAATACCCGGAGGAATGTTCATAATTAATCGAGAGACTAAAAGGTCGCTAGTGGGACAGTAAATTGGCCTTACTTAACTTGCGATCGACCTCGCTTTGTGTGCGCATTGATTTTCAGCTGGTCATTGCCAAGGCCAAAGGGCTCCAACCAAACCCGAATTAGAAGACCACATGCAGGGACAGAAGCCCGGCCCCAACACCAAACCCATACCCGGTAGTCCTGGTTTCGCCGTCTTCGTCGCAAGAACAGGTCACTAATGACTGCATTGGAGAAAAATGCGTGTTTTCCATAGAGTTGATTGCATCAACATCCATGGCAGAAGGTAATTAAGAGGCAGAGACTCGATCAGTCTAATTGGATCAAGGGTTCGACTGAAGCGAATAGATCTGCAGAAGGAAAATGACGGAGGATGCTCATGCATCTCACCAGGACCATATTTGCAAGGGATGACAGGTAGTGCATATCGTGATCGACAAAAGCAACGTAACAGCCTCGAGGGTTGACGTCAGCTGACGCACACACGACTGGGAATACAACTCGTGCGACCACCACCGCTCAAACTATAGCCTCTTAGCCCGTTCGAGTCGATCTCGAATCGAAAGATCATTGATCTAAAGCCTGCTCGATTGACACCACTCTGTCCTCCAATTCTACAAACTGTTTGCTTGACCTACTATCCCAGCCACTTGAACCCTCATACACTCATCAACTATGCGCATTCTCGTACTCGGCGGAACTGGAGCCATGGGCATCCAAATTATATACAAGGCTCTTGATGCCGACCATATAGTGTCGATTTATGTCAGGAACCCGGCGAAGCTTCCCGATGGTGTGTGGACCCAAACGCGTTTGCGCCAATACAATCTATGTTCTAACCTTTTTGAACAAACAGACATAGCCTCGCACGAATCAGTGATTGTCAACAAAGGTGAACTTACAGACGAAGATTCATTACGTCATTCGATGCGCAATGTCGATGCGATCATATCCAACCTCGGCCCAGGAACAACCCCCTCCCATTTTCCGGGAGCGCATCCCTCGGGCAAGCCCCTGGCTAAAGCCTATTCGACCATTCTTCGGCTGATGAGAGAACCTGAAGTTGCTTGCAAGCGGATTATTTTACTCGGGACCGTCAGCATTCAAGACCCCGCTGATAAACACGATTTGGCCATTTGGACACTGGTTCAAGGTGTAAAGGTTACAGCATACGATGCATACGCGGATGTAGTTGCGATCGGAGAGACTGTTAAGAAGGAGGGTGATGGCCTGGATTGGACAGTCGTTCGTGTCCCGCTATTGACAAAGAGCGAGAACGAGGAAACCATTGCTGGTTATGTGGGCGATGGGAAGATGCATACTTTCCTTTCGAGAGCAGGATTTGCTACTTTTTGTCTCGGTGAACTGACACGCCGGGAGTGGGTAAGGAAGATGCCCATGTTGTCATCCAAGTGATGTGTACAATTATTTATCCTATGTTTCGCTGTATTTGTATTTCGTGGTCGGAGACCATTTTGTAGCGAACCACCACCAGCCTGACATTCTTGCTCGTACTTAGTCTCGATACTTTCTATATCGTTGTTTCATGGAAAGCAGTAAAGAAGAGACTGTAGAACTCGCCGAGTCTGTCTTTAAGAGATGCTGGGATGAATTTTATGGATCTTACCTACCCGAATTCATCACGACTACGTGCCAGGGACTTTACCCATCTTCTGGAAAGGCCAACTTGATGACCGAAGAGCTTGATAGAAGTGTGTTTGACACCCCTGCCAAAAACGACATACTGAAACTGAACCCTCGGCCACACCATCTTGTTTCTTATATTGACGAAACCGAGCTTGACCTGGGTGACGCACTTATAGATCCAGAGTCTCAAACAGCCGAAGTTTGGGAAGAGGCATCTGTTCCAGAACCTCTTCCGGGGTATACTGCCTACACCCATGTTCGACAGAGCGTCTATGTTCGCGGAGACTTGTGGGTTGACGAGGATGGCGTCGAACATCGCCTTTTCGCCAAAGGGGAGGAGACTACGAGGGGCGACCGAAAGAGATTACGAGAGGATAGAGATAGAGTGCAGAAAGGCAAGATAGTCAACGCAGAAACGAGAGGAAACCTAGCGTACAACCAGGAGTCGCTGTCCTTTTTACCGCCGGAAACTTGGGATATGGCAGCAGAAAACATGGAAGACTATGTTGAGAGTTATCACGACATCGAAGCATGGCGTGACTCTCGCGTAGGCTGGGACAACGATGGCGAGTCCGACGGCCGAGTGCTTATTCATTCTCTCTGATTTCTGTATCAATATAGAGGATTTGATTGAAGCCGCAACGGTCCAGCGGCTTCTATTTGTCCACAATTTAACTCCGAAAACGATCGACCAAACTCGAGTTCTCTCACGAAAGGTCAGAGAGCTTTGCAAGATCTTACAAAACAGGTTCGAAGGTTCTTTGGTGCAATGTTATCTCCTAACGGCACAATAGAACGTACCCGGATATAAATACAATTTACCAAAATAATGCTAGACTCCCTCCTTTACCGATCGACGAGTTGGTTAATCCTTCTGTTAAACCCACGCCGTTTCAAATGGCTGTCGATGCCGCAAGGACTTTATGCCACCATCCAGATTGCTACGGCTATTGGCCTTGCAAAGTACACTGTAAGTTTATAGATCCATAATGACATTCGTTGAGAACCAAATCCATAGATCAGACGTTCCATCGATCTACAAGAAAACATCCGGGAGAGCAAGGAAGAGGACCGCTTTATCCTAAATTCTCAACACCCAAGCTGAAAGTTGACCAACTGATCGCGCAGGCTAAGCGCGAGAACAGCGCTGGGTGCGACAACGACTGCTTCCTGTCGTTGGAGGGTCCTACAGCGCCCGACGACTCGGTAAGGAAACAACACAAGAACGATTGGATGAGTTGTACTTACCATCGGAAAGAACGATGAGATTATAGTTCACGATGAGGGAGATGAGCTTTCGCGCAGTGTGATAGAAGAACTAGAGCTTAATTGGAAGCAGTTGCCCGACGCAACTCCATGCGACATTGCTATTTTTGGAGGAGGATCGTATACATGCCGGCAGGTGAGGATGCTACTAATTTCGATAGCATAGCACTAAATACAATCTATCCAAAGGCGTACCAGATCCGGAACAAGTTGTTTCCGGATACTGCTCTGGAGTCTGACGATTCGGAAGTCGAAGTAAGAAGGCGGGGAAAGCAAAAGGCACCAGGTATGTTAATAATATAAGGCCACCATACTGGTTTACTCAGATTTTGCTTCCCCATTGAAGAGCGCAAACATCTGCCAGCGTAAGGTTTAGTATCACCCAATGAGTAGGGTTTGCTTAACCAGCTTTAGTTTCCAAGAATGCGAACACGATGGTCCATGTGATGGCAACCCGAAATGTTCATGCTTCACAGAACGGAGATTCTGTCTAAGGGATTGTCGATGCGACTTGAACTGTGAGTTTTGCTCTGGCGGCTAACTGGTTTGCTAATCAGTATCCCTTAGGCAGACAGCGACAAACGGGATGCTCATGCACTAGGTCCTCAAGTACTAACATTTGTGGGACAGACAAGTGTAAATGCGCAGCACAAGGACGAGAGTGTGACCCCGAGTTATGCAAGGGCTGCGGTGCCAAGTAAGTAGTGTCATATTTTCGAGAGCCCAACGCTCATTCCTGCTGTTCAGATGTCCGTATAGTATTATATGTCTGGGATATTACCTTTTGCTGATGATTTATACTTAGATGGCGTACCATGCCGAAATACGCAGCTGCTGTTACAGAGATGGAAGGTAAGATTTATTCAACTTATTATCCGGTCGGGGCTCAAAATACCGTTAATTTGAAGGAGACGAAAGTCAAGCCTAGCACTCATGGTAATGGGCTGTTCCTTGTATCAGAAAGAGCAGTTAAAGGCGACTTGATTGCGGGTGAGATAAATCTATGCCAATCTATCTTAATTACTTATATAACTCTACTAGAATATACAGGCGAAATTCTCTACGGGCGAACTGAGGCTAGAAGAAGGTGAGAGCCAGCACTCATGACTTGCATCGCTCTGGTTGACCTCCGCAGCCCTATATATACAAAGACGGGCCGCAATTATCTTTTTATCGTGAACAGTGACGGCCTCAAATATACTATCGATGCCGCGGCAGCGGGAAATGAGTCACGGTTTATTAACCATCCGCCCGAAGGTAAACGTATTAACTGCAAGGCGCTATGTACGTTCAAGTCCTGGACGTAAACCTGTAAAGGCTGACTGACATTTCTTTGACAGGGAGGTACGTGGGCGGAGTATTAAGACTTGGGATATATGCGGGTATGTTTTGATGATCCTCCACTTACGCCCGTTCTGAATTCGATGCGACAGATAGACATATATTCAAAAACGAGGAGCTTTTCTTGGACTACGGACCAGAATTCACCTTCTCGCAACCCACTGGAGCAGAACCCCCGTCTCGGAATGAAAATCAAGGTCCACTGCAAGAAGCGCCGGATTCAGACGGGATGGAAGATGTGGATGATGGAAAACTGGTGCAGGAAATGGAGGAAATGGACGGCACAGATGAGTACGAAGACGATGAGGCAGAATTAAGTAGTTCTAGCAGTATAGAGCTGTAACCCTCTTGTCTGTTTCTGATTCCGACCATTATGAATGCAGCGATAAAAAACGCGAACAATACGATCAGGAGCTTGTGTGCATACACTCATCACATGGAACCAGCGCTCCTCGCAATTGCACTAATCTCGATCTTCACTTTGAGGAGACTCTCGCGAAAAGATACGTAAATCATAGATTGAGTGATGATACAAGTACAGTATACTACATTTCCAGCTCGTGACAACCGTGAACCATGCAACAAACTCATCAACAGGTCGAACGTCCAATAGAAGCGAGAAGATAAAAAAAGGTCCAGCCGATGCGAATCAACAGGGACATTGAAAAAACTACAAAATATCAAGCCAACAAACGACTCAAGCTCCAGTCCATCTCGTGGGGGGCAAATCATTATACTAGCTACCACATATTCACACCAGGCTGCCAATGAATTGGTTTCTCGCGCTTCCGTTCGCGTCGGGCTCGAATCTTCTCTTGCTCATTCAAGAACTTTTGATGGCTCGCCTCGATATCGGCTCTCCAACCTAGCACATCCGTTAGAAATACAGCTTTACACTAAAGCTATCCAGATTACTCACGTTCAATCATATCCCGATACGTCTGCATCGTAACTTCGTGTCCTTGGCGCATAATTTCAAGTAATCGTTCGATATCTGATGAATAGACAATAGAGAGGAGCATGAACGTGTCGTGTAGTAGAGCGTAAATGGTCGCAAACATCGAGCAGCGCAAAATCAAGATGGTTGGTAATGAACGTCGTAAATGTAGAGATGCCGAAGACAGCCACAGATAACCAGGGGAAAACGCAAGAGCCCAGTCAGTAAATGTAGACAACAGCCGAGTTACTAGCGCCCTGCGAGTAGCAGAGCACATAGCAGCGCAAGGTCCTCACCAGATCCGCCAACGCCCAGTCCTGCGAGTCTTGCTGTTCCTAACCCGGTTGTACCAGTTCCTCTGATCTCTGTCGTACCAAGCCCCTGACTAAATTCCGACCGAACTTCCTCCACGACCTCGGACTCTGTTCGAACGACCCTCTCCCCAAATTCGCCTATCCTAGGCCCCCCTCTTGCCGCCCGAGATGAAGCTAGTTGCATCACAATCGCTCGTAGCTCGGCGTCCCGCTCTCGCTCCGCTGCTGACCAGTCACGCTCTTCCTGCAAGCGAGCTTCGGCTACCGCCCGGTCACGCCGGTGCTCCTCTGCCAGGTCGCGCAACGCAGTCACGATGAGCTGAACCTGAGCCTCCATTCCTTCGGTCCCAGCTCTAGTAGTAGTTGTAGTCGTAGGAATTGGAGCATATCGTGGTGGAGGCGGAATAGGCCTTGGGACATGCACATAGCGTGATCGGGGAGGCGGGGCAGTGTAAGTCCGCAGTGGACGGGCGACTCGAGGAGTTTGGTTGGCCAAACCCGCTCTAGTTCCGAATCCCATTCCTGCTCTACCCAACCCCAGACCAGCGCCCACCGTAGGCCGTGTGCTCGTGATGGGCACACGAATGGGAGATGGTTCTGGTGGAACATGGACCTCACCCCAACTCCTGTCGCCATTGACAGAGTGTATCGAAGGCGAAAGGCTCCCAGTAACTTTTGAGAGCGGGGGAGGAGGGGCCACCACTGGGCGCATTGGAGGGGCAGTACCGACAGATGAGCCCGTGTTGCGCCTGCCAACGCCAAACGATGAGCCAGTGGCACGGCGTTTGGGCGCGGCACTAGCCGATGAGCCGGTACCACGACGCACAGGAGCGGTGCCAACCGATGAAGCTGTACCACGCCGAGCAGGAGCAGCAACAACGACCGGCGTGCTAGTTTGTATGGGTATCGAGCGTGTGCTCGAAACAACGGAGGGTGCAGTTTCGCGTCGGATAGGCGTTACGACGGGAGAAGACGCCCTGGTGGATACGGGTACGACAACGTCCGGAGGGGGAGACATCAGAGAACGGTGAGAATGGGATGAACGTGGCGATGTCACCACCGGGACAGCAGATGGTGGGGAAGAATACACTACTGCTGCCGGCGGGGGCGGAGGGAGTGGGTGGGAATCTTCAATCTCAACAAACTGAGAAACGGGTGGCGGTTGTTCTGGAGGCGGGATGACCAGGGGAGGTACTTTCTTCTTCCGCGAAAAGAGTCGTTTTAGCGTTCCACCCAACGAACGTTTCTTTTTGGCTGGGGCACCAACTAGCGAGGGGTGACGACTACCAGTCTGATTCGAGGCGAAGCTGACCTCGCGAGGGACACGGTTTCCGGTTTTTTCATCAACAAGCATGACTGGAGGACCAGGATCCAATATGCTCTCCGTCCCCTGTGTAACAAAACTTCCCTCGCCACGTTCCCGGTAATAAGTCTGTTCCACACTCTGCTGAACCGTCGTATTCTGGTGCCTTGCAGCTTCGCTGGCCCGCAGAGACTCCTCGCGAGATTCGGCTATTGATGGTTGGCGAGGTATGGATGCAGCTGTCGCACTTCGGACTGGTCCGGGGTCGCTGAGTTGATATCGTCGACCAGTGCTAGTTTCGCTCGGGGCTACCGCAGCTGGCATCGTCGGCGGAGGCTCGAGAGATGAGCGATCAGTGTAAACCGAAGGAGCTGGCGGAGGCAACGGTTCGACATTCGTACTTGCTTTCCCCTTCCCCTTCTTCTTGCGAGAGAAGATCTGCTTCCATTTGCTCTTCTTCTTTGCAGGTACAACCGGCACCGGCTCTGGTTCGGCGTACGACTCGGGCTCCTCGACGTACCGTGGCTCGGCACGGTGATAGTATTGTTGCTGGTAATCCTCGCTACGCCTGCTCATCCTGGGTGTTGGACTTCCACCAGGGTAGAACTGTGCCCCGCCGATGTGATCTTCGCTTGCGAACCTAGAGCGCGTAGGAGACAGCAGCCGCGGCGGAGCAACAATCGGTTCCGCTGAAGCTGTTGTCGACGGCGCCCGTTTGAACGAGGCTTGTTTTAGATTGTCAAGAATACCGGGAGGGGGAGGGGGGGCAGGGGCCATAGGGGGATGAGAGCAGTCGTACTAACAGTTCATTGTAATAATGAAATCAGCACATGGTCGTCGTGTCAAGGGCCTCGCTGCACTGGCATGGGCTGAAGCAAATTCAATTGAATAATCGCCTCTATTGATGCAAAACAATGTCACGTGGTAGCACGTGACCGCGAAAAGCAACGCCCAAGTAGGGTTGGTGGGGAGAGAGAAGGAGAAAGTCTCCGTCTCCTTCTCCTACTTTGACTAAGCATCTCCGAATCCTGGGAAGCTCGGGGGACTCATGTCTCCGATGCGACACAGCCTTCGGCTATTTGATTTAGCTACCCAAGAGAAAAACCGCCACTGGGTAAAACCTAGCAAATGTCGGTATGAATCGTGCATACATTGCTGTCTATCTATGTCTCAACCATCAGTACTTTCAACTAGATAAAAGAACCGCTGCTATATGTGCTCAACTGGCTCTACGTTGTTCACTCGAGGACCGAGAGATAGCCACTGTGGCTCAGCATAGCTGAGTCTCCGAATGCTTACTCAGCTCTCTGAATCCATGCTTCGGAGACAAAGCCCTGCCTCCCACGTGATAGAAGCGGGGGGGAGACAGTGTCTCCGGGAGAAATCTCCGTCTCCTCACCAACCCTACGCCCAAGGCTTCAGACACCTATACATAACAACTGCTAAAGTACACGGTTTGGCAGATGGAGCATGATAGAATACATAGCACAATGAGAGAGTGACAAAATGACCCCATATGTCCTTAAGGGTCCACGATAAATCGACAACCACGAAACAGGAGAAACACAAGAAATAAGAACCAACAGCACAGGCCAACAGATCATGTACTGTTAGCCCTTTTATATGAAATCATCTCCACCTATTGAAAAGCGAAAAATCAGCTAAGCACAGCCCTGGGTTGAGATACGAATATATCCGCTTACCACCTTGGCTGTCGTGGCAGCATTCGGTCTATCGTCAACACTAAGCAACCAACACCATTTCAGAAGATTCCACAACTGGTTGCTAAATTTATCTTCCACAGGCAGACAGTCAACTGGTCTCCCAGGTTGTAAGGGCCCCGTTCCAAATATTGCTAGGGACAAAAATGTGCAGTCGTCCAAGTCATAAAAGGGCTGCCTGTTCGAGATTATCTCCTAAGTTTCGGAAATAAGTCCAGGCTACGGCATGCACGGGTGCGAGCTCTTACCAGTATTGTCTGTAAGGTATTGCGTTATTACTAAAGTAAGCTTTCGAGGGTTTCACGCGATAATCTTACCATTCCTAGCGCATATACGTCGCTCGCCATGCTGTATGTCCCATTGCAACGCAGAATCTCGGGAGCCTTGACACTGGAAGTGAATAAATCAGTCTTAAATTGATAAGTATAAACCTCACCAGCCATCGGGGGGCACACAGGTGCATTGCATTCGTATACGTATGCGTGAAGGCCTTTAACTTTACGAGACCCACATCTGTGAGCATCGGAATCCCATCTTCCGAGATTAACACGTTGGACTACATATCGAAGCTTTTAGTTTCACCCAACCACGGTAGGGTTTGGTTCGCGTACAGCTTGGATGCTACAATGAACCTAAATGGGAAAGCATCTCGTTAACGGCGTATGGCGTAGACGATTAGGCGGCTCACTATCCCGATCTGGTGAAGATAGCTTAATCCTTGACAAACCTGGGTACACTAGCGGATTTGTTTAAGTGACAATAGTAACGACGCGAGAAAAATCCTTACTAGCTGAAATCTGTCTACGTCTGGATGGAGGATAACATAGTCCCTTATATTCCCGTTCTTCGTCCATGGGTATACCAGGCTAATGCTATCCGCATCTATATGTACGTCCATCAGTTTGACAACGTTGACGTGTCCGCACTTCGACCAATCTCGAAACCACTGGGTCCCATATGTCAATGTTAACCAAGTGCACCCGTACGAAGAAACCATCAAGCTTACTTCCTGCGCCTCCTTTCCAATCTCAATAATATCGAAATTTATCATTTTGATTGCAACAACAGACCCATCGTCCTTCGACTGACGGTACAAATCAAACAGACCACCAGTCCATATTGGACGAAGGAGGCGACCCGACTCAGTCGCCTCTTGGAAATGAGCATCTATAGGAGGATTGTTGCAAGATGGAGTCGGTTCAGAAGGATTCTAGAGTCGTAATTAGCAACAGCGGGTATATTGGTATGCAAAATAACAAACTGTGGGATCAGTATCGATTAGAACCCGCAGTTGTGGTTTCGTGACCGCGGCCGCCGTATGATTTAAATCTCCGCTGGGCTGCGGCAGGTTGAGCAATAAAGTTAGTTTTGATTCTCTATCGATGGCAACATTCATCGATAGCGAGTATGCACTAACAGAGGCGGAACGCTTCAGACTGGTTTCTTCAAGGTTCAATGCGCTACCACTAGTGATTTCGTTCTTGTCCTCACTGCTGGATGGTTGCGAAAGTATTGCCTCCGCGGATGAAGGCCGTGGAACTTCCGCAGCCGATGTGCTATTGTTGTTTTCTGGAGAGTTTGGCACTGCAACAGGTGGTATCGGTATTTGGTGAGTTTGCGTTGGAGCAGGTGGAACCGGCTCAGGATCTTCAGTTTCGCGAGAGCGAGAGGTTTGAGATACTCCAGGCGTCGGTAAAATGGATACTTTTGTACGTATGGCGGGAAGTTTGAGGGAGCCTTTGATCGAACCCGCTTTGGGCTTCGGAATCAGGTTGCTGGCTGAAATATCAAAGCTTCCACCTCGGTTTGATCGTCGCTTTGAAGGTAAAGATTGACCATCTTTACGTTGGCTCACAAGTACATATGATGAATCAGAGTCCCAACCATCTTCGATTTTCTGAGTTCAGTATGGTAAGTAATCGTACTTTGGGTATTCTGTTATCCACCCACTGTATCCACTACCACATAAGAATCCATTACGGAAATGGGTCGTCGAGTCGTGTCGGATTGAGGGGATTCCTGAGGGCGAAATGTATCGGGTCTGATGGTGTCTGTATCGCTAATCTCAGTTGGAGAGGGTGATTCGGGGGCGAGTGTTTGTGCATAAGGGTTGTTGTGCGGGAAGAATGGCGTTGTCGGTGAAAGCGGCGAGTCGAGGCGGGTGTCGGCACGCTCTTTGCCCTTTCCCTTGAGTGAAAAGGTCTGCCTCCATTTCCCACGTTTCTCTATAGGTGTAGAGGTCAAGGATGGCCCAGAGCCTGCTGATAGTTCTCCCTCGTCCAGAAGATGCCTATCCCGACGAGCAAAGAGCTGAAGTTCAGAACTTTCTCCGCGTCTACTAGCCATCAGGGGTTAATTTTCAAGTAAGGAACCTGTCGAAAGTGCTCTGGTTTCGCTTGAGAAGTGTCTGCCAATAACTATGAGCAGGACAGACTAGCGCTCAATTGACAGATTCGTTGTGCCTAGTTTCCAACCGTGGCAGTTGAGTGGTTCGAGATACGAGAGCCACAAACGAAGATCTGGTACGCTGGAGGTCCTGATAACATACTAGCCATACATGAGGCAAGAAGAAAAGGAAGTCCGTGTAATGCACGCCTAACATGCGAGGCTGATGGGCATGGGCAGTTCATCACGTAATCACGCCTTGGGCAGTGCAGGAGTGGTCACAGAAACATAATTAAACCCACAGCTTTATCGATTATTACAGCTGTACTGTAGATAGAGGCACTTATACTCATTTGGTAGCTTCTTGAAGCTCATAAGAACCCGGGACTTCCGTGAATCGGACACTCGTCGGCCAAACCGGCAAGCTCGGGGTTGAAGAAACTGGTCTATAGGTGATTTTTCTATTTCGAATTCTAAGTGGGGCCCGGAATGCTGGCACGTTGCAAGCGAATGGCTATATGAGCCAGACTCCCGTAATCTCTTCGGCTGAAATTGTACCCATCTGAAGGACAAGTTTTGGTAGAATGTGAGGACACAAAACACACGATACTTACGACTTTTGAAACCGTCGCTGCGCAGGGCTGCCGCTCTCACTCGTACGACCATCAGCCCATCAAGGGATCCCATAGTCTATCTCTATGGGCGTTACTAATCGGTATTTCGTCTTCGGGACGCTTGGGTGTCTCTTTGGCGAGGCTAACAGCATACATGACCGCGGTATCATTTTTACTCGGATACGGAATTTTCCTGTAAATATCTCCTGTAAACACAGAAGATTAGCAGTACACAGCGTTCGATAGACCTATGGTCATACCAATATTGTCTACATAAACTAGTTCCATTAGGTTGAAATTCACTTCCCGGGTGAATTTGAGATCGCGCACCATTCCCAGCGCATATATGTCACTTGGCTTGGTATAAGAGGTCCCTTCGCTCAGAATTTCAGGCGCCTAGCAGTCGCTTGTCAGCCACACATCATTCTCAAGCGTTCGTCCATCACGTACAGTCCAACGTGGTGATATATGAGCATGGGTGATCGCAGATGTAAAAAGGAGCGTGCGCTCCTTAAGTACTGCATTGCTGAAGTCCATCAACATAGGCACGCCCTCATCGGATACCTGGTTGTTCAACTGCGTAACCGAAGCTGTCAACAAGATGATTTCGTTTGGCAACCAGACCGGCCGCCTACCGCTTTGAGATCCCCGTGTACCTAGGACGCGTTGATCAGTTAGATATTAGAATCTTACTTAGCGTGATTATAACTTACAATTCCGCTTGCATGTAACTATTCCAGCCCGCGACAAACTTGAGTAGCCTATTTCACTCCATAGTCGGAATACGCGATCAAAAAGGAATATTCTGACCATTAGACAGCAATCAATGCCGGGATTATCCTTGATGTACTTCTTCAAGTCGCCTTTTCCCATCCAAGGGGCCACCATCCCGACTTGATCCCTGAATAACGCAAGCCCAAACAAGAGGAGTGCATTTGAATGGTTGCATTTGGACCATGTGTGAAGCTCCCGAGCGGAACGCTTCGTAGGAATGAGATCACAGCGTATCTCTTTGATAGTCAAAAATCACTTTTAGCACCTCTCTCCCCTCTCCACTCGCATCAAATTGTAGTCTCATGGTCTTGATAGCAACAATAGTACCGTCATACAAAGAGCCACGGTATACATCACCATAGCCGCCACTTGATACAGGAAGGCGAGAACACGCTTGGTGATTTATCCTGTAAGATATATTGGGACAGTGATGGTAACCCAAACTTGCAATGATCTCGCCGACACCCTACAGTAAGGGCGGGTGGGTTAGCTGCATCTCTTAAAGGCACGAAATTGCTTGCCATGGAGCTGCCGATTAGATGCTGGCGTTTTGGTTTGGATTCCGCCAGCTCCACAAGTAGAAGGTTTTTATCTAAAGTAAAATCCCAGTCCGCCTCAGCCACGGTGAGCTTTGAGGGTTCTAGGATAAGCGGACCCAATGGAAGCAGAAATATGCTTGCGAACGTATATCAATTGGGTCCTCTTTGCTAGTTCCCATAGGGGGAGAAAAGGCGCTTCCCGTAATACGTAGTCCAGAGTTCGGAACAGACGTCGGATCGATCATGTTCATGATACTGCTTTGGCTAAAGGAAACAATCAAGAGTCAGCAAGTACAATGCCCCACATTATCCCTCAACATGTAAGTTGAAATACGAACTTACTTCGCCAGCGGACCTTGCCCCGTTATTTCGCACTTCCTGGAAGCCTTACGACATCTCGCACACCTTCCGTTACGCGAATTAAACATACGCTGCATCCGAGAGTTGCTTAAATAAAGAAAAGTATCAGCTCGAGTTTGGGGAGAAATTACTTACGTTTCACCACGTTGTACGTTCTCTTTGTCCTCTGCATAATCTGGCACAGTGGTACTTTCTCTGCCAGGGCGTTTCGGTGCGTGTTTATGCCCGATGCTTGGAAGCTCCATGCTAAAAATGAGTCCAAGGATAAGCGGGTTCTAAATGAGAGGAAAAGCTTTTAAAATCCTCTGAAAGTACTAGTGCCATCATCGGCCTTCTCGGCCATACGGCAAACAGTGACCAGTTGCATAACCGAGCAGTTCGAGCATATATCATCCAAAAAAGGCAGGTATGTTTGATCATCAGACATAGCTATTCTTAAAGCCTTATTTTTAGGTATCGGCTATATAGCCGCGTCTTAGTCGTGTTTAGCCGTGTACTTCGCTCATACAGTTATTTAGGCGGGCGCATGTGATCCGTTGAATTTTGCAAAACTAAGTGGGGGCCGTCGGCATCGGCTGTGTGACTGAACTACCTGAGAGTGGGTTGAAGTGCCGCACGAGTGGTTTAAAAGCTAACTCAGCAACGAACAGAACTCACAACGACAGCCTCTCAGATCACACAACTCTTCTACACTCATAAATCTAAAAATGAAGGCCCCTGTTGCTGTTGCCATTCTCGCTACCTCGGTCTCCACCGTTGTTGGTCGCACATTCACGGTCTACAATGGGTGTCCATTTACCATCTGGCCTGCCGTATTTGTAAGTGATTGACCAACTACGACATCCAGCTACCCAACTAACACTCTGCTCAGACTGACCTCAACGTTGGCTCGGCCGTGCCCAGTGTTGAGACTGGTTGGGAGGCGGCTGCCTACTCCAAGAGGACTTTCACCGTCCCTGACAACTGGAAAGCTGGTCGTATTTGGGTGTGTATACTCTGTGAATTTCTCCAAAGCTAGAAACTTACTAGTATAATTTACATTTAGGGTCGCCGCAACTGCAACTTCTCCACCAACCCTGGTCCCAACTCATGTGCCGATGGCGGCTGTAATGGTGGCCTGAAGTGTGATCCTCATACAGGAACTGGCGTTCCTCCTGCCACAGTCGCCGAATGGACGCTTCAAGGCGACGGAAACCGTGACTTCTACGATGGTAGGTTAAAGTCGAACCGCATATAGTATATCTTTCTGACCCAACATAACACTGCAGTCTCCTTGGTCGACGGTTACAACCTCCCGATGCGCATTACCCCTAGCGTCTCCGGATGCCATGTTGCCGACTGCCCAGTTGATCTTGGTCCAAACTGCCCCGCTGCTTTGAAGGGTCCTTTTGACTCCACTGGCTTCCCATTGGGTTGCAAGGTATGGTTGCCAGAACTCAGGTATTGACCACCATATCTCACTTGGAACTTAGTCTGCTTGCGTCGCCAACCTCGATGGCAACCAGGCCAACTCTGCCAACTGCTGCTCTGGCTCCCACAATACTCCGGCCACATGTCCACCGTCCGGCGTTGCGTATTACTCGTACTTCAAAAATGCCTGCCCGAACTCGTACGTGTATGCATACGACGAGTCGAGTGGTACCGCTCTTTGGACCTGCGACTCAGGGAAGAAGGCTGATTGTAAGTTTGGGTCTATCTTAAAACTTGATTTTAGTGGTACTAAGTCTCAATGCGACAGATACTCTCACGTTCTGTCCGTAGGCATTAGATATTAGTATTGTTTTCATGGTTTGGCTCCGGAGTCTAGCATACAGATTGGATGTTGGGTCATATCAATGGAATACAATTTTTTCCTTTACGATCTGAATGTTAGATATACCTTGCGCCAATCCAACACGGATGAATTTCACGAAAAAATGGGACCGTTATCACCTTGCTACTACAAGGTCACACCAGCCCCGTTAATTAGTCAGCATTTTGAGGGCGGAAAATGTGTGGTACAAAACTTGTCTCATCACGTGTGTCACTTGAGCGCTCAATCACCAACCGCCCTGCTCTCACCTATCTCCTCTCATAGTGACTGGAGCGAGGCGGAGCCGAGCGACAAAGGCCAACCCACGACACCCTATTCACATTGTACAATAATAGACATTCGGGTAGAAAGTTGATATCCCATTTAACCGTAGCAAAGTCAGTAGTAGCTGGTTACGGCCACTTCTAGTTAAGTAGAACTTTGGGTGTGGAACAGCATTGGTGGTCTGTCACTTGGTTCCCGGTAGAAGACTCAGCCAGCGCTAGAAGCTATCCCCAACCACGCATTAAGGGGTCTACAAGCTCACCGTGATGTCTTAAGTAAATATAGCTCATTCATTGGGCCTAAATGAATGAACGGTACATCAATCTCACGAAATATGATAGATTTATTGTTGCCCTCTTACTATGGACGGAAGTAGGTTTGCTAGGGCTAGTAGATGCTGAGTGGAGCTGGTCGAAGTAGAGCCTGGGGGCATTATCGTATCCATGCTGAATCAAGCCCAAATTGATACCGAGGAGCGAGCCACAGCGCACACGGGTTTAGCATCACAGAAGTTGGTCACGAACACACATTAGTCGCATAAGATTAGATCATTTAACAAGAAAAGAAAAGCAGTCCAACTATCTACCTCATTCCCTTCCCAACCTCGCTTAAATGCCCACCAGCGGAGCGCTCAACGTCCCTCATCATCACCTCACGCATCTTCTGCCCGCGCTCATCCAAAGCGGCCCGATCCTTGGCCCGTTCAGCCGTCTCGTCTCCTTCCTCTTCCTCCTCTTCTTGGGTCTGAGCTTGCCTTCGTAGTTGCTTGGCTGCGTCGCTGATCGCGCGCTCGACCATGAAGTCAACCATAAACTCTGCAACTGCTTTCTCTCCGATTTCGGCATGAGCGCGGCTGCCCCAACGCCACTCGACGGCTGCTCCGTCCTCATCGTCGTCTTGTGTGGCTTGAGACTGCCGTCCGCGTTTTCGAGGTTGTTGGGTGGCTCCGGCTGAAGCGGCTGCGGCTGCGGCGCGTTGGCGTTCGATGTACCCGAGTTTCATAAGATGTCCAAGGAAATCCGGAAACTTCATTTTGCGCTTGGGTGTCGTAATCGGGAGCAGCATTTCAGTGGTTGCTGTTAGACCGAGAGGTTTGAGCAAGCGTTTTAGTGTATCTGCATGAAGATTATTCAGCTTAAAGAGGGAGTAAATGAGCGAGCGGAAAGCACGTACGATCCGCTATGCTCCGTCCATTGACGAGGATGAGCCCTAGTATGACGCACATAATGTTGTACCAGTCGCTCTCGCCCTCCCCGCCAAGATCCCACCCGAGAATGGAAGTCCCAGCTCGGGAGAAAGCGGCAATAATCTCGTCATCGTCTGCGTTGACAAGATTATTTCGGGTAGCGAGGCGATCAAGGTCGGCTTGTCCAGCGGCAGTGATATCTGGATCAGGTTTGTTGGCAAAAGCAATGAGTGAGGGGTCCAAGGCTGAGCGGACAATGTATGTTTTGGAAGAGGCAGCGCCTAGAGAGGCGATTTCAATATCCCCACAAGCAAACCGCAAGGTAATATCTGTCACATACCCTTTTTTCGCCTGGCGGGAGCATCTTCATCCGCACCATCCTCCGCGCCGCCCACTTGATCGCGTTCGGCACGAGTCATCAGCTCAACAAGTTCTAGACCAAACACTTTGCGGAGTTGGATGTTGGCATCATTAAGAATCGTAGCGAAACCTCGTGTATTGCCGTTTGGAAATACTGGCGCAGTTTGTGAGTATTGGCCCCTGTGCGTGCTCCATCAAGCTCGCTTACTTACCAACTTTATTTATCTGTTCCCGTCGTAACGACCCCCTTGAGTGTTCCACAGAAAGTGCTAAGCGAACGAGCAGCGAGACACGACGGTCGTTTTCCTGGACTATCTTTGAGTTACTACAAATTAGAGGAGATCGAGAGTATGCAAGGTAATTGGCATACCTCCCCTGCACCACCCTCTTCCTCTTCCTCTTCCTCTTCTTCTGCTTGCTCCGGTTCTTCTTCCTCTTCTTCCTCTTCTACGGGTGCTCTTCGACCTCTCTGCGTTGCCTGGGAGGCTTGCGTGCGCCCTTGTGTCCCTCGTGCGGTCGCCTGACTTTGTGAAGGTCCAGCAGCCGACCTCCTCGCGCTATATCGCTTGACGGGGGGCGCCATGGTTGTGTATGCGACTGAAGTCTATTTGATACAAATTGAATACTCTTGTGGATGACGAGGTGGTGGCAGGAGTGTGGCGCGAACCACTGTTGACGTGATGTTTACACGGCCCTGAACAAATTGGATTACATCAGACGGTCCCGCTCTCATTTACGATTGCTACCGAATCAGCTAGGGGGTGGTCTCAAACGCATCCAACGCTTTGGAAAGATACGCATTATCAAGAGTAACCACAAGAAAATATCCAAAACTCGCAAGTTTTCTTCATAACATATCAGGTATTGCTCCTGGTGTGGGTCGATTTGGCCGCGGATATCTTGCCCCATAAGGGCATGATGTCATGCCATGTTTGATTGGAGTCCGAGCCTCTAGCCCTAGCCTCTGCATACTCTGCCATGTCGTCCAAGGAAGAAAAGCCGGTAAGCTACCATTCTGGTTTTGATATTGACAAACACTAAATCTCACACGATAGCCAACAAGACCTCTCGGCTCTTTTGTATTTGGTGATCCTAACGCAAACGTAAGTGTAACTTAGAGAACGAAAGACCCAATTGACTATGTGTATGAACTTACGACAGGGATATGAAAGAGACTTATCCACGGACAAAATTGGAGAGGAGTTCTCTCCTGAAGCATCCATCTGGAAAATATACCTGAACGAGGCGAACGAATACGATCAAGAGTTGGTCAATGGTCGGGACAGCAATTTGGATATGCTTCTCCTATTCGTATGAGATTTCCCTTCCAAGATAGTACCGAATTAAACTCAGTTAACAGGCGGCTTTATTCTCGGCTGTTGTTACAGCGTTTCTTATCGAAGCAACAAAGTTACTACAGCAAGATCCTACTGATGTTTCTATGAGATTGCTGCTTGCAATCGCTCAGTCTCAGCAGCGTATGGAGCTTGGTCTATCCATTCAACCCGACTCGGAATCGCCATCTGTACCTGACTTTACTCCATCAGCTGCTGCGCGTTGGATAAACGGCTTCTGGTTCATCTCTCTTGGTCTCTCACTGTCAGCGGCACTGATCGCTATGCTTGGGAAAGAATGGCTGAACTCATATTTGGCATCACGTCCGCGCACAACTCACACCCGCGTCCTCAACCGCCAAGCTAGGTTTGAGGGTCTGCAGCGATGGTGGGCTATTCACATCATCGCCCTACTTCCATCATTCCTTCATGCAGCACTTCTACTATTCTCTGTGGGCTTAGTGATATATTTATGGGCCCTAGATCACGTCATAGCGATTTTGCTCGCCGTGATAGTGGGTGCTACCTTGATATTCTATGTGGGAACAGCCGTACTTGGAGCAGTGTACGAGTTCTGCCCGTTTGTGACCGAGCTCTCGGGATACGTTCGTAAAGGCGTAATTGCTTTATTCGGCCGAGACCACGCAAGAAGGGGTTCGATATCTGGTTCCTTTTTGTTCAAAAACACGCAGGCACTTCTTTGGCTTGTTGATCATGGTCGTGACCCCCTTTTGCGTGATTGTGCGTATCAGGCCTTGGCCGGATTATATGGCTATATAGCAAAACACGGTAGCAATCAGAAACAATTGAACCCTCATGCTGCTGATGATGATGCAGTAGGTGTGGAGGACATACTTCCGGTTCAATTGAATAGCGAAACCACACAGGAGTCTTTACTTGCAACGCTCATCGACCGCTTCAAGCGGCTCACCACTGACTCATTGAATCCTACTAGTGGCTCTACTACCTCTGCCGCACGTTATATTATCGCCATACTGGGACTTTCAGCCCATGCTCGCCATTCGACAGTGGTTGCATCCGAAGAGGGCACAGAGAAGCGGCAAACGGGCGCCAAAATCGCCAGCGACATGGTAATTTCGGTGAGTACGCGGTTGACAATAATGCTATTATGGCATGTTCAGCTCATATTCGCTATAACACCGTATTTAAGCCACAATTGGGATTTGAGCTTTTAGAGTCAATCGAGGTACTCTGGTCCGCTGGAATGTTGCGCTTGGAACCGAACGCATACGCTACCGTTCTAACAGCTACAATGGATATAATTGTATCAATCGCTTCGCAGATTCCAAAAACGTCAAATGGCTTTAATTCTGTTGGCCAAACAGATTTATCTGACCAAGGTCCTGGTACTCATGATAACCCTCACGTTGTTGACTTTGCTGGTGTTGAGCTCAACCACCATGAAACTATGGACCACCAATTGCGCATGCTACGTGCATATTATAGCCAATGGCTCCTGCGTGTTTCATATCTACTACAAGTCCACGCAAGCGACAAAAACCCCACTCTGGCTGATGAGGAACTGGTTTCGCTCACGATCGATGATCAGGACCTGATTCATAGGCTACTTGATGGGCTTGCCCGTTTGGCCGGTTGCAGCACACTCAATCCTACTGAAGCCGTCAGCACGCATCTTCCTCCAGATGAAACACCCGAGAATCGCGCGTTCGTCTTTGTCCTTCAAGATAAAAATCGTGGTCGCTCGTCGGAGATTCAATCTGACGATTTGCATAAAGGTCCTCTGGGCGCTATAATAGAACTCCTGCGCAAGAACCCGGGCATGAAGGACGAATCGTCGGTCAAATTTTGCCTGGCTGCTTTGCAAGCGTATTCTGCTTTGGCGCCTATACTTCTATCACAAGTGCTAGAGCTCTCGAAGGACGAACTGACAAAGTCGTTTTATATGGATGGTTGGCTACATCATCTAAAAAAGGACATGATAGGACTCCGATATATCGCAGCCCGTTTTGCGCTCTTGACCGCCCAGTACCTGGGCGGTTGTCATAAACGAACCGCAAGCTTGTTCCGGTTCTGTGATAGTGCTTTTGGGCTCTTGAAATATTGCCTTGAACAGGATGGTAGCTATCGCTTCAGGGCTAATTCCTACCGCGCAATCACATATCACGGCGACGATCTTATTCCCCTTTTGCAATTCGCAGGCGAAAGTAAATCTAATCGGATGTCACTCTCCAAAAACACTCGGATAGCAATCTTAACCGCTGCCGCAGTACAAACCACCAGCCAAGGGGTAACCGCTTGTGATAACTTGCTAACGCCTGAGTGCTTCCCTGCGCTGATTTACATGGTTGACTGGTTCGGCAGCGAGGCTGTGCCTTTAGAGGAGCTTTTCCAGGCGATAGTCCGCCGAATACGGGCAGACGGACCCGGTATAATTCGACAAAGGGATATCCCACGGAAAAAGATTCCAGCCATTCAATATCTCTATCAGTTTACTCGCTCTAAGCAAGGTTTCAAATCACTCTCACGCGCTATTCATAAACTGTCAGATATTGATACGCTTTCGAGAGTCGTTGCGTCTAGTCTTATTGATATTGTACACTTGGCTGCCGGGAAGGATGTCGCGTTGAAGGTCGAACAGGTCGAACTCGCTCTAGACGCCGTGCCCATCTTCCTGGATGCAGTATCAAATACCATTCGTTATCTTTGGGAAGACGAGTCTCAGGAGGATCAAATGACCCAATTATCTATAGACATGCTTACTCTTCTCGAGGCAGCCGTCAAAGATGAATCGGCAAAAGAATTTGTAAGACAACATCCGTCTTATGCTACTTTGTCGAGTTGCTTCAGACAGTCAGACGTGCAATCTGATACGGATTTCTCTCAAGAGCACAAGACAATGGTGTGGGACACACTAAGAGGTAAGAGCCCGGAAGTTCCTAATACAAGTGTGATGGAGTAACTTAACCCCCCTAGATCTCATTGGTTTCGCCGTTGAAGATGATGAGACCGGAGCGGGAGGAAGAGAACGTAGGAGCAGAATACAATATACCGGGCATTCAATCGAGTCAAGCTCCGATGCTCCGTAAGTGATGTACTACCCTATGATCGTGACGCGGTCTCTGATGATAGGCTCTGCAAAAGATATCGGAGAATCCCCGGGAACATCGATCCTTGGGAAGCATACGCCGACGCTGGAGCGTATACCCGCCTCCGTCGCCCCTACAGGGTTCCACAGCGTGTTTTTTCTGGAGAGAGCCTTTTTAAAACTCTGAATTGAGGGTGGAAATTAGTGCGTTAATGGGAGAACAGCATAGATGCCGCTGTAAACAATTGGAGTCCTGCATCAATGTTGACCAGACTATGTGATGTATCAACCTTGTTATTTTACGAATTGCGCGATGAATGCACTCAACTGAACTATTCGGAGTTCGATTCGGATTAGATTAAGCATGCCAAATTCTGGGCGCGCTAAGGAGTAAGCCACATAATATTTTTCCTCTGTTTTAAGTTGACGAGTACCTCGCATTATAGAGGCTCTTCTGTCGGGCTGTAAGCCTGTGACTTTACTCTAGTTGAAATGTAGAAACCTAGCCAGCATCATAGACTTCGTGAATGGCTTGGCGAAATACATGGCTAGTCAATCTAGTTATCTGTCAGGTATGGTTAAAAAACCCCTGATCCAATGAGGCTATTGGAATCCTAGCAGCACATCGTTTTAACTAGCACCGTAGCGGCGACGCATATATGCCAGAGTAGGGTGGTAAGCGCTGCTGACGTAACCTGAGCTTGTTCCACTGATCTTCGTTTCGACCTCCACCTGCGATCACTTGAGATTTCGGGAAGTCGTTGACTCAAGGACTTGAAGGATTCTGAAAAAGAAAATTCGGGACCTTTGTATCCATCTGACTACCTGCTGAGGCTTGCGACGAGTACCTTTTGGTTTAGGGTTTTAACAGTGCAAATCCAAATCTCTAACTTGTGAAATCTTTCCAAGTCTGGTCCATGGCTACAAAGGGATTAATAAAGAGCGCAGAGCTTATCGCGCAAGGCGCTGAGGCTGTAGGTTCGGACTATTTATTTACATTCACTTCTACCTACCCTTCGTTTCTCCCAGCACGATTCGTTGTGTAGCGAGGTACTGACATTAATTGCCAAACCAAATAGAAAGTGTACAAAGCTGTTCTTGCCGACAATCTAGTCCTGCTCAAGCACAGGTTCACGAAAACATATCGACATGGCACACTTGACTCGTCTCTCACAAAGCAACGGGTAACAGGGGAGGCTAGGGCCTTGTTGAGGTGTCTAAAGTACGTTGATATTGCTACTACCCTTCCTAGTCTCGTGCTTTGAGCCACTTTCTATTCAATAAGCTATATGCGCCGACTAACTGTCTTCGGCTTTAGATTTGGAGTTTCTGTCCCTGGAGTTCGCTTTGTTCATGCCGATTCTGGTGTGCTTGGAATCGAATGGATAGACGGGTCCAGCGTTCGGAGGATTCTTGGTGGTGGAGCAGAGGGAGAAGAGGTGGAAGAAGTTGATGAGGAAGTGGTGGGGGAAGAGGAGGTAGATGTCTTGAAGGAGACCTACGGGTTAACGGAAGGTTTGCAAATGCTTCTCTAATTATATAAATCTCTAACCAATCATCAGAACGTTTAATGGACCTCATTGGTGCCGAGATCGCCAAGATGCACCGGGGGGATATCATTCATGGTGACTTGACAACATCGAACATGATGCTACGAAGGAACCAGGGGCACCAGGAAGCCCATGTGGTACGTCGCTAGATTGTTCTCGAAGAACTGGAGTTTATTTCAATGTACTGCGCGTAGGTTCTAATTGATTTCGGCCTATCTTATAATTCGCCTCTAGTCGAGGATAAAGCGGTAGACCTTTATGTCCTTGAACGAGCGTTTGCATCTACGCATCCAGATTCCGAAGGAATGTTTGCTCAGGTAATTCAGTCCAGGTCATGTTTAAGTAGTGTTGATCTCCAACGACCTAGGTCCTGCAATCGTATGAACGAGTGAGCGGACCCGCATGGAAGAGCGTCAAACGACGACTGGATGATGGCAAGTCTCATTTATCTCTAGGTGGTTGGTGTATTTTGATATCATCTTGTTAGTGCGTTTGCGGGGACGAAAGCGTAGTATGGTCGGATAAACTGCGTAGCGCTTCATGAAATTGCATCGTAGTAACCAATCACCTAGCTTTTATCAAGTATCACGCAAGACTGTAAGATTCATAAATAAACCGAAATCCATTATGAAAGCAAACAGCAAAAAAAGACATTAGATATCGTTACATCATATAAATCAGCTCTCCCCATTCGCTGCCGCCCACCGATTCCGCGTCTTCTCAAGTAGTGCTCGTAGTTTGGCAGCTCCCGAGCCTTCAGCTTCTCCATTCTCGTGTATTTTTGATGGACTATCGGAAGAAACGAGTCTGGCTTTTTTGTTATCTCGACTGCGAAAACAAATGTCAATTTTAAGATGATATACCCAAAGAAATGAAACTTACACAGGGCTCTCATCTTGTGTTCGTTTTTTCGTACGTGCTTCGAGGGCGTTTGTTGCTTCCCCAAGCGCTGCCTCAAAGGCTTGCTCCGCCGCGTAGACTTCTGATCGAGGCCGATTACCCGACACCAAGGGTGTAAGGGCAACATCGACTAGTTGAACTAGGCGTTGACAGAAGAATCGAGCAGGAAAGGCTGTCATAAACTCGTCAGCAAAACGCAAGCGAGGTGTTGTGGTCAAAACGTACGTTTGCCGGAATGGCGATACTGTCGTACTGATGACCGAAATACGTTCAAATCCACAGCTTCGGCAAAGCTCAGTGAAGCAATGTATGAGTCGGCGAGGTTATACAGAGACCTGAGAAATGATCAGTGTTTCGTCGCAATAAGGATTACTACACGCACTTTGTGTCGTGAATGTGATTATAAACGAACTCGGGTAAATAAATAGTGTCTTCAGTATTAATAGCCAAAAGTTGTGAAATGCCAGAAACCATGGCATTGAAGGCCTTGAGGAGAACAGCCATCGCCTGTGCGAGGTATGGTGCGTTGTCTTGACTCGACATCAGACAAGGTGCTACCAACACTGAACGTGTAACACATACCTTCGTCGTCGAAAGATGGTATCCTGCCAAGAACCTGTGAAAGAGTCCGGTGCCATGTGGACAGTTGTTTCGATAGAGATTCTGGAGGAATATTAGTGATCAATTCTTATGTATCATGTAGGGTAGCTCACCGGTAACTGAGGATTGCTCAACGAGTGGCCTTCCTTCAATGTCAAGCTCGAGGGATGCTAGGGCTTCTTCAAACACATTTTCTACGGTATCATCCAATAGAACGGCTACGGCGGGTTCGCCATGTATAGAAACGTCTGCTAAATGGGACGCTGCCTTTTTAATCTGCGAACCATGGTTTGAGCCGGCAAACTCGATAGAACGCTTGGATTTCGTACCTTGCGGCTTATAGCTTCGGCGTGCTGGGCAACATGGTCCGTTGACCATACGATAAATAGGAGCGAAGGGGTATATGAAGAGTGGTTCGACATGGCCGAAAAAAGTCGAGCAATACGATTTGCTTCGCTAGACCATGCTTTGCTCCTGTTGCTAGTGTCACTCAAATGATTAGGCTTCAGAATGTCCATTGCTTACCATTCGGCTTCATTCATAGCAGCTCCCAAATACGGCGAACATTCGAATACGACCAAACCAGGAGCTGAATCCTTCTGTAACAAACATGACGGTCAGTTTAGTTACAAGAAAAAAATTGGCCGAGAAACTACCTTGGTTAGGTTCGGCGTCACGGCGGCAATCGAGACTGTCCCGTCTACAAGCTGTGTGGGTCGAGCGTCCAGTTTTTTCCGCAACCACTCTGCCGATGATTTATTTGCCCCACTTGTGCACAGCCAAATATCCCAACCAGGCACGTCGTCCAGAGTCTTTCCTTGATCGTGGGCCATATTCAACACGACCTGTTTCACGATATCGTAAAAGATTCCTGGAGCCCATAATCGTTCCCGTTCGGCCGCAGCCTAAATGGTCGAGTGTTAGAGTCGAAAAAGCAATCTCAAGTAATAAATGGCGTACCTTGGCCATCGCAGCAGCCAAATCGGCGTCCGTCCTATGTTCCCTCAAGCTAATCGTCCTCTTGCGCTCATAAGCAACAACCTCAGCGTCACCCTCCTCGTCCTCTTCATCAAACAACTCCCCAATCTCGCCAGCAGCACCAGCTACACCAACCCGTCCAAGACCCATATTCTCCAAGACCTGCCTTCGTTTCGCACGTTTCATCGCTCGAGTCTTCCACCATCCAAACGCATTGCGGACCAGCCACCGATTTCGCTTTTCGCGGTCGACGGCATACTGAACTTCAGGGACGACCAGAATCTCGAGTATGTCCCCTAGAAGAAGCTGCGCGGTATTCGAATGGAGTTGTTCACGGTGTTGCTGTTTCAGCTGGATTTGTCGATCCCGTTCGGCTTGTTCTTGTCGACGCAGACCCTCGAGTCTCTCCTTTTCGGCTTCGGTCGCTCGTTGTTGGGCCTCCAATTCTTGCTTCTTCAGTTCTTCTTGTTTCCTCCTCTCCTCTGCTTTTTGTTCCTCTTCTGCCCGCAATCTGGCTTCCTCTTTCTTGGCCGCCTCGATCTTCTCCTTTAACTTGGCCTCTCGAACGGCTTTTGCAGCTGCTGCGGCCGCAGCCTCTTCAGGACTCGGCCCAGCTGGAACTTCAGCGGTTTCCGGCGTAGGAGCCGAGAATGTAGGGGCCGGAGGAGAAGGTTGTGGCGCCTTTGCACCAGGAATTGCAAACTTGGGCACAAAGGCTGGCGCAGAAGCTGATAGCCTTGTCAAGGTCGGGCTCCCGGGTTTGGTCGGCGGTGATTGAGAGGGAGCGGGCTCGGCAGCAGCGGGTTTTGCACCAAACGCCGCAGATCCTGCGCCAAATGCACCCGATCCTGCACCAAATGCGCCTGGCCCTTGACCAAACGCCCCTGGTTTCGCGCCAAAAGCGCCTGATCCAGCACCAAACGCTCCGTTCGCAGTACTAGCCGTACCAAAGGCCCCAGAACCCGCTCCGAACGCACCGGCACCAGCTCCAAAACTACTTGTTCCGTTTGTAGGCGGGTTGGCACCGAAGGGGTTGGACGCGGAAGCGGATGATGTGCCAAACGGTGTAGATGTAGATGCACCAAACGGGCTGGGGGCGCCAAACGGACTTGATGTGGTAGTAGTTGTCGCACCTCCAAATGGATTCGATTTTGACCCAGCTGCGGCACCAAACGGGTTACTCGTCCCCGCCGCACCACTCCCTCCAAATGGGTTACTAGTTGTAGTCGCCGAGGTATTACCCCCAAACGAATTCCCCCCGCCAAACGGATTACTTTTCCCGTTCGCCCCGCCAAACGGATTCGCCTTGGTCCCACCCGTGACAGCACCAAACCCAGCAAAGACCTTTCCAGTCTCCGCAGGCGTTACGCCTCTTGATTGTTCTGGTGGCTTTGTTGCTGCGTCTGATTCTTCAACGTCGACTCTTTCGGGGAGAACGAGCGGTGGGACATCGTCGAAGGTCAAGTCATAGTCGGTTGCTGTTATGAGCAATAGTCAGGGGCGGAGAAAGAAAGTCAATGGGAAGAGCGAACCGGTATCTATCCAAGATTGGTTCACGACATCTGCCAATTGAACGTGGGTCGGTCGTTTGCTGTCGATCAGCCGCACATTTCGACGTGCTCGAGGGAAGTGCGATGGGACTGTTCGCCACCATGTTTCGTCAGAACCAACAGTCAAAAGAAAACTGGCTAGAGAAAACTCACATTTCATGCTGCCCACCAACCGATACGCCCGAATCTCATCCGACCCCTTTGGCCGCAATCTCCTCACAGCTCGTCCAGACGCTTCGGCCACTGTATCGACTATGGCCCTTACATCTTCAGGTCCGTCGCACCCAAACAGATCCACCAAATCTGTTACCTGATGACCACCATATTAGCCCAATTCAACTCCTGGGTTGGAAATAAAAGACCTACGAGTACATCGCCTCCCCTTCGCATCTGCCAAACCTCCCATAACGCTCTAGCTCTGATATCATCCAATGCACTGGCTTCCAACACAGCAGCCAAAACCCATGGCACACTCGGATCTGCGATCCTTCGGAGAATAGCATGCGCAGGAAAATCGAATCCGTCGGGATAGTCGAATCGCTGGGGTCTCCAATTCTCGTCTTCATCCTCTCCTGCCTCTGTCTGAGCAGGTGCAGATTGAGCTTGCTCGAGGAGCTTGAAGCGATGCACACCCCTAGTTGCTTCTCGTGCCTCTCTGGCTGCACGTTCTTTGGGACTGAGTAACATGTTTTCGGCTTCTTTGATGAGTGTGTCGGATTGAGCCCATAATTGGACAAATGTTTGCGCTAGACTGAATAGTGGGTCGTTGAGTATTCCGTTGGGGTATTCGTCATCGTCGGGTGTAAGGCTGGATGGAAGTGGTGGGGGGCGACGGAGGGAGAAGAGGTGCCAGTAGGCTGTGAATTCGGCTTCGTGGGGCCAGATGTGGGTTGGTGAGATGAATGTTTTGGGGAGTGTGGGTGTGCGCGAGTCGGTGTAGAATTGGGTTAGGGAAGAGAGGGCTGAGGATTGTAGGTAGGTTAGCTGAGGGATGGAAGGGAGAATGACAGGGACGGACCATTGACGAATTGTTTTCGTTCTCCGTCGTGGTCGAATGGCCCGTCTGGCTGTCGTTGGTCTCTGAATATGTGCATGCTTAGAGCTGCCATTCGGACGATTCGCTCGTGTGCTTCTATTGCTGGTGCGTTTCTTTTCGTACGCCACGATTAGCCAGCGGCAAAGTAGTACTGAGGGAGTGGGGCGAACCTAACGTGTTGCATCGTAAAGTCTTTGACGATTGCTCGTGCTCTGTCCCGGATGAACGCCTGGTTGACGGGTGTGAATGGATGTGTAGTGAGAATGTGCACAAGGAGGTAGTCTGTCGTTTGCTGTTCGGCCATTCAAGTCAGCTATGGCCAAGATTGTAGGAGACGAGGGACGTACGAGCAGAACATCTGGCGGTCGAACATCGCTCGGTAGTTCTTGTTCGTTCCCAGCTGCACTCCTCGCATAGTCTTTGATCGTCAGATACCATTGTGGTTGACCATGTTCGTCCTAGCCAACAGAAGAAACCCACTCCAGGAACTTTGCCATGTCAATATTGAGCATGGACACACACCTTTTCCAGCGCGTGAATGTTATTATACCGCAACTTGCGCCAATAGTACTGATATTCTGAAATCATCCTGCCCAGACATTTACAGTAGCTACACGTCCGTGAGCGGATGGACAGACGTACCCTGGACATGTTCCCACCAAGTCCTTGGCTTCCTCCAACCTGGTCTTGCCAGACGAGAGAATCCCATGCTCCTCGGCCTCTTTGCGCTCGACCGCACGCAGTTGGATGAGCTGCGACCCATGAGCCCAAGTCAACACAACAACGACCGAACTCACCTCTGCCAACCTGGCCTCCTCATCAACCTCGACATGCTCCTCGACATGGGCAGGAGCCTTGCCAAACCGCTGAGCCCGCCTCGCAAGCGCCTCGGCCCCAGCGTCCATCGTGGTCAGTCACGAAAAGCGCTCAAGTCACGTGCGACGTGTCCTGTTTACCCCCACCACGACCATCATCATGGCCGTCCCGCTCCCGACCGTGTCCAAATCGTTTGCGGATGTGATTGCCCATTTCAAGAACAAGGTCGCTGGTCTCGAGGGTCAAGCAGACGTGCTGGATGTCGTGTTGCAGGATGGAGCTGGGTTGGCGAGCAAGTTGTTGGAGATTTGTGCAAACGAGTGAGTTTCTTGGTTTGTTCATCCTGTGTATGGCCATTGATGAGGACATAGAATGGATGAGTCTACTGGAGATGAACGTGAAGAGTGGAGGCTGGAGAAGGATACATGGGACCTTGTTGGGCGGCTCTATACGTACGTCTCCCAAGTATTCATCATGTTCAATAGCTAACGTTTCTCGACGTCCAGCGAGCGCTCAACCCCAGACGACACATCGCCTACTCTCCCTACGCCACTCGAACTCACCCTCCGAAACCCATACACCTCAACCAGCCTCCTAGCCGAACGCACCATAGCACAACACTCTACCCTACGCGAACTCCAGCTCGTACGCGAATGGCTGCAAGAAACAGCGCCCGCACCCATATCCGCATCCAGCGGCCAATACCGAGCCCTCACCAAACACCGAGTCGTTCATTCCAAACGAGCAGGCGGCGGGGGAGGATTCGTAAAAGAGTTGGATCCGGACGCAGAGTATCGTGGGGGAGGTGTACTCGACACGGACGATGCATCGGCTGAAAAGGCGTTGTCGAGAGCCTTGTTGGCTCATTTACGCGCTGGAAAGATAGAAGAGGCGCGTCAACTGTGTCGATCGGCTGGACATGATTGGAGAGCTGCATTAATTGGAGGCACCAAGCCGTTCAGGTGGAATGTTGCTGGTGTGTTTAGATATCTAGTTCCACTGAATGAAAGGGCTAATGTATGAGCAGATGGGACTCAGGAAACAACGGATGACGCAATGGACGTCGTTCAAGACGACTGGGCTGGAAACAAACGACGCAAACTGTGGTCAGAGGCGTGTCAGAGAACAGCCATGAACGTGAGCCTTTACCTTATTGTCTCTTGTTCATGGAGCGAACTCATCATCCTGGCAGACACAAATATCACCCGAATCCCGAGCATTGGCTGCATCCCTCGCTCCAGCACGTCGCACACTCCCTGCTCTCCTCCCTCAATGCCGGACGTTCGCAGACCATGCATGGGCTCATACGTGCGCGCTTATTGAAGAACGGGTTGGTGCCGTGTTGGAACGGACTACATCGTGGTGGGAGCATGAGGATGGAGAAATCGACATTGGCACGTCACCATGAACTACTTAATTGGGAACAGAGGTGGCTGATATCGGTGGTTTAGATGCAGAGTTGGACGAATCGGCTCGTGTTTGGGAAACAGACGTGCGCGCGGCGCTTGCAGGACTCAAACACGTCTCGGTGGACGAAGGCGCTGGGGCGGATCATCCTATGCATTGGACTCAGGTACGCATTCCCGGCGTACTTAGGTAGATTATCATTCGGGACTTAATATTGACGCTTTCTAGGTTCATTGTATACTCGGAGAGATCAACGACGTGCTCGAAATCGTAGCTGAACGACTTCAGAGCGGTTTAGACTCGTACGCCTCTCTTCTCAATCACCATTCCATCAATTAATCTGACCCACGCCAAACACAGAATGCGTCCAGGCTGGATCCGATTCTTCGCACATTTCTGCTTATTTCTGACGATGATCAAACAACCTGTCCCAGCTAATGCGAGCGCAGTGATTCTGGAGGCTTATATCCGGGTCCTCGAGGTAAAGTGTCTCTGTTGGTATGTTAATGTGATTCAATGGCTGATAATTTATCCAATAAAGAACGAGAACCAAGGAGATCTAGTTGCCCTATACGTCAGTGCGCTGGGCGACAACGCCGTAGATCGATATGCTGTGTACCTTGCCAGTAAGCTCCGGCCTTTTGTTTTTCAGTTACGGTGGCTGATTTAGTCCCGCGTCAATAGGCCTTCCGGACGATCTTCCACGTGACCAACGAAATAACGCACTCAACTTGGCGAGGCAACATAACCTTGTCGTTGAGCGCGTGGCGGTGGCTACAGCGGATTTGATTGCCAAGAACGCTATCAAGGTAACCCTCCTCGTCTCGCTTCGCTGTTGAGACTAGACTGATATATTATGCACAGGAACTCCCACCGCTTCGTGGCCCACTTCCAACTGTCTCATCGATGAACGGCGACCCGACTACGACTGAGCTCCGACTTGTACGTTCCGTACAGTGGTTGCTATTCAACGAGGAAACTTGGCAGACGGCGATTTTCCAAAGCAATGCGGTGCTGAGGTATATGCTTGGTACGTCCAGTCACTTTCTAATGCCCCCCTTTTATCCTAACGACCTCTTTTCAGGCATGGGCCGAATAAATGCCGCCCGAACGCTTATCCAATCCCTCCCCGAATCGCTTGCATCTTCTTCTACGAGTCAACATGGAGGCGAGTTGCTTGGATACATCAAGTTCTTTGGCGTTTGGGATGCGATACCCGCCATTGAGGCTATCAAAGCTCAAGATCCGGGTGAGGATGGGACAAAGAACGAGAAGAGAGCATGGGAAAAGGAGTACAAGGTTTGTGGTCCGCGTCTAGTCTAGGTGCACCTAGGTTAATGCTTGGTATTGCTGCCAGACTGCTTTGGACGACTTCTACGAGTTGACGTTACAGGTGCTGAGGACGTACTGGTTGGAGTTGGAATATGCTGATCCGAGTAGGTCAATTCTAATTCACCATGCATATGATACTCACAGTTTTTTTTCAGACGAACGAAGACGCGAGCGTGTAGAGCAGCAGCGCATCCGTCAGATCTATGTCCCGGAGATGGTTCTCCAGTTACACAACCAGTTATATGCGTCCCGAGATCTCTTCCCTGCGTAAGCCTTCCGATCTCCCCTCCCCCCTTCCTAGTTGACTGACATTGTGTCTCCGCAGAAACCTGCGCCGTGCACTCCAACTCCCGAACATCGTCGCCGACTCGCGATTCGGTATCTTCAAAGATTTCGTCAGCCGAGACGGCAACCGGATGCCAGAGTATCTCCGATGTGTACGAGAGGCGTCGATTGCGGTCCTAAAAAACGGGATTACGGATCCCGTCCAAGCTGTAGTTGGATGAGCTTGTGCTGAGTAGCGTGTATGCGTTGTTACTTGGAGATATGATAATGGAGCCCTGTATTCGTCTTCTCGCTGTCCTTGCTATAGTAGGTGTGATTTACCATGTCTCATACCAGTAGGTTGAGGTAATGCACATTTGCGTCATTTCCAAATATAAATGTGGGCAAATTCACTGTCGCTATGCCTAATTAAACCTGTGGAAAGGAGCAACAAAAACCTTTCGTGTGCAAATCGGAGTCCATGATAAATGGCCCAATAGCTTCATTCTTTCACTGGACGTTGACTGATTTAAGAAACCCTCTCAAATTCACGAAGGCATCCAAAGCGACAACCGTATACGCTAGCACGGCGACCCGTATATGAAGGGGAATTCTGATAATAGCCACTAATATAAGCTGGTGACTCCGCGGTTACCAATGGACTGATGTATAGCGATGCAGCATAGTAAGAGGCAGTGCGTTGTTGGCTGAGAATTTTGATTCTCAAGTTGAGTATATGCGCGATCAAGTAATGAGAATACATCAACTCGAACTCAAAGTTTGATAGAATCGCTTGTTGTAACTACATAGTACTATTGGGATCCCGATTTAAGAATCCCCTGACTGTTAGCTAACTTGAAAAATCTACTGGAGCTGTCAGCCAAGAGAGCTTGTGGTGGCCCGATTTCAACAACTTTTCCATCCTCCAGAACTAGGATTGTATCGAAATTGATGATTGTGGCTGTATGTTCTTGTTAGTTATTCAACACGAGTGTCATGATGAGGTAGGCTCTGACCTATCCGGTGTGCTATCGAGAGCACTGTACAGTCTTTCAACTCTTCAGATATGATCTCTCGAATCTTGCGGTCGGTTTGTGGGTCCATGCTAGATGAAACATTGTTTGAGTATTTTCAGATATGAACTGGGAGTCAGAACGCGCGAACCTGGAAGTTGCCTCATCCAAGATCACAATCTTACGCTTCCGAAGTAACACACGGGCCATGCAGAGTAATTGACGCTGCATGCGAAATAAGTTTATCTGAACTGTCCGCCTAGACACTGAAAACGCACCTGGCCCCGGGAAAGAGCGACGCCATCTTGAAGAACCGTATCCAGTTGATTTTCAAGTCTTGCGATGGCCTCCCTCACGCCAACTCGATCAAGCGCTTGCCAAATCTCTGCGTCGCTATTCACCTACAATAATCCGTCAGTCGTGTTGGCTGCCTCTCATTAAAAGCACCAACCCCCTCAAGGTCGAGGTTTTCCTATAATGGAAGTTAGCCTTATAGATCATCAGAAGTTTAGCTTCTTACTCGAATAGAAGCATGCCACAAAAACGGATCCTGCGGAACAATGCTAATATCTCATCGTCTTGGTTTACTCATATATTGGGAGACCAGAACGCACCTCAGTGCTGACCTCAAGCTCTTCAACGGAAGATCTTTGATATCGATATCATCAATCAAAATTGTCCCGTTAACTAGTTCCGATTCGACCGTGCGGAACAAGGCGTTGACAGTGCTGCTCTTGCCAGAACCAGTACGACCGCAAATCCCAACCGTAGAACCCCCTGGAATACTGAACGTCAAATCTCGTAAAGCTGGAGCCTGGCCTTTACTGCGTTCTGTATCAGTGCACTGAATTGACGATGTGTAGTCTCAAAGACTTACGCGTAACTCATGGTATAGCCCTCGAAAGAGATTCTGCCATGGGTTGGCCAGACATCTCTAGGAGAGGAACCGTTCGATTTCCCCAAGTCTGGTTCAGGTTCAATAGTGGTAATCTCGTATAGACGCTCCACAGCTACAGCAGAATTTTCGACATCGCCCCACAACTACAAAGATGTATAAGTTAGCTCCTTTAAGCTGCGTAAAGCTGGAGTTATCTACCATCAACAGCTGTGCTAGAAACATTGCGATTCTTGTTAAGCTACTGAGAGCGATACCCAGGCTAAACAGTGTTAAATTTCAGTGGCATCATTGGCATCTAAGCATCGAAGGAAACTAACAGTCCTGTCGAGATCGATGAGCGCAGACCCACAGCTAGACTGGCTACACCAACAGCGATCAACATGGTCGCAAATGATAGCACCGTACGCCTTCAGGAAAAAGTTAACCCATAAGCTCGAGGTTAATAAAACCCAGGACTCACAAGAAACGCATCCCGGCGTATCGAAAATATAGGGGACCTTGGCTTGAGTTTAAGTGTGCATCGCTACGATCACCAAATGTTTTTTGTGCATTGAATGACCTGAAGAAAAATAGTAAAACTTTATCCAATTTCCCTCGATCTGACAACCGACCGAACAGTTTCGAGGCCAGATATAATAGTTCCGAACGAAGCCAGTAGTGGGCTTATACTGGCAGACTCGAGTTGCTGTAGTTGAGTTGAAGTAGCCTAACGAAATGCACTAGTAACATGATACTCGATTGGTTGCTATGAGTACTGACCAGGTAGAATTTGAGTAAAAACCAGTATACAGAGGCTAAAAATGGCAAGATAGCTGCCAACCAGGGTGTCTGAGTAGCTCGTTAGCAGATGTATATGAGTAGTACAAATCATTCTTACTGCGAGCAAGATGAATGTCTGGGCAGCAATAGGTTCACCACAATGCGTTTGTAGCCCAATATAAAACTCACCAAATGGAAGCCTGAGTTCAACAATAGGAAAATAAGTACATGTCTTGGTAAATGTCAGTCTAGGCTCACTCAGCGACACTGCAGTAAGAAACATTCCAATAAATGGGCTCGGAAGGCTCATGAGCACAGCCTATGACCTTAGCGATCAGTAATAGTTTGCGTTATATATATTTGTACGGACCGAGACGTCCTAAAGTCAAGTTAGCACAAATATTTTTATTATATGCGCGCATATACCTGACTGAAGCGGTTAACCAGCCGACTCAAGGGTGTGGCCTGAAGATAACTCGATGGCGCAAATATGACTGCCTACGAATATTTTATCAAATCAAACAAGTATTATTCGATGGACTCGCTCGTGCTCACCTCAACCTGGCGCTCATGTATGTTGGCTGAAGCGACAACGCAAGTACGACTACCCCAATATACCCAGGCAACGGTGCCAACGACGCTATATACAACAGAAAGCACGCAATATCCCACGATCCATGAAGCTACGTGCCCTTGGTGCTCAGACCAAGCTTTGATGTATAGCTACATATGAATGCGCTTAAGACTTGCTGTGATCCAAGTAGATAAATACGTACGCTTATCATAGCTGCCAAAGCCATCCATAAAATGCAGACCAAAAGTGACCTTGCTACGCGATACGTTCCAGCCATTTGAGTCCAAAACTGGTATGGATGCCACCCCTTCTGGTTGTATGATGTTTTGGCTTCATCATCAAGTTCTTCATCACCTTGTTCCTGGGGTATCTTTTCGCTCAATTTCTCAGTATTAGTATTAGCAATCTCGGTTGAGGTCTGAGGACGGGAGGGCTCCTGTGCTAGGTGAAGCAACCCCGGCTCGTTTTGCAGCGCGCTATATGTTCCTTGGAAAACGATACTGCCTTCGCTCATGACAATAACGGTATCAGCGGAAGGCAAATGATGGACTTCCTCAGAAGTCATTACGTGGAACCTGAGCACCTTCAAGATAGGAGCTCACCACCATGTGTCGCAATAAACACAGTTCTCTCTTTCAGGAGAGTCGACTCGCCGAACAATGTGCGAGCCACTGGTACACATAACTCAAATTGGCGCATAGCTTGTGGATGTTTAAAATACGACGCACCATGCTCTTCAGTTGTTGCGTCCAGTGCACTATGTTTATGTTAACCCTTGAACTCCGACGGACTCAATCCCATTTACCTGAGAGGATCATCCAAAAACAACACTGGCGCGTCGGAATACAGCGATCTCGCTAGCGCCTACACCAAAAGTCAATCCAAATGGCATGAATATGCAGAGTTACGTACTATGCGCTGCTTTTGGCCCCCACTAAGGTTTGTTCCCCCACCCACAAGACGGGTCAGATCCCCGGCCGGAAACCGGGCCAGGTCAGGTTCAAGCCCACAACCCGCCACCACGGCCTGATACCTCTCTGCATTTATCTCTGTCCCCAGCAGTATGTTTTCTCGTACAGTTCCAGTGAAGATAAACGCGTCTTGTGCTGCATATCCGACTTTAGGGCGTTTTGGGGATGTGACCAATGACCCGTCAAGGAGAGTGGTTTCACCCAATAGCGAAGCCATAAGCGACGTTTTCCCCTATACTTGGGGTTAGGTTCACACTCGAGATGGAGATGAAGTAACGTACCGATGCGACAGGTCCCACGCACATGTAGAGTCGGCCAGTTTTCAGAGTAAAATCGATGCTCTTCAAAATAGTCGGCCCCTTGGGCTCCCAAGCGAAATTACCATGAGTGATTTTGAAGTCGTAATCACATAGATTTGGATTGTGAGTGAGCGTGTTGTCAGTAGCCATCTTGGGTTTGTCGGTCATGTTCAAGAACGTCTCCACTCGCTTAAAAGAAGCCCATCCACCGAATAGTGCAGGCAACACTTGTCCAACTGTATGAGGAGCAAATTAGCTTGCGAAGAAAATCACAAACGCAATCATCCTACTTGTTGCTAAACACAGAACACAATATCAACATGTATGCGGCTTTATATATATTTTCAACTAAAGAGGACTTACCAAGAGGCGCGCCAAGCAGCTGCACGGTCGAGAATATCGTGAACATCATAGTCGTGTCGAGTTTTCCGATTGAAGGGTCGTGTTGCACCATCAAAGCATATGCGCTCAGAACTGATACTGTGCAAAAGGTAGGGGCAGAGTTAGATACTGCGACGTTGACTCCAACCATAACACTAAGAATCGAGAATTAGTATGATAGACTAGTTTGAAATGGGAGGTACAAACTAATATTTTGATGCCCAGAGTAACTCGCTGTTTCGTACTTCTCTAATCTTTTTGATAAACAAGTCCTCATACGCAGACATCTTAATCGGCAACAGATTCAATAGCGTAGATCCCTATTGAACTATGAAGTTACCATCGGTGCAGTCATAGGGAACAACCTACAATCAGTTTCATTCGCTTATCCGTAAAGTCGAGCAACGTCGATTGAGTCCTCCGCAAAATGTTCGAGCAGTATGAAGTGAGTCCCGTACAAAGACATACGACGAGCAACGGGATAAACGCGGCCCACCCGGTCTAGAAAATATCATCAACCAGTGGAAAGTGCTCAAGATTTTGCATCATACCTTACTGTATAAGATCGCAATACCTAGTCCAACAGCGAGAATTGACCCCCAAACCTCATGGAACAATGACATCGCACTGCCGATACGCCCTACATCCACCGAACTGCATTGAATTTCCATATGTTAACGCATGAATCGCTTCGGTAAGAGTAAAACACTTGCATATATGTGCTTGCCGTGCTGGTTCCTATATTTCGACCTTCATGTGCAGCTAGTGTGAGCGATTTATGCAGTATGCTTCCAACGAGTGCTCCACGGTAGGCAACGATCAGGTCGAAAGTCTAATACGGAAATTCAGTCAGTTAGTGTTTGAAAGACGGACTAGGTCTCGAACCTTTTCCCAATACACAGCGGTAGCGTACACGATGACCCCATAAGCTACAAAAAATCCTAGGACCAAAGCCTGGCCTTGTCCTGGAGCTGGGTCGTCGCTCTGAACATACGTCAAAATCCCTTCCACCAGGAACGGCTGTGAAAATGTGGCTAGAGTCAAGACAAGGCGAGGAACGACGGGCGCGAAGAACGCGCCACCATAAGCCGACATAGTTGCCCAAAACAAACTCCTGGTCGCATAATTCAGAACGCGAGACCTGAGGCATAAGTAATTGGCATACCTATTCTTAGCTAGGGCATCTTCGAGACGAGCTCGAGAAGCAGCAGCACTGTAATCTGGGGGAAAGTCCTGCAAATCCTCCAGGCCAAGTTTGACTTTACTACCACGCCATAGGAGAGGTACAAGCCAGAGATATAGGTGTCGCGTAAGAACGGACGTGAAGCATTCTCTAGGATAGTTCTACAGCAAAATTAGGAGCCAGATCATAGGGCAGCCAAAGGGCATGCACGTACATTGTACGGTGACTTTACAAGCCGCCGTTTCTCAATCGCTTCGGCCACTACTACGAGGCCGTATGCAATCGCGGCTGCTTGGGTTAATGCGTAAAGGGGATCCTCGCCGAATTCGGTGGGAAGGCCGATCATGGCGTAGGTCCTGAGAATAACTAGACTCGCTAAAGCTTTGAAGATACCATAGCCCAAGACCAGTGTGCTTGGGGTAAGAGATCGGACATGCTCCAAGCCAACAAGGACTGTCAAAAGCAGCTAGGGTCTCTGTAAGTAGAAGGAAACAGAGAGCAAGGATATGGATTGGCTTACAGACGATACAAGCGGAATTGTTGAAAGATAATTGAAGTTTCTTGGTGAGGGAAGCATGGTGCGGAGTTGATGCGAGGTAAGTGCAAGACTCGCAGACGACAAAATCAAGAAAATGGAGGAAATGGATTTTGCTGCACATTGCGCATAAGAAAGTCGTTTGAGCTTGCTTGATTGACCGAAGAGGTACCAGATTCGTAACAAGGCCCCGAGAACAAACACAAGGTCTGGTACGGCGGTGAGAATCCTGCATCACAACTATCAATACCTCGCTCAAAGTCGTGAACCACCATGAAACTCACGTGCGCTCGAATCCAATCGTAAAGTCCCAGGCTCGACAGGATGCATATGGTCCGAGCGTGTAGTCATTCTCACAAAGGGACAGTTCAGAGCCTACTCTCCAAAGCCAATCGATTTGCGAAACAATAGGCTCGAGGTTTGCCTCGAAAGGTATCATGGTACAGACAGAGACTTGGAACCAGCTCTAGCCAAGACGTGGATATTTATAGTTCGCTCAAAACCTGTGTAGCAACGTGCCCGCGCCGAGTTGTTGTTCAGTTGAAAGATCCGGATGTTCGCCTAGTCGGTCTGTGGTCAAGGGTAAGACGAGCGGACACAATTGGCCGGGTTCCAATAATAACACTATTCTTGTTGGCAGAATGCCGTGCATCAGGGCTCCTCCATGTGGGCGCGATAAGCGGAGTGATGCTTCGGCTGCCGCCCATCAATCGGGGGAGGTACCAAATCTGGCTCAACAAACGCCGACTAAACTTGGCGCCAACAGTACCTCGTTGCGGATCGATCCAAAACCTCTTTCCTCCCAGGCTGGGCGACTATTACCTCGATGGCAGACTACTTCTATCTTTTTTGTAGGTAAACCAAAAATTGAATTCTAATCGTATGTATGCCAAAGTACCAGTGTAAAACACCAGAACGAGCAAACTGTTGACAGATACCAAAGTGATTCCGGTGCCTTCACAACAAATCCCAACCGTCAAATCGAATTCAGAGCTTGAACCGATTACATGAACGGCTTGAGGGCCTCGGGGAGAATGCGAGCAATAGCAGCACCGCTAGGAGGCTCGATCGATGTGAAGTAACTAGAAAAGTTCAAACCATCAACAAAAGGCTCCAACACGCACTGAGAAAAAGGAACTCACTTTCCCCACCATGGGCCAGCAGCCCACCAGGTAACACCGAGCCAAACACCCGACTGTTGCATAGCACAGAGACCGCCCTTGACGGCCGCAATGCACGCATCGTTCGATCCAGCACCAACTTCTCCCAAGAAGCCCTTGTAGCCGGTGCTCTTGAGCCAGTTGGTAGCAGCAACCAGACGCTCGGCGAGAATCGTGGAAGAGACGCAAGTGCCGCTGGTACCAGAACCATCGGAATCGAGATACTGGTGCATCTCGATCGCAAGGTTGTTGTTAGGGTCCTTGATAGACTTGAAGGCATCAGCATTGCCAGACGAGACCCAAGCTAAAGTTCTGGGAATGAGCGAACCGCTATCAAGAGAAGAGTAAGCATAACCTACTCCATGCACCGGTCCAGGAAGTTCCCTCCACCAAGATGAGCTGGCTGGTTGCACCAGTGGCGCGAATGGCGTTAACCGCAGCTTGGTTTAAGTTGAAGACATCGGACGCGGCAATGCCCTACGATCAAGCCGTAAGCGAGTTGTCCTCTATTATCCGGATAAAACTCTCACATTGGGCTCGTTCATGATATCAAAGATAACACGGCTGTTTCCCTTGAACTGGTTCGCGAGGTTAGTCCAGAACTTGGCAAAGTCGCTAGTCGAGGTGATGATGTTGTGGTTGTAGCGCATGTAACTGAGTTTGGACATTAATCACAAGTTGTGTGTGGTGTAAAACCAACCACTTACTTGTGGGGGTCGATCACAGCATACCCTCCCTTGTTGGTGATGTAGTTAACGATGCTAGTGAGACCAGCCAGATAAGTCTGGTCAAACGAGCCACTGATACCGCCCGAGGGAGGAGCAAGACGCTCCATGAGGAAAGGAATACGGAAGGTGTTCATGCCTTGGGCCATAAGTTGCTATATTTTTCGTGTTAGTTTAGTTCTTGAGCACAATAACATAGACGTACGTCGACCGAGCTCTGCGCCGGCCACGTGTAGTCGGTGCCCAAAACACCAGGGATTTTGGTCTCGCCGAACTCCGCGGACGACTGGCTGGCACCAAAGTACTTGAACTTGGTGAGCGAACCAGAGCACAAGCTGTTCGTAGAGCCTGGGGCACTGCTCGTGGTGGTGGAAGTCCCTCCACCAGGCGCGCTGGTGCTAGTAGGGCTGGTCCCTGTCCCTTTGAGGCTATAACAAAGTTGTAGGGACGAAGCAAAAAGGTTCACTGGGAAATTTTCTCACCATTGGTAGTAGTAGTCGTTGATCTTGGTGCACACCGTGCCCGAAACGCAGGTCGTCGAGCCTAGAGCGAAACAGATTATTGATTGGCTGAGAATCGGCCGGAAGTTGTGACATACCGCCCCATCCGATACCACCACACTGAGCCCACTCCGACTGCTGAGCGTTCACATATCCGACCGCAGCCAACGCAGACAGTACACAGGCCAAGTGCTTCATAACTGAGAGATGAAAGGGGAGGGAGGAAGTGTCGGTTCTAGGTCCATAGTAGTGTTGCTTTTATGCGAAATCACTTCTCAATACCTCGGCGGAACTCAGGACGTTGCCAACAGAGCCTATCGGCCTCCACGCGACCTGTTGGCAGTCTGAGAATGCCGAGATATAACCAGGTGATCTCATAATCTAATAAAGAATAAATTCGTAAACACGCGATCAGCCAAGGGAAATTGGTCTGGTCAGATGAGCATAATAGTCAGGGAAAGTGGTATAGAGTAACGTGATCTACACTTGCCATAGGCCTATTGATCATATGCGTCGCCTAGGGCACTAAAGCGGAACTGTAGTTCTCCCGAGGGTGATCAGATATCCCGGCCGAGCTGGTATATTTGTCGGCGACAGTCGCAAGAATCCAGCCGTCTGACTGGCTGGTTCCATATTCCTTGATGTAAAGTCAAAATTGGCGATAGCAGACGTAAGCATTTCTCCGAACACAACCGTCGGGAGGGTGTGTGATCGTCGCCAATTGCTGGCTATCAGAAGTCAAACAAACAACTAAACGTCACAGCGCTTAACCCTTGCCAAGCCCAAGCTACCAAACACGACCGGCTAGTGTTTAGATAAAAACAGTATCAACAAGTCTTTCGCACAATTTACTCAAAGATAAACCGAAATTGAATTCTAAATTGTATGGCAAAGTACTGATGTATGACATCAAGGCGAGTGGGATATTGACAGATACCAAAAGAATCTCCATGCCTTTACAAGAACCTCTGGGCGGCCGAGCAGCCATAGAGCTTGGAGCCGATTACATGAAAGGCTGGAGCGCCTCAGGGAGGATGCGAGCAATGGCAGCACCGCTAGGAGGCTCAATAGAAGTAAAGTAGCTGCTGTAAGGGCGTCAGAAAAATATTCCAGATGAGTAATATGTCTGCAACTCACCTGCCCCACCAGGGACCAGCGGCCCACCAACTGAGACCAAGCCAGACACCAGACTGCTGCATCGCACAAAGCCCTCCCTTGACGGCCGCGATACAGGCGTCGTTGGAGCCAGCGCCAACTTCACCGAGGAAGCCCTTGAAGTTGTTGGCCTTGAGCCAGCTGGTGGCATCGGCAAGACGTTCAGCAAGAATCGTGGACGAGACGCAGGTGCCGCTAGTACCAGAACCATCAGAGTCGAGATACTGGTGCATTTCGATAGCGATGTTGTTGAGAGGATCCTTCAAATTCTTGAAGGCGGCAGCGTTTCCGGATGAGGTCCAAGCTGTAGGTCTTAAGGTGAGTAGAATTACCTCAAACGCTAAAACTAGACTTACACCAAGCCCCAGTCCAGGAGGTTCCCTCGGCAAGAATAAGCTGGGTGGCTCCCGTGTTACGGATAGCGTTGACCGCAGCTTGGTTAAGGTTGAAAACATCCGAAGCAGCGATGCCCTACAAGCAGAACTTCAGTTTACTTCACTTAGACAATAAAGCTGTCGCTTACATTGGGCTCGTTCATAATGTCAAAGATAACATGGCTGTTCGACTTGAACTGGGTCGCAAGGTTAGTCCAGAACTTCGCAAAGTCCGTGGTCGACGTGATAATGGCTCCGTTGTAGCGCATATAGCTAAGATAAAAATGTCAACATTAGGTATTATTATGTTTGAAATGCATAGCACTTACTTGTGGGGATCAATAGCGGCGTATCCGCCCTTGTTCGTGATGTAGTTCACGGTGCTGGTAAGACCCGACAAGTAGGTCTGATCGAACGACCCACCGAGACCGCTCGCAGGGGGAACGAGGCGCTCAACCAGGAACGGAATACGGAAGAAGTTCATTCCTTTGGCCATGAGTTGCTGCGCGGATAAATTAGTGTCTTTACTCCTAACTGATTGAGAAAATGCGCATACATCAATCGAGGTCTGCGCTGGCCAGGTGTAATCAGTGTTCAAAACACCAGGGATCTTGCTCTCGCCAAACTCGGCACACGACTGGCTAGCACCAAAGTACTTGAACTTGGTGAGAGAACCAGAGCACAAGCTGTTGGTAGAAGAAGGAGCAGTGCTAGTGACGGTAGTTGTGGGCTTGATGGTCGTGCCAGCCTTGGTCGTGGTGGGGGACGACGAGCCCGGAAGACTAAAAATGAACGTAAAGATATGCATCGAATTTTCAGAGGGAAATCAGTATCACCATTGGTAGTAGTAGTCGTTCACGATGGTACAGGTGGAACCCGAAACACAAGTAGTGCCACCTTTAGAATATGAATTATTCGTCATCGTGGAGTCGGTTAAAAATCAGACACACCAGTCCAGTTTTTTCCACCGCACTGAGCGTACAGCGGCTGCTGAGCACTGACATATCCCGCTGCAGCCAACGCAGAAAGTGCACAAGCCAAGTGCTTCATAATGATTGAGAGATGAGTGAAGGGAGAAGAGAATGTGATGACTTTTGGTTCGCTAGCAACCTCGCTTTTATGCAAATGCAATCCATAATACTTCGGGAGAATCCAGGACCTTAGTTGAAGACTCTAGCGACAACGCACTACCAGTTGACCGTCTAAAAATAAAAAGAAGCGACCAGGTGATCGCATGATCGAATATTGAATAAATAGATTATACAGGCGTGACCAGCCTAAAGAGAATCATCTTTGTCAGACGAGTAAACTAACCAGTGAAAAGGCCAGAAGATCATGCGGTCCGCACTCGACATGAAAATTTGGATTATATGCGTATCCTACGTTCACGAAATCAAGTTTGAGTCCTCTTGTCGGCCAGCTTGGAACATTTGTTGGTCACGAGGGTTCTATATTTAGCTCATATCCAGCAGGCCAATATCGGCAGGGCGGGCCACATTTTGATACGAAGTCAAAATAGACGAAGGCAAACGTAAGCATTTCTCCGAACAAAGTGCACAACCGTCGGGAGGACTCCAATAGAAGCATGCATCGCTTATCACCGAAAAGCTAGCGAGGTAACGGATTGAGGCCACGAGACCACTCTCGCACGGGTGTGAGATGGAAATATGAATTGTGAAAAGCTTCCGAAAAGTACAGGGCGGACTTATGCTTGGCGTCGGCATCCGCTAGAAAAGTTCCGAACAATCATCAATTATAAATGAACTGATTCAATTGATTATAGACCACGTATAGCATCCGATCAACGGCTAAGCTGGCCTTTCGCGGGGATTACGGAGAGTCGTTGGTGAAGTAGCACGCGACCCGGGGAATAGCAATCAATTGAAGGATACAAAATGAGGTTGAGACGCCTCACACTCATGCCCTCAAGTCGAGGAGTACACGAGGGTGTAATCATATGAGCAGTAGGTCCCCCGACATTTCATCTACAGAGACAGAAAGAAAGGGAAACATCTGAATTAGGGCATATCGTATACATTGTAAGATGCTATGAGGGATACGAACGTGTCCCATCTCCATCCTCAGGTAACAGAAACAGCGGTTTGGGGCTCAAGGGTCAACTGAAGAATTGACGACCGGAACCAGACGATGTGGATTGCAAGTTCTAAACAGAACAAAATACTATTGAATTTCCCCATTGATGCCAAGCCCGGATCCCTCACGGGAGTCGTGTAAGCTCCATAGCGAGTTCTTCAACCTCATAAGCATACGCGCTAGATAGAGCGTTTTGACCGTATCTCTCGTACAATGCCAAGATATTGTTGTATCCTGTTTGACCTTCGGTTCCAATAGCGTGTTTAATCCAATTCCCGAGCTAGCAAATAGGAGCATGCAGAATGAGTTTTTAGACAGTATATATCAGGTTCACGTGCGCGCATTTCGTGCAAGTAAAGAACCTTGAAACAAACCGACAAACGCTGTGAATGCCTTGAGGAATCGAGAAGTAAATCGATAAGGTTGAGTATCTCACCGATACACGGAGGAAGAACGTAACAAGTGCCCCCAAAAAACTTCAAAGTCTCAGTCGTAGTGAGATCTGTTTCATGTATACAGCCTTCTAGCTATTTTTTGGCCGCATCCCGAGCCTGCATTTCAGTGGAGGCATACAGCCCAGTCTTATGTGCGGGACCCGGTGCTATAGAGGCGCATCACGTCCCTGTTTTAGGACGACTGTTCTCTCTTTCCTCCTTGACTTTAATTTGTTGTATTCAAACGTACGTCCTCCATGTTTTTATACCCACCCGATATCCATTGTCGATCGACTACTATTGCCCATTGGTCATCGACCTGCAAGCTTGCTTGTGTCATGGCGCCCCAGTCCCCCGACCTCTTCCACTCAAAGCGCTCCGAACCTTCGTAAGTATTACGGTTCGACTCGCGTTGTTGCGAGCTTTCGAATGGTGTATATATTGCCTAGCAAAGATTAGTTCTAAATGGCCACATACACTTGCGGACAAAATCGACTTGCCACGTGACCAATACATCGAAATAGCTTAAATCTCCTCAGACAGAATTATTTGAGCTATGGGCAATTAACAAAAGTTGTGTAGATGTCGGATTGAAACGTGTGCGCCAAATTTGGACTTATAAAAAGGCGGTGTAGGCGAGAAATTCGTGTTGGACGCTTTTCAGGCCAACCAGTGCTGTCCCCTCCCGCTAGAACTTCTGTTTTCAAATTGAGGAGCTGTATATAAGCGCATATAATAGAATTCTATGGTAATAGCGAGCTTTTACGCTACTGTTAGCATGCACAATAAGTATTCGGCAAGGCACAGAGCCACACAAACTAGCAATGAGATCAACCAGATCTTGCATGTATGTCCACAAAAGCAGCATGTAAAGACTCAAAAATTGGCATAGTTATAGATAACACAGATATCTATAACTCTCCTTACTCGATCGTAGCTCAAATGATCTTGTGTAAAGAGATTCAAGCAATGTCAACGGCTATTGGTCACGTGGCAAGTCGATTTTGTCCGCAAGTGTATCATGACACATGTCCCAGGCAATCGCGTTTACGATTTCATTTTTAGCTCATCAAAATCTCAACATTTTGGTCTGATATTTAGCTCGTTGTGGAGCTACCGTGTAGGGGAATCGAAATAACTCATTTGTGTCTAGATGCGATGAACCTAAAATAAGAGGGAGGGAGTAGCCCCTGCCTTGACAGGTCGGCCCTTTCTTCGGGAAAATGTGACCTCGGTCACGAGCCTCACCTTTCTCCGCGGGCTAGATTTCGTGATATGCACAGATTGACCCTGAGGGCCCCCGAGAACCGATCTTCGGGCTTCTGATTGGCCCCTAGGGCTCGCTATTGGGGGGTATATGTGCATGTTGTGCTCGCCGACTTGTGAACGTTCGTGACACCACGTGAGCCCCAGCGGATTTGGTAGTGTACACCGCCGTCCCAAACGCCCAGTGTTTCCCGGCTAAGGGCGCAAACATGGAAACCAACCCGGCGATTCGTTGGAGCCGATACGAACCTCAAGCCGGACTCCAGGTGTGCGCGATGCCAGCTGGAGTCCAGCAGGTCAATATTTCAAATGCAGCCGAGCCTGCCGAGGTCACGAAGAAAGCTGGTAACGTGCGCTAAAGACACGTCTAGTGGTTCTACGGAGAGATATGAGCAAAACAAGGTGAAATTCGGTCATTGTATATACACCAAATGCTTTTAGATCCACAAGCTAGATAGTGTACCGGTTAGTGCACATGTTAATGAGTAATCTACCTCTTCAGTAGGGAAGGAAACGGGTAGTTTACCCGAATGGGTTGCCCGGGTCAGGTAGCTGAATAAGCCTACCTGGGTAAGACCCAGCGGCTACGCCGGGCAGTGCAGGTATGACCCGGGCGGGTCACTCCAAATGAAATACCCGTATGGGCTGCATATAGACAACTGCGTAGATACTATTCAGCATGTAGCCTGGGGATATGGTCATGTATAGTCGGGGAATCACAAATAATTTATACCGTCGGTGCGGTCCTTCCTTCTGATGTCGAACCCCCTGAAGTTCTTACGATTGTGATGGCTGAACCTACCTTATCGACGACAACTGTACCAGGCCTATCCGGCCCAAACGAGGCGCCCGAATATGACCTCAACAAGCTCTATTCCGCCAGTGACAAAGAGGTCTGGCTAGTTCCATCTGCAATACTGATTGGTACGTACCGTTTTGGCATTCATGATGGAGTCCAAGGGCACCAGCTTATTATCAATGTCTTGAAACTCTACCCAGCCGCCACCCGACTGAAATGGCGGTCTTCTGCTTATGACCATTTTGTTATCGGCTTGGAGAAGATCCCAAAGATCGATTCGGTCACTGGTATCGAGCTCCCCGGTACCATGGTGTTTACCTTTACATGTCGCCATGACCCAACCCGTTGCAAGACACTTCGTCTGGTGCCCACAACCTGGTACTGGCGATCGATCGATGCCATAGACGCCGTGGTATTGTGTCAACCAACACGGCAGCAAGTCCTGTCAAGTATTCGCAAGCTCATTTCCGCACCTTGCTTGCAATGTGATGTGCGGTGAACCACCGGCCGTTTCACACTGTTTCCGACCCGCTTTTTGTTGATATCATACAGCTCCTCCGACCTGGAACTGACGTTCCAGATCCAAGGATTGTTTCGTCTGATTTGACTCACATCTATAACCGGCTCTCGACCAATGTTCGAGAGTCATTCCAGGCATGTTTTTAATTGTTTAATAACACTCCACGCTTGTAGCAAACTAACAGTTGGATAGGAGATTGACAGCGCTATGCATCTTGCAATCGATGGATGGTCTAGTCCACTCACAGCGTCGTTCCTTGGAGTTATTGTGGTTTGGCGTGAGAATGGGCGGATGTGGGGTTCAATTCTGGATTTTATACAGTAAATCGCAGATATGCTATGTATATGCGCCATAATATCTAAGATATGACTCCTTTAATCTCACCGAGAGCCATACTGGCGCGTATTTAGCAGAGCAGACACTTGGATGCTTGGAACGTTTGGGTGTCAAAACCAGGTATGTAATATATTTTATCAGGCTCAATTCTATCTGTAAATCCAAATTTTCATGTTATTTAGATCCAATCAATATGCCTCGACAATGCAAGCAACAACGATTCTTTTGTTCAGAGCATCGCACCCAGTCTTCCAAGGTTTATGGGAGCGGAAACTCGAGGATGCTGTATGGCGCGTATAGCCAATCTTCTTGCCGAGGTGCGCATATAAATTTGGCTTATTATGTCGCTAGATTTTGCGCTCTAACTGTGTTTTGTTCAAAGTCCTTTCTAGACTTGTATCGGCGCCCATCGCCAAAGAAACGTCGACGTGCTGCCGCTGACTCAAGAGGAGTCGCTCCATACACGACCACTGTTCCGCCCACCTCACTACAAGTCGACGCTCTGGATTCCACCGATCCGAACGAGCCACAGGTTGTTTTAGATAATCTTGACGGAGTTCTGGAGCTACCAAGCGACACCGACGAGGAGAAGGAGCCGTTCAACAAAGGCGAAGTGAAGAAAGTAGTTGCAGCAGCATTTGAGCAGATGAAACTTAACTACAGGGTTGAGGTCACCTCTGAGGAGCTGCGTGAAGCTCGGGAGTTATTTCCCAAGGTACGTAGTACAGAAGATTATACTTCCAACATCTTTATAGTTCTTTAGGTGAACGGTTTCGCTAGCTCTGTCTTGAGCTCAGATACCCTTCGACCCAACTTTGTGAATATTCGAAATATGTGCAAGGCTCAAGGCGATATTACTACCGACAAAGAGCTTCCCTCCAACTACGTCTCCACCCGATGGAATTCTCAGCTCAAAGCTGCTATAACGCACCTCGAGCTTCAACCTGCTGTTGAGATTGTGACGGCCAACTCGAATCTCAAGATGGAGAAGTATCGCCTCTCTCTTCCACAGTGGGGTTTACTTAAAGAGGTGTGTGAATGTCTAGAGGTTAGTGTGTTGTTTTCTGGCCACTATCTGTAGCATTGATAGTAGTTTTGTTGTTGTACCAGATATTTGACAAAATTACACGTCTATTCTCGCAGAAGGATACCATGACAATCCACGAAGCGCTCCCAATTCTTCGTTTAACAAGATACCGCCTCACCCGTATGCGCAACAACGTGGATGGCGACCTTCGCCCGATCACCCGCATTGCCGCATACTCGGCCATTTCAATGGTTAACAAGTATCTCAATCTACTGGAGGGTACGCATCTGTATGCAATTGCTACTGGTATGTAGATTTTAGGATCGATGTTTTTATATTTGTAATGAGCTATTCGAACAGTCCTATGCCCGTGGTATTAGCTACAGTGGTTCACGGACAACGGCTTCACCAGCGATCGCATTCAGACGATCGTACGGAAGCTGCACGATTATCATCAGCAGTACTACACTCGAGACTCTACTTCTTCGGCTCCTCTTGTCACTCCCACTCTCCGCACTTTTTCTAGGGTATGTTTTTGAATTTTAAAAATTTCTACCCGCCCTCTAATCACCTCTCCACATGAAAGCCACGGAATTGGTGGATGGTTGGGCCCACTGTTCAGAGAGCTGCTCCCCAATGTCGCCCACCCCCTCGCTCGTTTAATGCTATAGATGTATATTTGGCATCTGAAATAGTTGATCAGCAAGAGATCGAGCGCAGCGGAGGCTTAATGGCGTACTGGGCGCGAGAACAGACTCGAGGCTCACCCATCGCAGAGATGGCGCTCGATATCTCAACGGCACCAGGTGTGTATGGGTGTCGTAGCTTTAACTTGACGTTCGGTGTCTTATAAATGCGATTAACCAACAGGATCTTCGGTTGACGCTGAGCGGGCGTTTTCAGGTGGCAGGATGGCTGTCAATTATCGCCAGCATCGCATGAGCCTCTCGACCTTTCGTGCAAAGATGGCCGTTGGCTCCTGGTACGGCACTCACTTACTCCCAAATATCGAGGAGGTTATCGATATCATGAAGGATGGCTCTCAGGACTCGCCAGAGCCACTCGATATTTGATATTCTGCCTTACAATGGCTGTATGCTACCTATTCTCCATTCAATCGATTCTGGCTGTTTATCATAAATACATGCACGCGACCCGTGGGTCTATTACCCGTTTGATGCCTACCCCGCTTAGCTGATTACCCACCCGCTGAGTCAGCTACCCGCCAACCCGCAGGTAATAACCCGGGTATACCCGGGTTATACCCGTTGCCTTCCCTACTCTTCAGTGGGTTTTAGGCTCGAAACCCAGTGTTGCCTCTTTTTATGAGCCGAGCAAGCCACTTTATTTGAAATGTTCCCAGCTGTTTTCCGGCTTGACCACCCAACCAGCCGGAAAACAGACTTGCGCGCTTACGCTGGATTCTGGCTGGGACGCGCGCTTGTTTACGGTGTTCCGGAAATCAAGCCCAAATCCAGCTGACACTGGGCCGGCGGTGTAGGTCCCTCTGCTGTTATGTAACATCTTGACCACGCATTGATGCCCACCTCGTTAGCCCTTACCACAACGTCCCAATCGACGATTCCTCAACGTGGACCAAGCTAAACATGTCTGATAGAAGAGAGGTATCGCATGGCGTAAACATACTTATACTAGGCAAGTTGCATGGTACTGTGTTGGGTATATGCTAACTTGTTTTCCGCTCATTCGTAGAGGGAGGCGGTGCACGTGGCTTGTCATCCCTCATCATCCTCGACGAGGTTGTGACTAGGCTTCAGCGCAAGATGGAACTGACGAATCCACCCAGTGTTCGGGGACACTTCGACATCGTGGCAGGTACTGGGACTGGAGCGTGAGTCGACACTCAGAGTATCTGTCGATTCTACTAACACGTTCCATTCGCAAAGAGTGATCGCATGCCTCGTCGGACGGCTGGGACTGCCCGTGAAGCAAGCGATGACTGAGTACGCAAAAATGGCCGAGGTGTTCTCGGAGCAGAAGCTAATTGGGACGACAACTTACTCGACGACCAAACTACAAAAAACGATCAAGTCGATCGTCAAGTATGCGACAGGAGATGAGAACACTGGTATGATGGATGATAGTGCTCAAGGGAACAAGTGCCAAGTGTGAGTACGAGCTCAGGATGATCGAGGATACTGATCACGAATTCGCCTGAAGCATGGTTTTTGCCATGTCCAAGCACAACATGAACGCTAGCGTACCTGTTGTCTTCCGTTCTTACGAGGGTTGTGCAAACCAGATGCTGGACTGTCCAATATGGCAAGTGCTGAGCGCGACTATGGCCTATCCTGGGATGTTCAAGCCTGTTGAGATCGGCCCAGATCATCTAAGCCAGACTTTCATCGACGGGGGGCTAGGATGCAACAACCCAACCGCGCATGTTCTAGCAGAAGCTAAGTCGATAATGCCCGGTCGATATGTCTCGAGCGTAACGTGCATAGGCACAGGGCATCCACATACGATCCAGATGACAGATAGGACCATGTTCAAGAGGTTGCTACCTTCTGATGTGCTGGCCTTGACGAAAGAAATTGCGCTCGACGCTGAGAAAGTGGCGAACGAGATGGATGCTAGATTTCGATCTACTAGCGGGGTGTACTTCCGGTTCAGCGTCGACCAGGGCATGCAGACTGTGAGAACCAGCGAGTGGGAGAAGCTGAGTTATGTGTCCGCACACACAAAAGCCTATATGAGTAGGGCGAGAGTGAGCAAGACGATAGATGACGCAGTGGCGTCGATCAAAGGGCGAGCATTGGCTATCCACAGTAGTCGAATAGGTATGCATATACCCCACCATCGATTACCCCGAGCTAACAGAGTGTTGCGTCTAAGACGGAGAGATACAGTTGGATACCCCTGCTCAGTCTACAGGTTATAAGGCTTGTCCCGCTCCAACAGCAGTCTTTACCGGTCGTCAGGATATAATCGACCAGATCGTCGCGTGCATATCCAAAGGCGATACTCAGCGTTGTGTTTTTGTTCTGCATGGACTAGGGGGCACAGGCAAGACTCAGTTGGCGCTCAAGACTGTTGAACAAAACCCAGACCTCTGGACGGATGTGGTATTTGTCGACGCCACGTCTTCCGAAACCGCAGAGAACGCGCTTGCGGGATTCGCTAGGGAAAAGGGTTTGGGTGAATCTCATCAACAAACTATACAGTGGTTGGGCGACCGGCGACAACGATGGTTGATGGTGATCGACAACGCGGATGATCCGTCCGTCCAACTGAGTGCCTTTCTACCTCCCGGAAATCACGGCAGCGTCGTCATCACCACTCGCATACTAGCGCTAGCGATGCTAGAACGAGGGGTCAAGTCAAACTATCGGGTAGCAAACATGACAGCGAGCGAAGGCAAAGAACTGCTACTCAGGAAGGCTGGGCTGGATATGACAACCTTGCAACAATCCGAACTAGATGCGGTCGCAAAGCTCTTACAGGTGAGTCGTTTGGTCCAGGCTTCGACTTAGATCTAACAATCAGATATCGGTCTCAGGGTTTCGGCTACCTGGCACTTGCCATCGCCCAGGCAGGCGCATACATCCGTTGTTCGGAGTGCACCATTGACTGGTATCGAGACATGTTCGCCAAGAACCATCAGCGTACGTTGGAGGAGCGCCTACCGGTACTGGCACAAGTAGATGACTATCACAAGACTGTATACACCACCTGGCATATGAGCTACCAGCGACTGGGCATCAACTCGCGACGGCTGCTTTGTTTGATGTCGTTTATGCACTACACAAACATCACCGAGGAGATCTTCCAGCGCTCAGCAATTGGACTTCAGACATACGAGCCCGAAATTCCGGCAACTGAGTCTGAGACTGCAGTGCGAGCATACGTCACGGAATGCTTACAACCATATCTTAACTCTTCGGGTGATTGGGACTCGCAAGCCTTCCGATACACCATGGCAGACCTACTGTCATATTCGCTTATCAACTTTGACCGAGTGAACAGTACATATACGATACACGTGCTTGTACATGACTGGGCGAGTACTGTGGTCGAACATCCTGTTGAAGCGGCGAAGGAACATACTGCGCTCCTACTTGCAGCATCGATTGACTATGAGGACACAATGGACAGCCTGACATACAAGCGTCTGGTCGAGGTACATGTGACTAGGGTGCTAGATCAAAACACGCCACCGACGGCAAACAACGCTGCACTATTCTCAGAGGTGTACAGTCAGACTGGGAAGCCAGAGAGGGAGTTAGGCCTAGATCAAATCGCGATGGCTGGGAGGAAAGAGAGACTTGGAGAGGAGCACGACGCGACACTCAGGAGCATGAACAATATCGCATTCGATCTTAGCGAACTTGGCCAGTACGAGAAAGCGGTCGCGCTACAGGAGCAAGTAGTAAAGATCCGGAAGCGAGTATCAGGAGACGAGCACCGTGAGACGCTCATAGCCATGCGAAACCTTGCAAGCACATACTACTCCCTTGGTCGGTACACCAACACACAGTCGCTCCACCAGCACATCCTCGACACATCTATCCGACTCCATGGCGACGACCACCCCGACACGTTCCTCAGTATGCACGAGCTTGCTCGCACGTACCAAGCCCAGGGTCTATACGGTCAAGCAGAGGCACTGCTACTCAAGGTCGTAGATGGCAGGAAGCGAGTAAAAGGCGACGAGCATCCCTATACCCTGAATTCGATACACGTACTCGCATTTACATACTACCGTCAGGGTCGATACGATGAGGCAGAGTCGATGCAGGAGCATGTGGTGGAAGTGAGGAAACGCGGGCAAGGGCACGAGCATCCTCATACGCTGAACACGATGGGCGACCTAGCACTGACGTACTGTGCCAAGGGTCGATACAACGAGGCAGAGGAGCTGCAGGCCAAAGTGCTGGACGCGAAGAAGCGAGTGTACGGCCAAGACCATCCTGAGACGCTGACCAGCATGCTCAACCTTGCAGGCACATACTATGAGCAAGGTCGATACGAGCAGGCGGAGGAGATGCAAAAGAGAGTCGTAGAACAAGAAGGGCCCGTGCTGGGGGCTGGTCACCCAAGCAGACTTGTGTCCATGCACCATCTTCTCAGCACATATCAGGCCATGGGCGAAAGCCGCCGCCGGGAGTACGAAACGCTAGAGCGGCAGATAACGGAGCTTGAGAGTAGGACAAATTGACGGAGTGACTCTTTACAAGTATACGCTTGTGCGGGCGCGGGTGAGGTGTAGATGAGATCTGGCTTTTGCGTTACGGTTGAGCATATCCTGCTGTGCTATCACGCGAGACATCAAATCAAAACACAGTGGCGCTCAAAATGATTGTAACACGTGTTACGTAGACTGACCCGTTTCGTGTGCCCCCGGTCTTGTTCTTTTACCTTTGTTGATGACCCCCGCCCTTGAGGCTGCCTTTCTGTTTTGTGTGTTTCAGGATCCTAGCGGTTTGACCCCGCATTCATGTAGCTAGTATGCCAAAAAAAGGTTGTAACACGTGACTGCCTGTCGATGTGAGAGTCATAGAGCCTCGGCGAGCGAATACAGGTAGTATGTATATTAGTAGAAAATGTTTATTAAAGCGCATAGAGAATGTACACGAAAAATCATGACGCTGGGTGTGTAATGGCTATGTGAATCGTACAATTATGCACGAAAGCTGTTACAATCATTTTGAGCGCTTACCACGAGCCCCCAAGTTGGGTGGACCTGAGGCGATTCAGATGAGAAAAAAGCAGCGGGGAGATACCAAGTCATAATATTGAGTGTATTGATATCGCCTATGATATATGTTTGAAGAAATATCGGGATTTACTGTCCCAATACGGCGCATACATGGGGAGATTGTGCAGAGAAGATGTTCCCTCGGAACTCCAGACTGGGGACTCTAATCAGTGTCACTTCGTGACGGGTGACTGATATAGCGTACAAGAGCTTGTATATACAGTATGGTCAAAAAATACAGACTGTAGAGCACATTGTAAGCAATTTGCTGAATGTACAAAATGACCTCCTTGAATTACGCCTCGAGCCAAATCTAATTAACAGCCAGGGTGCTAGATTATCGATACAGCGCATATGGGAAGTATTTGGTTGATACCCAGGCAATTCAACAGGGTACATGGGTAGTTAGCCGGTCTGGAGCGAATTTTACTATCAAAAGAATGGATATCTTGAGTGTACCCTGTTGAATTGCCTGGGTATCAACCAAATACTTCCCATATGCGCTGTATCGATAATCTAGCACCCTGGCTGTTAATTAGATTTGGCTCGAGGCGTAATTCAAGGAGGTCATTTTGTACATTCAGCAAATTGCTTACAATGTGCTCTACAGTCTGTATTTTTTGACCATACTGTATATACAAGCTCTTGTACGCTATATCAGTCACCCGTCACGAAGTGACACTGATTAGAGTCCCCAGTCTGGAGTTCCGAGGGAACATCTTCTCTGCACAATCTCCCCATGTATGCGCCGTATTGGGACAGTAAATCCCGATATTTCTTCAAACATATATCATAGGCGATATCAATACACTCAATATTATGACTTGGTATCTCCCCGCTGCTTTTTTCTCATCTGAATCGCCTCAGGTCCACCCAACTTGGGGGCTCGTGGTAAGCGCTCAAAATGATTGTAACAGCTTTCGTGCATAATTGTACGATTCACATAGCCATTACACACCCAGCGTCATGATTTTTCGTGTACATTCTCTATGCGCTTTAATAAACATTTTCTACTAATATACATACTACCTGTATTCGCTCGCCGAGGCTCTATGACTCTCACATCGACAGGCAGTCACGTGTTACAACCTTTTTTTGGCATACTAGCTACATGAATGCGGGGTCAAACCGCTAGGATCCTGAAACACACAAAACAGAAAGGCAGCCTCAAGGGTGGGAGACATCAACAGAGGCGGCGAAGAACAAGAGCGGGGGCGTACAGCAAGTATCGGTCAAAGTAGGGTCAGACGGCAGGAGAGAGACAACACAACACACACAACACTACACAGCATAATTATCAGAATAAGTGATTTTAGAAAAAGCGCTCGCAGAAAGCGGTAAGGGCTCGGAGGCCTTTGGCCTCACGTGTTACAATCGTTTTGAGCGCCACTGTAACAATGAGCGAAGTGGGCTATATGTCTGTCGTGTGGAAGTCAACTCGTCGGAATAAGTAGAAGGCGGGGCTGCAAGTGCAAGTAGCTGATAGATTCGGTTATAATTAGAGACCTTGCGTCACAAGATCTAAACCTAAATTGGGCTTGCGTGACCATACCTAAAAGCCATAGCGACAGTTAGAGTATACGTATGAACAGGCACCTAACATACGAATATGTATGAGTGTAGGGCAGCTCTAAGAACGTAAGAGTAGGTAACCAAGCCGTCTACATTGATATTTCCTCGCTGTGGTGAGCGTTTTATGTGATGGTTTGTGTGTGGACTGTAGCTAAGAGACTTTTTTTTTTCGTCCGGGATGAGACTTTGGGAGAGCGTTTTACAGGTTAAAATATCTCATGGTGCATTCCGAAAAGACCGCCACTAGTTGCAATATTCTCCAAGGCATGCAATATGTACAGGTATTTTAGGTTTTAGGGCGGGTCACGCAAGAACGAATAAGCGCCGATTCCTAGTTTGGGCCTGTGATGACATGTATATTGACTCGGATCTCATGTGACAAATAGCCTAAGCGCCAACTGCTGCGCTGATCTCCACACGACACCAACAGCACTACCACAAGGCCTCGGTGCACCGCATATATAACAAAACCGAACGCAACGAGTGAAACAGCACGCTTGCGACCAGGCGACAATGTCCAAAGTACTCGATCCTTCTATCGACAAGGTAAACTTTCTGTCCCCCACCATCGAACAGTGCAACCCACCCCTGATGGACCTCCCCCAACAGAACCGGACCTCGATGTCTCGTGCGCTCGGCGCTGCGTTTCTCAGCCACCAAGTAGCAGAGCTCGAACGAAACGCCAATGGCCATCGTCGGCCGAGCCGTGGACGTGGCGGGGCCCGTGGAGGCGGGATTCGTCGGGCCGAAAAGGACCAGGACTATGACCCCGAATTCGACCGGGCTCGTACCAAGGCAGACTTTGGGATTAGTCCTCCCGGCGCAGACGAAGGTTCTTGGCGTCGCCGCCCCCAGTCCAGCGACGACACCGCTTCCGAATCAGCCTCTCCCCCTCGGCCCCGAGTCATCAGCCATGCCCAACCTCGGGCCGCTCCACTCCCGGACATCATCGTTGTCGACGGAAGCGTGTTGATTCATGCCCTGGGAGCCGTTCAACGCTGGTGCCGTAACAAACATACCGAAGTTGTGATCCCACTCGAAGGTCAGTTGAGTTTGATCTCTTGCCAATCGTTCTATTCACACGATATTGGGATTCTATAGCACTCAATACACTCGATGTTCTCAAATCGGGCAACAACCAACTCGCAGTCCGCTCCCGTGCCGCCTCACGCCTCCTCGAAGACGAAGTGGGCGCAAACCCACGCATTCGTGTTCAGCGAGACGACGCCTTTATTCCCTGGGACACCATGGCAGCCAAAGCTCCTTCCGGTGCCAGCTCAGTTCCCAATCAACCTGATTCTCGCTGGAAAGTGGAAGGTGCGGGCGCACCTGAATGGATGAAGCGAATGGTGTGCTGCGCCAAGTGGGAGTCCAATACGGGAGCGACCGATGGCAAGCGAGTAGCGCTTGCTGTCATTGACTCGGTTGACGCCAATCCAGCCGGACGTCACGAATCTCTTGTCGATGGCGACCTCGTGCGCTCGTGGGCCTCGAAGCTCGGTCTCGAAGTGATGGACGTTGAAAAGGAAAAGCCGGCTCAGAGTCCTGGCAAGGGCGAGCGTCGTGCCCGTGGTGGAGGGGCAGGAAGCCGTGCAGGCGGTCCACCACCCGGCCGTGGCCGTTCTCGTGGCGGACTTGTCGAGAAACCAGCTGCTGCAATCATGGCCCCGCCCGCCGGAAAAATCATTCGTGTCCTTGCTCGTGGCGAGAAGCTCGACCCAGAGTAGTCTTGTAAAGGGCTGAAAGAAGTACAAACGCTGATAGAACAATCGGCAAGTCGTCTCGTTTCATGTTCACCCCATAAACTGACACATTCTGTAGTCATTTGCCTGGCTGCTGCTCGAAATGGCCTGGTGCAGGATCAGAATCGGAATACATGGGGAGAACGTACGGCTTGGGTCCAGATCCTTCTCTCTCTTTTCCTCTCCTCTCGCTGCGCAGGCTGATCATGGATGTGGAACTGGAACTGGACATGAACACGGAACGATCAAGTACGGGTTGCGGATTTACACGGATGTACCTTGAGGGCCCATTACGCTTGGTTTCCATTTCCTGAGTAGCTGGCGTTATCGCCAGCATCGTCATCGTTTCTGTTCTTACCCATTCCCTCTCCTTGTCCTTTTTCTTATGCCAGTTACTATGAATCCTCCACTTTCTTCTTGTATGTTAGTTAGGTTTGATTAAAAATATAGTTTGCGTTTATCGAATGAGCTCAAGTCGGAAATGGGTCGGGACTGGCCACTCGAGAAGCTACTCGCACAACAATATTCAGACACAATAAGTACATCCGATGTGAATCTCAATAGCAAAACAAACAACACAACGGCTCAGTCCACAACGGTCAACGGTCCGCCACCGAACAGCTTTGCCTCGCCATTCACTCCATGCCACCATCCCCGAATCTACTGGGCATCGGCTTCCATTTCTGCCTTTGTCCTGCGTGCACGGCGCTTGCGAGGCGCCGCGCCATCATCACTGCCTCCATCCTCGGGAATCTGACCGCCGTTGGTCGGGTCTGGGACAGGTGCGACGATTTCTCGCAAAAAGTCGAACGAATCGATGGTTTCTATGGCATGTTTGCTGTCGGGAAAACAATTAACATCTTGAAATGAAACCTGGCAACTGTGAGACTCACAGGTGGTATGCCTCTAGCCGCTTCGCCCCTCGTTGAACAGTGATGTTGCTCGCTTCTTGGACGAGGTCGGTCATGAACAGTTCAAGCGCTTTGGCTGTGGTGGTATTCCAGGTTAGCAACCCCGCGAGTACAAGGTGTATGATAAAACACACAAATGACAATCGGCGTAGCCTGAGCGACTTTGCCTACTTCGTCGTCTTTTTGCATAATCTTCTTGATACGGGCCTGCGTGAAAGAGGCAGCAAGTCCTGCACGCGATTAGCTCGAGAAACTAGCAGAAGTATGGGTAAAGACGCACGACCGGGAAGCGAGTCTGCTTGTTCTTGTTCTTCACTACATTCATGGAAAGGGTTTAGCGGGGGTGGTATGTCTCGAGTGGAGGCACGTACTGGTTGCAGCGGTGGACGATAGCTCGAGCGGTTGAGATACGAAGGGGCTGAGAAAAACACGTAAATCAGTTTTAATAGATCGATGCGTTGGTACAAGGCACGCACGAGGACTAGAAGGCGGTGGCTGGGACGATCAATGGGATGGGTGGGGTTATAGGTGGTGGACAAACGGAGAGTTGCAAATCAGTCCAATTGGGCTGCTGACTCATCACCACGATTTGGCCATCCAGCAACCGGCGGGCAGTGTTTGTATGTCTTCAAGTGACATTTTAGAGCAAGGGCATAAATAAAATCGCAAGTAAAATATGATCAAAATGTCGTCGAAGTCCAAGGGTGGTTCTGTACCGTACCATCAAATGGATCATTTTGACGCCGACCACCACCCCCGACTCGGCTCGAACATTAACCTAGAAACAATTGCAACAATAACATGGCAGACCTTAGATCCTCGGGGCTCAATGTGCTCCGTCAAGAGATGACCAACACCTACAACCGACTGCGCTCCATCAACCAAGACGCCATATTCGTCCGAAATGTTGTAAATTCTGGAACTCTCCCTGTAGCTCGTGAGTCATAAACTTGGAGATTCGCTTTTCAACTTTCTGATGTACAAATTGAATGTTAGCCAACTTGCGCTGTGGGGCATGGTACGTTGATCCAACCCTGGTGTGTAGGGGTCACTGTTTCTAACTCGTAATCACGACTTACTATCTGAACCCAACCAGATGAAGCCGGATGTAGTATCAGCCGCTTACTTCAAATCTACAGATGGACATACCTCACAGTGGGCATTCAACCTACGTCGGGCCAACCTTCATCTTCTCCCCATCATTGCTTCAAATGGCGGAATCATACTAGTCGACTCGACACGAAGAGGAAAAAGACATCCAGACGCACTTTCCCGTACTGTACCCATCTGGTGTGCGGTAATCAACCAGGCAATCGGTCTAGATGGCGAACATGCCGGACTGTTTACACCACCCGATGCTGTGTCACCATCTGAGCATGTGCAAATGGACGAGAAGATAGAGGGATGGGCTAGCGAATTAAAGGCAAGTCTCTTCTTAATCAAAATAACGAGGCACACCTAAGCTTTATTTGTAGGCGTCCGCATATACTTTACCAACCCTCTCGAAACCGCTTCGTCCATTCTGGATAAGCCCAGATTCGACAAATCCAAGAGTACCATTTGTCGATGAATCTACCCCTTTCTATCCGGTTGTTTGCGTTTCGGCTTCGCAGCGCGTTCAGGACGGAGTTGATCGGCGGCTTGGGTTTACTTACGTTCAAGGGTCGGGAGACGATCACGAGTTGTGGAGCCATGTACGTCGCAAATTCCAGCTCTGAATTTCAAAGTTCGTCACTAGTCTCACCAGTATATCATAGGGGCTAACGCCTAGCATTTTCTGGGCGAACAAACCACGATTACTCGAATGTCCTCAAGATGAACTGGAGGACTTGATCAAAGAACTACTCGAAGATTGTAAAAATGATACATCCGTCTCAAACTCGAACCCGATTCAGGCCACGAATGGTCGATTACGAGTCGGAATTCGCTCATCAGAGTCGGTTTTACCAGAATCAGGACCTACGCTCATTCTTGTCGACGCACCAGCTAGAACCGCAGAGCCACCTGCCACCGATAACACCATACCCCCAAGTATCGATTCGACGCCCCTTGCTCTACCAAATACCCTTGAAGTTCCGAGTTACTACCCCAAACAACACCCCGTCCAATTCCTCACTCACACACTCCCCGCCTCACTGAAGTTTATCCAATCCCACCTCACAGCTTCTCCCGACTCTCGCGTTACGATCCTATGCAAAGACGGCAAAGACCTTTCGATAGGCGTCGCGACAGCTGCACTAGCACTCTATTTCGACGATAGCGGCGCATTTGTCGGGTCAGGGACAGAGCACCCAAATAAAGAGTCGATTAGGCGGCGGTTGCAATGGGTTCTGAGTTCACGGCCAGGGGCGAATCCTGCACGAGCCACTTTAAAACGTATCAATGAATATCTCATGTCACCTAATCGGCCAAGTCTTCAATATACGAATATTTAGTTGTTATGTAGCTACTCGCACTTACAGGGAACAGCTCTCGACATGATTTAGTTGTCGAGAGTCGTTGCATATGTTTTGAAGCCAATATATTGCTACAATCAGCAGATAGAACAATCCGATATGGTGTAGTGGCTAACATTATCGCCTCTCGCGCGATAGCCCTGGGTTCGATTCCCAGTATCGGAGCTTTTTGTCGGTTGTTTGTATGGGTGAAATCTCGCTTTATCTTCCTATAATCTCACTAATCTTTTGCTGTTTCTGTATATCAGGCATCTTAAACCGGTGGTAGCGCGTCGAGGTAGCAGGCATCGGATCATCTCAACATAACAAAAGACGTCATGAATCAAATCAATTAATAAAAACACTAGTGTATTCAATCTAGGCACAAGTCCCAAGTCAATTCTCCGTGGTCGAGGAAAAGATACTATGTCAAAAAGTGTGCGAATATGTATCACCGATGTTTTATAAGTAGCAAACTGATCAGAAGAGCAAGTAGAGTAGCTAGGCCTAGAAGAAAAAAGTGAGACAGTTGCCAGATGAGCTGTTGGAATAATTTACCGGTGTACCTTCCCACTCGTGCACATCCCAAGCGTTGCGCTTCTGCCGATTCCCTGCAGTAGTATTAAGTAGCCGTCTCCGCCTTTTCCTGTCTGATCGGCCTCGTAGACAACGAGAAACCTTGGGTACGTCACTACCGCAGCATAATAAAATATCAGACAACCGAGTTGTTGAGACGTACCCTGATGGTAATAATTGCAAGAGTGATCGCAAGGATGATCACACCACCGATTGTAGCTGTGAGTACAATCCGAGAGCGGCGTATGGGATTGTTTGGGTTGAAGTCGGTCGGCACCGGGTCCAAGCCCGTCGTGGTCTGAGACATCTCAGGCGCCGCTCTGGGACCTCGATCCACGTGACCGCGAGAACTGACCTACCCGGACTTTTAGTGCTACCCAACAGAATTCTTGCTTCTCGAAGAAGTACCCCGCAGTTGCTTTCCTTTTTCTTGCTTTCAACTCAAGCGATGGAATTTCATGACCCTAGGTTCAAGAGATATATTAATTCGGTCCTCGCAAACTATGATCTGCGTTTCTGTCGCTATGATATGAATCAGCTTCGTCCCTGGATATTATTGCTCGTCATGTTGTGATCCATTTATGCTAGCCATAGCGGTTTTTGTGGCCTTCCAGTACGGCCGAACGGCAGAATACGAGATTCATCCGAACTCGTGATGAAACTTCCAGGAAGTACATTAGATCATGATTCCTTCACGGGCCAAATGGAGCTCGCATGGTCGTCAAGCACATGGTTCGTCTTGTAAGCAACCGAGACTAGTACGCTTAGACGTGGCAAGCTTAATCCCCACTTTATTCTAAAAATAAATCGGAATCAGTTCTAGGGCAGATCGAAGCCGCCGCCGGAGTATCATGCCTTGGCATAACGAAACGATAGTGTCCCACCTGATACATCGTAAGCTATACAATAGTCAAATGTGCCTACATATGTAAGCGAGACTTCCCGTTCAAGCAAAAGGCACACCTTCGACTGACTAGCCGTAACTTGTTATTAGCACTCCGTGTGTTGTGGGCCGGACCGTAGCTCTGTGTCGTTGGCTGCTAACGGCCCGTCATGGTCTGCCGTGATTTTGAGAAACATATAAAACCTGCAGTAGACACTTCGTTTCCCACTATGACCCGGTCTTTTAATCTCCTTGCATATTCGGTTTCAACGCCTCGTGTCTCGTTATGGTCTCTCTCTCGCTTACCTCTGTCGTTGCCATCATCGGCTTTTTCACTCAAACTGCTCTCGCAGTGCCTTCTCCTACCACTGACTTCGATGGATTTCTCATCAAGCGTGCTGCGAGCTGTACCTTCCCCACGCCGCCTAAGACTTCCAGCTTGAGTGCTGCGAAGACTATCACTGGCACTTTGATGGTAAGCCCGAATGGCAGTGAGAAGACGCCTTTGAACTTATGATGTCCTTAAAAAGGCGGAAACGTTCGCTACGATCGTGGCTCTGGTGCTTGCGAGGGTCAGAAGGAGGGTGGCGACAAGGACGCTGTCTTTATCCTCCAGTCCGGTGCCACTCTCCAGTACGCATTATCCAGTCAGTGTCAGAAGATCCACATACTAAAAAAGCTTTAGAAATGTTGTTATCGGTGCCAACCAAGCTGAAGGAGTTCACTGCCTCGGCCCATGCACTCTTAAGAACGTCTGGTTTGAAGACGTCTGTGAGGATGCTATCACATCACGAAACCGGTGGCAGGATTAGTGTAGATTTTAATTCATATACTCCACGAAAGCCTTGACACCAATTATAGAGGTTTACAATTTCAGAGAATGATGGTCTTTGACACGCATACATATGCAGATATGATAAAAACTGATAAATTATAACCTGCATGGTGTACGGATGAGAATATATGAATCGGAATGTCATAAGATCAACATCATTGTGGGGCCATGGCAATCACATCGTCATCCTGTTAAATTCTGTGGAATGGCTAGGCAATCGTATCAAATCGCTAGCCGAGCGACGCGTCAGCCTGTGTGCTTCGAGGCTTTTCTACGGCCTTCACTGAAAATTTGGCTGTGGCTTAGTGTGATAGCCGCGAACAAATTCCGACGGGAGATATAACGGGGGACGGGCAAGGATTGCTCAAACCATACCACCAAGTGCCCTCCCCAACGCCTTTAAGAAACACTTAGCGGACCAAAGTGCGCTGTCAATGGCTTGTTGGACCGGCACACTCCTATCATGTGGGTAAATCCCGTTGCCCGGGCAAACGTTTGGTTGCTTATATTTTTATGCGATCTAGTGCTCGACTTGTGGCCACCTACTGTTTGGCCGGGGTACATGCTTAGAGGTGTGCCGATTCGGATGCACACCGGAAGTACGATACTAACTTGCGGAGCAGTGCAACGGAGCCGGCGGGGATGTACGGCGCATACTAAGTGAGGGAATCGCTGCCGTGGCGCACCAGACACGTGCACTCGCGCGAACGTGCTTCCCCTCGCGTTTGTCTACCATCGTATCATGGCAGCGCCCGACGTTGCGTGTCACATTTTTACCCGCCTACAATTTCTCAGGTACGACTCGTCGACTGGTTGAGGCCTACCCAACCTGTGAGTTGCTCTTGTAGTTCGGGGATCCGGCCACACTCGCGCCGCCTCTGGCGGCGCAAGCGTCCGACACCGTGGTCAGTGCAATTTTCTTGATGTTAGCTCATTGACACCCCAAAGGCTTTGCGAGCCTTCCCGCGAGACGATTAAATGCATCATTAATCACTCCTGTTTAGATGGATTGGCGATGTTTGCTGTATTGTAATTATATTTATGATATGTCAATACGAGAAGTGTGCAAAGTTTTATAAGTGAGAACAAATCTGAAAACGATGATACATGTAACAGTCGAAGAATATAAACGATCAAAACTAATATATAATATGCTGCATTTGGGCATCATGACGATTCATGGCAATTCCTGGCAATGGTCGATCATCCTGGTATATTAGGTCATGAATGCTGGAAGTGTTTTGATTGAAAATAGACTGACTCATGACGGATTTTGTAGGTCCGTCGCAATGGCTTTCAATATGAACGCCATGAATTTGGACATTCTCATTTTGACCGTGCATTTTCAGCTGTTCCCATGCGCTATCATGCTGCCACCGGTTTCGTGATGCACCATCAAGCAGACCTCCGGAACATCCACAATCATAGGCGGAGGCGCCAAGAATGCCGACGACAAAGTTGTTCAGCACAATGGTGGAGGAAGTGTCGTCATCGACTCGTATTGCGTTCAAAACTTTGGCAAGCTCTATCGCTCCTGCGGCAACTGCTCAACGTTGGTTTCATTTTAGGATGCATGCTGCACACTGACAGGACCATACGTATTTCAGACAATATAAGCGTACCGTCACTGGATGACTGCCCGTAACGCGAAATTCTTTTCTAAATCTTTTCTATCCCGTTCTAACGGGTCTAACGGCCAATGGCGCCTACGGCATAGCCACATGTGTATACAGACACAAATGAAATATTGCAACTGTTGGTGTGGCGCGACTTGACAGGTGTGGAGCGGGCTGATCGTCCACCTCCCGCTCGACGGCAACCGAGCGCACAATTCGGGGAGATACCTGGCATGAGCGGCGAAACTACGCTCGGGGGTATTTTCGCAAAAAAATGACATTGGCGCATGTGCCAAACAAAACGCGCGGACCGGTGAGCATATAGCCTTGAATTTCAAAATCAGGTTGTGGAGCCCACGTGTTCCCACCTGTCATGGCAGCTACCAGATTTGGACGATATGCTCATCCGTCCGCGCGTTTTGTTTGGCACATGCGCCAATGTCATTTTTTTGCGAAAATACCCCCGAGCGTAGTTTCGCCGCTCATGCCAGGTATCTCCCCGAATTGTGCGCTCGGTTGCCGTCGAGCGGGAGGTGGACGATCAGCCCGCTCCACACCTGTCAAGTCGCGCCACACCAACAGTTGCAATATTTCATTTGTGTCTGTATACACATGTGGCTATGCCGTAGGCGCCATTGGCCGTTAGACCCGTTAGAACGGGATAGAAAAGATTTAGAAAAGAATTTCGCGTTACGGGCAGTCATCCACTATCAGCAATGTGATCGCATCAAGCGGCAAAGTTCTCGCTGGCATCAATTCCAACTACGGAGATGTAGCTATCATCAAAACCAGCTCTAACAAATACACCAGCGTCAAGTCGATCTGCGACACTTATAAGGGCAACAACAGTGGTGCCGAGCCCCCTGTTCTTACCGAAAATGTAGCCAACTCCTAGTATGTCATATGTAACTGATCTCCAAGAGTAACTCTAACACTTTGATTTTTTGCCGTAGTTGCCAGTTCTAGAACTTGTGCCTCTGTGTGATGCCGGCCCGTTTGTATTTGTTCCTGTTGTCTGAAAAAGTGTGTAAATCTCCTGAATTTGATGCCGCACATGATGACAATCGTAAAGTTGGTATGTTCGGTTAATAGCATTGGCTAAGTATGCCATGTGTAAAGCTTGCTTGTCTTCGAATGCTCGTGTGAGCTTAATACACCACGTGTGCGCCATGCTGGAGAACTAGTTCTCCCGCAGAAACGCGTAAGACAGTTAGCATTTAATATCACGCCTTAGAAGCCCTACCACCCCAGGGAGCAAGCAGATGGTACTTTCTTGTGATATAAAGAACAAACAATCACAACGCCCGCGCAAACGCTTCGAGTTCGCAGCGCCCCGAAAATAATTTGAGCAACGCCATTTTCACGGACCACACGCCAGCTCCATAGCTAGCCATTACACTTTCGGCTTCGCTAGGAAATTCAATTGAAAGAAGGGATATAGTGGCAACCATACGGGCTATTCTATGGTGCGTTGCCTGTATGCTGCTAAATGGGTACATAATCGTACTGTACTACCCTATTAGGTACAACCCACACACAACCATAGCAAGCTCTTTCATATAATAGATACACAACTTATTGATTGATTATGTACCCCGTGATTAATACCAGCCAAGCCAATCGCTGAGAGTTCCCCACCTTTTCAACCAGCGCGGTTTCCGGGGAAGCCTGGAACCACGAGACCGCACAACAGGGAATGGTTCCCCACGTCACGCACACGATGAGGGTTTAAACGTGGCAAGCCAAATGCGTACTAGTCAGTTGGATACCCGTTCGAAGCCATCGGGACCATTATCGGGGGAACGATTTGGGGCTTGGCAGAGGCCGCCTGATCAGCATTTTATCACAAACTAGCCAAACTGACACGCCCAAAGAAGCCTAACGCTGAATTCGTATTCGTCCGGTCGTCTCTAAAGCATCAATGGCTGGGAGGTCTCGTGTGTTGACCGGGCCGCCAGTACTGAAGGTGGGAGCGCCGAGGCGGGCCGTCGTCGCCCAGCTGATCAGGAACTCAGAGCTGGCTTTGGATATAAAACGTCGCTGGAGACTCTCAACCTATGCACCAACAGCTTCATCTTGCCTTTCAACTTCGCCATTCATATCCTTTTACATTATTCAAAATGGTCTCTGTCACCTTCGCCTCCCTCGCTGCTATTGCTGGCTTTTTCGCTCAGGCCGCTCTCGCTGCCCCGTCTCCCACGGTCGACACCGATGGCGCATTCGTTAAGCGTGCTGCTAGCTGCACTTTCCCCACCCCTCCCAAAACTTCGAGCTTGAGCGCTGCGAAGGCCATCACTGGCACTTTCGACGGTAAAGCATATAGTCAGCATATTAAAGAGATTCCGTATTGACTTTTACTATTAGGTGGAAACGTCCGCTACGAGCGTGGTTCTGGTGCTTGCACAGGACAAAAGGAGGGCGGCGACAAGGACGCCGTTTTCATCCTACAGTCTGGTGCCACTCTTCAGTATGTATCATTTCCCCAACGATTGTCAGGTAATCCGCATACCGACAATACTTGAAGAAATGTTGTCATCGGTGCCAACCAAGCTGAAGGAGTTCACTGCCTCGGTCCGTGCACTATCAAGAACGTCTGGTTCGAAGACGTTTGCGAGGATGCTATCACCATCAAGCAAACCTCTGGTACCTCGACCATCTCTGGTGGAGGTGCCAAGGGTGCCAGCGACAAGGTCGTTCAACACAACGGTGGTGGTGAGTTTGCGTAATCAGTTGTAAGCGGCAAGATCCGGTCCAATTAACCGGTTCGTTTGCCTTGGCACTTGATCAGGAACCGTCGTCATTGATTCCTACTGCGTGCAAAACTTCGGCAAGCTCTACCGCTCGTGTGGTAACTGCTCCACGTAAGTTTATCCACGTCATCTGGTAGTGGGTTGGATTCTGACAGGGTATATGCGGCTATTTAGCCAGTACAAGCGCACCGTCAAGATCAGCAACATCATCGCCTCGAGCGGCAAGCTGCTTGCTGGCGTCAACTCCAACTACGGAGACGTTGCTACTATCAGCGGCAGCAACTCGATCTCAGGTGTCACCTCTATGTGCGATACCTTCCAGGGCAACAACAGCGGTGCTGAGCCGACGACCCTCACCAAGAACACGAAAAACGCCAAGTACGTATATGCATATTCTGAAACTCGATGGCATGCTCATATCATGCTCTTATAGCTGCGTTTTCTAAGTTGTTTGGTGGTTACACCGGTGGAAACATACGGCCTGGGGATGTCTTGTACATATGTTCGTTTCGCGAAATTTATTTGGATCTATGCTATGCTACATCGATCGTGCGGGTGTTCAGAGAAGGAAACCAGAGACGCTAAGACCTAGCCCCAGAGATGAAAAAAAAAAACAGTCCCTCAACGCCTCATTCCGTCCAACAACCCTTGAGCCATACCAATACCACCAACAACCCTCGTTTCTTTCATACCCAGCCCGACCTCTTCGAGTCCTCTCAACACTGGCCTATACACTTCCTCGCCAAACGGTCCGGCCACACCCCTCGCACGAACGCCTCCATCCAACACACGCAACGCAGCAAACGCAAGCGGCAGTCCAACCGTGCGGGACATGGCCGAGCCCTCGGTCGGTGAACCATATACGGCAAGAGTCGACGTATAAACCTCGGTTGTTACGGGTCCCGGGATAGTCGGGTCTGGACTGGGTGTTGGCACGGCTGCCACCGGTGCGGTGATTACTTCATGCGAAAGCAGAACAAGGTCACGCTCATGCGGTTCGTATCGGAGCTTGTGCGCCAGCAAGGTTGTAAGCGCATCGAGTGGTGTAACCGATTCTCTTGGTACAGGTGGCAAGCCAGATCCGTAAGCATTGCTACTTCCGTTTGGCATCGCACCAATCCTATGAGCGTCATGTCAGCACCTGGTTCTCGGAAAATAAAACATATTCAAACAAGATCTAACCATTGAAGGGCGGGAACAACAGTCTCAGCCTTCCCAGGTGCGAGCTGCGGAACGATGGCCGCAGCATCCTTGGCCGCAATTACATCGCTTGTAGCTTTCGACGCAGCACGTGCTACGAGCTCATTCCAAGACTCAAACTTGATCTTGTCGTCAGGGCCATTTTGCAGCAGCCCCAGCTGACGGAAAGCGTACAACATCTCTGAGAAACCTTTGTATCTAACGTCATCTATATTAGCACGCGTGTAATTGATTTAAGGCCCAATATAAACGAACCTCAAAGTACCCCTGAACAAGCTCTTCATGCCATCCACAATTCCAAACTTGTATGTCTCGGCGTAACTCAGACTATCTCTATTAGCCAAACCTTCAAGCGCGAACCCCTTGGCCAGGGGCACATCGGGGAAATACGATTTGAGAAGATCTTCGCCTGGAATTTGAATAATTTCATCCGCAAGCTTAAACTGGGCTGGGTTAAGTGCGGCTGAGAGAAGCCCCTTGGGCGTCCAGGAGAATTTCATTCCGAGCGGGACCTAGAGTTTGCGTGTTAGTCATAGGAGGTGGAACATTCCAACAGTATGGCTCACGTTGCTGTCCTCAGGTGCGGGAACACCTCCGCACCACGAAACAAATGACACAATCTTCTTTCCTTCCCGTTCGAACCGATCGCGCATCTCCATCGCGCCACAATGATCGATTCCAGGGTCCAAACCGATCTCGTTCAAGAGCAAAACATCCGCCGAGACCGCTCTATCCTCACAGTCAGTGACAGATATTTTGGTGGAAATAGAGCGAGACGTACTGTTCGTGCAGCGCTTTCATTCCCTCCGAGATATATGAAGCCGTGACAAGGTGACGCCTATGCTTCACACATTCCTCTGCAATCGGCACATGCATCGTTGCAGGTAACAAGCTGGTCATCCATGCCTCAGTCCCGTGTTTTTAAAAGTGAGACGAAAGCGTACCTAACAACAACGTCCGCGCCTCCAACCAACTCTCCAACCCGGCCCTTGTCCGAGACATCAAGCGAAACAACCTCGGCGTTTGGATGATCTCGAACAAGCGCACGAGCTTCAGCCGGATTGTTACTCGCTGTGCTCTAAAAGTGAGACCAAGAAATCTCAAGATATATGCGTAAAGGTGACTTACCGACAACCAACCGAACATCCTTGCGTCCAAGAAAAACGTCCACAGCCGGTCGAGCGACCATTCCAGATCCAAGCAAAAGAACCGTCTTCTTCCCATGACCACTCGAAGCAGCAGATCTAGAGTCGGAAGAGGGTGCCAAAATTTCAGAGGGAGTAACCGTGGCATCTGGGGCCTGACTCTCCACACCGGCCTTCACGCCCCCAACTTGCTCCTTGACTCCACCCTTTTGCTTCTGCTCGACCCAATACGCCTCGACGCGATCCATCAACCACGCATGCTTAGGTCTCAACACGCCCTTTTCAGCAATCGTCGCCCGATCCAGCGCATCCAACGCAAGCTGATGCCTCTCTCTATACTTTTCCTTGACATCCTTTCCTCCACGTTGGACGACCAAGGCCTTTAGATACGGCTCCAACGCACCCGCAAAGTGCTTGCTCGCATCCTTGGGAAGTTCAGCAGGAAGAATCTCGATCGTCATCAACTGCACACCGGACTCGTGTTGATAGATCGGGGCACAGATCGACGTTGGGTGCGTGACGAATTCGAGCCCTCCTTCGAAATCGCACGACACATCTGCGATTGCCCCGAATCGACCGGATCCGATTTGGGCGGCTTTCGCAACGACTCGGGGGAGTTCTACGTTGGAGATCAAACGGGGGAATGAATGTTTCCATCCCGCGCCATTTATAAGGAGAGACGTGTATGGCGCAATCTGGAGTTGGCATGAGGCATATGGGTTTATAGATAAATGGAGGCAAACCTACTTCGTCAGCAAACACACTCTTCCACTTTGTTGGATCCTTGTAATACGCTTCTCGGTCATACGGCTCGTTGTTGAGTCCACGAATATATTCCGAGGGCGGTAAATGGACGACGTAGATCTGATTTCCAAATCGAGTCGCAAATTAGACTCATGTGCGGGGAGCAAAGTCTAATTTCGATGACGTACCTTGTGCAAATCAGTCTCTGGAGAATAGCACACAACGTTAATGAGAAGCATAGTCGAGGACGGAAGAACACGAACGTTGGTTGGCGACCAAATTCGGCAAGTCCTTTGCCTTGACGTAAACGACTGGCAATTCTTTCAGCATCGCGAGAGCACCTTGCGCCACGTTTCCGTTCCTGACAAAGTGCGGGGTAAGCGATAAGGCATTGAATACAGAGATAAGAGCGACGCGTGCAGAGGTAAACAGAGATGGGAAGGAGAGATTGAGCAAAAGACCCACCCGGTGACTGCTACTACAAATGGGCCTAGAGCCGGGGATGTACCTGTGCTGGAAATGTGCTTTCCGACTCGTCGAAGCGAGGCGCGCATGTCGTCTAGTGAAGGATGGGTATATGGTCGAGGGAGATACTATCACAGGTATCATTAGTGCCAATTTCTAGTTGTCTAATTCGGTAGAACTCACCAAGAAAGGCGACGCAACTCCTTTCTGCAGGTCGGCATGCGCGCTCGTGATGAGGCCTTCAACTAGACCAGCCGCACCAGCATACCACCCAAACGCAACGACTCGCTTGCCGGTTTCTCCATCCGTCAAAAGCTCGTAATCGATCAAGCGAGCCTTGTTGGCGTCACCTAGGAACTGAGCGAGGAGTGGAGTATTGTACGGTTGGCCTTTGGCGGTATGGCTGAACATGAGATGCGTCCTGTTTGGGTTGGAAGAGATGCATTCCGAGCGGGGTACTTCTTTGATCCCGAGAATGATATCTGCTGGTTCGAGCGCGTTCGAGTTTGCTGGGACGAGACGTGCTCCAGCCTAGTACGTACTCGTGAGCTCGAACTGAATAAAACTGAATGAGAGCAGCTCACCTTTTCGTACTCTTTATTCCTATGCACCCTCCTCTCGCACTCTTCGACAAGTACCTCGGCCCCGAAATCTTCTACAAGCTCTTCGACCCCATCGGGCGTCAAAGGCGTCCGCCGCTCCCAAGTCCGTGCTGGGTCTTCGCGTCGCAGTCCGACGACAACTTTGCCCTGGGTCGAGAGGAGTCGGGTGCTGCGTCGAGCAAGCGGGCGGGTGCGGTTGATGGTGTGCATGATAGGACAGAAGATGGCGGAAAGGAGGAACGTGGCCGAATATATGTCACGACGCGCCCTCCGGAGCTTGGTCACGATGCGCATCCACGTGATTTTGATCGGCGTCCATCAACCACGCCACCACTCTTGGCCACACGTAATATATCAATCTAAGCCGATATATGTACTCTACTCAAAGCTACCTAATTCTTCAATTTTACTTGTGAGAAACGACGTAGGGGAGAAAGCGCTCATTCACGCATCCCACACGACACCTCCCTCGACGTCACCGCCTACTAGGTCCGGCACAAGAGCAACCACGTGGAGACATCATATGACTCTCGTAACGAGCACATGTCAAATTATACGGTGAACTCTCACTAGACTTTTCTAGAGATCAATTATTGTAAGTATCATCGCCGTGTAGTCAGGTAACCCCAACGCGTCTCTTTGCCACCACGACCTACGCAAGCCAGTCATTCGGGGAAAATCTATTTGGGATGTTCGGATAATGAGATTTAGCCACTCATCCTGCTTCTATGTTTACTCTCCAAAACTTGAAGGTCTATCGCACTCGCTTTGCCATCCTCCGGCCGGTGAAATGAACTATGGGCTACCCTGTGGAAATGCCTGAACTCTAGCAAACCAACACCATCTTGTTTCGATCCCACATATGCCCGTGACTATCGCAAGCTTCTTAAACACAACCGCCACAGTGCCGGGATCATACTCCCACCAGAAGAGACTACAAACGCCGTTTGATCTCATTCCCACCACCGCGAATCTGCCTGGGTGGGTATTGACTAGTTGATTTGTGACCAATTACTGACGAAGGTAGCGCAAGAAGCCCTCAGTAGCCATAAGACCGATTCAAATATGAAAACAAGTCGATGGATCAGAGTGACCATGTAGGTCCGCCGTATGCACTAGGCTAATTTCAGCCTCAGAGCCGCTCTGCAATCACTGTTTTTCATTTCGAACGAAATATCGCCCCTTGTAATACTTGTGGTCAACGTTTTGCTGAACTGTTTTCGGTTAAGAAGTAATGTGAGTCTTCATTTGTTTTTCTTGTCTTTTATGCTAATGTCTAAAGCATAGTATAATCCCAAGGTGGGAGGTGTATGAATCCTGACCTTGCTACTATAACTCGAGGATCGTATATCAACTGAAGTGAGCAAAGAAACCTAGAATCCCGTTGCGGAATTCCCCTCGATATATGTTTGTCACTACATAATATGCACAGTGCTTCCTATAACAGCATGAGATAAAGTAGTACACCAGTATGATATCATCTTGCACTCGCTCAAGAATGAGATGCGCATATACCCAGTGTTTGTACCGACTAAGGCGGCTCTAAAACTCAACAATGTCGATCGCTTATACAGGCGGAGTTTGTAAATAGTTGAGGGTAGAAACAGAGACTTTATGGTCGCAGTCACGCTTGTGGATAACATCGGCCCAGCCGGTAGCCTTTTAACTTCTACCCAAGCATACAACAGACTTACGCATACAGTTATTTAAAATAAATGATTCAGAAGCCAAAACACAGGTCGCCAGGCTCCGCTTCAGACAAGTCAAGCACAAGACAAACAAAGCATGCGAGTGAACAAGCAAATCTCGACGGAGCGTCCTGTTGGTCTAGCTTCAGGTTCAACGTACTAACGCACATCTGGGGCCGACTTGGCGACACGGTGGGTACTCGAGGGCCACACGCACGAGTGCGATAGGCTGAGATATGCGGGCCTCTATGAGACTGGCCGCATCCTAGGTCCACACCTTTATGTCGGAGTCGTTGATGCCCCCTCGGTGCGTCGATAACCTCGTCTCTCCGTCCGTCCAGAGCTCCGGTCGACTCGTCGATGATCGCCCTGCTTGCTCGCGTGCTCCATCCACCCTGAGCCTTGAATCGAATCACCGACGTAGGTACGCACTTGGACACCCTGGGGGGCCGAATCAGACTCGAGCTCGATATGAGATTCCGATAGTCGGGTGGCGAGGGACGCGACCTCTTCGTCCTCGTCTCCCGACTCGAATGTGAGGTCGGGTGTAAGGGTGGGTGTAAGGGTGGGGTTTACCGGCAGCACCGGAGATCCAGGGGCCGGGGTGGTTGGGACGGAGAGGAGCGGGGTTGGCGGGGATGCTGTCTGCGTAGCAGGTGGGGCACGAATCGAGCGGGTGTTTCCGAACCGGTTCTCCAGCTCGACAACCGATTCACTAGACACCGAGTCGCCCAGGTAAGCGTTGATGAAACGGGCGAGTCTCCCTACGCCGCCCGAGGTGGCCGAGCACGAGGGACTCGGAGAGGTTGGTAGAGTCGACAGGCCCGTCTCGGACGGGACGGAAGGCGGGCTACGAGGCTGGAAAGGGGGAGTCGGGCGCTCGATAACACTCGTGACATCGTTGCTCGGCTGAAATAACGTAGCGTCAGTAATATTCGTAGCTTATCCATGAAGGTAAATATACCTTGTACTGGAGATGAAGGAGTGAATACAGGCGGTATAATGGCACAACTATAGCCGCAAACAGCTCGATTGTGATAGTAGCTGCCAATACGCATCCCATAACGCGCGTAACTAACAAGAAGTTCAGCGTCAGATCTTTGGGAACGAACAACAATCACTTACCACGCGTCCAATAAAAGATAATGAAGACAAGAGGCCTAACGACATGCACAAGCCACTTGAAAACTGTTTATTCTGAAAATTTGGGATGGGTGAATCGCGTCCGTGCTGGGTAAATGCGCCAGCATTCGGAGGAGTTACAGAGTGGGTAGTTCTGAAACGGGGCCACTAACATAGCCAGGAATTTTTACATTTTGGTGATACCCGATGGAAGTTAAAAAGTATGCGCACTGATCTTTTACTCACTTTGAAACTTGCTCTTGAATCTGAGGAAATGTGTAAAAATCTAACCTATGCTCGGGAGTGTGAAAATTTCTGATCATAATCTGAAAATTGCACATGAAACGGGCGTACAGTGATAGCATGTGCTTGAACAACAGCCGGCCAGCTTGACGAAGCACCAGATACAGCCCGGAGACGATAAGTCGTACCGAAAGCCGAACCAGGGCGGTTCACAAGTATTTGAAAAGTCGAACCAGTAGAGGAGTGCATTCACAGACGGCGCGTCGAACGAATGACGTAGCTCCGAAAGTCGCTGGGTCAAGATGTCCTCGCGTAGAACCAAAGAATGACAGTATACTTGACGACCCTATCAATGAGATCTAATGAGCTTTCAAGCGATAGAACAGGAAACAATAGACGTACTGTGCCACTTCATGACGTGGGATATTGTTCACGTCGAAGACGTACTTGAGTGATACAACGAGAACCACCCAGTCTTCAAGCCTTAACGAGAGAAGCATGCGCGCCAAACTCGAGATTACCGAGAGATAGGCATACGTAACGACGTCAACGCCAAGTACTCCCAGTACGATTGTCTTCAAGGCGCAACGCCACATGATAATCAAACTGAGCAGTCCGACGAAGAAACTGAGGGGATATCTTGAAATCCTAAAGCGGAAATAGCACGAGGCGGTTAGAAGCAGGCAAACACCCAACATAAAATACGCACGTTGGCCAGACGCTAGCTGGCATTGTAACATCGAACCCATAAATCATAACGCAAGTCATGACATGGGTCAGTGCGCATGTCCAAAAGCTTGAGGCGAGTAGCGAGCAAGGCTCGACCAAGTATTGGCGGAAGTGAGCCCGAAGGCTCAACCGCATTGAAAACAGAAGCGTGACGAATCTAAGCAAGAAGTGCAGTTAGTTGTAAGCATCGTGGCGAAACAAAACTTTGATTACTTGTGCCAGCGGCCCGCGAGAATACGTGAAACAACGAGCAGGCTGGTGCGAGTGACGATGGTCTTCAAGAGCCAAAACAAGAGGGCGAGACCGGCAGAGAACAGCGAGCGAGGGGTGATAAGTCGGCGACCGGACTGCCAGACCTGGGAAAGCCGAGCCACGCGCACACTAATGGCATCGACCAGTAAGTGGCGACGAAGCACCGACGGGGCATATTACCATGTAAAGTAGGCATATGCGGGGTATTTTGTCACGCTAGGTAAATATACGCGTTAGCCCGTACTCGAACAATTTTGGAGGATTGAGAACGTACCCGACAAATGCGTGGACATAAGGCACGAGGCCCGGCAGAGAAAGCATGATCGCAGTCAGGGCAATCGCGACTAAAAGCGTAATGAGAGTCATGATCGAGGTGATAATTCTTGATGAAGCTATTCGAATTCGAAAGTTCGGGCGGGAGAGTTCGACGAGGGTCGCAGTTGAGAAAAAGTCGGTGAGGCCACCCTGAAGTGTGAGGTCGAGAGCACGACCGCACGACTGAGAAGAAAGAGACGATGACGGTCGGGGGGAGAAACCCCCCCGAGCCGGATGCATACATGTGTGACTATATACACATCCGAGACACACGTGATAGCCCCTATCAGGCGGCTCCGCCGCCCAACACACCTTCTCATCTCTTATAGCACTCACCCATACCACAAGTTCACGGTTTAGTAGACCATTCGGCATGATGAAATATCTAAAAGACCATAAGCCGTGGGAGGTGCATATAGTCTTGTGCGGGATTGCCTAATTCGGTGACCTCAAACGCCAAGACAAGTGGGGATCGACGCACCCCGACTAAATATCACCATACGTCATGTCGCGGGGTGTTGATGTCTTGTACTAGTACAGTCCTTCTTGACACAGGGCGACATCCATTTCCTAGGCTCTCCAAGATGTGAAAACTCTTGTAGGAGGCGGCCCTCCGTATTCGGGACGCGTAGCATACACATGCCCAGGCTAGTACCTATGGACTCTTTTCCCAGGCGAAACCGCCCCAGCATACGAGCCTAAACCGTTTAACACCAAGGCAGTATGTCTTTATGCCCATCATAACTATAATCAATGCGAACGTACATTCCGCACTTGAACCCACATATGAATTTCCTTGTGGCTATGGCCTCGGATTCGGCCCCAACCCATTCGTCCCGCCCCAGAAACTTGAAATCGAATCCACCCCAGTCCCGGACTACGACAAACTACCACCTCTTGACGAAACAGATCTCAGCCCGATTATTTGCGGCCCCTAACCCTTGCCTTTGTTCAACTCCCAGGTCTGGAGGCTTATTGATACGAGAGGTGCCCTCTATCTCAGTCCGGAGTGCTTGCTCAGTGTTTGGTTGATTCGTTTACGACTTGGACGCCAGGCGAGAGGCGCCTTCGGGCGTGGCGTTTGCGAAAGGTTATAAACCTATGGAGTCTTCTAACTTTTCAGACTAATCGGAGCAGTCATATTAGACTCAATTTTAAACCAATCATATTTCGCATCATACACCAAACGGAACGTTCAGCGACGCGTGAACAAAAGGGGCATGAATCCCGGCTTGGCTGCAAGATAGTAAGACGGTCGCTTTAGGAAGCGCTCTCGCCGCGCCTGTTAGTAGCGAATATCTAAGTTACTATACAGCGAAAATTCAGTCACTGCTCTTACCAAAATGGATTCACCGGGTATAGATTTGAACTTGGTCGAGTCAACTGATATCTTATAACGAGCCAGGACAGTAGCCAGAACTGCGACGGCTTCAGTCTCCGCAAATCTTCAGGCCAATGAGGATCTTGAGTCTACAACAAATGAGGCTGGAAACACGTACTTTCTGCCTATACATGACCTTCGCCCAACCCCGAACGATAAGAATGCATCTTTGTTGTACGGCTCAGTAAACCTCGTTGGTCGAAATTCCTCCGGTTCCGGCCAGTATCTCGCTATATTGACAACGTTTTACATCACGTTGTTAAGATTAAGCACAGAAATAACTTACGATTGTGATGCGTAGCTACATGAGAAAATACGACCGTTGATCCAGCGGGAACAGCAATGTTTTCCCGGTCATTCTCGTCGGTGCCGGACCCATTGCGAGCAACACTTATGACTGTATCTTCTGCCGTAATCTTCTGTATCTGGGGGAGCTATAATTATGCGATCAACAAAGCGATATCAATTTAATTACGGATTCGAAGCACTCACTACTGGGTATAAGCGTAGGGATTCCATGAATATACCAAACACAAGCTTGAGTTTGCTCAAATCTGAATAATCCTGTCCAAAGCTCAGGTGATTGGTATAGTTGAAGTTGACAGACGCTTACAACGCTCTTGCGCCCTCCCAGGACGGAACTAATCTGCATATACGCCTCTTGTTGAATTTCCGGATACAAGGCAAGGAGGCCAAAGCTGAAACTGAGTGCATGTGACGTGGTCTGGGGAACATTGCTATTAGATTTGAGATTTATCGCTAACCGAAAACCTGCCTCATGACCAGCAAACAAAAATAGAAATGCGTTGCCTGTATGCGTCGAGTTATCATCTACCCCGACGAGGAATTTAAACCAACGCCGCGCTCACCAACAACTTCCTCATCCGCTAGCCCCTCACCCTCTTCGATTTTGGCTTGCTTGCTGGCTGATACCATGATGTTGAAGAGATTATCGGCTGGAGCTGAAAGGACGCCTTTTGTGCGCATCATTTCCTCATCTAATCTCCCCTGCATGCTGTAAGAAGCTAGCATGTCGTGGAGGTATTTCTAACGCATTATCAGAGCTTAAAATATCTCAGAACGCACAAGTTAGCTTGCCTTGTAGTCCCTGAAACCAGTCGCCACGCCTCGAGTGGCCGCTGTCCATCCTTCGGCCCAAGGCGGTACGGCAAGTCTTAAGCCCCGAATACTCAGTACGTGAGAAATATCTCGAACGCAAAATAGAAATACCGCAGAAGCATTTGCCTGGACACCACGGTCAGTGCCTTTTGGAACGAGGTGTCATAACCTTTCGGAGGAGACTTGGATTCGTCCTCGTTCCAGGAAAGTCGCTGACCCAAAGCTGCCGAAGAGATGACCATAAGAGCAATCTGAAAAAAATTAATTTAACTTCATCCTTAGAATTGTTGGAATGCGTTTACCTTCTCAGTTGTGTCCGTGATTTGAGGTATAGATACGACACGACCTTGTTGTTCATTCCAGTAATCCAATAATTGCTCAGTTACCAGTACGGTTTCTGAGCAGACTACCTGCAGATTTTTCTGGGAATGTCCAGGGAGAACATAAGCTAACTAGTCTACAATATTGAGGGCTAGTAAATATAATCACCTCTGTAAAAGCTCTTTGGCTGATTTTGCGATGGTGCTTCCATCTATCTCCTTCCAAAGTCGATACGTTCGGTCCAAACAGACCTAGAAAGTCTTTGGCGAGTTCAACATCTTGAAGAACTGCTGACCGCGGGCGCGTTGCCTCCTATACCAAAGTTAGATATGGACAGTTGAGGGTGAAATAGACTGGATACTTTAATGGCCTGAGGATCCGCAAGAAAGATTGTAGGACAATTCGGCGCAGTCAATGCCATTTGAATATATCCATCTGTTCCCGCTTCGATATAATCTAGAGGTTTAGAGTAAGCATGTGTTCGACTCTTATAACACATGATTACCAACCCTGATGCTTTGCCTCGTACGGTCGGCCACTACCATATACAACCCAGGGTATTTCGGTCCATGTTGGAATCATAATCAGGCGCCAGGCGGCCCTGGGACATCACGGATGAGCCGCATAGACAAGCATAACCGATAGGGACGATTCCTGCACTCACGCATCGTGAAAGATCCAGTACTTATGTGCCTTTAGTCTCCGACCAATCCATATGAGCTGGCCGAAACGAGCAAGAACAATCGACCCTAGGGATATGCACGCGATACCCAGCAATGACATAATGATAGATTCACGAGGGTTTGATCTTTGTAGATGGGGTGGTAGATAAAGAGACACCTTTGCGACCAGGCTGTTTTATATCTCGCGCGCATCACCGAGAGGCCCGCTTGGTGGAGGGTTCTTGGCTACAGGATTCATGCTGTGCATCAGCTCTTGGATCAACACCCATATTGCTAATCTCTTCGACAGAAGGGCAAAGCATGAGGTGATTGGGGTAGTGGTCGTCGAGTAGGCGTTTACATTCTGGCGTGTCGGCGCTTAGTCCAGGTTCATTACGAATGTATTCAAGCGAGCCCTCCAATATCCTATTATACAAGTTCTTAAGGCTTACAAGATTCAAGCACGTCTCTTGAAAACCAGAGGCAAGTTCTCCGGTGCGATTGTGATATGATAATTCGGGCGTAACAACCGCTCCCGATGCGCCTGCAATAATAAGCCTTAAGTACGATGATATGGTGTATGTGATGCCTAATGCGTACCTGGAGACTCTCCCCTGGAATAGTTTGAAACTTGGTGTGGTCCACCAGTATCTCATACTTCGACAAGATAGTAGCTAACACCGCGGCACCTTCAGTCTCGGCGAATCTATTGATGTGAATTAGTCAAGTTTTGGACACAGAAAAGACGGAGCTTTTCACTTTCTGCCAATACAAGCTCTACGCCCGACTCCGAACGCCAGAAATGCGTCCCGATTGTAACTATCGGTGAAACGTGCAGGCCGGAACTCTTCTGGTTCGGGCCAATATTGCGCTTGTATCCGGACGTCTAGTAAGTAAATGGCGCTGCCCGCGAGACATAAACTCACGGTTATAATGCACAGCAGTGACAGCTATAACAGCTCGAGATCCAGCCGGAAGGAAGATTTTTTCGCGCATACTCTCGTCCGTACCAGGACCATTTCGTGCAACAGTCAGAACCGAATCTTCCGCCACAAGTTTGGCGATTCTTAGTGCCTATCCGAGGGTCAACATGTATTTATCCCCGTTAGGCTGTGGGAGCTTACCACCGGGTACATGCGAAGAGACTCAAGCAAAGTTCCTGTTGCAAGCTTCAAGTCGTTCATGTCGCTATATTCCTGCTTGTAGGATATTGTGTTAGTGACTCTAGACGTGGGTCCCAATACGCAATTACCAAACGTTGGCGTGAGCCGAGTGTCTGCTTTATCTGCGCATATACCTCGTTCTGGACCTCTGGGTGTAAGGCCAACAGCCCGAGGCTGAATGCAAGGGCGTGGGCAGTTGTCTGTTACAACGATGCATTAGTTTGTGTTTTTCTTAATTTCCAGGCGGTTTGTCTCACCTCGTGCCCGGCCATGAGAAAGAGGAAGATATTTCCTGCGATCTTTGTCGTTAGAGCCTACAAACTGCTTACTTTGATGTTATACCCACCCATCGCTTCTCTATCTGTGAAGGCTTTGCCATCCCCGGGTGTTTCACCTTCGCTGGCCGCCATGATAATTTCAAACAAAGTGTCGGTAGGGGCTTGTGCAAGTGCTTCCGTTCCAGTTAGATCTTGGTCAAGCGTCCCCTTGCGTCTATATATTGTAGCCATATCTTGCATATATCTCTAAAGCGTATCTCGTCGATTTTAGGCGGGAGGTAATCAATGATTCAACTCACTCCAAATTGCCTAAACCCAGTAGCCATGGTTTGGGTGGCCTCTGACCATCCTTCAGCCCACGAAGGAGTTAAGGCTCTGGTGGAATACGAAAATTAGAGGCAATGCGAATAGAAAAACAACTCCACCTCGTAAGGACTGTCCTAGCAACGATGGTGATAGCTTGTTGAAATGAAATTGTATATCCGGGTGGCGTTTTCTTGTTCGAGTCGTCGTCCCAGGACATTCGTTGGCCAAGCGCAGCAGACGATATAACCATGAGTGCAAGCTAAAACAGACAGCTAATTAAAAATAGTACCCGGTAGATGAGACAAGTATCTGACCGCTTCGGTGATCGTTGTTATTTGAGGCACATGCACCTCCCTCCCATTTTGAGAGTCCCACTTTTCGAACAGCTTTTCCATAACGAGTACGGACTCCGACCAGACTAGTTTGGCGTTTTCCTATACCTGCGTGAGGGCTGGCCGTACGTGTAGTGGCGACGAACTCACCTCTGAGAAGGCTTTTTGTGTTATTCTTCGATGACGTTTCCACTCGTCACCTTCAAGTATCACCAGGCTTGGACCGTACGTCCCAAACAGCTTCTGGACAGCTTTACTATCTTGAATAAAAGGGGCTTTAGGGCGAGTCATTTCCTGTAGATAAGTCAAAAGGTCAACCATGGTTTGACCGGAATTCGTGATATTTACTTTGATGGCTTCGGGGTCCGCGATAAAGGTAGCTGGACAATTTGGGTCTTCGAAGCATACTTGAGCGTAGCCTTCCATTCCCGCCTTATCGAATTCTGAGAGAATTGCTATCTCAAAGTATTCAATTCGACGATCATTCAATTCTTACCAGAATGCTTAACTCTCAGCGGATGCATGTTTCCGTGTACCACTCCAGGAATGTCGACGTAACTTGGCACTAGCATACGCCAGATCGTTCTGGACGTATCATTTACAGGATGTTAGGAGTTAACATGGAATATAGTATGGCTTATATCGTCTTACTTGTCGGAACAAAGCATATAGCTATACGCCTTAAGACGACGACCCATCATTATCATTTGCACAAATCGGTATACCATGAATGAGCCAGCACAAGCCAGCCCGACCGGGACGAGAGACATGTTCGAGGGCGGAGATTAGACGAAGTGGCCGCGTCTGACGGCTCGTAAACATATTTATAAAACGTACCCCGCCCCGACCGAGGTCGTGATCGGGCATCCAGAACCACAGAGGCAGTGCTTTGAGCATCTACGTCACGTCATGTGACCAAACACGTCCCTTTCAATTGCCACCATGTCTGCTACCCCTTGCCACATCTGCTGTTGCCCTCGAAAGAGCTGTTTTAAGCATCGCGAGTGGGTGCCTATGCTATGGCATGCATAGAAGCTGTTTGTTTTGGTTGTTTGTTTACCACCAAGCTATGGTCTACTCGATTTACTAGACCATCCTCCGGCCGGCCCCGAAATGAAGTGGCAGAATTATATTAACTGTTCTGAGGGAAATCATCTCATCTGTATCGATCCACCACCACCAGCTGCCCCATTAAACTATCTGCTATGGCTTTCACAATTGCTAGTTTGCTAAACACCCCAGAGGGCTCAACCATACTTGGGGTGCGTCTTGGTACAAACTTTAGGAACATATGAGGCGCGGCTAACCTGATGACCGTAGAAAAAACGTCGCACATGGACAATGTCTCCCGAAACGAGCGATAGCCCAAATAAGAGGCGCAGACTATACGCTACGCCAGACTGCATATCAGTTAAAGTCGAAGAGCTAACTCTAGAAGTATGTCTCTACAGATCCAATCTAGTTTTTCCGTTGACCCAATCTCGTTGTCTCTTAGCTCGAGTCTCCCTACTCGGAGCGTCTTACCTATACATATCCAGGATGGTGCTACTGGCTTCCACCCCCGGGAGAACCAATCCCACCATACGAGCCAGTACTAGTCGATAACAATACGGTATGTCGAGCCATAGCCACTAATACTCTGCAATACCCAAACTTATTTTGCATAGTATTTGTTCAGTCCTCGCGGAGCGGGTTTGGGACTCGGGCTCGGCATCATTGCGTCGTTCGAAACAATTGACGTCGAAGAACCCAAACTCGATTATGCTCGTCCCAGTCGTCACCCCTTTCCAAATTCCTACGCCAACTTGATATCCTCAGCTAAATTTATGGAAATCGACCCAAGCCCCCGCTACGTGCCGCCTAGCCCGCTTGACCTCCTTACTCGATCCCTCGTCCAGTCATTCGTTGCGTGGCGACAAGTTATTGAACCTCCCGAGCTTGAATCTAAACCCGAGCCCAATGTTAACGAAGCAACCGACACCTCGAATCTACACAGATTTCCATTCTGTGTGCCAGAAGAACTTAGTCCACGTTACGTTCCTCCCAGTCCGGTCGAGGTCATCACGCGGTGCCTGTTGGAGTCATTTGCAGCTTGGCGTCCGAAAGAGAGATACGACGTCCTATGAGGCTTCTCATTAATCATATCGCACTTAGATGTCCTTTACAATACTATAGAATTACATTTGCACGAAGCTTTGTTCCCCAGTTGGGTCCTGGCGGACTATGGCCTATAGGTTCCACCTATACCCGACATCTCGCAAGTTATATTAGCCTGATTCAATAATAGTGCACTGATAAGAGCTATTTTATGATACAAAATGAGATATATACCTCGGAACTAGGGGTTTGACAATGCGTCACTTGAAAGCCAAGTGTGTCGATCAATCATGTAATATGAGGTAGCCACAACAACTTACATTTGGCCTGACTGCTGTCGGTACTGAACTGATATGAATACATATATAACTTCATAATGGTATTATTGTCCTGAAAACTTACACAATCTACCGATTGTTATTCTTCTCAAATACGCTCAGTCTTTACCTCACCTTGCTCATCGACCCTACACAGGAACTATCAAAATCCGCTTGCAGGTGTGCGCATATAGCCGAAGTTATAACGTCGGTCATCAAGAGAGATTAAACTAGAGTCGAGGGTGCTTGTAAACATGTGTGTTGATGAATCTGTGATATGGGTTGCTTGGACGCAAGCGTTGCACGTGTACCGAAACGCTACACTATGGTCACAGCGCGCGCAGTTATGTCCCAATCACAATCATGGTCCAATTCAAGCTTTGAACAAGCAACTATTATTATCACACGTTTTGTGTAACCGCTGCTTGATGGCTTTACTGAATACGATAACGAGCTGCGGCATTACCCGAAGAGGCTTTCTCAGGCAGATATAAACCAGGGTGCGTTAACTACAGCTCAGTAGCTACCTCGCAAGATCCTACCTCAGTCGTACTACTTTGTTGGACCTGTGATTAGTTGATCAGCCACGATTTTGCGCTGCAGTGATGTCGCTCATATACCAGGTATTTAGCCTTTACTCTTTTTCACTGCTTTCTTGACGAAATCGATTGCCCATATTTAGATCTTGACCCCCCGGCCTAAACTGGCCGCCAACAGCGTACATAGCGCACAAATCAAACCAAAGAAGAGCCGCCGGTCAGCTCAGACCGGACCCGACCGAATATCAGCCGAGCGGCGCTTCGTAGAAGGGCTGGGTTACATTCGTGCCGATGCAATACCATCCCGACCAAACCGGACTAATAGTGCCGACCCAAGTCACATACGGCTATGAAGGATCTTGAAGTAAGCTTGTTTTTTAGTATCATTTCCATATAGTCGGCCAACAATCAAAATAGACTGGATGTGCTAGTATGATGGCTTGAACACCTTAGCAAGTCGGAACAAAAATATAAACAAAATACATAAATAAAAATGAGCGGTTGATTGACTTGTAAGGCGAACCATCAAACGAGAAGCCAGAATTCCACCCGCATTCAGTGATGGGATAGTAAATCAAAACGTAACATAAAGTTCTTAACTTGGTCAAGTCGCGGCACGACGGGACGTAGGCTGTGGAGGAGGCATCGCCGATACTCGGCCGGCAGTAAGCCAGTTCAGGTGACCTTATTGACCATTAATCGTGCCACGACCATCGTCCCACATTCTAGTAAGTTGAACTGGTCTTCGTTCTCTCTTCTTTCTCCAACCCGCCTCCCACTTGTGTGCGCTGTTCCCTACACGCGTCGTTTGTTCTCTCCGGGATGGTACCACGTCCAGCCGTCTCTGTGTGAGTTAGATTACCTGTTTTATAGATAGTCCCTTTTGGGTACCTTTGACGTGTTTAATAGAATGGGTCGAGCAGGTGCGTGACCACCCATTTTTATAGAGCGTTTGCTAAGCGCCAAGTGGTTGCTTTTGACCAAAAATCACGCGTTTTATCAAAAGTGAGCTATAAAAAATAGGACTTCCACCTAACAAACAAGTTTTCTGACCGCCAGAGAGCGTTGCAATTCCACTCGTAGCCTGGGTGGGTCCGGCCCACGCTTTGCTCTTCCAAGCCACCGCGAAAGCCATCTCGGATTGAATTATGTCACATACGCACATTATTGAATCGATTGTTTTATCTCATATCTATTCTAGCGTGATGACGCCAGCGAACGACCCGGTCGAGTATGATGTTCTACTTATATTGGCTGTTTAGTCCCGGTCTTCTCTTGTCTGACCCCTTGTCCGTTCTTTGACTTTTCTTTCTTCCCCCCTTTTTTTTACCAGCCTATTCTACTCTAGGTGTCGTACCAAGTCCCCTGTGAATTTTCTGGGACGTTTAGTGCTCTCAATGTCAAACGAGCATTTATTATTGTTGATGCTCAGTATCTACGATTCTCCTTATCTATTAATCCAAGCTTGTAGACCACGCATATACGCAACATTTGAACTCTTGCACGCAAAGAGTCTCATTTTTCAATCTTAAAATGTAAGCAACGCAACCTTTTCAAACGGATTGCCCACAGAAGTTCAGACACAGCCGCTGGTACGGGACATATCTTGTATCGGTGCGGCTGAAATTAAGACTCGCACCGACAGGCGCCCTTCCATCATCATCGATTGCAGGCTGCGTCCGACATTGCCGCGCAGCGTGCTAAAAACAACACAAGGGCATGTTAATACATGCGCACACCTCGTCCTTAGCATCTGTAGTACACCAAGGGACCGCGCGCTCTTCTTTTGATGCCTTGCTATATTTAACGAGCTACTAACGCACACTATCTAGCCTTCGTTATCGGCCTAGTGTACGGTCGAGTCGTCTCACTATTTGATTTATGTAAGCCTGCACCTCTTTGCAGAGATGAGTCGTACAGATCAGATAATAACGACTGAGAAACGCTTGGAATTAAGGCGTTGACTAGTCGTAGCATACACTCAAAACAACGGTCTAACCCATGTACTCTTTACAAAAGCCAACGTCCAAGAAAGAATTATGAGAAAATAATGAGGGATTTCGCTGTGAAGGCAACTTCGTAACGCAGAATTTTGCCTAGACCAACGCTACGCAATTGCGCATGTCTGGCCACCACCGGTGCCACCTGGCTCCATGTAGAGTGGATCGTCCGGGAGTTCATCGACAGGATCTGGTATGCAAACGATGTCCATGACGGAGTACTTGCTGTAACAAGTGTGTAGAGTGTGGGTAGAGTGTGTATGCAAGCTGGGGGGGGGGGGGGGGGGTGCGGGTATGGAGTACTTTAAGTCTAGAAGGTGATGAGCGTGGTCTTTATATATCCAAATCCGAAAGCGATTTCGTACGGGCAAGGATGTGGGATACGTTGCTAATACGGGCCTTGTTCAAGGAAACACCCCGCCTGTCAGATCCAGGTTCCGCATAACAACCTGTCATTTCAATTGAAGCCCCGAGATACAGAAAATAAAGTTAGCGCTCAAAAACCTCATGATTCGAAGGCTATGTTGCAAACGGATTCTCCACGCGGATTCAGACACAGCCGCTGGTACGGGACATATTATGTATCGGTGCGGCTAAAATGAAGACTCGCACTGACAGGCGCCCTTCCATCATCATCCATCGATTGATTCCGCAGGCTGCGTCTGACATTGCCATGCAATGTACTAAAAACAACACGAGAGTATATACACGCGCAAACTTCCTCCTGATCCTCTGTAGAACACTAAGGAGTGCTGTCCTTTCGATACATGGCTGTATTTAACGAGCTACTCACGCGCGCTATCTGGCCTTCTTAAGTGCAGTGTACACTAGGCTTTGTCCCACTATTTTATGTACTGGAGCCTGTACTTCTTTGCAAGGGTGCTTCGTGCAGACCAGATAAAGGTGTCCAATAAATGCTTAGAATTGGCATATTACTATGTAAACGGCGTCCTGCTACATACGCCATTTAGAAAAGCCAACGTCCGATTGCAAGAAAGAACTATGTAAAGATGTTTGAGACTTAATTATAAAAGCAATTTTACAGCGCAGAATTTCGCACCCATTAATGCTACGCAATCGCGCATTGCGACCCCGAATTCGTGTGAGGGATACCATCTGCATCAACTGGATTGTCTGGGAGTTCATTGGCACGGTCTGGTATGTAAACGATGTCCATAACGGAATACTTGTTATAACGAGTATAGAGAGTGTAGGAAGAGTGTGTATGCAAGCAGGGAGGGATGCGGGTATGGGGCACTGTGACTTCTAGGGGGGTATAAACGTGGTCTTTATATATCCAACTCTGGAAGCAATCTCGTAAGAATAAGGACGTGGAAAATCTACTACGGAACCTGCCCGAGCAAAAATCCCGCCTTCCAGATCCAAATTCCGCATACCAGCCCGCGGTTTCAATCAAATGAGTCATGTTCCCAGTATATAGAAAGCAAAATTAGTCCGCAACAGCCTCGTGTTCGAAGGGTTCAGGCACCCGCCCGCCACATGTTTCTTCTTGCAACCAGCTGGGTGCCAATCTCCGATTTGGACTGTCTCCGAGTCTGACTAGATCGGATCGTAGATATTGCTCGACCATGAGTTGGAACCCTTTAGGCAACGGCAAACAATATTTGCCAACATCCCACGCTATTTTCCGTTCACGCGCTTCAAGAGGTCCCTATCTTTCAACTTCGCTGAGTCAAAAAGGTTGCGGGGAGCGTAGAGGCGGGTCACAGAACGTGCCCGTGAGTGCGGCCCTGCGGGTCCGAACGATTGAGGGGATACCGATTCTGGGCTGCGTTGTCTCACGGCTTACTTTGGGTCCCGATTCGAGGGTGAACCTTGAGCTACGTAAGAGAGAACTAGCCATTTCATGCCATGTATGCACCCTATCAGGCCGTTCTCACTCGCTTTAAGCCTGCTAATGTGCTGCCGGATTCATAATGATCTAATGCAAATCAATGTATTTGTGTGAACTTACGCGAATGCACATGACTATTCGCGGTTTTGTTTGCAACATATTGTTTTTAGTAAGCGACTCGCATGCAACATAATTTTATTTGCTTTAAGAGCTCATACTAGGAGAAACCACAGGACGAATGCTTGAACTTGCACGCGAGAAACTTAACCAAGGTCTTGGACCTGATCACATCTTGAGGCACGCCTGAAATTATTTAGGAGCAACAGTGTTGCACCTCACAAACTTCTTTCTCAGCGTGAAGCGGCTCTGTATAATGTCTGTGGTTTCGTCGGTTCCTATAGTTTCACTGACACACCTCACATGGATTGAATAGAGGTTTTGGAGCGGTGATTGCAATTGGCATATTCGCAGTATACAGTCATATACCATACACAAACATTACTTCAAAGCAATTTGGAAGATTCTCAGTCCAGAAAGTAATCATGAAAGCAGAAGTGCTTGTCAAAACGGTTGCTACGGCCCAGGCCTTTTCTTCGATGGGTTCCACACGACCGTGCAGGTTACAGAACCACATCCTGCGCGTCAACCGGGTCGTCCGGTTGCTCAATAGCATGCTCTGGTACGTAGGTGATGTCCATCATGCGATGCTTGCTGTGACGAGTATGTAGAATATGGGTAGGATGCGCACGCAAGATAAGAGAGATGTGGAGTTTGGAGTGTGATAACCATTGCGTGGTGGTATGCGTGCCTCCTATACCCAACTCTAGGAGTGAAGATGTGTAACGCTCGGAACTACGACGAAAGCTATGCAAACGAGCCCTTTGTGTGTCAGGTCCGTCCTGCGTATACCAAGGTGTCTTTTCAATTGAACGCTGTCAACCTGCCTAGATACAGAAATCAAAGCTAGCGCTCAACAACCTCGTGGCCCGAAGGATGTTGATCACTCCGATCCGGAATTCACTCTAGATAGTATGGTAAGTGTGCTCAATACATTCGCTCGTTGGTTGGCTGGGCGCCAGCCTGGACCCTTGTCTATTCCCGAGGTCGGCTGGACAGCAAGGCGCTATAACGCTCGGCGATGATTTGAAACATGCATGTTACCGTTTGCAAGAACTACCAACATCGCCGAACTCGCCAGCTCGTTTCCTGGGGAGCCTTCTATTCATCTGTTACTTTTTGAATAGCCCCAGATCGAACAGCTCATGAGTCAGTGTGGAACTAGAACCTGGGGCATCAATGGCGTTCATTAGATAAGATAAAGGATCCCGCCGTCACGTGAGTCGAGTACGTAAATAGCCACAACCAAGATTATATTTGTAATACGTATGTACTTGATCCAACGTAACACCGCCAAGGATCTTCCATAAGAGACAAGAGTAGACTAACAAGTGGCGAGTAACAAAGATGACGTCATAGAGTGTCTAGACAGTGAAGAACGGCTGCTCGGATTGCTGGGTCTGCTGCTGGCCAAATGGATTATGTCCTCCCACGCCAGTTTGCTGTTGATGCAGTCGCTGAGCAGTGTTCCCGTGTCCGAACCGAAGACTTCCGACATTTCCGAATGTGTCTTGACCGTCTTCCCTGTAAACAACAAAATAATTAAAATGTATTCGGCGAGATAATTGAAAGCCTCGAACCTGTTCGCGATTAGATGTGCAAGGTGCGCGTTGGCGCCATCGTTGGCCGGCGTTCGTCGAGAGTTCGCCACAGTGTTTTGTTGGGTAAGGGAATTCAAAGAGGGAGAAGGCGAGGCAGCAGGACGCTCGGAGATTGAAGGCATGGGCGACATAGCTGGTGCTGGAGCAGGGCTTAGTTGTTGCTGGGGTTGAACCTGGCCACCCATCATCGCGAACGGATTGTTCGAACCATACCCGGTGGGTTGTGCCATGAGCGGGCTGTGCATCTGCTGCTGAGCCATGAGGTATTGCTGCTGCTGCTGTTGTTGCATCAAGAGCTGTTGCTGGCGATTCCATTCGTCCTGTTGAGCCTGCTGTTGTGGACAAACAAGTCAGAAAGACGGGAAAATTCAGCCAAGGTGAAATACGAACCTGCTGCTGCGCCATCTGCTGTCGCATCCATTCCTCCTGCTGGGCCTGCTGCTGGGCCTGTAGTTGCGCTTGTTGCATAGCCTCCCACTCGGCCTGTTGGCGCAAGTACTGCTCCTGCATGGCTTGCTGCTGGGTCTGCTGCAAATACGGATTGAACGACGTAAACTGGGGCTGAAGCTGTTGTTGCGGCGCAGCATTAAAGTCGATCAACAAGTCGCCTCCGGGGTTTGCAGGAGCAGCGTTTTCGGCCTGGTTGTCGAACAACCCGCCGCTGTCCTGCAAAGCACGCTTTCGAGCAGCTTCGTCCGCCTCGCTCAAAGCGAGCGCCTTGGCCAAATCCTGCTCCTCTCCCTGACGGCGCTTCTCGTCGGCCAAGCTGCGTTTACTGGCCTCAATAGCACGACGCATCTCGTCATCCTCGCGACTCGGGTTCCCGCGAGACGGTCCGAGCATCTGCTGCGCGCGGCGCCTGCGCTCGTTTTCGTTCTCCATCGGGTCGTCGTCCTGACCGAATTCGCCAGTCCCGCCTCGAACCATTCGGTCGCGCATCGACGCGCGAGAGCGGCGTTCTTCTCGGAGGCGTGCATCGTCCATGAGCAGATTGGTGATGTCTTTGGCTTTCTGGCGGACATTAGCGCCTTGATCTTTGCCGTATTCGTCGACGAATTGGAACTCTTTGAGTGTCTTGATTACGTAGAGGTTATCTTTGAAATAGATGACGGTATTTTCAGACCCGGCATGGAGACAGTAGTCGAGCACGGTGAGCGCCTGTCACATATGAGTGAGCCATCAGAACCACATCGTACGACCACGGCCACCGAGCAACCCACCTTGAACACATGCCTCCAATTCTTTCCTTTGTCGTTCAATCGCTTGTCCAACATCTCCATGATCTCAACAAAATCATTCCTGCACAGAAAACACATCGGATCTCAGCAAAAAAGGCATTCCACCACGGGCCGAGATCACTCACTGATTGTATGTCATCTGCGCGATATCGTTCATCTGCGTGCCCGAGGGCCCCCACGGGTCGTTGGATGTTGCATCTCGGACCTTGGCCTGCACGTCCGAGTACCCCTTGGTGTAGTTTTTTGCTACCCGGAGAGCACCTTTTCCAAAGTGTTGCATCGACATTGTGTTCCCTAGTTCGGAAGCGTGGGCAAACTCTCTCGAATGGGTTTCAAAGGCGTAGTTTCAAAGTTGTTAGAATAGCCTAATGTACGGTCGACTCGTACAAATCTTGGGTAAGTTGGCAGGCGAACACAGCGATTAGTGTGAGACTGTGGTCAAGAGCGGTGGAGGCTGCGCTTCCACCTGACGAGGTCATAGCCATTACTAATCAGGGCGGGAAAAACACGGGTACATAACCAAACCCGCCATCAGCGAAAACAATACCATCATTTCGCACGACTCTTTGGACGGCGATATCGCACCGATCACCATTACAATTTTTATATTCAAGTAGTGGGAACAGAAGGAGAGGTCTCAGGATGAGGTTATCGCATTATAAAATCGCAAGGAGTCCGTTCCGCAAAGATGAAAATTCAAGCTTGAATGAATGGAGAATTAAACCAAGTCCAACGCCAAAAGTGACCACGTAGCGACCACTCCGATCAGTACGCCTGTACTAAGTTCGCCAAACGACGCAGAGAATTTACGACGCCTAGCAGGAGGAGTCTTAGCTTTACCCTGAGGAAAAGAAGTCAGACATTATGCGCATATTGATGCATGTAGGGAACCCGCCTGAGTTTCAGCTTTATCTTCCTCACTCGACTCGAAATCCGAGCGTTTGCGCTTACTTCGTGCCTAATGGATAACGTAGGTGACCACCATTGATCATTTAGCGAAAAAACCCGCTCACCAGTTGTGGTAGTGATTGTTCGGTCTCTGGGATCCCAGCTGTATTACGCCGCATAAGAATCTAGCTAAATCTATTAGAGATTAGATATGTACGAAACGTACCTATCAAATTTGGTTCCAAATCATCCCCAGGTAAGATTGGGACATCTTGATTTTCCGGATTACGAGACGCACCAGCTTCAGCGAAGCGCTCGATCTCGTCCGTGTCCAATATTCCTTGAGCTTGTTCTGCCCTTTGAGTAATCGCATTCTGTCATGAGCCAAAATTTCGATGTTATAAGCCCGTATTGAACACTTAAGCAGACGGAACTGAAAGTAGATACTTGCCTCTAGCGCGCCCAGCCCTTTCGTGTTCTCATCCCAAGTGTCGGTGTCCTCGACACTATGGTCGTTTGCGACGGCCTCGTTATGGATAGCATAAAATGGGTTTGCTCCTAAGTCGTGCGTCGGCCGATTTTCAGTCTCGTCGAGATCGTCTGAATCTTCCGCTCCTGACGAAGCGTCAGTGTTGGCTCCCATCAAGTGATCAAACGTTCTTGGAGCATTGGATGTAGTCGATGACGAACCCAATACAGATTCACGACTTTTGATCTGCCTTGAGCTGAATAGAATTTAAAGCCACGAGGTCAACTAACCATATTCCGAGAACAATCACATGTAAAACATACCGCGATGAAGTCTCTGGAGCTTCTATGTCATATATAAACTCGATTTCCGCGATGAGTGAGCCATGTAGAATCTTTGAGAGAATCAAACAAAATTAGCTGATGCTTCTTGATTTCAACCATCCCGACTCGCCTTTGACCCGGATTCAATCGGCTTTCCAAACTGCAGAAATGTTCCGTTACGAAGCGGATGGGGGGTATCCGGCGTCAAGCGAGAATTTGTTCCAAATATATAGGTTCCCGTGGTGGACTGTTTGTCAACAACTTGTGGCTAGGCTAGCGCATTTATGAAAGGACAATAAAAACAAAGGTGAAGAAAGTATACCTCATCCCCTGCCCATATGATCTCGGCGTGGTTTTTGGACACAACTTGAGGTATACCAGGCTGACCTTCGAGCGCGTTCGCTACTCTGCATACATTTGCTCGCGCACGCCCAATGCAGATGACATGGAAATCGTCTTTCAAGAACAAGCGACTAAACGAAGTCATTTTGGCACTCGTAAAGTGTATCCTGAGGCCGATTGCTGCAATAATTTAATTCGATAAACTCGACTATCAACGGCTCGGCGTCCGAAAAGCTCCTCACCGCGCTGTCGACCGGGGGCGGGAATGGATGGGAGTGAAACCCTACCCACCTTGCTGGTGGCCATTGGGCTGTCTATTGTCAAGTTTATCGGATCCCAATGGATTGAGACGGAGCTCAAGAAACAATGCAAGATTCCTCGCGACGTCGAGGTCAAGAATGGGATGGCTGGCAAACGATTCGCGCCACATGTGATCATCGCCTTACATAAGCCGACCCACTCTCCGTGGTGCTACTCGCCGCAACTGGTTTATGTATGCGGTTTTGAAACTGGCCGGTGTGGCTAAAATGTCATATCTTTCAAAGAGGAAGCAAATAGAGTGCGAGTGGCCAAAATCAGCTAAAGAGATAGCTTTTCAACTTGTTTTCGGAAAGCAGTATTTAACAAGGCAACAAACTCTCCGAGGTTTCGAATACAACTATCCGAAAGAGCTTTAACAAACAGTCTCAGTAGACTCCATAGCTCCTTAGATGCCGTCAACACGAGAACGTTTCGGAGGCGGAGAAGCCAGTTCCTTAGGCTCAGACACGGTCGAAGTTGAAGTCGAGCCCGCCTGTCCGTGAATTCTCACGCCTCTTTTTTCATTGTCTTTCGCATCATGGATGCGCTTGGTTGTTTTGTTCTTCTATGGTTGGTGTGAGTTTCGCATATATTTTAATCTAGATACGCCTCTCACCCCATGAAGCATTTCTCGATACTTCTGCTCTTCGCTGGCCAACCATTCTATGAACCCAGGTAGCTCGTCCTTTGGGGGTGGTGTTAGTGAACGCAAGTTATTTTATATAGTTAATCGACGACTCCTTACCATCGGACTGTTAAAACCTCTCCACATATCATAAACGTCCTCTCGTTCCTTGCTTGCATCCTGAGATACCTCACCGGGGAAGTTTGCTGGGCTCGTGGTTTGGGAAATGAGTCCATTTTTGTGGCTTTTGTCAATTATACCGCTACCGGTAGGCGCCTTGATCGGACCGAACGAACGTTTGCGCTTGATATTTAATCGTTCCTTCGGGTTAGTTGCGGTGGCCTTGCCGTCGGGGCTGGGCGTAATACAAACGTTTCAGTGTATTCTCGCATAGGCCAAATACGATAGCAAGGCACTCACGACACACGTGTTCCCTCGATATTATCTAGCTCGTAAATGTACTTGATGATCGCAGTAAGCGGCTTTTGTAGCTATCGAACCAAGTTGTCATCAACCTTGCTCAAGTAGTTGAAACCCCAAGCTTACCTTATCCGAGATGCCAAACTCGAGTACTGCTCCGTCGTGTAGTGAGAACGGCATATGAGGCTTCAAGTAACACCTCAAGCCCTGGATATATGTGCTGAGACATGAATCTCCATTCGTGACTTGAAACTACCGATGGGGAGCAATCAGGATCTTAACGGAGAAGCGAGGAAAACGTATAGGCCCAACACACCACATTGCCCTCCCAACCAATCTTAGCATGAAAACAAAGCATCGCCGAAGTATTTGGAGCTTCTTTGTCGTGCGCATCCACCGTACCGCATATATCCTCTTGCACAATGTTTATGAACTCGGGCCCTCCGTCGCGCATAAAACGGAGTGTAGTCGGTTCAGCGGCGTTCGGAAAAATCACATAGACTCCTAAGGCTAAGTAGTTCGTAGAGAAACCTGCTCATTAGCAAGCGGATCAGGTGAAGTTGAATGGCCACGTACCGCGTCTGTGAAGGCAAGGGGCTACTTGGGACGCGAGCGGCGGAGCCATACACGGATTGTTCCACGCCGTTCCTTCCATATTCAACTGTGAAGTTTTCACTGAGCTTCAGTCGATGTGTATAAATGGTGATATGAAACTGTCGATACGCGTATGGTCGACGCCAGGAAAGCCGTCCCAAGTGCGCCACGGTAACCCCAATAGTCGTCAACAACCCCAAATATGATCCGCCAGCCTTGAATCGGCGTCTTTAGCTCAGAAAGCCGTCCCAGACGACCTGAAAAACAAAGGTGGCTAAATTGCCCCACGTAACTATCTTCATACGACGCAAAATCCACTCAAAATACTATCATTTTAAGCTCATAATCATTCGGCACACTGCACGGCAGTAATATCGTAACAAGTCATAAACGTATGTAGGTGTACAAGAAGTCCCGACAGTCTATCGTCGTAGCTCCCAAAGCCAAGAAGAAAAAAGGGATCTAAAATGACGGCCCCAAAGGGACATCATGACAAAATAGAAATACATACAAACTCAGACCCCAAAGAATAGAATGAAACGACATATCATATACGTGACCTCGGTCCCCCGCGGAACTCGTTGTCTCCAGGCCCAAACTTTCGGCCGAGTTGCTTCTTCAGAGCACTCAAGTCGACAGTTTTGTGCAGCACCTTGGCTGTCGTGGGAGGCGTCACTGGAGACCATCCGACAGGCCCCGGTCCATCAACGCTGCTTCCGCGGGGAGGTCGTGGTGGAGCTGGGAGAGCCTTGTCCGTGTTGACACGAGGTAGGAGAGGAGGCATTGGTTTTGGTGTTGACTTCGCGGGCGATTCCGCGACGGGAGTTTGGGTTTCATTGGTTAATTCAGTTACGGGACGATCCTCGAGCTCTAGTCGATGCAGCTCGGTCGCAAGATCAGGATTCATACACCTCCCTCCTTGAGATTGCACTACGCGCTCTATATTAGCATGAAAGAACTAGGGATAAAAACGCAGACTCACAATGCTTCTCGAGCGAAAACAGCCCAGCAAAGTGTCGACCACAAGTATCACAAGGCGCAATATTTCGCTCGAAATGCAAAACAGCAATCGCAGAACGACTGATTGGGTTTTCACTCAAAGTGCCCCTCGCGGCTCTGAGATTGAAATTAGTCTGGGGTATACGGCGGATCTACAGGGTCACGCACTTGGTTGCCCTGATCTCTGCGTCCATCTGTGCCACACTTGACGTCGAAGCGACCGACTTGTTTTCATATTCGAATCGGTCTTCTAGCCACTGAGGGCTACAGGCGCCACATTAGTCAGTAATGAGGTGTAATTCAAATAGCTGATACCCACCCAGGCAGATTTGGGGGCACTTGCGGCGTTAACCTCCTCTCGTCCAGAGAGAGCTGATACTCGGACGTGGACGCAGCCGTAGTTTTCGTAAAGTTTGAGTCTGCTCGTGGGAGCCTGCTGACAGCCGTCCTCGGACTATTCGAACCGAATCTCAATCAGCAACTGAGTTGACTACCCGAGGCCCAGACTCACACTCTTGCTTTGATAGCCACGTCGGTAGGAGTAGAACGTGCGTTATCCGGACTAGGTCCAGGCGAGGGCGAGGGCGTAGGAAGGCCAGTCCCAGGCGACGCCCGATCCGGTGGAGTGACCATCAACGTGCTTGGAGTACGCCCGTCTTCCATCGCTGATTGCACGCGAGACATGCCTCGCAGCGTCGAACGATTGACGACAATCAACTTGAGCGTTCCTTTGGCATCGCCATGCTCCATGCATGTCTTGTACAGCAACTCCGAGTTGAGCGCGTCGCCAACGATATGCTCGCCTATCTCTGTTCGGAAAATTAAGAATCGGGATCGATCTCTGTCTGGAATTTTGACCTGGTAAAGTCTAAATCGTCAAGCGAATCCTCACAAAGCTAATTACTCACTGCCGTCATAATCTTCTCCCTAATAGCCAGCCCGCTCGTAGCGTTGCTCACATCCACAACCAAATACTTTTCTCCATCCGTCGTCACCACAATCAACAGCTTCCTCCCAATCGGACCCGGGGACTCGACAGGCGCACGCACCGCGACTTTGACAAACTCGTCTTCCGGATCGACGGGCGGAGCAACCGCAGGAGGCGGGGTCTGAGGCGCAAAGACGAGATGCCCAGTCGGGTCCTGGATCTTCATCAACTCGCGCAACGTCGCTACCACCGCGGGGGCCGTCATTCGAGCTGCAGGAGGGAACGTCCAGCATCTTTGAGCCAGGGACCAGAGTGCTTCGCTGAGTAGCGCGGGCCGAGGTGGTCGGATCCCTCGTACGAGACGGGCGTATACGGCTTCTTCGCGGTGGACCGTGTAGAATGGTACGGCTCGAGTGGCAAGTTCGATAATAACCAATCCAAACGCGTGGATGTCTCCGGTGATATTGATAGGGGGATGAGCGAGTCGAGCCGTACGGGATTGTGCGACAGTCGTGGGATCGAGTGTTTCAGGCGGAGTCCACCGGTTGAGTATACAATGGCCTGTGATTTCAGCGTAGAAATTGGCCAAACCTAAGTTATCAACAACTTAATCAATGCCATCCCGAAAGTCCGCGATGATACTTGCCGTAGTCTGACAGCAACGCTTCTCCTTGATCGTCCAGTAGAATATTGGCCTGTATTTCGAATCAGAAACGGCTTTGAACTCTCCTCAACTCGCACACTCACCCCTCGTAGATCAGCATGTGGAATGCCTTGGTCATGCAAATACCCAAGTCCAAGGGCAGTTCCCATCAACTGCCCAAACGTCAACACAAAGCCTCCTATCACATTCCAGCCACACTCACGATTCGAATAGGACTCGCATCCGGGTTATCCAGCATAAACTGATGCGCGTTTCCCCGCTGCATCCAAGGCGTGACCATGCAAGAGGTCATATGCTTGTGCGCAGCAACCCCCAAAATCCGGAGAATATTCTGATGTCGAAAATGCGCCCACATCTTGACCTCTTTGTCCAATCTCTAAAAAAAAACCCGAATCATGATCAGAACCCAACTCGTTTCAGGCCGGTATTCACACTAGAGTGCGTACCGTGACCCTTGGAGAAACTCACGCGTTTAGCACCCGTACTCCCGGCCGTACACCGTACCGCCTTTACACCGACATCGTATCCCTTGAGTTTGGCTCGATACACATCTGCATATGGCGTATACGCAACGGGTTGAGGGCTAAATTGCGTAACTTCACCTAATGAACCGAATTAGCGTGTAATTTCCAAACTGAGAATTAAGCGTACTCGGCTGGAACGTATGGACCGGGGGGACGATCCCAGACCGCAAATGTGCCTTGAGCAACGCGTTGTCGAGCTCCTTGTGGATCTTGGACGTCAACGGATGCCGATACATTTCCTATATCAAAACGATAAGGTTAAACGCTAGATCGCCATCAAGCTCGGGATGAATTCGAACACACCTGCTGGACCGCGCCGAGGAACATCATAACCTCGTGCCTAGGCTTGCTTCCAAATGCCTCCCAATAGTCCTCGCCGCGCGCGATGGCGTTGATAGCCGCCCGGGCATCGTGCTCATTCCCCAAGCGCGCAATACGTTCCAATTCCGCCTTTTCCTTTTCCATCTTTTTCAACCGGTCTATTTCTGCCTTGTCCGGTTTTCTCCTCTCGGCGTCCGAGTCGACCGAGGGTTTTCGAGGACGGTCGAAGTCTTGATTCGGAGGCATCATGGTCGGAGGTCGTCGCATGCTTCCCTGGGGGGTTGGGACTCGGGCACCACCCAGGGGAGTGGCAAGCCGAGGTCCAGGAGTGCCGAGAGGGGTTGAGAATTTGGGACCGGGAGTGCTAATGAGCGCAGGCGGAGTGTTTACACGACCATCTTGAGGAGTAGCAGTTCGAGCAGATGGTGGGGTCTGCGTCCGACCAATGGGCGACGGCTGGGCGCGACGGTCGTTGCTGGTCGTGCGTTCTAGCCCTGTACCCGCTTTCTCGGGCATGGTCGGCGTTTTGGCATCCGTGTATCCGTATCCATAGCTAGGAGGGGGAGCTGAGATGTCGGGTGATATTTGAGGTTTGGGCATCGTCACATCGCCAGGAGGCAGGGACAGTGGGAGCAAACTTTGAGGGTTAGCCTCAGCTTGGGGTTGCGCAATAGCCGTACCCGCACCGAGACCAGCTGCGTTCCCAAACGAGGAGCCCGTGCTCTCCCGGCGACCGTATTCTCTATTTTTGTCCTTTTCGTCGTTTAATGGTCCGATGGTGCTAGCGCGGGAATCTGCGTCCGACTCGGTCGGGCTAGGAGGGGGCTGGAATAATGCATGGCTTTCAGGTAGAAACGTGTGAACGTGGGCGATTCCGCGAGAGTACGACTCGTTGAGAGCCCGAAGAGCGCGGGCAATTTTATCTCGTTCAAACAGAGCGCGGATTTTGGAAAGGTGGGCGGTATGTGTCAAGAGGTTGAAAAACCTAAGTCCAAAAGCAAAGCAGATCAAGGCGAGTGATCAGCACGAGGCAAGAGTGTGTAGGGAACAGATATAAACGCACTCGATGATGGTGTATAGCTCCATCACTCCTCCCTCTCTGCAAAAATCGTAGTCTTCTGCGACGTGCGGTTCATGATTTTTGACAAACCGAAGCTGGCTTTGAAAATCGACATGGCGTTCGTACAAGTCGCGACATGCATCCTGTTCATGAGTATTTTATATTCGAATCGCATTATGGACGGCCGCAGATGAGCAAAGGGTGGGGTATGAGGTGAGGTGATATCAGTGGTTAGCATGCGTCTGGGCCGAACGTATTGCAAGTCACAGGCACCTTTTGGACAAATTGTCTTTCGCAAAGCCTTTGAATATCGCCAAGTAGTTTTTCGCTTTCCTGGATATGCTCGTCGGTATGCTGCTCGTCCTCGATTATCTCAATCATATCGGGCTGATACCAAGACTGGCAGTAAAATTATATATCAACGAGATAGTATAGCCCCAGGAGGCGGGTGAGAAGGACCGTGGCAGGTGACGAGATGGATATGTAGAGTGTCGTCACTTGGGCGGAGGCAAAAGTGGAAGCTAATGTCGTGGAGGAAGACCGAGGAAGCGCACGGTCGCGGCAAAACAACTAGGGACTGTCACGTGAGCTATGACCTATCAAATGAACGACACAGCCACCCCCTGGCAGGCGCTGCTGGTCCCGGTGCGGTGCATGATCATATAATCCGGCCCCCGGTGTATAGCTCCGGGTGCGAAACACCAGAAGAGAGCTCCACATGTGATATCATGCGTGTATTCTTCCTGGATTGATACAGTATCTGTGATACATCACGAACTGCACGTTGCATCACGAGTTCAGGTCTCGAACACAAACCGACGACTCTGGCAAAGCCAAATTGACTGCATTCACAACTACCCGTTAAAGCGTCCGGAAATACGGGCTAACTGCCGAGGCCATCCTTCAACAAAGCTGAGACCTCAACGCACGACTATCATAGTGTAGTGGTCTGGCTTGCATGCAGGTTGCCCGTCGGATACTAATATGAACAATGGTGTTTGTTGAAATGATCCATTACGTTCCATGATGGACAACGGATCAAATGGGAGGCCACTTCCCCTTCATGGTAACCCAATTCCTGCTTTATTTCGTCCATCGTCTTAAAGTGATGGTTCATGCGGTACTATGCTTTTTTGTTATTTGTCAGTCGAGCTCTATTCCTTAGTCACAAGTGAACAATCAAGTAGACCCTCACTTACCACAATGTACCTTGGATTTTCCGTTGGATTTTCCGCTGATGATTTTCAATTTAACATGGCCGGGTTGGAGAAAAAACAGCACCATACCATCGCCGCACGAATGTATCGGCCGAGATTTTATGACGGAAGGCACTGCATAAGAATAACCTGATTAGCATAGAATCGTGGGATGTGCGCAAGGATCTCCCGCTCAGCTTACCCACATGATCCAGATGTAACCAAACAAATCGAGGTAAAATCTATTCAGTGTGCATAGCCACCTCCTTTAACACTTGTGAGATCATGGGTAGCTCCAAAGCAACATACTCCGTATTGCCGCTTAGCCGTGAAACAGAGCACCATGGGTCTTCTGTTGCTCCCATGCCTATTTCCGGAGTGAAAAGGAACATGCACTCAAAAATGATTCTAGAATCCCAATCATTCATCCTATTTGCCCCCAAAACGATAATACTGATAAGCAACGAACACCCCAAACAACCGAAACAATTGATTATCCAACTAGAGATTAGTTCACACCCATGACGCTCAAGATGTTCTCCTTCTCGAAATCCTAGTTTGGCGTCAGCACCGATCGATCTTTCTGAGGCGGACAACGCACAAATTTGTGACTGCTGTAGAGCTGAGGAAACTGTGTGATCCCTTAGTGCTCAGTTAAATGAAACAACCCGCAATCATTTTCCTTACCTGAACTACCCCACCCGCATGCTTGTCTAGGATCGGCGTGATCCAGGCCCTGATTCGGGCACGGCGAATCAGTGTGGGGTAAGGTCTTCAAAGGAATCACTTACTGTGTCTGATCAAGCCTTTTTCCCAGACCTGTGCCAGGGCTTACGTTGGAGAACTCCTGAGCCGCAAAGTGAAGCCAGAGTATGTAAAACACTCGGTACATGGGGAAAGATTAGAATCTACCTTCGTGAACACTCCCCCAATGCTTTCCCATGAATACGCGGCGCCCGACTCATCAGTTGCAGCAAAGTGCAACTGTCAAAATCGGCTTCAGGGAATGAAAGCATTACATTACGAGAGCAACACATACTATTTTTTTCCGTTCGTCCCCAAAACCATCCGGGTCTGCTTGATACTCCTTTGTCTCATTCCAGACCCACCCTTGTCTGGTGCAGTATGCGACAAACGGAAGCTCTAGGAGGTCAACTTTAGTCTTGTGTCACTAATACCGACTTGAGAGACTTACTTAAGAAATTGCTGCACTCGCACATCTGCGGGCAAGGGGTCAGTCCTGCTTTTCAATCACTGTATTAGCAGAATCGCACATCAGTAACCATCTACATCGCGTGCTTAATATGGTTGATCTTCAACTAGGATGTGCACACGTACCACAAGCTTCATCGAACGCGGTGTGTCGATCAAAAGTTGACGGGTTCTCTACAAAGATAAGCAGTTCCGGACATCCAGTGGTTCCGATGGGCCGAGGCCTACCCACCTCGAAGGAGATGCCCGACCCACAGTCCTGGGGAAAATCTAGACCGAGCCAAATTAGTGGCTATAAGATGCTGGTGCACGACAACAAGTGCTTACATTCCAACGACGACGCGTGTCCATTGACTGTTGCGAATATAAGCGAGCATCGATTATCGGGCGCGATGCATACTCACGGTATAAAAAGGTCGGCTGCCTCCTGCAACCTTCAAATATGGGTTCCTAAAAAAAAACTCGGTCTGTCGCAGTCGTTTGGTGTGCCATGGAGATGGGGGCCAACCAGCATCCTCTTGCTAACATCGTTTTCAACCATGATTTTGTTTGGATTCACGAAACGCTTCGTCCATTCGCTGATTCTTTCAGTGTCCTTGCGAGCACCTAGTATACCACGGCCGCCTATCTATAGGTATGAACCATTAGGCCGAAGTCGTTAATCTTAGGGGCCACCTTTACAGGCAGACGAAAAGAACTGACTACAAACGCTACCGGCTCAACCGATGCGGCGCCCTGGACAAAGGATCGTGATAACGACCCAGCTCCAGTCACTAGATCAAAGTCTGTGACAGGTATGCCATGTCTATGCATTCGCTCTAATTTAGAAAAGATCGAAGATGTTAGTGTGAGGCGTCCAACAGTGACCGTCCGACGATGGCCACTGCCGGGATGAAAGCCTTCTGAGGGGCGTGAGCTCACGAGTTCAGATCTTGAGAGGTGCAGTCGAGTTCGCGAGGCATCCGTGGCAAAGATGTTTCTGCAGGCGAGGTCAGGACCACACACCAGGACAAAAGATGGAAACTAACAAGCGAGGATCACGTATACGATCGCACACTGACGCGTAGATGTGGCGGCAGAAGACAGAGGCAAGAGAGAAATGGGAGGGAGAGCAAAGCAGATAGACTGAATGGGCTCGGGTGAAGCAGGGTTTAAGTATCGCTAGCAGGTCAGAAAGCGGCCCGCAGCTTGGGCGGGCCTAATACTAATAAGCCAGATGTGCTTGTTTACTGCCATATGCTTCGGAGAATCAGGGTGTGAAGTATAACCTGCTAATTTTGCCCTCCGCCCGAAGCAATAGCTCTATTTTGCTCAGGCCGGCTAGATAACCGGGATTGACAGGGAAAAAGCGAAGACATTGCCAGTCACAAGCAAGTCAATTAAAAATCTTCAAGGCAGTTGAGTTGGCCATAACACATGGCTTCAGGTCCAAAGAGGGGGTTTTCCGGAGACACCAGGAAACGCAGTGATTCTCAACTGCAGGAAAACAGAGCACCCCAAGTCGGGCATCCCAATCCCAGAGCAAGGGGCTTCGTGAAAATACAATTCAATCGGCATATCCCGTTGAAAACCACCATGAGGATATTGTTGGCGGCGGTTGCGTCCACAAAACCAATACCGATCTCGACGATTCGTTGCACCAAGAGCCGGTGGTGAAAAGCGGGGTGTGAAATCTTCTCTGCTAAAGCAAAGGTAATACAAGGTCGTCGTTTGTAGAGGAGTGCCTGGACATACCTCACGCCCTTCACTAATACCAGACTCGTTAACCAGGCCCTTGCACAGAATTTCTTCAAAGATAGGGACCGAACGAATAGACAAGAGCGGGCACCAAGAACTATAGTGTGCTTTTCTGTGATGTTTACTGAGAATCACTTCGACGCAAACCCAAAAGCATTTCTAAGCGTAGCTGCTTCGTGACCAGCTCAGTGACTGCCGGCAGCGTTGGGAAGCGCGATGGTAGGTAGGAACTACACATGCCGCGTCAACTATCAGAGTGCGATAACAATCACCTGATGGTGATACCGCGCTCGAGAGGATGATAGAGGTAAATAGATCTTAGGCGCAAGAGAATGGGAATGAGTAGTGCAACTCACTCAGCGACCACAGGTGGTGACCGAAGTGAATGAAAATAAAATTACAAAGGTTGGCTACCAATTAGGAGCCTGGTGCGAGTTCAATGTAAGTCGAGTGACCCAGTCAGACAGAGGATAGACTCAGAATACTTGAAATCTAAGATAAAACCTAATAGACGTTTAATAAACAGGCTCCGTCCAATTTAGAATATTAAACATCAACCAGCTCAAAATGATGTAGTCGTGTTATGTCAAGAACCGCAAATATGGTCTATTACGATCGAGAATTTCAGCTCTCAATAAAACAAGATTGAACTAGAATCAAGGGGTTTACAGCTCACCCGACGATCGTTCGGATTCGAATATGTTGGCGGGTTTGTAAAACCAGCGAACACCCAACTGGGATATCGTTCCATATGTTGCCTTGAAGTAGAGTATACAAGACGCAGTTGAAGTCAAGCAGAATAGTTATTTGATCCGAACAGACAGGTTCAAGGGCATTACCTACGTGTAGAATAGTTTTCTAAACACGCGTCAACCCACATGTCGCCGGCGTGTCGTCAACTCAGAATCAGTGTTTGAACTAGCGCCCATAACATCACGTCTAAAAGGGTGGCTGCACCTAGGCTCCTGGATATGGATATGGCTGGGGGGTGTTTGGCAGAGAGGTAGTGGAGGTCACGTTACCAGCAGACAATGTTTTGCTCCAGAACGAGCAGGGCAAAATACTCGGTGGTGCTACCGCAATAGTTCCTCGTGGTACCAGTCCAATGTAATCCTCTTGAGTAAAGGCCCCGCCAATCGTAGGACATATTTCCATAGGATATTCTACTTGTTTATAAATATTCTAACACGTCTTAATCTCTCCTACTTGAAGCGTATTAGTGGCAGGGACATAGTGCTATTACTGAGCACTTTCATTGATATGGGGAAGATAGGAGTGTGGGTACCTGGCTTTGAGAAACGACACGAACCATACGCCGGCACACGTGAACCCTTGGTAGCGTGGTGTCTAGCACATCTAGGTGGTCGCAAAAACACAACACTGTCTGTCGTTTCCCTCATACCATGGGAGGGGGGGTTGTTTGAACTAAGGAACAATGAAATCAGACGTGATCGGCAGATTTCAGAGGAACGTAGAACAGCATTATGCCTTTTTGGGGCTCCCCTCTGGGGAAGTAAACAATAATAAAGTTACTGATCAAGCCGCCAAAATCGAGTCGTAGAATGCGAGTGAAAAGGAAGTACAGGGTTTTCTTCTTAACGTGCTAAAGTATTATCTTATGGCGTGTGTCTTGTACCCAAAGTAATCGTGGGTATATGCGTCCGTTTATATCTTATGGACGTTGGACTACATGAATTTCATGGGGAGCAAGGGCCGAAAGGCTGGTGACGCATTTATGCACGGTTTTTGTTGTCTTGCTTATGTGCTTAGACAGCTAGATTTGTGGTAGATATATTGCTCTCGACTTGTTTTTCAACAGTGTTAACCAAGCTCCTCTTTATATCCATGTAATATACTTGCGGACAAAATCGACTTGCCACGTGTCCAATAGCTGTCGACATTTCTTGAATCTCTTCACACAAGATTATTTCAGCTACGATCAAGTAACGAGAGTTGTAAATAACTATCTGCCGTATAACCATGCCAATTTTTGAGTCTTTCCGTGTGGTTGTTGTGGACATATATGCAAGATACCGGATGATTTCATTGCTAGTGTGTGTGACTCCGTGCCTTGCCGAGTACTTGCTCTGCTTGCTAACAATGACACGAACACTCGCTATCGCCATAAAAATCCATTATATGCCCTTATATGTAGTGCCTTTGTTTGAAAACAGAAGTTCCTAGCGTGAGGAGACATCACTGGTTGCCTTGAAAAGCGGCCAACACGAATTTCTCGCCTGCACTGCCGATGTATAAGTCCAAGTTTGGCGCACATGTACCAATCTCACATCTCCACAACTTTTGTTACTTGACCATAGCTCAAGCGATTCTGTGTGAGGAGATTTGGGCGATTTCGACGCATTGATCACGTGGTAAGTCGATTTTGTCCGCAAGTGTAAGTCCTTATGTATTCTGGATAGAAGCAACTCATAGATTGAGTGTCTTAAGAGCGGGTGGGAAGACAACTCACCTTCTGAGACACGGTACCACAGCCTCAATGTATTAACTTAGCCTTGGCTGATGTGCCGAAGCAGTAGAAGGGAAGAGTAATATATATTATGGTGGTGTAGTTACAGGACGAGCGATAGGACCGGCTATGTGGAGTGGGAGATCCGGGAGCGGCGCCGCAGGCGGCCGTGCGAACCTAGATGGTGCAGCCGGGGCCGAGCCAGCCGAGCAAGCTCGGGTGGGCGGCCAAACCTGTCGTAGTCCTAGTATGCTGCGTATTGGGAAGGGAAAAAGGGTTGGGAGGGTGGGAACAAGAAAGTAAATACATAAGCGATAAGGTATATCTAGCGGGCTAGGGGACAGAGAGGGAGAGCGGGAAGGAGATAAAGAGGGATAGAAAGAGGGAGAGAAAGCGTGCGGGACAGCGCGTAGCACCGTCCTATATGTAGGTAGAGTCACGTGCGGGGCACATCTACGCGCGGCCAAGTATTCGATCTGCGACCTCCGCAGGCTGCGGTGCAGATCGGCACAAAGTGTGAGCAACCATTTTCGTTAGACATAATCAATATATAATAACGAACACTCACAAGCGCTTTATAGCGCTGGTGATCACAAGCCGCTTTGGTAGAGTTCCCCATCCCGAAATCGGGTGCGATTATCCTAAGATCAGCGCTGTAAGTAGAAGTACCTATATCATAACGCAGCGCATTGATCCCGAATCGTGGCGTCGAAAAGTCAGAAGAGCCGTACTGAGTTAAAAATTACATGCATATAGCCAGCGAATTCTAAGACTGCCTTCGGCCGCTACGACCGAGTTGAAAGACATTCCGTATTTTTGAATCATTAACTCATAAGCAAGACGAACGTCCGGCACGACCGCTGACTCAGATCATTTACCTGGAGCGGCAAGCCACAATACCCCATAGGGCTAGCGCATGAAAACAGGAGCCAGCACGGAGATATGTTACGAGCGTCTAGGCAGAGTCTGACCCTCATGGCGGGATATCAGAAAGGGCTAGAATGAGCAACGAAACCAAGCGGCTCCACAGATACGACTCAGGGTTCACCCACCATGAAGCGGCCGTCCACATAGCCCAACAGATTGTCAAAGTTTCACTCCTAAAAACTCCGCTCTTCCTGAATACCAATTCCACGTTATGTCACGGAGTCCATATCCTCAGCTTTGCGACAGGGTATGGGAGGTCTATGTACAGTGTTGCCATTGGTTGGCACCTTCATACGCTACTCCAAACACTATTCTCAAACAATCGAGCTACCAATGACGATTATAGAACAGGCTTATCTCTATTGTAAATTAAAAGGGGGGTACAGGCAAGGGGGGAAGCGATGTCAAGGTCAAGAAGGAAACAAAAGTGGATAGCACTTTTTTGTTTGGATTTGCATCAGGAATCCGCTCAAGTGTTTGAAGAATCATTTTTAACTCACAAAAATTATGCCCATGGCTGATCGTATGCGTTTAATTCACAGAATATCGACAAATACTCATGCAGGACATTCGAATTGAGCCAACCGAACACATCAATAAAGTCGTGGTATCGTGGAGGCGCCCTCAACCTCACGCTGGATCTAGTTTCGCCTACCAGCTTGTATCTGGGCGGTCGCCTCGTGCGAGTGAATTCGGATATTGGTTTGGCTGCTGGGTAGGTATATATTGGCGAAGATCAAGGCAAAGTCAGGTGTGCAACGCATTGAATCGGTGTACTCAACGGGTGCCGAAACAAAGTGTCACCGGTTGGACGACATTTTGGGGCACCCAACAAAGCAGAAATGTAAAATTAACACCGAGTGATGTTGACGATAGCAGTGAGATCCATAATTTGTGCAGTTTTGCCAAGGCTAGCTGTACCTCCACACAATAGAGGCCTTGCGGTAAGCATAAGGCAGTTTGCTGTTGGTTGTACATGCATGATGTACTGTCATCCAATCAAAAAGACACATATTGCCATTCATGCGAAATCTCTGGGTGGACCAAGATAGAACGGTGGTGGCAAGCGCCATGCCACGCGTGACACGCCTAAGCCCAAGCACCCAACGTCGCCTTTCAAGCCGATACCTACCCGTGCAGTACTCCCGCCTACCCAAGCGAACCGATGTTGCCCACCAATACCTGCACTTTGAACTTGGACCGTCACGACCGTGATACACTCAGTTGGTTACACAGGCAAATCGGCCAATGATCACGAGCGCGGAATCCGCTCGTGACCGATCCCCATGCTCAATTTACCTCCTGAGGGCAGTGTCTCGAGCGCTTCCTAAGCATGGGGAGCGATCACGAGCAGATTCCGCGCTCGTGATCATTGGCCGATTTACTTGTGATACCTGAGATGTAGCTTACTCCAGCTTCAGCGCCCACAACATGAATTCGATTCGATTGCAACCCGTGAACTAAGCTGAGCTAGCTCGGCCATAGGGGAGCGGGCAATAGTTCTGTCAGTGGACTGCGCTGAGCACGATGTTAACTCGAGGAGGCAACGCCCACACATAGGCTAACCAGGACCCCCCACCCGTGATCCCATGCAGATAGACTCACTAAAGCCAGCCTGCGCTCGAAAGGGGGGGGGGAGTGATGGGTTTGGTTTAGGTGCAGCTTTGCTTTCGTACTTGGCAGCTAACCACACATATATTGTAGCCTACAGTAGGCCGTAAATCTGCGGCAGTCGAATTAAACGACCGGTTGCATAGGAGGGTTCTTCGCGGAGTTTATCAGGGAAAGCATATGTCAGACAGTCCGGGTTCGAGAGATCAGATGGAGGCACAAAGTCAAGCGTGGAATATGCAATGGAAGAGAGGATGGAGTGCACATGCGCTGCCTTCGTAATCGGTGAATAAATACGAGCATTTCGAAAAGATAGAGGCAATGCTCGCTGTAACTAGTGCAAGAAAACCTGATTAGTCGTAAATATAACCGTCAGTCGTTGTTCAAGCGAGTCTCTGAACGGGTTTGAAAAATAGTCAATTAAAAGGACTGAATAAATCGTACATCACTAAACGGCCCGCGGCGCAGATCCAAAGCCTATATTAAAATATAAATCAAGTTTGTATAACGGTTGGGTCGGTTAGCTACTCCGATTGACCGGTCACTCTGTATGAATAATTGATCTGAGGACGTATTCGTCCTCAAAGTCCTATTCGGGTGTTAGCGGAGTCACTATAAGTTAACAGCATACTTACCGCTTCGTAATTACTATACAGCTGAGCATGCTGCACTTGCATTTAGTATCCAGTAAGAAGTGAAACTCACGTAACATACCTGTGTTGCTCCATTAGCAAACTTGGGTACGATCTGGTCAATAGAACGCCTATTTATGAGGGAAATGAATATTTCACAAAAGACATTATTTCCAACCACCTACTGCATCTCATCCAGTCTCCTTCTGAGGGAAGCATTAGGTTTCACGTTGCAAAATTCCTGGTTCAGAAAACGTCACGATAGTTACATTAGCCCCAACATACCACAAATCAGAGTTCAATTACTCTTGTGTGGATCCCACCAATCGATTCCCATTCATGCGCCTCACCATCCTCATCAGTTGCCGCAAAATGGAGCTTCAAAGAGTACACGCTAGTGAGTAAACTCGGGCTACCATTAATTCAAGGTACGCACAATGTTCCTATCCTCCCAATAACTGCTGCTTTCCTCAGTATAGTACTCTGTTTTTACCCAAACCCAGACGCCGTCGGTTTTGCATGCCAGGTAAGGAAGTCCTGTAAACAACCGTTAACATTGGTTATATTGTTTCTATGCGGACACGCACTCAAGAAGTTTGGACAAAAACATATCTAAAAGCACATAGAGTCAGTACGGTGGCCAGGTCATAGCACCATAAGAACAACGAACATCGGTCACCAGCTGTCGAACTCGTCAGTTTATCCTTGTAGCCGGGAAAGAAGCAACTTACAACGAGGTCGATTGGATCCAGAGACGGTCCAATAATCCATTCGCGCATGACCTGTGCAGTCGTTTGGGTCGCTTTCGTCGTTCGTAAATCAAGCGGACGTACCTCGAACGGGACACCCTTGACCACCCCAGGTACATCTTTCGTAGGAGCCGAATACTCGGTCGCGAGATCTACACCACGGTAAGAGGGCACAATACCCAGAACGAGAATGCTTGGCTTACATGATTTCTTTTCTGCCGACCACTCGGTATGTCCATTCACTATCACGAGGCGTTAGTGACGCTAGACAGCGAGTTCCATGGTCGCAGAGCTCACAGTATACAAAGGTTGGACCACCCCCGCAACTTTCCAGCACCGGCCTCTATACTAGTATTGGCACAGCGGTTAAACACAGGCTGACGCATGCTTACTATTTCGTCCAATTTGGCATCAGTCGAGATGTAGACGCCTGTTTTGCTACCAGGGGCCAGCCATCTCGCCCATTCTCTGACTCTCTCGTAGTCTTTCCGACCGCCCAGAGAAATATACTCATGCTCAGTTATGTTGTCGTACAAGTTGACAATCTGGACAAATGACAGGCCGTCAGCATAGCAGCGTAATCAATGAGAGATTGGGACAACACAAGAGACGTACTATATATACAGCCAGCCCACGCCGGTATGAGGATGCAAGAGGTGCAGCACCGAGATAGAGAGAACGCGACGGTCCCTCGTCAGAACGGTCATCACAGCCCGAGATAGGTAGCCAGTCACTGTATGCGAGAGAGGAGTAGCTGTTGGATTGAGGGGATGCCTATGGTGTAAATGCGGGGCGGCCAGCGATGAACGACAGACCCCAAGTGGTCCATCGCCGGTTACGCCCTCTAATCTACTTCAGCTTACGAGTTCGTGCCCATGCGGTCGTGCGGAACTGAGCCTTTTTGTTCCACTGTCGAGTACTTAGTACGCAGGATTGGCTTGGAAAAGCTCCAAACACATACTCAAAGCAAAGTGATCCACTATTATGCGATATCGGCTGGTGGGGTGTTGGGACAGAACTCGGTGTACACGAGGTTATATACCTACAGCCACCGCTCGAGGTCTTCGTCCGAAAACAGGCGGGGACACAGGAAATGCCAAGCCAGTGCTGACTCGATACGTTGACATGATACGTGGTGTTAAGCTTGCCATACCCATATCCCGCCGCAGACCGATAAGGCTAGGCACCCCGGTTTCCGTTCTCTCCATCAAATACGTTAGGTCGGCTGATGGGAAACGCCGACAGAAAACCTGTAGTGCTTTTTGTGACCAGATCAATGGAGAAACAGACCCAAGCTGTTGCTCCCCGGGCAGGCGTGGGTGGTAGTCGTAACACACATGCAGAGCGCGATGAAATCCCATCTTACGCTTCGTCCAACCCAAAGCGGAACACTGGATCCGAAATGATCTAGTGTAGAACTCGGAGATTTCAAGGTCCGCCATGTCGTAAGTTGGTGGGCAGAGGATAAACGATGGGCGATACCCTTAAACAGCGAGGATGACACACTGTCATGTGTACGCAGAAGTCAAAGAGCTGGGGAGGATTGGGGCTGTTGACTCGACTGCTGAACATGGGCATAATGGCGATTTGTCGCAAGGGAGTAAACGAAGTGAACAGGCTTAACGGCCATACAACTGGGTGCTAAACATAGCTTCTAAATTAGCCACAAAATATTGAAAAACATAATTAGATAGAACATACCGCAATTCTAGTTGGCGTAAAAGACCGAGATAGCCACTGTGTGATATTGATGACGAGAGCAACCCATGGAACCTAGCTTCTGTAACACCTCGGTAATGTCCGCCCGCGGTCATTGCCCCGTACCCGTGGCTCATGCGGCGGTTGTGATTGACCGAGAACCTCCAGAAACACAGGGTGCTAATTCTTGATTCTATCGGCTTCATAAACGGTCGAAGGGACTTCTCTCCGGTAGATTAAGCGGCGCAAAGGGCCACTACACCCTAACCCCAGGTGTCCTTTGGGGATAGAGAGTTGGCAGGGGAGAAAAAACAAGTAAACCAGAATTCGAGCGAGAGGCCCGAAACCGAGTCCATTCGGTCATTTTCTCGGACTCTCTGACCAGGACGAATCCAGCATGGTGCATAAGTTCGTTTTCCGTCGCTGGTTCATCCAGGGGGGAGAAGATAACCATTGGCTAGAGTGACGAAGTGTTGCCGTCATGGTATGTGAAAAGCTGAGGTTCAAATAGCAAAAACCAAGATTTAGATCGAAGGTCGAGGTACCTGGATGCGACATAATATGCATGTCGAGGCTTGTGTGAATTCTGGTCTCCAATGTTGAGATATGACGATATCCAGCTAAAGTGGGTCATCAACGCAAATCAAGAGTTTACTAGAATGCCAAAAACATCCTCATTTCGAACATACCATATCCATTGGGGTTGTGCTTGACCCCAAGTTTTGAGCCTTTCGCTGGAGGGGTGGTGGGTAGCCGTACTCTTCTCGGTCGGTGTATCCATCAGTTGGGCAAATTGACATCGCACAACAATCAGGCTACTGATATAATCTGTATATGAGGTTCGTTGTGTCGTAGTTCGGCGTGAAATGTAGCAAATAATCTTAGCGCAGGTAGCCGATGTCAAAGATGGGAAGGAAGCGAACGGTTCTCGTTTTGGTTGAGTACGGTTCTGGATCTTTCAACGTACATAAGTGGTGTGTTCTCACGGAAGCAAAAATGTATCAAACTCACAATAAATCTAGTCGTAGTCTAACTTGCTCCGCTAAGCCCAGATACCTCGAATCGACCCATCACGAGATTACAAACGCACCGCTGGAGTGGTCATGGCTCTTATTCCGAACAACTAACGAAGTAGGGCAACCCGGTTACAGTTGTAGCAAAGGTAGATCTGACCACCATGCGGCTGCCAGAGGTTATGGTGAATAAGCCAACTTCCCCGCAGACCCTGTCACATAGACTACGATGATATATTTTATGCCACGAAGCATGTTTGGATCCTTGCACCCAACAGAAAACGCGGATGACCATGAAAAGGAGGTTGAAGTCGAATTATATATTCGGCCATAAACTCACAGAAGACCGAGACCTATCTACACCAGCACTCGAACACCACAATTGCGCAATACTCCCTCAACTATATTGTGCCCTGGTAGGGTTGTCGAATCCAGCCTGCTTGAGTATCAGATCTCCCCTGTTTCAGTTGCCACGCTCTCTAAACAACGGACGCCGTCCAACAAGCGTGTTAGTGTGTCCCGAGTCAGAAAGAGGACTGGCAATAAGAGATACCGTACTACAGGTGATTGGTTAGGTCAAGGTCAGGCCAAAGTTGCGTGGCATGGTGTTTGAGTCTCAGCATTAGGCGCCCACGACCGGAACAAACTGCCGCACCTCGGCTCACGCAACCGAATGTCACGCGCCGCCAACTTTGGCATCAGGGTTGTATCCAAATATGCAGCACGAAACGAATCCAAATAGGTCATCACCGACCAGTCGCTCGCACATAGCATCCAACCAGACGCACTCGCTATTCAGACATATCAATACGAAAATAGCACACTGGTTTATAACAGGACCACGACCGGTTCATCACCCCTTACAAGAATCATTATTCGCTCCATAAAAGTCGGTTCTCTTGCAACATTCGAATATATCATCACCGTATCACAAGTCTCCAAATTGCCACCATAGACGACATCTCTGGACGAGATAGTGTTGTTCAGCTGATACTCAAGCTATATGCATAGACGACTCTCAAGGACGAGCAGCCTTGAGCTGTGACAAACATTTTGAACCTTCTTCGCTATCTTGAAGCCGCTAGGGTGAACGCCAAGGAAACAAGTGGATTTCCATTTGTGCAAGGCGGCCAATTGTGGGAATGATTTGCATGTGCTACCCCACATAAGTTCCACCGTGGTTGTACGATTAGGCACTCCTAGCCGGATTCATAGCAAGCCATAATCGCCCCTATGAAAAGTGAGATGTGACTGCTATCGGTTTCTGGGGTTGACGAGCAGTGTATCCTTTCCGAATCGCAAGACCTTTTTGATAGCCTCCCGCGTGAATGCATTGGCAGTTGCGGTCGCCGCTACATATCGAGTGTGTGCTGGTAGAACTAATCGAAGATTGCCTATAACCGTGTACATGGATCTGAAGGATTTTCCCCATATGGCACCGTGGTGCGCCTCATCCACATCAATAAAGTGTCGATGATTTCAGGCCATCTGGCGAGACTTGATGACCGGGAACAAACGAGACGTGTCGACAAAGGCCTCGATTGACGATATCACCACTTAGAATTTACTGGTCGCGATTTCCTATGAACTCAGCACCTAATCTCGTTCGAAAAAGGGGGTGTTGATATTCTTGCATACCTTGAATAGCCCGGCATAAGTTGTTGTCGAGTTGACGGCAATTGAGCGAATGTTCCAGTCCTTGCAGAACTTGTTGGCCTGCTCGTTTGCGAGCGCACTCAAGGGTGAGATAATCCAGACGACAAGCTTATGGTATATTCAGTAGTTTATGACAAAAGGTAGAGTGTTTCCCGGTCCAGTACCAGCTAGAATAAATACATCTTTCCTCAGGTGAGTAGCCAGAGCAGCCTCGAGGTTGCCAGTCATGAGGAGAAAACGAGTAAAGGCTTTGAGAATTTTCACTTGGTATGACCTTATATGCGTGACAGTAGTTTTCTAAACTGGGCTCCAAGCTTCCAAGGCAGGTTTCAGTGGGCGGGGCGGCAGGAGGATCAAGCGGCGTGTCCAATGGACGAGAGATCTCGTCAGTGTCTTCCAGAGGGCCGTAGTCGTCTTCGTAGTAGGACATAATGGTAGATATATACAGATAGTTTCTTATACGAGCATACATAGACCACTCGGCGGTCCAGAGCCTCGAGCCACTCAGACTAGGTCCCTAAGCCCGGCGCTTAGCAATCTCCTAGTAATCTCGCCTGTTTCGCTCACGGATTTTCGAACTCGTCAAGTTCGAGTTTTGCCATACCAAGTACGCCATTGGAAAGAGCGGCATCGAAATAGAAAACCTTATGTATTGAAAGGATACACACGACAATTTGAACGTGGAGTAATGCACCCGCCAAAACGTGGCTAGTCACATCCAAAATACTCCAAGCGTTCTGGGACCTCGCCGCTCCCCCCCCCCCATTTCAAATAGCGGCCAGCTGTGGATTTCCTTTCCCGGAACGCTTGGGAACCTGGTGAGGTATGCTCTTCATTGACTCGTTTTCAAGTTGACTATTGATCTGGGTTACACAGCCTCTTTAAGCACATCAAGTTAAGAATAGAGTGCAAGGATTGTATTACATAGCATAAATATAAAACCATACATTTGTAAACAAAGACCGCCGCATAGAAAACATAAAAAGATACAATGAATACGAAGTATAGAACAAATCGCTAGACTGTTCTAGCGACTCGCCTGGATAAAAGGAAGGCCTACGGGCCATGTGAATTGTTAGTTAGTGAGTGTACGCATATACGCTGCCCAAGCATCGAATACACGTACCTCGTGTGTACTCACTAGAGTGCCGGGTACTCTCGGGATTGATTTAGTATAAAAAAAGACTTACTGTAGCTCTCGTATTCATTTTACTTAGTTCACACTCAATATACGATACTTAGCTGGTCAGTTCGTAGCTAACGCAACGACACACTCTATCTTACTTATCGTTTGCATTTGTTTACTAGGTGTGCTGGTAGAACTACTATATTACTAACTACATTTCGTACGTTACATATAGGAACCTTCTATAAAGATATCTACAAGAACATCCTCAAAACTCCTTACGTATCTCCACACTGTCCGATCACCAAAATGCCATCGTTTTCCGTAATCTAATACTCCTCCATGTCTAGAATGGATCCAACGTCCACATTAGCCCATTTATCAGGAGAGGTACGTGGCTTTAGGCTTGCTGTGGTGTGAACAAGACATCCTCAAGGACGCCCCCATCATAAAAGCTCTATTCAAAATTCACTTTGAATCTCAGCCAGGTCAATTGATCATGAATAATAAACTTACGAATTTTCTACTACTATATAACTGCGGGCACTGCGACTCTTTCAAGTAATTATTGCACGGCACTAGAATTACAACTAACCTGTACAGCCCCCCCTGCATGCTTGAACACGAACTCAGTCATGCTGGCTCTGTTTTTAACACTAAGGTATTGCTTCATTAGAGGTATTAAGCGCGGACAACTCACTCCATAGTGTCAAGCCTATTCTGAAGCGAGGCTCGGGGCGGGACATTGCAGAATTCCTACAGCAAGAAGCAGCCTGATTCAATAAATATATTTCATGCACATACGGGTAGCACTTGCTCGTGTGAATATCCCGCCAATGCTGCTCCACGCGTATGCAGGGCTCGACTTCTCTGTCGCGGCGAAATACAACTATGCGGAGCTGTGAGTTGACGAGTAGTGAACCAGGGCCATAAAAATCTGCTCTTACAATTACTTTGTTTTCATCCCAGATGATGTCGGTTCCTCTAGTTTGATATTCTTCCGTTGCTTGCCATTTCCAGATACCCTTTTCTTTCCGCGCCACATATGGAAGTCCTGCTATGTGAATGAGTTAATACGCCCGTGATGCTAATTTAAGACGCACTTAAGAAGTTTGTACAATAGCACATCTAAGGCTTGAGTGTCAGCGTTGTCTTCTGTGAAGGTAAGCATGCAGAACAAACGTCGGTAAGAATCTAGCCTCGTTGTTAGTTCATGTCAATGTTGATCAAAAAGAGGCAACCACCCACCACAAGTCTCATTTCGAATGGCGTTCTGAGTATCCAATCGCGCATGAGCTACATATGAAGAACGGTAATGATTGGTGCTGCCGTGCCATTAGTTAGACTTACTGTAAGCGGGATACCCGAAGAGTTTAAAAGGCCCGAGGCGTCAGGAACCGAGCAATCATGAAGAAGATCTAGCGAGGTGTGTAAGCGGGGATCATACCAAAGAGGGGACTGGGTACGTACACACGCCATCGCCGTGTGACTCGTACTCGACTTCACCGTTCACTGTGGCATCGGTCACCAAAATGTCATAGACCAAACCTATCCAACATGACTTACTATATAGGAAAGTCGGTCCCTCGCGACAGCTTTCGAGCGTTGATTGCTACGGTGAGCTCAGCAACTGGAGGGACGAGAGGGACAAGAGGGGGGCAAGCTTACTATCATTTCCCTGTCTGCCCCAATCGACATGTTGGCGATAAGCCCCTCGCGACCCAAATCCTCCGTCCATTTTACCACTCTTCCTTGGTCCTGAAGCGTTCCCCGAAGACCAAGCCCGTCTTCTCCGGCATAGGGGCTGGTGATCTAAGGGGACGGCGAGCAATTAGACCAGGAGAAAGCAGAGAAGAAAAGATAGAAACCTACCACGTGTGCGGTAGGTTCGCGTGACTCGAGCTTGACCGCACCACGGTAGAGTGATCTAGAGAGAGGGCCAGATTCTAGCTCGCCGCTAGCAGCCCCGAATGTAATGCCACTATGTACCGCGCAGGATGTAAGAAAACCTGCGACCAGTCAGTATGGGGCCTCCCAGCAACGGACGTCATGAAGAAGACCGCTGCCGAAGATGCCCTCTTCACTTTCTTGCGCTCACGGATTTGAAGCTTGGTTATAGTCAAGCTCATGAGCGGTTTGTCGTAAAGTCACTACTGACAAGTTAGCACGCATCCCCTACACCAGGAATGCGTAGATTCATACTTGTAGAGGGATACAGGAAAAATAACGCGACGAGAGGAAGAGATAGCGGGTGGTGATGGTGGAGTGGCAATTCTGCCTGGCGGACACTTTAAATACCCAATAGGCGTTCGAGTCAGTTGTGGACACACGACAGCAAACAAAGGGGAGCTGGCTAGAGAGCTGATTCAAGGCCGCCGTGGCATCCAGTGATCTACTCCAAGTTTAAAACCCGTAGGTTTCTGTGTGTTTAGGCATGGAGTAAGATTGGGGCGTTTCCCGAATGTCAGGGTGTATCGGGAATCGTGTTCTATGTAGTCGATTTTCGCTTGAGTATCACCTGTGCGTGCAAAACGTAATGGGGGTTATGTTAGAAAAGCCGAAGGGTCTAGGAACATCCACTGCGGCAGGATTTAGCAGAGTGCAGAAGCAACGTCACGCCCTCAGAGGATTCAAAGTCCGCAATGCGCGTATGGACAAGCGATGCGCGATGTTCGGCCACAAGGCTGGCATGCTGCGTCTTGCACAATTGCTGTTGACAGGGGGACCAAGTCAGAGCAGGGGGCTATCAGTCGCCGAACGACGTGACGCTCAAGCGCGGTAATTCACCTAGATCGCGACGGAGCGGGTGGGCCTGTCTTCAAAACGGTTGTCGCAAGTAACGCGCCGATGAGTCTATCTCCCAATCATCACCACTTCCCAATTCGATCCGGGTAATGGAGATGAGATGGATTTGACATACCACAACCTCCATTTGGGGACAGATATCGAGACATGCAGAGGTTGGGACGAGGCTCGAATGTTCTGCCTCGATAGTCGCAGAGTGATCTCCATGACCCCAAGCGCAATACAAAGAGTTTGACAAGGTTCGACGAGGCAGTGTGGCAGATGTTAATCTAATAATCCATCCTGGCAGCGCAGATATTGGTGGAAGCAGAGCGCTTTGCAAAGCAGTGCCCACGGTCAAATGAAAGGGCTGGTAGAGATAACTCGTCACTTCGGCGGGCTCCAGGAGCAGTGTAAAGTATAGAGTCACACAACACCCTACTATTTCATTCTTAAATAAACGTAATGGGTCGAAACGTCACCACAGCTCGATCCAGACCAAAGAACGAGGGATCGATCGCAGCAGATGAGTGATTAGAAACAAAGCCAAAAGTTTTTCGAGGATAGAGGATGACACTTCACGGGGCGTATCCGATATCCACCAAGTACGTTATCCATCGTCTACCGAGCTAACACGCCCAGAGCTTTGTTTTAAGAGAAAAGCCGCGTGTCCCGCTGTTAAAAGCAGGAAGTGTGGTCAACAAGCCGCGGGGTCGGGTCGAATAGCAATAGAGCCTCGGAGAATATGAAGAACAGTAATGGGCCGCATGACAGCAAGATGCGTGATACCATTGAGGGTCTCAGTGAAACAAGGTTCTGATAGTGGCGACCTCGGGGTCACAAGCTGCGAACCAGTCAACAAAACCTGAGGAGATATTAGGATTCCTGTGACTTACTATCTGCTTTCTTGCTTGAGACCCCTCTGAAAGGTGCGATGGTGCTTGAGTCGCCAGCAGCTTTGCACTGAGGTCTGGGGTTGGAGGGAAGGAGCCATAAAGAGGGTGCACCGGCTCGCGTTGATTGGGAGGAGCCCTCTGTCGTCTATTTCGACAGTGCGATGCCATTCAGATATCGATCAGGGCCGTTGAGCGAGATTCGTTTGCTTAAATTTTGTTGCGTACTCAATCGAACAAGCTAGGTCGGCTAGGATTGGTCAAGGGGAAGGAAATAACAGAGGCTGGTTTATTTGGACCTGATACTTCTACACTGAACATGTGTCACTGGCATGGTTATGACAAATAAATCCAACTCACGTTGATTTTTGCTTGTCGGTTGCTCTGCTCCGTACGACCTACACAGAAGACGGTGAATAAAGAGTAGAGTAAGTAGAAGACGTTGGCGAATTCCAGATGTTTCGGCGCAGGAGCTGGCAACATATCACGCAGCTGCGTTTATCAGAAAGGGCTTATTGCTCTTGGTCAAAACGGGCCAAGTTGGAACAGGGCTAGATAAGGCAATCTGCTGAAAAACACAAGCTTAACCTCATAGGCAATGAATTTGCCCTCTGCCCTCTGCGAGATAGCGTTCAGCCACACCTTAAGCTCATGCTGGGTGACCGCGCGTTGTTTCAGGCACTCTCGGCAAAACAAAGAGTAATTTAATTTGCTGTCTATATCCACAAAAGACTCACGAAATGCCAAAAACACAGCGGAACAATGCTACCCCCAGCCCAACACAACAGCGTACAGTGCAGAACCTATTTAGGTGTCGAAGCCAAAAGCCTTCATCTGATAGAGGTGCGTCTTCAGCTTATTTTGGTACCGCGATTCCCCTGTTTCAGCAGCCTCGTTCGTCAAAACAGTCAGCTGGGCTAGATAATGTACTGGCAGTGTGCTAAGATAGAGTGTGTTAGTCGATTGCGGACGGGGCAGTAGTTGAGGTTAAGAAGAGGCCTGCTAAGTACTCATGCAATACCCCAACATCATGCGCATTGGACGAGCGCCGAGGAACAGAGAAGATCTCAACTCGTATCAATTTCATATTTGGAGTACCGGAGACGTATCACCGGAGGTCGGGAAATGTGACCCGAGTCACGGGCTCGTCACGAGGGCCGAGGCGAGGTCCATAAAACTCAAGTTACTCAATCAAGGAATCTCAAAAGAACCGTCTGAACAAACTAATTGATTGTATGCGGGTATAATCTCAAATTGTGATATCAAACACAAAAGGGGGGTCGGTAGAAAGAGATACCAAAACGAATGCGAAGAGAAAACTATTATGACAGATATACAAACCCAAACCAACAGACGGCACTAGAATTATATCAAGGAACCACACCGAAAGTAGAATCCAGTCTGCTAGTCTGCAGTAACTTGCCGACCCCGCAAACTCCTGGAGAGTGGACGGCGGCATCCGGATACAAGATTCAAGGGAGCGAATCATTGGGGACACAGGGAAACCCAAGGTTTACAAGCATGTTCGTATCATTCAAGTCCTAAAGAACGGTCCTATTGAGCCATCTACACTTCTGATTGATGCAACGAACTTACAAAAGCCTTGGAGCTGTATATCTGTAACCTGATTAGCAGCGAATATCTTGCAAGTCACTCCAACCACTTACCTCGTGTCGTTGGTCGAGTGGTTGCCCGTCAGGCATTTCAGCACAAGCTTTCATGTATGCAGACATATCTTTCCTAAGGTTTCACTCAATATGAGTCAATATGCTCAAACCAACGACGCTCAGCTTACTGGATCTCCGTCGAGCGTTTGGTCAATGTTAACTCTTCATCTATCCGATAGTTACAAAACGCCTGTGCATGAAATTAATCATTCGCCTCATGCAAGCCGTCGCTCGGTGCTCACCTGGGTGTAGAACCCTCCCTTGGTCCTGGATCCGTAAGAAAGTCCCGTGGATTCAGTCGAGGCACAATGTATCTTCATAAAATCCATCAGAACCATACCAGTGATGAATTCTAGTGGACGTACTATGCTCTGATCCATTTCAGAACTGCCCTCCACATAATGTTCTGTCTTTTCCCAGTATCCACGTCCGCCCTTCACTCGAAGAACGAACGGGAGCTCTAGAATTCGAATGTCATGTTAGCATCTATGGGTTCAAAACTCTAATATACATCGACTCACCCATAAAATTGCTCATATTACAAGCCTACAGCAACGGTCCGGTTAGCCCTCTTTGTAACCCTATCAACTTGAGACGTACATCTGTTATGAGCTAACAGACCCAATGGGTTAGTCCAAGGGAGACCAGAGTACTCGACTACTGCTTACCAGCAAAGAATGTGCTTTATTTCCAGGCGACAAAAGTTTGCGCATTTCCTAACCCTAAAGTCAGAAGCCCAACCCCAAGTCTTTTGCTTAAAAAAAGCCAACCTTGAATGAGACACCTTGGACGGGAATCCTTTTCTCAGCATCGAAACAATCTGCTGGCAGATCTACACATAAGATCAGTGAATGCACCCAGCCTGATTCAAGTAGTACTAACAGACTTGCTCTCCCGCAATTTTAGTTGTATGTCCGCTAACTGTTGAGATTATTTATCAGCAAATCGCCTGGTCCCCGGCTCGAACGGCAGGATATTTACGGTATAGAATTGTAGGAGTTTTTTTGCTGCACAGGCGGAGTAGTTTTCGCTGCAAGCACGAGGTTAGCGACCCGGTAACCAGGGGTTGCCAGTAGCCCGTACCATCGTTTCGCGATCTACCTGGCCAAGCTTAACCGCCTGGACGTCCTTGATTCTACTGGCCCAGTTTTCCACCCTGGCGAGATCCTTCTCACTTTCAAGCTCCATCGTTTTGGCGTTATCATCTTCGGTCCAAGATAGCCCCTCATATGTGTTACTCAGCTAGACATAACAGCATTAGTTCACAGAATGGCAGTCATCGGTACTAACTAACCATGAAAATCTGTGCAGAAAGTATCCCATAGAAACTTCCTTGGAGAGTGTTGGATCGTGGACGTGACGAGGTGGGAGTTTTGTTATGTTTGCTGGAGCTAAAACGAGGATACCGGTTGGGACGCTGTCAAGGTGAGAAATGGTGGCCAAGGTTGTACGACATCGATTGTGGTAACAACCCCGGATACACCTTCTACGATACACTCTATACCTAGAAGCTTCGTTTGAAGTGGCGAGTAGCGTCATTGGGTCTTGTAGGGGCTTTTCGATATGACGAGGCGATGCGACACAAATATATAGAGTGCTTTCTATCTCCACTAGGTTGGGTGTCGCTGGCGGAGGCAAAGTGGTCACGGAGAGGTGTGCGGCGCAGACAAGTGCTTGTGGAAGAGTTGGCGTTATGGCTGTTTTATTTCTATGGTTGCTTTCCGCCCTTTACTCCCCCAATATGGATAAACGACTTGGTGGCCTGGCATACGAATCGAGTCAGCAAAGTTTGAAATGTTCAAAAGGTGAAACGATGGGCGACAAGGCGGCAAATCCACACCGAATCACCTCAACAATCGAGGGAGAGTGGTATGAAGTGGAGCGGGCGTGCGCAGCCATCGAGATGGCACCTACCTCGGTGAGCGCGGACTTGTCCTGATGGAGGAAGTCCTCGGCGCCGAACATGGCGCAGTTATAGGTGACGCAGCCTGCGTAGGAAGAGCACCAGGTGGTAACACGTTGATATCTCGCACTTGGCAATGTTCTTTCGGCCAAGTGGGTCCCGGTCGAATCGTTGAGTCAGTGCATTCTGAGGGGCGAGTGCAATGCGCAGTATGCGATACTAATCGTACTACCCAAGCGCTCATACTCGAGCATTCAGAGCGAACTTCTCCTCCAGATGTACAAGCGAGCGATGTGGCTGATTTAGCCGAACCTGAAGCGGGAATTAGACGTAAAATAAATGGCAGGCAATGCTCCCATTATGTTGAACAAAGTCCAGGACCATATCTTTATTGGCGACGACGGGCGCACGCAGATCCTCTCCAGAACACATTATGCAAATCGAAAGCGGTTGGTGATCCGGTATTAAGAAACCTCCATGTGCTTGGAGCGCCAAGAGCGTGTCAACCCCGGCTGGAAACCACCGATCACCTCACGGCGCAAGCGATGGGCAGGATAGGTCAGAGCGGTATCCCTTGCTATGGGCATCAGCAGAAAGGTCTAGTTTCTGGACAAAATCAACTGCGCCCCGATTGCGGCAAAAGCAAGAAAGCCGGGCGACCGCCTTAACGAGAAGCCGAAACGTGTCCCACACGGTATCTGGGGTCATGAAGCCGGAACTAGCCAGTAGCATTCGGTTTTCAGAGCGCGAAGAATAGCCAAAACAGAAACAGAAAAGTGCGTTCTTCGAATAGTGCTATTTCGATACCGCATCGAGACCGTGCGAGACAATTGGCTTGGGAGGCTCTTGTCGGGTTCGTTACGACAAAATCTGAAGCAAGCCTAGCCAGCAAGATGTCGCTACTGTGTTCACGTACGAGAAAGGGTTCCTGAAAATAGGACTGTATAAGCTCGATTGTGAATCTTATCTAACCCGCTCCTTCTCAACCATTGTTTTCGCTATTGAGACTGCATACGGATGGCACACAAAGTTGAGCGCTTAGCGGTTGTATTGACTATCTTGTCAGACTTGGTTAGGATCGGTTTGTTGAGATCGATGGGATGGTCTCCTTCGACGTCGCGGTCCTGGTGCAATAAAAGTCTTAGGGCAAATTGATTGCGCCAAGTAACGAAACGGCTAGAGCAGGGGCGTTGTCGATACAACCCTTGCTGGGGGTCGAGGCCTAACGATGAGGATTCAGGTGGTACCAAGTAAGAATAAAGGCGGCATCTTGTTGGCTTGTTGCCGTTGCTTGACATCAGATATGATAAAAACGAAAGTGAGCTGCACACACTAGACATCAGACGCCAACTAAAGTACCAATAGATGATTGGGTCTAGGGAGCTTGGGTAGAAACGTGAAAGGGGGACCGTCTGAGACTCATGATATGTCTGTTTAGCCGTATGGGTGAGAACCTCGAATAAGCTGTCATTCCTATCGTTAACGCTACCAATTGAGGAGACTCACAATGTCCCCTGAACACCAACGAGCATTGTTATAACCCAACCCAACGCTGTACGATTGCTAGTACGTCCATTCAAAGGCAGAGTTGAACAGCAAGTGCACCGGGATGGCGGCCATGTGGTGAAAATTGTTCGGTCAAATCGGACGCGTGAGGGCGTCGCTGAAATTCCGGCTAGCAGGCCCTGAGCTGTTCTAGACGTTCCATACAACCAAAGCCTTGATTTACCCCTTATATGGTGTAGAGGTTTTGGGACGTGCTGGGTGTTAAGCAGAGGGAAAGGGGGGGATGCGCAAGTCAACGAATCAACTGGTTAACCTTAATAAGTCTTCGAGCACCTTGTGTCAATGCAAATACACTGCCTAAGTGACTCGCAATAAGGTTTTATGAGGCGCGTGATAGCAAAGGTGATGATTCTCCGCTGCAAACAGGCTTGCTTTCTCCAGTCATTCAGTACAACCTACAAAGGTAGGTCGTGAGCAAGCCTAACCACATAGTATTTTAAGTATACAAGGGCGAGTTTCAGCCTCACCAAATGTCGATTTCACGAAAGAGGGCGGGAGGCAGCTCGCAAAGCAGGTGGATACGCAGCCTCGAGAATCGACGTTATTGTGCTTGCCTAGACAAGAAAAGGGCGCTTCAGAGGAGAAGCCACTCTCGGCAGGCCCCACCGAGTATAACAAGGCCAAGCGACTCCATATCTTCTGTCTGAAACTGGTTGTTGGTCAAGAGTTACCCAGAGCCATAATATGTCAAAGCCCATTGTATAGACACTTCTATTCCTTGGTTTACTCGCTAAGGCAAACCATGAAAATCGTGTTTCGGCCCAACTTCCAATTGCCACGGGTTAAAGCTCCAAAAAGAGGAGCGTAATATAAGATAGTAGGGTTTTATGCATTGAGCCAGCGATCATTTAGAGACGTTGTCCAGAGAAAATCGTACATTGGCCAGGGAGGTCAATATTTTAAAGGTTCGTGGACAAAGGGTATGAGGGATCGATGTGAACATCTGGCTGGCGCTCAGTTCTTTTAAAGGCCGGCCTGGTGTGAGCGCTCAAAACTCCATTGCACGGGTGTGCACTCCATATAAGTGCCAATTAGCGGATGGAACCAAAATCGGAAGCCTAACCACGTGCCTAACGCCGTCTTTTTACGGTTACAAACAAAGCGATCGTACATACTAGGGATTTGGGGTTTACTGGTCCAGAATCCAACAAAAATAGTGTGTTTTGGTAACGAACCGTCCGCATATAGTCACGGTATCGGGGTCCACGAGCCCGTTATTGATAACCCCGCCCCTCCCCAGCGTGAACATACCCGCCTAGCCCCCAATGCATGACATTCCAACTAACCAACACAATAGGCCAAACATGACAATAAATCTAGGGATTCGGTTGATGTTTAATGTGAGGTCCTCCGGTCGTGGATAACGGCTATTTCTCGCATCTATTACATGTAACAGCTCTGCGCGTGTATTTAGGAGACTCGTACTTTTGCTACCCTATTTCATCTCTGCTCTCGGATACGAGTATTTATCAAGTCATCGCCCCGCTCCTGAGCCTCGACATCGCCAAGTCCCCTGTCCTCGACAGTTCGGCTCTGCGACTCTCACACTTAACTACCATAATCCCAGAGGTCTGAAACATGGAACCATTTTGTGGGGGTTCTAATTAGCTTCGCAGATCCCAAAATTGTTAAATACACGTTACTGAAGCCAAGATATCAAACTAACTTCGGCTAATAAAACAATTCCAAACCTGTTGGACAGACTGTTGTGGCGCCGAGGCGGTGCAATATCACAGGAACAAGAACGGACTATGGTGAAACTTATGTTGTGGAGCTTGTGAGTATTTGAACGCCGAGCCTGGGCATCTCTATTTCGACATACCAGCGGCCTAATAACCGCGTCTTGCCTGTGTACGTCTTAGCATATATTGGAGGAATTAGCCCCCTGATCATAAGCACCCTACTCACGACTTCTCGGAAAGTTAACATATGTCCGCGTTTCACCTCCTTGGTGCAAATTACTAGTCGAGCAGGAGTTCTCTCGGATTTTTGATGTAGAACATATATATCATAGATGCCTGGAAGCCATGTCATGTGCAGAGCTCAGACAGCACCTTCAAACTAAGCCCAAGGATACAGGTACGCGAACTAGCAAGGAAACAATCCACGTAGCAGTGCGTAATTAATTTTAGCTAAAGTTGACTTACTACTTGCTTCTCCCACTAAACTTCCCCGTATCTATCTCTGTGGGTTTCAGCTTGTGAAATGAATGTGTGGTATGTTCTAAGGTTGCTATATGCGTGTGGCATGTTGAAAGGGGCACAGGTCGTTGGGAGAATCTCTCGTGCAGGCGCAACGTCCTTACGATAAGTTTCAGCCAACGTATAGTTACAACTGCCATGTTGGGAAAGTAGCATGGTGCCGCAAGCGCTGTAGAGTGACAGGTATGACATGTATCACGTGGGTTGCTATGCCGGCGATCAGGGATTTCCGGACGCGAATATACGAGGTTTGTATTTTGTCCTTGCTGCGCCCGAGGCCGTGGCAGCCGTTCGTTCTCGTCCCCTCTTCGTCTCGCACACCGTCTGCGACGTCGACAAGATCTGTCTTTGATCTGATACTTTATCTGCCCCGACGCTGGCGTATATCTCGGATACAAACCCCACTCGCTTCTTCTTTACTTTCGTCATACCATGCGACGTGCACCTTCGTCGCGAAATCGCCAGGGAGACGGCCTGCGGAACTCGGTGTTTGATGCGGCCAGGTCCATCGGACTTGCGGATCCGAATGCTCTCCGATGGCTCGAGCAAAACGCAAACATTAGCGAGGAGGACGAGGAAGAAGACGAGCTCAAGCGCGAGGTAAGCGTCCCACTCTGTCTTCAGTTGGACCATCGAGCAAACAGCCATGAGTACTCCAAAATGAACCCTATTGTGTTAATTTTTCATTTCCCAACGCTGACTTGTTCGTCTTTGCAGCCCCGACCCCCCTCGGACGCACACCCTCCGTCGCTCGTGTTTTCCACCTCGAGTTCAGAACCAGACAGTTCCGTCCACTCTCCGTCGAACGATGTGAGTACAACAGGTTCCGTTGATAAATACGTACATGTGCATTCGGCACGCTGCTTGGCACAACCCTGGATAATTGAATTGAAATACCTTTCGTCGATTCATCCGCATATTTCCGATCTGTGAAGCTTGACGTCGGTACATGTGCTCATTCAGTTTGCCTTGTGTAGCATTCGACAAACTTTCGTGCCCCTTATCGTCCGGTCGGGAAACCCCAATATCAGCCATACGGCCAATCCCAGTTCCCCAGTCAGGCCTCTCAGCCGTTTTCTCAGCTCCAAGCCGACCCTCGTGCTCCCGTAGACCCCAACGCGCGCAACTCTCCCAACCCACTTGGTCGCCCGCCGCCACCCTCCTTGGGGTTGAAAATCCCTGACCCATGGCCACCCAGTCAACTGGCAATCGCTTCGCTATCACCATCCCCATCGCCCAGTCGTGCGCCCACGCCAGCCGATACCACCAATTCAAAGCAAGCAGCAGAACCGAGAAAGGCGCGAAAGTTGACAAAGGCACCCCGCACTGAGTCAGAATCCGAAATTGTTCCCCCACGGAAAGTGAGCGCTGGAGGAGAAAGCACGAGTTCTGGCACAGGAGGAATACCTCCCATGTTGCCTGTTCTTCCCTTTCCTACCGCAATCTCTGGCGAAGCTTTAAGCTCTGATGCGTCCGTTTCCGGCTTGTCGGCTATCTCTGGTTCCTCATCCAGCACTGTTACGCAACCGACAATTGTTCTTCCCGACCAGGGAGCCCAGTCCATTTTGTTCCCTTTGACACCGACCGTCAACGAACCTCGTTCCGTATTCGAGGACGATAATGACGACCAGGGTCCGACGTTCTCTACTATACCCGCTTCTTCCACCACGGTTACCACTTCGAACCATACCCACAATTCTCCATCGACCTCCACAGCGGCCTCTGCTGAAGCCCTCAATGCCAACAGCAATGGAAAGGAGGGTAAAGAAAGCAAGAGCGGAATTTTGCGTGCTGTACGCTCCTTCAAGCTCTCCCTCAAAGGTCAAAAGGCGCCAAAAATACCCCTTCCAGAGGCTCCTCCTGTTCCAACTGTACCCGCTCTCCCCCTGTCTTGACTCTGAAGCTTGGGAAAGACGCAGGAGCGGAATTCGCGAAGGGATTACAGAGCGAAACTGGCGCTGGAGGGAAGAGTACGGACGACAAGGGACATGAGGTTCGCTCATTCCAGATTGGCGAAATTTTCCAGATGCCAGAGTCGGTCGAGCCTACCAAACTCCCTGCTCCAGTTGCCCAGCCGCAATACTCCGAGCCTAATATTCGGTCGGATACGAATCGTGTTGCTCCCGACTTAGGTGCTGGTGGTCCGGACTCGGATCTCGGGCATGCGCCCATTCGGGTGGCTGGTGGAGGTGGCGGATTTTGGAGTGCGGACCTGGGTGCGAAGAAAGCTTGGACGTCGCAGCCATCCAAGGCTGGCAAGTCACGTCGGATGTCAGTAGACGAGGCGGCGGGTACCGCGGAGCCAGTCAAGGAGACAGCGAAAGCAACGGAGCGAACGAGGGCTGGAACTGTTGGGACCAGGAGCGGTCACGCGAGAACTCGGTCCAAGAGTGGAGACTTTTCTGGGGTCGGATGGGAAAAGAATGGTCGACCACCCATGCCTAAAGCTGCCAAGGGACCGAAGCCTACAAAAGTCAAGCGCGTCGCCAATCCGGACCCGATCAGTCCCAAACTCTCTTTTGACAGCAACACGCGCCATTCGCTCGAGCGTGATGGATTCGGAGCTCGCGGGGAACTGGACGAGATACGCGCGTTGGATGTACAACATCAGCTGCAGTCGTTTGTTGCGTCGATGAGAACGATCGGTGGGGAAGATGCGGACGAGGACATGCAGGGCGGATTTAGTCGAGCGAGCGAAGAAAGCTTTGATCGTCGTATCGGCCCTCGTGGCAAGGGTGACGACGCGGACACACTCCGCTCAAGTGGAGAGTACGATCCGGACCCGTTCCGTTCGGTCGGGCCGTCGGCTCGCTCAATTACTACGCCTCTTCCTAGACCCGAATCTGAGGCTATTCCACACCAGTTGATTATTCCTGCGCACTCCATCCCAAAAGAACTCGGTCAAACCTCGGCGTCTGCTTCTAAAAAGGCTGTTCCTCCGAGCGCATTCAAGTACGCAGAGAGCGGGTCCCCAGCAGCGCAGGCGTCCACGTCCAGAAGACCTTCGATTGTGGTGGGCGTACCTGGAGAACAAACCGTACCTGCGAACAAATCGGAGCAATCCGGACGAGAAGGCGAGTCGCGTCCTGCTAGTCAGGAGAACGAGCTTGGACTAGGTTATTCTGGCTTTGGTTTTGCTCGTTCTACTTCTGATGTCCCGGCCCCCGTGGATAATGATGCGAGCGAGGAGTGGGTTGTACCAAGTCCATCATGGGCACCGCTAGATCCCAAACGTGGTCGTTCCCCAGCCCCTGATGCCGCTCTCGAGCCTCCTCAGTCAAAGTTCCTGGAAGTTCGCCCAGAGAGACAGCGTGCGTCTGGACTATCGATTCCTAGGAGTGTCACACCAGATTCGCCTCGCCCTATGCCTTCCCCTATGCAGACCAGAAATGTGATCCCTCTGGCGGGGTCTAGGTCTCCGATTCCTTTGGCTACGCCTAGCCCAGCTGCGTCTCCAGTCTCAGGACCAACGACGCCGCTAGTAGGGGTTAGACCAGCGTTTGTACCTCTTGTTGCACGCTCCCTTACTCCCCAGCCCAGGGCTGAATCGCCATCTCTGGGACGCGAGAGCATGTCCCCCAATCGGCCAGGAGCACTGTCGTCGCGTCAAGCGTTGCAAACCGAAGGGCGGAATACTCCATCGCCCCCAGTCTCTCGCCGTGGCCTTCCAGCCCGTACGTCGTCAATATCCAGCGTCTCGTCGGGCGAGCAGAGCTTTGGCCACGGCTCGCGTGTGCGTTCTCCGCCGCCCCGGATCATCGTACCAGCTCCTGTGCCTGGCCCTCGATCTGCTCAACCTGCGCTCGCAGCTCGATCTATGACTTCAACCCCCATCGCTCGCTCAGCAACGTCAACGCCGGTACCTCGGTCGATGTCAACGACGCCTACCCCAAGAACTGGTGAAGAAGAACAGCCGCTCCGACACGAAGCGTTCTCGCGATTCCTTGCTCCCGAAACGGTTCCTGCCGCTCAGAAACGCGGACGAGTGTCGCCGTTCCCGACGCGTCCCGTACGAGACCGGACTGAAAGCCAGGATCACGTTAGTACGGCGGCCAATGGGCCGAAGACCAGCTTGGAAGCTCCGGAGGAGACCCGGCCGAGCCAGCGCGAGAAATTCCCGGGCGGGGTTGACAGGTATGGGCCGGATGGACTCATGCAAGCCCCACGTGTTCGGTTTATTGGTGTGCGGTCATCGAATGGAAGTAGTCAGGCCGACTGGCAGGGTCGGATGGAGGATATGCGCAAGGAGGGACCCCCAACGAGAACCGGATCTTGGATAGAATATGAAGAGGATAGCGCGCGACCGGTGTCTTGGGAAAGCGGCTTGGCGTATGATGAAGATCCAACGGATATACCGTATGATGATACCGCGCAGCGATCAGAAAGGGCGACGGGGTACTCGGACTATACGGAGGAGACACGGGAGGGTAGCGTGCGTCGTGCGATGAGCCCAGAGACTGCCTCAAATACTAGCGCGCTTCCGCCATCCGAGCCTAGATATCCCGGCTGGGCTGTAGATGCTCCAGCCTCGCGTGCTTCGACATTTACCGTTGCGTCAGTGTACGATGATGAAGAGCCAATTCCGCCTGTGCCGAATACCCAGAAGCTGGCGGCTACTATTCGTGGGATGGGGATGGGCCAAAGCACTTGGGCAAGAGGCCGTATTTAATGGCCGGAGCTGAATCATTGAGAGAGACGGTTGTTTCCTTGTTGCCGCTGGATGGCAGCAACCCGAACATTTGATTGGCCCCGTGCCTATATATCTCCTTTATATCTTGCGCTCTATTACTTGCCAGTTATACTACCTGTTGTGTTTTTATTTCGTTCTCTATTGTGGTTTCTACGCTTTGTTTGGGCAAGTACTGTACATAGTGCTTCGGGATTTGTTTGGCTATATACAACCATTGCAAATAGTTTAACTTCAAAGTCCGTAGGTTTGATCGTTGTGAGTTTAACCGATCCTCTCCTGATGATAGCAAACCACTACCAGCGATGCGGTTCGAACCACGATCATGTTGTCTAACGGCTACTACTCCGCTTGCCACCTCCACAGTCTGGAGCTCTCCCCGCATTATCATACAAAATGAAATGACTGGCGACTAGGGGCGAACACGAACCAACAAAAGCACTCTTATCTTTGATGTCTTTTGACGCAATCTCTTGGTACTTGGCAACTGGGATTCTGTGAAGTGGAGCATACAGCTCGCTCTTGCCGCCGTCCGGGGCTAATATCTGACACATTCGAGTTATACCTCATAGAGTGGATTCACACAGCCAGGGCTTGATGTTCTTCCTTGCTTTGTCCATTGTCTTTCCCATTCATCTGTCTGAGTTGCAAGCTATGAGAATGATTTAACCTTCATCATCATGACCAAAATCGATGCTTTACGATTGGACTGATCATGAGTGGTACCGGAAAAGTCGGTTGGCCAAACCGTTATGCGAAGATCTTGAGCCGCATTCCGTCCCTTCTGTACTTCTTTCACCGGAGAACACAGCACCGCAGCGTCTAGAGCAGAAGACTCAGGGGCAGACCAATGGATATTGGGATCTACCGCAGAGCCGCGGCACTGACAAATGTTCACGTTGATGTGTGCCTCACATTTGATCCATCTGGTTTTCTATTTGTTCCTGTGCTTGCGTAAACCTCCTTTCAGTTTGGAGGTTTCTTCTTGGACGGATCGAGATCCGTCGTTGAGCTATGGCGTCAAACGGACTTCAGGGGATTCTGGGCACTCGGTGCTAAACTTCTATACAGGTAAGTAGCCTGACAAATCTAGAACTACCGCCCTCCTGGCGTGAGTAAAGACTTGACCTTTCTAGATATGTTCCTCTCACCCCCTAGACAGTAATGATAAATCCTCTAATTTGACTCACCTACTGATTTTAGCATAGTCCATGATCGTCGCTTTTAATCTACCATAGGAAGCATACATGGCCCAGGGATAAACCCAAATACTACGTATGATGCCCGTTCGTGGGGTCAAAGAACCGGACACGCATGTTCACAAGCTTTTCAGGAGGGCAACAGATCGGGTGCTCGTTCCCTCGTACTAGCATATTACAACAGTGATCTGCTGTCCGTCACTCGCTCACGCTTGACCGCCTTGGTCTGTGCATTGCCTCGCACGACCTCCGTGCTCCTTCACCTCGAGTATTACTCATAAAGATAATCAATCGAGGCGTCGATAAGCTTGGCAGTTGGCTCCCAACGTGCTCCACGCTCTTGCTGTTATAAGCAGTCGCTCGGCCCGTTGCCGCTCGTTCTCGGACCACGTTGAGCGCGGGCATCGTTGCATGCGTCGGTCGTGCGCAAATAACTCGGTCATATGAGCGGGCCTCGGTGTTTATCGATTGGGCTCTACGAACGTTAAACCCCTATCAATACCCCTGGCTCCAGCAAGAGTGCATATGTGGGCCTCTCGATCGTTGTTTCGATTTGGGGCCTCGTGGTTCTTGGTGTGTGGCGGGTTCCGGATACAGCATGTCTTTACTGCTCATCCACTAGTTGGGAGCAGCGAACCTGATTTTGCTGCTAGACGTTTGGAGCGACCTCACGCTGAGGTGAACGACCATCGTGACCCACTTAATTCTTTACACATTGAAAATTTATGGCCATGTTTAGTTACCCCTATACCGCACGGGCCGGTAGTCGACAACCAGGCGCATGGGTAATGCAGTATAGGGGTGCTTACCTATTCCTTTACAGACCGCTGGACAAGGATATTGACACCCATCGGCTGGACTCCAATGCGAGCGTGCGGTAGGGTAAGGGCTTTGCTACCAGCGTGACCTATTACCTTCCGCGCAAGCTGAATACACGACGACTGGAGCCGGACCTACATGGGGATCCTTCTTGACCGCGTATCCACACTGCCTTTTCCAACCGCTGAGGCAACACACGACCGTTGACCCAGACATCGAAGACGGTTACAATGTGGAGTGGCGTCCATTTATTTGCTGCTCGAAAAAGAGCCTAGTCTCCATTGAGATTGTGCCTTTAAACAACGGATCTGTTATGTGACAAGCACAGTTTAAGTAATAACTTCGAGAGATGCGAGCTGTCAACCGGCTTTTTAGGTATATCCCGATGTCGACCTTTTCAGCTTTGGCGATGACTATCGAGTCAAGTCAGTCTCGGTGCTCGGTCCTGTGGGGTATCGAGTGTATTCGAACTATTGAGTCGACGCCCTGCCCAGTTTGTGTACGCTACCGCGAATCTTCAAACCTGCGCTTTCTTAATTGGCCATCCCCACAGAGCCGTGTCAAGCAACGAACTCGGGACCACTGCGTAGGGCGATTGAATGTGTACAGATGGTCGAGATAGGGGCGTTCCTCGTTGAACAATCTCAATGCAGAGTCTACGACAGTATTGTCCGTTAAAAGTGGCGCCATGATCGGACCATCGTTACGTGACTGGGCGTACCAAACATACGCTTGATGATGATTATGGAGAAGTTGATGAAATGCTCTGGGCTGACACAAGTTCTGATCTAGCTTTCTATTCTCCGGCCACAGGGCCGAAGTGTTAAAAGAGTATAGTATCGTCATCAGGCATATTCTTTGACTCTTTCTCGGGATCAATAGGAGCAGTCTCGAACAGATCTCAAGCTCTCTGGCTGTCTGTGTCCGTTCCGCGAGGCCTATTTCATCTCTCTGACGCCTCAGGAATCACGCCTATTCACTAAAAATTATCTTCTTGGGCTGACCGCCTCTGTTCTACTGTTCCAGTCCAGAACCCGTCGGGTCCGATAGTGTATTCTTGGTCGGCGTTTAGCAACGCAGATGCCCATCCATCTCGCGTTTTCATCCTAGCCTCTCGTACGTTTGGCAACGGTACCTTCGGAAACAACACTTTGCCACACCTACGCGCCGCTCAGAAGGTCGAGTATGATCGATGTTTTACGTCGAGGTTGGTTGTTCATGTTGGTGCAAGTAGACGCCAGGATTTTGCTGCCGCAAATGCGCCCGCTCGGACAGGGGCACTGCAATTTTGTACCCCATACGGTTCGTTTACTTGCCGTATTCATGACGCGTCTGATTCTCCGCATACACGAGTCGGGATCCATCTTATCGCATCCCGAAATCCCACTCCATTGCGTACCCCTGGGTTTCTTGTTGTATGCTCACCTGAACGCTGCGGGGTGGGCAGGGGGCGGACTTTGAATGCTAAAACGAGCCCCCTGGGGATAGCTCGCAATGCACCGCTGCCGATCTTTTGTGCAAGCACAGCGAGTGTACTTGATTGCCCGCAAACAAAATACGTACTCCAGTCGTCTATCATTTGAAATAGATGATCTCTTTCGCTGTTTTCTGAGCGCTGAAACTACCAAGTGAACATCTTACAGTGAGATGAAGGCTCTGTAGTTCGGATCGTACAGTAATGAGCGCTCGCCTCGTGGCAAAGAAAGGTTTTAGACGGGGGTGGATCGATAACTAGTTTGTAGTTGGGCATGTTATCGATATGAGCCCGTGTCGCTTGTGGTGTAGTGTATACCCAACAGAGGAAGAAATGATGTATAGTTTGCATTTTAGAACTAGAAGATGCGAATAGAGTGTATATAGATGCCCCGATGTGTTGCATGTAGTCGATGAGCGCTGAAATGCGTTGATCATCTGAGACACTGCGATAGGTAAAGTGGAGTAGTGAACAATCTGATTGGGAGTTGATCGTGCTAGATTTTTTTCTCGGTGTACAAACACAAGGCCGGAGTATGAGACCGCTTGCTCGCGTGTCTGCTCCTCATCTGTTCTCAAGGCACGACTTGGTGGGTTACCCGCCTGTGTTCCCAGAGCCACGTCCACCCCCTCGACCCTCGCTGCTCACATCCGCCCTCCTTCTCGTCCTGAAGAATATCCAATGAATTGTTCACGACAAATTGGACTCTCGAGAATCGTGCGATGGTATGTGGAAGAGGTAAGCTATATTTGTGAGCGCAGACTACACGCGACGGCTCATTTGATTATCGTTCCCAAGCCAAGTGAGGAGTGCAGCATGAAGGGGTTGTCGAGCTCCCCCTGCGCGTACTTGCTCTTGTGCGAATATTTATGCCCCCAGCTAATTTCTCTCATCTGAGCAAAACTCAATCTCACCACACGTAGAACCTAATCCACGTCCTGAAGTCTATGAACCTCTGGACCCAGGTAACCAAGTGCCCCGCGCGGCTGGATGATTCACGCCTGAACCTTGTACTTGGTCACTGCCTGTATTTTCTCGTGAAAACGCATATACCCCGCTTTTTGTGCTCCACAAATGACCAGAAAGTGTGTTGTAATACCGCTCAAGGCTATCAAATGCTATTCCCTGCGGTGACTCTGGAGTGCAGATCGCCCAGGAGGGTGCGACAGAGGGACTCCACCGACGGTCATATGTAACCGAGAGAACGGTCGCGCCCGGCTCGCCCGGCCGGGGGCGCCAGGACTAAGAACTGGGTAGGGCGATCTGGGCGGAGGCAGATGGAACAGAGATCTGGGTCCGCAAAAGACCAGGGGCGGTATCGATGTGTGGAAGCTCAGACGGCGGAGCGCGGCCGGGCGTGGGGGGCTAAACTGCATTGGGGCAGGCAACGCGCATATAGCGTGGACTAGGGTAGTCCACGTGACCCACCGGAGATGGCACTGTGCACCCGGCGGGATTTGGATCAACCCGAGAGAGTGGTGCGTTCGAGCATGCAGGGAGACCATATAACGGCGGGCGAAACTTAGAGCTTAAATCGTCTTTCTCCCTCAAAATGCCTTCGTCTGTGAGCTCACCACCGGCGCGCTCAGAGCCAGTCTGGACGGAGCCGCCGTGCAGCTGGTTCATCGAGACCACCGAGGATGCCTTGCTCATCCTCGAAGCCGCCCGCCGCGGCCTCATCCCCCGTGTTACCCGCCGTCTTGTCGACCGCGAGCGTCGGATGATCACTTCTGGTTCCGTTTTTGTGTTTGACGAGGACGAGAGTGGTATCAAGCGTTGGACGGACGGGTTGCTCTGGTTAGTCCGTTTACATCAATATTACCCTACACTAAACACTAATATATACCTGATTGACATTAGGTCCCCGTCGCGTATCCTAGGAAATTTTTTGGTGAATTTCAGCCATTTTTCAGAGCCATGATATGACGACTGACCTCGTCATAGCTTTACCGCGAAACCGACAAGAAGAGCTCGGGTTCGAGCGCCAATTCCCAGGCCACAACCAACGAGCCGAGTGCTCTGCTCATGCCCGACCCGGCAAATACCTCTCCGCCGGCGCGTAAAGAGTCGACCACGAGCCTCAGTCGTCCAAAGGATGGTCGTGCTCAGGCCGACCGCAACCGCGAACGAGCGCTCGTCGGCAGCCTGACCAACAGCTACAAGTTCAAGCCGGACGGGTTGATGAAAAAGGTGAGCCTCATACCGATTATGCGTACCCGGCTCGTTTCTCCGGCATATGCGTCGTACTTGACGTCTTGCTTGACGTTTCGGAGGCCGCGGTTGAGCCCAGGGGCCTGTGATTCCCGCGCGCGCGACTTCCATCAGCTTCACTGACGCTTTGTGACCAGACGTTCTCGCTTACGATCAACGGGAGCGCCCAGCACCTCATTTCGTACTACAAAGTCGTGGATGTCGAGGAAGGCCGTTTACGCACGCCGTCTTCGTTGCCCGAACTGAGCGTATTGGACATTAGCCCCGAGTATCTCGACAAGACCCACTTTCGGTGTCCGCCCAAGGTGGAGATTGACAGTGAGGGAGTCCCGCGCTATCGGTCAGTATTGTTTGTATCTCCCGTATGCGGATGTTGACATGTTTCCCACGCGCATAGTGGAGAAGCCGATGATCCAGACTCTCCTGTGCGGGCAAGCGTCCAACCGCCGGCGCAACACCATATGCAGTCCCAGGTACCGCTGCTTACGTCGGGTGGCGAGCATGCATATCAATACTCGCCGAGTGGATACTATAGCCACTCCACCGGTCCTGATACATCGTATTTCGCGGGTTCTGGCTCAGGGCGAGTTGCGCGCCGATATGAGCCTTATGGAGGTTCTGGGCCCGTGTCTTCGACGAGTACTGCTGCGAGTTCAAAACGCTCGCGCAGTCGACGCGGGACTGGCGCCAAGGGATACGTCAATTCGGGTTCTGTATCACCTGAAGGTGCGGGTTCAGGGTTGGAGCCGGTTGGATACGCGCCACAGTACCAGGGGTATACATACGGAAACGGGAGCGGGTCGTATGCGCCTTCTTCTCCCAGCGGGTCCAGTCATAGCCATGGCCATTATAGCCAGTATTCCAGCGCCCCACCTCCCCCGCCCCCACCTCCGGCTTCCATTGCTCCTGCGCCCCAGTACCCCGCGAGTAGTAGCTACCAGGACGGATACGGGTCATCGTACTATGGTCATTCGTCTACCCCTGCTCCCCCAACCCCTGCGCCAAATGAGGAGAATTACCATTCAAATTCGACATACGGAAGCTACGCGGGGTATTCATCCTCAGCCCCAACAGGCGGAAGCTGGAACGAGCGGCGTGAGGTCTCATCCTCATCGGGTGGGTATCAACACCCAGGTGTAGCATGGAGTGCCGAGGTGCACGGGTCGTAGCCTGATCCCTCTATCTATTTCTTGGATTTCTTGGAGTTTGTGCGTAATTCTCTTCTTTTTGCTTTGTGTGTACTCGCCCGCTCGCTATCGATTCTGTCTCCGCTCCACTGTGTTTTATCATTTTATATTCATTTCAATCTTCGCATTTCGTGTACGACTCACCGCGCAAATGTGTGTATTTACAGTTCGCATGTATGCTAGCAAAATCCAATCTATATCCAGAGTCAGGAGGCATTGGTCGTGTTTGGTTCTATTTGGGTGCGGTCAAAACGCCCCAGATCCTCATTGCGGCCTGATCTCCCAGTTACCCACCACCACCACTCGGGCGATTTCTCTTGGATACTGCGTTTGCGATGGAGTTTGGTGGAGACATGAACTTCACTGGCCTGGGACTATTCAGACATTCACCCTCGACGGGTGGTCCGATGTCGAGCACGCCGTTCTCAGAGATGCCTCACATGCGAGGTATGTAGCCCCTATCTTTCGTATCCATGCCCCATCGCACGCACCGCTAACCCGCTCGCTGCAGTCATCGGAATCAACATCACCTTCACCTCTCCGGGCAAGCCACAGATCCGGCGCTCGTTCTTGCGCAGCGAATTCAAGTCGATCCATCTGGGCCGAGAGCCCGCGGACGCATGTGGCGTCGCCAACGCATTTGCTCGTGGGGACGTTGTGCCGCCCGTCATGTCCCGCAAGCACGCGGAGATTGTGTGGGTACACGATGCGGTGAGTCGAGTCAAGCTGTGCCATTTCACTCTGGCTTGGCCAATCAGTTTATTCGATTTTTTACTGATGATCGTTGGGATGATATAGCCACAGGTGATGGATATTGGTTCGTACCACGGGACGTACTTTAGGGGTGTGGCCCAGCGCTTGATGCCGAATAAACCTTATCCGCTCTGGGATGGCTCGATATTGGAGTTTGGCAAGTCGGTGACCAAGGATGAAAAGGTGTGTTGTAGTGTGCTGTGGTTTGTGCTGTATTAACATGGCTGCTAGGCGCACGACCCGTTGACGGCGACTATCGAGTTTATTCGCGAAGCTGATCGGATGTCGATAGGGCTTGGGTCTGGTATGGGGGTGGGAAGAGCGCAAAAGTAAGTAGTGGTGTAGCGTGGAGTAATGCGATACTAAGTGATGTTCAGGGACCCATCGGGGCTTTTCTCACCATCGTCGCCACCGCGTCGCTACGCTATGCCATCCGACTCTGAGGAGGAAGAGGACGACGAAGATGATGACGAAGACGAAGATCTCGACGACAGTGAGGGCAGTTCCTCTGGCTCGCGCTCGGACATTTTCGAATATACGCCCGAGGGTGTAACTCGACCACACATTGACCTCACCAACATGAGCGACGATGACAACCGCGCCTTTGGTTACAGCACCGCGCCCGATACTGACGGGATCGAATGTATCGGGTTTGGATACGCACCTGGTGCCAAGAGCTTGTATGACGAAGATCGGGCCGAGTCCTCGTCTGACATGTCCGAGAGCGAAAACGAGGCCGAGGTTGTTGCCCCAGCCCCGCAACGGATCGTCCAGGGCGGTGTGTCATCCCTTGAGGCAGCGGCACACGTTCACGTGCCCTCCGTTGTTCCTCAAGAGCCTCGTGTTGTCGTCGAGGTCCCGCGTCCGGTGGAGGTTAGTGCGGGTCCGAGCGAGGAAGTACGCGGCCTCAGGGCGGAGCTGGACAGGGCGATGGTGAGGCTCCTTATCTGATTTTTTTTTAATGATCACCCAAGTCTAATTTTTGCGTTTTAGCACGAGATTGTTGGGCTGAAGGCTGTGTTGAAGCGAAAAGAACATGAAGAGCAAGAGAGGATCGAGAAAGACAAGGATGGGGATGTGCAGATCGTTGAGCAGCCCGCTCAGGACGTTCCGTCGCGCATTGCCAATATTGAGAATATGGTGCAGCAATTGGCGACCGTCGGAGATGTCGAGATTTGCGAGCACAGGACCACGATCCAGGCGATGCTTGGTCAACTTGCTAGCACGTAATTTGCGACCGTTCATCCGAGTTTAGGACTGACTAGGGCTTTAGGTGGTATCGAGGCACTCCGCGTCCGCGTTGGTGGGGAGCCATCGTCGCCGGTCAGTTTTGTTTCTCACTTAATTTTGGAAAACCTTTTAATGTCATTTTGAATAGCAGAGCAACAACAAGCGCAAGCGCGTTGACGACGATGGCGAGGAGGAAGAACAAGTCGAAGCGAGGCGCGCTCAGTCTCCAATGCCCGCCTTGCAGCTCATCTCTACGCCGGTGCAAGTCTCCCCGCCGTCGCCCGCGCCACCCGCCAAGCGCTCCCGAATTGGCACTTCGACCTTGGTTGTCGCTGGTGGCGCTGCCATGTGGGGTGCTTTGGCGTTCAACTTGATTTGAGTCGGTTTTTTGTATGTCGAATGAGGGATTTGAAGTTTGGACTGGACTTGCTCGAGGGATGTTTTGAGCTTTGGGTATTGCAAAAAGGTATTAGTATGGTCCTCTCTAGTATGTTCGCCTGCTGTGTCATTGTATTTTGTATTGTTGGGTAGGTGTGTAAATTCATTGGATTGAATCTAATGTTGGGTGTGGATCCATGTGCGAGGGGTTACTCGACAGTTCCCAAGTGACCTGTGAGATAGATTTACCTGAAAATGATGAGCATGGTATGCCGAGACATTACGTCAATGGCTGTATAGATATCGCGGCGATGAAGCTAGCGATTCGAATTATAGGGGCTAGGCTGCATGTGACTCTTTCTTTTTTTTAAAAAAAATACATATTTAACGAGCTACATGAGCACAAGGTCAAACCGCTCGGGCATGTGACTCTTTCCCAGGTGATCTCATAGCAAGTAGCACTGCCCTAGCGCTCGACGCGAACAGCGATATCAGTGTTCCTCTTCTTGGTTTTTCATCAACCACGAGCCATGCCGGATGGAAGAGAATCAGCTAATGGTATCAATATACTCATACTAGGTAAATACAGCCCGCCCGTAGGAAAGGAGCAAAGGCGCTTATTCGGCTTCTACAGAGGGTGGAGGCGCGAGGGGACTCTCGTCGCTCATCATCGTAAAGGAGGTTATGAACAGACTGCAACACTCACTCGGCCTTATGAGCATGCCTAAAGTATGTGAATACTTTGACGTCGTTGCGGGGACTGGAACAGGAGCGTGAGTTGGGATCTTGCTCGCCTTAATATTTGTATTGATGCCGACGTCATATGAACAGCTTTATCGCGTGTATGCTTGGGCGACTTGAAATGACTGTGGATCAGGCAATTGAGAACTATGTAAAGCTGGTGGACGTCTTTTTGGACAGGAAGCTATTCGGAACGACGGTATACAAGACTACAAAGCTGCAAAGCGTACTAAAAGGGATCGTGAGGGATACGACTGGAAGCGAGAATACGTATATGATGGGTTCAGTCGAAGAGCGTAAATGTAAAACGTGAGTAGAATATCTTTAAATGTAAAACTATATCGGACTGGCTAACTTGTGCTTCATTATAGCATGGTATTTGCGATGTCGCATCATAATTTAAACGCTGGGCTACCTCGGATCTTTCGCTCGTACCACGTCGTTGCGAATCAAATGGCGGATTGTACAATATGGGAGGCGATATCAGCATCTCTGGCGCATCCTGAGATGTTCAAAGCTATCGATATAGGTGAGGGGCACCTGCGCGAATCATTTGTCGATGGCGGGCTGGATGCAACAATCCTGCGATGCACGTATTGGACGAAGTAAAAGATATTTTCCCTCAGCGGCACGTTTCTGCTGTGCTCTGCATTGGAACTGGTCACCCTAATACGATTCGAATCCCGGATAAAGGGTCGTTCTCACGGCTGATGCCAGCCAATGTTCTGGCAGTCACGAAGCACCTTGCTACCGACGCCGAGCGAGTAGCCCAAGAGATGACAAAACGCTTTAAATCGACAAAAAACGTCTACTTTCGTCTTAGTGTGGACCAAGGAATGGAGGATGTCGGCCTGAGCGAATGGGAGAAACTCAGTGACGTAACAGCACATGCACGAGTATACATGCAGGTCATAAGTGTACGTGAAATGGTCGACCAAGTGGCATTGGTAATTGGGGAGAGGAAGGCAACAATATATATACGACAGATAGGTACGCATATATGCCATAGTCGTAGCTCACGGTTACTGATCAAAAGTGTTATAAAAGATGGCGAAATACAGACATGCCCGCCAACAGTCCAAAAGAAAACAGGTCTCAAGATATGCCCTGCTCCTACACCAGTATTTACAGGCCGCCAAGCTCAGATAGACCAGATTGTTTCATGCATTTCATGTGGAGACAAGCAACGCTGCGTGTTTGTCCTTTACGGGCTCGGCGGCACCGGAAAGACACAGCTAGCGCTTAAAACAGTCGAGCAAACAAAACACATGTGGAGCGACCTAGTGTTTGTGGATGCTACATCTCATGAGACCGCGACAAGCAATCTCGCCGAATTTGCAAAGGAAAAGAATAGTGGCGATTCGTACGAGGATGCCCTACGGTGGCTAAGTTGTCAAAGGAGCCGATGGCTGATGGTGATCGACAATGCGGATGACCCGTTCATGGACATCAAGAAGTACTTCCCCGTTGGAAACACTGGAAGCATCCTAGTGACGACTCGAATTCCACAAATAGCTATGCTTACCCAAGGACCCAGTCCAGACCATGAGGTGTCAGGCATGAATTCAAGTGAAGCAATGTGTTTGCTCCTCAAACTCGTAAAGATGAGAGACGAGGATCTACCAGAAGCAGAACGCCAGGCAGCAATTCAACTATTTGAAGTAAGATATTTCACTCAATCAAAATAATAATGTCTTAGTTTGTTCACTCTACAGAGCTTTGGCTATCTGGCACTCGCAATCGTTCAGGCAGGCGCATATATCTTTTGCTCTCGTCGAACTATTGCCGAATACCGCGATATGTACTTTGATCACCGACAACTTACTTTAGAAAAGTACAACGAGCTTTTTGTCAGGATTGACGATTACCAAAAAAGCGTATATACCACTTGGCACATGAGCTATCAGCTACTCAGTTCCAAAGCGCAGCAAATACTCCATCTTATAGCCTTCATGCATCACGATGGCATTATCGAAGACATATTTCGGCGTGCAGCAATCAATTTAAAAAAATACAAGCCTATCATCCCTGCAACGGAGGCGGAGGTCAAAATTCAGGCATACCTTACGGAGTGTCTCAAGCCGTACCTGGACCCCGCCGATTCATGGAGCTCGAGCACGTTTTTGAGTACAATGACGGAGCTCATGTCATATTCGCTAGTGACCTACAATAAGGCGGGCGGCACATACGCGTTGCATGTGCTTGTACATGACTGGGCAAGGACAGTAGTCAACCACTCCATAGAGGTGGCCGTGGAACACACCGCATTGCTGCTTGCGGTTTCTATAAAACACACAACGGCTGCTAAAGACATGGCATATATTCGCAAACTGGAGGTGCACATAAACAGAGCGCTGGAGCAGCAGCCCCAGCCAAATGCAAACAACGCCTCGAAATTTGGCGACGCATATAACTGCCTTGGAAAGTGGAACCAACAAGAGAAGATGGTTCAGATATCAGTGGACGGCAGGCAAAGAGAATTGGGGGACATGCATCTCCAGACAATGACCAGTATAATGGAGCTTGCAATGGTCTACCAACATCAAGGCAAATATGAACAAGCGGTCGCACTATTAGTGCCAACACTGGACTCCGCAAAGCTCGTGTTCGGACAGGAAGGCGATACAACAATCTCGGTGATGAGCTATCTTGCAGGCGTTTACGATCGTATGTACCGATGCGATGAAGCCAAGTCACTTTTACTGCAGGTCGTAAATGTGAGAAAAATAAGATTAGGCGATAAGAACCCTCAAACTTTAGTAGCAATGAGCATTCTTGCATTCGTACATTATCATCAAAGTAACTACAAGCAAGCGGAGCTGCTGCAGGTGGAGGTACTTGAAGCAAGGCGGGGCGGACATCACGATGATCCTTCCAACTTATTGAAGAGCATGAACGACCTTGCAATAACCTATTTAGCGCAGCAGCGCTTCGCCGAGGCACAAGAGCTGCAGCTAGAGGTGGTCAGCGAGTCGACGAAGCTCTGTGGCCCTGATCATCCCGATACGCTTTCAAAGATATTTAATCTCGCGGCAACCTACTACAACCAAGGCCAGTGCGAGAAGGCAGAGGTTCTTTTTGTTCAAGTTGTAGAGGGACGCAAACGAATGCTCGGGGTGTCGCACCCGCGAACACTCAGATCCATGGCGGCACTTCTGAGGACTTACCGAAACATGGGAGTAAAGCGCCAGCAAAAATTCGAGGCGCTTTGTGCAGAGATCAATTGTTTAAAGCCGCCCGCACAGTGAATTACAAGATTTGGCTTGCAATTCCCAATCAATATCAGGCATTTCATCCTCTGAAAGATCGTCGCTTCGCCCGATTTCGGTGCCGTGTCTTCTATGTTTGGTGTCTCGCTGGCCTGGGCATTGGTCGTTCGAGTTGTCGGTGCATACATTTTATTGTGCAATAAATCAGATATTGATGTCCTGCTTCATGAGTACCCGAGTCGGGACCGAACCGTCGGAGGTATCTCAAGACCTGACCGATTGGCCATCATCTGGTAGATTGTAAGAAGCAGTCGAGGATGACCTTGTTTGTTGAGTTGCGAGTATTGTGGCTGATTCTGAATAATGTTCAAGATGATTGCGAGAACTAGGGTTTGTGAAGTTATGTGAAAGTCTGATATGCGTGGGTACGCTGTATGCATGGCCCAGTATCTCTCACCTGTAAGGGGGCTACGTTGGGTCTATCCAATTTAGCGGGGCTGAAGGACTCAAGTGCTAGATACAGTATCTCCAACAAACCATCCTAATGCTTAACTTTCTTGTATAGCGTGCTCACGACGTCTAATACTAGGTTATATCTTGCGGGTTGATAGAGTTGATGAGTAAATATTTGGCTTGGGGATATATCCCCCTGATCATGCTTGTCTTTCAAGGAGCACAGCGCCAAGCCCAGGCTGCGACCGCGGACAGGATAAGCGCTGATGCGGCTGTCTCCAGACTGCCTTTCCCGAGCGACTACCCATTCGACGCTTTTTGTGGTGAACCGTATTTCCGTAGGTAATCGCATTTGGCCAAATTCTTGAAAATCAACGTGCTTTATAGGGCTAGAAATTGCATGTCACGTTTGTGATTGAAGACACCCACGCCGATTAGACTTTCTGCGCAGCACTCGTACGCGACAGTACTGGGAGGAGCTGGATTAGAGTTTGGGTCGAACAAAATAGGACGAGGTAGCTACCGCTATTGATCTGGCTAGTGTATCTATGTTAATTCTACCTTGCTGGGAAAGCGTATGGCCCCTCCTCGTACGCCTGCCCGAGATCAAACTCCTCAACGAATAATAATCGATGTTACAGCGGTCTCCAATTCTGTGCAGCCATCCCCCATCGCACCTCGAAGAAGCTCTTCAGAGGGACTTTCGCGTCGCAGCAGCTGGAACCGAGCCGTGTCCGACCCTCTTAGCTCCCAGGCACCCCCTAACTTTGGCCGGACGGACCCAGATGTCGGGCATTTTGACACCCAGAGCATCGTCGATGAACCAGAAATGACCTACAACACTGTGTACTCTCATCAGCCTTCGCATTCCCTGGCCTCGATCGACTCTCCAACGCACTATGCCACAGATATCGACGATTCCACTCGGCTTACAAGTGCCGCGGCCCCACCATGGCGGGGGGACACCGAATCCGTCGACCAAGGAGATGAAGTTTTGAATGCTGAATGGGGAACGGCTGGCCCGTCAACCCCACGCCGAAGTGGGGCGACGTCACCGATGCGCAGTGCTACTCTCAAGGCAGTGTCCAAGCATCTTCGTCGCGTGAGCCTCCGAGTGGTCAATCTTGCCGGTGTTCAATTGGAGGATAAGCCTGTTCCGCGCACGCCGGACCGTGAGCGCGAGGATCTGCCCCGTCTTACGCCCGACAAGGAGCTGGGCGTGCCCTCGCCAGAGCCAACGGCTGCGCCCGAGGACGAGCTCGACCGTCGTCACCATATGATGCTTCGTGGGCGTACGCTGGGTATATTTGGACCGGATAGCCGGATAAGGCAGGCAATGAGGGCTACGCTTTTGTGGACGTGAGTAATTAGCGGCCGAGTGTTGCTACAACGCTAACGGCATGCCGGATTCTTGCAGGTGGACAGAGCCGATTATACTAGTTCTTATATTTGCCAACGCCGTGTTTCTTACGACACAAGCTTGGCATTCGGTCTATGTTCGCGAACGCGAAGATGGTTACTTCAAGATGTGGGAGGACTATGCGTTATTTATCCTATTTTGCATTTTCACGTGAGTTGATTGACTTGGTTTTTGACGTGCTTCTTTTGTGGCTTGGCTAAGGTTGTGCTGACTATGGCTCTGATATTCCGCAGAGTGGAAATGATCGCCCGCATTATCGTCTCAGGTTTCGTACTGGACCCAGAAATCAAACCTTCCAGTGTCAAGGCTTGGATTCAGGATCTTGCCCCGGGTGATAATTTTGCAGCTCGAGCCCGCTCTGTTCGCCGCAAGGTGTTTGAGCAACGGGCTCCTTACTCTCAAGCGGCAGCCAACTCGACGACAGCTCTCGACGACAAGAGTGGCGCTCAAAAAACCACGCTTTCTCTCGCGTTGGTCTCTCAAGTCAATCTTGTCGCCGCTCATGGATCTCGCTCCCAGCCCGAAGTAACCCACCCAGCCACACCCGGGCCATCTTATCCGCCCCATCCCCCATCCCAGCATGTCCAATCCGCGAGCGGAACGTGGTATCTCCACCAGACGACCGACACGCCGTTTCAGCTTGCGGTGGCGCGTCAGCGGATTTTGGCCGAGCAGAGTAGCACTTATCTCCGGCACTCGTGGAACCGAACCGATTTCGTCGCTGTATGCGCGTTTTGGATCATGTTTGGGCTTGCGGTGTCTGGAATGGAGACGCAGCCAAACGCACATATTTATGTGTTTCGGGCGTTGAGCGTGCTGAGAACTGCTAGGCTATTAGCAGTCACAAAGGGAACGTCGGTGAGTGTCGAACGTGGTTTGGTTATTTCGGGATGCTTATTCTTGGGCTAGACGATTATGCATTCGCTGAAGCGGGCTGGACCGTTGCTCGCGCGGGTTGCGATTTTTGTGCTTTTTGCTATCATTCTATTCTCGTACGTGAATAATTATGGCATATCTATCGAGGTTGACCGAGTCTACTCTGTAGGATTGTCGGTGTCCAGTCTTTCCAGGGCAGCTTTCGCCGGACATGTGTCGTTGGTGAGCGCTCCGACTCTTTTGGATGAACAAGGCTGATTATAATTGCCTGAATACCAGCTGATAGCATCGCTGATGCTGCAAACGGAATTGATTTGTCTCAAAACTGCGGCAGTTGGATAAATCCAGACACCTTGCTTCCGGTCGGATACGTCGACTCGAAAAACAACACAATGACGGAAGTAAAAGGATTTACCTGCCCTCTTGGCCAGATTTGCCTCGAGTCCTCGGCGAACCCTCAAAACGGCACGCAAGCGTTTGACAATTTCTTCCTTGCTTCGATGCAAGTCATTATCGTTGCTTCGGCAAACACTTGGTCCCCGGTTATGTACCAGATGATGGATACTGATTTTTATCTGTCTTTTGCGTTTTTTATCGTTTGCCTTGTTGTGAGTATCTCTCTCGCCTTGCATTTGGGATTCAATGACGGATTTCCGTGATAGGTCTTGAACTTTTGGCTCATCAATTTGTTCGTCGCTGTGATCACTAATATGTTCGGAGTGATCCGCGTGGAGACCAAGAAGAGTGCCTTTGGAGCTACCACGTGAGTGTTTAAATCTGTTCGCGGCTTCATATTGACTGATATGGTGCGGAAAGTCTGGAAGACGACCAAAAGGACGAGGAGAAGAAAGGATGGCGTAGAAAAGCACCTAGCATACTCAGAGTGTGGTACGAATGGCCACCTGTTCAGTACTTTTGGGCCGCGCTTGTGCTTTTGAGCTTTGGACTTCAAGCGTCCAAGACTGCGCGTTCATCTCCAGGGTACCTTGCGAAGCTGGGTGAGTGTAGTTCTATTGTCCCAGGGATATCTCGCATTCAAATTTTATGAACAGACCAGGCCGAGTTTTACTTGACAATTGCCTTTGACGTCGACATTGTATGGCGGTCTATTGGATACCTGCCTCACTGGCGCGAATTCTTCTCGAAGAAGAACAATAATATTGACTTGGTACTCGCGATCGCTTCGACAATCATCCAGATCCCCCCCATCAAACGTTCGGACGTCTACTCGTGGTTGACGATATTCCAGCTTCTCCGGTTTTACAGAGTTATTCTTGTTATACCGTATATGCGGCCTCTGTTGGTGCGTTTCTCGTTTCCCACCCCTGCTTTGAGTGACCGATCAACCACATGCAGCTCCGTGTGTTCGGAAACATGACCGGTCTTGCCAACATGGTGCTTTTCCTGCTTTTGACCAATTATCTTGCCGCTTTGGTGGCGATTCAGTTACTCCGCGGAGACTTGCCAGAGGACGCCGACATGAATTATTCCCAGATCACTTTAAGTTTCCTCGGGATGTACCAGGTAAGGGATCGAACCATGTGCACGGGTCTAGATATTGAGGTTCAACTATAGATATTTTCGTCAGAAAATTGGACTGATGTTCTATATGATGCCGCTGCCTCTGAAGTCCAATTCAAACAAGCCATCATCGTTGCTTTATTCTTGTGCGGGTGGTTTTTGTTCGCAAACTGTGAGTCTTGAATCTATTGTTGAATCTTTGCGAATGTCTCCAACTGACGTCTACTAGTCATCTTGCTGCAGATGTTTATTGCCGTCATTCGAGAGGTGCGAGTTTGATGAGACTATAGCTATTCACTGGTATTAATGAGTGCTGCTTTCAGAACTTCGAGGTCGCTGAGGAGCAAAAGCGCCAAGAACAGGTTGCGGCATACCAGCGCAAAATTCAACCAAGGGTGGCTCGCCTTGAGTGGATGGAGCGTTGGAACCCCTATCGATTCTTTGGGGGGACTGGTAACGCGGAAGATTTCGAGAGAGATGGTACAGTCAAGAGGAGCAAGTCCATGCTTCAGCGAATACGGCGCTCGAGGACCCACGCACGTAAAGCTGTGAGTACTCGCTTATTAAAACTAAACGCACTGGGCTCATGTACTCTTGCTTTCCAGTCCTATGTCAGCGAGGAAGACACTTCCAAGGGGGTTATTACGACGCTGAGAAAATTCTTCGACCTCGACGAACCTACCCAAGATATTCCGCTTGGCCCAATGCGAAAACGTCGACCAACAATTGGCGATGGAGGGGATGAAACACAAGAGCTTGAGCGACATTTGTAAGTCGAGCTTACTAAAGCCAACTTCATTCCTCAGTTGCCTTTTGAATAGGGAGATCCTTGCTGCAACCAATCCAGATGATATTCCAGACGACAGGAGGTTTCAGCGCGAGGAACGAGCAAGAAAGAAGAGGTTCATAGAGGCACATCCAACCTTCGATAAAGTGTTCTGGATCATATCTCAAAAGAACCCAATTCGGAGGTTTTGCCAAATGTTGGTCACTCCTTCGAATGGGGAGCGTATCAACGGCCGACCTCCCTCTTCAGTTCCTCAAGCGCTTTTCCAGCTGGTTATCTTGCTGGTCGTTATTGGTGGAATATGTATTGCAGCTGTGGCCACCCCAGTTTATCGTCGCAACTATTTTGCGGACAACGGCCGGTTGCATCTCGCTTGGTTCGACATTTCTGAAGCTGCATTTGGTCTTGTCCTGGTCTTGGAGTTCCTTATTAAGATCATCGCAGATGGGTTCATATTGACACCAAACGCATACGTCCTTAGCGTCTGGAATTTGTTCGACCTTATGATTCTGGTTGCACTTCTCGCAAATGTGGTCACCTCTTTGGTCGTGATAGGTGGAATCAGTCGAATTACTCGGTCTCTCAAGGCTTTCAGAGCACTCAGGCTTATTACTCTCATCGGACGGGTGCGCGACACCTTTCATTCAGTACTTCTCGCTGGAGCTGGCTTAATTGTCGAAGCCGCAGTTCTAGCGATGTTGTACATGCTTCCATATGCCTGCTGGGGTTTGAACATATTTGCCAAGCGTTTCTACTTGTGCAACGATGGTAACGCCAATGGCAAGGCCGATTGCATTGGCGAATACTTGAGTACACCAGTGGACAATAGCCTTGGATTTTTGGCGCCTCGCTCGTGGGATTTACCCTCTCCCTCGACTACGTTTTCGTTCGACACCTTTGGATCCTCCTTATTGATCTTGTTCGAGATTGTTTCCCTCGAAGGATGGATTGATGTGCTTGTGGTCGCGCTCGGTCTCAAGGGTATCGACGAACAGCCCGGACACAACATCAATCAAGCAAACGCCATCTTCTTCGTCGTGTATAACCTCATGGGTGCTGTGGTTATCCTGACGCTGTTCGTTAGTATCATTATCGGCAACTTTTCGACTCGCTCTGGGATGGCACTGTTGACCAACGAACAACGTCGATGGATTGACTTGAGAAAGCTCATTACGCGGCAGCGGCCTTCTAAACGTCCTAGAAATCGACCACAAGGAGTTTTCCGCGAGTGGTGCTATGATCGAGCTGTGCGAAAGCATGGCTTCTGGTCGAGGTTTATGACAGTGTTTTATGTATTTCATATACTGGTCCTAATGTATGTTCATTGTCCCCACCCTCACCGCTTGAAAACTTCATACTAATACAATGGGGTAGGTCGCAAACATTCAGCAACTCTCTGTTCACTGACTTCTTGCGAAGTATGTAATCTCGCGAATTGTAAGATGGTATGTTTACTGATATCCCATAGACTCCGTGTTTCTATTTGTCACTCTCGTCTACGCCATGGATATCATCATTCGGCTGAGCGGGTTGGGGTGGAGAAGTTTCAAGGCAAACGGATGGAATCTCTTCGACATTGTGGTCGTCATCGGAAACTTCGCTACTGGTATCCCCATAGTCCTCGGCTCGACAGGCTTCATGATTGAGCAACTCCAGAAGTTGTTTCTCGTTAGCATTGCTTTCAAGCTTGTGCAAAAGAGCAACAGCCTCAACCAACTATTCAAAACCTCAATGTTCGTGAACCTTGATCCTCAGTTTTGCTATAGCACTTACACTACCAATCTAGTGCCTCGCTGCCTGCTATCTTCAATCTCTTTCTGTTCTGGCTTATACTATTCGTGTTTTTCGCTATCGTTTTCATGGAAGTTTTTGCCTTGACCCGTTGGGACTCAGGCGAAACCCATAATCAAAATTACTCGAGTTTCGGTAAGTCCAGTCACCTCCCATCTTTTCTTGCGCTAAGGCAATGCAATCAAGGAAATGCTCTGTTGATGCTGTAGGTTCATTTCAACGCCCGAATCAACTCCGTTGACTGAGATTGTTTTTAGGGCATTCATGAGCACTGGAGAGGGTTGGAATCAATATATGCACGATTAGTGAGTTTGGGTACCACACGGCCAGCTTTTCCTTACCTTGTTTGTAGTACCGTCGAATACCCTCGTTGTCAGAATTCCTCTGCTTCGGAACCCGACTCGGATTGCGGCTCAGCTGCTTGGGCCTATTTCTTATTCATTTCATGGAATATTCTGAGCATGGTGGGGGCTCTGTTCCTCATTTAACCCGCCTCGGTCGGTGCTGATTTGCATGACAGTACATTTTCGTCAACATGTTTACTGGTGTGGTCGTCGAGAACTTCAGCTTTGTTTTCCAGTTGACAGGCGAAATATCGGTGAATCGAGAGGAGATGCGAGCATTCAAAAAGATCTGGGCGGAGTACGACCCCGACCGGACGGGATACATCCCTCGGGACAGGATTGTGTCTTTCTTCTCGGTAAGGCTTAAAACGAATCCGGCATCTTCCAAACGGGCTCATTCTATAAAACAGAAACTTCGGGGGGTCTTCGAAGTCCGCCTATATTCTGAGCAACTGAGTCCTCGCGGACTGGTCGAGGCGACCAAGATGAACCATCCGCTCATTTATCATTCAACCATTACAGGCGAGGAGATTCAAGTACCACTCAACATGAGGCGCCTGAACGCCATCCTTAACGGTGTCGACTATGCTCAAGTCCGTGCACGTCGGGCAGTTTATAATCGTCTCATCCATGAAGCTCGTATCGTCTCGGAACAGCGCGGGATATCCTTCACGAATATGCTCCTACTGCTCGCTCACCACAAGTTGATTAACGACTCAGAGGCGCTCAGGTGAGAAGCCGATTTGCAACCGATCAAAGATTAAGCTAATAACATTTGTAGGGTGGAAGAGGCGTACAGACGGAAGATTACCACTGATCATGTTGCAGACCTTATGAAAGTTGATAGAGTACGCTCAACGTTCATTATGGTTTACCACAGGAAGAACTATCTGCGGCACCGAGAGGCGCTGGAAGCCCAACGGCGAGTCCGAAGTGGTGTGCCAGCAATCATCGTCGAAGATCTTCCGAGTTCGCCTCCGCACAGCACTAGGGATATTGCTAGCTCAAACCTCAACTCTCCACGCTCGAGCTTCGAGTCGCGCTGGAGCAGGGACGATGCAACCGATCATGTTTGGCATGCAAATGCTCAGGCGATGAGTACACCTGCTGTTGGAGCCGGGCACAAGCGTTACCCAAGTGACGCAAGCGCACTCTCAGCAGATATCACAACCTCTCCGTAAGTTAGGCGCAGTCCACGATGAGACATGACGGCTCAATTTGCTCTAGGATCGCAACCCCCAGATTTTCTCAAGATCGTCCCACCTCAGCCTCGGTTTCTCGGCGGCCATCTATCTGGGGAGGTTAGTGTCTAGATGCGTTCTTAATTTTATCTTCGTACTCAACCTAGCGTAATAGATATCATTCAAGCGGCTGGCGAATTGAAGCACGACGAGCTCGGTGGCCTCAGCCCAACACGCGGGGACTAGATTCGTTGTTCTTTCTGTCTTAGATGTTAGATTGCTCTCTTCGACTGGACTATTTTACTTATTTCTTTGGGTACCAACTGAAAGTCTACTTCGAGATGCCTGAGTTGAAAGCCACGTCCACACAGTAGGTCAGTTAATATGTTCTAGACCCAAAGCCTTCTGCTCGTACTCTCCCCGCCAGTCATCCATTCGGACACCTTGCTGGATCTTATACAAATGAATGTATTTTTATCACTAAATGATATCTAAGGTGCTTCACACAATACTACGAGGCAACGTATGCCAGTATGATTTCCTGCGCTGACTCGGGAATGAGATGCGCATATACCCAGTATTTGTACCGACCAAGGCAATTATAAGTCTTAACCATGTCGGTCGCTCATGCGGGCGAGGGTCGCAGATAGTTGAGCATAGAAACCAAGACTATATGTTCGCAGTCACGCTCGTGAATAAAACCGGCCCAGCCGGCGGCCTATTTCTACCTTTTCTACCTAATCATACAACAGAACTAAAGAATAATAAAGGTCCAAGAGGATAGAACACAGGTCGTCAGGCTCGGCGTCAGCAGACAAGTCAAGCGCAAGACAAACAAAACATGCGAGTGAATAAGTCAATCTCGACAGAGCGTCCCGTTGGTCTGCCTTCAGGTTCGACGTACCAACGCACATCTGGGGCCGACTTGGCGACACGGTGGGTACTCGAGGGCCACACGCACCAGTGCGATAGGCTGAGATATGCGGGCCTCTATGAGACTGGCCGCACCCTAGGTCCACACCTTTATATCGGAGTCGTTGATGCCCCCTCAGTGCGTCGATAACCTCGTCTCCCCGTCCGTCCAGAGCTTCGGTCGACTCGTCGATGACCCACCGGCTCGCTCGCGTGCTCCATCCGCCCTGAATCTCGATTTGAAGTGCCGGCGCCGGTAGTCGACCTGCTAGTCCTAGATTGAACAGAACGACAAGGGGGAAAATACAGTCCGAAGAACCAAAACCAAAAAACAATAATAAAGATGATAGCAAAACGAGACGAAAGACGAGAGAGAGAGAGAGTAAAAAAAGAGATAAAGAGAGAATCAAAGCTGAAACCTAGGTATAACTACCCACTCGCCAAACGTGGGCTCAAGCCGATACCCTATCGGCCATTTTTTGGACCATTCCTTCATAGCATCGTACGACCGACTCCCGGCTCCAGATACAACCAAGCGCCCGCACCCTGCTTGAGATCGAGGCTTGTTCGTCGCTCCTGCACGGCGATCACCGGACCAGGCCATGGTGATGGACTGTATGGCTCGAACATGATCGTTGCACGCGGAGATACGCACTTAGACTCCCTCGGGGCCGAACTCGACCCGAACTCGATGTGAAAGTCCGAGAGTTGCGTGGCGAGAGACGCGACCTGTTCGTCCTCGTCTGCCGACTCGAAGCTAAGGTCGGGGGTCAGGGTAGGGGTCTGGGTGGGGTCTTCCGGCAACACCGGTAGTGGCACCGGAGACCCAGGGGCCGGGGTGGTCGGGGCGGAGAACGGCGGGGATGTCGCCCGGGTGATAGGTGGGGCATGTATCGAGCGGGTGTTTCCCAACTGGTTCTCGAGTTCGACAACCGATTCACCAGATACCGACTCGTCCAGATAAGCGTTTATTAGGCGGGCGAGTCTCCCTACGCTGTCCGAGGTGGCCGAGCGCGAGCGACTTGAAGAGGTTGGCGGAGTCGATAGGCACGCCTCGGACGGGATAGAAGGTAGGCTGCTAGACTCGAAATGGGGAGCCAGGCGCTCGGAAACACTCGGGACATTTTTGCTCAGCTGAAATAGCATAGCATCAGTAAAATTCGCATCTTATGCGCAAATGCAAACATACCTCGTACTGGAGCTTAGCGAGTGAATAAAGATGATATACTGGCAGAATCATAGCTGCAAACAGCTCAGTTGCGATAGTAGCTGCCAGTACGCATCCCATAACGCAGGCCGCTAACAATAAGCTCAGTTTCAAATCTTTGAGAACGAACAACGATCACTTACCATACATCCAGTAAAGGATACTGAATACAAGAAGCCGAACTACATGCAAAAGCATGTGCTTGAACATTCGACCAGCTTGACGAAGTACCAGATATAGCCCGGAGGTGATAAGCCGTACCGAAAGCCGAACCAAGGCGATGCACAGGTATTTGACAATGTGAACTAGTCGAAAACCGCACTGGCGGACGGCACGTCGAAGTAGTGACCTTAGCTCCGAAAGATGCTGAGCCAAAATGTCCTCGTGTAGAATGAAAGCGATAATGGTACAGTTGGTAGCCCTGTCAATGAGACCTGATGAGCGTTCAAGCGATAAAACAGGAAACAGATAAACTTACCGTACCATCTCATGGCGTGACATGTCGTTGGTATCGAAAACATACTTCACCGACAGGCCGAGAACCACCCAGTGTCCGAGCCTCAGCGACAACAAAATGCGAGCCAAACGCGAGATTATCACGAGATAGGCATATGCAACAGCATCAATGCCGAGCCCTCCCAGTAGAATTGCCTTCAAGGCGCAACGCCACATGACAATCAAACTGAGGAACCCAACGGAGAAGCTCAGTGGATATCTCGAGATCCTAAAGCAGGGATAGTGAGAGACGGTTAGAAACAGGCAAACACCCAGTATAAAGTACGCACATTGGCCAGATGCTAGCTGGCATTGTAGCATCGAATCCAGACGTCACAACCCAAGCCATGGCATGAGATAGTGCACATGGCCAAAAGCCCGAGGCGAATACCGAGCAAGGCTCGACCAAGTATCGGTCGATGTGCTCGAGTATATACGACCAAATCTGGGCTATGTGTTCGCGTAGCTTTGAGAGACCTAGGGTGAGTGGGTGGAAGTGAGCCTGGACGCTCGACCACACCGAAAACCTAAGTCCGATAAATCTAAGCAAGAAGTACAGTTAGTCCTAAGCATCGTGGTGAAACGAATTTGGGCTTACTTGTACCAGCGATCCGTGAGAATACGTGACACGGCGAAGATGGGCACAAGCAGGCTGGTGCGAGTGACCACAGTCTGCAAGAGCCAAAACGAGAGGGCCATAGCGGCAGAGAACAGCGAGAGAGGGGTGGTAAGTCGGCGACCGGAGTGCCAGACCCGGGAAAGCCGAGCTACGCGTACAGCAATGATTTCGACCAGTAAGAGGTGACGAAGCACCGACGGGGCATATTGCCATGCGAAGTAGGCATCTGCGGGATACTTTGTAACGCTGGGGGAAACATGAGCTATAGTCCGCACTCGAACAAATTTAGAGGGTTGAGAACATACCCGACAAACGCATGGACATAAGGCGCGAGGCCAGGCAGAGAAAGCAAGATCGTAGTCAGGGCAATCGCGACTAGAAGCGTGATGAGAGTCATGATCGACGCGATAGTTCTTGATGAAGCTATTCGAATTCGAAAGTTCGGGCGGCAGAGTTCGACGGGGGTCGTAGTTGAGAAAAGTCGGTGAGACCACCCTCCCATCTCTTATAGCACTCACCCATATCGCAAGTCCACGGTTTATTAGACCATTCGGCATGACGAGAATATCTAAAAGACCATAAGCCGTGGGAGGCGCATATAGTCTTGAGCGGCATTGCCTAATTCGGTGACCTCAAACGCCAAGACAAGTGGGGATCGACGCGCCCCGACTATCACCATACGTCATGTCGAAGGGTGTTAGTGTCTTGCACAGTCTCTCTCAATACCGGTTAACATCCACTTTCCAGGCTCTCCAAGACGTGAAAACACCTGTGGGAGCCTCACTGTCTCGACCAATACATCTAGCGCGGACCCTGATAACCAGCACTTCTAAGTTACCTTTGGGGCTCGAGGACATCATCCGGCCGTCGCCAACTTAGTGTTAATAAGTTTGGCTGTGTGAGGTACGCCGCAGAGACATCCGATGGGCTTCATCTCATACGCATCAGAATAGAGCGACGACCCTTCCAAGCGGCCACCTTTCTCACGGGCATCGTTTGAGTGTGAATGGTCTTGGGTTCCTATTGAGAAATGATCTTGGGCCGGTGGCCGAAATCCAGAAACCAGGCCCCGCAAGTGCCAAGACCAAGTCCCGATTAGTCGATATGAAAATTGCGAAGACCAGTAAGACGGATCTCGATCAGCTATTACAATAATAACGCATCATCACAAAAGCGTACAGCGGTGTTGTCTGTCTCGTGATGCGGTGGTGAAGCAAAACAAATCGTGCATTTGGTCACGGGGCACCACATACTCGATTCGATGTGTGCGAATGTGCAGAGAATGCTTTTCCCGACCCCGATATGAAATAGTGATAGCCCTATACGGTCTCCAGTTTCTCGTCCGTAAAAGGAATGGTCAAGTCATAACCAGGATAGCAGTAATCGGTAGTGGTGCATCCAGGCAAGAGAGACTCGACGGATCTACGAGAGTCGTTTTACAGCCAGGAATCATTTTATCTAAGTATCTTGGATTAGACGCGTCTCGTGACGGCCTCATACTAACTGAACGGTAAATACCAATAAATTTACCTTCAGTGCGTCACAGAACCAGCAAAAACTAAAAACATATGTATATGCGAGTAATACGTGTATGTATTTGTGAAATAGAGGTGAAAAGTGTGATTATAGCTTATAAAGATGTGTATTTATCACACGGTCACGATTAACGGCGCGACTAGGGAATTGTCATGGGCCACCCCTCTCCTAGGCCAATGCCATACTCTTGAAGTCGGCGGGCTAGATTTCACATCTCGATATGCTAGTCCATGTTAGGAACAATGCGGTTTTGTGATTCCCCGGCCAGGCCGTTCGACTTCGAGGTTCAGTCTTGAAGAGTCAACGGGCGAGGTGCAAGGACGCTCGCGTGATCGGCTGGGGATACTCCGTCCCACACGTACCAAGGTTCAATTCAGTTTAATGGATATAACACGGGTGAGGGAGCACAACTTTTTGTATAACCGGGGGTATCATTTTCACACACAATGACCTTGCTAGGGCACATAACAGGCCACAAGATCGATTGCTATGGGCGCTTGTTCTCAATCATATATCATTTTGATCCTGGTTGAACTGCGGTAGGAGTGTTCACCGTCGACGGATGCCTGAACCTGTCAGGAGACTGGTCTAATATGATCAGCAGATTCCAACCGCGCGGTGTGCAGTATACAAAGAAGTCGAATCGCATAATTTATCGTATGATTATCGCTTCAGATGGACGCTTCAAGAATCAAATTCATGCATATATCAACAACACATCACGTATGCAAACGAAAAGGATGATGGGCATGTTCATAACAAGAAGACAAATGATAATTGTTGATTTTTTGTTTATGACCGACCGGCAGACCCAAAACCGCTTCCTCTACCTCGACTGGGTCTCCATTTGGGTACAGATTTCACAGTCTCGAAACCATCCGCATCTTGCGCCGGGGTGGCTGGAGTGGCAGGCTCTGCGGCAGGAGTAGGGGTAGGTGATCCGCCTGTAGCTCCAGCGGCAGCCTTAGCAGCCTCGCGCGCGCGCCATCCTCCACCTGCAGGGCCAGCGGCTGGCGTTGCTGCCGGAGAAGGAGATCCAGGCGTGCCCGCGGCCGGTGTACGGGGCGCAGGGCTTCCGGTCCGGGCTGGGCTCTCAGCAGCAGCAGCAGCGGTGCGCCTCGCAGGAGGAACCCATTTTCCAGATCCCGAGGCAGGAGTTGCTGGGCTGGCTGGAGCGGGTTCACTGACACGTCCACGCCAGCCTCCACCGTTGGCCGCAGGCGCAGGTGTGGCGGCGGGCTGTGCTCGTCGTTCTGCGCGGCGCTTCTCGGCCTCTTCTTCGTACTTGAGTCTGGCCAGAGCAGCTTCCTGTTCTTTCCGCCTGGCCTCCAGTTGAGCTTCGCGTTTGGCGGCGGCAGCGGCTTGGGCGGCCTCTTCCTCTGCACGTTTTGCTTCTTCTTCCCGGCGTTGTTCTGTAGCGGTATTAGCGTGCATAGATCCTCACACGTACAATACTCACCCTCCTCCAACCGGGCCTCTTCTGCACGGCGAGCTAAACGAAATGTAAATATTCTGAAATTTTTGCTTGGAATTATTGTTTTACCTTCCTCCTCCTTTCTGCGTGCTTCCTCCTGCAATCTCGCCTCCTCGCGTTCCTTGAGTACTTTCTCCCTCCTTGCGGCCTTTGCCTTGTCAATCTTGATCTTCATTTCGGCCTTCTTCTTCTGCAATTCCTCCTCACGTTGCCCGTTGATCGCTATCCTGCGTGCATTATAGTCGTCCATCATACGCGAGAGACGATGTTTGGTCTCAACAGCCTCGCGATGAGACTGCTCAGCGGTGGCAATTGTCGCGGCAGCAGCAGCCTCATGCGCAGCCTTGTCGTCTGCCTTTTGACGCTCGTAGTCCTCTGCAAGAAGTGGCAGTTCGGCTTTGCGTAGCGCACGCTCGGTGTGATCCACTCGTTTGGAAATGATACGCAATTTGTCCGAGAGTTCTTTCTTTTCCCGATCGATTTGAGAGACTTGGAGCTGGATAAGCTTGGTCGTATCCATCCCCTCGAGTTCCTAATATAGCCTAGATTAGTGCTTATGTAACCAGATTACGGGGAATCCCCACCTCCTCGGCAACCTTGAGATTGCCCCGCGCCTTGAGTTGGTCTGCCAACTTGCGGGCTTCTTCCCGCCTCACATTCTCGATCTCCTTCTTGACCCTCGCCATCTCGCGTTCCCGCTTTTCCCGTTGTGCCCGCGCCTCCTCCTCGATCCTCTCCTTCCGCGCCTCGTCCGCGCGCCGGCTGGCCTCCTCCCGGTCCTTACGTACTTGGAGTTCACCAACCAGCTCGCGTCGGCGAGCGACAACCGCACGCTGAATGAGTAGCCTCCGTCGGTCCTCCTGGGCAGCCGCTACAAGCGCCGCAAACTTCTCTTGGGCGTCGACCTCGGGTGAAGGGCTGATTTTGAGCAGGGAAGTGTGGAGAGCGTTGGCGAGCTCCGAGACGCGAGTGCGCGGGAGAACATCTTCGACAAACGTGATGTTGCCCTCGATGTGCTCGACCAGCACGCGGAGTTCGCCACGTTTGGCACAACCCATAACAAAGAGCTCGATCCGTTCGGCAGTATAGGGAGACTCAGTATTTAAGCCTGGAGTCTCAGGGGTAATGTTGGAGTTCAGAGGTTCGACGAGTTCAAAAATATGGGAGATGCGGACAGAACTGTAGACTTCTGACAGCTGGGTGAACAACCGGGAGAGCACGGCGCGGTGGACAAGAGGCAGATAAGGCGCATAGGACGGATCCTGGGACAGCTCGGCCACGATGGGCGCAACCGAAGCGCATAGACTCAACGGTTGGAAGGTAACCTCGAGCAAATTGTGCAAAGACCGAACAGCGCTAGGGGATAATTTGAGTGTATTCCGAGCGAGCTGTAAAGCATTCGTGAGCCCAGTGAACTGGCCATGAACGCAACATTGCCTACCGCCTCTTTCAAAAGTCCAGATCGAGTGGGCGTCTTGGACAATCCCAAGAGTGCCGTCAATCGTGCATTGTTACGACGACTGGCCGTAGATTCTTCCTCGTTGTCCACGCCTACAGGGACTGCAAGCGCGCTAACCAACACCTGACCCGCCAACCTGCTCATCTCCTCCTCGGTCTTGCCACCTCCACCAGCCACGCGCAGCACCGAATAGTAACGCGCCCAAGCAGCAGCATGGAATAGTGCGTTCCCGCTCGTCAAGAAGATCTTCGTGAGCTTTTCGTAATAGTTGGCCATCATTGCCGGTCGGGGTGCTTTTTTGGCCATGGTGAGCAGATTGTGGATATCCTCGACGGAGCGGAAAGCCTCCTGCCATAGTTCGAGTTCGACACTAGTGTTAAGTTGAGCAAAGCGAGTGTCAAGGTGGCGTTGAAGGGTATCGGGGTCGGCGAGGTTGATCGAGTGGGTTTGGTTTACGTATTTGGCTACATTCCCAAGATGGAGTCGAAGAGTCTCGCAGAGGCGACGGAACTCGACTTTGCGGGTATGTTTAAGGCAAAATTTGAAGGCCGATGCGGCGATTTGCTGAAAGCATAATCATGAGCTCGGCTTCGATGGAAGAGAGTTGACAAACATACCTGGTAGATCGCCTCCAAACGAGCATTGTTTTTGAGCGTCTCGAGCACGGTCCGATAACTCTCCCACAAAAACTTGAGCCAGGGGGTCACAACTGCTCGATCGGTTCGATCCTTGTTCTGATCGCCGCTAACAGCGCTGAGCAGTACGTTCTCAGGAGTCTCGGTTGCCTCGAGATCATCAACGTCGTCCACAGCCGCAAGTTGATCTGCCTTTTCCTGGGCCTCCTGAACCTTGGCATCGGCAAGCTGGATGAATTTCTTGACGACATTTTCGATGCTTGCGACAGACGTATTCTGGGCAACATTTTTGAATTGCATGAGACCCTCTTTGGCAGTACGGCCCTTGCGCAAGTCGACACAGAGCTCGAGGAACCGTATGACAATTGGCTCGAGAGAGGTAATCGGTGTACTTCGGAATCGTTTTGAGGAGAACATTTCCGTGAGCGATTGGAGGGCGGCCGACTGTTGGCCCACGGAGAGCAGGCCTTCGGCCTGCTTCAGGACCGCCTCTGGTTTTGTATACGGAGCCATTCTTCAGTTGAATTAAGATTTATCGCAGAGTCCAAAGTCTAGTCCCCAAAATTAGCCGGTATACTTGAAGTAATGTGTAAAGCATACCGGTACGTGACGACGATGAACTCTAAAGGGTGTTGTTTGTGAGGCAATAAGATATCCAGTCGTCCTATAGAAAATTTTAGTACATTAATTGGTGTGATATAGCCACCTTTGCTCACAGGGCAGACTCGTAGTGTGTGCCTCGAGGCTGGAAGGATCATTCATCAGCCCATGAAACCTGGATTAAATCACTTGGAGGAGTCTCACATGTATAAACCAATACGCCTCGATCAAATCCCAGTCTCGTATGCCAAGAAGTGCTACAGGGATGACCTTGGGCAACGGGGTGGGCGTTAACGAAGTCCTGTGGGCGTTTGATTTGATGATCCAAAATTTGACGTGGCTTCAGGGCAGGTCGTGGTATCCCCATAAATTCAAAGACAAATGTACTGCATACAGTCGAGCTTGATAGCAAGAAACACAACAGCTACTGTGAAATCGTGCGCAGCGCACACGATCTACACCCCATCCGTTTGAACATATTCTCTATCCGTTTCAAAAGGACATATTCCGACACAGTATGGGGCATGAGACAGGCTAAAGTCTATGAAACCGATTCGCGGGTCGAACTTCGCGAGCGGAATACGATACGATACGAAGCGGAATCAGCTCAAGCAACAACATGGCTTATTGAAGGGGTGTTTCTGTGGGGTTAAAATACAAGTGTCTGCACACAATATCTGATGCTTAAACGTTAATAGTATTAGGATGTTGCGTGAGGTCATTCCCTAGCTTACACGCCCTCACACTAATTCCAAATAAGCACACATAGCTTAGTTATGTGTTTCGAGCAAGCCCTTAATCGTAATCGCCCGCATCTAGGGGCCCCTGGTAGTACGTATCTTGGGTATGAACAAAAATAGTAAGCTCACTGTATCGGCGACGCTCGCGACGGCGGGCCTGGTTTGTGGGTCATATCCCCAGCAACTTGTCAGCATCTGCCATAGCTTGTCTCCGTGCTGGCTCTTCGGGCTTATGATATCGTTGGGCCGTTCGGGTGTAGGATTTTCTCATATGCGACAGTGGCTATAATGGAGTGCTCGGGTCTTCCAGCATACGGTACTTTTCCCGTGAATATTTCCTAGCTCCCATGTAAGTATGCTCGTAGCCAGACACGTTTCTGAAATCCCTATACCAGAATTGTCTTATATATGTTTGGATGTGAGATATTAGGCTGCAACTGCGAGTATTACTCACCATACCAAGCGCGTATACATCAGCCGCTACGCTGTATGTTCCTGACCCTTTAAGGAGCTCCGGTGCCTAGCGTGAGAAGAGTTACGCTTAGCATCAAATGTAAATCGTAAACCATACTCACCGTCCATCGAGGTGACATGGCAGTTTTGGTTGTTGTATCAGTGAATAAGAGAGAGCGATCTCTCATGATTGAATTCCCAAAGTCAGTGAGTGCTGGACTACCGTTGCTTGACACAAGCACATTTGCCTACCAGCGCGTGCTCAATACCTTATCAAGGACGTCATAAAGTTACTCACTCCTTTGAGATCCCCGTGCACCTGCAAATTTACGTCAAGGCGTTGCTGGAAAATTCCCCTTTCAGACTCACAATGCCACGCCTATGTAGGTACGCAAGCCCATCGCATATTTGCACACACTGAATATCCGAACCAAATGTGACTAGTATGACCCTCGGACTTATCAAGAACGAAGCGCTTACCATTTGACATCCATCAGGAAAACGAGCCGTGTCTTATTAGCTCTAAACAGCGCGTTGAGCTGGTCGAGGGCGCCGAAATGAAAGTCCGAATGCTTAGCGTTCTCGAGAGCTCATAAGAGCTCGACTGGCAGGGGGCAGAATTGGACTCCGATGTCAGTTATCTGGAAATTGGGTGATGTTCATATATGCATGTCGAAGTCTCTGATTGGCTAGCGGTTTTGTGGCAGTGAATACGCATATTTGCATTACTCATCAATATCTCGAACTACCGGCGCGTTTTGAACGATTTTGGTGCCAGTGGATGCGCAAAGCAAAACTACCCCTGCGCAATGTCAGACGACTCCACGTGCAGCGGTGACATTGCATGGGCGGAATGGCCATGTTGAGGCTAAAGGATCAAATCGGCCCCACCCTAGCGAACAAGTGCGGTGGGTAGGTGTGACGAGCGGAGGCGCACACAGCCACGATTAATCAGTTGACAGGCGAGGCTGCGATATCACTGGGGGTCGGCAACCCACTATGAGGACCCTGTCCGCATCACGTGGCTGAGTCAGCGCTTCGATTGATGAGCATGTTGTACCCGCCGCGAGACCTAGCCTCTACACAATGACTGACAAGTGTTTCTGCTACCTTGTGTATGTAAGTCAAGCACGGAAAGCTCAGCATGTATTAGAACTGAAATCTAGACACAAATTGGTACCTCATCGGGATAGAACATATCTTCATCCTGCGGTATGCCCCTATCTGTCGGCTTGACAGGATTAAACTCGTCCGTCATTGACACCTCCCCCTCGCCAGAAGTTCCGGCCTGCACCACCGCCCTCAAGCGTTCGAGCGCCTCCCAGACAGCCTTTGCCTTCGCTTTCTTATTACCAATCTTGCTCTTGACAGGTAGCCGATCATCGGTTTTTCGTAGTTTGTCGATTTGCTGGTCCAGCTCTCGCACCGTAAGTTTCTCGAGTTGTATCTCCGAAGCTCCCTGTAGTATCTGAACACCCTCCAGGCGCTTCTCGTTTGCAGAACGCTTTTCGATCGCTTTGGCTCGCTTCTCTCGGTTCGCCGTCGCTCGCTCGATTAGTGAGTTATTTAGCTCCTCGTGTATTTGTCGAGTTGTACCCTCCTGGTCAATCCGACGAGCTTCGCGAAGTACAAACGCATGGTCTTCGGCCGTAAAGTGGGTCTGGACGAATTCGTGAGTGTCGTTATGTGACCACATCACTCGCCCGTTCCGCTGATTATCGGTTATTGTCGGTTTGTGTTGGAGCATTTGACGACACTGTCCAAGCGCCCCCTCGCTGGCGTCGTTTGTAGCGGTATTATGGACGTTGGAGCGTAACTCGGGACCAATCTGAGCAATCACGCCGTCCGGCGCATACTCTAAGGTAAATCGCTCCCATCCTTCGAGTGCACCGCTAAAAAACACAACTAACATCTGTGCTAGATCTGGCAGCTCGTCGACCATACTTATGATACAGTAAATTACGTCCGGACGCCCCCAGGGCCGGCCGTCAAGTGTACCAGCGCCAGGTGGTAGACTGGGATCCAAAAGTAAGTTCGGATTGTTGATGATAGAGCGACAGCGGTTTTTGACTTGTTCATGAAATACTCCTAGGCTAAGAGCGTTTTGCACGTCACTACGGACACGACTCATGTAAGGAGCTCCAATCGCCTGCGCATATAGTGCCAGTACAGCCAGTTCGGTAAGTGTTGCTCGGTCCCGCAGTCCGTCGTACAGGTTTTTCTCAATATTCGTAAAGGTTGCGCTATTTTTGGCGTCGCGTACCACCAGACAAAAGTCAAGGTAGCTGGACCGATGAATAAGCAGCTCAATTGCTGCAGCGCAGTGCGAACCATAGCGGGTATTACTAGTATCTGGAAAAGAAACACGGTACCCGTACTTATGCTGAAAATTGTTGACTAAATATAAGTTGCCCAACTAGCACGGAATTAATCACACACCTCGAACCAGTTCTTGTAAGTATCTTTTTGGCCCTTTTTATCGTCCTTGTGATTGAATACCGCACCCGCCAAGCTAGTTAGCTTCACCGCGCCTCGAGATTGCTCTTGCTGCGGTTTTGGACCTCGCTTGTTCGTGTCGTGATTTGGTTTTGCTGATTCGTACATGTTCTTTAGGGCGATAGGGGGTGCAAGCCCGAGCTCCTCCCATTTACTCGACATTGCGGTAACACCGCTTTTGACTGTGTTCATCTCCTTGTGCATGCAACAACCGGTCCAGACAAATAAATCGACGGCTCTTTTCTCCTCATCGGGAAGTTTCTGGTACGTGTCTTGACCAAGAGAAACACAGAGAGATAACCATGCTCGGTGGTTGGCTTGACTTTTTTCTTCATCGGAAAGCATATCCCACGACCCATGCTGACGGCGTTCGACTTCAAGATGGGCTGAGAAGACTTGTTCTTTCTCGTCGTCTGAAAGGTGCGCCAACACGTTCTCCCCGCGCATCTGTCTGTCACATTGAATCTTCTGTTCTTCCATCAACTCTGCTAGCCGCTTTTGGTCCGCAGCGTGGTCAGAAACCATTCCATTCACTTTCGCCCCAAAAACTCGACTGTCGGCGTGCTGACCATGTCCCATTGGACATTCATTCAGAAGCCGAAAGCATGATCCAATCTGTTTGTTCCATCCGTCGCGCTGTGCCTCTGCTGTATGACTAGCTGCTTTGTGTACTCCTAGGGTTCGAAGTGCTGGGATAGGGGTGGATCGTGGGGATTCGGGTGCTTGGTTGGAGGGTGTATGCAGTGTGTCGGTAGGTAACCGTATAAGCTTTGCTTCATGCTGGAGGTTTTTTATACTTGTTCCGTCCCCAGAAATAGATATATCTATAGTCTATAAGCACTTGAGAACTAATAAGTATATAGACTCACTTTTAGCTTTGCTTATCTCATAAGCTAGCTGTACCTGAGATTGAACAAATCCTTCAAGCACTGTTCGAGACACGCTCCGAGGACTGATTGAGTCTTTAATCTCGAAACCAAATGCGGTCACAACATGACGAATGACTGGCATCATGTGCTCAGTTCCAACACCTTCTGCTGCAAGTTCTCGAAGTAGATCTCGGACCTTAGGCTGAATGGTTCCAGATGAATTCTTGAGTGCTAGGGGCTGCGGTGAGACCGGCGTTGTTGGCAAGGGCCACGCTTCCTTTGGTTGAGCCTCTGCTGCTCGGGTGCGACGCTTCCGAAGTGCATCTCGGTCACGGTTGAGAGTTTGGATGCGGTCGGAGAGCTTTTCTGCTTTGTTTGTCATGGTAGATAATTGAACCTGGGTTTCTTCGAGCAACCAAGCTGTGCTTTGATGTGCTTTGTGTGATTCAGTGAGCTTGCTTTTGAGCACTTTTTGACTTCTGTCAATACTAGTTATGTCTGATTGAGCATGTTTCAGGTTTTCTGGGCTGATCTGTTGAGTATGGTCTGTGCCGGAAGCCTGTATTTTAGCCTCTAGCTGTTTATTCTTGATCTTGGCTCGCTTTTCGCGTGCTTTGGCATTCTTCAAATCAAGTTGAACACGTTTTAGCTGCTCTCGACTTGATATTTCTGGCAATTTCAGCCCTAAATCACACTAATCAATCGTCTTGCATATGACGTAGGCTGACAATTATGCTTACTTTGACACTTAGCTTGAGTACCTTTACCAACCAAGGATGCAGTTTGTGCCTTTTGGCCAAAAGATCGACGCTTTTTGTAAAAGGAATTGTCAAGAGACATTCAAACCTAATCTCCTGACGGTGAATATGGAAGTACAGACACGAGGATGGACGCATGTCTAAGAGTTCTCATGACATAAGCAACCGTGATTGGTTAGTTAGCCCAAATGCCGATAACAGTTTCTGGCCACCTACAAGTTTCCGATAAGCATACACACAAGCTAGATAACATTCCTGTCAGGCACGAGTCTCAAGACGATGAGTAAAATAGAAAGAAACTCGTATTGACGGAGGAGGTCGAGTTCTTGGTGAGACACCGTCAAACTCGCCCTCATTATATACACAGTCCGAGCCACATCAAAGACAACACAACCGTACAATGAGTCAGATCACATAATCAGATAGAAGCTGCTGCGGACTGCGGAATTTCACATCAAAGTTGAAATACATCTCTCTCAGCGAACTAGAACATTCCATAAATCACATGACACATTTGACCCATATAAGGAAAGTATATCTTGAAAATGTTCTCGGAAAATATGATAAATCAAAGAAATATTGTTTTATTATAAGAATTGTGTCAAGTCGTGACACTTCCCCCCTTGCTAAGTCCGAGGGGGCTTTGGCACCTGAGGATGACGCAAAGCATTTGGATGACGCCTGTGGAAGTCGGCAATCATTTCTTTTGCGTTGGATAGATGCTCGTAGGGTTCCCACGTCCATTCATTGTACCCAAGCCACTTGACATAATATTGGATCTTTCCCCGATGACGGCGAGAGTCCTGGACTTGTTCGACCTCATACTCTATGTCACCTTCCGGTGTTACTTCTGGTGGTGGTTGAGGAGGTTCTCGCTCGTATGGGTCTTCCTTTTTTAATGATAGCAGCGCTACTGGGAACACAGGATGAATTCTAAGGGTGTGCGGTAGTTCCAGTTTGAAGGCGTGTTTGCCAACCTTGGCAATTACTTTGAAAGGGCCAATACGTTTGGCAGATAATTTGCGAGCAGGTCGTTGGGATTGGATGTTGCGGTTATCAAGCCACACTGAGTCCCCTACTTTGATGTTTTCAGGCGCACGGTGTTTACGATCATAGTATTCCTTCATACGCTCTTGGGATACGGATAATGTGGCTTTAAGTTCATCGTATCCTTTCTGCAACCATTCTGCATGGTCGTCCGCTATAAGCAACCCTTGACCTTCTTTATCGCCTACCGCAAATCTAGGGTGGAAACCATAGTTGGCGAAGAACGGAGTCTTGCCCGTGGATGCATTAATGCCGTTGTTGTAGGCGAACTCCGCGAGAGGAAGCAGACCGACCCAGTCGTCTTGTCTATGGGACACATAGTGACGCAGATATAGTTCGACTACCTGGTTCAAGCGTTCCGTTTGTCCATCTGTTTGTGGATGATAAGCTGTCGAAAATGAGGGTTTGGTGTCTAACCTCTTATGTAACTGCTTAAGAAATTGGGACGTAAACTGTGGACCACGATCTGAGATGGTTTTCCTAGGTAGTCCATGGAGCTTCCAGACGTATGTAAGGAACAGATTTGCTACATCTACCCCATTGGCTTCGTTGGTAGTTGGGATAAAATGAACCATTTTTGTAAGACGGTCAACCACTGTAAGTATGGCTGTAAATCCTTCTGATTCTGGAAGTCCTGTGATTAGGTCAAACGTGATTTCTTCCCATGGTTTGTCTGGGGCCTCAATAGGATTCAATAGTCCAGGTGGTACTTGGTTGCTGTGTTTGTTCCAGATGCATGATTCGCAGTTAGCCACGTAGTCATTGACAGACTTCTTCATTGACGCCCATATGTATTTCCTGTTGAGAAGTTCATAAGTTCTGAACTGCCCCGGGTGCCCTGCTGCAACGCTATCGTGGCGACTTTCAATGACAAGTTTGCGTACTGCCTTATTGTTAGGGATCCAGATTTTGCCCTTATAACGAAGTAGCCCATCTTCCCATTCCCAATGTTTAACCTTCTCGTTTTCTTCTAAGGCCGTAATGACTTTCTGGGAGTACTCGTCTGCAATGTATGCATCTTGGATGAGACGCTCTAAGTCATGATCCGGGGTAATGGCTTGAATAAACAAATTTTCTGGGAGCAAAGCAGAGCTTTCACCCCCCCCTTCAGGGCGGAGTTTTCGGAGCCTAGAAAGAATGTCTGCTTTTCCATTTTTTCGACCAGGAATATGAAATATGCGGAAATTGTAATGCGATAGGGTTTCTTGCCACCTGGCTACCCGCCCACGCAGTTCTACATTGGTTTTCCATCCTTCCAAGTTCTTGTGGTCAGAAAGGACTATGACAGGTTTTTTGGTTCCTTCTAATAAATGACGCCACAGCTTGAAGGCGCGAATTACTGCCAATAATTCTTTATTATGGATTGTGTATCGCCGCTCGTGTTCGTTCATTGATTTAGATAGAAACCCAATGGGATGCATTTTCCCATCTGGTCCCACTTGAGATAACACGGCTCCTGTAGCATAATCGGACGCGTCACATTCCAAAAAATATTGTTTCTCCGGGTCTGGTTGAATCAACACCGGGGCTGTGCGTAGTGCCTCCTTTAGTTTCAGGAAGGCTTCGTTTTCCTTCTCAGTCCATTTCCATGGGACATCCTTTTTCGTCAATCCATACAAAGGTTTCGCAATATTGCGGAATCCTTCGATGAAGTCACCATAGAAGTTCAGGAAACCAATGAACGATTGAATGTCGGTGACGTTGTAGTGGGGCGGCGCCTACGGCGCCTGTATCTAGCAGCTGTCATGTGACCTATCAATCCATCTGTTCTCTCTCCCACCGCTCGGCGTGTCCACCGTGGTGACGAGAGCGGGCCCATTCAGCGCTCGCGTAGAACTACGCGACATCTAGTAGCCCGGATTCTAGAGCACGCTTCTGATAACTTCTGCGCGCAACACACGCGCCTTCACTGATTAACTGCGTTTTTTTCACAGTCGGACCACAGTAACCCCGACCTCTCTTCAAAACGGCGTACCAAGACGCCAGAGGGAAGTGGCGAGACGCCAACCACCGCTTCATATCGAAAGAACAGGCGCAGACACTCATTGCGCAAGCCCAGTTGCTAACCCCAGACCCCTCCGTATCCCCAGCCCCCCCGACGCGTAGTAGCTCTAGTTCCAGTCTTTCGGTCTCAACGCTCCATACCCTCGAATCAAGCCCACGTTCAAGCGGCATCCCATTCCCGCCGAGCCCAGCAGCACATCAAGGATACGAGCCGGATAGCGACTCGGACGAACCACACCAAACCCATCCGGAATCTCCCCGCACACCGCGTCGCCCGCGCCCCAGGCACTCAGCCGTCGCGACTACCCCCCATCATTCTCACCGCCCGTCGTCGGAGAGCGAAGTAGAAGACGCGTTCGAGCCCGAGCCGTCGCCCACTGTTGTCCGGAGGAGAGACATCTCGTCGCTACCCACTGTTGCCGGAGTTGGGCTTCGCACCAACTGGTCCCTTGCGTCTCCGCCTGTTCAGGCTCCCGCTCCCACTCTTCCTACGGGGCCCCAGACACCCCCACCTTTAGGCTGTGCCGCCGCGAGTGTCCTGGTCGGCCAGATGTCGGTTAGCGACGCACTTGCGCAGATTATTACTCTGTGCGGTGGACAGTTCTACGACGATGGCCGGCCAAAATCCGAAGTTGAGTACCGTCGTAATTTTATCTTCGCCACGACCGGTCTGTCTGACGAACAAATCGCCAGTTTATGGGCAAAGAACCTGGTCTACGAGAGCCCGGCACACGACTGGTACGAGCAGCTGATCTCAACCACGTCCGGCGAGGCCAAGGCGAAGAAGTGGTCTACTCTTGAGCCAGAGATTGAGACTCGCTGGCCCACGCCACCTAGGGATCTGAGGGCAGCGAAACAGCGACACCGTACCCGTTGGCGGGAACACAAGTTCGACATCCAGCCTATGCTCGACGCGCTAGCAAACGACTCAGCCTCTGTTAAGCCCCACCAAGCCTGGGCGCAGCAGCACAAGGCGCTCGGTGCAGCCCTCTCGGGCACGTCGGACGAGGATAAGGTGGCTCAGACGCTTGACATACTGCCGGTTTGCGTCCTTGAACTCCTACCCAAATGCGACTCTTACGTAGACGAATGGGACGACTTGATTAAGGACATTGGCAACATTAGCTCGAGACTGCTCCTGAGTCGGTACAACCAGCACGCTATGTTCGAATCCATGTACTCCCTCTCCCTGAGCCAGTCCACCCAGCCAGACCCGCCCCGGACGAACCCCGGCTGGCGCGCCGTCCGCCGGGACCGGTCGCCTCCACCGGTAACGCCTGTCACATCATCTCAGCGGCGCGGCTCGTCCCTCCGTTTCAACAATAGTCCTCAGATTATCCCGGCAGCCGCTCAGCCAGCTCCGATTCCCCCCGCGCGCCCGCAGATGCTGGCGACGCCTTCCAGAGACCCACCGCCACACAGCTCGTTCGCGCCCCAGACGCCAGGACCGATCCCCAACGTGCTCTCGAGAATCCAGGCCCTTGCGGAGCAGCCACCGTCGGGCGCTCTCCGAGTCCCGGATACCCCAAGTGATAAGGCACGCTGGACCACGGAGGTCACACAATGGAAGGCCCAGTACAGCAAACAGCCGCCATCGCTCAGGAGACCGTTTCCGTTTCGACCGGGCACTTTCGAGCAGACCGCTGATTCCTGCACCAGGTGCGGCATGGGGGACCACTATGCATACGCATGCGAAGCAGAAGGACCCGATGTCTTAGACGATAAAGAACAGGGGTACCGCAGAGTGCTGGCACGCAAGCTCAGGGACGACCGAAAGGCGGGAGCACAGCCGTCCACTCCCTCGCCCCAGCAGCGCTTTAGGGACACGGCCCAAGTCGAGTTTGAGGAGGCCGCATTCGACCCAGAGTCTGATCTCGACTCGGGAAACGAGTAGGGTCGGCGCCGGACCATGGCGACCACGTCGACCCGAATGTAGCCAACGCGAAGCTAGAGGTGGTTGGCTCAAGATACGAAGAAACAGATTCTAATAGGACAGTCTCTATTTTTTACGCTCCTGATATATATACACGCTCAGAATCTATTCAATTTCTCCCGTATTGCGAGCAGGTGTTTGTGGAAGTGGGTAGCATGGAGGGAGAAGGACGAGAATGGCCTTTCAAAATGAGGATGCGGCTGGCAAGAGAGGAGTCTTCTCAGACACGCGAGGTCTGGGGGACAGTCGATGGCGGGGCTATGCTGTGCGTGCTCGATCTTACCGTTTGGGCACAGGTTGAGCACTCGTTGGATAGGTTGCGAAAGTCGGCGATCGTTTGTCGAATGGCAAACGGAGTCTGCGTACCGAGCAGAGGCACAGGGACAGCCACAGTCTGGTATGGTCACGTGTCGTGGCCGATCCGGTTCGAGGTCATCGACTCCAGGGGGGCATTCGAGCTGCTGCTCGGGAAGGACTGGCTAAGAACGGCAAGTGCATCCCAGTTGTTCAGTTCAGACTCACTGTCGCTGTGTACACCCGCAGGGCACGTCACGGTCAAGAACGAGAACCCAGAGGCAGCCAAAGACCAAAACGAGCCAAAACGAGAAGTCGAGCCGAGCCCTGTGGCCGCACGAGAAGAGCTAACCCTGGAGGCCACGGTCGCTGAGCCTAGCCAGATGGACGGAGAGCAGGCCAGGGACCATGAGGATGACAGCGGTGAGCGCGTTCCACGCCGTAGTCAACGCTTGAGGCAGCGGGGGTCTTCGAGAGACGTACACTGGCTAGACGAAGGGCCGCTACTGGAGGTAGCAACCGCGAGTTTGACAGAACATGAGGACTCAAAACCCGGAAGCGACCCAGCTCAGCTGTGGGCGACCGCTAGGGTGGAGGCGGAAGAAGAGAGGCTGCGAGGTGTTATGGTTGTCGACGTATTTGAGGAAAAAGGGAACAAGCCAGATGCACTCACGGAAGCTTTGGACAGGGCAGAACGCGGCCGAGCTCGTAGATTGGGACCCGTCGAAATCATGCCGCTCACAGGAGCCGACCTCAAACCACTTGGGCCACCGCCTCCAATCCCAGAGTCAGAACGCCTGTCCAACCCATTCAACCCGGAGCGTGTGGCCGAAATCTTGAGCAAGATCCGAATCGGAAGCGACCTCACACCGGAGCAGAAAAAGAGGGCCGAAGAACTAGTCGGTGAGTTTGCGGATGTGTTTGCACAAAACCTGTCAGAAGTGCTGCCGGTTAGCTTCACACAGATGAAACTCGATATCCCCGAGGGAGCGACATTCCCCAAGCGTGTGGGGCAGCGCAAACTCACCGAGCCGCAGAGGCAAGCGCTTTACAAAATGCTCGACGAGCTGGAGGATGCCAAGATCATTGAGCGGGTGAACCAAGACCAGGTCGCGGCCGTGTCGCCCATCAACATGGTCCCTAAGCCAGGCGGATCAGAAAGACCCTCGCTCAGGACCCTTCAGCAGATGGCTAACTCAGAGTGTAGGAAGTACGGCCTGCCAGTTGAGTATCCAGAAGCCGGGTTCTACGAGGAGGATGCGGCCAAGAATCATGGGAAACCTGCTAAGTGGCGACTTGTTCAGAACTTTGCTGCCGTTAACAAAGTCACGCAGATTCGGCCGTTCCCAATGGGTGACCTCGGCGCGAAACAACAAGCCATCGCGGGACACCGGTTCGTCAGTGTTATGGATCTTCAAGCCGGGTTCCACGCAATCCCGATTGCCCCAGAAAGCGTGCCGTATACCGGGTTTTACGTAGAGGGCCGAGGGCATTATGTGTATCGTCGAATGCCATTCGGTCTCACTGGTGCGCCCACGGTCTTTTGCGAGATGATTGCTGAGGCTTTCCACGACCTCTTAGGCAAAATCCTGGAAGTTTGGATGGACGATATGGCCACTGCTGCCGATGATTTTGACACCGCAATGGGGAGTCTTCGGGCTATCTTTGAGCGCTGTCGTACTCACCGAATCTCCCTCTCTGCAGCCAAGACGGTTTTATTCATGTCAGAAGCAACCTTTGCCGGCGCACGGGTATCGAAAGCGGGCATTAGGCCGGACCCTACCAAAGTGAGAGCTATTCTTGAGTGGCCGGAACCCGAGTCGGTACTCGAAACAATGGGATTCTTAGGATTAGCAGGCTCTCAACGAGCGAAAATCAAGAACTTTGCCCGAATCGCACAACCCCTCTCGGATCTCACGCGGGATGTTCGCCCAGCAGAGCTTTCGAAGGGCAGCCACGAGTACAAGAGGGCACTGCGGGAGGCCAAGGTCGAACTCGACGAGCGTAGTCGACACGCCTTTGTCAAACTCAAGTTAGCACTGACATCGGACCCTGTCCTCCGAGCGCCAGTCTACGATGGGCGCCCATTCATTGTCACTACAGATGGCTCGAAATTTGGATTCGGCGCAGTACTGTCGCAATCCTGGGAAGAGACTGGGTCGGACGGTAGAACACACAAGGTCACGTACCCTATCGCATATGCCTCAAAACGCACCTCACGCACGGAGGAGCGGTACATCCCGTTCCTCCTAGAATTCGCAGCCCTTAAGTTCGCCTGTGACGAGTTTGACAGCCTGATTTTCAGGCAACCGGTAGAGCTTGAGATGGATTGCAAGGCGCTCGCAGACCTGCTTGGAAATGGAAAGCTCAACTCAACCCATGAGAGATGGCGCGAATCGATCATTGCCCGGAACATTGTTGCTGTCCGACACCTACCTGGCAAAGACAACAAGGCATGCGACGCACTGTCCAGAATGTACGAGGGCCGACCAGACACAGATGAAGGCCCAGGGCGCCAGGAGGACGTGGACCCGGGCTGGGAATCCAAAAAAGGCCTTGTGAACGACCTCTACCTCCTTATTCCCGACTCCCGGAACGCTGACCTGCTGAAACGATTTGAGAGTGACGAGTATTTCTCAGACATTTTGCTCCACCTGCTCTTTGAAGACGACGCTGACAACCCGAACGACAGGGAGGCAGACAAAGAGAGGAAGAGGCGAGCTCACCGAGCGGAAGGTTACTTTGTTGAAGACGGGAAGCTCTGGCTCACAGGCGGGAAACATGCCAGGGATGGGATAAAAGTTGAGTGTGTACCCACAAACGAAGGACATGCACTGGCCCTTTCTGTCCATGAAGCAGGCGGTCACTTTGGCCGAGACATGACGGTTTTGGCCCTACAACGGAAGTTCCATTGGCCACGCCTCCGGCAACACGCCACCGATGCGGTCACTTCGTGCGCCCGCTGCAAGAACTTTGGCCCACGCCTCCTTTCAGCACTGCTACGGCCCATCACACGAGCAAGACCCTTCGATCTCGTAGTCGGAGACTACGTGGCACTCCCGGAAGGACACGGTGGTCTGAAAACAGTACTTGTCTTAGTTGATGTCTACTCGCGCTACCTTTTTGCGTTTGCCTCTAGGAAACCGGGAACTGGGAAATTCACGGTCGAAGCCCTCGAGAAGATCTCTGGTCTCCTCCTGACGCCTCGGTCATTCATGGCTGACGGCGGGAAGCATTTCGATTGCGATGAAGTCCGGACCTGGGCAGCAAGTCGAGGAGTTCAAGTACTTAAGACCCCGCCGTACGCCCCTTGGGCCAACGGACTCGCTGAGGGATACGTCAAGCTTCTCATTGGACGGCTCAAGAAACTGTGCGCCCCAACCGTAGGCGAAGACCCTCCGGATATCGAGGACCCAGACACGACACCAGCAGCCTGGCCCAAGCACCTGGCCACGGCGGTCGCTCAGCTCAACGATCGAGTCGTCCCCAGCCTAGGCTATACGCCCCGCGAGCTTATAACCGGCCAGCTGTCAGCAGAGCGCAAGGCAGAGCTCGGTCGATCTATACTGAACAGGGCAGTCACCGACGCAGACATTAACCTTGGACTGACCTACTCGCTCAGACAGGATGCCTTTGCAAACGCGCTGGAGTATGCTCGGAAACGCAAGAAGGTCTTCGACCGCCGAGTCCGAGCCACGGAGTATGCCCCCGGCGACCTAGTGCAAAAGTACGACGCACGCCTAGACGAGACACACAGCACCCTCCGGAAGTTAGCCCCCCGCTGGTCAGGACCCCTACGAGTAGTTGACAAATCTGCGAACTCCTACAAACTCGAGGACCTGGCCGGGAATCCATTCTCCTCAGCAGCCCATGCCCGCCTTCTCCGTCCCTTCGTCCCTAGCCCCGGCTCCACCCTCGCCGAGTACGCTCGAAGCCTTGCAACTGCCCGCCAGGCCGACAAAACCGCGTCCCAGCCGCACGCCTACTTCAACCCTGCATCGCTTCCGCGCTCGCCTAGACCTGAGAGCCGCATCCCGTTGGAACGCGAGGACCCAACACAGCCAAATAACTACCAAGACGACGACAATGACTCTTCAAGCTGAGTCTATTTATCTACACATCTAAATGACTATACCCGCAGCTTACTACACACTCCTAGGTTATGCCATTTCACCCTTTTCTCTCACACACTCGTTCTTCCCGCTGTTGTTTCTTCCTTCTACGGGCACTTTCTTTTCTCTCTTTGTCTCTCGCTGTCCTCTCTCTTCTCTTTCTTTGCGTGCTACAGCTTCGTCAGACACCTCCGAGGGCGTAGGTGGCCATGAGGGGGGGAGCCTGTAGTGGGGCGGCGCCTACGGCGCCTGTATCTAGCAGCTGTCATGTGACCTATCAATCCATCTGTTCTCTCTCCCACCGCTCGGCGTGTCCAACGTTTTCTGGGGTATCCCAGTTGACTGCCTTTGTAACTTTGGCAGGATCTACTTTGACTACTCCTGGGGCAATTATTAGGCCTAGGTAACCGATTTCCGTCACATGGAATGTGCACTTTTCCATAGCACAATATAGTTTATTTTCCTTGAGGCGTCTTAGCACTTCCTTGACATGTTCGACGTGAACTTCTTCTGTTTCTGAGAATATTAAGATATCATCCATATATACTACTACGGAGATTCCTAATAGATCTCGGAAGATTTCGTTCATGAAGTGCATAAAAACGGCTGGAGCGTTGGCCAGTCCAAACTGCATTACTAATGGTTCGAAAAGTCCATATTTTGTTTTGAAAGCCGCTTTCCATTCGTCGCCTTCTTTGATGCGCACTAGGTTGTAGCCCCACTTTAGGTCCAGTTTTGTAAATATTTTGGCCTTTCGAAGCGTAATGAGGAGATCTTTGACCAAAGGGAGTGGATAGGCATTTTTTATTGTCATGTCGTTCAGCTTCCGATAATCAATGCACATTCGAAGTTTTCCGTTTTTCTTTTTTACAAAGATTACAGGTGACGCCATAGGTGACTTTGATGGACGAATGTGGCCGGCTGCTAATTGGTTGTTGATGTTCTTTTTTAGCTCTTCATCTTCCTTAACACTGACAGAATAAATTGGACCATGGCGGGGCACGGCGCCTGGTTTCAGGTCGATTGATATGTCAAATGGACGATGTGGAGGAAGCTCTGTCATTTCTCCTTCAGTGAAGACGTCGGCATACGTTTTGTATATGTCAGGTAGCATTCCAACTGCTTTTAACTCCAAGTCAGGAGTCTTGCCTGCTAATACCTGTGGTGCGTGATGCAGACAGTTATTCCTGCAGTATTCCGAATTGAATGTGACCCATCCTTTTTTCCATTCGATTACAGGGTTATGGCATTTCAGCCAAGACATTCCTAGCACCAAGTCGTTGTGACCCGTGTTCACTACATAGGCGGACAAGATTTCTGAGTGTCCGAAGATTTCAATTTCTAGTTGCACGTATTTATCGACCATTCCTGAGTCGATTTCTCTTCCATCGATAACACGCAACTTCTTGGGTCTGTCCATTTTGATGGTGGGAATTTTGAATTCCTTGACGATGCCTTCATGTATAAATATTGATGTAGCACCAGAATCAACCATGGCCCATCCATGAAAAGGTTTGGAAAGGTATGTAGTTTTCTTTTCGGGGGTTGTCTGTAGTGGGCATGCTCTGAAATATAACTGGAGTTGCGATTCATTTCCAAGCAACATACATTCCAGATTATTACATTCATTCTGCAAGGCCACACTATTCAATACTTTGCCCAAAACCGCCCCCCTGGCACGGTTCAGGCGCCTTCTTTTCCCGACTCCTCATCACTGGTGTCCGGGTCCTCTACAAAGGCTTCATAGCCCGATATTTCCTTCGACGGACACTGGTTTGCCCAATGTCCTTTACCTCCACACTTGTTACAAATTACAGTTTTCTTTCCTTTCCCAGCATTGTCTATATCCATGGCATCAGGGTCCTTCTTTGGAGGCGGGGTCGAAGTTGGTTTAGTGTCCTTTTTGAGGTCACGGAATTGCAATTTCACTTCACTGGAGTCCCCGTCCCATTTGACAGTGGGTTGAATACGCCCCCCAAGCCCCGGTCCGATCTTTGTGATTTGTCCTTTCTTGGCTCGTCCATCGGTACCGATCATATAGACGCGATCGTTGCGACTAAACCTTTCTTGAGTGGACGGGTTGTTGGAGGTGGTCGCGCTGGTCTTGGTGGAGGAATTGGAAGACTTGTTAGTGGAGGTGTTGGAGGATTTTTTTCCTCCAAAGGAGATCAGGTGTCGATCGATTTCTAAGGCACGATCGGCAACTTCCGTTGCGCTGTGTGCGGTAGGGTCATAGTTCTGGGCTATCATACTATTCCTGATTTCGTCAGAGAGTCCATCATAGAACTGATCGCGAAGGGCAGCGTCGTTGTATCCCAATCCTGAGGCGTATAAATTAAATTGGGTGACATATTCTTGCACCGTCTTGTTTTGTTTTAATTTGCGCAATAGGGCACGGTGGTTTTCACTGCGATTGACATCGCCATATCGTCTTCCGAACTCTGTCCAAAATTGGGCCAAGTCAGATAGCCAAGGTACTGCGATATTATTGATATACCGCTGCTCTTCAAATGCGTTTACCCATTCCGATGCTGTTCCTTCTAAATAGGAAGTGATGAATGCAATTTTTTGTTCGTCGGTGTGGGTTGGCATATTGGTAGCAATATACCTGCTACAGGCTATTCTAAATGCGACAGCTTCTTCTCGCTTCGTGCCATCAAATTTGTTGGGTGCGGCCATCTTGATTTTAATGGTAGAGGTTGTAGCGGGTTGACCGCCTGTCCCCCCCGTACCTCCTGAGCCACTTGGTCCGCTACCTGAGCCACTAGTTCCGCTTGTTCCGCCTGTTCCGCCTCCTGAACCACTTGTTCCGCTTGTGCTGCCTTGTGCAGCTATTAATTGGTTGACAGACGTCTGCAAGGCGTTAACAGCCGCACCGGCAGCAGCAAGCTCAGTGTTGAAATGTTGGGTATCGGTGACAGCTTGCTGATTAACATGTGTTACGGCCGCTACTAGCCATTGAAGAATATCGTCTGTGCTAGATGCGGACAGGTTGATGGCTGCCGGGAAGGTGGTTTGTTGTTGCGACATGATGAAAGAGGATAACAAAAATTTATTTCCGAAGACGATAAGGGAGTACTAAATTGTACAAATGAGAATTGGGCAGATAAGACTGGTTGTGATTCCTGAAGAATTTTCGGCGCCCTTTGACACTGGCTTCAAAATATAAAGCTTTTTCTTTTCCTTCGAACCTAAGACTTCCTTCAATGGGTACAGTTTCTGTGGCGTACTCTATTTGATAAAGAATAGGCCACTCGCTGAGCGCGATATGTTTATCTGCGCTCTTGCGTCGACGAGGTGTTCGAGTTTTCTTCTGCCGAAGAAACTGTTTGTATTTGGCCACTAAAGGGTGACGTCAGAAAGGTTGGTGTAGGAAGGGAACGGAGGAATTCGTACTCGCGAACTTGTTGTTCTAGCTGAGTAATGCGACGGTTTAGTTGCGCAGACCACTCAAGAATTTCTTCAGTATACGAGCGCAGCCAAGCATTGTCTGCTCGAAGCTCGTCGACCTCAGATTGGTATCGGCGTGCGTGAGATTCAGCCTGGGTAGCGCGATGCAGAAGGTATTGAATAAGCTGTCGATCGAGACGATCCAGCTTAAAGGAGGTGACGAGGGATGCGCGAAGTATAGATGTAGGCGTCCTTCTTTGGACAGAAGCGACACGCCGCAGAACGAGGACTGGAGTTGGGGCGGTGACAAACGATGCACTCAGGTGCCCCTAGAGGAGTAACGAATTGTTGGAGGGACGGGATGACTCTTTGTGGTTTGACAGCCATGCGACGATGGTCGTACTCGGAATTGTCCCTTTTATAAATTTGATATTCCCTAATGTGGGAAGATTGGAATGGGCAAGTGTTGGGGTTGTGACCGAACCACTTGCAAAGTATGCACCGATCGGATTCGGTGAAGATTTGTGCCACGATTGAAATTGTGCTCTTGGAGCCGCCTGGTATACGCTCAGATAGGCAGTGTATCCCACACTGCAGGAGGAAAGGGAAAGAGTCCTTCGTTACCCAACTACTTAAGGGCAAAGGGTAACCCCACCGCTTGTCGACGAAAGCGATTAGCGCACCGAAGCTTGTTCACGTGTACGATTGGCCCGAACCAATTACTCAGGAGCTGCCGAGGACAAACCCTTAAGCGCTTCACTGAGATAAGGACTTTAGCGGGATCGTGGGGACGCGATAGGGCAACGATGTGCGTGTCTGCGGGGAGGATGGTAGATTGTGGAAGGCAACGAGGAGTGAGCTTGAGACGACGCCGACGGCGTATGTGGCAACGAGGAAGGTGGTTTCGGCAAACGGAGGCCCTTACCAAAGTGTCGACCAAGAACTCGACCTAATGTCAGGCACGAGTCTCAAGACGATGAGTAAAATAGAAAGAAACTCGTATTGACGGAGGAGGTCGAGTTCTTGGTGAGACACCGTCGAACTCGCCCTCATTATATACACAGTCCGAGCCACATCAAAGACAACACAACCGTACAATGAGTCAGATCACATAATCAGATAGAAGCTGCTGCGGACTGCGGAATTTCACATCAAAGTTGAAATACATCTCTCTCAGCGAACTAGAACATTCCATAAATCACATGACACATTTGACCCATATAAGGAAAGTATATCTTGAAAATGTTCTCGGAAATATATGATAAATCAAAGAAATATTGTTTTATTATAAGAATTGTGTCAAGTCGTGACAATTCCTAAACCAAGTTGCACAGATCCTTGGAACAACTTTTGACCAAATGGCCGGGAAGTGTGATTTTGGATTTGCCCCAAGCCCAGAAAGCGGCACAAGAGAATTCTGCTACCAAGAACTATTTTGTGCAGGCTCAAAACGTATAATACATGACTTTATTCTATCTAGAACAGAGGGAAACGAGCGTTGGGTCGATGTCTCGCTCGGCTCACGATGGCACACAGGTTTGTCGACAGATGTTTGGCCAAAGAAGCAGGACATCTGATGCTTACGTTTACTATGCGATTGCCGACCCCCAATATCACGCATGCATGAACTGTGTCTACAAAATTTTCCATTTATGGCCACTCCCAGAGTTATCTATCAGGGTAAGCCGATCTCACTCAATTTCCAACTAACTGACATCGGAGTCCAATTCTGCCCCGTGCTGGTCGAGCTCTTATGAGCTCTCGAGAACGCTAAGCATTCGGACTTTCATTTCGGCGCCCTCGACCAGCTCAACGCGCTGTTTAGAGCTAATAAGACGTGGCTCGTTTTCCTGATGTATAGAATGTCACGTCAGGGGCAGAGGAGAAACCTGGCGTAGTGCTGAGACTGAGGTCATACCGAGCCATGTTTTTTCGGTTCAAGAACACGATTATATGTGGATATCTTGGTGAGCAGTCATAGAATGTGTTCCATTGACAGCAGGTGATGGACAAATGTCCAAATCGACTGGTCATGTGATTCGATCTGCAGGATCTCCGCCTTTCAGACATCTTATATATAAACGAAACCAAATCCGCATCACCGGGCCACTCCTACCATGGTCATGTGCTGGAAGTCCAAACAAACGCGGAGCGCCTGCAGAAACCTCGGGGAACATACCAAACTGGTAACGCGTACATATGTTTGAGCGGAAGAATAACGTCAGTAAAACATGGTGGCGCTCATGAGCGCACCATGTGATACCTATTATCACTAGACTCTATGAGCGTCATATGTCCGCTCTGGAGCACTCTTAATTACATTGATTATGATCATCTTGAGCACTCACAACCAAGCTGCTCGTGATTTGACAAGATGCTCTTGAGCGCTCGGGATCAGGGTGCTCATGACTGTCTATAGCTACACGATCACTGCAAATGACCAGATATGCAATGCAATAAACGATTATTTTTATTTCGACTGTAAATACATAAAAAAGCGTGGCCGAGAAACCGCAAAGTTAGATGCAAATGGAGCCACCTTGAGACACAGCTGTAAGCAAAACATAGCTACAGTCAAGATTAGGCTCAAATGCCTACCGAGTTTGACATTCATGGCCAAATCGCTAGTACGAAGCTTAGAAATTTGACAACATGAAGCAAAACGCATCAGCGAGCGACTCAGTCTCCACCCAGGCGATTTGAACTCACCGTAGCTGTTTCTTTCCATAGAGATGTATGCTGCGTGGCAAAACGTAAGTTATGCGATAGAAAACCGCTGCGGTTACAGGAGAAACCTGGTAAGACACTCACGGTATCGTAAGTGTCGTCGTGGATGGCTCTGAGTCGAACCGGACTTGACACCCCGAGTATCAAATGACTTGACGTCGAGGCAGTGCGCGAATCTTGAATCCGACAGCTATCAGCCAATCATACGAACGTACCTAGGTCATGGGGCTGCCGGATCGCAAGACGGATCGCAAGAAGTGAGGTACGCTGATTATCTTCTGTGATGGATGTTACGCTCCCTAAATACCCCTTATCGAGGCCAAGTTCTCCTGTTGCTCCCCCCCTCTTGTTTCTCCATGGTGCGTTCCCCATGTATTCGACTCAGTTTTAGGCCAAGCAATGGACGGCATCTGGAGTCTTAAAATTTAGTAGGTTCCGCTTTGCTGACTTGTGGCGTGCCCTTTCGCTAACATAGTAGTTCAAGCACACCGTACCCTCTCGTAGTGAAGGTAAGTTTGCTCGGTTCAATTGAGTTGAGGCATATTTCTAACGCACCTATACACAACCCGGTTTTCGGGCTTGTTTCAGCGGTCCTTTAGCTAAATCATTCGAATAATCTGATTTCTTTGGCTTGATTCGTTGTGTGGGGCCAATTTGTTACTTTAGTTTCATTAATGTAAATATATTATAGTCACCGAATACAAGTACATCTAAGTCTCCGATACATTTTTAAAACCGTTGCATCACTTCCTCATGAGCACTCACAATTGATCGGGATTGTGCGATCGGGGGTACTAACGATCGCTCGCGGTTGCTCTGGATCGGCGATCGACGATCCTGAGTGCTCGCTAAGGGGGGGGGTGTGCTCATTGCGCTCCTCGGGTTATGAGCGCTCAAGAGTGGTCATGTGCTCCGGCGGATTTGCTTGTGAAGCCACACTCGAGCGCCGGTACGTGACCAACCGATTCATCCCAATAAACATACCTGGACCGTTATCTCTCGGGCTTACTAAAATATCCCGCGAGGGCTTCCAAAGCTTTATTTTCCACTTGATTTCACAATAACACAAGTCATATGCCAAAAGATAAGGAGAAAGGGTTGAACATACTCATATTTGGTGAGTCAATTACGGTGTTCATGCCCGCAAACTGATGACTGATGGCAACTGATTTAGAGGGTGGCGTTGCTGGCGGGCTGTCTTCTCTCGTCTTTTTGAAGGAGCTCACACACAGAGTGCACGCCAAGGGCGGGAGCTCGAGCATTTATGAACAATACGATGTGATAGCTGGGACAGGTACAGGAGCGTAAGCAATTTATGAGATAGATAAAGTTTCAAATATCTAACAGGTCCTCTATCGCTATCGATCACGTAGATTGAACGCGTGTATGCTTGGACTACTCGGTTTGGACATAGGGCAAGCAATACAGGCATACGCACGACTCGTGGGACTTGCGTTTTCAGAGAAAAAGTATCTCAGCCCTGGAGGAGCTGGGGTGTACAAGGCAAATAAGCTGGAAGCAGAACTCAGACAAATAGTGAAGGATGCGACAGGCGAAGAAGACACCTGCATGATAGACAGTCGAAAAACGAGTAGCAACTACTGCAAGGTGTGAGTTACGCACTCCTGATGTAGGCATACTAAACTTTAATTATTACACAACAGCATGGCGTTCGCAATGTCTAAGCATAACATGACGGCATTGATACCTCGGATATTTCGCTCCTATGAGGGGATGCACAGCCAGATGCCGAACCGCCCAATCTGGGAGGTGGTGCGAGCGTCGATGGCGCATCCCGAACTATTTGATAGTTTCTTGATTAGCGATGGACCTATCCGAGAGTCACTGGTAGGAGGCGATATAGGGTGTAGCAATCCCACCCCCCATGTTCTTGCCGAGGTCAGCATGCTATACCCCGATCGTCGGGTATCCTCCATCATATGCATCGGTGCTGGACACGCACGCACGATTCAGATGCCAGAATCAAATCTAATTCAAAGGGTCATGCCATCAAACGTGCTAGCCGCAATGAAACAAGTAGCGACGGACAGTGAACGTGTAGCCGAGGACATGGCGGAACGATTCGAGGATACGCCAAAAGTATATTTCCGATTCAATGTTGACCAAGGGCTACAGAAGATCCAGACGGCTGAGTGGCAGCGCATGGGTGAAGTGGTAGCACATACACGAGCATATATGTCCAAGTCCGAAGTAACAAGGCAGATGAAAAAGGCTGTGGAGGCAATAGTAGGCAGGAAGGCAATAATTCGAGCGAGCCACATCGGTAAGATAAATCGTAATTATTTTGGTAAATTTTTCGTTCTGAATGAGGTGCATGGACAGGCGGAAAGGCACAAAAATCCCTTGCTCAATTGTCGTCTATGCGACAGCCATTAGAGCAAATTTTACCAGCACAAATCGTCGAATTTAAACGTTGCCCCGCACCATCCCCGGCGTTCACCGGGCGGGAGCATCAGATATCACAAATATCTGAGTGTCTAATTGGACCGCCTAATGAACGGCGTGTGTCTGTGGTACATGGTATCGGAGGCAGCGGCAAAACCCAGATCGCGCTAAAGGTAGTCGAGCGCACTCAGAATAAGTGGTCCGATATCATATACTTGGATGCATCGTCAGAGAAGACATTGGAGAGCGCACTCAAGGATTTTGCGCTAGTGAAGCAAATAGGTAATACTCACATACACGCAACCCAATGGCTAGAAACTTCTATTGCTCCGTGGTTGATGATATTCGACAACGCCAACGATCCGAAACTGTGCTTGACTGGTTACATCCCAAGAGGTCTTCACGGAAGTATCCTAATCACGACTCGACTTCGTTGTTTAGCACTCTTGAGCCAGGGCCCTGGTTCCGATTTTACTATCGGTAGCATGGAAGCAAACGAAGCAGTGGATTTACTGATAAAACAAGCACGGAGGGAGAAAAAAGACCTGACAAAAAAGGAGCAGGAAGCCGCAGCTATGCTTGTCGAGGTGAGCACTGTCATAATGTCCATATCCCATATCAATACCTTTTATGTAACAAACGGTTCATGAATAGGATGTTGGTTGCCTCCCGCTTGCTATTGTGCATGCTGCCGCATACATGTGGTGCTCACAGATTAGTATTACAAAGTATAGGGATCAGTGTCGTGAGCATATGCAAGATGCTCTGGAGAGATACAGCAATCTCCCAGCAAGTCCAGGCCAATACGAGAAGACAGTTTATACAACTTGGACTGCGGACTATAAAAGGCTTTCGTCTCGTTCTCAGCAGCTGCTCTGGCTCCTGGCTTTTATGAGCAAAGAAAACATAAAAGAAGAGACATTTCAGCGCGCTACCACTCATATCGATCGCGAGCTGATAATTCCTATTGGGGCTGAAGACGAAGCTTCCTGGCAGTATATACGGAGCTACCTGCAGCTATTCGTGAAGGACGAAAAATGGAACTCAATAGTATTCTCAACAACTATGGACGAGCTATTATCCTACTCACTGGTTGATTACGATCGAGTCCACGACGCATATACACTGCACGTACTGGTGCAAGACTGGGTCCGTAGTAACAGCCTTATGCCTCACTCGACCATGCAGGCACAAAAACACACCTCTCACCTACTGGCACTTTCAGTAGATTGGCCTCCGGACCCAGGGGCAATTGCGTACTGCATAGATATGATTTCACACGTGAACCAAGTGCTAGACAACTTGGTAGCTCTAGATCCAAACGATGCAATGTGGTTTGCACTAGCATATGAGCAGAACGGGTTATGGCAAAAAGAAGAGGAGCTTTGGGATCAGGTGATTGAGGCGGAGAGGACTCTGCTCGGAGATAATCATCCTCACACCTTGGCCAGTCTGGGCAACCTCGCAGCTACCTACTTTAACCAAAGAAGATTCGACCAGGCGGAAAAACTACAGCTCAAAATTTTAAATGCGCTCCGTAAATGCCCAACTGAAGATCGCTCCAACGTACTTGTTCACATAAACAATCTGGCCTCAACGTACCGAAGAAATGGCCAATGGGCTATGGCAGAAAATCTACAGGTCTGGGTGATGAACGAGATGAAGCAAACACATGGCATGCAACATTCGTCTACGCTCATGTGCATGCAAAACCTCTCTTCGCTCTATAGCAAGCTACATCAATTTGACAAAGCAGAGGCTCTAGAGCAACAGATACTTGATGCGAGGAAGGCCCAATTTGGTGAACGCCATGCCGATACCCTCTCCGCTATGTCTAGGCTCGCCGAAATCTACTTTTGCCAAGGCCGGTCGAATGAAGCAGAGGAACTCCAAGCTCGGGTTGTAGCTGGGAGCAAGCTTTTACTGGGGAGCAAACATCGCCGAACAGTACGGGCTCAAAGCAGATTGGTGGCTATTCAGAAACCACACGAGCAACCGCACAACGGTGGGCTTATTGCGGGGGCTGAAGCAGCGCTATAAGACTCGAAGTAAGTTTGCTCCTAGACTCGTTCTATCCCCGCGGACGAAATAAGATAGCAGTATCAAATAGGGTGTTTCCTAAAGTTATGAATTGAGAGTACGCATTAAAAGTGTGGATTGCGCACTGGGAGCTTGTGGGAAACAAGCACACTTCATCAAACAATAATGGATCACTAACCAATGCGCCCGGTCGAACCAAAGGACTCTTACCGCATATATATATATACAGTAGCTCATCATTAAGTTTTGGTCGAAACCATCCCAATTGCAATTATTGTGTAACAAAAAAGGGCCAATTTTACCGCCAGCGTTAGATATATCAGTGACCACCATGAATAGCTTGGGGGGTTATATTGTTGACCTATTCTGAGGTAAAATATCTAAGAGTGATGCGTAAAGTCCACTAGAAACGATCTTTCCGTCAATCCAGTAGCCAATTACCCAAAGGTCGGATCGTGTAACCGTGAGCAGGTTGAAAGTAGGTTATAGCACACTCGCTGCAAGTGGAATCCTCAACATACATGTGCTAGACTATTCCAGCACTATCAATAGCGACTGGGCTCGCTGCCGTACCAGCAAACGGTTCCCCAACGTCATTGTTGAACCGGAGGTAAACAGCAGCACACAGCATTCAACCAAATAAACGTTCACATACGTGTACAACTTCAACTGCAAGTTTCTAGGCCTATACAACGTCCCCACCCGAATCTAGACGAAGATGAAAACAACATCGAACCGAACATCAGCTCCCTTCCACACCAGGCTCTGGATCAATCCCACAATCCTTCAGCGCCAAAAGCCCACGCCGTACCCAGTATGTGTATATCTCTCGATCCTGGAACCAAAGCTTCTCGTTCGGGTTTCCGCCAGTAAAGAATGGATACGAGTCTTCCGCACTCAATGGATGCGTGGCCGGATAAAAAGTCTTTAGTCGGCGGCGTTTATTGCGGCGAGATTGGGTTGTGCTATCTTGAGGAGAGCTGGGGATAGCGCGGGGTAGTTCAGCAGCTGAGATGCTTTCTGGGAGAGTCGTAGAGGTAGGCATAGCGGGAGCAACGGTGTCTGGTATTGGTTGAGTTGAGCCGGAGGGTGGTTGAGAATGTTCGGCGCCCAGTAGAGAGGTATATTGATCAACGGCACTCGTTGACGCATCGACCTGCATCTCAGCGACGTTCGCTCCCTTTGTATCTTCGCTGTGCTCTTCAACAAGGGCAACGGGATCCGGCTTGGAACGCTGTCGTTTCGGACTACCAAGCTCGCTATCGCCCATATCGCTCGACAGTCGTTTCAGGGGTGATCGTTCCTCGCTGTCCTCGCCCAGTCCGTCCTCTGTCTCATCCGGAAAGTCGTGCCCCTTTTGTTCGTCTTCAAAAAGCCCAGCTACCCGAGCTACCTCTTGTGCATCGGGTCGCATTCCGCCGGCGCGCATCCACCCGACGATACTCGATTCGTGTCGAGCAGCGTGCAAAACGCCTATTACAGCGATGAGGGTCTTGTCGAACGGAGCCGCGCGCATAATCTTGAAGTAGTGCGCCTTCCCTCTCTTCGACTCTAAAGACGGTTTGATATAACCGAATCGTCCTCAAATATGAAAACTCACCTGGCGAATGCCTCTCGTCTGCACCTTCATCCATCTTTTCACCCTCTGGTTCTCCATTATCAGCCTGCCCTTTGTTCAACTCCTGCAGTGCATCCCGCCTCTTCACATCTCGTATCCTCAAGTCGGTCGTATACTCTGGCAATGTCAAGTTGTTGTACGGCTGGAGATGCGCTTTGAGCGGTGAATCATCTAATAGTAGAGTATTTAGCGCTGAATACAGCCCAGATGATTCTTGAACTACAGCCGGCTTCTCTCCGTCACCGGCCAAGCCAGGTATCGGGTCCTCTGGTCGAACCTCGGGGAGGGCCCAATACGACGTCCGATCTTGGTTCTCCTCAGCCGAAGGTTCGGTTTTGATTAGCGATTCCATGAGCTGGTTGCTGTTGTGCATCTTTATTCTAGTGGATGAGGGAAGTTTGGATGGGTCGTAGCCGGGTATAGATGTAGGGTCGTCGGTCAAGACAACCATTGGCGGTGGCGGGGCTATTTTGATGGGAGGAGGGAGGCCGGCGGGAGCGTCCCATATGATATTCAAGTCTTTGACCGTTTGTACTTTCTGGGCTGGGAAAAGGAATTAGTCGGATCGAAACTTAAATGATAACGGCCCTCACTGTAATGCTCTTCTGTTAGACCCAGGGTATCACGGGCCCATAGTCCAACCAGGCGAGATCGATCCGAGCCGAAGAAAACGTCAACCATCGAATCGACACTGTGCGGTTGGGCCGAAGACCAGACCATGACGTCCAGGTGGCTAGAATGCTAGTTAGACCCTTGTGCATGTGGTTTAAGATAGGACAGCTCACCTCCCCTGATGGAAAAGGTAGTCCCTAAATGTCTTTGCAAACGGCCGGTTCATTACAGGTCTATATCCCCAAGTTCTAGGCGCTCGTAAGACCAATGTTCCGTTCAAATCGAGGACAAGTAGTTTACGGGGCAGTGGCGCTCCATCTCGAGGTGTTGTCAAATGATTAGAGGCTATCTGAGAGAGTGCGAGGTATTCATCCGACGGTCGAGATGGAACAAAGACTGGGGCAGCGGGTTTGCGCCGTCGGTGGGACTTTCGGGCGGTTGAGCTGGTTGTGGCCATGATGGATCGGAGTAACATACAGATGATGAAAATCGGCTTTGCACGTGCGCGTCGCCACGGCGCTTGTTTGTTCACTGGCCCAGCAGTCTTGAATATCACATTTTGGGCACGACCGAGCAACAGTCAAGCGATCGAAATCCATGGACTCACAGCTTGGCTCATCACTTGTTTTACATATTACGGTAAAAATAATCAACTCTTTCGTCACTCTAGGAACTGGCCGGCTACGGCTGCTACTTCAGATTAATCTCACGCATGGAACTCTAAATTCTTTGGATGCTGTACTTGCTCTGCGTGAATCGAGGTGTCTGTATTTAATAATTAGCTATTTTATCTAGATTCGGATAGCAGTACTTCACTGAATGATTCGGTTATATGAGCTAAGCTTAGAGTGAATTCCCAGCCGACAGTCGTATTTGCGCCTCCGAATACTGGTGCTAGCGTACCAGAGCGCCCAAGCTATGTTGAAATTGTACCGGGTTTCATGTTATAACTGCCCACATCCGTTTATGCTTCTGGTGCTGCCTCGAGGCGTATGAACCAGGTTCTGGAGGAAACTTGGTGGAGTGGGCGACCTAAAGGCCGCTCCTCACGCGTAGCTACATAACGAGTAATATATGAATGAAATGTCTTGAAATTTCAGTATAATAGAACGAGGCAATGGTGTATGCATAGTCTTTCTCGTTTCCGGGCATGAGACATCAAATAGAACCCCAGCTTCCATTTGAGCTATCCCTATGCGATTTCTACATTTCTGAATCCCCGGTATAATTCTGCCATACTAGACCCAATAGAACTAGTCGCCGGGTATGAGAAAGGCTTAGGAACCGATCAATGTAAGGCAAGTATTTACATCAAGCCCCACGCATAGTGAATGATCAATAGTTAGATTGGCTGATTTTTGAGAGCTCGATTTTGGCATTTGACAAGTTTGTCGTTAATTAGGTCTTAAGTAGTATCAATATCAATAGAGTAAAACTAGTAGCTTGTCTTGGGTCAACTATTGTAGGCTTACGATAACTGGAGCTAGTAGCCACCGCCTCCACCTGAGTCCAGATCACGTGCCGACCCATCACCAATTTCCCAAAATTTGACCCGCCTCCCATCCTCCGCATAGCGCCCGCCGACGATGGCACCCATCAAAACCAAAAAGGGCTCCTCCTCGCCCGGGGAGAAAATGACACTCAAACGAGTCAAGGGCGAAAACTTTTACCGAGATGCCAAGTCGGCCGCCCGAGTGAAGATGCTCAACGGCGGCAAGGCCGTTCGAGACCGAGACGGCAAGATCATCAAGGCTGCTGCGTTCCAAAAGGGAGAGAGCGAGACCAAGCCGGGGAGGGTGCAACCCGATAAACGGTGGTTTGGTGAGTGCGGCTTGAAGAGTGGAGCGAGCTTGGCTGAGTGGGTAGAGATGTGCAGGCAATACGAGGGTTATTTCCCAGAATGCTTTGGATCATTTTAGGACTTCGTTGGCTGACAAGAAGGATGATCCGTACTCTGTCCTACTAAAGAGAAATAAGCTTCCTATGGCGCTTTTGGATGATGCTGCAAAGGGGACCAAGGTGTGTTTCACATACTTAGAGTGGTCAGCATGGCTAAATTATATACTCGACCAGCGTCCTCAAATTGTAGAGACTGAGCCGTTTGGAGATACATTTGGACCTAAAGCCCAACGAAAGCGACCTCGGCTCGACGCATCCATCTCATCCTTCCAAGACCTCGCATCCCTGACTGCCGACGCTCCTCCAGAAGGAACGGCCGAAGCATCTGAGCTTCCCGTCCTTGCGACCATCCCGTACATCGAGGCAGACGCAGAGGAGGAGGAACCCACACACGGAGTATACAGCGAGCCGATTTATGCCAAGGGAACGTCGAGAAGGATCTACGGCGAGTTGTACAAGGTGTTGGATAGTAGTGATGTGGTCATCCATGTGCTGGATGCGAGGGATCCATTGGGAACTCTGTGCAAGTGAGTTTGCCGTTTGCCGCTTCTTTGTCGCTGGCTCAAGAGGAATCATTCAGATCCGTGATAGACTACCTAAAGAAGGAGAAAGCGCACAAGCAAGTCGTGCTGTTATTGAATAAATGCGACCTTGTTCCGACTTGGGTTACAGTACGTCTTATTCCCGAGCTCAGCATCTGCCTCGACTGATGACCCCCAAGGCTCGCTATATTTCTCATTTATCTAAAACATACCCCACACTCGCCTTCCATGCTAGTATCACGCACTCTTTCGGCAAAGGTGCGTCTCTGTTCACCTCTACCAATCCTGCCTTCCAACGTCGCATCCCACAGGCTCCCTCATCCAACTGCTTCGTCAGTTTTCGACTCTCCACTCGGACAAGAAGCAAATCTCTGTTGGATTCATCGGATACCCCAATGTTGGCAAGTCGTCCGTGATCAACTGTTTGAAAAAGGGACGAGTCTGTCGTGTCGCGCCCATTCCCGGAGAGACCAAGGTCTGTCGCACTCTCGTCCCGACTGCGGTATGTGTGTTAACCACTCCGAATAGGTTTGGCAATACATCACGCTCATGCGCCGAATATACCTCATCGACTGTCCCGGGATTGTCCCTGTCTCGGCTAAAGACTCTCAGACCGATACCGTGCTCAAGGGTGTTGTGCGAGTCGAGAACCTCCCTACCCCGTCGGAACATATCCCCGCTCTACTCGACCGCGTACGAACGGTTTATCTCGAACGCACATACGATGTCCATTTACCCGACATTTCGACACCCGTTGGAGAAGGGAAACACGAACCCAAGTGGGATTCGGAGATGTTCTTGGACGCATTGGCGAGGAAGAGTGGGAAACTTTTGAAAGGTGGAGAGCCGGATCGGGAGACGGTCGCCAAGATGGTTCTGAATGACTGGATTCGGGGCAAGATTCCGTTTTTCGTTCGGCCGCCTGAGAGTGAGGAGGGGAGAGAGGGTAAGGCGAAGAGGACGGGTGAAGAGGCGGGTGTGCCTGGTGTGGAGCAAAAGGTTCGGGCGATTGTGGTGAAGAATGCGTTTGAGGGCGAGGATAAGGATGAGGCTAGGGAGGTGGTTGAAGAGGACGGCGCGGATGAGATTGTGGCGGATGAAGAGGAGGATGTTGTTCAAGAGGGGGGCGAGGACGAGGAGGACGAGCTGGCGTGGGATGATGTATTCCAGGGCGGCGCCGATGAATCTGCTGTGCCTGCTGCCTCTGAGGCTGAGGACGAGGATGAAGAGGATGAAGAGAGCGGGAGTGAGGCTGAGTCACCACCTGCTGCGCAAAAGGTCAAGGGCAAAGGTGTGTATTCTGTTTGTTTGACTACCTACCAATTGCTAAATTATGATTCAATTCAGCGCGAGCCCAAGGCGATGTGTCGGACTCGGATCCTTCGCCGAAAAAGAAAGAGCCGCGCATGACAACCAACAAGGTAAGACCACTCTCTGATCTCCATCCGCACAACCGCTGAAATAATGGTATATTTGACAGAAAAAAGCGACCAACTTTTTCACTACTGCCAACGTGAAGAACCGAAACCGAGATCGCAAAACACCCAAAGCGCCAAATTCGAGGGCGTCGTTGCAACTAAAGGCGGCGAGAGGTGGGAAAGGTCCCAAGCGACGATAGCGTAGGGGTTGTTTTTACATTGGGCTATATGAATGCATACAAGGATTTGAGTGATAAATGCCAAAAATGCGATTGGACCAAGACCCCAGAGACCGTAAATGATCGACGGAAATTGCAATTTAAATGTTGCTCCCATCCTCGTCTGCCAAGATGTCGTTTGTCCAGAACGGGTTGCGCTACTTTGTCAGTCTCATCCAACCCCACACATTCATTCTCTTTTGATTTTTCTGATGTTATTCAGAGGCGCCAAGCTCACGAAAACCCGACCATCGTCTGGTCCTTGGGACTCGGTTTGTGCGGACCCCTCGCGGTTGTTGTCGTGCCGCCTATCCGAAAGAAGGTGTTTGGCTGGGTCCCGGATGAGAAGATTCCTACTACCTATCCTTGTGAGTTTCTGTCTTGCGAGTCTGTGTTGAGCGGTTGCTGAGTGGAGATCGGGTTTGATAGTGCCGCAGCGAACGAGGGTGAACGTGACCGGGTATGATGATCCTGCGCCTGCAAATTAAAATTTGGATGTAGGAGTAGTGGGGAATAAAAGCATTTCATTGGTGATATGTCTGACCACGGGCGTGATAAACGGGAATGTGTTGTGTGAGTCTGAGGTGTTGGGTAATGCCAAGGTGAGTGGTTTGTTCGTTGATGCTGATCCTGGGCACTAAAAGTTGTCGTACTAGCAGAAATGAGCTATTCATTTGACCTGAGGGTGCAGCAATCTCTTACGGCCGTTGTGTCCCGTTCCGACCTAAGCATCGTGGTCAAAAGAACGTCTACCCAAAACGATCAAGTATCCTGATGGGAGATGGTCCCGTCAACCATTTGAGATCTACCACTAAACGATAGAGTGCCCAGATGAAACCTGTGGTTAGGCTGGGGGACTGGGAAATAGGATGATATCTTCTCTCAACCATGAGGGCGTCAACGCGGTCAAGCCTGGGGCCGAGCTGTCCTTCTCCAGAGGACCCAACTAATTTACCGAGCCTACATACCCTCTTATAATCACCTCTTCATGCCTGATAATTTCGATAACCCTTTTTGTCACATGATCTCTCATTCCATCATTATGACTCCATTATCTTTCTATCTTGCCTCCACTCTACCACGACCATGCCTGACACATCCAAGGGACTAGACCCAATAACGCTCACGCTCTTTGCCAACCGGTTCATGGGCGTGGCCGAAGCCATGGGCCGAATGCTCCAGCAAACGTCTATCAGCACCAATATCAAGGAGCGTTTGGACTTTTCGTGTGCACTGTTTGCTCCGGATGGTGATCTCGTTGCGAATGCGCCGTTTATTCCGATTCATCTCGGAGCTATGAGTTTGTTCGTATTTCATTGTTTAGCGTGACTAGAGCGAAACTGACGCCAGAGATAGTGCGGTCAAGTACCAGATGAAACTCCATGGAAATGATTTAAAGGAAGGAGATGTGTTGATGTGTAATTCGCCGAGTGCTGGAGGCTCGTGAGTATCTCTCTACTTTTTATTCCTCCGCCTTTGAACTAAACTTGGCCTTCTTACCCAGCCATCTCCCCGATATAACTGTCATCACGCCAGTCTTTGACGAAGAAACACACAAAATCATATTCTTTACCGCCTCGCGAGGACATCACGCCGATGTCGGGGGTATCCTCCCCGGCAGCATGCCTCCCACGTCCGTTTCCATCTTTGAAGAGGGAGCGGAAATCACGAGTTTCAAGATCGTGAATGATGGAATATATGACTCGGATGGGTTGAGAGAGCTTTTGTGTGAAGTCCCGGCCAGGTATCCCGGTAGCTCGGGATGTAGGAATATTCGAGACGTCGAAAGTGACTTGAAAGCGGTGAGTCCTGAGCGTACTTTGGAAGAGGTGGGACTGATAGAAGTAATGGTAGCAAATTGCAGCAAATAACAAGGGGATTCAGCTTATACATGCACGTGAGTCTGCCTTTTCCGACTATGCTGGTGCGAATCTTATGCTAAATGTGTGTACAGTCATCAAAGAGTATGGTCTCGAGACCGTGCATGAGTACATGCTTCATATCCGCAACAATGCCGAACAATCCGTTCGAAATCTTCTTCGAGACTTTGCTAAGAAGCATGGGACAACCCTCGAGGCCCGTGACTATCTTGATGATGGGTCCCCAGTACGTCTTCTGTTGATATTCGCCTGAACCTCTATTCATTGCCGTAGATCAACTTGAAAATCGAAATCGACCCCGAGTCGGGGAGCGCAATCTTCGACTTTGAGGGTACAGGTCCTGAGATTCGAGGAAACCTCAATGCTCCGATTTCGGTTGTGCATAGCGCGACAATATATTGTATGCGCTCGATGTTGAATTCGGACATTCCTCTGAATGCGGGATGTTTGGTCCCCATTGATGGTGTGTCCCTATTGCACACGTCTTTCACGTTTAAAATACTAAAACGCATGACAGTAAGGATACCGGAGCTTTGCTTCTTGCATCCTTCGAGGACTGCCGCGGTATGTGCCGGGAACGTGTTGACGTCGCAGCGTATCGTGGATGTGGTTTTGAAGGCGTTTAGTGCATGCGCGGCTAGCCAGGGTTGCACAAAGTGAGTTTTGGGGGCTAGTATGATCAGTTAGATGAGAATGATGCATTGTTCTGGTAGTAACTTGACATTCGGGGTGGGGGGAAAGGACAAAGACGGAAAGGTTACCCAAGGATGGGGATACTACGAGGTACGCATATCGCCTGCTCGGATCTTAAGCTCTGACTCAACAGTTTTTATGTTATAGACTATTGCTGGAGGCTCGGGCGCAGGGCCAGGCTGGAATGGCACCTCTGGTATCCATACTCACATCACGAACACTCGTATTGGCGACGTCGAGATTCTTGAGAGGCGGTACCCAGTCCTGTTGCATGAGTTCTCTTTGCGCAAAGGTTCTGGTGGCGTTGGCGAATACAATGGTGGAGATGGAGTCATTCGAGATATTGAATTCTTGCATGAGATGCAAGTGTCGATTTTGTCCGAGGTACGATATCTCCTTATTTGGTTCCTGTTGTATGTCTGACCCAGCCCTTGCAGCGCCGCGTACACCACCCCTACGGTATGATGGGCGGTGGACCAGGCGCATGTGGACAAAACATCTGGATCAAACAACCCCGCGAAGAGTACGAAGCCCCGAAACTCGAGCTTGGTGGGAACGAGGATAAGCCCAAGCCTCGAACGATCAATATCGGCGGAAAGGCGACTGTGTTTATGGGTCGAGGGGACCACCTTGTTATTCATACGCCCGGAGGAGGTGCATGGGGCGCACCGAAAGAAGACGGAGCGAAGACTGCGGTTGAGTTTGGTCTGGCACCCGGAGAGAAGATGGAGTGGGCTGCGAGAGGTAGTTTGGCGGACCGGGCAGCTACTCAAGCTGCTTTCTAAACATCCCAGTGATATAAAATGAATGAAGGTAGCTTGAATAGAATATGTATGTGACAGATATCGACAGGCACGGGCTACGTGATTGTTCAGGCGCTTAGGGGCTCAACCACAAATGGTAACGTCATTTTGGACTCGTATGGATCTAACCATGTGGCTACCATTCGCTCTTCCACCAAGCCCACAAACATCCTAGACGCAGCTTGTTCATAGATTCCGGGAATATCAACTCTCCGCATAACTTCAACCAGCCTCGTGTCTTATGGGAAAGAATAAAAAGACCAAACTCAAGCCCGTCGCTCGCCCGTTCGCGACCACCTCAATTGCCAAAAAGGTTGTCGAGACACCACCAGAGGAGCCGCTTACAGAAGCCTCTGAAGATGTAAAGACTGATTCTGCCAAACCCGGCAATTCAAACGGGACGATCCAGCCCCAGGTTGACGAGTTTGACGCGGACCGTGCAGAGATCGAGTCATTGCAGATTTTGGTGGATCAGCAGCAGGTAAAGGCAGAGAAAGAGGCGTTGAGGTTGATCAAAGTGAGTGAAATCTATTATCTTTATTGTTTTGCCTACTAACGTAGCTTGTAACTTGAACCAGTCATTGGAGCAGGAAAGCCGAGCGTCGAAACTTTTGCCCCGAGTCAACATTGATCCCGTCATAAGAGACCGCATCCTTGACATGATCAAAGCTCAAGAAACCAGTTCAAAACGTAGGCTTGTACACAGAATGGAGGTTTGATCTAATCTCTCCTCTCGATAGTCATACCGGAGCCCGAAGACAAGGTGCTTCCGCGTTTGGCCGCTGTCTATGGCACTCTCCGGGGGATTGGCCTCCCTGAATCGAGAATAGACGAGTGCCTAAGGGCTATTCCTGAGGTTGACCTCGACTCGGCACTGGAATGGGTACGTTGTTGTAGTGTGCATTATATTTACGTATGGTTAATTGGGTTTAATCAAGCTTACTATCCATTGCGACGAGGAGGAAACCGACTTCGATAATCGTCGGTCACACCTCTCGGAATCGCTGTTCTGACTCACGAGCCTTCTTTGTCAGGTCTCAATGGTTCAGCAGAGGCCCTTCCCGCCAACGGTGCAAGTGAAATCCAAGAGGCAGCTCCACCACTTCCATCTTCGGCCCCTACCTCCCGTCCTAATCCAAAGCGCGTAGCTGCCATAACCACCACCGATTCCGACGACGAGCCTGGGGTAGACGTCGACGTGAATACAAAATGGGCGCGCACCAAGATAAAGCTTCATCTGCTCAAGTTTGCGAAACCAAAAGGCTTCAAACTCGACCCAAATGATCCTGTGGTACAGAAGCTAGAATCTCGTCTGGAGGCTTTACAGTCCGACTATGAGTTTACCAAAAAGCACGCAGATTACATTTTCAAGGATTTGCTCAAGACTGCCGAGGCCACTGCGCTGGAGGAATCGTTGAGGCGTCCAAAGGCGCCCTTAGCTTCTAGCCACTCTACACCAGTGGGTACACCCAAGCCCGAGGAACCCAATTTTGTTACTACCGCGGAGCCTGCCGGCGTTTCAGCTCCCCAACCGACAAAAACAGCGAACTTTGATGCACTCGATCAACACTCGGATGATGAGGGAGGATTCTTTGGCCACATGCTTGACGAAATGCCCACCGAAGTAACAACTGTGGCTGGTGATGTCGTCCGAGTCTACGACCTGGCTTTCCCCAAAAACTGGAACGGTTCTACGCCCAAATCAGCCCTCAAGGACTATGTCGTCAAACTCGACCAGTTCGCCGTCATGTCATATCGCTCTGTTGGAGACGTCACCCGGGTCGCTCGGGCCGCTGTTCAAATACGCTGGAGGGGCAAACCTGGGCAAGAGTGGATTGCGCCGGATGCGTGTCATACACTTATACAGGCGGAAAACTATGCTGCGCTGATTGCTCTTCATTCACTTGCTTGCCCTATCCGCGCAGGATTTGTAGGGCTCCGCTCGACTACTACAGCCGTACAGTCGAGTGCCATTCGATCGCTTCCTGCGAGTGCCCAAGATCTATGGAAGGAGCTCGAGGCAAAAAGAAAACAGACTGAAGACGAGATAAATCGACAAGTATGGTCCAAGTTACGGTCGATTGTCGAGCCTAAAATCGCACCACCAGGAACATACAAGGCAAGGCATGTTTCAACCGAGATATCCACATCCAAACTCATATGCCCCTAGAACGTTGCTCCTGCAAAACAACCCGTAGTCACAGCACAGACTACTCCTCCAAACTCGCGGCAAACAGCAGTTCTGAAAGAGATACCTGGTTTAAAAGAGGAATTTGAGGCTCGGAGGTCATCAAAATCGTACCAAGAGATGCTCCCCAAGGTAAGTCCCGATCATGCCGTTCCAAAGAGCTTTTCTCACACAACACCCAGCGTAACGAACTTCCGATCGCAGCTTTCAAGTCGGAAATAATCGAGACCTTGGACCATCACCAAGTTATTGTGTTAAGCGGCGAAACAGGATGTGGCAAATCTACTCAACTACCCGCATATATCCTCGAGGACCAACTTTCCAAAGGACTACCATGCAGGATCTACTGTACGGAGCCACGTCGTATTTCTGCGATTTCTCTCGCCCAACGCGTGAGTAGGGAGCTAGGGGAACCTCCCAATGCGGTTGGTACCCTTGCCTCCTTGATTGGATACTCTGTTCGCCTCGAGAGCAACATCACGCGTAATACTAGGCTAGCGTTTGTGACAAACGGTATTGCACTCCGGATGCTTGAAAGTGGAAGCGGAAGTGGAGGGAATGGCACCGCTTTTGACGATATAACGGTGTGTTATGGTGAACTAGCGCTATAATATCGCCCTAACGCAGCCAGCAGCATATCATCATTGATGAAGTGCACGAGAGGTCGATTGAATCTGATTTCTTGCTTATAGTACTCAAAGCAATGATGCAACATCGCCCTGACTTGAAGTAGGAGAGACGAGCTCTTTATATTTTTCCGAAGTTGACACCTTTTCACAGGATCGTTCTCATGTCTGCGACTGTTGATGCCAAAAAAGTATCAGATTACTTCGGTGGGCCTGACGTTTGTCCCGTCTTTTCAGTGCCTGGAGTTGAGTCGCCCGTATCACTCGTTTGCCTCTTACTGACCGTTTCCGCCGCCAGCGCACATTCCCTGTTCACATACAATATTTGGAAGACGCTGTAGAATTTACCAAGTGGTCAATTGAAGACGACTCTCCATACGCTCTACACAGTGAGTACCAGCCCGCCCAGGTTGAAATCCCCCGTAAGAATCCGGGACAATAGGGAACGACAAATTCTCTAGGACTAAGAAACCGATTCGGCTAGAGTGGTCGGAGGAAACCGCACCAGTAGATGAGGAGGATGAAGACGGGGAACCGGTCGCTACACCCGTCAAACTTGGCAAACAATACTCAAAGTCGACAGTTGCAACCATAGATCGTCTAGACGAACGCCGCATCCCTTACGACTTGATTTTACGACTACTGGAAAAGATATGTCTCGAGGACACTGCTTACTCTCAGTATTCTACTGCTGTACTCGTGTTTTTGCCTGGATTGGGAGAAATCAGGCAACTTACCGACGTCCTCGGCAGTCATAGAGAGTTTGGGAGCCAATCTTTCAGGATCTACCCCTTGCACTCCGCCTTGCCCTCCGAGAGCCAAACGGCGGTGTTTGAAATCCCCCCTCCCGGGGTAAGGAAGATCGTTGTCTGTAAGTTGCAGCCAAACCTTGTTGCGAAGATGGGGTCGCTTACTATACTCAGCTACCAACATCGCTGAGACTGGCGTCACAATCCCTGTAAGTCACCTTATAATGATATGACCCATGAGCTCAGTTGTTGCTGGCTTTAATAGGACATCACATGCGTGATAGATTCAGGCAGACACAAGGAGATGCGGTAGGTATATGCGAATAGCCTTACTACTTGCAGCCTAAGTCTTGTTTCAGCTTCGACGAAAAACGCCAAACTAGCCGCCTCATCGAAACCACAATCGCGCGTAGCAATGCTGCGCAGAGGCGGGGGCGAGCCGGTCGAGTGCAAGAGGGCATTTGCTTCCATTTGTTCACGAAGAGCCGTCATGATAGTTCGGTGGGTGACTTGGCTATCTTTCGCAAATATTGGCTAACGAAATACTAGATGGTGGATAATCCTTCGCCAGAAATACTACGTCTTGGTTTAGCGGACCTTGCGCTTCGTATCAAGATTATGAATGTAGAAATTGGTACATCGGTCGAAGACGTTCTTTCCAGAGCACTGGATCCTCCATCATTGACCAACATCCAACGAGCTGTGAACGCTTTAATCGAGGTCTGATAATGATTGGCATTCGATAAAATTGACAAACTTATGGTATACAGGTGAAAGCACTGACTACCACGGAACAAATCACTGCGCTTGGACGACAACTTAGCAAGTTGCCAATGGACGTTCACCTTGGCAAGTTCTTGTTACAATCAGTGATTCTGTAAGTAAAACCAATACTACTTCGTGAAATGAGAGTGTGTTTCAATTCTTTCAAGTGGATGCTTAGATGCGGCGTTGACAATATGCGCTACTCTTAACGCCAAGTCGCCTTTTTTGAAACCATTTGGATTCGAGACCCAAGCAGATGCAGCACGGATGGCTTTTGCACAAGGTTGGTTCAGCTGAAATTCGATGGTGGCCGAAATTTTGAATGATAGAATCTACAGATAATTCCGACTTTGTCGCCTTGAACAATGCCTTCTCTAGCTGGAGAAGAGCTTCAGCGAGCGGACATAGCGCTGTCCGCAAATTCTGCAGAGAAAACTACTTGAGTTATCAGGTATCCCCAAGTTCTACCATAGGTGAACCCGTTCGTTGACAACAGGTACCAGAACCTCCAACAAGTGGAAGATCTTCGACAGCAATTCATGGGATATTTGATAGATAGCGGGTTTGTTAGCGTAAGCGATGAATTTAGCCAAGAATTCAAGCGGTACGATGGAACTCTATGTCTATATACATTTTGAAACTGAACTCTGGACCTGTAGTATTCGATTTCAGAGGAACCGTACCAAATTTATGAACATCCCGGAGCACCTCAATTTTGGTCCAACCAATCTCGGCCTCATCCAGGCCGCCCTGACCGCCGGTCTGTTTCCAAAAATCATTAGCATCGACCCTGGAACCGGGTACATGCAGACTATTAGTAACAATAGACCAGTTGCATTCCATCCATCGTCCGTAAACTTCAAGAAATCACCCCGCGACTTTGGCTCTAATTATCTCTGCTACTCTACGCTTATGTGAGTCTGGGAGTACATTGAAGGCTGCTATCTGACTGGAACGACAGGCAAACTAAGAAATTGTATGCGTCTGAAACTGGTCCAGCAAGCAACCTTGCACTTATCCTTCTCTGTGGTGACTGCGAGTTCAAGGTGCGGATCCATTCTTCAAAGCGACGCTCGGGATCTATGAACATTTCTTAACAGGTTAGCTCTGAGCAAGTGATCATCGACAGAAAAATCAGGTACAGAGTCTCAGGGAAAACAGCCTTGGCGTTGAAAACGCTAAAAGCTCGGTTGGCATCAAACATGACCCTCAAACTTCGTGCCAAGCAACAAAACATGCCAGAGAGTGATATTTGGAGCCCACTGGCGCTGGAATTGCTCAAGAGCCCTGTGGATGCCAACCAAAAAGGCACATAGCGGCCTGGAAAATGTCATCGAACTACTATGTGAACTGGGTTGTAGGCTCTGTATTATTGGTGTTCATCAGACAAAGATTGACATCTTCTGCACGCACGGGGCTCCAGAAACTAAGATATTCGACACAAGGCCACCTGTTTGTATCTGTATGTTTTCTATTGGAGCTGTCAAGAGAAAGGGTCCCAACCACCGGCGCTTGTGGGTACAGGACATTTTTGCCCCCCCGTTTGCTCGCAAGTGGCATTGAGGAGCTGCAATGATTTTTACATGGAAAGGTGCGCAGCAAATAGTCAAGTATCTTGGATAAATTTGTGAGCAGAACAAGGCCCGAACGCGGAGGAGAGCGCCGGATTGGACTTTTTTAACCCAGGGGGGTGACATTTTTGACCATCAAAGTACCCCCCCCACCCACCCCGGCCTTGTGTCGAATTTCTTAGTTTTTGGAGCCCCGTGTCTGCACGTGAGACCACCACTCTCAGGGCAATATCAAACATTAGTGACTTCATTAGCCCAACCCCCGAAATCAAGAACCACTAAGCACGTGGCACTTGACCAGGGGCACGAGATTGCCGGTCTTGCCGAATATCTTGCGCTGGAGCTCCGAAACTGTTCAATTTACCGCGTGACTACTGACGAAACATGCTTGTGCTACGCAACGGTTATAAGGCTGACGCGGGGAAGACGACATCATTCCCCCCACTCTTCCCCCTGTGTTACTCTGCTTATACCCACCCTGCTGCTTTCGAGAAATGCGATTCACTCTTTTAATCACGGCCGTTTCTCTTGTACTGTCTGAACTTGCTCGTGGAAGCATTGTTCGCTTCTACTCTGAAAGCACCTGCGATGGCTTAGCCCAGTATGAAGAGAGCGGAGTCGCCTGTGGGACGTGCGTGAACGCCCCCGACGAATACGGTGCAGCCGCTGTTGGGTGGCTAAGTCAGCGATACCGCGTCAGTGTTCACAATCAGAATGATTGTACGGACGAAACCGCTGTTCTTGAGGTACGTGGCCTCTGGGCTGATATGACCTCAGCCTGACTTTGCCTTGCGTTGATGAAACAGAGTTTTGGAAGCTTCTGTGGAGTTCGGGCCGCAAGCAAGTTTCGCTCTGTGAAAATCCATTGCCCCCAGGAAGCCCATCGCAGGCGAAAGCCATCCAGGCTGTAGCAGCGCTACGATGCGCCACGTTTTGTATTTCGGTTTCGGGTTGCTACACACATCCACTTTCTGTCCGTACGACCTTTGCCCGACCCTGGGTGATTAGAATCCATTGATCAAGTACTGCGACTCAGTAAAACTAGTCGGTCGAAAGTCCTCCGGCTCCGGCCAGTATCTCACTAAACTGACAAACATTCCCAGCGTCTTGCTCAACTTAAGCACATAATTAACTTGCAACTGTGGTGTGTAGCTACATGAGAAGATGTGACTGTCGACTCAGCTGGAACATTGATGTTTTTCCGGTCATTCTCGTCGGCGCCGGGCCCGTTGCAAGCGATACTGGGGACTCGCGCATCTATGACCAAACGCGTCCCTTTGAATTGCCACCATGTCTGCTACTCCTTGCCACATCTGCCGTTACGCCTAGAAGAGTTGGTTCAAGCATCGTGAGTGGAAGCCGATGTTATGACACGAGTCTAATTTGTTTATTTTCTCGTTTGTTTATCACCAGACTATGGTCTACTCGATTCACTTGACCATCCTCCGGCCGGCCCCGAAATGAAATCGCAGAATTATTTAGATGCTTCGAGGGAAACCACCACACCTTTATCGAACCACCACCACCAGCTTCTTTATCAAACCTCTATCTAATATGTCTCTCACTATTGCTAGCTTGCTAAATACTCCCGAGGGCTCATCCATACTTGGGGTACGTCTTGGTATAAACCTCAGACACATATGAGGCGTGGCTAACCCGGTGGCCGTAGACAAAACGTCGCACAGGCCCAACGTCTCCCGAAACAAACGATAGCCGAAGTAAGAAACGTAGGGTTTACGCCTCACCAGGCTGCGTGCCAGTGAAAGTTGACGAGGTAACTCCAGGAGTATGTCTCCACAGATCCAACCATGCCTTCCCGCTGATCCAACCTCGTTGTCTTTTAGCCTGGGTCACCCTACTCTGAACGTCTTATCTATACATATCCAGGATGGTGCTACTGGCTTCCCCCTCCGGGAGAACCAATGCCACTATATGAGCCAGTACTGGTCGATGACAACGTGGTACGTTGGAGCCGAACCTACTAACGCTGTGTGATACCCAAGCTTATTTTGCTTAGCATTCGCTCAGTCCTCGCGGAGCGGGTTTGGGACTCGGGCTCGGCATTATCGCATCATTCGAGACGATTGACATCGAAGAGTCCAAACCCGATGGCACTCACCCCAGCCGCCACCCACTCACATACTCCTACATCAGCTTTATATCCTCCCCTGAGGATACGGAAATCGACCCAAGTCCCCGCTACGTGCCACCCAGCCCGCTTGATCATATTGCTCGGTCCCTCGTTGAATCATTCATTGCGTGGCAACAAGTCATTGCACCTTCTGAACCCGAAACTAAAACCCAGCCAGAAACGGACAGGACAATAGCCAACCCGATTCTGCAGATATCTCCAGTCTCTACGCGAGAAGACGTTAGTCCACGCTACGTTCCACCCAGCCCGGTGGAGGTCATTACGCGGTACCTGTTGGAGTCGTTCGCTAATTGGCGTCCCGAAGGGAAATACCCCATATTATAAAACTTCTCATGCATATATAAACTTAGATACGTACGGAGTTTCAGCTTAGAATTTGTATTATATTGAATATCAGTTGCATGAATAGGGACTTCTTTGGCTACAGTCTGTATATCCTGCCAGCGGCCGATATTTCAACCCAAGTTAGATTCGACTACTGGGAGGGAGAAGAAGATAACTCAATGTTCGAAGATGTTTATAGCAGTATGAGCAACTACTCCATACTCCTACTTACTCAGACACTCCACGATAAGCTTCCGCAAATAATTGGACCCATGCTGACTGGATTTCTCTACACAACAGTAGCTTGACCTAGTGTATAGGCTACATCAATGGGTAGATAATTAAGCAGCAATATATACGCTTCTACCCTTCATACTACGCGCATATAGCCATCCGTATCATAAAAGGAGAGTCTTTTGGTTTCAATCGAAGAATAGCTCAGCCTCTATAGGACATTTCTGACGTTCTATGTCAATACACTGAGCTACCTCAAGTGCAACGCTGGGCAGATACCCACCCGAGCGATACCCCCTCTAGGCTTCTTTTATTTTATAAAGCCCCGTATTCTTAGACGCCAGAATACACACAAATATCCCGTTGGTGCTATAGAGCCCAGCAATCGTCCAATGTTTATGGATTTCGGCGGGAATCCAGCACGGATGGTGGCAATCACGTGGCCCATTGCCACGAGAATTAGACCTCTCTTAACCATGTCCGTTCAGCGTCATTCTCTTGAATCAACCCTACCTAACGACAACGAATACATCCCTACTAGTAATTCTCCCTCGGCGGAAGAATTGAATTCGCTAGTCGCTTCCTCGAAATCGGCACACGGCGAACTCGATTCGTGGCGTACCGAAATCCAGGGGTGGCGTCGCGCTCGTGGCACAAACCAGCAACAAGATCTCCTCTTATACGGCGTACAATCAAAAAGTATGCTCGGAAAATTGCTGCAAGTTTGCGAAGAGCTCGGTGTACGCCCGAGGTAAGATATCAGACCTCATGCCAAATTCCCCGCACTCGTTGACAGCCTAACTCTAATCCGTAAGATATTTCTGGGAATCGGCTTCGCAGACACTCGAGCTTTCTATGCCAGGTCGTTTACACGAGGTCCCTTGGTCAGGTTTGAACCGTTTTGAAAGCTATATCGAAGCCCATCTTCGACGAGTTGGGGTGACTCCGTGTGGGTTTCCAACGGTATCTACCCTTGGGTCAGCCACTACTTATCTCAACAATGGCGATCAAGGGGAACCAGATGGATGCTTTACAGTCTACTCGGCGACTGCCTTTGACGATTCTGATCCGCATATAACTACCCCACTGATCTTCGAGACGGCCTTCAGCTACTCCATGCTGTCTGCACAGAAGAAGGCTTGCAAGTTTATCTACCACATGGATAATGCTGTTCGCGCGGTTGTAATATGCGAACTTGCTCATATTAAATCGCCATCATCTAAATTTAGGGCCGAGATTGGCGTTTGGGTTGCCGAGCCTGGTAAGTTTTAATTGGATATTTTGGACCGAGACTAACGGACGTGCCACTAAAACGAACAGTCGCTCCCGTCGTCGCTCCATGTCAGGCAGGGGCGCGACCACACTTTGCGCCTCTGAGAGTAGCAACTGCTGAGGACAACGGCTTGCCAGGGGCACTTGGGCCTATATTCACGCACACAAATCCTGACGGGACACAAATGACTATTCGCCGCCGCAATAGAGAACCAATTGCAAGTTATTTTGTACCAATTTTAATATGACGAGAATAATCATTTTTTCTAGGTTCTGGTTGATGAAGCACTGGACGCGGTACCACCTGCGGTGCTACGTCTACACGTATACGATCTCATTTCGCCATGCACTCAGCTCCCAAATGGCCGTGTTCACAAAGCGCTCGAGTGGATTGACATTCCTCTCACCAAGTTACAATACACCTTGCCGTTCGAGGTCGGGAAGCACCGTGCTCTTCTTCGAGCGCAGGCTAAGCAGAACCCTTGAAGGGGCTTTGGTATTGCACGTTTTGCGAGTATATATCGTTTGCCTCTCCTTACGTGGGCGATCGGTCCCAGAAGTTTGTGCTGCCTGTAGTAATATAGGATTGATAAAATATGTGTTTCGGCTCGAAGCTACCTCACACGAACCGCTCAGCCTCTCGGCAGTGCTATCTTATCCCTTATACTCGATACGGTCACTTTCTCCTGTATGCGTTTCATATCGATCCCTTAGGGTCTCTCCTCGTGTATATAAATGATCTACATATACTCTCGTTCTACACCTACTCCGCTCTCGAACACGAGTACATTGGTAAGTCCTCGACAGCTCGGTCCTATGGACGTCACATTTTTTGACTCTTACCGACCTCTACTGGACAATTCGACACCCCGCAACATCATCGTACCGGTCTAGTAGAGGTCGGTAAGAGTCAAAAAATGTGACATCGATAGGACCGAGCTGTCGAGGACGAGTCGAAAGGCGATGTCGAGGGTTGGGAGGAAGCGATAGACTTACTAATGTACTCGTGTTCGAGAGCGGGGTAGGTGTAGAACGAGAGTATATGTAGATCATTTATATACACGAGGAGAGACCCTAAGGGATCGATATGAAACGCATACAGGAGAAAGTGACCGTATCGAGTATAAGAGATAAGATAGCAGTATGATAGCACCACCGAGAGGCTATGCGGTTCGCGCACCTCACGGTCTCACCTGAATCCTATGCTAATTCAGAGTAGCCCATGGCCTAGATCCCTTGAATATGCCCTTTCTATGATCGCGCACATGAAGCCAGAAAGCCAGGCCTTTCACTCCACACACTTGTATTGCAAGTGAATACATCCTATGCATTTTGACCTCTGATCAATTTGATTTACATTTACGTTGTTTGCACCGAGAGCCATACTACTCCTCGTCCTTCAGCGAAATGTACAGATGGTTCCTCGTGATTGTGGTCTCAGAGCGGGGATCGAGAACAATTGTTTGCGTTTTGTCAATGATCATCGCCGGCCCGGACACAACTTCCCCAACTTGAAGGTTCTCCAAGATGAAGACGGGCGTATCGACACGTCCAAGCCCCTCAAAGTAGACATTATGCGTCCTATCTTGAGACTTTTGTACGTTTACAGGAGTTGCCTTGAGTGTCTTGAGTTCTTCGAATACACTTGGGCCGAGAGTATCGAACGTCTTGCCTATTCCTCGAACCTAGGGACCATTCAGAATGTCAATAGCTCGTTGCAGGGGCGGGTTGAAAAGGAAAATTGCCTTGATGTCATCTACAATGATATTCTTTCCCTCCAGCAAAAATCCGAATTCTTGCTTGTAAGCTTTCCGGAATGTCTTCCCAAAGTCGCCCGATCCGTCCTCGGGTTCAAGGGCCATGAGAGCTGTATCTGTGCCATCAAAACGCATGTTCAACAGTCGTTCGACTCGAACGCGATCCCCCTTGAAGCCTTGTTTCTCAAGGGAGGACTTTACTTGTTCAGTCAGCGTATCAAGCCGTTTAATTATGCGTGGCTGGGTATCTTGGGACCAAATTTCAGATGAGGGTTCCTGACGTTCGAACGCTCTGTGAAACCACGTTAGCCGCGAATAACTAAGCCCAATGGGATTTATATAGGTGCCCACCGGTCAGCTAGAGCAAGACCATATGCTGAAAGGATTGAACTATGACGGTGGATCAAGATACGGTGGATGCCAAGCAGGCGCGCAATGTCGCATGCGTGCTGACCACCTGCGCCACCAAAACTTGCTAGTCTATAGCGACATGATGAGCGATTTCATAAAGGCTAGTGGAAAATAACCCTACATATGCGAACCAGTTGAATAGCCTCTCGCCTCTGTCAAAGCTCGGATTGGACGACACATTGTCTCATTGGCAACCTTGATGAATCTAGCTCGTAGAAGCTAGTTACTCGCGTGCACTCAGCGCCTCAAAATACTTACCCATAAACGATTTCATCTAGAGTATAATCCTTGTCTGACGATTTGCGCACCTCCGCGGCGACTTTCTCGAATGCAGCCCTAGAAGCCTCCATGTCAAGTGCCTCGTTCTCAGACTTGCCGAAAATCTTTGGAAAGAGATCTGGGATTAGACGACCAAGCATGAGATTGGCATCTGTAACCGCGAGTGGTCCTCCTTTTCTATATAGAAAATGAGTTTTGATTAGGCTGCGATTATATGCGTTGAGGTTACCTGTAACAAGCAGGTCCTGGCTCAGCTCCAGCACTTTCCGGGCCTGCGAGGAACAGCCCGTTTTTGAACGTTAAGCAAGACCCTCCTCCAGCTGCAACGGTGTTGATGTCTAACTGGGGGCTCTGGATAGTTACACCAGCCGTAGTGGTTTCGTAAACTTTTTCGTATCGCCCATCGAACCTCGAGACGTCTGTAGATGTACCTCCTACATCCAAACTATGGAGAATATTAAGCATTGAGCTTCGGTTTTTGTGCAAATAAACCTACCCAATGATCGGAGTCTTATCATTTTCATCCCAACTTGTCAGCGCGTACCCAACAACCCCTCCAGCCGGTCCACTGAGGATACTCTTCAAGCCAGAAAAGTTATCTAAATCCAACAAACCGCCGTCGCTCGCCATGAACTCTACTCGAGGCTTTCCGATCCCACCACTCTTAAGTTGTTCGTCAAAGCCAGAGAAGAAGCCATCCAGGTATTGGTAGAGAATCGGGGTGAGGTACGCATCGGCCGTGGCAGACATTCCTCGAGGAACCATTTTAATCATCGGCATGAGTTGAGATGAGACGGAAACATGTGTGAACCCAAGTGAACTTGCTATTTTGCCTATGAGAAGTTCGTGTTCTGGAAAGGTGTACGAGTGGACGAGGCATATAGCCAGAGACGTGTATCCTTCGTCACGGAGTTTTTGGAGGTCAGATTTAACCTTGTTTTCATCTTAAACGTTCTAGTTAGGGTGGAATTCCGAGTATATGCGCTAGAAACAGACGAACCCGGCCTTTTGATGATCCGGATAGCTTCACCGGATAATCCTTGAACAATTTGCCCAGGTCCATCGCCCTGGCTCTGCTCATCTTTTCCGAGTCCGCTATATCCTTTCACTAGTTTCCCGTCTTCGTCGAATTTGACTGCGTGTTCGGCGGCTTTTGGGTCGGAAGTGTATCCAACCAACGTCACTCGTTCGTCAACTTCGAGGACATTCGAAAAAAGTGGAGTTGGTCGTCGGATGTTGAGATCGAATATCTTCGGACGAGATTGATTTCCTATGGTCAGGAGGTCCTATATTTTGAAGTTATTCTCGACTGCGCGTCCAAGATGTGAGTTCGTACTTTGAAGCCTTTGGTTATGACTAGTGCGTGTTTCTGTCCTTTCCTCTCCAACAGTGCGTTGGTCGCAACAGTAGTGGACAGCCTAATGTAGTCTATAAATGGAGTCATGTGCGGTTAGAAGGTACACCGCCAAGAGAAGGGAGCACTTGCCGATTTTATCGGTATTTAGCCTCTCGCCTCTAGGGATCTTTTTGTCTAGTACGGTTTCCAAAACGCGCCGTATTCCTTCCGTTGGAGCGTCTTTGTAATTGTTCGGGTCCTGCGACACTGCACGTCGATGAGTGTGAATAATTGGAATGAATCTAGGACTGATATCGCTTACAGAGCTTGACAACTATCTCTTTCCTCTCGTCTGGAGTTTCGCCTGGGTATGAGCTATGGATAGGTTATAATATTATAAGGTAATGAACTAAAAGGACCCGAGTGCTCAGTACTTACGCATGCACATCGCAGAACGTGCCACCTCGGTCGGCACAGATACGGATTGAACGATCGGGGATATCAGGCATTGTCACGAATGCAATGCGAAATGTGTTTGGTGGGCACGGGTTTGGCTAATTCTCTTTCAAAGATACAATGGTCGGTGTGTAGGATTGAGGTCGGCCGTCTCTTCTAACGGTAGTCGGATTTCGGATGAGATCACTGGATTATTTATGATTCGACCATGAGTCATCATTCGGCCAATCAGGCGCTGAAGGCCTGAAGCCCATTTCTTCCTTCCTCTTAGCGCTCACAGTCGGCCACCAATTGCCAACGACCTCCACTCGGCCCCCTCACTTCTTGCACACTTCTCGGATAAACTTTATTTAAACGCCCTCTGTTTGAGACATACATACACGCGGTCCATGTCGAACATCACTATCAACGGCAAAAAGTACAATGCAAAGGAACTTAGCGATGAAGCACTTCGTTTCGTTGCAGACTTTGCCAAGAATATTCGTATAGAGCAGCCTTTGCCCAAGGACACCGATTTTACCGAGGCGGAGGACAAAGAAGCACAGACTCAGGTATGAGTCCTCGAACATTTCTAATAAACCAGCACTGATCCTAGGCCTAAAAAAGCTTCGTGCAATGCTAGCATTGCCCTCGGAAATGGTTAGTGTGATGCTGGCTGCGTTTTGCGCAAAGCACCTCAGCAAAATGGCCAACATACTGCGCACCTCATCACTCGAAACGCAACCCAAGGCCTTTTCTACATACGTCCAAGTTCTCTCTTTGCTCCCCGAAGCGACCCAAGAACCCTACTGGCGCATGTTCTTGTCCTCTCCTGAAAGCAACGGTATTCCAAATATTGTCGGGAACGCGTTTGTTCAAGGGATACAGTGGAGGCGTCCTAGTGGACCAGGCTTCATATGCGGGGCGATGATCGAATTGCTGTTCTGGTGCGACACGGATCAAGGGGACGACAAGAAGGCGTCAATGGACTCTGAGGTCCGGAAAGGCATTGGACGCAAGACGCGGGCTATCAAGCAGACCGAAGGATACCAGCAACTCGATCAACGCCAGCAGCTCCAAATCGACCGCCTCGATGGTATCCTCAACGTCATCGAACATATGCCCGGAAATGCGTACCTAGCCTCCACTAAGGATGGTCTCCTAGGGAATATAGAGGGAATTTGCGGAAATGAAGAATGCGATGAGGATGCTACTATGAGGTGTGCAAGGTGTAAATCCGTCGAGTATTGTGGTTCTCAGTGCCAGTCAAAACACTGGAAAAAGGACCATAAGATGCGTTGTTTCGAAAGGGTGACTGGGTGACTTTATGTATATTGAAATTTGATTGCACTATACCACATGTCAAGTGCTCTCTAAAATTTATCTGTGATATTCTTCCGTTGTCGGATGGACTTGATGTTCTGCTCTCGCCCAAAGTTAGCCCCACCGATGGTCTGGTGAATGACATTGAATAAGTTGTTTGTTGACGTCCCTCCATCCCCCAAATATTCGATTGTAACTCACTTTAAATCTAGCTTGAGCCTCGTCGTTTATTGACGTGTTTTGAATCTTATAAAATCGAAACACGCTACAGCTTGCGATTGGTTTTCAGCCCAGAGCAGGGCATGGGTGCCTGTTTTAGGAACACTTCATTGTCATTTTTGGAAGCGAAACAATCGCAAGGTCAGTAATGGGGCCCAGTGGTACTCGCGCGCAGTAGTATGAAAGCGCGAGGACTGAATGGAGAAACTGGCTCATGATGGAGGCTAGCAGCAGGCGAACTGGCGTTCTTGTTTGTATTCAGGGGCATTACAAACAAATATATCCATTCAGGTCGAAGCTTATTTGGTTTTACAAGGAGATCAACGTAGATAACACAAATACAAAGACCCAATCAGATATAGAACATCGTTTCCTTCACGCAGGGGCCAGTCGGGCCCCTTCCCCATAGCTTGTGGGCTTCCTCGACGACTTGTTCCTCTGTGCTGCCGCCACTACGAATCGACGTTGCTCCTTCGAACGCGTTTAGAAGCTGTTTCAAGTAGCAACGGCCACGTTCGCAAGCAAGATCTATGAACAAAAACACTCAGATTCACTCTTGAACTGGCAAAAAAAAATACATACCAGCATAGTATGCAGGAGGAACGAGCGAGACCGCTTTCGTAGCACGCGCGAAAAGGTAGGCCATGCCATACGTCAACGCCTGGAGCCGATCGGCTGTGAACCCGTTATCGTCGTGCACGACCGTATAATGAGTTGGGCGCGTCGTGCCCTGCAGTCCACTGTGTGCCTGTAGGTAAAAGTCAAAGTCGTACACACCCGTGACTGTCCGCGACGTTATTGATCAGTCTCGCCCCAGAATATACAGATATCGGTAGACTCACCTCCACGGTCAACGACAGTTCCGGGTTTGGAGTTCCCTTTGTCCGCGTCCTCGTCCTTTGTCGGGAAGAACCTCGTATGATGACGCTTGCCCGCGATCAGGATCGTCAGCTTCGGGTTGTACGGTTTGCCGTCCGGTGTGGGGAACTTCTTGAATGCCTCTTGCATCTTGGGCAGCTCGTCGTCGCGCACGGTCAAGAACTGGCCCTCGGAAACGCCATCGCGGAAGAACAGTATGCGTTGTGGCAAGACCTTGTTCTTCATCTTGAATGCGGTCAGACGCTCGATCATCATCTCCTTCAAGTCTGTGATCATCTATTTGATTGTTAGGAGTGCGTTTGACAGAAATAGATCACACAGTACATACCTCCTTCTTCGACTCCTGAAGACGCAGACTCGCGGGGAACTGCCCAAACATGCTATCAACACTTCCCACGACGGCCGCGATACTCGGCGTCCCGCGCACGCTTCCCGGGCTGGGATGAGTAACATCGCTCCCGATGAGCATTGTCGGCTGCTGGCGAATCCAGGACATCACTTGGTCGTCCGGCTTGATCATATGGTTCACTCCGCCAAGCTTAACGTTGAACTTGAGCGAGACGTTGGCGTTGTATTGAACCTATAAAACAAAATGAGTATGGTTCGTAAATCACCAGAAATTCACTCACCTGGCCGTTCTTGAACTTTTCCGCGGTGACGCATACGGTCAACACGTCGAGCTGGACGTCACACAGGTGCTTGAGACCATCGTATATAGCGCTATCATGGTTGCTCAGCACCACCAACACGATCTTGGGCTTGGGCTTGATTGATATAAGCGCATTTCGAATCGCGGTAATAGCGCCCGGTCGAGTGATAGGATATGCCTCCTTGTTCTTGGGAGGGAGCGGAACATCGACCATAGGCGGCAGTTGGCGACCTGGCACTATCATTCCCGCTCTGCCACACGTAGCGGCAAACCCAGCCACAACATCCCGACTCGTCGCAGCTGCCATGTCGTCCCGCCCACCATCCTGGATGAACAAGACCGCCCAGTTGTCCAGCTTGGCCCCAACCGCAAACTTCACATCCCGCAAGTTCCAAGCGGCATTATTGATGCTCGCAGACTTCTTGCCCTGATAGTGCACGGTCGGCGCAGGCAAGACACGCCCGGGTACTGTCGCCATCTGCGGTCCAACGCGGAGACCCATCTGCGCAAGCGGCGAGTCTTGGCCAACCAGTCCGAGTGAGTTTAGTCCTTCGCCGGTGATAGCTTGTGCGTTGACATTGGGTGGCTGGCAAGCGACTAGGATCATGTTTGCTGTATGTTCATCGGTGAGTTTTCCTCGGAACGGCTGGTTGGGCAAAATCGTGCAAACTTCGGCTGGGACTAGGATTGGGCGTTCTTTGTCGCCTTTGATATCGATGAGCGGCATTGTGGGGTACTTGAGTGCGATCTTGTACTCTATCAAATGCCGAAATTAGTGGAATGCAACAAAATAACAGACAGTAACACTCACTTCGCTTGAAGTAATCCTCCACGGACATCTTTTGCCCCCCGAACTCGTCGCACAAGAACAAGTAGTTGCGTGCGGTATCCTTCAGCTTGACGCCCTTGATCGCCTTGCGCATTTTGCGTCCAGTATGCGTCATCTCGATTCGTAGGTTGTACACAAACGTTGTTAAACGACTTCCTCCCGCTGGTCCAAACTTTAGGAACAACTCCGCGAGGTTTCCGGCACGGTAGAACGCGGTTGTGGCGACGTTCACATTCACCATCAACTGCTGGAACGATGGCCGCACGGAGCTGTAGAATCCTCTATACGCCTCCAATCCGCCTCCGAGGTCGGTCGCTTGACCCGGTGTAGGGAAGAACCACTTGTTGCGGCCGACCATGACGCCATGCTGAGACGGGTACTTGGCAAGCAGGATGTTGAAGGCAGAAAGCATCGGCTGGGGGTCGAAGTCGTTGTACCCATCAGTGCCTCCGAGATATCTAAAGGAATCGATTGAAATTGAGATGGAAAGTCCTAAAAATTGAGTGCACTCACTTTGTCATCTCCGAGGTATCATGTTTCGTGGAGGCCTTCAACGAGATTCGGTAGTCTTTCGACTTTTCGGTCGGGCCATCTTCGTCGTCCTCGTAGTATGTCACTCTAATCGAGAACACCTGCGCCACTCCCGTCACAGGTATCTCCTTCAGCGACACCAGACGACGCATATTATCGTGCGAGGCAGACGCGGCGTAAGGCGCAAACTCTGGCGACGTCATGAACAGCTGCATCAGGCGCTTCATGATTCGCTTGATTCCAGTCTCGGGCTCGACCAGTATCTCATAGTCGTAGATTGTTGCTTGGCCATACTCGACAGGGAAAAAGTTGGTGCGGAGCTTGATCTCTTGGCCGGCCGTGCCAAAGTCCGGACGGCGGGGTAGATCGTTCTCTTGGACCGTGAGGCTCTTGAACGAGGCGACTAGTTCATCGTCGGCGTGTGTAGTAAGTCGACTGTCGACGGTTGCAGGGCCAGCATCGAAGATACCGCCCCGACCTCGCCCCCCTCCGCGAGGAGGTCCGCCTCGGCCACGCTCAAAGCCCCGGCCGCGTCCGCCATCGCCCTGGTATCCAGGTCCGCCTCCACGACCACTGAATCAAACCGGGTCAGTAAAATGAGATCGTGGACAGATTGGCACGAACGAAACCTACCGTGCGCTGTCGCCGCTGCCGCCACCACCACGTCCATAGCCACCGCCAGGCGCTCCGCGGGGAGCACCACGATAGCCTCCTCGTCCGCGTTCATTTCCTCGCATCGACATTCTGAGGAGTTTTTGTCGTAGGTTGGTTAAGATTTAGGTGGAATGAAGAAGTTGTTGCGAGAAGATATGGTCGTAGCCACGAAAGGCCAGGTATTTGTATCCGTCCCGAAGTTGAGTGGTGTGCTGACATCATCATCACCACCAGTCAGGCAAGTGCCAATCACCCGCCAATACTGATTGGTGAGTTTAATTGAATGACTCGGTGGGGAAGAATAAACACACTGTAAGCATGTGTACCTGGTAAACCTGGTATCTCCACACCGTCGTTCCCCGCAACAGGTCACGGGATGCATCTTATCTGACTCTAGGAGCTACGACCACCACTCAGGTTTCGTACCAACTTCATCCACGTTTGGAGCCTGCTATTTGGCACTGGCTCAACAAAGTGAATCGACTTGCTTCGCACTCGATTTGGTCACTCATCAGCCCCTGGCCTACGCGTATTTGGTAGTACCTCTCTATCGGGTGACATTAGGATCGTTCCTTATGATAGAAATACGGGATGATGAAAACACAACTAGCCATGAAAATATAGAGCAGAGCAAGAAGATCCTTGTGACCATCCAAAAACTCTGTGAAAAGCAATTCGTCCAAAAGGTGCATCGGACCACCTCATCTCCAACTTGTTCCTGCGCTAATAACGCATTGCTCCCTACCTAATCTTGGCAAATCCGATAGAAAGAATGCCAGGATCTCTATGAACGCCACGTCGATTTTCAGGCACAGATCGAGTTTGTCACTACTCATGAACCCCACGTTCCGGAAGACGACAACTTCTGCAAGCAGAGTTGGGTAATGGAACTTTTCTCAATTATCGAGTGCGCAAATCATCCTTGATCGTGATTGATCCGGATCATGCTGATGATGTCTTTATTTAGACTTTTTAACCTCCTGAGACATACAGGTTACATATCCAAACCTCGCGCGCTGTTTGAACGAGACGAGATCGTTCGTGCGCTTCGAGTTCTCAACGAGTCATATTCTCGCGGGATCGCCCACGTCCATATGTTCCTACCCGAAAGCCACCCCTTATTCCAGCTCTGGCCTAGCCAGATTAACGCAGGCGGAAATCCCCGCACGAGCACCAGTACAACACACATCATTAATAGGGATCGAAATCGGGAGCACACTCGCCAGGGAAGCGCGGAAGCTCCACTCAGGAACGTTACAGAACTAGTCCTGGGGTCAGGTACCGCACAATCCTCAACCGCAGCCCAGCGGACCCCAGGAGGTACCTTGGTTCGACTTACAACTCGTACACCCGGTAATCAGAAACCGCTCATACAACGATCTCTCCTACCTCCTCCATCCAAGGGGCTTCAAGCGACCACAAAAAATCCCAAAATTCTAGAATCAGATCAGCAAGCGCGTACTGTTAGAAATATGGTCAGTACGGTGGATTGTTACCGCTGAATCTGCTAACGTTGTTATGACAGTCATCGTCCGAAGTCATCGTACAATTGGGCAACTATGGTTGTCGAGATATCATGGAGGAGCTAGATCTCGATTCATTTAGCGACTATCCTTTGTCAAAGGGGGGTCTTGGAGAGATATACCAGGCGCAACAACATGACGGGACCCTCGTGGCCGCCAAGACAGTAAGGCTATATGTCGAGTGCAGTGATGAAGGAGCGCGACGCCTCAAGGTAAATATTTACTGCATACATAAACCAGCAACCTAGCTGAAATTTCGGAGGATGTGGCTCGAGAATTACACACCTGGGGTAAATGCAATCACCCCAATGTGCTGAAACTACTCGGATTGGCTAGGTTTCATGACCAGATCGCCATGATCTCCCCGTGGATGGAATATGGAGAATTGCCAAAGTATTTGTCCCAAAATCCAAAAGTAAACCGCTATCATATTGTAAGCTATCCACTTTTTGGTCCCTTATTCTTACTTAAATTAATCTCGATTGGGCCAAACAGTCCGCTCAGGTATCAGAGGGGCTTAGCCATCTTCACGGTCATGGTATTGTAAGTATGCACATTAAAGACGAACAGGCAATATGAACAAACAGTCAAAAGGTGCATGGTGATCTTAAGGGGGTAACTTCGCTCATGTTTGTCAGCACAACGTAGCGCATAAACTGATATGCTGGTCCGGATAGCTCAACATTTTGATATCAAACGAGCACAAGCCTGTGCTCACTGACTTTGGCTATGCTACCTTGGCGGATAGTAACATGCTATTCACAGCAGCAACTCCATCCACAGGCCTCTCTTTTAGGTGGGCTGTAAGTATAGCTTTTATAAAGCATGCATAGATCGAGGCCTTAATTTTCTTATATGGAGGCTCCTGAACTGCTCGCGGGTCAAAGTAAACAAACCCAGGAGACAGATGTGTATGCGCTTGGTATGGTACGTAGGTCGCCTTGGCCTGATAATATCCTTGCTATGATATCTCACGCATTACCGACAGAAACATAGACTATCCTGGTCCGTTCGCTTCAAGTACAAAGCTCAGACACTCTGGCTAAACTAAGTCACAGGAAATATTCACCGGGAAGGTGCCGTTTTTCCACAAAGTCGACTACGGAATCTACGTGGCTGTAGTCGTAAAGCAAGAGATACCCGAGTGGCCTAAGGACGCCATACCTTTCAATGAACATGGGGGAAAGTTGTGGAATCTTATTGCTCGGTGTTGGAAACGTGAACCAAATAGTCGACCCAAGGCTGTCGAAGCATCTGAAATCGTATGTTCATATTGGATTTAAGGTCAGTTACTAAACCGGCAGACAGATGCGAGGCATCTCGAAGGCTTGAATACTATTGTATACGGTATCCACTAACAACGTTCCCGGATTTGCTTTGGGAGTTCTCCCTGGCTGTGCTTTATCGAGGAAACCTAACAAGACCCGTTTAGCTTTCTCTATCGTCTCGCGACGTCCTATTGGATCTCCACCGGAAGAAACACAATCACTGATTTGTTGAACATTTTCCGTGCGTTTATCGAATCTATATGTCAACAAATATATGCTAGAATGAAAAATTCTTCTCGGAGTGGGCGGTACAAGCAAAGTACCCGCGTAGCGTTTGCGAACCGAATTGTTGGTGGGGCACTGTGTAGCACAGGTTCCCGTTGGACTTTGATTGAGGCTGTATATAACCAGCTGGGTAAGCGCTGGGCTTATATAACAAGAACCTTTCTTGCTCTAAACAATGGAACTACTTGGCCACCATGTCGGCGAATCACCCGCCACGCTGGGAGGGCGAGACGCCCGGGTAGCTCATTTGGGGTTTCAGAGGCGTGCTTAGCCAGTAATTGGATATCCCCTTCGGGTTGGAAAGATTTCCCAGTATTGCAATATGTTCGTGCCAACGCCATCCTGAAAATTGTGGGCGGGCCGAAGGATCCCCTTTGTCTATCTCTGGGCTACGCTGCGCTCATCTCACACGCTAGCATAACTACTGTCACATCCAGTATACTTCAAATTCCCCACGAGTAACCTGGCAATTATTGTTAACCATTTTGGAGCAGTGGCAACTTGCTCGCTTGCATTGCTTCGCCTTGGCATGAGAGGGGAGGAGGCTTAAATACCCAACCTGCTCCTGTCCAAGGAGTACCAAGAATTTTCCACTTCCGGCTTTCACTTTTCTAACTCACCGGGCTGGGCCCTTTTTTACTGTACCTCCGAACACTCCTTTAACGAATACTTTCGCTTTTGACCCAACAATACACAACTCTCCGTCATCTCGTCTCTTTGGCGCACCGTTTCCAGTTGCTTGCCAGAGTATCCTCAATCGCCCATCACAACAACCTTTGGTATTTAATCCCCACCGTTCTACCCGGACCACCCCACCTCTTTTTTCTTGAGTCATGACTACCCCAGTATTCTCCTCAGTCATGTGGGCGCCCTCTGACAAGTACGGCTCTCTGGTGACTCGGAGGCGCGGCTCCGGTACCGTAGCCCGCACAGCCCCAGGTCGGCGCGGCTCTATAGATACCTGTGCACGTTCTGCATCGAACAAGGCCTGCGCCGCTCCCCCTCTCGGACATCGCGCCGAGCCCGACAGGAGAGCGGTGAAAACCGTGCGGTGGCTCGAGGACTATAAGTATCCGACAGATAAGCCCAAAGCGGACTCATATCGCATGCCAGTCCCTGTCGTAGTCAAGAACACACCTGCCTTTTCGAAGCCTTCACAACCCCCGGCCTGTCTTCCTTTCAAGGTTCTTGAGCTCCCTGTTTACCATCCGGACGATGTCCGCGCGGAGCTGACCAACCGACTCGTCAAGACCTTGAACGACGTTGTTCCTCTCGGTCAGGTATGACAGTCTTCCCTATCTCTTACGCATAATCTGACCATTGACTTGTGTTAAAGACCTACCCTATCCTTTCTCCTGGATGTGTCCACATTCAGCACGAACTCATTTCTATCACCCGCGAACTCACCAACATTTCTGCCGCCCGCCTCAACTTTATTGCCGATAACATCCCTGAGTACGTACTTTACATTTCGTTTCTTCTACCATGATACTAACCTCGCATCTAGCATCCTTCGCCGCATTCGCCGGCTGACCAACAACATCCTCGCTACCACTCTCCCCGCCACCCAGTACGAAGCCGAGAAGCTTCAGAGCTACGCCGACTCTGCTCGCCAGATTCGCAAGACTCAGATCTACTAAGCAGACACGTATATGCGCCAATCCCTGGAGATGATTTGCCTTGCCGAGCTCCGATTCATATATGCACGATGACATACCCCTACTCCAATCACATGCAATCTTTGTTCTGGATTTTGACTGAATGATTTATCCAAGTCAACTGTATCAATACTTAATGATTCTTGACGTTTGTCTCTTTGACGATACCTAACGTTTCATTCCACTTTGTTTCTAACTCATCATCCTGTACTCGGTCCATATTCATAACAAATACAATTTCATTGGGTCGGTTTTGACAATACAACCCACCCGAGAGCGCATCCATAAAAGTAAAAACTGCAGATCCTCCACACCGAGCCAAGTCGGCCTAATTCTTGATGTTCGCGGCACTCGCCTCGGCGCGCACCTTGCGAGCGGCGTCCGAATCCTCCTTTTTCACCAAAATGAAATTGAACTCGAGCTCCTTGAACTTGGAACCCTTCTTGAAACCTGCAGACGTTTCCAAAGGCGGTTAGCACATTGCCTCTTTAAGCGCGTGGAAAAAGTGTGAAATGAACAGCACAAGCTTTGTTGCGCCACAGCATAAAGCACCACACGACTCACCCCGCTTGCGAGCCAGTGCTTCGTCATCCACCTCTGTGAGATCCACAATGAGCGACTTTTTCGCTCCGAACACGGCGTCACAGGTCAAGAACGGATCGCCGCGGGGGAACAGCGTTGTGATGAGCGTTTCGTACCCAGGAGCCTATAATGGTCGAGTTCAAACCCGCAGTGGCACGGGAGAGAAAATTCTGCTCCTCACCTGGATCTTGACGTGCAAATGCGCAGGCCGGTATACATGCCTCTTCAGCTTGCCGAGCAATTTACCCACAGGACCGTCACTCGGGATCGGATACGCGACGGGCACCACAGCCCGGAACGCGTATTCCCCATTTTGGCCAGTCTGGAGGCGACCACGGCAATCGGGTTCCGAGCGATTATCGTATTGGGTGTCATAGTATCTATGAAAGAAAGGAGGTTGAGTTGTATGCGATAAAGGAGTGACTGGGTGGCCATTATTTACCCCTGATCGTCGGTCTCCCACGTGTCCATTGTGGCTCCTGGAACTGCCTCGCCGCCGCTGCCGAGGACTTTGCCGGAGACGTACATGTATTCTCCTTTGCCCTCTGAAGCGATGCTGTCCCCATGCGCGACTAGACGAGGGTCAGTAAACAAGAGCATAGGTTTGAGCAGCGACGTACTGTCGTGCGCATCCTCGGTAAAGAACGGTCCGAGCACGGTTGATTCGGTCGATTTTCCTACAGTGGGATGATCGATTGCGTCGACGAGTGCGGATACGCCGAATACGTCGGATAACAAGATGAACTCTTGTCGACTGAAAGTAATCAGGTGAGTACAAATAATGATTGCCGGTTCAAAATATACCAACATGTCTGTACAGGTTTGTCCAGTCGCTGTCAAGAACTGGATACCGGCCCTAGAAGGTAGCGATTCATCAGAGGAGTCTATATGGGCAAAGACAATACATGCGTACATCCACTCTTCGGTCGATAGACTAGCAACATACGAAGCTCGTTAAAACTATTGGCTATCCGCAGCCAAACCAGCTAGACAAACCTAGTTTCCTTGACAAACTCGTGCATATGGTACGTTAGTCGCGAAAGAACAAACTTCATGCGTCTAAATCCACAATCAGTCGATTACAACAACCCAAACGAACAATTGTCGTACTCGTCGGGACAGTTTGCGTTGATCTTGTTCACATTACTCGTAATCGTCTCGGGCGTAATGTCAGACACATCCGGAAGCTTCAAACACCGACGCATAAGTCCACCTTTCCACCACTGAACCTAGCCCAAACAGCACTCACCGTCGACGGATCAACCGTCGGTGCACCAGCCTTTTGAGCCTCTTGAATAATCTTACTCGGCGCGGGTGCGGACATGATGTAACTGGATCGACTAGGAGACGGACAGACAAGTGAGAGCCAAGGCGTGCGAAACCGACTGTTTTTAAATAGCGCGACACATTGCAAGCCTCGACGGAACGGACCATGGGACCAATCACACGCTCCGGGTTTGATTAGTCATCCCGCCGTGTGAATGGAGAGCTTGTTCTTGGTCGCGAAGTGTCGTATTTGTTTTGGGAGAAGAGGTCGTTTATGAATTTGACGGTTTGGGATTTGCTGTGTTATTTTATGGTGGACAGGAAGGTTGGGAGAGAGAAATAGGAGAAAATGGGGATTAGATGAGATGGCGACTCGTGTTGGTCGTGCACACACCAGGCACACGCCAAGAGCTCTCATGAGAATGCTCGAGCGTGAGGATGGGGTAAATGATCATCCAGGGGTGGCGCAGAGATCTTTTAAACCCGTTATGGGCGCCGGACCATTCCAGTTCTCAAAATATAACCTCCCGGGCCGCGCGGAAGCCGAGGATGAAGGATGGATCATACGTATACATTGCAAAATGACCTATAAACCACAAGAGAACCAAACTCGACACCTATCAAACACAAATCAACACACGACACTCATGGTCTACAGCAAGAGCTTACCACCAACCTTCCCACTCGTTATACTACACCCGCCTTGGCATCCGATCGACGTCCCTGGACCGACCCAGCGTACTCGGGCGGCGGATCGGAGACGGTTCCTGCAATACTCCTGTTCTCCGGCAAGCTCACTCGGTGGGTAGGTTTAAGCGGCCATCCGTCCGGGCCGATCTCGATTCCGTTTGCGAGTGCGTCTTTTTGTGCGCGGCGTTTACGACGTTTGATCCAGACGCAAAAGACGGTGAACATGATGATGGAGACTGCGGGTATGCCACCGAGGAGACATGCTAGGGTGATTTTCTGGCGGGAGGAGCGGAGTGGAGTTAGCGTGGACGTGGACGAAATGAAACCGACTTGCCGCTTTCTCGTCGACAGTTCCTGCTGCCTGGACATAGGTCGCAGCGCACACCAACAGCAGTATGATTTGGGTACTATTCATAAGATGAGCTTCGTCTCGTCGTCTCTGCCTAGTCACTCACCTTATCCTTAGACTCATCCTAGACGCTTGTCGCCCCCACAAATTTACAGCAGAGTCTAGGAGACGAGGCTAGAATGTGCGACGAGTATTTGTAAGGACCCGGGGTGGATCGCATGGAGCCCATCAGCATGTGCATCGTTCCACTTGGCGAAGTCGTCCACATGCGGTCGTGGTTCGGGCTCCTTGCCCTGATTGGTTCCGCGCTGACTAGATTTCAATTTCATTATAAGACAAGATTGTAACTGTTATCTACAACCCTCATAAATAGCTCTCTGAGAGAATGTACTTGCTCTTGACCGATCAACCCGCACCGGAGACCATTCCGCTTGTTGCTTTGAGCTGTGCTTCATTCCAGTGACACTTGGCCCACAACTGGGCTTCTATGTCTATCACGTTCCTTGTATAGCATATGGACCGCTTGTAGCATAGGCAACGTGGATACGGAACCGGTTCCTTGAATTGTCCTTCCTCTGGCGTTGACAAATTCGATTGACACCTGTTAATGACATTTATACATCCAGGCCGACGTCGCGTTTTGTTTACTCCGTCGAGGTCGCAACAGAATCACGTGCAAGGTTACCCCGCACTCGTGCTCTTCCATGTCTCGCCGACTACGCATCGTCGCCAGTGGAACGCTTTTCATCACCCACACCCTCTCCGTCAACGCCCTACCCAACCAAAACACAACACGCGCATCAGCAGTCCGGAGAGAGCGCGGAGGAGCGAGCGCAACAGTCTTGTCCGTCCTCGCCCAGTTCACAGATGTTGAAGCCTATCTCGTCGCGCCGGTCGGAGGAGGTCCCGAGGGAGCTGCGATGATCAAAGAGCTCGAAACGGCGGGTGTAAAGACAAAACTATGTGCACGGAGGGATGCAAGCGGGATACCCGCGGCCTACATCATATGTGCAGGTAAGGCATTTTTGGGCGAGGGTTTCCAAATGTGATTTTCTTGGAGGCTAATTATACCGTTTGACGTAGCCGACGGTACGAAATCGGTGGTAAATCACAACCCTATTCCCGACGTGCTCCATGACGAGTTTATCAGACTTGTCGCGCCTCTGTTAACTCCTCCGACGCCGCCTGGCGGGCCCGAACCTGACCTGTCACTCGCTCCCTTTGAGTGGCTGCATTTCGAAGTATGTCGTTCGCTGTTCGGTTGGGTTATATGGAACGCTCATGTCATCCATGAATTAGGGACGAAATGTACAGACGACACTCAGCAACTTGACTGGACTCGACGGACTCGCAATCGAACGCGGCTGGCGAAACAAGGTCGTCTTTAGCATCGAGATATCTCGACCGGGGAGACAAGGTCAAGAAGCAGTACGTCTAGCTCTACCCCTCACACACTCGCACCTAATTCTAACCACAGGCATCGTCTTTCAGCTGATTCGTCACGCGGATGTCGTGTTTTTCTCGTAAGCTTCGCCCACACATCAATTCATCGTTTGTACTGACGGCCTAGCAGACATGCGTACGCAACTGTAAGAGCGCCTTGGCCGTTCCTGTATCCCATCCCACGCTCAACGACCCAGCGCTAGGCGCAAGAATACACCGCACCCCGTCCGTTTCTCCTCGCCATGGCCAGATTCGCCTCTCCCCATGCTCTGTTGTGCGCCGAATGGGGTCGTGCGGGATGTGCGATGCTGAGCGTCCCGACCAAAGAGTACTTCCAGGTTACATTCTCGCCTTTTTTTTCTGACGTCATAAAACTGATGATTTGTGAGACAGTCGAGCGCATTCGTACCAGATCCTCGAACCCAGAATCATCGAACACTCGATAGCATGAGCACGAGTTTATTCGAATCGGTCAGGAGCGGTACACCGTTTTATTCTGAAATGGGCGACCCGCGCGCACCGAGTCGGGCCGAAGTCAACGGCAACAGCAACGGGAGGAGTATCAGTCGAGCCGAGAACCGAAGCGCCAGTCGAGCCGCCGAGAACCGAAATGGAGATAAACGCAGGAATCGGGGTCAGAGCACGTCTGGACAAGGACAGGACGATTGGGGCAAGATGTATCCCGAGAGCGTGCGTGAGTGGTGTGTCCTGTTTGATTCGATGCGAGTCTTGTTTAGCTTTTGGAGATGGTTGATTAGGTCGAGCGTCCCCCGCGCCGAGTTCGTCGTCGGAAGAAGACGAGCGTCGGACGATTACGGGTGCGTCGTGGCGAACGTCAGTGACGGGTACGACGTCGAGTGCTGCAGCGGCCAAGGATATTATTGAAGAAGCGGGAGGAGGAGATGCGTTTGTTGCTGGTACGTCATTCATTATATCCGTATCTTCACATGAATGAACGGTTTGGCAGGTATGATATTCGCGCTTTCACGTCGACTTGTACCCGGCGCGCCGTACTCTCCTGGACTGCAAGATGTTCCGGGACCGGATGCTGAAAAGGGTAGATGGAGGCTGGAAGAGTGTTTACGGTGCGTCGTTCAATTCCAATAGTTGATTTTGCCCGTCTTGACGAGTGTTTTGCAGGTTTGGGACAGAGATGGTCGGACGAAAAATTCGAAGAAAGGGCTTCGAGGGACTCGCGAGAGCGATGGAAGAGGTTGGGTGGTTTGAGGACTAGTGCGAGCTTTCAAAAAAAATTGTCGGTATCGATCTGTTGTCGGGCTCTTGGTAGAATTTAGTATGTTGTTCTATGTCGAAATAATTAATTGTTTTCGGGCTCGCCATTCACTTTGAGAAGTACGAACTTGCTGAAACGAGTGACGATGGTATCTTGTAAAGCCGTCATGATGTGAGAACGACACAGGCAGCGCGCTTCATCCAAACTCTTCACTCATAATTGATACACACAACGTTCACAAACTATGCTTCAGAATGGTGCTTAACATTGCACTTCTTTTGTAGAGATAATGCAATATAGATGTATTTATTTATGGCGCTTTGGACAAGACCCATCCAAACGAGAGAATAGAGAGCTTACTGTACGCAACCGAACTCAACGTCGGTCCGAGTCCAGTGACCTTTCGACTCGACGTTTGATCTTGATCTGTCCGGTGTCCAAGGGGGGTTCGACGCAGGAGACGAATATGACTGTATATAGAAGCAAAGAAGCTCTCTAAATGCATGATCATGACCAAAATAAAACACCATATCAATAAGCAAGCCAGTCTTATGCTTGATAGCGAGAGGAAGGACGACTTGCACAGCCAGATCGAGTGACTGAATACGTGTCGCTACGAGTGGATACATGCACAAAATCATCATCCGAACCGTCGGAGTCAAGCTCGGATATGTCAGTCAATGGTTGTGCCGCCTTCGAGGCTGTTTTTGCAGCTAAAACTAGAGCATTAACCTCGCTTACTGTATGTTCATGATCGCTCTCTACTTCCACCCACGGTTCTTCGACTGGATCATCATCTGTGACCTCAGTATCCGCTTGACCTGCTTGCTGTGCTGAGTTGTTGGTTGACAAAAAGGTTGAACGAGCTATGATTGGGGTGTGTGCACTTGGGTCAGAGGCAGAAAAACTCAGGATCGCCTGTCGGGAATCGCGGCTTGTTAAACTCTCGTAAGAAAGATTGAACCGCGTTTCGGGTACAGCGCACAATCGAAAAGCCTAGCATTCATATCGTTGAGTGGCCATTCTATCTGCAATCTCTATTTATGTACCCATCATTGTGACTACGAGAACAGGCGTACTGCGAATAACCGTGTTATAACGAAGATTGAAGCGATTGGTTGGGAAGAAAGATAAGGCCGCTCTTAGACGTGAGAATTCGCACCTTCAAGTTTTGTATTGGCCGCATCATGCAGCCAGATTGAGCTAGGATGCCCGGTGCACCATGCGACAAGCCTATATAATTCCAAGTCTGCCCGACAAAGCATATAGGCTTCAGCTGCCCGATAATATTTAGTTCGATCTATTGAGTATTTTTGTACGCATACATTCATATTTCTTTGCCCCGATGCCGAGGCCAAGAAAGAACAATAAGCTGAACAACACACGATACACGGCGCACTTTGATAGAGGCCGTTAAAGTTATTATATTTTATTTTACTGTGTGTTTCATTCATATAAGCATAAAGATATACCAACTTGCTTTGTTCATTCTGACGTGACCATGCTCTTCGACGTCCACATGATTGTGTCCGACGGCTACCTCACCCCGACGCCGAGGGACATAGCGTACAAACAGAGCACCATAAATCGAAGCGCCTGGCGCTATTACGTCAGCGACGTTGAGTTCGGTTGCGTACAGTATATTAGAGTAGAAAAAATAGCAGCCAAGAGAGCGAGAATAGTTGATCTGATCTGGAGCGATGAGTGATCATGCGTGCGAGCGGAGAACCGGCCCTCACAGTTTGCGAGCGACCGTCGGGCGTGCGGGTGTCCAGTAATCCCGGCGGCCCTCATCTTGCAGGCAACACGTTCGGCCCGGACACCCGCGCGCCTAGCGCCCGGCTCTCACCTTGTCAGCCACGTTCGGGCCAGGCTGCGCACCGCGATTCTGCTGCAGGGCCAGTCGGTGGTTCAAGTTCAGACGCTGTAGGGAGAGTCAGATCGGGGATGGGGTTGAGACGGCCAGGGGGCTCACCGGTATCCGACGTCGCTGTGTATCCAATCGAGTATAATAGCTAGAGGTAGACGTCGATCAGAGAGTCCGAGAGGAGAGACGGTATAGCGCCTACAGTCCAAGAGCATGTGCAATGCCATCACTATCTAGCGAGACCCGAGAGAGATTCGGGGACTAAGAAGACTCAAAGGCGTCTGCGTCAGACTATTTAGAAGAAAGAAGAGAGAGAAAGAGGGCGAGAGTCGCTTATTGTCAGCCATGCAAGAGCCAGGCGTGGGGTCGAGCCGAGCTCGGTCCATAGCGGCAAGAGTATGAGAGTAGGACGGAGGATGGCTCCGATGCGCCCAAAGATAGACGGTGGGTACGATGAGAATAAGAGTCGAGTGTGAAGGAGGGCGCACGCTCCCAAAGGGTGGTCGTCGGGATGTATGTACGCGTGTTTACGCCCTTTTTCCTGTCGCGAAAAGCCTAGAAAACGCGGTGCCAACAGCGCATATAGTCTATCTAGGGCTTATCTCAGCTGTAGTGAATGCACACCGTTTGGAATAACGTCATCGGTCAGCTGGACGAAACGGCAGCAGCGATCCAAGTCGATGCTCGGGGTTGTCGAGAGATCCGCACCAGCGCACGGACCGTTCGACGAGGCTATCAATGAGCCGCCTCTGGCTACGACGAACACTAGCAAACCAGCTCCCCCTCTTCCACTCTACTTCCCGCCTTCGAACCTATCCCGCTCTCATACTCTCAATGGACCGAGCTCGGCTCGACCCAACACCTAGCTCTCGCATGTTTGACAGGAGCCATCGTCGCTGGCTATGCGGTGAGTTAGTGACCAAAACCGGTGATCCTAGGCATGCTAATTATGATGCTTCGAAGCGTTTGGTAGGTTAAATCTAGAGATGCGGCGCTGTGTTGGGCGTGCGACGAGGTGCGACCTACTTGTTTATTCTCTCGCGAGCAAATATTAAAGACACGTAGGGCAGGCTATCTGAGGTCGACACGCTGTTCGATACGGAAGCAGGATGAGAGACACATGCGAAGGATGGGGTGCCATTGGAAACCCGCGGAGAACGGAATGGAGGCAGCGTAGGACGAAGGGCTCGTAAAGTACCAGAGCAGTACGAGACAAGCTGTAAACCATATGCGGCTGAAAGGACTATACTTCGTCACTAATTTGCGCTGGCGGCCGAAAGTTGACATCAAGATACGAACGACTCGCACTGGCGCAGAGGGAAGAAACCAGCTTGTGATGGCCGGCTTAATATGCATGCGAACGGTTGTGAACGCTGCAGTTCTGATGCCAGTGTGAGCACGAGTCGCCATAGACCCTGGTTTGTACGGTGCTGTTTTGATGTTACATAACCCATCTGTCCACGCCTTGACGCCCGCCTGCGTCAACCTCTATCACCACGTCGCACTTGACAAGCAACAAGCGGAGAGCGAGTCCAGGATGTCGGATAGGAGACAGGCATCTAATGGTATCAATCTACTCATACTGGGTGAGCGACTAGCCGCCGCGTCGAGTATACGCCCTAACCTCATAAAATGGCAAAGAGGGCGGCGGCGCGCGAGGCCTGTCATCGCTTATCATCTTGGACGAGCTCATGACGAGACTTGGCCACTATCTAGAGCTCGAAGATCAGCCCTTGGTCCGAGATCACTTTGACATTGTAGCTGGTACCGGGACTGGAGCGTGAGTTGGCGTTAATCGTGTTTGATAGTCACGTCGATCTCATATACACTACGAAGAGTGATCGCTTGTATGGTTGGCCGCCTTGGCATGTCCATCCAGCGAGCTATCCAGTGCTACGTGAAGCTTGCAGAGGTGTTCTCGGAGAGAAAGCGGATAGGGACGACCACTTACAAGACAACTAAACTACAAGCAGCGCTCAAAGGAATGGTACGAGACATAACGGGTGACGAAAACACGCGTATGATGGATACCAAGGAGAGCGACAAGTGCCGAACGTGAGTATATGCTCAGCATGGGATGGCTCAGAGCACGAGTAAACCTGTTCGCAGTATGGTGTTTGCCATGTCGGCCCACAACATGAACGCTGGCCTCCCATGCATCTTTCGCTCCTATCAGGGCGTCTCTAACCAGATGCCGGACAGTCCGATATGGAAGGTGCTGAGCGCAACGATGGCACAGCCCGAGATGTTCAAGCCGATCGAAATTGGACCAGACTACCTTCGCCAGTCGTTCGTTGACGGCGGGTTTGGATGCAACAACCCCACGGCGCACGTGCTTGCAGAAGTCAAAGCAATCATGTCAAGCAGAGATCTTTCAAGCATCATCTGTATCGGAAGCGGGCATCCGGATACTATACAGCTGCCGCAGCGCGCTTTATCGAGTCGGTTTGTTCCGACCAACGTCCTGAGCCTAACCAAGAACATCGCAGTGGATGCTGAGAGGGTCGCGCAGGAAATGGAAGTGCGGTTTCAGTCGACAGCGGATGTGTACTTTCGGTTCAGTGTCGACCAGGGGATGCAGAACGTGGAAGTGGGAGAGTGGGAGAAGCTAGAACAAGTAACAGCAAACGCACAAGCATATCTACGTGGATTAAAAGTAAGCAAAAGTGTCGACGTTGCAGTAGCTGCCATCAAAGCACGAAAGGCGGCAGTAAACAACTGTAGGATAGGTACGTATATCACTAGTCAGACAAAGTGAGTGGTGCTAAAGCAGCCTTGCGCTAGACGGCGTGATACAAACTAGTGTGCCCGATCAAACGATTGGATACAAAGCTTGCCCCGCTCCGACCCCGGTGTTCACAGGACGCCGAGACACGATCGACCGCATCATCGCATGTATCTCCAAGGGCAATACTCAGCGCTGCGTCTTTGTCTTGTATGGCTTAGGAGGGTCCGGAAAGACTCAACTTGCGCTCAAAACGGTGCAACAAACTAAAGACATCTGGTCGGACGTAGTGTTTGTCGATGCAACAACTAACGAGACGGCTATCGCGGCGCTGGCGGGGTTTGCGAAGGAGAAGAACGTCGGTGACTCGCACGAGAGTGCCCTCAGATGGCTCAGCAAGCGGCAAGAAAGGTGGCTGATGATCATAGACAACGCCGACGACCCGGATGTAGACATACGACAGTACACGCCCGATGCCGATCACGGCAGTATCTTGGTCACCACACGAATTAAGCAACATGTTGCGCTAGCGCGAGGTGATGACTCGGATTATCGGGTGTCTGAGATGGAGCCAGAAGAGGCTATGGAAGCGCTGTTGAAAGCGGCCAAGACAAAGTACATCGATCTATCGGCTGCCGAGCGCGAGGCAGCAAGGAGGTTGCTGAAGGTAAGCTGAGATTTCGGGAAGACAACTCAGGGACATTATGATGATCATCCGCGTATAGGACTTGGGGTACCTCGCGCTTGCGATCGTCCAAGCAGGCGCATATATCTTCAGCTCTGGCTGTTCGTTCACGCAGTATTGGGATATGTTCACTCGCCATCATCAGAACACACTCGAAAGTGCTAGCCAACTACCAATCAAGATGGATGAATATCAGAAGAGCGTATACACGACTTGGCACATGAGCTACGAGCTGCTTGGCATAGACGCGAAACGGCTGCTGCATCTGATGGCGTTCATGCACCACGCTGATATAGTTGAGGATATCTTCAGACGCTGTGCTATTCGACTCAGAACATATGAGCCTGAGATACCGGCGACCGAGAGCGAAAAGAAGATACATGCTTACGTTACAGAATGTCTAGCACCGTACCTCGACAAGGCCGGTGCTTGGGACTCACACGCATTCCGCAACAAGATGACCGTCATAGCATCATATTCACTCATCAACTACGACAAGGTCAACAGCGCGTACACCTTGCACATCCTGGTACATGACTGGGCAAGTACTGTCATCAGCCATCCGATAGACATGGCAGTTGAACATACCGCATTTTTGCTCGCTGTGTCGATCGACTATGAGGATACCATGGAGAGTCTGAACTATAAGCGCGTCGTGGAGACGCATGTGAGCAGACTGTTGCAGCGGCAAGAAGGTCCCAGTGCGAACAACGCGCCTCGGTTTGCGGAGGTGTACCTCCGAAGTGGAAAATGGAGCCAACAGGAAAGGCTTTACCAGATATGCTTATATGCTCGACAGGAAAAGCTAGGGCGAGAACACGATGCTACTCTGGATAGTACTTACAGATTGGCATATGCGTACCAACAGCAGGGCAGATATCGAGAGGCCGTGGGGTTACAAGAGGAACTAGTGGAGATCCGCAAAAGAGTATCAGGAGCCGAATCCCGTGACACTCTCCTAGCTATGCGAGATCTCGCAAGCACATACTACTACCTCGGTCGATACACCAACGCACAGTCTCTCCACCAGCACATCCTTGACACATCCACCCGAGTCCATGGCCACGACCATCCCGACACACTCCTCAGTATGCACGAGCTTGCAGTCACGTACCAAGCCCAGGGTCGATACGACCAAGCAGAGGCACTGCTGCTCAAGGTCGTAGATGCCAGGAAGCGAGTGTCAGGCGACGAGCATCCCGAGACCCTGAATTCGATGCACGTACTCGCATCTACATACTACCGCCAGGGTCGATACGATGAGGCAGAGTCGATGCAGGAGCATGTGGTGGAAGTGAGGAAACGCAGGCAAGGGGACGAGCATCCGAATACGCTGAGCACGATGGGCAACCTGGCACTGACGTACTTGGCCAAGGGTCGATATGGCGAGGCAGAGGAGCTGGGGGTGAAGGTGCTGGAGGCGATGAAGCGAGTGTACGGCGAAGGTCATCCGGAGACGTTGATCAGCATGCTCAACCTGGCCGGCACATACTATCGTCAAGATCGATACGAGAAGGCGGAGGAGCTCCAAAAGCGAGTAGTAGAAGAACAAGAGCATGCGCTCGGGGCTGGTCATCCACACAGACTGCTGTCCATGCGTCATCTTCTCGCCACATACCATGCCATGGGCGAAAGCCGACGCCGGGAGTACAACACGCTAGAGCAGCAGATAAAAGAACTCGAGGGAAGGGCAGGCTAAATGAATGGAGACTCACCGGTGTAGGTCCGTGTGGATGCTGGCGTGGTGTAGAGGAGGTGTGAAAGCCTGGGCGAGTGGCGAGTGAGATCTGTTTTTTGGCTGTAGTTCAGCGTATCATGGTGTACCATCGTGAGAGACAGACAGTCAATTTATATGCTATCAAAACCACGTCTATGTCTGCGGTGTAAAAGTCAAATCGTCGAAACAAGTCTAAGTCAGAGGCTGCGAGTGCAGTGACGGATGCGAGGGTTAGACTTTGGCGAATGGAGTCAAGGCGCTCTCTTGGCTTAGTCATGCTTGAGATACAGCTTTGAGCAAGAGCAGAGTTGACGCTGTGCCAGAACAGTTCGATGAGCGATGGGCCGTTCGACCAGAACGCAAGGGACGAGGCGCGCTGTTTGCCTCTCGAAAATGAATTTGCAATTGCTGACGTGATCGACCCACTGGACTGGGTAGGACGCGTCTTGGGTTGATCGAACGGCCACCACTCGAGTGCTTGTCTGTTCTTATCGTTGCCGTGCCTGCCGCTTGACACACGACACGTCTTACATGTCCTATATTAAAGTGTCTGTGTGATGCTGATTCTGCCCGCTCTCACGCATCCTCTCAAGCTCAAACACCGGCCGACGATGCAGCCCACGAGACAACAGCACCCACTCTAACCGGAATGCCCCTTCTGACACTCGAGGCGTGCCAACACACTTTGATGCTTTCTCGGGCGTGGATATGCTACTATCGTGGCCTGAGAACGAGGGTACCGTTCTAGCAGGAGGTGCGTTTAGTTTATCCTCCGCTTGGTCACCATCGGCGTAAAGCCGACGTCGTTGCAGACCCCAACGACATTCCACTTCGACCTCCTCTCGCTACACGCATCTTGGCACCCCGCCGTCCCTAGGAATGCTGCTATCTTGATCCCCAAACTAGCTCGCGCACAGATAAACGAGAACTGGGCAGCATGCCCATCGCATCCCAAAGGCGGTTACCCCATCATCTCATGTCTTCTTATCGGTTGACTAGCCGGCAGCACCCAACCACGACCTGACTGCACGGACCGCTCGACGCGTCTCCTCGGCGCCAGTACGTCTTGAACGGTTGGGCGGAGATGTTGGCTTCCAGGGTGGGCGACAGACCTGGCACACTGAGCGCACATCGAGTAAACTGGAGACCGAGCAAAAACCCACCACTTTGTCCACGAGCGCTGCGGCGCAACACGACCAGGTCGCGCCTGGGTGAACCAATTGTGTGCGTGCGACTGGTCTCTTGATTACACATACTTTTGTACTCGGCTGACGATAATTGTTCTTGCATATCAGCCCGTACTCTGCAAACTCTTGCGTCCGGTTCGATTCAGGCACGGCCTCACTACTCTGCCCTTTGTTTCCGCTTGCGATCACTCAGGTCAATCTCGCCAGCGGGCATTTTATCGCGACTTGGACTAAGATCGTCTGCTCAACTGCTCTTTCTACGAATCGACATCGAGATGAAACACAGTCCACGATACGGTCCGAGGTTGGACTCGAGCTCTCGTCGTTCAATTGCACATGATGTGATGGATGACGTGATTAGGTCGGACTCGACGGAGGGTGCAAGTTACGAACAGGCTTTGCGCTCGATGGTGTTCGTGACAAGAGGGGCTGACCTGTTGGTTGGGGTCTATATGGGGGTTGCTCAAAACGACTGGCCATGAGCACAGGTAGCGATGGTTTGGGGTGCCGGAGATGGGATGATGGTGAGTTGCATGGCATTCGGTCGGTGTTTGTGGTACCGAACGAAACCTACAGTGTGCACAGTGTATATTTCGACTTCTATTGGCTATCGTGCTTTGGACGAAATGATACTTTTTTTCTATTGACGATGGGTTCGAGGCTGAACGAGCAAGGCGTACTCAAGCGCAGCGTGTTCGCTCACATATGGCGATAGATTATGTCATTATCCTGGTTGGCACAATTCGACATATCCAAGAGCAACAAACCATGCCGTGAGATCTCGAGCTGTGCCCAGACCCGTGCAAGTCGTGTTGAAGCAACTGGACAGATAGGGTCGAAAGTACGGTATTGATTTGAGCAGAGAGCATGATCCTCATCATTCGACAGGCACCGATCCAACTCTTAATCTAGCGTTTGCGGGGATAACGTAGATCTAACGGGACTGCGATTGGCTGTCCTTGATCAAACCAACAAACCGGCCGATCGTGTCGGTCTCACGTGGTTTGCCCTGACCAGCCTTCGTCTTGGCGATGACCACGACCGGCCTCTGTCCTCCTATCCACGTCTGCACATCATCCTGGTCGCGCAAATTTTGGAAACTTGGCTCTCGGTGTAGCGCTCACCATGACCTGGCTGGAAGTTCTCGAGTCATGTCGACATGATTGGTACGCCGACAGATCAAACGCGCGTGCAACGCGACTCACATGTCCCATAGGAAAATGGCTTGCCAGTGATTCCCCTCGTTCTGACGCGTCTTGCATATCCCGGGCACGCCGCACCCAAAACGACAACACCCTTTCGCCGCTCGAGATGGACCAACATGGACCAGGACTGGAATGTGCGATAGCATCGTCGGCCACGTTTGCCAGCGATCGTAGCGTGGCAAGACAAAGCATGTTTGGTGCGCTTCTTCTTGACCAGGATAGGCGTAGGGCTAAGCTTGCTACGGGCAGAATGACATTCCTCATGTGATTGGCTTTCACGACCCACGTATGATTGCTCCCTCTCGCGCCGCCTCCTTGACCTTTGAGCCAATCTCGGTCGGTGGAGATACGAACCGACCGAGTGCTTAGCATTGTCCATTCTGCCCGCTTCAACGTTTCCTCGACGCCGTCACTCCCAACACTACCAACCCGATGGAGAATGTCTAGTCTACAGGAGAGTGGGTGAATCCCTAGGCATTCCAAGCCAGTGTCAAGTTCCGTAGAGAACGACAACCTCTGGCTGGCCATCTAGGACTCGCATGGAACGTGGTCGAGTGAACATAGGTGAGTTGACTGCTCATCCTGAGCCTGTCTCTTAGTAGCACGCGCTCTTTCATTTGGCTGACAACAAGATATTGCCATGGCATCAGACTGGTCGTGCAAACGCGTGGTATCTCGTTCCGGCTGCGGGCGACCCCGCCACTGCGTTTTTCACACTCCGAACGTGCGGCCAGCGAATCGGCCATTCGATCGTCCTGACGCAACTCTGACTACATGAGTATTGATTCTCCGACGCCACAGGCCATCGCCTCTTTTTGGCTTGTATTCCGTATCAGAGCAAGGTCGTCGCGTCTGACCGATCTAGCTACAACTCGGCGTTTCATCCATTCCAACTGGCCACACCGGTCAAGGCTCTATCCGGGTTCAACTCGTCTTGTCTGACCCAGCCTGACGGGTGATGGTGCGGAGGAACGAGGCTGGATCTGACAAGGGACGAGCGGGAGAAAAAGCCCCGACATGCCCGAGGTGCGGTTGGGATACGAGTGGGCCGTTTGGCCATCCAGGGAATGAGATGGACATGAGCGGTGGAGCGCTTGGGGATGGCGAACGACCAGCCACGGTTCGTTGATCGGTCTTGTTCGAATGATAGTCAGCAAAGGCGAGGTCGTGCAGAGACCCGAAGAATCGGCAAAGCTCTTTCTGTGGTGCGTATCACTCGTAACTTGGTCTCATTCAACCGCGTGCTGTGTTGTAAGGACAAACGATTGAGACTCGGTTACTATTGTACGAATGTAGCTTTGTCTCTTATCTCTCTTAGTTACTATTATCTCTGTCGCTCCTTTGTACGTTTCGTCTTATTGTCTTGTATCGCATATATGCGCATATTCTGTACACGATTCTCTATCCAATTCCACTACCTCCACTGCCCACTTCCAACAGGTTATGAGCCCCGGCGGACTATAACTTACTAGCTGAAATACCGATTATTCACTTTAACTATCGCATCGCTGCCTTACCATGTCTCCATCCGATACTACAACGTCGCCGCCCCCTGCTAGCTCTGAGACCCCCGAGATCTCGCTATCAGTCGGGTCTGGCATGTACAAAATCGACAAACTCACCGGCCAAGACAATTATATCGTCTGGCGTATGCGAATGGTCGATATCCTGGTCGACTGTGGCCTATACGACTACGTCGACGGAACGAAACCCAACCCGGGATCGAGTGACACGAAATGGACGTCGAATGATCGAAAAGCACTTAGCGCAATTCGTTTACGCTGCTCTGATGCTATCTCCGTCCAACTCGTCCGATTCAAATCGTCCAAGGAATGCTGGGACCACCTCAACTCGCTCTATAAATCGTCGTCCCTCCTAGGTCTCCTATCCGCCCGAAACCGCTTCTATCGCATGGTTATGCGGGACGATCAGTCGCTCGAAGACCATATGCGCGAACTACGCATTGCAATGGACGAACTCACCGTCCTCGGCGAGACCTTGAACGAGCTCGACTATGCGCTGCAAGTCGTTGGATCGTTGCCTGCCGGCTGGCAAGCTTTTATAGGCACGATATCCTGGCGTGTAGATCAAACTAAGCCGGATGAACGCGACAAATATGCGTCCGACTTACTGGCTCGACTGATGGATGAAGAACGACGCAAACAAGGCGCCATGACCGGATCGGAGGTCGTGATGTACTCCAAGCCGTCCTCAAATCGCTCAAGCAACAAAAACAGCGACGTGTGCCACAACTGCAACAAGAAGGGCCACAAGATCGCAGAGTGCTGGGCCGAAGGAGGAGGCGCATACAAGCCCGGAGGAAACCGTAGGCGACGTGGAGGTCGAGCCAAAGGCAAAGGAGACGAATCGAACGCAGTCGTCGAGATGGCGTGCATGGCCTATACCGGATCTATCCCCGCCGGCGCATGGCTACTTGACAGCGGATCGTCGACGCACGTAGTGTCAGACAAGACCCTATTCTCGAACTACGTTGCCACGCTGAACTCTCAGGTCGGTGGCATAGGTGGCGAAGCCCGAATCGCCGGTCGAGGCGAAGTCGTGGTGGAATTACTAGGATCGAAAGGCAAGCATACGACGCTGCGCCTCAAAGACGTTGCCCATGTGCCGAGTGCGCTGCACAATCTGCTCTCCGAGGGCCGGATGACGGACGCAGGCATGAAGTTCAATACGGCCGGCAATGCATCGATAATCTGCAGCTCTAAGGGAGCGCAGATCGGGAAAGCGATCAAGCGACGCGTCGGGGAAGGCTCCCTATATGTGGTTGGACTCGAAGTCAAACGCCCGGTAGAGCCTAGACAAGAAGTCGCCCTGGTAGCGCGAACGTGGGACGAGTGGCATCGAGCGTTGGGACATACGTCGATGGAGTCGCTCCGAGTGATGGCGAAGGAAGGAATGGTGAAGGGAATGGAGCTGAAGGGATCGGCGCCGCAAGAACATTTCTGCGAGGCCTGCGTGCAAGGAAAGCACAAGGTCACACCCTTTCCGGCCGTGTCTGAAACCAAAGTGGAGAAGGTCGGCGATCTTACGGTCTCAGACGTTTGGGGACCCGCCTCTGTTGCAGCTATTGGAGGATACAAGTACTACGTATCATTCACAGACGTAGCTACACGATTTACGACACTCTATTTCATGCGCGACAAGACCAAAGTCCTGGACCAATATAAAGACTACGAAGCATTTATTGCAAACCTACACAGCCGAAAACTCCGCACGGTCCGATTCGATAATGGCCGAGAATACTTGAATGCGCCCCTACTAGCCCATATTGCCTCCCAAGGCACCTCCTTCGAAACTACAGCCCCCCACTCGTCAGCCCAGAACGGAATCGCTGAACGCTTAAACCAAACCATAGCGGATCGAGGGCGCGCCATGCGGCTCGCAGCCCAGCTCCCCAAGTATCTATGGGTAGAAGCTTTCCGCCATGCTTGTTACCTCAAAAATCGCACCTACACGCGCTCTCTAGTCGAAAAGAAGACCCCCTACGAGCTTATGTACGGCGTAAAACCCGATGTCAGTGCTCTACGAGAGTTCGGGTCGCCATGCTGGGTCCTAGATCAGAGCGGGAAGAACACGAAACTGGATGCGAAATCACACAAACGTACCTTTGTTGGTATCGACGTCGGTGGAAAAGCCTGGCGCTATTGGAGCCATGAGCAGCGAACGGTGCTGGTGTCTAGAAACGTGAAGTTTCCACCTACACCGCAAGCCAAAGAGCCGGACAGCGACGAGCCGACTGCCCGTGTGCCCGTCGAGGGGGAGGAAGAGTCTGATTCCGAACCCGAGTCCGAAGCTGAAACAGAGCCCGCGCCTGCTCCTGCGAAGGCAGAACCGACAGTAGCGGTCAAATCGACACCAGAAACCCCTAGCGCACCTACCAAGGTTGCAGCGCCGCCGCCCCTACCTGATATAGTCGAACGCTCGCGACGAAACCTCCCGCCTGTCCCGTACGATCTAGTCGCCAAACACGGCAAGACCGCGAACCCGAACGCTAGATTCGACGCTTATGGGCCGTATGTTAGCGATAGCTCGAAGCGCGAAGCCTCGAACGAAGCAATCGAGGATTACGCACATGTTGTTAGCGAGGACGTGTTACGGGTTGGAGTACAGTTGGATATCTGGAGCTTAAGCAATGTAGTTGGTTAGTACTCCAATAGTAAACAATACTTCTTAGATTCGATAAGAAGGCTAATATAAGATCTCAGAGATTATCAAGTAACACTTAGATAGTCTTAACCTTTCACAGTGTAAACTGACTTAATATAATATATAAAGAGCAAGACTGCAATGGTCAGGTTCCCTTGGATATACTTATTATAGTTCAGCCCTAGTCGCTTGGACTATACTATTACTAAACTTAATCTATACTTAAGCAATAGCTTAATATGGATGGATGGGATGCGCCTAATGCGTATATTTCCTCACACCAAATAGGTACTTAATTCCCACAACTGGCAGGTACTTAGTTACACGCTATGTTAAGCACAAATGTATATATTCAGACAGTATCACACAGATGTATCTAATCAGGTACTAGGGTTCCCACTTATTAGATACAGATTGATCACGCAAGAGATAAGAGATAAGAGAAACACAAACCAAATAGCACACAAGACCGATCAGGTGGGTAAGTAAGAGGAGGAGGTGGCTCTGCAAGGGTCTCCAGCAGGGTTCTTTTATACCCTGAGGGAAGCCTGGGTGAGCCAAATAGAGACAGTCATGCCAAGCTAATCTCTAAGGAGAGTTCTGGCTATATGGGGATCACCCTATCCCCATACAGGATGGTTTAGAGTAATGACTGGGTGCAGATCGGTGGCATCACTGGATCAGTGTATGCTATTGGTTGTTTGATATATTAAAAATATGAACTATATACATGGAACGGAGCCAACATCTCAGTGAGTCATAAAGCCTTCTAATTAAGGGTAGCTGGGTCCATTGACTCAGTGTGTGAGTCAGATCAGAACTGATCAGTCAATCAGATCAGTTCAATCTTCGGCCTGTAACTCGGCGAGGAGTCCGGGGATCGGGCCGATCTTCGGTGAGAAGATACGCCCGAATCGTGGCTATCGATCAAGTATTTGATCGTATCGATAGCGTCAGCCGTTGCCGAGCTATAGGCGGATTATGTTAGTAATACCTTATATATGCTGTCGCTTGAACTTGTTTAATGAATATCTCGCCGAGTTCTTAATATAAAAATGCGAGATAAAGTGCGCAAAGAAGATAGAATTTGGTACAATTTATGGAGACATAAAATAGTACAAATTCGCGCATTCACAATTCATAAAATTCGAAAATATTCATTTAACAGCGCATACAAGTTAGCAAGGGCAGACTCTAGTAATAGAAGATGTTAGTATCCATAACATAGCCCCCCCAGTCTGGACTTGCAGACTTACTTAGAGGGAATCATAGCCTTCTTCCTCCTCCCAATCACTGTCCGACTCAATGACAATGAACTTGTCCTTGAGGCCAGGAGGGATGGCAGGAGGCGAAGGAGGCAGGGAGAACTCATCCTCAGAGAGCTCTGCCTCATATTCCTCATCCTGGGCGTCCAAGTCAGCAAAATGAACCCTTTGCCGCCAGTTAGGGGTTTCTTCCTCCCCACCAGGGGGAGTTGGCAGCTGCGAGGGCTCCTTGTTCAGCTGGACAAGGTTACCAGGGGCCGTTGGGTCCATAGTGAAGAAAGGAATCTGTTCAGATCCACTTTCCTCAGATGCCTTCTTGAGCTTGGCCAAGAAGTCAGCGATGAACTCTTCCTCCCTCTTGTTCTGGAGGAAAAGGGCCCAGTAATAGTTCTGTGAAGAGAAATTAGTAATGATAAAGCGATGCGAAAGTATCACTTCACCATGTCAGCTCCCCAGGTAGCTGGCACTCCATGCTCATCTGGCTCGAGCCACTCCCCAGGGCAATAGGTGCGACGATAGCTATCATAGCAGCCTTGCGCTGTATGCACCATAGCACAAGGGAAGGAGGGCAGGACAGCGATCTTGAGCCTGCCTTCATACTGAGCAAGGGAATAGAGGCTGCAAATCATTTGCAAACCCCAGATCTGGGAGCGCACTACATCAAAAATGAGATCAGCCATGGTGGCCCTTGGGACCCTCCAATCCTCAGCGTCAAAGCCCTTTTCTGGCTCTAGAGGAAAGGCAATTCCAGCCTTCCTAAAGCGCTCATACAGGGGGCCATTCCCTGAGAAATTGTCCTGGTCATAGGACTCTGCCAGGCTGCTGTCACTGTTATAGGAGCCCACAGCATCTCGGACTTGGAGGAGCGCATCCACCAAGGCAAGATTTGCTCCCTCCATGAGATACCAGCCCTCTCTATACGGACCTTCCTCCTTACCATAGTAGATCTCAATGCCATCCCTGAACTTGCGCTCAAGGATGTTGGCACTAGATGCAAACTTGCCTTCACCCTGCCTCATATGCGCTGCCATGCAGGCAAAGAGCTTGGACACCATGATGGAGTCACAAATAGCAGAGCGCTGGTAGGACTTGAGCATGGTGGGGCAGGCCTTCATGATGGTAAGAGTAAAGTTAAGTAGAGAAGTAGTGGAGGAGTTGTGAGAGAGCTAGAGGGTGTTGAACCGCTGAAGAATGAGAGCGATTCAAAAGCTGCTTAAATACCCAAAAGGCGGACTCATGAAAGTATAGTAGAACTTGAATTTTAGAGACTAAGTCGACGCTCCAAATGATTCCTAACCAATAACATTGAAGCGATAAGATTAATCTCATTGTTCACACTGTTTTGGATCAAGAATTCATAGCATTCAGACTGTACTATCTACATTAGTCCAAGTCCCTTTCATCCATCATCTCCCTGAGGCGCCTTTGTGCAGCCCTAAGACGAGCTGACACTTCCTCAAACTCTCTGGCTTGTTCCTCAACCCTCCTTTCCAGGTCTAGCTCGATCACTCTGAGTTCTCCAGATGACTCTGAAGAATCAGATTCAGAGTCATATGACTCTTCAGGTGCATAGACCGGCGAAGGTGGGTATGCAAGTCTAAACAAATCAGCTTTAGATCATGAGTCAAAAGAAGCGGACTTACTCTAAGACACCAGTCCTAACTACTTCTGGCTCATCTTCTTCTTCCTCAGAGTCATGATAAGGCTCAGGAAGCGATTCCTGGCCTTGATCTTGAGTCAGTCTGTTTGTGCGATAAACAGATCAGCTTAAGATCTTGACTCAATCAAAGCACTTACTCTTCTTGACGCTCTATGTATCCCTCAAAACTGAGCACACTAGGACTCTTTGGGGGAGCCAAAGGGTACTCAGTGCGTCCACCCCAACCTTTCATCAATACCCTATCAAATGGGGTAGGCTCCAGACCAGGAGAGGGAGGAGCCGGCCATCCAAATTCAAAGTGAGGGTCATCCTGAGTTGGCTCAGGTGCCTCAATGGGGTAGTGATCGCGGTTGTTGTATTGTGGATAGTTGGGAAGAGGGATGTCGACGTAGAGGTGTTGGTAATTGGAGGGAAACTCCCTCCTTCTGCTGCGATTCTCTCCCTGCACCCTTCGTCGCTCCCATCTGAGTCCAGAAAGCAGCCTTTCAGCTACATCCCAGAAGGTGGAACCAGTGGGGGTGTCAGGACGAGTAGGATAGTCAGACATGTTTAGACAGAGTGACACTACAGAGTTCAGCAGCTTGGAGTAGCATATAGACGTGTTAATTTCTTATAATGCATGTATTTCATATCTGGTTGCCAATAAGAAGCCTGGTCAAATAACCGAAGTTCTGTTTGGCTCCAAATAGAGTGCGCTCAGCTGTTTATCTCTATAGTTTCACATGCTGATGCTCATTTATCTTCTGATCTGTCTTATCTTTGTAGTTTGATCATCGGTCTAAGGCTCTCAACTGAGATTGAATAGCCTGACTCATTTCTGAGGTTCGATTTGGAGAGATCAAACTTATACTTTAAATCTATATACAGAAGTACATGACTTAAAGAGGAAATTACAAGATTTCTAGGGATAAGGGCTAGATCAAGCCGATCAAGGAGATCAGTTGTCTGGATAAGCTTATCAGAGGAGATCTGCTTACCCAGGTTGGGATAAGATCTTATCTTACAGCTGTAAGAAAGATCCTAAGTATTGTTGTCGCTCTCTGTTTGGCATCTGGTCTGCCCATGCCATAAGTAAATGCTAGATAAATCCAGTAAATTACTTACAGTATGGGTGGTCTGGTAAGATGAAGATCTCAGAGGGCATGCCTCTGTTACCTGGTCCTCCATAGGGGCGATAGCTCCGGCGCCTAGACACCAAGGCTATGCTTAGGATGTTTGCTGGAGTCACTGAGATGGGGCTCCAGCGCCTGGTTAGGTAAACAAGTTGATGGGGTAGTGAGATGAGTACCCAGCCAGTCACTGTTATGGTGCGCTGCCTGTCTGAATACTCCATTACCACCTCTTGACCTGGCCAGATCCAGATAAAATCTTCTCCTAGGCTGTAGAGGTAGTAGCCTATGCTGCCAGTGAGGATGACAGTGAGGAGAGCGGCAAGGATAGTGATGAAGTTGGCCATTGTTGAGTGAGATGTTCTGTAAGCGAGTAGAATCTTGCCAATATATACCTACAAATCTTATTTGTCAGTAAACAAAATAACAAAGAAATCACGTGGTTAATCTGGGAAAGAGAAGCATAAGGGTTAAGCCTTCTTAGGGGCTTGTATGCGCTGTTTGAGTTCCCATTCCTTCAGTATTCTAGGTGCATTTGCCAATTGCTGCCTAGATAACCACTCATTCCATTCAGGAGAGTATCCCACAAACTTGGTTAAGTAGCGGCGTTGTTTTCTTTGTCCTTTCTTTACCATCTTCTCATCCACTATCTCTTCAACCTCATATTCAGGTACTTCTTCAAAGTCAGCTCTATTCAGATGCTTCTTAGGACGGTCAAGTCCTTCTTTGTCCCTATGATAAGGTTCCAGGTGAGCTATATTAACCACAGGGTGGATCTTGTAGCTAGCAGGGATCCTGATGCGATAGGTTACATCTGATAGTTTCTCTAGAACTTCAAAGGGTCCGTCATACTTCATTTGTAGCTTTCTTCCTTTACCCTTCTGACTTCTAAGTAGACTCAGAGAGTGGGGATTAAGCATGACTAAGTCGCCTTCTTGCAAATCTAAATAGCTATGATTCTTGTTGTATTGATCCTCCATATGAGCCTGTGCTAACTTTAATGCATCCTGTGCTTGAGAGCGAATGGCTTGCATCATTTCAGCAAAGTTCACAGCTTTGGGGTCTTCAACTGTAGGTCTAGCTATAGATTTACTGGTTGAAGCTAGTAAGTCTGAAGGTCTAAGCGGTTCAAAACCTAAAAGTAGATAAGAAGGTGTAAAACCTGTAGATGTATGTTCCATAGTGTTGTAAGCAAAACTAAAGTCATTTAAGAGGTCGCTCCAATTATCCATTGAAGGGAAAACAAATGCTCTTAGAGCTATTTCCAGAGTCTGGTTCATAATCTCACTCTGTCCATCAGCCTGAGGATGATAGGCAGTAGTAAGCGATCTCTGAACTCCCACTAAGGAAGTTAAGTGTTCCCAGAATGCTCCTGTCCATCTAGCATCTCTGTCAGTTATGACTTGCCTTGGGAGACCATACTTAGTCCATATATGCGCATGGAAAAGCTTGGCTGTCTCTTCCTCATTAATGCTAGTATTACAAGGGATAAAATGCGCAAACTTGGTAAGTTTGTCTACTATTGTGAGTATTGCATTATAACCATTGCTTGGAGGGAGATCCATAATGAAATCCATAGTTACTACTTCAAAAGGTTGACTAGGAATTGGAATGGACCTAAGGAATCCTCTTTGACCATGTCGCTTAGGCTTGGCCTTTTGACAAATATCACAAGTGCGCACATATTCCTTAATGACATGTACCATCTTAGGCCAGTAGTAGGTAGATGCAACCTTGTTATAGGTTCTGTGATAACCAGCATGAGCGCCTTCTTGCAAAGAGTCATGGATCTCAGCTACTACTTCCTTCTGTAGGTCTTTAGGAACGCACAACTTGTAATTATCATCTCTGCAGAAGTAAATAAGACCATTTTCTCCAATCCTGTACTGTTTGTAAGGAGGATTCATAGGATCATATTCACCTTGCAGTTTCTTTAGTACATCAGCAAAGTGAGAGTCATTACTATATGCGTTATAGAACCTCTTTACTTCTGCTTCATTTATACTAATGTGTAGTTCATTCAAACCTGAAGTTGCAAGAGAGACATTAGCTTTATATTTCTTAGTTCTTACCTTAAACTTATCCAAGGAGATATTGGAAAGTTTCTCCACATTTACCAAAGTGTGCATGGTTGATTGCGTTAGGAGATCCTTCTCAAAATCTACTCCTACTTCTCTATATAAGTTCTTGAGGCCGTCTTCTGTCTCATTCTTAAAGGTGGGGGGTGTTGATGTATCTGCTAGTGGCCCATCTTGCCTTGGGATTCTTCTTCTTAACCTAGAAATTGGATCAACATTAGTATGGACTTTACCTGCTCTGTGGACTATTACCAAGTCAGGGAAAGCTGCAATAACTATTCCATAACCTGATAGTTTCCTGTTGATAGTTTGGTAAGTCTTACTCCATTTAAGGGCAGCATGATCTGATACTACTATAACCTTAGCACCTTCGAGATACATGTGGAACTTGACTAGTCCATCTCTTACACCTAGAGCTTCTCTCTCAGTGGCTGAATATCTAGTTTCAGCATCTTTGAGTATCCTTGACCAATAGCCAATGACACGCTCTAAATGTATCTCAGTTTCATCAAAATTTTCATTCCAAGTGTCTTCATAGTCAAAGGTTTCAGTACCATTAGCCCCCCCAGTCAGGATGACCTTTCTGTTGGAGTCAGGGGTGACAAACCTAGGCACTGGCTGTCCTTCCTGATGAGCTTTCTTACATTGATCATAGATCTTGGTTCCTTTCAAATCTTTGAGCTTCATAGTTTGAATTTGTTGCAAAATAGCGGCTATTCCAAAGTCACATGCATCAGTATAAAGTCTGTAAGGCATACCTGGAACAGGATATGCTAATACTGGTGCATTGGCTAGGACTAGCTTAGCTAGCTTGAATGCATGAGCTTCCAATTTATCCCATCGCCATTTGGTGGATTTTCTTAACAGGTGGAAAAGGGGTGCTACAATCCAAGTATAATATGGAATATAACTTGAAAAGTAGGTCATCATTCCTAAGAATGTTTGTAAGGTAGGTACATCCTTAGGCTCTTCCAATTGTAAAATGGCATCAACCTTTTCCTTGTGAGTAGACATTCCTAGCCTGGAAACTCTTTGTCCCAAAAGCAACAAGGATTGATATCCCATGAAGCATTTTGGAGGCGATAGAGTTATTCCAGAGTCTTCAATTGCTTGTAAGACTTTATCCACATGGTCTAGATGATCCTCAAAGGTCTTGCTGAAGATAACAATGTCATCTATGTAGACCATTGCGATAGTCCATAAATATGGAGCTAGGACTTTAGACATTACTCTCTGGTATTTAGGCGGTCCATTTCTGTATCCAAATGGCATTCTTTTAAAGTGGAAGTGTCCTTCATCACATCTAAATGCAGTTATAGGTTGATCCTCTTCCTTTATTGTCAATTGAGTAAAACCTGCTAGCGCATCTAGAGTTGATAAGTATTGAGCTCCTTCAAGAGTATGAAGGATATCCTGAGGTTTAGGTAGAGGGTATTCATCAGGGATTACTACAGCATTAAGCTTCCTATAGTCAATACACATGCGAGGCTTACCATTTCTCCATACTACAAGGACTGGTGCGCCCCAAGGGCTTTTAGATTCCTCTATAACCCCTAAGCGCTTCCATTCTTGCACCTGGTTTCTGATAACCTTTCTAGCTTCTTCACTTGGTCTATAGGGAGCTAGTGATATCTCTTTAGTCCCTGGTCTCAAAGGTATCTCTATCTCCTCAGGATAATTGCCTAGTCGTCCATCTAATCCAAAGGCTTTAAAGTGTTTCAGGACGACTTTCTCTAAAGCCCTCTTCTGCTCAGGAGTAAGAGTGTCTCCCCAATTAATTTCTGACAATAACCTGTCCTTAGGTATATGCTCAGGATCAGGTAATTCAGCTGTTTTAGGACCTCCCTCTGGCTGCTTAGAGAGTTCAATCTCCTCTTCAGTTGGAGGAGGGATTTTCTCTTCCTTCATGAGCGAGTTAATCAAATGCACTCTTGCTTCTCCTTCAAGAATAGCCTCTTTAGATAGATCACCCTCTTTATCCAATGCAATCCTAGGATCATGCATATATCCTATAACATGACCTTTGGGTAAATGCACTAGCTTCTGGGAGAAGTTAGCTATCTGTATAGATTTATTCTGAGGAGTAATAATGCAATCTGATGTTCCATAGAAGTCAGCAGAATTGGAGTTAGATTCTAACCTTCCTTCAATAAAACCTTCTTCTTGGTCTTCAGAGAAGTCTACTTGAATAGCAACACGAGTTAGAGACTCAGGTTTAAGGTATACATCCTTCTCTAGTTTGACAGGGATGGCTCCTCCTGGTCTTTTGCTCTGATCCTTTCTTTTAGCAGATTTTTTTCTTCTGAAGGCCCTTCTTTCAAGGTTAGATTTGAAGTCTGGTCTAGTATATACTCTAAATACATTTCCTGCTTCATCTAATCTGGGTTCTGTTTCCAACTCAATAACATCAGCAGACCTACCAGTCAAACCAAAGATTATTCTACTGGGAGTAGTCAGTCTATCAATTGATATTCTGTACTGGTTAGCGAAATCATTACCAAGAATTATAGGTACTTTCATACCTTTCACTACATAGGCTTCTACCTGCATTTTAACAGGTCCATCCTTGGTAGGGAAGGTTAGTTCCAGTACTACATATCCTGTTATACTTGTTTTACCAGTGACTTGAATCAGATTGATTTTCTGACCTGATTTTTCCTTAGGAGGTTTCTTCATGCTTGACCAGAAGTTATGACTGATGAGCGTAATGTCAGAGCCTGAGTCAACAGTGATCTCTGTCAATTCCTCTTCAGAATTAACTCTAGCCATGGCAACTGTAGGTCTAGTACCTAAGAAATGAGTTCCAGGGGGTCGATCCATCACCTTTTTCAAAGTAATGGTTTTATCCTCTGGCAAGTCTTGAAGTTTCAGATTTTCATTTCTGGGTAGTACTTGAGTTGAATGATGTGTGTTAGCCAATTGTTGATTTCCTATAGCGTTATAATTGTGCCTTGCTAATTTATCCTTTGAATCTGTACCAACTCCCAAGTCTCTAGTTTTGGGTGTTTCAGGAGACTGGGAACCAATTAAAAATCCGACTCAGAGGAGGAATCAGAAGAGCTATCTTCATCTTTCTCTTCATCTGATGGTTCAGACTTTGTTTCAGATTCAGATTCTGCTGCATTGGCTTCATATTCTGCAAACAATGCTTGTTCTTCTTCTGTGGTTCCTGCAAAATAAACTTGAACATTGTTAGCGTTAGACTTGTTATGCTTGCATTCCTTGTCATAATGCATCTTGCTACCACAGTGTATGCAACCTCTCATTCCTCTAGATTTAGGAGTGCCTTTCTTGTGCTTGGTAACATTAGAGTCATCAGGGCTAAAAGGACGTCTATATCCTTTGAATTTGTCAGGTTGCTTTCCTTTGGGTTTAAAACCTTTAGAATCCACTGCATGCGCATTAGCTTTGTGACCATGCCTTTTGTGCCTTTCAGCCTTAATAGCTTTCATGACTTCTCTAACAGTGTCAGAGGAGACATGTCCACTGCTGTGATGCTTAGGCCAATCTTGTAGCAAGTCTTCTTGTTCTTTGATCCTTGTAACATAAGTAGCCCAGTCAGCAATTTCCTCATGGTTGACAATAGTGCGCCATTGAGTAGGTGCTGATCTAGCTACTTCAGCTATTACAGTAAGATCATTCCAGTTCTCAACCATGTCAATGAGTTTCTTCTTGCGCAAAGCAAACTGTACAGGGGTCTCCTTATAGTGACCTGAATCCCTGTACTTGGCTGCCAAAGCTTTGTTCCTAGCTTCAGTAATCCAAGTAGGAGTCCAAAAGAAACTTATAAGTCGATTGCACAAAAGTTGCCAATCAGTTGACATCCTTAGCCTTTGAGCTTCAGAAAATTGATACCACCACTGTTTAGCCTCATCTTTGAATCTAAATGGAATGGCTTGAGTTAAGCGATTGTTCTCATTCAGACCCATAGCAATAAAGCGTTGAATTTGATCCATCCATTCATATAATTCGTCTGGATCTCCATCAAATTCAGGTATAATTTCCATCTTAAGCTTTAAGTCTAGGTGCGGTCGATTATTCTGGTGGTTATTGTTATTAGGGCGACCATTCCCATTTCCATGTCCACCTCCATCTCCACCTGGTGGGCCAGGAGGTCCTGGAGGTCCTCTATCCCCTTGGGGACCTTGAATTCCAGCTGGACCTGGATCACCTTGTCTTCCTGGGGGTCCTGGAAACCCTCTAGGTCCTTGAACCCATGGAAAGGCTCCATTGGGATCATCAGGAGGACCTGGTGGTCCATTACCTCCGCCTCCTCCATTTGGAGGATTAGGAGGTCCTTGGCCTCCATTCCCTGCATGGGGGTTGTAGGGTGGATTTGGTGGACCATTTCCTTGAGGAGGAATGGGTGGACCTGGCGGACCTCCCTTATTTGGATTCCTATAACCTCCTGGACCACTGGGACCAGAGGGTCCTGATGGTATAGGAGGTCCTTGAGGACGATTAGGAGGAGTGCTAGCTAGGTGCATTTGGTTCCTACTCAGGTTGATGAAATGAGGTTGGTATGGATCAAAATTGACTTGAGGTTGTGGTCGCACTTCTTCCTGTGGCTGAATTTGAACAGGAGGAATAACTTCTTCAGATTCTTGAGGAGGATTAACTACTAAAGGTTGTATTCCTAAGAATGTAGTACCTTGAGGACTATAGACAGGTTGTCTGGAAGCAACTGGCTCTGCTTGTAAAGTAATAACATTACCAGGAGGTTCCATAAATCCTTTATGCCTGTTATCTTCAGTAGCTCTTCCTGCTGCTGCATCTTCAGAGCGATTGGAATTAGAGTTTCTATACCTGTCTTTCCTGAGAGGTTCCTGCTCCTCCACTATCTCAATCACTTCTGGTTCAGAAGAGACTTTAGGAGCAGAAAAGGAGGGTTTCTTAGAATCCTTCCTAGTGACTGGGTCATCCTTAGCATTCTTATGCTTGAAGGATCCCAGACTTCTAGGGAGTTTATCTGTATCCCAGTCAGGTATAAAGCCGAACCTGTTTTTGTGCATAGTCCTATCTATGATGCGCTGGAAAACATCTTCTTGTGGAGGTTCAGTTCTAAATCCAAATCTAGAAAACTCAGTAGCTATCTTTTGACGCTTGATTAATTCAGTGTCTTCAGGATCTTGATTTATTTTAGCTCCTAAGTACCTTTGGAACAAGTTTTTCCCCGAAAGACTCAGTTTCTCAAAAGCAATAGCAAACTGCCATTCTTCTAGTAGTAATAAAGATTCAAAATCTTGATTTGAGAATTCCAGTTCATCTGATTCTTCTTCACCATCAATTACTTCATCTGCAAGCCTGTCTGCTTCAGACTTTTCTTGATTAACTGATGCAAACCTGGAACTAACACCAATTTTAAAAGGTGTAGTTCTCCTTGGTTCCTCACCTAGCTCCAGTCTCACTCTAGAAGTGCTGGCTACTGGTTCTGGGTTAAGGAACGCGCTACTAAGTCTTCCTCTAATAGTTTCCCTTGGCCTAGGGTTATCTACAGAATAACGCTTAAGCTGGGGTTTCATCACTAAAGGAGAATCGTCAGTGGAGGATGAATCTTCATCATCTGAATCCACTACTGGTCCTTCCTCAATTGGAGGTAGGGCTAAAGGTTCCCTGTTGCTCATCCATAGAGGTTGAACAACTCTTCCAGATTTCCTTGGACCTACTCCCTGGCGCCTTGCAAAGCCTGGCTCTGGAGGAGTAAAAGGCATATCTAGAGGGGATTGTAAGGATTCAGTTGGGTTCCTAACTCCTAAAATGCGACTAGCTTCCACATCAGCTACTGATCCTGGAGTGAACATGGGTCTAATAGAAGAAAAACCTGGAGTCTTCATTGGAGTGATTTCTCCTAGGACTTCTGGTTTAGCTGGTGAGCTTGTGACTGGACCGACTAAACTTCTATTAGAGCGCCTAACTGATACTACAGAAGTAGAGGCCACAGCAGAAGGTTGAATAGTCCTTGCTGTTGTATCAGCATAAGAGTCATCTACTTGCCTGGTAATGTCTTCAACTTCTTCCTCATCAGCTTGTTCATCTTCTGGATCATTCTCAGAGATGGGTTCTTCCATGAGATCATGTTGAGCCATTATGGGCGTGAACTGTTCTCTTCCCTCATGAGAAATTGTTTTAGCTGGGGCAAACTTAGGATTAGGGGCTGCTACTTGTTCAGGAGTAGCGGTTCTTGATTGAGAATTTTCCCAGAGAATTTCCTCAATTTCTCTAGCCTTTCCTCTCCTGCCTTCCTGATTCCTTTTATGCTCAATATATACATAAGCAAGGAAGCGTTCTACTTCATCTCTAAAAAGAACAGAGGCTATCTCATGTGCTTCTTTAGTGAATCCATAGTATTTCTTGGGTTCAGGATGTGTAGGAATAGGTGGGTGAGGTATGCCATTACTTGGCGCATAATGAAGGAATTGGTGTCTAATACCAATTAAACTCATCCTTAAACGTCTATGGAGTGCAAAGTCCAAAAACATTACAGGTTCTTCTGTAGAGTTTAATATCCATTCAGGCCTGAAGGTGCATACTTCATCCAAGAGCTCAAGAATTTCTGAGAATTGTTCTCTGCAGCCTGTAGAAGGATATCTGTTATAAGCATCGATTGGTGGCTCCTTATTGTAGATCCTTTGACCAATTGCTCTAGCAAGTCTCCTTCTATCTGCTATCTGACCTTCCAACCTTGTCCAATTAGTAGATCTAGTAGACACTGGCTGATAGGTTAGCCATCGCTGTTCCCTCTCTGTCAATGCGCTATAGACTGAATTGGGCAAAGGTGGTATGGGTAGGTATGGTTCTAAGTCCACTGTGTCAGTCAATTCCAGGCCATAATCTGACTGAGGATGTCTGCCTTCTGGGTCTGAACCAAGTCTAGACTCATAAGTAGATTCTTGCTCAGGTGGCTTAGGATGACTGGTGGTGCGATGCATGTAACTGCCTGGTACATGCACTGATTGTGCTGTTATATCTGCCATAACTTTTCTTCTCCAAAGAAGTATCTTTCTGTATTTATAAAGCTCAATTTTCTTCGCAATATATGTATACAGCGATAGCTACTAAATCCTCAAAAGAAGTATTTCCGTATTTAAATGAGGAAAAGTGAAAGTTATGTTCAAACTGGAAAGTTTGGTTGTAAATGAAGCTTTCAAATCTAATTGTAGTTGGTAAGACTATATTATAGATGGTGCTTCTATGTCCTGCTTCTTCAATGGAAGTGCGATAAGTAGGACTAAAAGTAAAGCGAATAGTTGAATTTATCGCTGAGCCTGGATGGCTGAATCTGGATGATACCAAGACAACTGGATGTGATGGATCAGTTGTATCCAATGATTCAATAGCCCAAGATATATTACTTTCAGTTAGAAAGGTATATGGATAATCCTGGTGGCTAAAATTGAATAAATCCGTTTTGGGCAACTGTATAGCCTAAAAAGGAGTTATTGGTAGTTGAGTTACTTGATAGAGTACCTGGGTCGCTTCACCAATGTTACGGGTTGGAGTACAGTTGGATATCTGGAGCTTAAGCAATGTAGTTGGTTAGTACTCCAATAGTAAACAATACTTCTTAGATTCGATAAGAAGGCTAATATAAGATCTCAGAGATTATCAAGTAACACTTAGATAGTCTTAACCTTTCACAGTGTAAACTGACTTAATATAATATATAAAGAGCAAGACTGCAATGGTCAGGTTCCCTTGGATATACTTATTATAGTTCAGCCCTAGTCGCTTGGACTATACTATTACTAAACTTAATCTATACTTAAGCAATAGCTTAATATGGATGGATGGGATGCGCCTAATGCGTATATTTCCTCACACCAAATAGGTACTTAATTCCCACAACTGGCAGGTACTTAGTTACACGCTATGTTAAGCACAAATGTATATATTCAGACAGTATCACACAGATGTATCTAATCAGGTACTAGGGTTCCCACTTATTAGATACAGATTGATCACGCAAGAGATAAGAGATAAGAGAAACACAAACCAAATAGCACACAAGACCGATCAGGTGGGTAAGTAAGAGGAGGAGGTGGCTCTGCAAGGGTCTCCAGCAGGGTTCTTTTATACCCTGAGGGAAGCCTGGGTGAGCCAAATAGAGACAGTCATGCCAAGCTAATCTCTAAGGAGAGTTCTGGCTATATGGGGATCACCCTATCCCCATACAGGATGGTTTAGAGTAATGACTGGGTGCAGATCGGTGGCATCACTGGATCAGTGTATGCTATTGGTTGTTTGATATATTAAAAATATGAACTATATACATGGAACGGAGCCAACATCTCAGTGAGTCATAAAGCCTTCTAATTAAGGGTAGCTGGGTCCATTGACTCAGTGTGTGAGTCAGATCAGAACTGATCAGTCAATCAGATCAGTTCAATCTTCGGCCTGTAACTCGGCGAGGAGTCCGGGGATCGGGCCGATCTTCGGTGAGAAGATACGCCCGAATCGTGGCTATCGATCAAGTATTTGATCGTATCGATAGCGTCAGCCGTTGCCGAGCTATAGGCGGATTATGTTAGTAATACCTTATATATGCTGTCGCTTGAACTTGTTTAATGAATATCTCGCCGAGTTCTTAATATAAAAATGCGAGATAAAGTGCGCAAAGAAGATAGAATTTGGTACAATTTATGGAGACATAAAATAGTACAAATTCGCGCATTCACAATTCATAAAATTCGAAAATATTCATTTAACAGCGCATACAAGTTAGCAAGGGCAGACTCTAGTAATAGAAGATGTTAGTATCCATAACAGGACGCGACGTTTGACGACGCATATAGCCTGCTAGTCGTTATGGATTTAGCTTTTGAAGCCACTACAGATGATCCGAACGACAAGCCAACCTACCATGTTGCGATGAAAGGCGTCGACCGGGAGCTATGGCGCAAAGCAACCGAAATCGAAGTTGCTCAGCTGAAAGCTGCAGGAACGTTCGTACTAGTCGACTTACTGGCTGGGAAGAAAGCCATCAAGTGTGGCTGGGTGCTGAATCGCAAGCGCGATGCTAATGGGAACGTCGTGCGACACAAGGCCCGGTTAGTGGCCAAGGGATACTCTCAGGTGGAGGGTATCGATTATCACCTCACCTTTGCGCCGGTACTACGACTGGACGCTTTCCGCTGCCTTTGCGCGATCGCTGCCATCCTAGACTTGGATATGACGCAGCTAGACGTCGTCGGAGCGTACCTAAACGGCAAGTTAGAGGAAGAAATATACATGGAGCAGATACCTGGTTTTAGCGATGGTACGCCCAAGGTGCTGCGACTACTCAAGACGTTGTACGGTCTGAAGCAATCCGGGCGAGTCTGGAACCGCCGATTGCACGAAGCGCTTCTTTCACTTGGATATATGCGTTTATTTTCCGATTCTTGTGTCTATCGCCGCCTACAACGCAACAAACTGTCGATCCTGGCCTTTCATGTTGACGATGTCGCCATTTTTACCTCTAAAGGGTACTCTGCGCACGTCAAGGGGGAGCTAATGGGTTTATTCGACATGCGCGATCTAGGCGAGCTGAACCACTTTGTGGGTTTCCGAATCACGAGGAATCGATCCAAGCGCACCGTCACGCTTTCTCAAGACGCATACATCAAGTCAGTCGCAAAACGCGCAGGTATGGAGAACTCCCGCAATACAAACACCCCCATGTCTTGTACTACAGTACTGGACCAATACACAGGCGAATCGCCGGACTACGCGTACTCTACGATGATAGGCGCACTCATGTACGCTGCCTTGGGTACCCGACCGGATCTCACATACGCCGTTCAACATTTAGCTCAGTTTTCGACCTGCTACGGTCCTGAGCATATTACTGCGCTCAAGCGCGTCCTTCGCTACGCTGTCAGCACAGCTGACCGATCTATTACCTACGATGGCCTAGCGGATGGTGGCAAGATAGCCGAAGTTGGCTACGTCGACGCCAACTGGGGACTCGACATACTCGACCGCCGATCAGTTTCCGGCATGGTCTTTCTACTCGCATCGGGTCCAATCGCTTGGAGTTCGAAGAAGCAAGCGACTGTGTCGCTGTCGTCTATGGAAGCCGAATATATGGCTATGTCTTATGGCATTCGACATGCGCTATGGTTGCGCTCTTTTCTCGCCGAACTTGGATTCGAGCGAACACAGGCTACTCCAGTGCTCACCGATTCTCGCTCCGCCATCGCCCTCGCTCAAGACTCGCAATTTCACGGTCGATCGAAGCATATCGACATCCGTCATCATTTCATTCGAGAACATATCGAAAACGACGAGATTGTAACGCCCCACGTCGCTGGTGTTGACAACCTCGCAGACGGCTTTACTAAGCCTCTCCCGGCTCCGGTTTTCTCTCGTATCTTTTCTACTTTGATGACCTCGTCTTATGTTTGAGGGGGAGTGTTGTAAGGACAAACGATTGAGACTCGGTTACTATTGTACGAATGTAGCTTTGTCTCTTATCTCTCTTAGTTACTATTATCTCTGTCGCTCCTTTGTACGTTTCGTCTTATTGTCTTGTATCGCATATATGCGCATATTCTGTACACGATTCTCTATCCAATTCCACTACCTCCACTGCCCACTTCCAACATGCTGAACAACTCCGACTTCACCCCGTAGGAGTTTAGCACTTTGGCCTTGTCAAACGCACACCTCGTTCGGTGATGCCTCATTTCGGACCTCTCAGCACTTGTTCGTTATGATACGAGATTCATCTGGTTGCAGACTATGGTATCTTGGGTATGGTTTGTGATTTATATGTAAAGATGATAGGGATTTAAATGTAAAGGTGATAGTGTCAATACATAATAGGCTGTGTTTTGCATGTATGTTTTCGAAACGTATGAAAAATCGTAAACCGAATATCCGGTGAAAATACGGCGTCCCCTGATGGTTATGAACCCAGTCTCGGACGTTGCCAGTATGTAAACAGCGATAGATTCGCTACACAGATAGGGTGCGATGATGAAGCATATGGTTGCCACTAATCCTGATGACGGGGTGGAAGGGGGAATCGAATGCCGAGACCACAAGTGTGATCGATCGAGTATGACCGCACCGTTTTGATCGTTGCTGAAGGAATGCTGTTGTCGATCACTAAAAAATAAAAAACCTCGGGCCGGTCAACCGTGTCTGGGGTCCAGCATGTTTGACATGCGAATCCTCTCTCCCACCATCACCGTTGGGCTCGACTGCCATGTGTACCATCAGCATCCGTCAAAACATCAAGACGCCTAGCAAACCGCCATGCACAACAGATCAGCTTATGGTTGCGACTCTACGACCCTCAGAACGACACGCACGCTCTTCACCAACCGGATGAGTGCTCATCTCGGCCTTTCCCTCCCTAGCTCATGATGCACTCCTCATGGACCCTATCTCCATACAATTCTTGTTTCGTCGATCCCTCATCCATTCGACTCTGCAGGAGAGCTTACGAAGATGCTTTGGCGACAACGTTTCTCCACCGCTTTGACATCCTCTGTGAACTCGAGTCAGCGTGGCGGCGGACGCGGGTCAAGACAGGCGGGAACATAGGACTCGATTTCAGTACGTTGGTTCTTCGCGCCCGCAATTGTTTTACGGGCTAATCTATTACAGCTCGTCCAGTGGTTGTTTCATGTTCGCCCGTTGATTTCGGGCATCCCATCGACTCTAACCCCTCGCATTGCCGCATCGGCCAATGAACCTTGCTAGTCGTCGCGCAACTTTCGATAACGCCTATCACATACCTCACTTGCTACCCTCTTGCTGGGCCACGCCCATATACCGTTTCGGCGTGAGCGCCAACTCACGGCTGATGACCATATGCCGATCGTTCATGGAGAAGCCACACCGCAGACTCATATCTTTAGGCGGATCCGAAGGCGTGGTCATGAATATCAGAGTTGCGTCGCATGTTGCGGCTCGATCTCCAAGCTCATCATGCACGGCCAGCACAATCCAGTACTCGAAGGATAATTAGTTCGAGAAAACGTTTCGGAGAGGAAGATGGGGTCTGGATGCGCAGAGAGGAATCAGGTGGAATGCGAGTGGGGGGTTCGTCAAGGCGAACGCTACGTCGCGCTACCTCCGCGGCTGGGGAAACAGCCCAGTGGGGCGGTCCTCCGCTCGAGTCGGTATCTAGTGAGCGTGCGTCTGGGATGATCGGTAAGCAGGTGCGTTCAGATGCACCGGACGTTCCAAGCCGCGTTCCGAAGCTCAATATGATAGTTGGGCGTAGGAGACAGATAACGAAGAAGTCTAGATACGTATCGAGTTCGATTTGGGCGAATGTGAGTCTCATTTATATATGTCACGAATGAATAAGCATTCTGATTTATGGAACGCTCAGACGCGAGTCCGAGTCCGCAATCAAACATGAACGTATATAGGTCTCGTTTCATCTCTGACAGTGGGATACGCGTGCCGAAATTTAAACCAGTGGGAGCCGCGGAGAACGCAATTGCTGGTTGTTATGGACGGCGCTAACTCCAACGCAGTCATCTCCGGATACAAAGAGGCATGATGGCGAAGTAATCGGACGGATGAACTCATGGGCAGAGGGACATGTGGTATGGCATGATGATACGAAAGTGTAGATAATGGAACTTGCGAGTATGCAGATTTATAGAGACCACGATGGACCAACCATGTTACCACCTGCTCTGACGGCGATTCGAAAACGAATATCAGGCTTGCGTTTGTCTCGATATCTACATCGGGAGACACCATGCTGCCACAATCTTTCGCAGAGCATGGAATGTCGTAACCCTAAGCCAATTGCCAAACTCCCTGCCCGTGGTGTTGAAGTACCAACGAGATGAGCCGGTATAGGACCTGTTACCGTTGTGTAACATTCTGGCACCGCATTGATGGTTGATTGACGCCCGCCTGGGTTAGCCCTCTCCACCACCTTGGAATTCATAGTTTCGCAGTGCGTACTGAGCTAAAGATGTCGGATAGAAGAGAAGCCTCTCATGGCGTGAACATACTGATACTAGGCGAGTGGCATGGCGTCGTGTCGAGTATATGCTCAGCAGTTTTGCGATCGACTTTAGAGGGAGGCGGCGCACGCGGCTTGTCTTCTCTTGTGATACTTGGCGAGGTGGTGGCGAGACTTCAGCATAGGTTGGAGCTGACAACACCGCCGGACATTCGGGAGCACTTTGATATCGTAGCGGGTACGGGTACTGGAGCGTGAGTCGAAACTCGAAGCATATTCGAGTTCTTACTGACACATTTCGCTCGTAAAGCGTGATTGCGTGTCTCGTCGGACGCTTAGGGCTGCCCATAGATCAAGCCATGACCGAGTACGCAAAGATAGTCGACGTGTTTTCGGAGCAGAAGTTCGCTGGGACGACAACATACTCGATGACCAAACTGCAGAAAGTACTCAAATCCATAGTCGAGGATGGGACAGGGGACGAGAACACTAGCTTGATGGATGAAAGCGCACAAGGGAACAAATGCCAAACGTCAGTTGCGAGTTCAGCACAATCGAGGATATCGCTCACAGACTTGCATGCAGCATGGTGTTTGCCATGTCCCAGCATAACATGAACGCCGGCATACCAGTCATCTTTCGGTCTTACCATGGCAGAGCGAACCAGATGCCGGACTGTCCGATCTGGCAAGTCCTGAGCGCGACTATGGCTCACCCTGGAATGTTCAAGCCTGTCGAGATCAACTCGAATATTCTGCGCCAGTCATTGGTCGATGGAGGGCTGGGTTGCAACAACCCGACAGCGCATGTGCTCGCCGAGGTCAAGTCAATTCTGCCTGGCCGACATGTGTCGAGTGTCGTGTGCATAGGCGCCGGACACCCGGATACGATTCAGCTGGCGGACAGAAGCTTGTTCAAGAGGTTACAGATACCGGATGTACTGGCATTGACAAAGGAAATCGCGCTGGACGCTGAGAGAGTAGCAAATGAAATGGATGCGCGGTTCAGATCTACGCACGGCGTGTACTTCCGTTTCAGCGTGGACCAGGGATTGCAGAACGTGCATATCGGCGAGTGGGAGAAGCTGAGTCATGTGTGGGCGAACGCACAAGCGTATATGCGCGGGGAGAGAGTCAGCAAAAGTATAGACGAGGCGGTCGTGGCAATCCAAGAGCGTTCACTGGCAGTTGAAACTAGCCGGATAGGTATGCGTACACTAGTGTGGTCAGTAGCTTTATACTGATCAGATATTGATTCAAGATGGAGAGATACAGTCGAACTCCACCGCTCATCCTACAAACTATAAGGCGTGTCCTGCTCCGAGTCTCGCATTCACAGGTCGTAAGGATGTCGTCGAGCGTATCATCTCATGCATAGCCAAGGGAGACACACAGCGCTGCGTGTTTGTGTTGCACGGACTCGGTGGAGCCGGAAAGACGCAGCTGGCACTCAAGGCAGTCGATGAGACCAGGAATATGTGGACCGACGTTGTCTTCGTCGATGCGACCTCCAACGAGACCGCTACTGCGACCCTCGCTGGATTTGCAAAGGAAAAAGGGATCGGAGAGACATGCGAGAGTGGATTGAGATGGCTTGGCAACCAGCGCGAAAGGTGGCTGATGATAATCGACAATGCCGACGACCCAGCAGTCGACATCAAGCGTTACTGTCCGACAGGGCGTACCGGCAGCATCCTCATTACTACTCGGATATCTCAGTATGTGAGACTGGCGTCTGGGCTTGATTCGATCTATGAGGTGGCTGGTATGAGACCGAACGAAGCGATGGAACTGCTACTCAGAACGGCAGTGATGAGCGAGGACGATGTGTCGGAGGCGGACCGCGAAGCAGCCTCCGATCTATTCAGAGTGAGTGGAATGTGATACGAGCAACGCCATAAAGTTAGGCTGATCATGCCATTTCATAGAACTTCGGATACCTGGCACTCGCGATCATGCAGGCTGGCGCATACATCTGCTGCTCTAGACTCTCGATCTCTCAGTACCGCGACATGTTCGTCCAGCATCGGCAGGCGACTTTGGAGAAGTACAACAAGCTCCTGGTCAAGACAGACGACTACCACAAGAGCGTATACACGACATGGCATATGAGCTACGAGCTACTTGATATACATGCGAAACAGTTGCTTCATCTAATGGCCTTTATGCATCATACCGATATAGTCGAAGACATCTTCAGGCGCTGCGCTACTCAAATCGGCACATATGAGCCCAGGATACCAGCGAACGAGACCGAGAAAGAGATGCGTGCCTATGTTGCAGAGTGTCTTCAGCCTTACATCGACTCGAGTGGTGGTTGGGACTCGGGCGCATTCCTTGACACTATGATCAACATATCGTCGTACTCGCTCATCAGCTATGACAAGGCGAACAGGGTATATAGCTTGCATGTACTGGTACACGACTGGGCAAGCACTGTAGTCGATCACTCTATGACGGTGGCGATCGAGCACACCGCATTTCTGCTGGCTGCTTCGATCGATTTTGAAGATACGTTGGAGAGCCTGGGCTATAAGCGCATTGTAGAGGTGCATGTGAACAGGGTGCTAGAGCGGCAAGATGGTCCCAACGCAAATATCGCGGACCGGTTCGCAGAAGTATACCATCGTGGCGGGAAGTGGAAACTGATGTCAAGAATGGAGACAATGGCGCTGACAGGCGCACGAGACAGGCTGGGGCAGGAAAACAATGAGACTTTGCGTCATATGAACAATCTTGCGTTTGCGTATCAGCAGCAGGGCAGATATCAAGAGTCAGTGAATCTACAGGAGCAAGTAGTGGAGATCCGGAAGCGAGTATCAGGGCACGAACACCGTGAGACGCTCATAGCCACGCAAAACCTTGCAATCACATACTACCACCTTGGTCGATACACCGACGCACAGTCCCTCCACCAGCACATCCTCCACACATCCACCCGAGTCCATGGCCACGACCATCCCGACACACTCCTCAGTATGCACGACCTTGCAGTCACGTACCAAGCCCAGGGTCGATGCGGCCAAGCAGAGGCACTGCTGCTCAAGGTCGTAGATGCCAGGAAGCGAGTGTCAGGCGACGAGCATCCCGACACCCTGACTTCGATGAACGTACTCGCATCTACATACTACCGGCAGGGTCGATACGATGAGGCAGAGTCGATGCAGGAGCATGTGGTGGAAGTGAGGAAACGCAGGCAAGGGGACGAGCATCCGAATACGCTGAACACGATGGGCGACCTGGCACTGACGTACTTGGCCAAGGGTCGATATGGCGAGGCAGAGGAGCTGCAGATGAAGGTGCTGGAAGCTTGCAAGCGAGTGCACGGCGAAGGTCATCCGGACACGCTGACCAGCATGAACAACCTTGCAGGCACATACTATGATCAAGGTCGATACGACCAGGCGGAGGAGCTCCAAAAGCGAGTGGTAAAAGAACGAGAACATGCGCTCGGGGCTGGTCATCCACGCAGACTGCTGTCCATGCGTCATCTTCTCGCCACATACCAGGCTATAGGCGAAAGCCGACGCCGGGAGTACGACACTCTAGAGCGTCAGATAAATGAACTCGAGAGCAGGGCAGGCTGAAGGAATGGATACTCACCAGCATAGGTCCGTGTGGATGCCGGCGTAGTGTAGGCGACGTGTGAAAGCCTGGGCGAGTGGCGAGTGAGATCTGTTTTTTGGCTGTAGTTCCGCGTATCATGGTGTACCATTGTAGGAGACAGAGAATCGATCTATATGCTATCAGAACCACGTCTATGTCTGGGGTGTCAAAGTCAAATTGTCGAAACAAGTAGCAGACAGAGGCTGCGAGAGCAAGTAACGGACGTGACGGGAGGTGAGGTTAGACTTTGGCAGATGGAGTCGATACGCTCTCTTGTCTTAGTCATCAGTCGGGTATAGCATCAAGCAAGAGCAGATTTGACGCTGCGCCAGAACAGTTCGATGAGCGCTGGGCCGTTCCACCTGAATGCGAGGGACGAGGCGCGCTGTTTACCTCCCAAAATGAATTTGCAATTGCTGACGCGATTGACCCGCTGGTCTGGGTAGGACGCGTCTTGGGTTGATCGAACGGCCACCACTCGGGTGCTTGTCTGTTCTTATCGTTGGCGCGCCCGCCGTTTGACACACGACTCGTCTTGCACTCTCTGCAGTAAAGTGTCTTCGTGATGCTCATTCTGCCCGCTCTCACGCATCCTCTCAAGCTCAAACACCGGCCGAAGATGCAGCCGACGAGACAATGGCACCCACTCTAACCGGCCTGCCAACACACTTTGATGCTTTCTCGGGCGTGGGTATGCTATTATCGTGGCCTGAGAACGAGGGTACTGTTTTAGCTGGAGGTGCGTTTGGTTTATCCTCCACTTGGTCGCCATCGGCGTAAAGCTGACGTCGTTGCAGACCCCAACGACATTCCACTTCGACCTCCTCTCGCTACACGCATCTTGGCACCCCGCCGTCCCTAGGAATGCTGCTATCTTGATCCCCAAACTAACTCGCGCACAGACAAACGAGAACTCGGCAGCATGTCCATCGCACCCCAAAGGCGGTTATCCCATCATCTCCTGTCTTCTTTCCGGTTGACTAATCAGCAGCACCCAACCGCGAACTGACTGCACGGATCGCTCGACGGGTCTTCTCGGCGCCGGTACGTCTCGAACGGTTGGGCGGAGATGTTGGCTTGCAGGGTGGGCGACAGACCTGGTACTTTGAGCTCACATCGAGTAAACTGGAGACCGAGCAAAAACCCACCGCCTTGTCCACGAGCGCTGGGGCGCAACGCGACCAGACCGCGCCTAGGTGAACCAATTGTGTGCGTGCGACTGGTCTCTTGATCACACATACGTTTGTACTCGGCTGACGATCATTTTTCTTGCATATCAGCCCGTACTCTTTGCATGCAAACTCTTGCGTCCGGTTCGATTCGGGCACGGCCTCGCTACTTCTTTGTCCTTTGTTTCCGCTCGCGATCACTCAAGTCAATCTCGCCAGCGGGCATGCTTCCGCGTTATCGCGACTAGGACCAAGTTCGTCTGCTCAACTGCTCTTTCTGCGAATCAACGTCGAGATGAAACACAGTCCACGATGCGGTTCGAGGTTGGGCTCGCGCTCTAGTCGTCCAATTGCACATGATGTGACGGATGACGTGGTCAGGTCAGACTCGACGGAGGATGCAAGTTGTGAACAGGCTTTACGCTCGACAGTGTTCGTGAGAAGAGGAACTGACTTGTTGGTTGGGGTATGTATGGGGGCAGGACGACTGTCCATGAGCACAGGTAGCGATGACTTGGGGTGCCGGAGATGGGACGACGGTGAGTTGCATGGCATTCGGTCGGTGTTTGTGGTAGCGAACGAAACCTACAGTGTGCACTGTGTATACTTAGGTTTCTGATAGGCTATCGTGCTTTGGAGAAAATGATACTTTTTTCTATTGACAATGGGTTCGAGGCTGAACGAGCAAGGCGTGCCCAAGCGCAGCGTGTTCGCTCACTTATGGCCATAGATTGTGTTATTATCCTGGCTGGCGCAATTCGACATATCCAAGAGTAACAAACCATGCCGTGAGATCTCGAGCCGTGCTCTGACCCGTGCAAGTCATGTTGAAGCGACTGGACAGGCAGGATCGAAAGTACGGTATTGATTTGAGCAGAGAACATGATCTTTTCTCATCATCACTCGACAGGCACCGATCCAACTTTTAATCTAGCGTTTGCGGGGATAACGTAGATCTAACGGGACCGCGATTGGATGTCCTTGATCAAACCAACAAACCGGCCGATCGTGTCGGTCTCACGTGGTTTGCCCTGACTAGCCTTCGTCTTGGCGATGACCACGACCGGCCTCTGTCCTCGCAGCTATCCACGTCTGCACATCATCCCGGTCGCGCAAATTTTGGAAATTTGGCTCTCGGTGTAGCGCTCACCATGACCTGGCTCAAAGTTCTTGAGTCATGTCGACATGATTGGTACGCCGACAGATCAAACGCGCGCGCAACGCGACTCACATGTCCCATAGGAAAATGGCTTGCTAGTGATTCCCCTCGTTCTGACGCGTCTTCCATATCCTGGTTGCGCCGCACCCAAAACGACAACACCCTTTCGCCGCTCGAGATGGACCAACACGGACCAGGACTGGAATGTGCGATAACATCGTCGGCCAAGTTTGCTAGCGATCGTAGCGTGGCAAGACAAAAGATATTTGGTGGGCTTTTTCTTGACCAGGATGAACGTACGGCTAAGCTTGCTACAGGCAGAACGACATTCCTCATGTGATTGGCTTTCATGGCCCACGCACTCTGCCGTATGATTGCTCCCTCTCGCGCCGCCTCCTCGACCTTTGAGCCAATCTCGCTCGCTGGAGAGACGAACCGACCGAGCGATTAGCATTGTCCATCCTGCCCTCTTCAACGTTTCTTTGACGTCGTCACGCCCAACACTACCAACCCGACGGAGAATGTCTACTCTACAGAGATTGGGTGAATCCCCAAGCATCTTGAACCGCTGTGAGGCTCGTAGGGAACGAGAGCTCCTGACTCGCCATCCAGGACTTGTATGGAGCGTGTTCGAGTGAAAATGGGTGAGTTAGCTGCTCAACTTCGGCCTGTCTCTAAGTGGCGTGTGTTCTTTCATCTGGCTGACGACGAGGCATTGCCATAGTACCAGACCGATCGTGCAAACGCGTGGTATCCCGTTCCGGCTACGGGCGACCCCGCCTCTGCGTTTGTCACACTCCGAACGTACGGCCGGCGAATCGGCCATTCGATCATCCTGACGCAACTCTGACTACACGAGTATTGATTCTCGGACGCTACAGGCCATGGCGTCTTGTCGACTTATATTCGGTATCGGGGCAAGGTCGTCGCGTCCGACCGATCTAGCTATGGCTCGGCGTTTCATGCAGTCCAACTGGCCACACCGACCGAGGCTTTGTCTGGGTTTAACTCTTCTTGCTTCACCCAGCCTGACGCGTGGTGGTGCGAAGGGACGAAGCTGGATCCAACAAGGGGTGAGCGCGAGAAAAAGGCTTGCTATGCTCAAGGCGCGGTTGGGATACGAGTGGGCCGTTTGGTCATCTAGGGAATGAGACGGACATGAGCGGTGGAGGACTTGGGGATGGCGAACGACCAAACACGGTTCGTTCATCGGTCTTGCTCGAACGATAGTCAGCAAAGGCGAGCTCTTACAGAGACTCGAAGTATCGACAAAGCTATGTCTGTGGTGCGTATCACTCGTAACTCGGTCTCATTCAACCACATGCTGAACAACTCCGAGTTCACCCCGTAGGAGTTTAGCGCTTCGACATCGTCAAACGCACGCCTCGTTTGGTGATGCCTCAGTTCGGGTCACTCAACACTCGCTCGTTTAGGATACGGGATTCGGCTGGTTGCAGACTAATCTATGGTATCTTGGATGTGGTGCGCGATATATATGTGGAGATGCCAGTGTTAGATACATAACGGATTGTATCTCGTATGCATGTTCTCGCAAGGTTAAAAAATCGTACACTAAATGTCTGGTGAAAATATGGCGTCCCGCGATGGTTATGAAGACAGTCTCAGATGCTGTAAGGAAACTCGAGAACCGAGTAAATAACAATAGACTCGCTATGCAAACAGGGTGCGATGATGAAGTATATGGTTGCTGTTGATCCTGATGGCGGGGTGGAGGGGGAAAAGGCCGAGAGACTGGAAGAGTGATCGATCGAGGATGTCCGCACGTTGTTGTCGATCACTGAAAAATGAAAACCTCGGGGTCGGTCAGCCGTGTCTGGGGTCCCGCATGTTCGACATACGAATCCACTCTCCCACCATCATCGCTGGGCTCGACTGTCATCCGCATCCGTCGAACCATCAACGCGCCTAGCAAGCCGCCATGTTCGGAAGATCAGCTAATGGTTGCGACCCTACAACCATCTAAACGATGCGCACGCTCTTGGACAACTGAATGAGTGCTTGTCTCGGCCCATGGCTCATAATGCGCTACTCATGGCTCCTATCCCCACACGACCCTCGCCTTGTCGACCCCTCATCCAATCGGCCCTGCAGGAGAGGTTACGGAGATACTATGACGACAGCGTTGCTCACCACTTTGACATCCTCTGTGAACTCGAGTCGGCATGGTGGTGGGCGCACCCCAACACAGGCGGGAACTTAGCACTCGGCTTCAGTACGTTGGTTCTTCGCGTCCGCAACTGTTTCGCAGACTAATTTATCACAGTTCGTCCGGCGGTTGTTCCATGCTCGGGCCGTCGACTTCAAGCATCCCCCCAACTCCAACACCTCGTTTCGCCGCATCGGCCAATCAACCTTGCTACTCGCCGCGCGATTTTCGATAACACCTATCACGTACCTCACTTGCTGATCTCTTGCTGGGCCACAAGGATATACCGTTTCGGCGCGAGTGCCAACTCATGTCTGATGACCATACGCCAATCGTTCATGGAGAAGCCGCACCGCAGACTCGTAGGTTTAGGCGGATCGCAAGGCGTGGTCACGAATATCAGAGTTGCGTCTCGTGCTGCGGCTCGATCTTCAAGTTGATCATGCACGACCAGCACTACCATATGCTCGAAGGATAATCAGTTCCAGGGGACCTTCGGAGAGGAAGGTGGGGTCTGGATGCGCAGAGAGAAGTCAGGGGGGAATGCAATTGGGAGGTTTATCAAGGCGAACGCTACGTCGCGTTACCTACGTGGTTGGGCAAACCGCCCGGTGGAGCGGTCCTCCGCTCGAGTTGGTATCTAGTGGGCGCGCCTCTGGGGTGATTGGCAACCAGGTGCGTTCAGATGCACGGTATGTTCTGTGCCGCGTTCTGAAATTCGAAACGATAGTTGCGTGTGGAAAACAGTTGCCGAATGAGTCTGGATACGTGTCGAGTTCAAGCCGGGCGACGGTAAGTGTCACATATGTATGCCAGCAACGAATAAACATTCTGATCGATGGGGCGCCCAGACGCGGGTCCGAGTCTGCAATCAATCACGAACGTCTATGGGTCTCGTTTAATCTCTGACGATAGGATACGTGTGCCGGAACTTAAACCAGCTGGAGTCGTAGAGAACGCGATTGCCGATTGTTGCGGATGGCGCCAACTCGAACGCGGTTGTCTCCGGATTCGAAGAGGCATAGTGGCGAAGTGATTAGATGGATGAACTCACAGGTGGAGGAGGTTATGGTATGGCGTGATGATGCGAACGTTTAAACCACGAAACTGGCGTGTATACAAGTTTATAGAGAACACAATGGACCGACCATCATACTGCCTGTCCTGAGGGAGATTCGAAAACCAATTTCGGCCTTGCGTTTGAAACGTCTACCATGAAAGACACCACGTTGCCACAATTTTTTTTGCAAAGTATGGGATGTCGCAAGCCTGGGTCAGCTGCTAAACTCCCTGTCCGTGGAGTTGAAGTACCAACGAGATGAGCTTGTATAGGACCTGTTACCGTACTGTAACCTTCTGACACCGCATTGATACTTGATTGACGCCCATCTTGCTTAGCCCTAACCATCCCCTCGGAATCGACAGCTTCGCAGTGCGGACCAAGCTAAACATGTCCGATATAAGAGAGGCATCCCATGGCTTGAACATACTGATACTAGGTGAGTGCCATGACGTCGTGTCGAATATGTGCTCAGTAGACTCCTACTTATATGTAGAGGGAGGAGGCGCGCGGGGCTTGTCTTCTCTCATGATCCTTGGCGAACTGGTGACTCGACTTCAGCGTAAGCTGGGATTGACAAGTCCGCCGGGCGTTCGAGAGCACTTTGACGTTGTAGCGGGTACAGGTACTGGAGCGTAAGTCGAGGCTGAGAGTCTGCGAGGGTTCTACTGACTCATCTCCTCACAAAGAGTGATTGCGTGTCTCGTCGGACGCTTGGGATTGCCTCTTAACCAAGCGATGGCTGAGTACACGAAGATAGCCGAGGTGTTCTCGGAACAGAAGATCGTTGGGACGACAACATACTCGATTACTAAACTGCAGAAGATACTCAAATCGATAGTCAAGGATGCCACAGGGGACGAGAACACTAGCATGTTGGATAAGGGCGCACAGGGCAACCAGTGCCGAACGTGAGTGCGTGCTGAGTCCGGTTGAGGATGCGGCTCACAGACTTGCATACAGTATGGTGTTTGCTATGTCCAAGCATAACATGAATGCAGGCATACCAGTTACCTTTCGCTCCTACCACGGCAAGGCGAACCAGACGCCGGACTGTCCCATCTGGCAAGTGCTGAGCGCGACCATGGCGCACCCTGGAATGTTCAAGCCCGTCGAGATCACTTCGGATCATCTACGTCAGCATTTTGTCGACGGGGGGCTCGGATTACCTTGCCTAAGCAAGGTCTCTAGCGGCCACAATGATACCCCCAAAATTACAAAAATTTATACTTATTTACTAGATAGCCTATCGTAGTATGACATCTTGCGCTATGATGTCATATCATACGTTTATCGCTACTTTGAGCTCCAATCGATGCCGGATCTGCATCTTCTAGACCTTCATGCCTGCTTAATCGACATTTGTAAGTGTCTATTAGTCATGGGTATTGCGTCTCCTCTACGCTGCGCTTCTTACCTACTCAAGAATAGCGACACCTCACGATTCAAGCAGTTCATAACTAGGTTGTCGTCATCTAGGAGAACTGATTTTATGGGGATTGCGGCATGCTCGTACAGATCTTTCTCTGTGGAGCTCGTTGCTTCGGGCCATTTAGTTATTAACCGTCTAGTTACCACGAAGTCTGTGGGCAGGATATGCCTTAAAGGTGCAGTGACTCGGACTAGGTGAGGACGTGCGCGCCGCGCACATGCTTGCTCACTGTATCTCCTAGACCGGGATGAGCAGGCGTGATGAATATTGTTGATAATTAAATACAAGGACGAATGTACGGTATGAGTGCGTCAAGAAAGACTACCGCCATTCAAGCAGAATAGATTGGGCGATTGGAGTGAAGCGACGGGGGCAAACCCGGCGCCAAGAGATAGAGGCGAACCGAGGTGATGCGAATCGAGACGAGCAGGGGCGAACCGAGGCGAACCAACGAGCTAGCGAACACAAAACGGGGCGTGAGCGTTCAGAAGACGTCCGCATGCGGGCGTTGGGCGCTAACCAGACGCGACTCTAGAACGGGCACAAATTAAACGTATATTGGGATCGGTGTGGCTAACTAAAATGAATATAAAAGCGAATCCCAGCATGCGTGTGGTGAGACGCGACAGCCGAGGATACCTGAGGGTACGGTCGCATGAAGGGAAATATAAGGGAAAATAATACAGGGAGAGAGTCGCAGGCGAACGTGGTCCGGCACGGCTGCGCCGCAAGCGCATACATTCAAGTTCATGGCCGTCACAATAGCGTTGAGAAGCGGTTGCTCAGCCTCGTGCTCTCCGCTTGTGTGCTACATCATAAATGCTGCGATAGAATAGATGATTATATAATATCGGTTTGATGTAGACTACAGAGTAGTACATGGGTTATATACCCGAATTACGGAGCTAGACATGAAAATACTCCGAAACGCGGGTACATGCGCTGGAATATCGGATAGGGCGTGATGTTACCCAATATGTTCTCATGGTATTTCGAAGCAATACACAACATCGTAATCGATCAGAAGCGAGCGTTTGAAGATACTTGAACACTGGTTTGATTGCAAGCATCATCCGCAAGCTCATAGAAATGATGTGTTTCCACATATGGGGTGATTTTGTCATCTGGCAAGGTATGTGCCGCAGGGCGGCGCTCGTGCATGCAACAACCCGACGGCGCATGTACTCGCAGAGGTCAAGTCGATTCTGCCCGGCCGACATGTGTCGAGCGTAGTGTGCATAGGCGCAGGACATCCAGATACGATCCAGTTGGCGGATAGGACGTTGTTCAAGAGGCTGCTGCCATCCGATGTGCTAGCCTTGACGAAGGGAATTGCGCTGGACGCCGAGAAAGTGGCAAACGAAATGGATGCACGGTTCAGATCCACGAGCGGTGTGTACTTCCGTTTCAGCGTCGACCAGGGAATACAGAACGTCAAGATCAGCGAGTGGGAGAAGCTGAGCCATGTGTCGGCGAATGCACAAGCATATATGCGTGGCGCACGAGTGAATAAAGCTATAGACGAGGCGGTCGTGGCGATCCAAGAGCGTTCGCTAGCGCTCGGAACTAGCCAGATAGGTATGCATACACTCGCGCGTTCATGCAGCATCATCATACTAACCCTTTGTTGGTTTCGAGATGGAGAGATTCAACCGAATACCACCGCTCATCCCACAACCTACAAGGCGTGTCCTGCTCCGAGTCTCGCATTCACAGGTCGTAAGGATGTTGTTGAGCGAATCGTATCGTGTATAGCCAAGGGAGGTACGCAGCGCCGCGTGTTTGTGTTACATGGACTAGGCGGGGCCGGAAAGACGCAACTGGCGCTCAAGGCAGCCGATGAGACAAGGCATATGTGGACAGACGTTGTCTTCGTCGACGCCACATCCAATGAGACCGCCACCGCAACACTTGCTGGATTCGCAAAGGAAAAGGGCATCGGAGAGACATGCGAGAGCGCACTGAGATGGCTTGGCAACCGGCGCGAAAGGTGGCTGATGATAATCGACAATGCCGACGACCCAGCAGTCGACATCAAGCGTTACTCTCCGGCAGGGCGTACCGGCAGCATCCTCATCACTACTCGGATATCTCAGTATGTAAGAATGGCATCTGGGGTCGATTCGATCTATGAGGTGGCTGGTATGAGACCGGACGAAGCGATGGAACTGCTACTCAGAACGGCGGTGATGAGCGAGGACGATATGTCCGAGGCGGACCGCGAAGCAGCCTCCGATCTATTCAGAGTGAGTGGAATACGATACGAGCAACGATGTAAAGTTAGGCTGATCACGCCGGTTCATAGAACTTCGGATATTTGGCACTCGCGATCATGCAGGCAGGCGCATATATCTGCTGCTCCAGACTCTTGATCTCTCAGTACCGCGACATGTTCGTCCAGCATCGGCAGGCGACTTTGGAGAAGTACAACGAGCTACTGGTCAAGACAGACGACTACCACAAAAGCGTATACACGACATGGCATATGAGCTACAGACTTTTGAGTACAAAAGCGCAGCAACTACTTCAGCTTTTGGCGTTTATGCATCGTGGCGACATAACCGAAGATATTTTTCGGCGTGCGGCCCAAAACATACCGACATACGAGCCTGTGATACCTGAAACGGAACACGAGACTCAAATCCGAAACTATGTGGCGAAGTGGCTGGAAGCGTACTTTGACCCGAGTGGCACATGGAATACCGGCAAATTCAGCACAACCATGACTGAACTACTGTCGTATTCGCTCATCAGCTATGACCGGGTGAACCGTGTGTACAGTTTGCATGTGCTTGTGCACGACTGGTCGAGCACTGTGATTGAGCATGCGATGGAGGTTGCAATCGAGCATACGGCGCTGCTTCTGGCGATTTCAATCGACTACGAGGACAATCTGGAGAGCCTAGCCTACAACCGGGCTATCGAAGTGCATGTGGGCAGAATCCTGGAACGGCGGACACAGCCAAGTCCGAATAACGCGGCCTATTTTGGAGAGTTGTACTATCGAGTTGGCAAATGGGACCAGAATGAGAAGATGGACGTGATCGTTGTCGAAGGCCGACAGCAGGCGCTGGGAGAGGAGCACACAGAAACTCTGACGAGCATGAACAACCTCGCATTTACCTACAGACAACAAGGGAGGTACCGAGATGCTGCAAAGCTACAGGAGCAAGTGATGCAGATCCGGAAGCGAGTATCAGGGCACGAGCACCGTTTTACGCTCATTGCCATGCAAAACCTTGCAAGCACATACTACGACCTTGGTCGATACACCGACGCACAGTCCCTCCAGCAGCACATCCTCGACACATCCACCCGATTCCATGGCCACGACCATCCCGACACACTCACCAGTATGCACTCGCTTGCACTCACGTACCAAGCCCAGGGTCGATACGACCAAGCAGAGGCACTGCTGCTCAAGGTCGTAGATGCCAGGAAGCGAGTGTCAGGCGACGAGCATCCCGACACCCTGACTTCGATGCACGTACTCGCATTTACATACTACCGTCAGGGTCGATACGATGAGGCAGAGTCGATGCAGGAGCATGTGGTGGAAGTGAGGAAACGCAGGCAAGGGGACGAGCATCCGAGTACGCTGAACACGATGGGCGACCTGGCAATGACGTACTTGGCCAAGGGTCGATATGGCGAGGCAGAGGAGCTGCAGATGAAGGTGCTGGAAGCGAAGAAGCGAGTGTACGGCGAAGGCCATCCGGAGACGTTGACCAGCATGCTTTGCCTTGGGTACACATACTATCGTCAAGGTCGATACGAGCAGGCGGAGGAGCTCCAAAAGCGAGTGGTAGATGAACGAGAGCATGCGCTCGGGGCTGGTCATCCACGCAGACTGCTGTCCATGCGTGATCTTCTCGACACATACCATGCCATGGGCGAAAGCCGACGCCGGGAGTACGACACGCTAGAGAGGCAGATAAATGGACTCGAGAGCAGGGCAGGCTGAAGGAATGGATACTCACCGGTATAGGTCTGTGTGGATGCCGGCGTAGTGTAGGCGAGGTGTGAAAGTCTGGCCGAATGGCGAGTGAGATCTGTTTTTTGGCTGTAGTTGAGCGTATCATGGTGTACCATCGTAGGAGGCAGAGAATATATTTATATGCTATCATAATCGTCTCTATGTCTGCGGTGTAAAAGTCAAATCGTCTAACAAGTAGCAGACAGAGGCTGCGAGTGCAAGTGACGGACGCGACGGGAGGTGAGGTTCAACTTCGGCAAATGGAGTCGATACGGTCTCTTGTCTTAGTCATCAGTCGGGTACAGCTTCGAGCACGAACAGAGATGATGCTGTGCTAGAGCAGTTCGATGAGCGATGGGCCGTTCCACCAGAATGCGAGGGATGCTGTTGACCTCCCAAAACGTATTTGCAATTGCTTACGTGATCGACGCGCTGGGCTGGGTGGGAGGCGTTGCGGTTGATCAATACCACACTGACGACGGCCTGGCTCGAGTCCTTGGTCCATCTCGGCGTCATTGGTGCGTCATCAGGCCCGTGGCATATGCGACGCGACTCACATGTTTGACAGGCGAATGCGTATGCACACCGGTTCCACTTGGTCCATTTCCTCGGGCTCACAGACGCGCAACTGGGGCTACACCTGGAACGATCGCTCCCTTTTGACATGTGGTCCGGACCGGCCAATATCGGGACTCGATATTACAGCATCTATGATAGCCTCGGTTTGCAAGTAATAACACTGTGTCCCGGCGAAATACATTCAGTGCGTTTTCCCTTGTTCGTGATCGGCGTGTCGTCGAGCATTGTGTAGGCACGATGACGCTCATCATACAATCGACTTGCCTCACTCGCCGACTGGCCATACCACCACTCCTCGATTCTCCACTCGTCTTCCCCTCGAGTCAACTCCATCGTCCAGACGAAACTTGTTCAAGAGATGGACGAAGTCCCGAATCCCCCCCCCCCGTTCTGTCACTACCTCAATTATTGATGTCGCTCGCGCTCGGTACCACCATGGCGACTGAAGCTCCCGGCCATGCTGGAACAGCAATTTGCAGCCAGCTTATGTCGAGCGTGCATCAAGCTTCAGAGTAAACAACCATCCAACACCGCGTTGGCTAGTACCCGTATGGAACGTGGTCCCACGAAGCTTGGTGAGGATCCCTTCGTGACATGCGTCCATTCACTCGGCTGACAACGAGATATCGCCTTTGTAACAGACTAGCGGTGGAAGCATGTCGTCCCTCGTTCCGTCTGCGCTCGTTCTCCATCGCGATCGGTTCCTCTCCATCAGCCAAAGCCAAGACGACCAGGGCGTCTGCCTGTTGATCTTCTAGATGCAACAGTACCTACACGGAGTTGCGACCCCCCACGATCTCGGACCATTACACCCTGCCGACTTTCATTCCGTACTCGGGCGAGATCGTCGGGTCCAACGGGTCTTCCCGTCACTCTACAATTTCTCGAGGCTCTACTCGGGTTCGGCTCGTCTAGTTCAACCCAATCTGACGATTAGCGGGGTCGAGTCGCATACGACTAGGGCGAATTTCTATTCCCATCTCGCTTCCGATTGTGATCGGATTGGAAGGCGCAAGTACTCTGTCTCGGGTTCGAGTTGCGTCAAGAATACAGCCTCGTCGACAGTTCAAGACCTAAAGACCTGTACGACATGTACCGTTTGGCGAGGTCTGGGGAGGAGTAGAGCTGAATGCAGAAGGGAGGGGATGCGGCAAACTACTTCGACATGCTCGAGGTGCGATCGGGACACAAATCGAGCGTTCCATGGCCACATTGGAGCTACGAACTGATCGAAGGATGGAAGAGGGCACAAAGAGTACAGGGCTCGGGGGCGGTGTACGGGTGGGATCATAGGCGGCAGCAAGCATGATATGCCGAGTGGCCGAATGAAGTGAGCACCGATTGCAGACGAAGGTCGGCTCAGATGCTCGAATAGTTGGTAAGTCTGACTTCGTTGGTCGCTGTATCTATTTTAACCATGTTCCGCATAGCCCTGGGTCCATTGCCTCCTGTTATTTTTTGTCCCTCCTAAGCTCATATTGCCTCTAGCGATGTTGTGCACGCAGAGGCCTTTGATGGTCATGATGCGATATCAGGCTGGTTTCAGAGAATTGCACTGGGAATGTGATTTCTAGTATGTGAGTTCGATGCAAATATATAAATACATCTCAGTGGTTATTTCGAAGAATTTTCAACAATAGCAAACGCGATTTCAAGTCGGGAGGAGAGCACTTTGGCGGGGCGTGAACATGAGATCAGAATCCGATGCGACTCAAGCCTTGATGGCAAAGACGACTCGACTGCGACTGATTAGAAGAGCTACTTCACAAGGAGCGCGTTGGATCTGGAAAGGCCCGCCCAAGTTGCCGATCAAACCTGAACCACGTGGCTTATGGCTGGCCCTGGCGGGTTAAGTTCGCTACGCCCGTCCTCGCCGATCACAACCATGAGGCTCGTGCTCGCAGATTCATCACCATTTCATGGCTACTATCTCACTCTCTCACTCAAAAGCTGCTCCCATTAGACCAGCTCAACACACAGAATACTCCTGAGGACCGCTCACAACATGCTGACTGAACCGCGTCTCCGACCTAATGAAACATGTCCCCGCCGTGGTCTCGACTTCATTCCCAGACCGGCACTCATTCTCGACGCTTGCACCATTTTATTCCACAGCAATCCCGTCTCTTTTGAACCCAGCTCACTCGTGCTCTACCCGTCGATATCTCGTACCATCAGCCTCACCAGATGGATGACGAGACGAACATTCCGAGTGCTCACGCTACGCGACCGAGTTTACAGGACCTCAGAGCGTTCTGGGTAGATATCATGCATAAACGGAGTGCGATGGTAGTCCCATATGTCTCAGGTTGGATCTTAGTACGTCCATCTGCGTGTTGTTTACTGTTTCTCTGACTGATCATGGAATTACATATTTAGACCCTACGCGCTATTTCCAGGCCCCAGGCGTCTCGCATGCGCATCAAAGTTGTGAGTAGCTACTCACAGGGGCCTCCACGCCGCTCTTTCCCTGTCGAGTTCGGAAACAACTCGACGAAAGTCTCTGAGAACGCCCGCCTCCCATTCGAACGCGATCTCCGTCTCAAATCTCTCAGATCTTACTCTTGATGATCCAAACGGTCTTGAGCCTGCACTGGTGGACCATAATTAGGAGCTGGGACTCGGATCCATATGCCCCCGGCTGTCAAGACAATCACAAACAAGAACACCCAAGCAAATGACGAGAGCCGAGTTGACTGCGCGCAATTCATAGAATGTCGCACCGTAAATGGTGGACTTCTGGTCTGCGATGTCAGAGGGCTCTCAGCAGAGATGGAAAGGAAAGAATCAACAAGTGCGAGGGAGAGTGACAGTGTGCATCGGTTTGAATATGGAGCCGAGTAGTCTACCACAACACCAAACATATATATTTAGCCTTGTTCCGACGTCAAACCGTCTGGTGAGTTTGCATGACTTTCGATTGTATAGGTTCGTTTCGATTGACATGGCGATTAGCCAATAAACGGTGTGGGGCGAGGGTCCGGATCTGCTCCGACGCGGAGGACCATACGCCATTTGGCGCAATCCAGGCCATTCACGACCCACGAATGGATTGAACCTCAATCCATCGGCGAATGTAAACGGACAAGACACCGTCAGATAAAGATGAGAATGTCGATATCCCGCTCCGCAAACGGCTATATCTATTTCCTTTGCGTTCGATGTGGGCGAGGGATCGAAGCACCAAATCGCTTTGGCTTTGCGTCTGCGTGCGAATGCCACGTGATGAAAGTGGCCGGTCGAAACGTGTGCTCGCGTTTGATGTGTATTGTGCCAGTGGGATCCTGCGCGACAGGAGTGATCGATCGAGTATGACCACACTGCTTTGATCGCGGTCGAGGGAGCGATGTCGTCGATCGCTGACAACTAATCGACCGTGTCCGGAGTCCGGCATATTCGACAGATCCTCTCCCACCACCACCATTCGACTTCCTCGTCCCACCCACTGTCCGCGCCCGTCCTGACGTCCCAATGCCTAGGAATTATTGCTCCCTACTATGACTCGTGATGTATGTCTCGTCGACACTTTATCCACATGGGCGAGCAGCAGAGGCAACGACGATAACACGACCACAATATACCCCGACGTCTTTGCCAGACTCCCTGAAGCCCAAGGTGGGATGGTCTTGGGTATGGGATCGATGCAAGGGACATTAGAAATCAGGTTCAATCTAGTACGTCGGTTCTTCGCGTCCGCAAAAGTTTCACAGACAGACCTAGCATGTTTCATTCAGCAGTTCTTTCGTTCCCACCCCGTTGATGTCGGGCTTCTTCTCCACTTCAATTCAGCACCTTACTTTGTCGCACCGACCAACAAATCCTGGGGTCAGTGGACGTATCTATTTTCCCGGGCTGATCACGCAGTCACACACGCAGGGGTCGTTGTTCGGTTTCTTGATTGTCGACGTCTCCCGCATACACAAAGTTTGGATCCCAAGCGTCAATACCTGCGTCTAGCGAACCCCGATGCTTCTCCTTGGCTGTCATCGGGTTGGAAAAACGCCTAACAAAAAACATCCTTCGATCGATACACTGACACGGCTAATGATTCCTGGCCAATATTTAGGATAATGAATATGACTCTGACCACACGTGCCGTAGGCCAAGTGGTGATCACGAGCAGGACTAAACAAGTTGGGCTTGGGAACCGGGTTGATTGCACCGGGTTAGGGGGATTTGTCAAGAAAGGGCTGTCGTGTTGGCTGGTGTTCTCTGAAAGCTTCAAATTCCAACGAGCATGGACTACGGAATTTCCTGATGCTGGGAAGTATGCGCGATCTCATTCTTGGATACCCAAGGACTGGCATAAACGCCAAGCAACCGCCAGTTTCAAATGAGTTGGGGTAGCGCGACAAGATTCGTGTTGGATTTCATCCGATAGTTATGGAGCTCGAGCCTCGGCGTCCTCTCTCCGGGACAGCTACCCCCTTCCACCAAACTGCTGAACTCTGTGGCCCTGCATCCACGTGCGACGACAATAATATCATCCCTCCTTGCTCGAAAGGCTTGCTCGTGCTTGATGTGTAATGGGTGGATCAGATATGGGATGCGTTTTGGAGCGAGGAGTCAGGTTCTCCGGCACATAATCAAGGTAGCCGAGTTAGACTCGACACACCCGCTGCACGGTTGTGACGCTCAAGATGCAAAGACCAAATTCGAAGGGCAGCTCCGTTTGTATGCGCCTGGATATCATCCATCTCATCGGCCTTTGGGCAAGCAGGAATCACCACTTGCTTACTGGCGGTCGCTCAAAAATACCAGCGACTCATTCATTATTTCGGTACGTGCTTATTTCTGTTATTTGTGGATTGTAGCTGCGATGTACTTATCGCATTGAGCAGATTGTCACGGAGAAGCTCTTTTCTGTTCTCCCAAATTCAATGTGTGACGAGAGAACTGGATCTCGAATCAGCTTCCTGGATTCAGACCTGCGATCTCGTACAGACATCAAGGCCATGACCGAACAAATAAAAATCACGCAATTGTACAATATGGTAGGTACTTCATCGCATGCGAAGCCCAATACGCCTGTTCATGTACTATATACAGTTGATAGATCGAAGGACGACCTAAACTCAAACCTCGAACGGCCGCACATTTCCGAGACCTACCAGAAAGTGCCAAACTGCCACTCCCAGGACCTGAAGTTAAAGCAACATATCACGAACTAATAGAACGTCCGGATAGCTGGCTTGACGAAGAGCCCAGCGAATTAGACCCCGATCTATGTGCCGGGTACGACATGGAACAGCTCACCGGCCAGTTGAATGCACTCCGCATTATTAACATGCAGTCCCCTGCCTTGGCAGACATATTATCGGCATGGCCGGTTGACTTGCCTATTCCTCAGGCTAGCATTCTTGCTGAATCAAGCACACAGTGCAAAGGGAAGCAGAAAAAGCGGGTTAGGAGTGCTGATGAGGTCGCATGGGACGAATAGTCGTTTACCGTTTTAACGTATTCTTGTTTAGCATCGATATAAACTACTATCTGTCAAAAATCCATAGTGATTTACATGTTTTGGTGATTTACTGTAAATTACATGTCAAGAACCTCGAAGGAGGTAAAGTAAGTCTCCGTACACTAGTGCCAATGAAACCCCGAGGAGAACGGAATAGAGACAGCGTAGGCACGAAGGACTCGTAAAGTACCAGAGCAATACGAGACAAACTGTAAACCATATGCGACTCAAATGATCATACTCCGTCACTAATTTGCACTAGCGGCCGAGAGTTGACATCAAGATACGAATGACTCGCACTAGCGCAGAAGGAGTAAACCAACCTGTGATAGCTGGATTATTGTGCCTACGAATGGGTTTGGGTTCTGCAGTTCCTATACCGGTGTAAGCACAAGCTGCAAGTCGCAAATGGAATAAACACTGGTTTGTATGGTGCTGTTTTGGAGTTACATAATCCCTCTGTCCGCGCATTGACGCCCGCCTGCGTCCACCCCTATCACCACGTCGCACTTGACAAGCAACAGGCGTACAGGGAGTCCAGGATGTCGGATAGGAGACAGGTATCTAAGGGTATCAACGTACTCATACTTGGTGAGCAACTAGCTATCGCGTCGGGTATATGCTCTAATCTCGCACAACGGCGAAGAGGGCGGCGGCGCGCGAGGCCTGTCATCGCTTATCATCCTCGACGAGCTCATGACGAGACTTGGGCACTCACTAAAGCTTGAAGCTCCGCCTATGGTGCAAGATCACTTTGACATCGTAGCTGGTACTGGGACAGGAGCGTGAGTTGGCGTTAATCGTGTTTGATAGTCACGTCGATCTCATATACACTGCGAAGAGTAATCGCTTGCATGGTTGGCCGCCTCGGCTTGTCCATCCAGCGAGCTATCGAGTGCTACGTGAAGCTTGCAGAGGTGTTCTCGGAGCGAAAGCGGATAGGGACGACCACCTACAAGACAACGAAACTGCAAGCAGTGCTTAAGGGAATGATACAAGCCGTAACGGGCGATGAAAACGCGCGTATTATGGATACAAAGGGCAGCGACAAGTGCCGAACGTGAGTATATGCTCAGCATAGAATGGCTCAGAGCATGGGTAAACCTGTTCGCAGTATGGTGTTTGCCATGTCGGCCCATAACATGAACGCCGGTCTCCCATGCATCTTTCGCTCTTATCAGGGCATCTCCAACCAGATGCCGGACAGCCCAATATGGCAGATACTGAGCGCAACGATGGCACATCCCGAGATGTTCAAGCCGGTCGACATAGGACCAGACTACCTTCGCCAGTCGTTCGTTGACGGCGGGTTTGGATGCAACAATCCCACGGCGCACGTACTTGCAGAAGTCAAAGCGATCATGCCGAGCCGAGATCTGTCAAGCGTCGTCTGTATCGGAAGTGGACATCCAAATACTATACAACTGCCGCAGCATGCTGTGACGAGTCGGTTCATTCCGACCCACATCCTTAGCTTGACCAAGAACATCGCACTGGATGCCGAGAAGGTTGCGCATGAGATGGAAGTGCGGTTCCAGTCAACGACGGGTGTGTACTTTCGTTTCAGTGTCGATCAAGGCATGCAGAGCGTGGAAGTGGGAGATTGGGAGAAGCTACAACAAGTAACAGCAAACGCACAAGCATATTTGCGTGGATTGAAAGTCAGCAAAAGCGTCAACGTTGCAGTGGCTTCCATCGAAGCACGAAAGGCGGCAGTAAACAATCGTAGGATAGGTACGTATATCACTAGTCAGACAGAGTGAGTTGTGTTAAAACAGCCTTACACTAGACGGCGTGATACAAACCAGTGCACCCGGTCAAACGACTGGATACAAAGCTTGCCCCGCTCCGTCCCCGGTGTTTACAGGTCGCCAAGACACGATTGACCGCATCATCGCATGTATCTCCAAAGGCGATGCTCAGCGCTGCATCTTTGTCTTGTATGGCCTAGGAGGGTCTGGAAAGACTCAACTCGCGCTAAAAACAGTCCAACAAACTAAAGGCATCTGGTCGGACGTAGTGTTTGTCGATGCAACAACTAACGAGACCGCTATCGCGGCGCTAGCTGGATTTTCAAAGGAGAAGAACGTCGGTGACTCGCACGAGAGTGCCCTCAGGTGGCTGGGTAACCGGCGCGAAAAGTGGCTGATGATCATAGACAACGCCGACGACCCCGATGTGGACATTCGACAATACATGCCCGGTAGCGATCATGGCAGTATCGTAGTCACTACGCGAATCAAGCAGTATGTTGGACTTTCGCAGGGACATGACTCGGCTCACCGGGTGTCTGAGATGGAGCCAGAAGAGGCTATGGAGGCACTTTTGAAAGCGGCCAAGACAACAGACACCGATATGTCGGTCAGCGAGCGTGAGGCAGCGAGCAGGCTGCTGAAGGTGAGTCGAGATTTCGGGAAGACAACTCGGGGATATCGTGATTACCATTCGTATATAGGACTTAGGGTACCTCGCGCTTGCGATCATCCAAGCAGGCGCATATATATTCAGCTCTGGCTGTTCGTTCACGCAGTATTGGGATATGTTCACCCGCCATCATCAGAACACGCTCGAAAGTTCTAGCCAACTACCAATCAAGATGGATGAATATCAGAAGAGCGTATACACGACTTGGCACATGAGCTACGAGCTGCTTGGCATAGACGCGAAACGACTGCTGCATCTGATGGCGTTCATGCACCACACTGATATAGTTGAGGATATCTTTAGGCGCTGTGCTATTCGACTCGGAACATATGAGCCTGAGATACCGGCGACCGAGAGCGAAAAGAAGATAAGCGCCTATGTTGCAGAATGTCTAGCACCGTACCTCGACAAGACTGGTGCTTGGGACTCACACGCATTCCTCAACAAGATGACCGCCATAGCGTCATATTCACTCATCAACTATGACAAGGTCAATAGGGCGTACACCTTGCACATCCTGGTACATGACTGGGCGAGTACTGTCGTCAGCCATCCGATAGACATGGCAGTTGAACATACCGCATTTTTGCTCGCTGTGTCGATTGACGATGAGGATACCATGGAGAGTCTGAACTACAAGCGAGTCGTGGAGACGCATGTGAGCAGACTGTTGCAGCGGCAAGAAAGTGCCAGTGCGAACAACGCGCCTCGGTTTGCGGAGGTGTACAACCAAAGTGGAAAATGGAGGCAGAAGGAGAAACTCGACCGCAGATGCTTATCTGCGCGGCAGGAAGCGCTCGGGCGAGAGCACGATGCTACTCTAACTAGTATCTACGAACTAGCATATACGTATCAGCAGCAGGGCAAATACCAGGAGGCCGTGGGGCTACAAGAGGAACTAGTGGAGATCCGCAAAAAAGTATCAGGAGCCGAATTCCGTGACACTCTCCTAGCTATGCGAGATCTCGCAAGCACATACCACTACCTTGGTCGATACACCCACGCACAGTCCCTCCACCAGCACATCCTCCACACATCCAACCGAGTTCATGGCCACGACCATCCCGACACACTCCTCAGTATGTACTCGCTTGCAGTCACGTACCAAGCCCAGGGTCGATACGACCAAGCAGAGGCACTGCTACTCAAGGTCGTAGATACCAGGAAGCGAGTGTCAGGCGATGAGCATCCCGAGACCCTGAGTTCGATGCACGCACTCGGATATACATACTACGCTCAGGGTCGATACGATGAGGCAGAGTCGATGCAGGAGCATGTGGTGGAAGTGTTGAAACGCAGGCAAGGGGAAGAGCATCCTGATACACTGAACACGATGGGCGACCTGGCAATGACGTACTGGGCCAAGGGTCGATATGGGGAGGCAGTGGAGCTGGGGGTGAAGGTGCTGGATGCGAAGAAGCAAGTGTACGGGGAAGGCCATCCGCACACGTTGACCACCATGCTCAGCCTTGCCGGGACATACTATAGCCAAGGTCGATACGACCAGGCGGAGGAGCTCCAAAAGCGAGTGGTAGAAGAACAGGAGCATGCGCTCGGGGCTGGTCATCCACACAGACTGCTGTCCATGCGTCATCTTCTCGCCACATACCACGCCATGGGCGACAGCCGACGCCGGGAGTACGATACTCTAGAGCGGCAGATAAAGGAACTCGAGAGCAGGGCAGGCTGAAGGAATGGATACTCACCAGTATAGGTCCGTGTGGATGCCGGCGTAGTGTAGGCGAGGAGGTGTGAAAGCCTGGCAGAGTGGCGAGTAAGATCTGTTTTTTGGCTGTAGTTGAGCGTATCATGGTGTACCATCGTAGGAGACGGAGAATCGATTTATATGCTATCAGAAACACCTCTATGTCTGCGGTGTAAAAGTTAAATCGTCTAAACAAGTAGCAGGCAGAGGCTGCGAGTGCAAGTGACGGACGCGACGGGAGGTGAGGTTAGACTTTGGAAAACGGAGTCGATACGCTATATTGACTTACTAATGAGTCAGATATAGCTTCGAGCAAGAGCAGAGCTGACGCTGTATCAGAACAGTTCAATGAGCGCTGGGCCATTCGAGTAGAATTCAAGGGAAGAGGCGTGCTGTTTACCACCCAAAATGAATTTGCAATTGCTGACGTGATCGACCCACTTGCGTGGGTTGGACGCGTTGTGGTTGGTCAACGCCGTACTGACTACGTCCTCGCTAAAGTCCTTGGTTCACCTTGACATGATTGGTGCATCGGAAGACAAACTACATAATCAACGCGACCCACGTGTCTTATAGGAGCCTGACCATGTCCAACGCTTTCACTTGGTCCATCTGCTCGGGCTCGAACATAACTGTGACCGATGAGACGATCATTGTCGTCCCTCAGAAGGTTACTCCGCTTTGACGCGCGAGGGTGCCCGGTAGCCATCAAGCCTCGACTATACAGTATCTGCTGCTGCCTCGGTCTGTGAGTGATGACGGCATGCCCGAGCGAAATATGTATGGTGCGTCTTTTGGTCGTGATCGGTGTTCGGCTCAGCCTCAGGTTTCTACAGGCACAACGACACTCGTCGTGCAGTCGACTTTCATCACCCATGTACTGTGTGGTGCAATACCGCCGACTCATTCCTGACGCTCCCCTCGCGTGATCCTCGAGCCAACTTCACCGCCTGGAGAGAAGTGGCGCGAGAACCCCACATAGTTCCTATCCCCACCCGTTTTGCCCACTGTCACGCTTCTCGACATCGTCGCTCTTGGTGTCGCCAATCCCATAGAAGATCTCGACCCCCTCACCTATCAAGATGAGCAACTCGTGCCGTATCTCTACTGAGTGTCAAGCGGCAGAGTAAACGGCCACCTGTCGCGTCAGCCAGGGCTCATATGGAACACAGTCAGAGCAAACTAGGTGAGTGGACTCTTCGTTTTCCTGTCCCTTAGTGGTACCCGTTTTTTCTCCTGGCTAACGATCACCTATCATTTTGGTAGCAGACAAGTGCAAAACCGCGCCGTATCTCGTTCTGTCTGCGTGCAACCCGGTCACTGTCATTCGATCCTCTGCGTCCCCTGGCCCGTCACCTCGATGCAACATCCTGTAGACATACTCTCGGGCCTCGGAGAGTCCAGACCACACATTTCATCCTGTCGACTTCCATGTTACACCCCGTCAAGGCCATCACGTCCCACGAGTTTCCCCATCGCCCTACGTTTACGCAAAAACAAGTCGCAATGTCGCTCGAGGCTCTATCCGACTCGGCTCGTCTTGTTTGACCAGGTCTGATGGTTGTCGACGGGGGTGGAGTCGGACATGACTGGGGTTGACGGCCATCTCTTCCCATCGCACCCACCTCTCCTCGGACCGAAAGACACAACCTGCCCGTCTAGGGTCCAACTTGCGCAAAGAATGCAGCTTCGTCATCAGCTCAAAGCTTGTTCGTCATGTCCCGTGTCGCGAGGTTTGTGGAGGAGTGAAACCGGATACGATGAAGATCGAGTATGGGGAAGCGGCCTCAACATGGTCAAGATGTGATCGGGAGGCAAACACACCGATCGATCGGGCACATCAAAGGCGCGAAAAATCGATTGGCGCATGGAAGATGGCGAACGAGTGGGGGCTTAGTGAAGGTGCGCGGGCCGAGATACAAGCAGCAACAACTCGCGACCAGTCGAGCGGTCGGACAAATGCTGGTAGTGCGCGACGCTAGGCTCAAGATGAAAACTGGAATATCCGGCAAGTCTAGTTGTTCGGCACGTCTAGTGTGTTGTTGTATCTCATTTCACCCAGTGATCGTCCAATAGGCTTCAATCCCGCATTTGATATTCACCTGATTGCCCTCGTGGATAGTCAGGGTGCGTGCTGTGACTGGCGGCTTGTTGAGGGAACTGCTCATCAGCTGCCGCCAGCACGAGAGTGCTCGGGTCATCTCTCGGTTGGTTTTGTTGCGTGCGGCCAGAAAAATCGTGCTGAATACAGCTGATCTCGTACGTTGGCATAAGCTCGTTGGTCATCGGAATTCGCTAGTTGGACGGAGAATCTCCCAAGCTGGGTACGCTGTCATCCCCAAAATGCGAGACCGATTGTGAACTCTCTCGTTCGAATAAATGTTTCCCATTATACTGTAATGGGTCTCCGGATAGCCCGTGCTGTCTGCGCGAATTTTCGTGCGTTCGCGTCTGGTTTGGGTAAATGCAGCGTCAAGCCGGTGAGCACAGGACCCCATCCACTCGATGTTACTTGTTTGACTTTTCCTTCTAGCCACAGGTCCTTCGAAGATGGTCTCAGTCCTCCGACCGTTTCCCCCAAGTTGACTGCGGGACTCGTGATGCAATGTCGGCGCGCAGAATAGGCTAGGAGCTATTTGTTTGTGAGTTGCGTAAGAGTTGACTCTGTGGACAGTGCTAACTGTACGGATGTACAATTCGCGTAGCATGAGACGTTCTCAGGTCGAGAAAGTGTTGGCTGGTATGCCAGGCCAGATAAGGACAGGGACAAACCAAGATATATCTTGGTACGGCTGCGGCTTTTAGGGGAGTAACATGCTCGACGGCAGGTATACAGTTTGCACCAGACACGGGATGAGAAGCTGCTTGGTCCTTCTACTATATGTTTCTTTTAGGTGGCCACTAGGAGAATGATATAGATATCGAAAGCGGTAGAGAACTCTACGTTTATGTTTGGAGGTGCTCTGTGCATCGTGTTCATAGAACCGACGGTCCATCTTTTATGCTCGCAGCCCACAGTGTATATCAGTGTATACTAGGTTGATTATGGATGACAATGAGATCGCCTTCACACAACGTGATTCGTAAAGCACGAATACGGTTCATCAAGCGAACCAACTGTCGCACCAGTGTCATGTGCGTTGCCTGTCTAGATTGAACAACACAAACCGGGACACACGGGTATTCTTTTGCGACAAGAAATGTCCAGTACCAAGTTCGAGAACAGGGCGAGATGTATAAGGCAGTTATTTCAGCGCTGTATGAAGTAGGCCGAGTAGTGCTGGCGGGATGGACTGGTCAGTGGTGAGTGGGCGCGGCTTGTTTTTGTATGTGGGTGCTCCTTGGCCGATGGTATCCGAAGTCCGCGTGGTCTGGCCGAGAATGACCGCCGCCCCGAACACAACCACGACTGGTCCCTGTCCTTGCAGCCCTATTGCCCAGTGCGTCATCGTCTTCGAAACACCGGACAATCGAGCACACAACATATTATGCGACCTCCCTCGACCTCCCTTGGACTGACCTTGGTTCCCGGCTCGACCAGCCATGTCCCAACCGCGGTTCCGTCCCAAGGACGTTGGTCTCCGCCATGACTCGCAAACTGGCTTCACGACCGCCAAACATGAACGGCTCGCGCTCCGATACCCCGACCTCCATCCGCTTCGGGCCCACCACGGAGACATAACGCTTCGAGACCGTGCCTTGTCCCGTCAGAGAGAGAAAGGTTGGCACTCTTGGCACTCTCCGGCTGGGCATCTGTAGATGGTTGTTGGTTATTCGAGGGTACGGCGGACGCTCATACTGGGCACGTACCTACTCGGTATGTTTAGCCAAGAACTCCTGCTGGCCGTTCAGCTGACTCCACAACCACCCAAACAGCAGTCGGCGTCTCGTTTCCAAACTCTAAAAGGTTTAAACGTCAGCAATCCAACCGCATTCCTTGTCTCCGTCACCCAAACGGAGCGCGACTCAGATATCATAGCCCTTATTATGTTCGGCAAAGGTCCCATTGATATCTCCTACGTTTACGTAGATGACAGCTCATGGCCTGTTGATAAACGACTTTCCGACCGCTCCTCGACGAGAAAAACGAATGTCGGCGAAGATCGAATCACCTCGGGACCTGGACGAGAGACCCACTTGGCTTTGCCTGTTTGTGGGGTCGGAGCCGAGGCCGTCAACAACGAACCAGAGTATCCGAGTGGACGGCAGGAGCCAAGCTGGCCGCACTCGAATCGTGGAAGCGTCTGATGGAGGCACTTTCGGTCTTGAGTGTGCTATTGAAACCAGGCGGTGACGATGTTGGAACGCGTGCGGATGGAACACGGGTGGTAATTGAAGAAACGGATGACTATGCTGCAGTTTGGCGGCAAGGTTGGTTTGAGCAGTTTGCTCGGAGAGCCGAGTCGGGTCGTTTTACGTCGTCGTTTGGAGAACGACAAGCTAGGTATGTTTGCCCAAATATCCAGGATGCGTTATTTGATGAATTCAGGCCAGGCAATTAACGCGGAGGCTGAGAGTAAGAGGTTTCCGGAATGAGACAATAGCCAGCTCGTCGGTGCGCCTCGCGCATAGACCACTCGCACATCGCCTGGAAGTTCAGCGATCACCAAACCGGGGTGAGTGGGGATATAATAGGCTGGTCGCAAGTAGTCCCCCGAGTCGGAGGCCAACGGACATGATCCAACCATAACCAGGCAACCTACGGTGAGTGCCGTTCTTGTTTGTATTTCGCTAGACTGAAAGCGAGCTAAACTGTAGAGTATTCGGGCTTATTCACGACCTCAGCATGTTGCCGAAGATGAGCTGGAGAGTTACGAGGTGCGAGTCACTTCAGCGTGTTTAACTTATGCTTACTACTCTGCCGTCCAGTTTATAGAGCCCCAAGGAATTCAATGAGGCAAATGTCGACTATTGATCGCTGGAGCCATCTCAGTATGCGGATCACGCACCCGAGAGACCCCTCGTGCCAAACAAAAGCGTAGTGAATTGATGGGCAGAGATCCAGGAGGAGGGGCGTGGGACAATACAGGGAGTCGGGTTCGACAAAGACCACTTCAGGGGACTGGAGGTTCGAGAGACTTGGACTGGTGTCATGTGTGGCTGGAGCACGCCACTTGTTCACCCAGATTCACATCCTGTCGTTATACAAGGTCAGCGTTGATTGGAGTGTTTGCAATTGTAACACACATCACCTTGCTCCAAGGTCACACCCCCCGAGAATTCACACATGTTTCATCCCCGTTATGGTCGTGCTCGCTTAGTTCCTTTGTTCTTCGGCGCTTCGGCTTAGAAAGCCAATTGAAGGCCTGGGCCGGCCGATATCGGAAGCTCACGTGAGTTCATTCGCTTTGCTTCAAACACATAAGTCCTATGTAGCTGACGGCCGTCAGAGCTTCGGCATATTTGAGTCTTGTCTAGTAGACGTCGGGTATAGCGCGTGGCGGAGGCTACTTGCCCCATCTCGTACCGAAAGCGTGCTAGGTGCCCGAGTTTCCCCGAGCCTTCAATTAAGATTCCAGTTTTTGTGCTAATACATGCGTATACGAAGTAACAATACATGTAACATATCTCTACCAGCGTCGATTTATATGGTCGCCCTCCCCTCCAGCTGATCCTTGTTCGGCGAGTGCTGGGAATAGAAATTCTCAATAGCCCTCCCTTAGCATGTATGCCGTGGAAGAATAAAGTGCGTCATAAATTGAAGCTAAATGGAACTGGCACAAGATATCGAGCAGATGTAACACTGATGTATCTAAAGCTAGAAAGTGAAAGTATTTATACATGAGCAATGGAATCAGCGAATCGGCAGGATCATGCAAGCGCAAGCAAATGGATCTTCACCAGCGAGCCCCTGATTTTGGTCAGTTCTAGTTTGTTCTAATCCCCCAGTATGCGCTGCTTTCCTGGGGTTCCTTAGTCCAACTATCTAGTATGTATAACCGTATATGTTCGGATCCTCTACCAATACACCGCATTGCGGCTAAGTTAAAACTCTCTTGTCGAAATATTGAAGGGGTCGTAAATATTCTTTTCCACAATCCCGCGAGAGTGCACACAGATATTGAACATGTTTAGGAGTCAACTAGGCCCTGGTAGGATAGCGGTATCAACCAGAACCTTTTTTATAGTTAGTCCTTTGGATCGATGATCTGTAAATTCACACGTCGATGTGACGGGTAATTGTCGTAGATTGGCTTGAATCGCACCCTTCGGATGAGATATATTGAGCTGCCGTTCGACAGGAAAACAGGAAAGATTGAAATCGCTATATGTTAGAGTTGGCCGATTGGGGGTGACTTTTGTTCGGTCCAACCCTACAAGAACACACTCGGGCGGGTAATTTGGATAGTTTTATTCCTCGATCTCAGTCTGTTTGATCATGGTCATCTCGCCGGTCCAAAATAACGTCAATAACGACGCCGCGCGAACCGTTTACCGTGTCAAGCTCGGTCTCTACTCCGACGGCAACTATTACATTCATCCCGATTTGAGATTCAAGCGTTCGGGTCAACGATACACACTGCCGTAAGGGCAAACCATTTGGACTCGATTACTCTTGTATCGCATGTATCTTTGTCTCTTATCCACTTAGCTACTATTATCTGTCTTGCTCCTTTGTACGTTTCATCATATTGTCATGTATCGCATGTATGCGCTATGTTCTGTATTCGAATATCATCCAGTTTCGCTACTACCACTGCCCACTTCAAACACAAACCCACGGGGAACGTGCTCATTTGGCACAGAAATAAACATACCACAGCATTATTCATGGCGGATGCTGTAGGAAACATGCTGCAAGTTACCAGCTAGCGCCAGTTGGCCGGCTCTTCCAACTTTGTTGATATTAGAAGGCCAATTAACCAATCGCGCCAAGAGCAAGGTGCCCTGCCCACGCCAGTGGGCGTTTCTAGTTCTGGAATAAAGCAGTCTCGCGATACATACATGGACCAGAATGAAGCATGAGTATAGGGTTAGCCTCGAGCGCCGGACGATGGACGCATATACAGGCCTTTTGCGACCAAGATCGCCACTCAAGCTAAGCCACACAGCAGCACTGCCTCTTACGTAACGAATTGACGCCTACCTGGTTAGCCCTGCTATCTGTCAACGCCAACCACGTCAACGATGTCAGACAGAAGAGACGTAGCCCGTGCTTTGAACATACTGATTCTGGGTATGTGAGACGTTCTCCTCTTGGGTTATATGCTGATCATTTGTCCAAAAACCAAAAGAGGGAGGCGGCGCTCGAGGGTTGTCCTCGCTCATCATCCTGGATGAGCTCGTGACTAGACTACAGCGCAAGTCGGGATCGAATAGTCCAGCGAGTGTGCGAGACCATTTCGATATCGTAGCTGGCACTGGAACTGGAGCGTGAGTTGGGGTTCGTTGCGTATGAATTGAGCGCTGACAGGTAGTGCAACATGAAGTGTCATCGCATGTATGGTCGGACGTCTCGGTATATCTGTAGGGCAAGCCATAGACTACTATGTGAATCTGGCAGAGGTGTTCTCGGAACAGAAGTGGATGGGTAGTACGAGGTACAAAACCACGAAGCTTCAGAACGCATTCAAGAAAATTGTAAAGGACATAACTGGAGACGAGAACACTCGCCTGATGGATACAAGTGCAGGCGGAGAAGCCTGCAAAACGTAAGCACAAGCTAAGCGTCTTCCAGAACTTGGCTTATTTCCTGCCTATAGTATGGTGTTCGCAATGTCAGCGGATAACATGAACGGTCGTGTCCCGTGCATCTTCAGGTCTTACCAGGGTTCTGCCAACCAGATGCCCGACTGTCCTATCTGGCAGGTGCTGAGCGCGACCATGGCTCATCCTGAGATGTTCAAGCCCATCGGCATCGGACCGGCTAATCTGCAGCAATTGTTTGTCGACGGCGGACTGGGCTGCAATAATCCCACGAAACACGTGCTCGCAGAAGTGAAAGAAACAGTGCCCGACTGCCAGGTATCAACAGTAGTGAGCATAGGCACCGGTCACCCGGACACTATTCGGCTGTCGAAAAGGTCATGGATCATGGGATTTGTGCCGACCGATATCCTGGATCTAACGAAACGCATGGCTTTCGATGCTGAACAAGTAGCCGAGGAGATGGACTCACGGTTCCGGCGGATGAAAGGGGTGTACTTTCGGTTCAACGTTGCTCAAGGAGTACAAACGGTCAGACTGAGCGAGTGGGAGAAGCTGAGGCAAGTGGCAGCCGACACACAAGCATATATGCACGGGGCAGGAGCGGGAAATAGCATCAGCGAAGCGGTGAAGGCAATCCAAGAGAGAGAACCCGCGATCGAGGGCCGCCGAATAAGTACGCATGTGCTTCACTAGTGAGCTCTATCACTGATCGAGGTGTGATTCCCCATAGATGGCGAGCTACAACCCGCAGTACCGGTCCAGCAAACGTCAGGATACATAGCTTGTCCTCCTCCGACAGCAGTCTTCACTGGCCGCCAGAATATCATCGACCAGATCATCGAGTGCGTCTTCAAAGGCGATACCCAGCGTTGCGTTTTCGTTCTGTACGGACTTGGAGGCGCAGGCAAGACCCAGCTTGCGCTCAAGGCGGTTGAGCAGTCGCACGACCTATGGACAGACGTTGTTTTCGTCGACGCCACCTCCACTACAACCGCCGAGAACGCGCTTGCGCAGTTTGCGAGGGGAAAGTCGATCGGAGACTCTCACCAAAACGCAATCCAGTGGCTGGGAAGTCACCGCCAGCGGTGGCTGATGGTCATTGATAACGCGGATGACCCATCAGTCGAGCTCGGCAACTTCTTGCCACACGGTAGCCACGGCAGCGTCATCATCACCACTCGCATACCAGAACTAGCCATGCTCGGACGGGGAAATAGACCGGGCTGTAGGATAGGAAGCATGGAAGAGAAAGATGCGCTAGAGCTGTTGACCAAGACCTCGGGAATGGACAATACCGGTTTACCCATAGCTGAGCAAGACGCAGCTACAGACCTGCTACAGGTGAGTGGCTTTTACGGACTGTGCGTCTGTGATTATACTCACCGAACTGGGACGCTAGAGTTTTGGGTATCTGGCGCTTGCCGTTGTGCAGGCTGGCGCATACATTCGATGCTCGCAGTGTACAATCGGTCGATATCGCGATATGTTCCATAAGCACCATCAGGCTACTCTCGAAAAGCACGTGCCTGTACTAATGACAATCGACAACTACCAGAAGACGGTATATACAACATGGCATATGAGCTATGTACTTCTGGGAGTCAACGCTCAGCGACTGCTACATCTGATGGCATTCATGCATCATACTAACATATCCGAGGATATCTTTCGCCGCGCAGCTACTGGTGTACGGTCGTATGAACCAGAGTTCCCTCTGACCGAGTATGAAACGGGAATACGAGCACATGTGGCCCTATGTCTACAGCCATACTTGGATCCTTCCGGAAACTGGCACTCGGATGCATTCCTAGATACTATGAAGCAGTTACTTTCATACTCGCTCGTTAGTTATGATCGGCAAAACGATGTATACGAACTACACGTGCTTGTACAAGACTGGGCGGGCACAGTGACTGAGCGTCCAGTAGCTGTTGCTATAGAAGATACAGCGCAGCTTCTTGCTTGGACGATCGACTATGATGACACGATAGAGAGTCTTGAGTACAAACGAAAAGTCGAGGTGCATGTGAGCAGACTACTGGAGCGGCAGGAAAGCCCTCTCGCAAACAATGCGTGTCGGTTCGGAGAGGTATACTGGCGTACCGGGAAATGGAATATAAAGGAAAAGCTGGACGTGACAGCGCTGGAAGCGGCCCAAAATATGCTAGGGGAAAGTCACAATGTGACATTGGTCAGGATGAGTCATCTCGCATTCACCTACCGGCACAAAGGGAGATATAACGAGTCAGCCGCACTAGAGGAGCAACTTGTAGAAACGCGGAAGCGAGTTTCGGGGAACGAACACCGTGAGACGCTCACAGCCATGCGAAACCTTGCAACCACATACTACTACCTTGGTCGATACACCGACGCACAGTCCCTCCACCAGCACATCCTCGACACATCAACCCGAGTCCATGGCCATGACCATCCCCACACACTCCTCAGTATGCACTCGCTTGCAGTCACGTACCAAGCCCAGGGTCGATACGACCAAGCAGAGGCACTGCTGCTCAAGGTCGTAGATGCCAGGAAGCGAGTGTCAGGCGACGAGCATCCCGAGACCCTGACTTCGATGCACGCACTCGCATCTACATACTACCGTCAGGGTCGTTACGATGAGGCAGAGTCGATGCAGGAGCATGTGATGGAAGTGTTGAAACGCAGGCAAGGAGACGAGCACCCGAACACGCTGAACACGATGGGCGCCCTGGCACTGACGCACTTGGCCAAGGGTCGATATGGCGAGGCAGAGGAGCTGGGGGTGAAGGTGCTGGATGCGAAGAAGCGGGTGTACGGCGAAGGACATCCGGAGACGTTGACCAGTATGCTCAACCTTGCATTCACATACTATCGTCAAGGTCGATACCACCAGGCGGAGGAGCTCCAAAAGCGAGTGGTACAAGAACAAGAGCATGCGCTCGGGGCTGGTCATCCACGCAGGCTGCTGTCCATGGGTCATCTTCTTGACACATACAATGCCATGGGCGAAAGCCGACGCCGGGAGTACGACACTCTAGAACGGGTGATAAAAGAACTCGAGAGTAGGGCAGGTTGAAATAATGGATACTCAAAAGTATAGCTCGGTGTGGATGCTGGCGTAGTGTAGGTGATGAGGTGTGAAAGTCTGGCCGAACGGCGAGTGAGATATGTTTTTTGGCTGTAGTCGAGCGTATCATGGTGTACCATAGTTGGAGACAGAGAATCGATTTATATGCTATCAAAACCAAGTCTATGTCTGCGGTGTAAAAGTCAAATTGTCTAAACAAGTAGCAGACAGAGGCTGCGAGTGCAAGTTACGGACGCGGCGGGAGGTGAGGTTAGACTTTGGCAAATGGAGTCGATGCGCTCTCCTAGCTTAGTGATGAGTCGAGTATTGCTTCGAACAAGAGCAGAGCTGACGCTGTGCCAGAACAATTCGATGAGCGATGGGCCTTCCTGCCAGAATGCGAGGGGCGAGGGGCGAGGCGCGCTGTTTACTCTCCCAAAACTGATTTGCAATTGCTGACGTCATCGACCCACTTATCTAGGTGGGACGCGTTGCGGTTGATCGACGCCATACTGACCACGACCTGGCTCGAGTGCTTGGCCTACCTCAGCATTATTGGTGCGTCATCAGGCCCGTGGCATATTCGACGCGACTCACATGCCTGATAGGCGAATACGTATGCACAACGGTTCCACTTGGTCCGTTTCCTCGGGCTCACATACGCGACTGGGGCTATACTTGGAACGATCGTTCTCATTCAACACGCGGTGCGGTGCAGTCAGTATCAGAACTCGATCTTGCAGCATCCATGGTCGCCCTGGTTTGCGAGTGATAACACCGTGTCCTGGCGGAATACGCTCAGTGCGTTTCCCTTGTTCGTGATAGGCGTGTCGTTGAGCTTTGTGTAGGCACGACGATGTTCATACAATCGGCTTGCCTCACTCCCCGACTGAACGTACCGCCGCTCCTCGATCCTCCTCTCGTCCTCCCCTCGAGCCAACCCCATCGCCCAGACAAAAGTTGTTCAAGAGATCGACAGAACCCCGAGTCCCCCCCGTTCTGTCACTACCTCAATTATCGATGTCGCTCGCGCTCGGTACCACCATGGCAACTGAAGCTCTCTGCCTTGCAGGAATATGAGCAATTCGCAACCAGCTTATTTCGAGCGAGCGTCAAGCTCCAGAGTAGACGGCCACCCAACACCGCGTTGGCCAGTACCCGTATGGGACGTGGTTCCACGGCGCTTGGTGAGTATCTCTCAGTGACTTGTGTTCAGTTCACTCGGCTGACAATGAGATATCGCCTTTGTACCAGACTAGCGGTGCAAGCTTGTCGTCCCTCGTCCCGTCTGCGCTCGTTCTCCTCGCTATCGGCCCTCTCCATCAGCCAAAGCCAAGTCAACCAGGGCGTCTCCCTGTGGACCTTCCAGACGTAACGATGTCTACACGTAGTTTCGACCCCCCCCCCCGATCTTGGACAGTTGCACCCTGTCGACTTTCATTCCGTACTCGGGCGAGATCGTTGCGTCCAACCGGTCTCCCCATTGCTCCATGTTCGCTCGAGGCTCTACCTGGATTCGGCTCGTCTCGTTCAACCCAATCTGACGAGTAACGGGGTCGAGTCGCATACGGCTAGGGTGACCTCCTGTCCCCATCTCGCTCCCGATTGTGCTCGGATTGGAAGGCACAAGTACTCTGTCTCGGGTTCGAGTTGCGTCAAGAATACAGCCTCGTCGACATCTCAAGACCTAAAGACCTGTACGACATGTACCGTTTGGCGAGGTCTGGGGAGTAGTAGAGCTGAATCCAGAGGGGAGGGGATGCGGCAAACTACTTCGACATGCTCGAGTTGCGATCGGGACGCAAATCGAGTGTTCCATGGCCACGTCGGAGCTACGAACTGATCGAAGGATGGAAGAGGGCACAAAGAGTACAGGACTCAGGGGCAGTGTACGGGTGGGATCATAGGTGGCAGCAAGTCATGATATGCCGAGTGGCCGAATGAAGTGAACACCGATTGCAGACGAAGCTCGGCTCAGATGCTCGAATAGTTGGTAAGTCTGACTTTGTTGGTCGGTGTATCTGTTTTAACCATGTTCTGCATAGCCCTGGGTCCTTCGCCTCCTGTTGTTTTTTGTCCCTCCTAAGCTCATACTGCCTCTAGCGATGCTGTGCACGCAGAGTCCTTTGATGCTCATGATGCGATATTAGGCTAGTTTCAGAGTATGGCACTGGGAATGTGATTTTTAGTATGTGAGTTCGATGCAGATATATAAATACATCTCAGTGGTTATTTTGAATAAATTTCAACAATAGCAAACGCGATTTCAAGTCGGGAGGAGAGCACTTTGGCGGGACGTGAACATGAGATCAGGATCCGGTGCGACTCAAGTACTGATGGCAAAGACGACTCGACTGCGACTGTGTAGAAGAGCTACTTCACGAGGAGCTCGTTGGATCAGGAAAGGCCCGCCCAAGTTGTCGATCAAACCTAAAACCACGTGGCTTATGTCTGGCCCTGGCGGGTTTAGTTCGCTACGCCCGTCCTCGCCGATCACAACCATGAGGCTCGTGCTCGCAGATTCATCACCATTTTATAGCTACTATCTCTCTCTCTATCTCAAAAGCCGCTCCCATTAGACTGGCTCAACACACGAATACTCCTGAGGACCGCTCACAACATTCTGACTGAACCGCGCCTCCGGTCCAATAAAACTTGTCCCCGCCGTGGTCTCGACTTCATTCCCAGACTGGCACTCATTCTCGACGCTTGCACCATTTCATCCCACAACAATTCCGTCTCTTTTGAACCCAGCTCACTCGTGCTGTAACCGTCGATATCTCGTACAATCGGCCTCACCGGATGGACGACGTGACGAAGATTCTGAGTGCTCATGCTACGCGGCCGAGTTTACAGAGCCTTAAAGCGATCCAGGTAGAGAACCATGCATAGCCGAAGTGTGGTGGTAGGCCCGAATGTTTCAGGTTGGATCTCAGTACCGTCCACCTGCGTGTTGTTTACTGTTTCTCTGGCTGATCGTCGAATTACATATTTAGACCCTACACGCTATTTCCAGGCTCCTGGCGTCCCGCATGCACATCCACGCTGTGAATAGCTACTCACAGGGGTCTCGACGCCGCTCTTTGGTTCACCTCGAGTTGGGAAACGAGTCCACAAAAGTCTCCGACAACGCCAGCCTTCCATCCGAACGCGATCTCGATATCAAAGCTCTCGGACCTTACCCCTGATGATCCGAACAGTCTTGAGCCTGCACTGGTGGACCATACTTAGGAGCTGGGACTCGGATCCACACGCCCCCAGTCGTCGGGACTATTACAAGAATGAGCATCCAAGCGAACGACGAGAGCCGAGTTGACCGCACGCGATTCATCGAATGTTGCACAGGAAAGGATGGGTTCTGTTCTGCGGGCTCGCCGGGCTCTCGGTGGGGATGAAGGAAGGAGTCAACAGGAGCGAGGGAGAGTGACAATCGTGCGTCGGTTTGTTGGTGGAGCTGGGAAGTCAACCGCAACGGCGAGCGAATATAATTAGCCTTGTTCGGACGTCGAATCATCTGGTGAGTTTACATGAGTTTCGATTGTATTTGTTCTAATTGACGTGGTGATTCGCAATAAACAGTGGGAGCGAGGGCCCGAACCCGCCCCGACGCGGGGGACCATACGCCTGCTGGCGCAATCCAAGCCATGGACGACCTACGAACGGGTCGAACGTCGATCCATCGGCGAACTTGAACAGACGAGACACCGTCAGACAATGATGAGAAAGTCGATGTCTCGCTCACGCAAAGGTCATATCTATTTCTTTTACGTTCGGTGTGGGCGTAGATCGAAGTATTAAATTGCTTTGTGAATACTACGTAGTTAAAGCGACCGGTCGAAACGTGTACTTGCGTTCGATGTGTACCGTGCCTCCGGGATCCTGCGGGACAGGAGTGATCGATCGAGTGTGACCACCCCCCTTTGATCGTGGTTGAGAGAGCGATGTCGTCGATCGCTGCCAACTAATCGACCGTGTCCGGGGTCCGGCGTTTTCGACAGGTCCTCTCTCCTACCACAGCCATTCGGCTTTCTTGCCCCGCCCGCTGTCCGTGCCCATCCTGACGTTCCGACGCCTAGGGATCATTGCTCCCTACCATGGCTCGGGATGGATGTCTCGTGGTCTCGGGTCCCGTACGACTCGTGCTTCGTCGGCATCTCATCCACTCGAGCAAGCAGCAGAAGCAACGACGATAGCGGGACCACAGCATACCCCGACATCTTTGCCATACTCGGTGAACTCCAGGTCGGGATGGTCTTAGATGCGGGATCGATGCAGGCGGCATTTGATTGAAATCAGGTTTTATCTAACACGTCAGTTCTTCGCGTCCGGATAAGTTTCGCAGACTGATCTGGCATGGTTTGTTCAACGGTTCTTTCGTTCCCGCCCCGCTGATGTCGGGCATCTCGTCCACTTCAATTCAGCACCTCGCTTCGTCGCATTGACCAACAAATCCTGGGGTTACTGGACGTATCTAATTTCCCGGGCTGATCGCGCGGTCACACACGCAGGGGTCGTTGTTCGGTTTCTTGACTGTCGACGTCTCCCGCATACACAAATTTTTGATCCCAAGCGTCAATATCTGTGTCTAGTGAACCCCGATGCTTCTCCTTGGCTGTCATCGGGTTGGAAAAACGCCCAACAAAAACCATCCTTCGATCGATACACTGACGCGGCTAATGATTCCTGGCCAATATTTAGGATAATGAATATGACTCTGACCACACGTGCCGTAGACCAGTGGTGACAACGAGCGGCACTAAACAAGTCGGGCTTGGGAACAGGGTTAATTACACCGGGTTAGGGGGTTTTATCAAGGAAGGGGTGTCGTGTTGGTTGGGGTTCTCCGAAAGCTTTGAATTCCAAGAGCATGGACTACGGAATTTCCTGATGCTGGGAAGTACGCGCGATCTCATTCTTGGATACCCAAGGACTGGCATAAATATCAAGCAACCGCCAGCTTCAAATGAGTCGGGGTACCGCGACAAGATTTGTGTTGGATTTCATCCGATAGTTATGGAGCTCGAGCCTCGGCGTCCTCTCTCCGGGACAGCTACCTCCTTCCACCAAAACGTTGAATTCTATGGTCCTGCATCCACGTGCGACGATGATAATATTATCGCTGCTTGCTCAAAAGGCTCGCTCGTGCTCGATGTGTAATGGGTGGATCAGATATGGGATGCGTTTTGGAGCGAGGAACCAGGTTCTCCGGCATATACCTGAGATAGCCGAGTAAGACTCAACACACCCGCTGCACTGTTGTGACGCTCAAGATGCAAAGACCGACTTGGAAGGGCAGCTCCGTTTGTATGCGGTTGGATATCATCCATCTCATCGGCCTTTGGGCAAGCAGGAGTCACCGCTTGCTTACTGGCAGTCGCTCAAAAGCACCAGCGACTGATTCATTATTTCGGTACGTGTTTATTTCTGTTATTTGCGGATTGTAGCTGCGATGTACTTATTGCATTGAGCAGATTGTCGCGGAGAAGCGCTTTTCTGTTCTCCCAAATTCAATGTGCGACGAGAGAACTGGATTTTGAATCAGCCTCCTGGATTCAGACCCGCGATCTCGTACAGACATCAAGACCATGACCGAATAAATCAAAATCGTGCAATGGTACAAAATGCTAGGTACTTCATCGCATGAGAAGCCCAACACGCCTGTTCATGTGCTACATACATTTGATAGATCGAAGGACGACCTAAACTCAAACCTCGAACGGCCGCACATTTCCGAGACCTACCAGAAGGTGCCAAACTGCCACTCATAGGACCTGAAGTTGAAGCAACATATGACGAACTAATAGAACGTCCGGATAGCTAGCTTGACAAAGAGCTCAGCCGATCAGACCCCGATCTATGTGCCGAGTACGACATGAAACAGTTCGCTGGCCAGTTGAATGCACTCCGCATCATTAACATGCAGTCCCCTGCCTTGGCAGACAGATTATCGACATTAGCGGTTGACGCCTATTCCTCAGGCTATCAAACTTGCTGAATCAAGCACACAGTGCAAAGGGAAGCAGAAAGAGCGGGTTTGGACCGCTGATGAGGTCGCATGGGACGAACAGTCGTTTACCGTTTTAACGTATTCTTGTTTAGCGCCGATGTAAATTACACTTCAAGAACCTCGAAGGAGGAAAGTCCCCATACATCGGCAAATTGGCCAAAACCTTGCAAGCGATTACAAGCGGTTACAATCCACTTGCAACCGGATACAAACCCCACAACTTCCGAAATCGCTGAAATCTTTCAACTCGGTTTGCAATGCTATATCTTCCTGTGTTGAAACTCTCAAACTGAAATGAAATCGATTGTACCCGAGGTGTCATGATTTTGTACTATAAGACCATTTCGCTATCAACAATCGTGTATGGCGGTTTGCAACGAGTTCCAATCTGTCACACAGATTACAATGGAAATCAAGCTATTTTGAGAAACAGCACAATTATTGTACTTTTGGTTCGCTTGCAGATTGCCAGGTGGTCTTACAAAGCTGCTTCAAGTTCTTTGTGACGTAGTTTGGTAACAAGATAGATAGATCATCATGATGCAACGCAAATACACAGAAGTCGTAGTTATCATACAATCGAACCAAGAGCTAGAAATTATAATGTTTGTCCAATACAACCCTCTACTGCCGACTATTCACGTGTATAACAATTAGCCACATTGGTGCGAGCATCGGGAGCAAACTTACAACGCACCTATATAAGGCCTATGCGATCTCTCCCCACCATGGCTTCCGAACGTAGTTGCCGAAAGTATTTCTATATTATATCTATATGTTTCTAGTTTAGTTAATACCCCATAATAGATACAGACGCTCAGGTAGCAGGGGAACTGAGCTGGGGGCGATATATGCTGTTGGCGCTAATACCACGTGATCCCCCATTGTTCGCATCCCTTGCTGTCGACTGAAGTCGTGGCAAGCGGCAGACGGCAGGGAACAAGGGAGGAGGGGGGAATGAGGGTGGTGAAGTCGAATAAGAGGTAGCGGCGATTTATATCTGTCGACTGCTCGTGTTTTACATCGCAACGAGGCTGCTCCACTGTCTCCGAGGATCTCCGACATCGGTATGGACTTCACCACGCGGTATTTGACCGCACCCGATAAACCATAGGCGTATCCATGGTTTTGTATCACATCCTCGAGTCTCGGGGCTTGGATGAGTTTAACTTGGGGCGTAGGTCTGCCGTTATCTGTGGAGCACACAGCCCCGTCTTAGGTGCAGGTGCGTAAGCTTCTCAATGTGCGTTGCCATTCCCCGTTTCACAGCATCGCAGGTCGAAAGCCCTCCTCATTCATGAGCGGAACATTGTACCTGTCTACATGCTTGTTTCCTTGTATCCGTGCTCCATTCCAGTCAGGTTCAACTGCTTTCACTCGTCGTCCAGCCGCTCGACTTGCGACCTCACTCGTGGCCTGACGTCCCGGTCTTTTGTACCGCACGGTCCCTTTGAGGGTAGCCGACGCTTTACCGTCCTTCTTCCTGGCTAGTAGATACACATCGAACCTAGATAGATCATATATGCGTGCCCCATGTAATTTACCATCTTACGTGTCCGATCGAGCGTCTGTGCGCCGTCGATTACGGTTAACAGGCTAAGATCATGGTGTTCACAACGAGCAACGTTGGTATATTAGCTACTTCTACAGGAGATTCAGCCCGTACACAAGCAATATCTACTATTGTACACAAAACTAACAGCTACCAGTTATAAGGCGCGCTGAAATGAATGCTGCCAAGTTTAGTCAATTTACCTACAGTGCATATGATTGTAGGCGATTTCGTATTGAGCCAACGATCGAGAATTTCTACGATTGTTTGTAATCGCTTGAAAGCCAATGAAAGGCGCTGAAATGGGTATCACATGATGTCGAGAGTTCAAAATGCTTGGGCCGTTTTGACATCTTCCGGCCGATTTGCCGATGTACACTAGTGCGAATGAAAAACCGAGGAGAACGGAATAGAGGCTGCGTGGGCACGAAGGACTTGTAAAGTACCAGACCAATACGAGACAAGCTGTAAACCACATGCGACTCAAATGATCATACTCCGTCACTAATTTGCACTAGCGGCTGAAAGTTGACATCAAGATACGAACGACTTGCGTCGACGCAGAGGGAAGAAACTAACACGTGGTGGCTGGCTTATTGTGCCTGCGAATGGTTGTGGGCGATGCAGTTCTGATACAAGTGTGCCCAAATGCGATAAACCCTGGTATGTATGGTGCTATTTTGCTGTTACATAACCCATCTATCCACGCATTGACGCCCGCCAGTGTTAACCCCCATCACCACGTCGCACTTGACAAGCAACAAGCGAAAAGCGAGTGCAGGATGTCGGATGAGAGACAAGCATCTAAGGGTGTCAATGTACTCATACTGGGTGAGCAACTAGCTGTTGCGTGAAGTGTATGCTCTAATCTCATAAAATGGTAAAGAGGGAGGCGGCGCGCGAGGCCTGTCATCGCTTATCATCCTTGACGAGCTCATGACAAGACTCGGGCACTCGCTAGAGCTCGAAGATCAGCCCCTGATGCGAGATCACTTTGACATCGTAGCTGGTACTGGGACTGGAGCGTGAGTTGGCGTTAAACGCGTTTGATAGTCACGTCGATCTCACATACACTACGAAGAGTGATCGCTTGCATGGTTGGCGTTAAACGCGTTTGATAGTCACGTCGATCTCACATACACTACGAAGAGTGATCGCTTGCATGGTTGGCCGCCTCGGCATGTCCATCCAGCAATCTATTGAGTGCTACCTCAAGCTTGCGGAGGTGTTCTCGGAGAGAAAGCGTATAGGGACGACGACTTACAAGACAACTAAACTACAAGCAGCGCTCAAGGGAATGATACGAGACGTAACAAGTGATGAAAGCACGCGTATGATGGATACCAAGGAGAGCAACAAGTGCCGAATGTGAGTATATACTCAGCATAGTATGGCTCGAAGCATAGATAAAGCTGTTCGCAGTATGGTGTTTGCCATGTCGGCCCACAACATGAACGCTGGCCTCCCATGCATCTTTCGCTCCTATCAGGGCGTCTCCAACCAGATGCCGGACAGTCCGATATGGAAGGTGCTGAGCGCGACGATGGCACAGCCCGAGATGTTCAAGCCGATCGACATAGGACCAGACTACCTTCGTCAGTCGCTTGTCGACGGTGGGCTTGGATGCAACAACCCCACGGCGCACGTACTTGCAGAAGTCAAAGCGATCATGCCGAGCCGAGATCTGTCAAGTGTTGTCTGTATCGGCAGTGGTCATCCAAATACTATACAACTGCCGCAGCGTGCTGTGACGAGTCGGTTCATTCCGATAAACATCCTTAGCTTGACCAAGAGCATCGCACTGGATGCCGAGAAGGTTGCGCATGAGATGGAAGTGCGGTTCCAGTCGACGACGGGTGTGTACTTTCGTTTCAGTGTCGACCAAGGCATGCAGAGCGTCGAAGTGGGAGAGTGGGAGAAGATAGAACAAGTAACAGCAAACGCACAAGCATATTTGCGTGGGTTGAAAGTAAGCAGAAATGTCGACGGTGCAGTGGCTTCCATCAAAGCGCGAAAAGCGGCAGTAAAAACCCATAGAATAGGTATGTATCTCACTATTTAAACAGAGAGGCTTGTGCTGAAAAGGACCTACGCTAGACGGCGTGATACAAAGCAATGCCCCCGATCAAACGACCGGATATAAAGCTTGCCCCACTCCGACCCCGCTGTTTACAGGACGGCAAGACACGATCGACCGCATCATCGCATGTATCTCCAAGGGCGATACTCAGCGCTGTGTTTTTGTCTTGTATGGCTTAGGAGGGTCCGGAAAGACTCAACTCGCGCTAAAAACGGTGCAACAAACTAAAGGCATCTGGTCGGACGTAGTGTTTGTCGATGCAACAACTAACGAGACGGCTATCGCGGCGCTGGCGGGGTTTGCAAAGGAGAAGAAAGTCGGCGACTCGCACGAGAGTGCCCTCAGATGGCTCAGCAACCGGCAAGAAAGGTGGCTGATGATCATAGACAACGCCGACGACCCGGATGTAGACATACGACAGTACACGCCCGATGCCGATCACGGCAGTATCTTGGTCACTACACGAATCAAGCAACATGTTGCGCTAGCGCGAGGTGATGACTCGGACCATCGGGTGTCTGAGATGAATCCAGACGAGGCAATGGAGGTGCTACTGAAAGCAGCAAGAACGAAGGACGCTGATTTATCTAACGCCGAACGCCAGGCGGCCGAAAAGCTGCTCAAGGTAAGCTGGTATACCAGCAACACAAGTCTGAAATACCGAAGACGTCGCTTATCTATAGGACTTGGGCTATCTGGTCCTTGCAATCGTCCAAGCTGGGGCATACATTTTCAGCTCTAGCTGTTCCGTCACCCAGTACTATGACATGTTCGCGCGACATCACCAAAAAACACTCGAAAGGTCTAGCCAGTTGATAGCAAAAATGGACGACTACAGGAAGAGTGTTTATACAACATGGCACATGAGCTACGAGCGACTCGGGACAAATGCACAACAACTGCTGCATCTGATGGCGTTTATGCATCATAGCAGTATATTCGAGGACATCTTCAGGAGATCTGCCATCGGAATACGGACATATACGCCTGAGGTACCGGCCACCCAGGATGAAAAAGAGGCGCAAGCATATGTGACAGAATGTCTGGCACCCTACCTCGACTCGACTGATTCGTGGGACTCTAGTGCATTCCTCGACACCATGACCGAGATTTTATCTTACTCGCTAATCAGCTATGATAAAGTCAATGGCGAATACACCTTACACGTACTGGTTCATGACTGGGCTAGCACTGCGATCCACTATCCTCTGAACGCAGCCATCGAACACACTGGCTGCCTGCTAGCCGTTTCGATCGATTACGAAGACGATATGGATAGCCTGAAATACAAGACTGCGATAGAGATCCATATCAGCAGGTTCCTTGAACGGCAAGAACGACCAAGGCCAAACCACGCGTCCAGGTTTGCGGAAGTGTACCTCCGAGCTGGAAAGAGGAGCGATCAGGGGAAAATGCAGAAAATAGCTCTAGATGGTCAAGAAAAAGCGCTAGGACGGGAGAACGACGCCACTCTGAGCAGTATGCTGATGCTTGCATATGCCTATCAGCAACAGGGCAGATACCAAGAGGCAATGACGCAAATTGAGCAAGTGGTGGATATTCGGAAGCGAGTTTCGGGAAGCGAACACCGTCAGACGCTCATAGCCATGCGAACGCTTGCAAGCACATACTACTCCCTTGGTCGATACACCGACGCACAGTCCCTCCACCAGCGCATCCTCCACACATCCACCCGAGTCCATGGCCACGACTATCCCGACACACTCCTCAGTATGCACTCGCTTGCAGTCACGTACCAAGCCCAGGGTCGATACGACCAAGCAGAGGCACTGCTGCTCAAGGTCGTAGATGCCAGGAAGCGAGTGTCAGGCGACGAGCATCCCGAGACCCTGACTTCGATGAACGTGCTCGCATTTACATACTATCTTCAGGGTCGTTACGATGAGGCAGAGTCGATGCAGGAGCATGTGGTGGAAGTGTTGAAACGCAGGCAAGGGGACGAGCATCCGAATACTCTGAACACGATGAGCGACCTGGCACTGACCTACTTAGCCAAGGGTCGATATGGCGAGGCAGAGGAGCTGCAGATGAAGGAACTGGAAGCTAGCAAGCGAGTGTACGGCGAAGGCCACCCGGAGACGCTGACCAGCATGAACAACCTTGCAGGCACATACTATCGTCAAGGTCGATACCACCAGGCGGAGGAGCTCCAAAAGCGAGTGGTACAAGAACGAGAGCACGCGCTGGGGGCTAGTCATCCACACAGGCTGCTGTCCATGCGTAATCTTCTCGACACATACCATGCCATGGGAGAAAGCCGACGCGGGGAGTACGACACTCTGGAGCGGCAGATAAATGAGCTCGAGAGCAGGGAAGACTGAAGGAATGGATACTCACCAGTATAGGTCCGTGTGGATGCCGGCGTAGTGTAGGCGAGGTGTGAATGCCTGGGCAAGTCGCGAGTGAGATCTGTTTTTTGGCTGTAGCTGAGCGTATCATGGTGTACCATTGTAAGAGATAGGGAATCAACGGATATGCTATCAGAACCACCTCTATGTCTGCGTTGTAAAAGTCAAGTAGTCGAAACAGGTAGCAGACAGAGGCTGCGAGTGCAAGCGACGGACGCGGAGGCAGGTGAGGTTAGACTTTGGCAAATAGAGTCAATACGGTCTCTTGGCTTAGTCATTAGTCAGATATAGCTTTGAACAAGAGCAGAGTTGACGCTGTGCCAGAACAGTTCGATGAGCGATGGGCCGTTCGACCAGAACGCAAGGGACGAGGCGCGCTGTTTGCCTCTCGAAAATGAATTTGCAATTGCTGATGTGATCGACCCACTGGTTTGGGTGGGACGCGTCTTGGGTGGATCGAACGGCGACCACTAGAGTGCTTGTCTGTTCTTATCGTTGGCGCGCCCGCCGTTTGACACACGACTCGCCTCATATGTCTTATAGTAAAGCGGCTGTGAGATGCCGATTCTACCCGCTCTCACGCATCCTCTCATGCTCAAACACCGGCCGACGATGCAGCCCACGAGACAACAGCACCCACTCTAACCGGAATGCCCCTTCTGACACTCGAGGCGTGCCAACACACTTTGATGCTTTCTCGGGCGTGGATATGCTACTATCGTGGCCTGAGAACGAGGGTACCGTTCTAGCAGGAGGTGCGTTTAGTTTATCCTCCGCTTGGTCACCATCGGCGTAAAGCTGACGTCGTTGCAGACCCCAACGACATTCCACTTCGACCTCCTCTCGCTACACGTATACTTGGCACCCCGCCGTCCCTAGGAATGCTGCTATGTTGATCCCCAAACTAGCCCGCGCACAGAAAAACGAGAACTCGGCAGCATGCCCATCGCATCCCAAAGGCGGTCATCCCATCATCTCATGTCTTCTTATCGGTTGACTAGCCGGCAGCACCCAACCACCACCTGACTGCACGGACCCGTTCGACCCGCCTCCTCGGCGCCAGTACGTCTTGAACGGTTGGGCGGAGATGTTGGCTTCCAGGGTGGGCGACAGACCTGGCACACTGAGCAGACATTGAGTAAACTGGCGGCCTAGCAAAAACCCACCACCTTGTCCACGAACGCTGGGGCGCAACGCGACCAGGTCGCGCGTGGGTGAACTAATTGCGTGCGTGCGGCTGGTCTCTTGATCACACATATTTTTGTACTCGGCTGACGATAGCTTTTCTTGCATATCAGCCCGTACTCTGGAAACTCCTGCGTCCGGTTCGATTCGGGCACGGCCTCGCTACTTTGCCCTTTGTTCCCGCTCCCGATCGCTCAAGTCAATCTCGCCAGCGGGCATGCTTCCGCTTTGTTGTGTCTTGGACTAAGATCGTCCACCCAACTGCTCTTTCTACGAATCGACGTCGAGATGAAACACAGTCCACGATGCGGTTCGAGGTTAGGCTCGCGCTCCAGTCGTTCAGTTGTACATGACGTGACGGGTGACGTGATCAGGTCGGGCTCGACGGAGGGTGCAAGTTGTGAACAGGCTTTGCGCTCGATGGTGTTCGTGACATGACGGGCTGACTTGTTGGTTGGGGTCTATATGGGGGTTGCTCAGGACGACTGGCCATGAGCACAGGTAGTGATGGTATGGGTGCCGGAAATGGGACGACGGCGAGTTGCATGGTATTCGATCGGTGTTTGCGGTACCGAACGAAACCCACAGTGTGCACTGTGTATATTTAGATTTCTGATCGGCTATCGTGCTTTGGAGAAAATGATACTTTTTTCATTGTTTGACGATGGGTTCGAGGCTGAACGAGCAAGGCGTGCCCAAGCGCAGCGTGTTCGCTCACATATGGCGATAGATTGTGTCGTTATCCTGGCTGGCGCAATTCGACACATCCAAGAGTAAATAACAAGCCATGCCGTGAGATCTCGAGCCGTGCTCAGACCCGTGCAAGTCGTGTTGAAGCGACTGGACAGGCAGGATCGAAAGTACGGTATTGATATGAGCAGAGAACATGATCTTTTCTCCTCATCATTCGACAGGCACCGATCCAACTTTTAATCTAGCGTTTGCGGGGATAACGTAGCCCCGATTGGCTGTCCTTGATCAAACCAACAAACCGGCCGATCGTGTCGGTCTCACGTGGTTTGCCCTGACCAGCGATGACCACGGCCGGCCTCTGTCCTCGCAGCTATCCACGTGTACATCATCCCGGTCGCGCAAATTTTGGCAACTTGCCTCTCTGTGTAGCGGTCACCGTGACCTTGCTCAAAGTTCTTGAGTCATGTCGGCATGATTGGTACGCCGAGAGATCAAACGCGCGTGCAACGCGACTCACATGTCCCATAGGAAAATGGCTTGCCTCTGATTCTCCTCGTTCTGACGCGTCCTCCATACCCGGCTACGCCGCATCCAAAACGACAACACCCTTTCGCCGCTCGAGATGGACCAACACGGACCAGGACTGGAATGTGCGATAACATCGTCGGCCAAGTTTGCTAGCGATCGTAGTGTGGCAAGACGAAACATGTTTGGTGCGCTTTTTCTTGACCAGGATAGGCATACGGCTAAGCTTGCTACAGGCAGAACGACATTCCTCATGTGATTGTCTCTCATGACCTACATATGATTGCTCCCTCTCGCGCTGCCTCCTTGAGCTTTGAGCCAATCTCGCTCGCTGGAGAGATGGACCGACCGAGTGCTTATCATTGTCCATCCTGTCCGCGTCAACGTTTCCTCGACGCCGTCACGCCCAACACTACCAACCCGATGTAGAATGTCTACTCTACAGAGAGTGGGTGAATCCCAAGCATCTCGAGCCGCTGTGAGGCTCCATAGGGAACGATCGCCCCTGGCTCGTCATCTAGGGCTCGCATGGAACGTGTATGAGTGAACATGGGTGAGTTGGCTGCTCAACTTCGGCCTGTCTCTCTGCGGCGCGTGCTCTTTCATCTGGCTGACGACGAGACATTGCCATAGTACCAGACCGATCGTGCAAACGCGTGGTATCTGGGCGACCCCGCCTCTGCGTTTTTCACACTCCGAACGTACGGCCGGCGAATCGGCCATTCGATCGTCCTGACGCAACTCTGACTACACGAGTACTGATTCTCGGACGCTACAGGCCATGGCGTCTTGTCGACTTGTATTCTGTATCGGAGTAGGGTCGTTGCGTCCGACCAATCTAGCTACATCTCGGCGTTTCATCCAGTCCAACTGATGGGCACAGTCGGAGGCTGTGCTGTTTGTGTGAGTGCGCGCTCACACCTCACAATATTGGTCTCACTCATCTCTGACTGCAGGATACGCACACCGAAACTTAAACCAGCGGGAGCCGTGAAGAACGCAATTGCTGGTTGTTGTGGATGGCGCCAACTCGAACGCAGTCAACGCCGGGTACGAAGAGGCATAGTGGCGAAGTGATTGGATGGATGAACTCACAGGCAGAGGAGGATATGGTGTGGCACGATGATGCGAACGTGTAGACCACGAAACTGGCGTGTATGCGGGTTTATAAAGAGCACAATGGACCAACCATGTTACTGCCTGTCCTGAGGGCGATTCGAAAACGATCATCAGTCTTATGTTTTCCTTGACGTCGACCATAGAAGGCGCTGCGTTGCCACAATCTTTCACAGCGTATAGAATGTCGTAAGCTTAGGCCAGCTGCTCAACTCCCGGCGCTTAGGGGTTGCAACAACTGCATGGACCTGCATAGGACCTGCTACCGTTGTGTAACATCTGACACCGCATTGATGGTTGATTGACGCCCACCTTGCCTAGCCCTTACCGCCACCTCGGAATTGACGGTTTTGCGACGCGCACTGAGCTAGAGATGTTGGATATAAGAGAAGCGTCTCATGGTGTGAACATACTGATACTAGGCGAGTGGAATGGCGTCGTGTCGAGCATATGCTCAACAGTTTTGCATTCATGTGTAGAGGGAGGCGGCGCACGCGGCTTGTCTTCTCTTGTGATCCTTGGCGAGCTGGTGGCGAGACTTCAGCATAAGCTGGAGCTTACAACACCGCCGGATATTCGGGAGCACTTCGATATCGTAGCGGGTACCGGTACCGGAGCGTGAGTCGAAACTCGAAGCATATACGAGTTCTACTGACACATTTCACTCGCAAAGAGTGATTGCGTGCCTGGTCGGACGCTTGGGGTTGCCCGTATACCAAGCCATGACCGAGTATGCCAAGATAGCCGCGGTGTTTTCGGAACAGAAGTTCGCTGGGACGACAACATACTCGATGACTAAACTGCAGAAGATACTCAAATCTATAGTCGAGGATGCGACAGGGAATGAGAACACTAGCTTGATGGATGAAAGCGCACAAGCAAAAAAGTGCCAAATGTCAGTTGGGAGTTCAGCCCAATCGAGGATACCGCTCACAGACCTGCATGCAGCATGGTGTTTGCCATGTCCAAGCATAACATGAACGCCGGCATTCCAGTCATCTTTCGCTCCTACCATGGCAGAACAAACCAGATGCCGAACTGTCCCATCTGGCAAGTGCTGAGCGCGACCATGGCTCACCCTGGAATGTTCAAGCCTGTCGAGATCAGCTCGGATCTTCTACGTCAGAATCTTGTCGACGGGGGGCTGGGATGCAACAACCCAACGGCGCATGTACTCGCAGAGGTCAAGTCGATTCTGCCCGGCCGACATGTGTCCAGCGTGGTGTGCATAGGCGCAGGCCATCCAGATACGATTCAGTTGGCGGACAGGAGCATGTTCAAGAGGCTACAGATACCCGATGTACTGGCATTGACGAAGGGAATCGCGCTTGACGCTGAGAGAGTGGCGAATGAAATGGATGCACGATTCAGATCGACGAGCGGCGTGTACTTCCGTTTCAGCGTCGACCAGGGATTGCAGAACATGCAGATAGGCGAATGGGAGAAGCTGAGCCATGTGTGGGCGAACGCACAAGCGTATATGCGCGGGGAGAGAGTGAGCAAAGCAGTCAATGAGGCAGTCATAGCAATCGAACGGCGAGCATTGAGTATCGAAAGCAGCCGAATTGGTGCGCATACGCCTAAACATTTGCTGCCTGGAATTGACAAAGTTCGCTTCCAGATGGAGAGATACAATTGAATACCCCTGCTCAGCCCACAGGCTACAAGGTGTGTCCCGCTCCGACAGCAGTCTTTACCGGCCGCCAGGACATAATCGACCAGATCATCGCGTGTATATCCAAAGGCGATAACCAGCGCTGCGTGTTTGTCCTGTACGGGCTAGGGGGCGCAGGAAAGACACAGCTGGCGCTCAAAACTGTCGAACAATCCCTAGAACTTTGGACGGATGTTGTGTTTGTCGACGCCACGTCTTCCGAAACTGCGGAGAACGCGCTTGCTGGATTTGCCAAAGAAAAGGGGCTTGGCGAGTCTCACCTATGTGCTGTACAGTGGTTGGGCAACCAGCGAAAACGATGGCTAATGGTGATCGACAACGCGGACGACCCGTCCGTCCAGCTGAGCGCCTTCCTACCCCATGGCAATCACGGCAGTGTCGTCATCACTACTCGGATATCAGCACTAACGATGCTGGGACGAGGCGCCAACCCAAGCCATCGGGTAGCAAACATGACAGAGAGCGAAGGCAGAGAACTGCTACTGAGGAAGGCTGGACTGGAGGCGACAAGCTTGCAGCAATATGAACAAGATGCAGTTGTAGAGCTGCTACAGGCAAGTCCCTGTTTGGTCGACGTTTCCACTTTGATCTAACATTCAAACATCGGTCGCAGGGCTTCGGCTACCTGGCACTTGCCATCGCCCAAGCAGGCGCATACGCTCGGCGTTCAGAGTGTACCATCGACTGGTATCGAGATATGTTCGCCAAGAACCATCAGCGCACGCTCGAAGAGCGTCTACCGGTACTGGCACAGGTAGACAGCTATCACAAGACCGTATACACCACCTGGCATATGAACTACCAGCAGCTGAGCATCAACTCGCGACGGCTGCTTTGTTTGATGTCGTTCATGCACTACGCGAACATCACCGAGGAGATCTTCCAGCGCTCGGCAATTGGACTTCAGTCATACGAACCCGAGATCCCAGCTACTGGTTCTGAGAGCGCAGTGCGAGCATACGTTACAGAGTGTTTGAAGCCGTACCTTGACTCTGCGGGTAGTTGGGACTCGCACGCCTTCCGACACGCTATGGCAGATCTACTATCTTATTCGCTTATCAACTTCGACAGAGCGAATGATACATTTACAATACATGTGCTTGTACACGACTGGGCGAGTACCGTGCTCGAACATCCGATTGAAGTAGTGAGAGAGCATACCGCACTGCTACTTGCGGCTTCAATCGACTACGAGGACACTATGGATAGCTTGACGTATAAGCGTCTGGTCGAGGTGCATGTGACTAGACTCCTGGAATCAGGCACGCAGCCAACGCCCAACAACGCTGTACGGTTCTCACAGGTTTACTATCAAGCTGGGAAGCGAGAGAAGGAGCTAGAGCTAGATCAGATCGTGATGGCTGGGAGGAAAGAGAGACTCGGAGAGGAGCATGACGCAACGCTCACTAGCATGAACGATGTTGCAGTGGATCTTCACCAACTTGGCCAGTATGAGAGAGCGCTGGCGCTACAAGAGCAAGTGGTGGATATTCGGAAGCGAGTTTCGGGAAGCGAACACAGTCAAACGCTCGTAGCCATGCGAACCCTTGCAAGCACATACTACGACCTTGGTCGGTACACCGACGCACAGTCCCTCCACCAGCACATCCTCGACACATCCACCCGAGTCCATGGCCACGACCATCCTGACACACTCTGGAGTATGCACGATCTTGCACTCACGTACCAAGTCCAGGGTCAATACGACCAAGCAGAGGCACTGCTGCTCAAGGTCGTAGATGCCAGCAAGCGAGTGTCAGGCGACGAGCATCCCGAGACCCTGACCTCGATGCACGCACTCGCATATACATACTACCGTCAGGGTCGATACGATGAGGCAGAGTCGATGCAGGAGCATGTGGTAGAAGTGAAGAAACACAGACAAGGGGACGACCATCCTGATACGCTGAACACGATGGGCGACCTAGCACTGACGTACTTTGCCAAGGGCCGATATGGCGAGGCTGAGGAGCTGCAGAGGAAGGAACTAGAAGCTAGCAAGCGAGTGTACGGGGAAGACCATCCGGAGACGTTGACCAGCATGAACAACCTCGGATACACATACTATCGTCAAGGTCGATACGAGCAGGCGGAGGAGCTCCAAAAGCGAGTGGTAGAAGAACGAGGGCATGCGCTCGGGGCTGGTCATCCACGCAGACTGCGTTCCATGCGTCGTCTTCTCAACACATACCATGCCATGGGCGAAAGCCGACACCGGGAGTACGACACACTACAGCGACAGATAAAAGAGCTCGAGAGCAGGGCATACTGAAGCAATGGATACTCACTAGTTTAGGTCCGTGTGGATGCCGGCGTAGTGTAGGCGAGGTGTGAAAGCCTGGCCGAGCAGCGAGTGAGATCTGTTTTTTTGGCTGTAGTTGAGAGTATCATGATGTACCATCATGAGAGACAGGGGATCGATATACATGTTAGCACAACTACGTCTATGTCTACGGTGTACAAGTCAAATAGTCGAAACAAGTAGGAGACAGGGACTGCGAGTGCAAGTGACTGATGCGATGGGAGACCAAGGTTAGACTTTGGCGAATGGAGTCAATACACTCTCTTGAATTATTAATGAGTTGGGTATAGCTCTGAGCAAGAGCAGAGCTGACGCTGTGCCAGAACAGTTCGATGAGCAATCGGCCATTCCATCTGAATGCGAGGGAGGAGACGCGCTGTACCCCCAAAATGGATTCGCAATAGTTGGCATGATCGACCCGCTGATCTGGGCGGGACACGGTTGATCGAGTTTACCACGGCCAGCGTACTTGGCTGTCCTCATGATTGGTCCTTATGCTATCACACTGGATGAACGGCTCGCCTCACATGTCTCATAGAAGAGTGGCTGTGTTACTTCTATTCGGCATGCTCCGATGCGTTCGTCGGCCCGCTTCGGGAAAATGCGGTTGTAACCACGAGCCTCATATTTCTCGTTCGGGCTAGATTTCTTGATAATTGCATGACCGGTGCTCACGAGCACTTGTGACTGACCTTGCGGGCCCCCGAGAACCGCTCCCCGGGCTTCTGATTGGCTCTTAGAGCTCGCAATGAGGGGGTGTGCGCATGCTGTGCTCGTCACCTCATGAGCACCCGTGACACCACGTGAGCCCCGGCGGATTTGGCAGTGCGAACACAGATTGAACGAACAGTAGACGAGGCAACGGCACTCAAACCGCAGCGCCTTTCCGAGACCCAGGACTTACTGACACCTGTTACGAGTTGACTGGGTGCAATACTGCCGCATCACCTGGCTTTACCCGAACGTAGGGTGTCAAAGCAAGGTATGTTCGGCCTGTGTTCGGTCGATTACTATAGGCGTATAAGCTAAGACGGTTGCACACCCTGTGTCGTTTCTCTTTCTCTCTCACTTCGCTACCCACACAGAAAGCACAACCCAGTCTTCCGGAACGCCACTACCCTGACTCTCTAACCACCTCCACACTCAAAAAGGACACACGAGAGACCGATGGCACGCCTATCACATTGTTTTATTGAAGATCCCAGCAAAACACTACTCGCGGCAAACAAGACGCGACTCTCGGCTGCTATCAGCTGTTCGACTGAGCATGCATTGCAGAACATGCACTTGACCGAAGGCGCGGACGACTCGAAAGGTGCCATCCCTGGTTCCGGACCATTGGAGGCGAGGCGATCCCGAGGATTCGCCTCATCTTGCACGACGAAGAGCGGTCAAGTTGACGAGGCTTAGTGAACCGGAGTACCTCGGCATTTATCTAGCCATCCAAGAGAAGGTGCGAACAAGGTAATGGTATGCTATGGCTCTGTGGTAACATCTCCATGCAGTCGACGGAACGGAGGAACGATGCACCAATATGAGAAATGTCTGTTTGCTCTACCGCTCGGGCCACGAGTGAACTGGTACGTCTCATATTTTATGATGCTCTAAGCGATATCACGAAGCTACTATAGAGGACGAAGCCAGGGCACGAAGTCTCAAACGACATAACCCAGAGGCGTTCGATGACGTAACGCAAGATACAGATGGCAGGAGACAAGACTGAACGTCAGCGCAAGTGTAGATGTGTGCGAAGAAGGTCTTGCAGCGATGTCTCGAGCTGGGAAGTACGGTTCGGACATGCTTGGTTGATATCGGTTCCTCCCAAGCCAACGGCGAGTCGAGTTGGTTTGTCTCGGTAAAAAATCGGGTGCTCACCAAAATCTCTCTCTTTTCTAGGCCTAGAGTCGTTTGATTGCGAGCCCACTGGGCGAGGGACGGGCCACGAGGGTTGGGACTTGACTTACCACTGGTGGTATCATATATCGGTGAGATATGAGCCTGGATACGCTGAGCAGAAACTAATGCGTAAGTGAGAGATGTGATGATTAACGACTCAGTTCTGAACAAGCCCTTTTGCAGATACGAAAATGAAGGATCGAGCCGGGGGGATATCGAGGCGTTTGAAACATAAGGAGCAGAAGCAGAGAGGCGGGATGAGAGCCGATTGTGCGCCGGAGAGCGGAAACGAAGGATTGCCACAGCAACCGGTAAGCTGCGGACGGATGAGATGCCTCTTACTGGTCCTCTAGCACTGGAGTAGAACTCGGTTGAATGCACCTGGGTGAGTGGACAGTCTTTGTCCGACAGGAGATCTTGTAACATCTATTCTTCGGTCTAGCTCATGGTACTAATTGACGCTCACACTAGTACACAGAACCTGTCTTGCTTTCTCTGGTTTATCTACACACAGCCTTTTCACTCTCCCCTTTTTCCTCTGCCCCCGACCCGTCAGAACCAACACGGCCAAGGGTCTTCATCGATGGCGATTCTGTGTCGATGCGAGATTGTGCCATCCCATCGCTCATCTTACTGGTCGACGCTGAAGAGGCACTCGTTCCGTGATGCCGTTTGGTGCCCCGCTCGTTTCTAACTCATTCCATTCGACCGAGTCTGGTCGTTGAGAGTCGAGTCGGACACGGTTGCGAGTACAAGTTGTCCAAGACACTCGGGGCAAGAGTTAGTGGATCGTTGACTAGGAGCACGCATGATGATGATCAAAAGTGGTGGGAGTTTCAAGTGCGGAGTGCTGAGTCAATGGTGAGTAGCAAGGCTTGGATTGTCGTCTGTTGTACTGAACGAAGTTCAGGACGTGCGCGTGTTGTCATAATCGAGATATAGTACTTCAGTCTGAACAACACCCTAATTCTGTACAGTCGGTAAGCTGCAGTTTGAGTGGGCGAGGTATACGCGAGTGTAGCATCCTCATTTTCATTGGGCAACCCAAAACGCAGAGCAAGAGTTCTCACTTTGACTTGCGTGGTTCAGTCAGTTAGTACGTTTCACAAAGCTATCAGGCTCTGAAGAGATGACCTGCTCATAGTGGATTAGCAGGTCTTTCGATCTGGGTCATACGATTCGACGAACCGAAAAACAGAAAAGAACGCAGCCGGCCTGCAAAACTCTGAAGATGAGATTGACGCAGGTCATCTAGAAGCGGATGGGCTAGGAGAATTGAAGGTCCAGTACTGGTTCGCGCCAAGGACATGCCCGTTTCTGAGCGTTGTTCAATAGGCACCGATCGAGGCTTCGATCCAGCATTTGATATTCCCTCGATCAAGCTTGTCGATCATCAGGGTGCGCTCCGATCAATGACCTGATATTCAAAGGACGGCAGTTGGCGTGAGTGTTGCAATCGTCTGGTTGCCCTTGATGCGTGCAGAATGAAACGATCTACTCAACACGACTGATCTTACGCATCAGTGCTAGCCCAGGGACTATCAGAATCCCCGAGCGGCAACCAACCTGGGAAGCTGGATACGACGCATATCCGAAAGACGAAAGCTACTCATGAATGCTCTCGTTCGAGGAATTCCCGCCGATAGTTCTGTAACCGGTCCGTGAATGGCGCTTGGGGTTTGCAGGGGATGTCCTGCATTTTCGGCTAGCCGGGGTAAGTGCGGCGCCAAACAGGTGAGCACACGATCCCAGCCTCTGGACGTTACTTATCCAGACTTGTGTTTCTAGCCAAACAAAAAAAAACCTTTGAACATAGGCTGGGGCGTTTCACCATCTCTTCGAGTTGAGTGTGGGACTCGTGGTGCTGGTAGTTTGTTTTGAGCGGCTGGCATGCAGGATGAGGTGCTGCCGAGTATGTCTTAGTTACCTTTGAACTGGCGTATAGGAATTGACATGATGACTGGCACCAGGTGGACGAGAGTGCAATTATTGTGCCGGATGCTGTTCTGAGGTTGAGAAGGTACTCGTCGATACGCAGGACCAGAGAAGCAACGATTCCAATCTTGATGCGCCTGCTTATTTCTGTGGATGCACTACACGGCGGGGTGTGTCTGTATGTAATATCTGATGAACATGACGATTCACTTTTTTCAGTATTTTATCCAAATGGCTACACGGGGTTAATCGTGAATCACATTGAGATCAGGCGCAGTGTGATTCGTATTGAACGAGATTTAGTTTTTGGTTTGCGCTTGTTTCATGTTTCATGTACGGTTCTGTAAACCTAAGTATTGATGTAAATATGTAGGAATCATGTCTGGATATTTGTTGCTTAGAAGAATATCCATTGTAGCGGCAGGAAGAAGGTACCGGCGGCAGACTAAACGCAAGTTGATGGCCGAGTTGTAGGGAAAGGTGCTAAAATGTTTGGTACTGAGTCCAAATGGATATATGGTCTCGAGGTGGAGCATACCTGACCCTGCACTCGAGTCGTCTGATAGCCGATTGGCCACTCTACCGGAACGCTTGGACGAGGCGAGCCACTCGCCTTTCCAAAAATGGAATTGCAAATGCTGACGTGATTGATCCATTGGCCTGGGTCAGACGCGTCATGAGGTTGATCACCGACCATAACCTGGCTCAAGTCCTTGGTCTACCTCGGCATTATTGGTGCGTAGACAGCCACATGGAATACGTGACATCACTCATTTGTCTCGTAGGCGAATGGACAAGCACAACAGCTTCGTTTGGTCCATCTCAACAGGATCGAATATACGCGCCTCTAACCCTACACCTAGACGATCGCTTCCTCTTGACGCGCGACGCGGTGTGGTAACCATCGGGACTCGACTGTGCGGCATCCGTCGTCGCCTCGGTCTCCAAGTGGTAACACCGTGCTCCGGCAAAACACGTTCAGTGCGTTGTATCTTGCTCGTGATGGGCTTGTAGCTAAGCTCTTTACAGGTACGACGATGCTGGTCATAAATTCGACCTGCCTCACTCCCATTTGCCATACCACCGATTCCTGACACTCCTCTCGCCTGATCCTCCGGCAAACCCCACCGCCTAGCCAGAAGTTGCGCAAAACATCCACAAAGTCTCGAATCGCGCGCGTTCCGCCGACCAACACGTTTGTCAACATCGTCATGCTCGGTGTTGTCGATGCGGCTGGAGCTCTCGGCTCCAAGGATATGAGGAATTCGTAACTCATTTTGGGTGAGCATCAAGTTCTAGAGTAAATGGCCACCCAATGGAGCGTTGGCCGGACTCGTATGGAACGTAGTTCCACGAAGCTAGGTGAGTGGACTACCCGTCCTCAATGTGTCACTTGGTTACACGCGTTCATTCACTCGGCTGACAATGAGATATCGGATTTGTACCAGACTAATCGTGCAAACGTGTTTCTCTCGCTCCGTACACACACGTTCTCCTCACTATCGGTCCCGCCCTAGACGCTAAAGCCAAGACGATGAGAGCAGCCGGCGGTCGATCTTCCAGACGTAACGACATCACGGTCTCGACCCTCGCAGATCTCGAACCGTTACATCTTGTCGACTCGTTCTGTACTCGGGTGGGATCGTTGTGTCCAACGGGTCTCCCCATAAATCTACGTTCGTTCAAACACAACTCACGATACCGCTCAAGGCTCTACCCGGACGTAGCTTGTCTCGTTCGACCCAGTCTGCCTAGTGATGTGGTCGAGTCGCACACGTCTGAGGTGTCCTTCTGTTCCTGTCTCACTCCCGACGGCGTGCGTATCGAAAGGCGCGAGTGGTCTTTCCCAGATCCGAGCTGTGTCAGGGATACAGCCTCCTCAACAGCTCAAAACCTCAAGCTCGGTACGAAACGTACCGTTTGGCGAGGTCTGGGAGTGGTGGAACCGGATGCGGCAGCGGGGTACGAGAAAGGGCTTCGACATGCTGGAAGTGCGATCGGGAGGTGAATCGACCGTTCGATGACCAAATCAAAGTCATGAACCACCAATCAAAGGATGGGAGAGGGCATAATAAGTGCAGGACTCGGGGATGGTGAACTGGCGGAGTCATAGGTGGCAGCACGTTATGACTTGTCGAGTGATCGGATCAACGCCTACGGTAGACGAAGCTCGGCTCAGATGAAGACTCGAATAGTTGGTAAGTCTCGGTTTGTTGGTCGCTATACCTGTTCTAGTTGTGTTCTGAATAGCCACTAGCCCCTCCCCTCGTGTTGTGCTTTGTCCCTCAGCTCAGACTACTTTTGGCAACGGCGCGTACTCAATGCTTATGATGTGATATCAGGTTGATGGTATGTTATGGGAGCCAAAATGTGTTTTTTGATATGTGAGTTCGGCGCAAAATAATACATTAATACATCTCAATGGTTACCTTGAAGAATTTCAGACGACAGCGAACTCGATATTCAGTCAGAAGGAGAGCACTTCGGCAGAGCGTGAATATGGGATCAGGCGAGACCCAACCCATGACGGCAAAAGCAACTGATCGACCGCGAGTGAAGAGCCCCCCCGCGAGGAGCGCGTTGGAATTGCAAAAGGCCCCACCCGAGTTGTCGATCAGACCTAAAACCACGTGGCTGATGTCTGGCCCTGGCGGGTTCGGTTCGTTGCGCTCCTCTCCTGCCACGACCAGGAGGCTTGTGCTGGCAGCTCCATCTCCATTTCATAGCTACTATCTCTCTCTCAAGTGCCATCCCCATCAGGCTGGCTCAACACAAAGAACACTCCCGACGACCGCTCACAACGTCTCGACCAGACCGCGTCCCCGACCCGATAAGCTGTGTCTCTGCTGTGGTCTCAGCTTCATACCCAGACCGGCGCTCATTCTCGATGCATCCATCATTTTATCCCATAACAGGCCCTATGTCTCCTGAGCCTAGCCCGCTCTTGCCGTAGCCGCCAATACCCTGTGCACTCAACCTTACCAGATAGATAACGAGATGACGATTCCGAGTGACCTTGTTGCACTGCCGATCTTACAGGACCCAATAGCTCCGCGAATGGACACCTATGCATGGCTGGAGTGCGATAGTAGTTACGGACATTTCGGGTTGCGTATCAGTACGTCCAGCTACGGGATGTTCACTACTTATCAAGCTGATTATGCAATCGCACGTTTAGATTTGACATGATATCAACAGGGCTCCAGCGTTCCGTATGCAGACTTATATCATGAACGACACCTATTCTTGATGACTGATGCTCTGGCGGTTATGCTCGTCCTCCCATCAACTCGTGATTACTCAGGAGAGCATACGAAGATGGCATAACCTCAGCCTATCCTCCTGCCTAGTTGGACGCTAGGAGTCCAGACTCGCCCCAGTGTAATATGTGCCTGGCCGCGATTGACGGCGCTGAAGTTTTGGGCGCTTGTATATGTAAGTCTCTCTATCTCACCGGTGACTGTTGCTTGAACTAACTATATGGGCCTCCCAGCTACCATCTTTGTGCTCCAAAATCACAGACCTTTGCACCTGTATCATGCGAGCCGTAGACTCAAGAATATGCAATCCGTTTTGCAGGGCTAGACTCGTCAAGCAGCCGCCTGTCCCCCCCCCCCCTCTCCCACGGCATATCCCATGACAGGTCGGCTTCTCTGAGACTCCGTGCTAAGGACACAGCTTTACCACCCTGCCAACAGATCTGAAGACTGCATCGAATGATCTTAGTACTACGATGAAGCACCGGGCGATATCAGAAATCAGGTCGAAGAGCATATGCGAAAACAGTCCATGGTGGGACTCTTGTTGACTGTATGCAATCGCGTCTTCCAGCGTTCATCAAGCCGGCGATTGGTCGAGTCGATCTCAACATGAGAGGAAGTTGGCCGACTGAGCAAGCAATGCCCGAAGAAGACACATCCAGCATATCTGGAGCGATAAGATAGGAGTAGTGGACTCGGTGGGGAGTTTCATGGCATGTTTGACAAGTGCCATCGTCGCTGGCTATCCGGTGAGTAGTGCCCAAAGCTGGTGATCCTAAGCATGCTAATCATGATGTTTCAGAACGTTTGGTAGGTTAGATCTAGAGAAGCGACGGGGTGTTAGGCGTGCGAGCAGGTGTGATCTACTCGTCTATTCTCTCTCAGGCAAATCTTAGAGACATGTAGGGTAGGCTATCTGAGGTCGAAGCGCTGCTCGACCCAGAAACAGGATGAGCAATACATGCGAAGGATGGGGTGCCAATGGAAATTCAAGAATGACAGAACAGAGGCAGCGTAGGACGAAGGACTCGTAAAGTACCGGAGCAGCACGAGACGAACTGTAAACCATATGCGACTGAAATGACCATACTTCGTCACTAATTTGCGCTGGCGGCCGAAAATTGACATCAAGATACGAACGACTTGCGCTGGCGCAGAGGGAAGAAACCAAGCTGTGATGGCTGGCCGAATTTGCCTGGGGATGGTGGACGCTCCAGTTCTAATACCAGTGTGAGCACGAGCTGCAAGTCTCAAACGCGATAAACCCTCGTTTGTGTGGTGCTGTTTTGCCGTTACATAACACATCTGTCCAAGCATTGACGCCCGCCTGCGTCAACCCCTATCACCACGTCGCAATTGACAAGCAACAAGCAGACAGCGAGTCCAGGATGTCGGATAGGAGACAGGTATCTAAGGGTATCAACATACTCATACTGGGTGAGCAACTAGCTGTCGCGTCGACTATATGCTCTAATCTCATACAACGGCGAAGAGGGGGGCGGCGCGCGAGGCCTGTCATCGCTTATCATCCTCGACGAGCTCATGACGAGACTTGGGCATTCGCTAGAGCTCGAAGGTCAACTCCTGGTACGAGATCGCTTTGATATTGTAGCTGGGACTGGGACTGGAGCGTGAGTTGGCGCTATTCGTGTTTGATAGTCACGTCGATCTCATATGCTCTGCGAAGAGTCATCGCTTGCATGGTTGGCCGCCTCGGTATGCCCATCCAGCGAGCTATCGAGTGCTACGTGAAGCTTGCGGAGGTGTTTTCGGAGTGAAAGCGGATAGGGACGACGACTTATAAGACAACTAAACTACAAGCAGCGCTCAAGGGAATGATACGAGACATAACGGGTGATGAAAACACGGGTATGATGGATACCAAGGAGAGCGACAAGTGCCGAACGTGAGTATATGCACGGTATAGAATGTCTCAAAGCATGGGTAAACCTGTTTGCAGTATGGTGTTTGCCATGTCGGCTCACAACATGAACGGCGGCCTCCCTTGTGTCTTTCGCTCCTATCAAGGCGTCTCCAACCAGATGCCGGACAGTCCGATATGGCAGATACTGAGCGCGACGATGGCGCAGCCCGAGATGTTCAAGCCGGTCGACATTGGACCAGACTACCTTCGTCAGTCGTTCGTTGACGGCGGGTTCGGATGCAACAACCCCACGGCGCACGTACTTGCAGAAGTCAAAGCGATCATGCCGAGCCGAGATCTATCAAGCGTTGTCTGTATCGGAAGTGGACATCCAAATACCATACAACTGCAGCGGCATGCCATGACGAGTCGGTTCATTCCGACCCAGATCCTTAGCTTGACCAAGAGCATCGCACTGGATGCCGAGAAGGTTGCGCATGAGATGGAAGTGCGATTTCAGTCGACGACGGGTGTGTACTTTCGTTACAGTGTCGATCAAGGCATGCAGAGTCAGAAAGTGGGAGAGTGGGAGAAGCTACAACAAGTAACAGCAAACGCACAAGCATATTTGCGTGGGTTGAAAGTGAGCAACAGTATTGATGATGCAGTGGCTTCCATCAAAGCGCGAAAAGCGGCAGTAAAAACCCATAGAATAGGTATGTATCTCACTATTTAAACAGAGAGGCTTGTGCTGAAAAGGACCTACGCTAGACGGCGTGATACAAAGCAATGCCCCCGATCAAACGACCGGATATAAAGCTTGCCCCACTCCGACCCCGCTGTTTACAGGACGGCAAGACACGATCGACCGCATCATCGCATGTATCTCCAAGGGCGATACTCAGCGCTGTGTTTTTGTCTTGTATGGCTTAGGAGGGTCCGGAAAGACTCAACTCGCGCTAAAAACGGTGCAACAAACTAAAGGCATCTGGTCGGACGTAGTGTTTGTCGATGCAACCACTAACGAGACGGCTATTGCGGCACTGGCGGGGTTTGCGAAGGAGAAGAAAGTTGGCGACTCGCACGAGAGTGCCGTCAGATGGCTCAGCAACCGGCAAGAAAGGTGGCTGATGATCATAGACAACGCCGACGACCCGGATGTAGACATACGACAGTACACGCCCGATGTCGATCACGGCAGTATCTTGGTCACTACACGAATCAAGCAGCATGTTGCGCTGGCACGGGGTGATGACTCGGATCATCGGGTGTCTGAGATGAATCCAGACGAGGCAATGGAGGTGCTACTGAAAGCAGCAAAAACGAAGGACACTGACTTATCTATCGCCGAACGCCAGGCGACCGTAAAGCTGCTCAAGGTAAGCCGATATACCAGCAACACAAGTCTGAAATACCGAAGACGTCGCTTATCTATAGGACTTGGGCTATCTGGTCCTTGCAATCGTCCAAGCTGGGGCATACATTTTCAGCTCTAGCTGTTCCGTCACCCAGTACTATGACATGTTCGCTCGCCATCACCAAAAAACACTCGAAAAGTCTAGCCAGTTGATAGCAAAAATGGACGACTACAAGAAGAGTGTTTATACAACATGGCACATGAGCTACGAGCAACTCGGGACAAATGCACAACGACTGCTGCATCTGATGGCGTTTATGCATCATAGCAGTACATCCGAGGACATTTTTAGGAGATCTGCCATCGGAATACGGACATATACGCCTGAGGTACCAGCCACCCAGGATGAAAAAGAGGCGCAAGCATATGTGACAGAATGTCTGGAACCCTACCTCGACTCGACCTATTCGTGGGACTCTAGTGCATTCCTCGACACCATGACCGAGATTTTATCTTACTCGCTAATCAGCTATGATAAAATCAATGGCGAATACACCCTGCATGTACTGGTTCATGACTGGGTTAGCACCGTGATCAACTATCCTCTGAACGCGGCCATCGAACACACTGGCTGCCTGCTAGCCGTTTCGATCGATTACGAAGACGATATGGATAGCCTGAAATACAAGACTGCGATAGAGATCCATATCAGCAGGTTCCTTGAATGGCAAGAACGACCAAGACCAAACCACGCGTCCAGGTTTGCGGAAGTGTACCTCCGAGCTGGAAAGAGGAGCGAGCAGGGAAAAATGCAGAAAATAGCTCTAGATGGTCAAGAAAAAGCGCTAGGACGGGAGAACGACGCCACTCTGAGCAGTATGCTGATGCTTGCATATGTGTATCAGCAACAGGGCAGATACCAAGAGGCAATGACGCAAATCGAGCAAGTGGTGGATATTCGGAAGCGAGTTTCGGGAAGCGAACACCGTCAGACGCTCATAGCCATGCAAACGCTTGCAAGCACATACTACTCCCTTGGTCGATACACCGACGCACAGTCCCTCCACCAGCACACCCTTGACACATCCACCCGAGTCCATGGCCACGACCATCCCGACACACTCAACAGTATGCACTCGCTTGCACTCACGTACCAAGCCCAGGGTCGATACGACCAAGCAGAGTCACTGCTGCTCAAGGTCGTAGATGCCAGGAAGCGAGTGTCAGGCGACGAGCATCCCGAGACCCTGACTTCGATGAACGTGCTCGCATTTACATACTACCGTCAGGGTCGTTACGATGAGGCAGAGTCGATGCAGGAGCATGTGATGGAAGTGAAGAAACGCAGGCAAGGGGACGAGCATCCGAATACGCTGAACACGATGGGCGACCTGGCATTGACGTACTTGGCCAAGGGTCGATATGGGGAGGCAGAGGAGCTGCAGATGAAGGTGCTGGAAGCGAAGGAGCGAGTGTACGGCGAAGGCCACCCGGAGACGTTGACCAGCATGCACAACCTTGCAGGCACATACTATAGCCAAGGTCGATACGAGCAGGCGGAGGAGCTCCAAAAGCGAGTGGTAGAAGAACAAGAGCACGCACTCGGGGCTGGTCATCCAAGCAGACTGCTGTCCATGCGTCTTCTTCTCGAGACATATCATGCCATGGGGGAAAGTCGACGCCGGGAGTACGAGACGCTAGAGCGGGAGATAAGAGAGCTCAAGAGCAGGGCAGGCTGAAGGAATGGATACTCACCGGTATAGGTCTGTGTGGATGCTGGCGTGGTGTAGGCGAGGTGTGAGTGCCTAGGCAAGTGGCGAGTGAGATCTGTTTTTTGGCTGTAGTTGAACGTATCGTGGTGAACCATTGTAAGAGGTAGAGAATCGATTTATATGCTATCAAACTCACGTCTATGTCTGCGGTGTAAAAGTCAAATCGTGGAAACAAGCAGCAGACAGAGGCTGCGAGTGCAAGTGACGGACGCGACGGGAGGTGAAGTTAGACTTTGGCAAATGGAGTCGATACGGTCTCTTGTCTTAGTCATCAGTCGGGTATAGCTTCGAGCATGAACAGAGATGACGCTGCGCCAGAACAGTTTGATGAGCGCTGGGCCGTTCCACCAGAATGCGAGGGATGCTGTTGACCTGCCAAAACGGATTTGCAATTGCTGACGTGATCGACCTGCTGGTCTGGGTAGGACGCGTTGTGGTTGATCAATACCACACTGACCACGACCTGGCTCGAGTGCTTGGTCCACCTCAGCATCATTGGTGCGTCATCAGGCCCGTGGCATATGCGACGCGACTCACATGTTTGACAGGCAAATGCGTATGCACACCGGTTCCACTTGGTCCATTTCCTCGGGCTCACAGACGCGCAACTGGGGCTACACCTGGAACGATCGCTCCTTTTTGACGTGTGGTGCGGTCCGGCCAATATCGGGACTCGATCTTACAGCATCCATGATAGCCTCGGTTTGCAAGTAATAACACTGTGTCTTGACGAAATACATTCAGCGCGTTTTCCCTTGTTCGTGATAGGCGTGTCGTCGAGCATTGTGTAGGCACGATGACGCTCGTCATACAATCGACTTGCCTCACTCGCCGGCTGGCCATACCACCACTCCTCGATCCTCCTCTCGACCTCCCCTCGAGTCAACTCCATCGTCCAGACGAAACTTGTTCAAGAGATGGACGAAGTCCCGAATTCCCCCCGTTCTGTCACTACCTCAATTATCGATGTCGCTCGCGCTCGATACCACCATGGCAACTGAAGCCCCCGGCCATGCTGGAACATGACAATTTGCAGCCAGCTTATGTCGAGCGTGCATCAAGCTTCAGAGTAAACGACCATCCAACACCACGTTGGCTAGTACCCGATGGAGCGTGGTCCCACGAACCTTGGTGAGCATCTCTTCATGACATGCGTCCATTCACTCGGCTGACAACGAGATATCGCATTTGTACCAGACTAGCGGTGCAAGCATGTCGTCCCTCGTTCCGTCTGCGCTCGTTCTCCATCGCGATCGGTTCCTCTCCATCAGCGAAAGCCAAGTCGACCGGGGCGTCTGCCTGTCGATCTTCTAGATGTAACAGTACCTACACGGAGTTGCGACCCCCCACGATCTCGGACCATTACACCCTGTCGACTTTCATTCCGTACTCGGGCGAGATCGTTGCGTCCAACGGGTCTTCCCGTCACTCTACGTTCGCTCGAGGCTCTACCCAGATTTGGCTCGTCTCGTTCAACCCAATCTGATGATTAGCGGGGTCGAGTCGCATACGACTAGGGCGAATTTCTATTCCCATCTCGCTTCCGATTGTGATCGGATTGGAAGGCACAAGTACTCTGTCTCGGGTTCGACTTGCGCCAAGAATACAGCCTCGTCGACATCTCAAGATCTAAAGATATGTACGACATGTACCATTTGGCGAGGTCTGGGGAGGAGTCGAGCTGAATGCAGAAGGGAAGGGATGCGGCGAACTACTTCGACATGCTCGAGGTGCGATCGGGACACAAATCCAGCGTTCCATGGCCACATCGGAGCTACGAACTGATCGAAGGATGGAAGAGGGCAGAAAGAGTGCAGGGCTCAAGGGCGGTGTACGGGTGGGATCATAGGTGGTAGCAAGCCATGATATGCCAAGTGGCCGAATGAAGTGAACACCGATTGCAGACGAAGCTCGGCTCAGATGGTCGCATAGTTGGTAAGTCTGACTTTGTTGGTCGGTGTATCTGTTTTAACCACGTTCTGCATAGCCCCGGGTCCTTCGCCTGATACTGTTTTTTGTCCTAAGCTCATACTGCCTCTAGCGATGCTGTGCACGCAGAGGCCTATGATGCTCATGATGCAATATTAGGCCGGTTTCAGAGTATGGAACTCGGTATGTGATTTTTAGTATGTGAGTTCGATGCGAATGTGTAAATACATCTCAGTGGTTGTTTTGAAGAATTTTCAACAATAGCAAATGCGATTTCAAGTCAGGAGGAGAGAACTTTGGCGGGGCGCGAACATGAGATCAGAATCCGGGGCGACTCAAGTCTTGATGGCAAAGACGACTCGACTGCGACTGATTAGATGGGCTGCTTCAAGAGGAGCACCTTGGATTAGGAAGGGCCCGCCAAGTTGCCGATCAAACCTAAAACCACGTAGCTTATGTCTGGCCCTGGCGGATTTAGTTCGCTACGCCCGTCCTCGCCGATCACAACCATGAGGCTCGTGCTCGCAGATTCATCACCATTTCATAGCCACTATCCCTCTCTCTCACTCAAAAGCCGCTCCCATTAGACTGGCTCAACACACGAATACTCCTGAGGACCGCTCACAACATTCTGACTGAACCGCGTTTCCGGTCCAATAAAACTTGTCCCCGCTGTGGTCTCGACTTCATCCCCAGACTGGCACTCATTCTCGACGCTTGCACCATTTCATCCCATAATAATTCCGTCCCTTTTGAACCCAGCTCACTCGTGCTGCAACCGTTGATCTCGTACAACCAGCCTCACTAGATCGGCGACGAGATGAAGATTCCGAGTGCTCATGCTACACGGCCGAGTTTACAGAGCCTTAAAGCGATCCAGGTAGAGAACCATGCATAGCCGGAGTGCGGTGGTAGTCCTGGATGTTTCGGGTTGGATCTCTGTACGTCCATCTGCGTGTTGTTTACTGTTTCTCAAAATGTTCATGGAATTACATTTTTAAGGATTTAACCGGGGGGATATCGAGGCGTTTGAAACATATGGAGTAGGAGCCAGGGAGGGCATGACAACTGATTGTGCGCCGGAGAGCAGAAACCAAGGATTGCTGCAAAAAGCAGTAAACCGCGGACGGAAGAGATGCCTTTTACCTGGTCCGATAGCACTGGATTGGAACATGGCTAAATACACCTGGGTGAGTGGACAGCCTTTATCTGGCCGGAGGTCTTGTAACATCTATTCTTCGGTCTAGCTCATGATACTAATTGACGCTCGCGCTAGTACACAGCCCGTGTCTTGCTTTCTCTGGTTTTATCTGCACACGGCCTTGTTGCTCTCCCCCCTTTCCTCTGCCCCCGACCCGTCAGAACCAACGCGACCAAAGAGCCGGAATCGGCGGGCAATGCTAGGTCGAGGCGAGATCGTACTATCCCGCCACTCTTCTCACTGGTCCACGCTGAAGGCGCACCAAATCCGTGATGCGGTTCTGTGCCCTACTCGTTTCCAACTCATTTCGTTCGACCGAGTCTGGTCGTTGAGAGTCGAGTCAGACACGGATGCGAGTAAGACGCTCGGGGCAAGAGATAGTGGATTGTTGACCAGGAGCACGCATGATGCTTATCAAAAGTAACGGGAGTTTCAAGTGCGGAGTGCTGAGTCAATGGTGAGCAGCAATGCATTGGATTGTCAGCTGTTTTACTGAACGGAGTTCAGGGTGCGTTGCGTGTTATCATAATCTAGATATAGTACTTCACTCGGAACGATACCCTAATTCTGTACAGTCGGTAGACTGAAGTTTGAGTGGGCGAGGTATACTCAAGCGTAGCCTCCTCATTTTCATTGGACAACCCAAGACGCAGAGCAAGAGTTCTCACTTTGATTTGCATGGTTCAGTTAGTTGGTACGTTTCACAAGGCTATCAGGCTCTGAAGAGATGACCTGCTCATGGTGGATTAGCGGGTCTTTCGATCTGGGGTCATACGATTTGACATACCGAAAAACAGAAAAGAACGCAGCCGGCCTGCAAACCCTAGAGATGAGATTGACGCAGGTCATCTAGAAGCGGATGGGCAGGGAGAATCGAAGGTCCAGTACTGGTTCGCGCCGAGGACATGCCCGTTTCTGAGTGTTGTTCAATAGGCACCGATCCAGGCTTCGATCTAGCATTTGATATTCCCTCGATCAAGCTTGTCGATCATCGGGGTGCGCGCTCCGATCGATGACCTGTTATTCAAAGGATGGCAGTAGGTGTGAGTGTTGCAATCGTCTGGCTGCCCTTGATGCGTGCAGAATAAAACAATCTGCTCAAAACGACTGATCTTACGCACCAGTGCTAGCCCAGGGACTATGAGAATTCCCTAGCTGGACAACCAACCTGGGAAGCTGGATACGACGAATATCCGAAGAACGAAAGCTGCTTATGAATGCTCTGTTTCAAGGAATTTCCGACAACAGTTCCGTACTCGGTCTGTGAATGGAGCTTGGGGCTCGTGTGGGACGCCATGCATTCTTGGCTAATCGGGGTAAGTGCAGCGTCAAACAAGTGAGCACAGGACCCCAGCCTCGGGACGTTACTTATCTAGATCTTTGCTTCCATCCAAAAGAAACCTTCGGACATGAGCTACGGTTTTTCACCACTTCTTCGATCTGAGTGTGGGACTCGTGATACCGGTAGTTTGTTTTGAGCGGCTGGCATGCAGGATGAGGTGGTGCCGAGTAGACCTTAGTTAGCTGTGAGCTGGCGTATAGGAATTGACATTATGACTGGCACCAGCTGGAGGAGAGTGCAATTATTGTACCGGATGCTGTTCCGAGGTTGAGAAGGTACTCGTCAATACGCAAGACCAGAGAAGCAACAACTCCAATCCCGATGCACCTGTTTATTTCTGTGGATGAACTACACCGCGGCGTGTCTATATGCACTATCTGATGAACGTGACGATTCCCTTCTTCTAGCATTTTATCTAGGTGGCTACACGGGGTTAATGGTGAATGACATCGAGGTCAGGCGTAGTGTAACTCGTATCGGACGAGATTTAGTTTTTGGTTTGCGCTTGTTTCATATTTCATGTACGGTCCTGTAAAACTAAGTATTGATTTGGATACGTAGCAATCATGTCTGAATACTTGTTGCTTACAAGAATATCCATTGTAGCGGCAGGAAGAAGGTACCGGCGGCAGACTAAACGCAAGTTGATGACCGGGTTGTAGGGAAAGGAGCTCAAATGTTTGGTACTGAGTCCAAATTAAAATATGTTCTCGAGTTGGAGCGTACGTGACGCTGCACTCGAGTTGTCCGATAGCCGATTGGCCATTCTACCAGAACGCAGCTTGGACGAGGCGAGCCATTCGCCTTTCCGAAAATGGAATTTCAAATGCTGACGTGATTGACCCATTGGCCTGGGCCAGACGCGTCGTGAGGTTGATCACCGACCACGACCTGGCTCAATTCCCTGGTCTACCTCGGCATTCTTGGTGTGTAGACAGGCACATGGAATACGTGACATCACTCATGTGTCTCATAGGCGAATGGAAAATCACAACAGCTTCGTTTGGACCATCTCAACAGGATCGAATATACGCACCTCTAAGGCTACACCCAGATGATCGCTTCCTCTTGACGTGCGACGCGGTCTGGCAACCATCGACTGTGCGGCATCCGTCGTCGCCTCGGTCTCCAAGAGGCAACGCCGTGCTCCGGCAAAACACGTTCAGTGCGTTTTATCTTGCTTGTGATGGGCCTGTAGCTAAGCTCTGTACAGGTACGACGATGTTGGTCATACAATCGACTTGCCTCACTCCCACTTGTCATACCACCGCTCCCTGCCACTCCCCTCGTCTGTCCCTCCGACAAACCCCGCCGCCTAGCCAGAAGTTGCGCAAGACATCCACAAGGTCTCGAATCACATGCGTACCATCGACCAACACATCTGTCAACATCGTCATGCTCGGTACTGCTGATGCGGCTGGAGCTCTTGGCTCTAAGGATAAGAGTGATTTGTAGCGCATTTCGAGTGAGTATCAAGCTCTAGAGTGAACGGGCACTCGATGGAGCGTTGGTCGGCACTTGTAGTGAACGTGGTTCCACAAAGCTAGCTATCCGTCCTCGGTGTGTCTCTTGGTTACACGCGTTCATTCACTCGGCTAACAACGAGATATCGTCTTGGTACCATACTGGCCGCGCAAACATGCCGTCTCTCGTTCCGTCTCCACATGTGTTCCTCGCTATCAGTCCGTCCCCACATGCCAAAGCCAAGATGACGAGGGCGGCCGGCAGTCGATCTTCCAGACGTGACAACATCTACACATAGTCTCGACCCTCGCAGATCTTAGACCGCTACACCTTGTCGACTTTCACTCCGTACTCGGGCGAGATCGTCACGTCCAGCGGGTCTCACATCAATCTACACTCGTTCGAACAGAACTCAAAATATTGCCAGAGGCTCTACCCAGATTCAGCTCGTCCCATTCGACCCAGTCTGGCTAGTGACGGGGTCGAGTCTCACACGGCTGAGGTGACCTTCTGTTCCTATCTCGCTCTCGATTGCGCTCAGGTTGAAAGGCGCAAGTGGTTTTTCCCGAATCTGAATTGCGTCCAGAATACAGCCTCGCCAACAGCTCAAGACCTCAAGACCGGCATGACACGTAACGTTTGGCGAGGTCTGGGGAGTGGTGGAACTGGATGCGACACGTAGGGTGCGGGAAAGGGCTTGCGACATGCTCGAGGTGCGATTGGGAGGCAAATCGACCGTTCGATGGCCACATCAGACTCACGAACCACCGATCAAAGGTTGGGAGAGGGTAGAATAAGTGCAAGGTTCAGGGATGGCATATCGGCAAAGCGATAGGCAGCAGCAAGACATGACTTGTCAAGCGGTCGAATGAACGCTGATCGCAGACGAAGCTCGGCCCATATGAATACTTGAACAATTGGTGAGTTTCGCTCTGTTGGTCGCTGTGTTTGTTCTAGCTGTGTTCTGAATAGCCACTAGTCCTTCCCCTCCTGTTGTAGTTTGCCCTCGGCTCATACTGCCTTTGGCGATGGCACGTACACAGTGCTCATGATGCGATATTTGGTTGATTCTATGTTATGGGATCCGGAACGTGTTTTTTTATATGTGAGTTTGGTGCGAATATATAAATATATCTCAATGGTTACCTCGAAGAAGTTCGGACACCAACAAACTCGATATTCAGTCGGAAGAAGAGTACTTTGGCGGAACGGCAACAATGACGGCAAAGGCGACTGATCGGCCGCGACGAAAGGCTCCGCTCAAGCTGCCGATCAAACCTAAAGCCACATGGCTGATGTCTGGCCTTGGCGGGTTCGGTTTGTTGCGCTCGTCCTCTCCTGCCACGACCAGGAGGCTCGTGCTTGCAGCTTCATCTCCATTTCATAGCTACTATCTCTCTCTCAAGTGCCATCTCCGTCAGACTGGCTCAACACAAGGAACACTCCCGACGACCGCTCACAGCGTTTTGACCAGACCGCGTCCCCGACTCGATAAAGCGTGTCCCTGCTGTGGTCTCAGCTTCATACCCAGACAAGTGTTCATTCTTGACACATCCCTCATTTTATCCCATAATAGGCCCTATGTCTCCTGAGCTTAGCCCACTCTTGCCGTAACTGCCGATATCCTGTGCACTCAACCTTACCAGATAGATGACGAGATGACGACTCCAAGTGACCTTGTTGCACTACTGATTTTACAGGACCCAATAGCTCCGCGAATAGACACCTATGCACGACCGGAGTGCAATAGTAGTTGCGGGCGTTTCGGGTTGCGTATCAGTACGTCCAGCTACGGGATGTTCACCACTTCTCAAGCTGACCATGCAATTGCACGTTTAGATTTGACACGATATCACCAGGGCCCCGGCGTTCCGTATGCAGACCCATATCATGAACGACACCTATTCTTGATGACTGATGCTCTTGCGGTTATGCTCGTCCTCCCATCAACTCGTGGTTACTCAGGAGAGCATACGAAGATTGCATAACCTCGGCCTATCCTCCCACCTAGTCGGACGCTAGACATCCAGACTCGCCCCAGTGTAACATGTGTCTGGCTGCGATTGACGGGGCTTAAGTTTTGCATGCTTGTATATGTAAGTCTCTCTATCTCACCGGCGACTGTTGCTTGAAATAACTATATGGGCCTCCCAGCTACCATCGTTGTGCTCCAAAATCACAGACCTTTGCACCTGTATCATGCGAGCCGTAGACTCAAGAATATGCAATCCGTTTTGCAGGGCTAGACTCGTCAAGCAGCCGCCTGCCCCCCCCCTCTTCTCCCACGGCTTATCCCATGACAGGTCGGCTTCTCCGAGACTCCGTGCTAAGGACGCAGTTTCACCTCCCTGCCAACAGATCTGACGACGGCATCGAACGATCTTAGTACTATAATGAAGCACGGGGCGATATCAGAAAACTGGTCGAAGAGGACATGCGAAAACAGTCCATGGCGGGACTCTTGTTGACTGTATGCAATCGCGTCTTCCAGCGTTCATCAAGCCGGCGATTGGTCGAGTCGATCTCAGCATGATAATAAGTTGGCCGACTGAGCAAGCAATGCCCGAAAGAGACACACCCAGCATATATGGAGCGATAAGATAGGAGTGGGCTCGGTGTGGAGTTTCATGGCATGTTTGACAAGTGCCGTCGTCGCTGGCTATCCGGTTAGTGCCCAAAGCTGGCGATCCTAAGCATACTAATCACGATGTTTCAGAACGTTTGGTAGGTTAGATCTAGAGAAGCGACGCGGTGTTAGGCGTGCGAGCAGGTGTGATCTACTTGTTTATTCTCTCTCAGGCAAATCTTAGAGACATGTAGGGTAGGCTATCTCAGGTCGAAACGCTGCTCGACCTGGAAACAGGATGAGCGATGCATGCGAAGGATGGGGTGCCAATGGAAATCCAAGAACAACATAACTGAGGCAGCGTAGGACGAAGGACTCGTAAAGTACCAGAGCAGCACGAGACAAACTGTAAACCATATGCGACTGAAATGACCATACTTCATCACTAATTTGCGCTGGCGGCCAAAAATTGACATCAAGATACGAACGACTTGCACTGGCGCAGAGGGAAGAAACCAACTTGTGATGGCTGGCTGAATTTGCCTGGGGATGGTTGTGGACGCTGCAGCTCTAATACCAGTGTGAGCACGAGCTGCAAGTCTCAAACGCGATAAACCCTCGTTTGTGTGGTGCTGTTTTGCCGTTACATAACACATCTGTCCAAGCATTGACGCCCGCCTGCGTCAACCCCTATCACCACGTCCCACTTGACAAGCAACAAGCGGAGAGCGAGTCCAGGATGTCGGATAGGAGACAGGTATCTAAGGGTATCAACGTACTCATACTGGGTGAGCAACTAGCTGTTGCGTCGAGTATATGCTCTAATCTCATACAACGGCGAAGAGGGGGGCGGTGCGCGAGGACTGTCATCTCTTATCATACTTGACGAGCTCATGACGAGACTTGGGCATTCGCTAGAACTCGAAGGTCAGCTCCTGGTGCGAGGTCACTTCGATATTGTAGCTGGTACTGGGACTGGAGCGTGAGTTGGCGTCAATCGCGTTTGATAGTCACGTCGATCTCATATACACTACGAAGAGTGATCGCTTGTATGGTTGGCCGCCTCGGTATGTCGATCCAGCGAGCTATCGAGTGCTACGTGAAGCTGGCGGAGGTGTTCTCGGAGCGAAAGTGGATAGGGACGACGACTTACAAGACCACAAAACTACAAGCGGTGCTCAGGGGAATTGTGCGAGACGTGACAGGCGACGAAAACACGTGTATGATGGACACGAGTAGGGACAGCGACAAGTGCCGGACGTGAGTATATGCTCAGAATAGACTGGCCCAAACCCTAGATGAAACTACTTGCAGTATGGTGTTTGCCATGTCGGCCCACAACATGAACGCTGGCCTCCCTTGTGTCTTTCGCTCCTATCAAGGCGTCTCCAACCAGATGCCGGACAGTCCGATATGGCAGATACTGAGCGCCACGATGGCGCAGCCTGAGATGTTCAAGCCGGTTGATATCGGACCAGGCTACCTTCGCCAGTCGTTCGTGGACGGTGGGCTTGGATGTAACAATCCTGCAGTGCACGTACTTTCAGAAGTTAAAGCGATCTTGCCTAGTCGAGATCTTTCAGGCGTCGTCTGTATCGGCAGTGGTCATCCGGATACAATACAACTGCCGCAGCGCACTATATCGAGTCGGTTGGTTCCGACCAACGTCCTGAGCCTGACCAAGAACGTCGCACTGGATGCTGAGAGGGTCGCACAGGAGATGGAAGCGCGGTTTCAGTCGACGACGGGTGTGTACTTTCGGTTCAGCGTCGACCAGGGGATGCAAAGCTTGGAAGTGGGAGAATGGGAGAAGCTACAGCAAGTAACAGCAAACGCAAAAGCATATCTACGTGGACTGAAAGTGAGCAAAAGTATCGACGTTGCGGTGGCTTCTATCAAAGCACGAAAGGTGGCAGTAAGCAACCAAAGAATAGGTATGCATATAGGCCGCCAGGCTGAACTACTCATACTGAACTTGTTCGACCAGACGGTGTGATTCAACCCGCTATCACCGATCAAGTAATCGGATACAAAGCTTGCCCTGCGCCAACTCCTGCGTTCACAGGACGCGAGGACACGATCAACCAGATCATCGCGTGCATCTCAAAGGGTGATACCCAGCGCTGCGTCTTTGTCCTGTACGGCCTAGGCGGGTCCGGAAAGACACAGCTCGCGTTGAAAGCAGTCCAACGAACCAAGGGTGTCTGGTCAGATGTGGTGTTTGTCGACGCGACCACTCACGACACGGCTATCGCGGCGCTGGCCGGGTTTGCAAAGCAAAAGAACATCGGAGACTCGCACGAGAGCGCGCTCAGGTGGCTTGGTGATCAGCAACAAAGGTGGCTACTGGTCATCGACAACGCCGACGACCCAAACGTCGACATTCGACACTACATTCCCAGCAACGACCATGGGAGTATAATCATCACAACGAGACTGAAGCGATATGCTTCGCTAGCTCGAGGTGATGACTCGGATCATCTAGTCTCTGAGATGAAACCAGAAGAGGCGACGGAGATGCTGCGGAAAGCGGCGAAGATGAAGGAGACTGATTTATCCATGGCTGAACGCGAGGCCGCTGAAATGCTGCTCAAAGTAAGTCAAGGGACCCAGAGCGTAGTTCTGATACATGTTTGACCGTTGTATGTATGTAGGACCTAGGCTACTTGGCGCTGGCAATCGCACAAGCGGGGGCATACGTTTTCAACTCTGGTTGTTCTTTCACCAAGTATTATGAGATGTTCGTTGGACATCGCCAGAAAACACTCGAGAGGTCTAGCCAGTTGTCGGTCAACGTCGATGACTATCACAAGAGCGTATACACTACTTGGCACATGAGCTACGAGCTACTTGATATACATGCGAAACAATTGCTTCATCTAATGGCCTTTATGCATCATACCAATATAGTCGAAGACATCTTCAGGCGCTGCGCTACTCGACTCGGGAAATATAAGCCCGGGATACCAGCGAACGAGGCCGAGAAAGAGGTACATGCCTATGTTGCAGAATGTCTCCAGCCGTACATCGACTCGAGTGGTGGTTGGGACTCTGGCGCATTCCTTGACGCTATGATCAACATATCATCGTACTCGCTCATCAGTTATGACAAAGCGAACAGCGTTTATAGCTTGCACGTACTGGTACACGACTGGGCAAGCACTGTAGTCGATCACTCTATGACGGTGGCGATTGAGCACACCGCACTTCTGCTTGCTGCTTCGATCGATTACGAGGATACGTTGGAAAGTCTGGCCTACAAGCGCATTGTAGAGGTGCATGTGAACAGGCTGCTAGAGCGGCAAGATGGTACCAACGCAAGTAACGCGGACCGGTTCGCAGAAGTATATTATCGCAGCGGGAACTGGAGGCAGGTGTCAAAAATGGAAAACGTGGCACTGGCCGGCGCACGAGACAGGCTGGGGCAGGAGAACAACGAGACTCTGCGTCTCATGAACAATCTTGCGGTTGCGTATCAGCGGCAGGGCAGATATCAAGAGTCAGTGAATCTACAGGAGCAAGTAGTGGAGACCCGGAAGCGATTATCAGGGCACGAACACCGTTTCACGCTCATAGCCATGCGTAACCTTTCAGCCACATACTCCTACCTTGGTCCTCGGCCAAATCGCGATTTGCTAACTAGCGCCGGTAGCACGGTAGCAAGGAGACTGCCCCCCTCGTAGGTAGAACCCCCCGGTTCTACCTAGCCGTTCTCCTACGCTAACTAGTGTCGGGTACGTGTCTCCTCCCCCCCATAAACCCTTTAAGACTCTCAACAAACGCAAGTTGGGTGACATATCAGTAGAAACAATCCAACGCTCGACGCGCAAAAAGGACGAATGTGGAACAACAGCGAGCCGTACACGAAGAGACAAACGCCGACCTTGAACGCGCCTGTCGTGAGATCCGATCTAGGTGATGGAGTGGCATGGGGGATATATTGGACGATCGAGACACGTATATAAAACAACTCGAACAAGAAATTAGTGAAGACAAGATTAGGGACGTTATCGGCACAGCGCCAGCGCGAATGTGCAAAACCGGACACAAGACCAAAAAAAAAGCACGCAGACACGACACTGGCTTGTGCGAATGAGCATGAACGACGCACTGAGATCTATATACGAAAGGGAAGCAAAAAAGTAGAAAAAACATACGAGAACAAAAAAGTGATGTCCGACTTCAGTCACGGACATTGTCTATATCGAGGAGAGTCGCCTAATTTGCACGGCCTTTGCCCTTCGAACGGGCGGTCAAGCGGCCGTTCGAGTCATACTCAACGTTAGGGTCGGGGGAGGGCGTACGCAAAGGAACACCGTCGGCAAGGAGCTGGTTGTCGAGCTCGCGAGTCCCACAATAGTCCTCAAGACTCTCGAGGCTAGCCGACTGCGCGTCGCGCATCATGCGCTCCTCCAGCTCCACCCACTGTTCAGCGGAAGACTGTTCAACCGGGCTATCCGGGCGCAACTCCGAGCGATCGGTGACGGCCTGTCCGGTGCTGGTGCGAATAAACGACGCGCCAGTATAGTCACTGTAACAGCAAAGGATTAGAATTAGAGACTAAAGCGCAAAGATGACGCCTTGAGGAAATCGACTGACCGAATGTAGGCGGACCACTCGTCCTGTAGTCTCTGGAAGCGACGAGGAGCGACAGAGCGGAGTTCCTTGAGACCAGCAAGGTGTGCCTCGTACTTGTCGAGCATGTGTGCTGTACCAAGCTCGCGGCTTTCCCAATAGCCGTTTGACCACTCTTCGAGGCAAAACTGCCACTGTATTTACGTGAGTTCGTGTCTTCAGTTAGAGCATAGGATACACACCAGCGCTAGCATAAACGCTACAACCGTGATCGGCATGTTCTCGAAGTACTGCGGAAATTGTACAATTACCGAGGTGGGGCCATGGCCTAAACCAGCACCAATGACACGCCCGATATGTGGGCTTTCGTAATGTCCGGCACGAGGGCTCATGGACTGAAACAAGAACATTCATGAGAGGTTGAAAGATCTAAGAAGAACCTTGCTTACGGCACAGTGGAAACTATTCGGGTGGGCCTGATGAAATGCGTCGAGGTTGTCTTGAATATCTTGCTGGGTGGAGATCCGTTGCTGTAGCTGATGGATCTCGGCAACAACGGGCCGTAGGCGCTCTTTGACCTTGCCTCGCAGAGTCGCGAGATAATTCACAAGCTATAAATAAAAATTAGCGCGCATACATTTGAGTCTATGCACATAATCGTACCACTTCGAGCTCGTCTGACGTTGCCGCCACGTATGGAAGCTCCTGGATGAGCAAGCCCCATGTCTTCTCGTGGATCAACTCAGCCCACTTAAGGAATGTCGCCCGCGTCTGGTAGGCCCCTTCTAGAAGGGCATACGCGAACAAATGAACCTTGGCAACGACAAGGATTTGACGAGCGAGGCCGGTTGAGTCACGAGCCAATGGCTTTTTTTTACGGTTGCGGCGGCGGCGAGCACCAGCAAATTTCTAACCAGTCAGTATGAATCAACGCACGCAGCATGAGCAAAAGAGCCGAACTTACCGGGAAGCGACCCTGCGCCAAGGCCTGCGTTCGCGCAAGCTCCTCCTCATCATCATCCAAAAGGCCATTGGGCGAACGGTTGCGTGTTGGGCCACAGCGACCGCTCACCTCCTTATCCCTTCCTCGGCGGTTGGCACGAGCAGCGGAGTCGACAATTGAGGTTGCGTTGCCCCGAGCAATCTCTTGATTGAAGGCAACCATATCGGCACGAGCAGCCGAGACCGGGTCCAGTCGACGGTTTGCATTCTGCAGCTGACCTAAGGAGGGCTGGACTCGAGTACCGGGAGTCAAGGACGCGTGCGGTGCGGTCCGGAAGCTATGAGCGGGACGACGAATTGCTGCTCGAGATTGACGCTCGACAATGGCCCCATCCAGCACTGCGCGTGCTCGCTCAATGCTGAATAGCGCAGCTGGGTCTATTGAGGGAGAGTTTGGTCGAGAGAGGGGCGCAGCCGCTTCGGCCAAGCAATCGGCGGCAGTTGGGGAGATGCGGTGGGTGCGAGCATGCCCGTATGTTCGTTTTGGCGGCCCTGGAGTTTTCGGATACAGGCGTGCTCTTGAGTTGCTGGTTGAGGACGGTGGAGTCGATTGTGAAGTCGGCGGCGGGTTTGACGTCGCCAAATCGTCTCCATCCTCTTCCATCATATCCAATCCCTCTCCTGCCTCGCTCCCACTCTCGGCGCCTGCCCTTGAAACCTCAGTCGCCTCTGACTCCCCCTCCTGTGGAAGCAAGCTTGCCTCCAGATCCCGGACCGCTCGCTCAAGTACCCTTGCACGGAGACGCGCATGCACGGTGTCGCGCAACGGAAGGTGGAGATTGGGCACCAAGGGGATAACCGTGTCGTCATCGTGCGACCAGGCCAAGGCTTGAGGTGAATCAAGGACGGTAACCGGTGTTCCCGTGCGGGTGGGAGGCGGAGCTAGCGTACCGTGGATAGTTGGGAGTGGACGCGAATTTGAGGGAAGACGAGGCTGAGCGGCAGTGCCAGGCTGGCTTGATGCAACGCGAACGACGGAGGGACAAGGTGCATCACCGTCATCGTCTGTTTCCGACTCGGTAGCAGTATCGTCAGCTGGTCGACTCCGTTTAGTTGCACCGCTGGACTTCCCCGATTCCCCCGATGATTGACGACTACCAGTTTGGGGCACCGGCTCATCTGAACGCTGAGTGTCTGTGTGTAAGGGTCAGGATCGGCCTAGAATATATATAATATTAGCTGACCTGCTACACGACGATGGTGCCAGCCACCGCCTTTCGACATCCCAACTGACTGAGGAAATAGGACGACCTGTAAGCTCGCCCTTAGTAAAAATAAATAAATGAAAAAACAAAGAGAAAAATACCTTAGCTTGGCCCCGCGAAGAGCCCACCTTAGGCGCAGAATCCTCTTCGGCAACTCGTAGCATTTCAACGAGGTTTTGCGTGCCACGGTTTTGGAGATCTTCGTGGAGCGGGCTCCCGAATTTCGCTTTCGCATATTTGATGAACTCCGAGTGCGGGACCGTTTCGTAGATGGAGGAGAATTGGGACTCGCCCGCTAAGATTATTCGGTGAGTAAAGGCCATTCAAATCAGTGAGGCGTACTTACGAGGTGTTGAGCCAAAATGGATAATCGTGGGCTGCTCCTCTGCCTCAATGTCACTAGTGGCGGGCGATGGCGAGCGGTCATGCTCTCGAGCAATTCTGGCTCGGCCGCCACGCCCGCGGGTTGCAGAACGTCGCCGCGAGTGGCTGTGGTTTGTGATGCGGGCCCTCTTGTGGCGGTTAGCACGTTGGCTGGGCTCTTGAGGCTCGGGTTCGGGTTCGGGTTCGGGTTCGGGCTCGTTTGGGGGACGCTGGAGAGCCAAGGCGGCATCGCTCCTGGACAAGGCAGCACTGCTGTTGATGTTGCCGTCTTCGTGTTCGTCTTCAGGGCCACCGCTGTGAGCTGTGCTGAGGCTTGCAGCTCGAGCTTTGCGCGCTCGCGAGCGGCGACAAGCGACCGAGCGGGAACGAGAACGACTACGCTCATCCGCTAAGATACCAAGATACGACACTCAGTTAGTGATATAAGCACAACAAAGGTCAAAATCACCTACCATAGTACGAGTACTTCTCGGGTTGCTGGCGGGCACGGGGGCCAAGTTCGACTTGCTGGTGACCAGGGGATGGGGTGTCGTACAAAGCATGGTGGCGGGTGGTGCCCTGATAAGATAGCAAGTGAGTTCGCAGAATAAAAACGTTAATTAATGTAAGTTCACTTACGGATGCAGTTGTGGGCTCTGGCGACACGGAACCCGAGCCGAGGGTGCGCGGACCGGGATCGCGTCCACGGGAAACGCTTCGCGGCGCTCGACCGCGTTCAACGCGGGAACGAGAGCTGGACATGTTGAGCGAGTGTGAGGTGGAATGGTGGGAAAAACAAATGGCGGGCTGGAGTGGAGAACTCAGTACGTGCAAACCCTTCTTTATATATAGGGGAGATTCAAAACTCACCTAAGCCATAATCAGCCCGTCTCATTCGCAGAGTCAAAAAGCCGAGCATAGTGGACGACCTTGGTCGTGGTCGAGATTGTGCGGCCGTGTTGTGGCTGTTTGGTCATGTCTGTTGGCGCTAGACAAGTTGAGCAAAGTGTTAGCCGAGACTTTGACAGGACATTCTATGGTACCTCCTT